>OY294036.1:103680630-105014522 GCA_958510855.1 Rhagonycha lutea
GGGGCCCCCTTACCAATACGGGAGATTTTTGAAAATCACATTTTCCGCTATTTTGAGCACTTGGTAATTTACCTGAGTATTAAAAAATACAAACTACTTTTACCCCAAGTATAAACCACTTTTTTGATGCCCCAAAGTCTACAAGGGGATATAATCCAAAAGATGATCTGCTTCAGAGAGCTAATTATAAAAATGGCCTTAAGGCCAATTATCAGTGCTATTTAATCCGAATTACAATTGATGCTTTTATTATTAATCCAAATATTGTTGCAGTGCACAGCCCGGCCCGTATATTTCAGTAGGTTGTTTTCCACCTGTCCTGGAGGAGGGTATTCCATACCCCCAGACCCCCCGGTTTGACTCCCATTTCTTTATATTTTATACACGACCTGGCGCCTTACAATAAGTAGCTGTACCTCCCCCCCTAAAGAATTCGGGGTTATGTAAAGACGTCCGAAATTTTGTCTCACCTCAAACCACCAGTGGAACAAAAAGTCCACTTTTACCCCAAGTATAAATCACTTCGGGGCCCCCTTGCGTCCGGGGCCCTCGGCGATCGCCGACTAGCCGACCTAGCCAGTCCGGGCCTGTCTGTGAGCCATATTATTTGAAATTTTGGAAAGGAGTTCGTTTTTGAATCTAGCAGCCAATAAATAAGAACGCAATCAAATTGAATTTTGTAAAAAAGCATCACTTGGTTTTAATTTATGTTAATAACTTTTTGTTAAATAATTATTCAGTAGATCTCTTTTCCTAAATTACTCCAAGAGAGATTTTACAAAGCTTTCAATTTTATGATTAGACGCTTGACTGGATAATAATTACAAAAGGCGAAATTCGTACTGGTTGCACCTTCAAATGTACAAAAATATAAAATTTATTTGGTATGATCTTTTGCAAAATTCTTTATCTGTAAAAAATACACTTGAAAATATACCGTTTGTTAAATCACCGGAGTCCCCTTAAGAAATAAACAGGATGTCACGTAAAATTCATTTCCTATTATCGGTTCTTTGAAAATCTAAGCACTGTTAATAATTAGTCGGTTTGAAGTTCCGTGCGCAATTTAAAAAAATTAATTTTGTTATTGAAAATGAATTTGGAATTCAACAAATTAGGTAGGCGTTCCGTTTAATTATTAGTATTAAAGTTTAAAAATTATCAAGCCAATTAAATGCAATTAAAATCTATTATATTCTCATAAGCTTTCAGTTATGCTTTTATAACCAACGTCAGATATTTAATTAATCTTGATGATTTTCAAATCTTATATTATTATCTACTATTAATTTCACAAGTTAAAAAAGTGGGTATATTTTGGTAGGTACTACTTACATAATAAGAAAACAGAAAAATAGCAAAATATTTTACATTATTATGTTTCGATTGGATTTTATAATCGGACATGATCTGCATATTTAAACACTTGACCTTTTTTATTTGAAGGTATTGTAAGTTAAGAGGTTTTCTAATTAATTCGTGGTGCTTCTCTAAATTCATCATAATTTCAACAGACATATTTGGGTGCTTATGTACAAATTTGAAAGGACGAACTTTTGTAACGCGCAACTTTAAAAAAAAAATTAGATCCTTGTTATTTAATTTGTAAATAAAAATGTTTAAATAAGAAATATCACATTGTGTTTAACTACAGAGTGTTAATTGCCATAATTAAGGTATAATTAGATTATTTAAGCGAACGTCGATAATAATTAGCTCTCGCAAATCTGTTACGCTCAATTAATTCATTTTATCAACCTCTCACTTTTAAATAGCAAACCACCCTGTTCGGGTGGATCTCTTTCTAAATCTTCACCAAAGTTAGACTTTCTGGTTTATTTACAGCTTGGCAGAAATAAAAAATCTTTATGCTTGTTTACAATTGCGAAGAATGCCGGCAGATAAATATAGTAATTAAAGTAGTTATATTTACAAGTTGATAGCAACTTCATTACTTTGTAAACTATAAGAATTTATAAGTTATACCAGGGAGGTGCAAAAGTTTATGTAGTATTTGGATGTCTAAAGTCTTCATCCAAAATATTATGGATCTATCCATCAGGTAACCCCAGAAATGCTTGAATTAAAGCAAAGGATGGAAAACCATCGACAACAATTTTTTTTTTGAAAATTTAAGTAGCTGAGTTTTCTTTGCAGAGGCTCTCAAGAGTGACGAGTATCAGCAACTATTAGAAAAAGCAATCAAAAAGAAATCGAGACATAAAGTTTCCAGGTAAGTAAAATCAATTGATTAATTTTTTAAAACCACTTTCTAAGCGGGTACTAACACAAGATTTTTAATTACCATAAAAATACTTGGTGCGTTACGTCAATCGATTATCGAACATAAAATGGCCTAAAGGAATAATTAATTAATTTTTTTAAACAGAATCTTTCTACGAAGGTCCGTAGGTAAAATATATTTAAACATTTATCTTTATCTAGGCAAGGTCGAAACACGTCAGTTTACAGGTTGTAATTGCGATTACGATGACGACAAAATGTATAGAAGCCCCGTGATCTTCCAGTAGAAAAGAGCGTCTTCTGACTGAGAAAGTGCTGGGTTGGGCTGCTTTCTTTTTCGATCAATTTAACGTTTTTCTACGACACATCAAGTATTATCAAGTTAGTTCAAGATTAAATTCCATGTGATCGATTACAAACAAAACATATTCGGAAATGCCCCCCGAATCTTTAACGTTGGCCGTCACCTCCGGATTTGGGGTCGGTATAATTGCGGGGATTGTTTCGGGAGTGTGTTACGTTATTTTCCACGGATTTTCCCTAAAAAGGTAAATACCACTTAAGTAATTAATTCCAAATCGGATGAGTATGGATTGATTTTGGAAGCCTTTTCAAGACTATCGCATTCTGCTTTGATTTAATTTAGAGGAGAACGTCACGTCAGTCACGTTTTTCTGATTTGTTTATAAAATTTAACTTTTAGATTTTTTTTTGCAAAAAATATGACCTTTAACTTGAAACATATACAATTTATATACAGGGTAATGAAGTTGCTAGTTTCACCGTACAACATCCAAATTTTCACTACGTATAACTGTTTTTCTCAATTTTAAGTTTGGAAATGTAAACAACTCGATGTAATTGGGTCTTGTTTGCCAAACTGAAGAAAGCTGACGTAATAGTAAATATTGATTAGCAAACATAAAAAAACCTACTTCGCAATTGCGTTAAAAACTGCCAATAAAACTTTTTTCCCCTAATCGCACGAAACCCATCCGTATACTGCCCGTTACCAATTTCCACCAAGGCATGACCTTTTGTATTATGAAAACACCGTACCATCAGGTCGGTAGCGACCAACTGATGATTCTTGTAAATTTAAACGCTTTGATACCACACATATGGAAGTTTCGGATGAACGATTTAATTGGGATCCATAGTTCCGGTTTTAGAATTGAGCGCATAACTTTAGAAATTATTCAAATGGCATTGTGACATTTTTACTACACGATCAATGTTGTTGTTGCAGTGAAAAGAATCCACCCAAAAAATTGATGATCTGGTAAGAGTAACAAATCTTTATTGTAGGTTACACATTATTATTCTGATTTTTCAAAAATTACAAAAAATCACAATCACGAATCCGAAAACATCAAACTGGACGGGTACGGTCTGCTCCTTTGCTGGCTTTCTTCAAACATAAAAATTTTGATCAGCACCACTTCGATGGTGCACATCATAAACAACGCCATAAATATAACAAAGTGCGAATCTGGACTAATTTTGATGGTCCCCGGGGGATAGTCATTTTTTAAACCCAAACTATCCACTTCGCACAACACAAACCACAAAATCATGATAACTTTACGTTTTAAATATCATTTTCGATAAAATGTATAAGCGAACACCGTCAACTGTGTTCGATAACTACTAAAAACTCCATCTTACCGAAAGTAAAAGTTAATTTATTATGTAATTTTAATAATCCTACACTTTCTATGGTCGCGTATCTAGGGCAAGCTTAACAATTTTAACAACTTTATGTAATATAGATGCATCCTTTCGTGACATACTTTTCTCTCTTTAAATTTTATGTAATTGTTGAGTTATATTTTCAAAGAGAAATTTTTAGGGCACAAAAAACATCCGATGATTCAGTTTGCAATGTCTGCGGTGAAACGTTCTACTCTACAGAAGTAATTTTAGGGACAAAAAAAGTCGTAACTTGCAAAAAATGCCAACGAAAAGTTTGCAAGCTGCGATGCTCGAGTCAAAATGTGCAAAAACTATGGATATGCGAAACGTGCAAAAACTCGGAGTCGTGGTTCAAGGGAATACTTAAGACCATCGGTACAAAAAGTGAAAACCCCGCTCCGAATTTAGGTAATAAAATGGAAAACTATTTTTCAAGATTTTCCAAAGGTACCTACTGTTTTAGATCAACAAGCTAAAGGCGTAATGAATCAAGTTCCACTTCTAAAAAGAGACGAAAAGGAGCAAGTGCGCGATTTTATCGAAAGATTAGTGGAATCGATATTGGGTAATAATGTGGATGATGTCAGTGTAACTCGAATTTACAATGAGGAAAAATGTAAGTACTGTAAAAAATTCAATTTTTGGGTCAAGTTTCCACATCATTCTACTAACTTGACTAACATCGACTTACAGATGATCATATCATGTTCAAATACCATATGGATCTCAGCAATACCATCACAGAATTAGGTTCGGCTCTTCATATGATTTTTGCTAGTGAGTAGTACTAACATTCAAAATGCACGGATTTTGAAACCCCACTGCTAAATACCCATGATGTTTACTTTAAGTGTAGAAAGTTTTAATAACATACGTCTGAATGTTATTAGGTAACGAGTAATTGGATTTCCTATAAAAAGCCAAGAGCACTGTACTTCAAGGTCTAGCACGCTGACCATAATTCCCCGAGAGAAAAACGGGACGGGGTGTTCGGAATTAAATGATTAAAAAAAGTTTTATTGCTAACTTACAAGTTGATCTTACATCATTAATTTGACAGTTAATTTGGATTTCTGATGGGCGATCACAAATAAGATGTGATCAATGTAATCAAACAAATAATTTGATTTATTAGATTTCGAATTATTTAATTGTTGGTTTTAGAAACACCTGATCTACTCAAAAGACTGTCGCCAGATGGCGCCACTCAATTTGTTGACACTTTATTGAAGTAGATCAGGTATTTCCAAACATTCGTAATAGAAAATATTACAAAATCTAGATTCTTTCATCAATCTATTTACCTTATCAGGTTTCCTTAACAATCAGGTCTATTCTGTAACTTTAGCAACTTGCTAAAAATGAGCAATATTGCTAATTATTGCTAATAACCATGGTTATGCAATTTTGTTCATTTTTAGCAAGTTTCTAAAGTTACAGAATAGACCCGATTAGCTACATTTTCTCCCGCATGTATGTGCCGTGGGTGAAGTGTAATCTCAAACCTAGGAGACCTACAGTTTAACGTGGGGTCCAAACCACATGGAACTCGCTAAACAATTCATTTAATTTAAAGAGGTTTATTAACATTTAACAGAAATTATTGACACGCTGTAGATTTAAAAATTAGTTCTATGTTTACATAGACCTGGCCAATTGCCAAAACTTCAAGGCAAAAAAATTAGTGATGGGAACTATCAAACTTTTTTGACTATCGATAGTTAGTTACATGGTTAGTAACTAAAAATCTAGTTACTAAAATTTAGTTACCGAATAAAAACTATCGAATAAAACTATCGAATAAAAACTATCGAATGAAACTATCGAATAATAACTATCGAATAAACACTTAAATTTTTTTTATAATTTTTATATTAAAAGTTATTCGAATAGTTTTATTACTAACTAAAAATTCATTCAATAGTTTTTAGTAACTAAAAAGTGTCCAACTATCGATAGTTGATATAAAGACTAACTATCGAATAATTCGATAGTCCCATCACTAAAAAAAATAGAAGAAAAAACGCATCTAACCCAAAAGCAACTTTAAAAACAATTGCCTGAAGTTTGCGGTCCTGCATTTATTCAGTTAGCATGAACGCAATAATACAAAATATTTGGATTTTCGGTAGTTTCAAAATTATGATTTAAAGGTTTCCATTGAATTTTCAAAAACAAATTCCCGGATATTTAATCACTTTTCGAAACTAAATATACAGGGTGTTTGCGGTCGATTAAATCAAATATGCGCCGTAATGAGGTCCATTTCCCCAGCCCCCCCCCCCCCCATTTCGAATTTTGGAAAAATTTTAGTGTCATTCGTTTGTGTAGGTTTGTGCAAACATTTTTTTCGTTTGTGCAATCTCCGTTCGCGAATTATTTAAGAAACAAGTTTGGGGGGCTGGGGAAATGCCAGCCCCCCCCCCATTTCGATTTTTGCATAAAATTTTATGTTAATCGTTTGTGCATTCAAAATTTTCGTTTGTGCAAATACCGTTCGCGAAATATTTACAATTTAAGTGGGGGGGGGGAATGCTAAAGTTACAGAATAGACCCGATTAGCTTCATTTCCTCCCGTATGTATGTGTATGTGCCGTGGGTGAAGTGTAATCTCAAACCTAGGAGACCTACAGTTTAACGTGGGGTCCAAACCACGTGGAACTCGCTAAACAATTCATTTAATTTAAAGAGGTTTATTAACATAAATTTAATGTTATGTCATACGGGCTTTAGATCTAAAAAAAGTACCAATTTGTAATCATCCTATGACAGAACCTTTAGTTATGGTCGACCTAAGCAATATTTTCAGGTAGTTTGAGATCTCCCCCCCCCCTGCAGAGACTAAATTCATTTTACTGTTAATGTTTCTCATCCAAAATACTACTATATACTAACCTTTCGTATATCCAAGTTATTAATAATGTAGAAATTTATATTACCTTTAGTCAAAATGAAATCTCGCACTACCTGAAAATCTTGCTAGAGCCGCCCCTGAGTAAATGTAAGTGGCTGATTAAGAAATGGTACTTTTTTAGATCTTAAAGATGTAAAAAAATTTACAATTGAAATTACACTTTCCCAATATAATATGTACATTATTTGACACCATAACAGGAATTTTATTTTCAAGTTGATCTAACTTAAGACACTATGGCGACTGTTGCTCGGAGATTTACAAATATTTATTTGTTAAACAATTCGCGAACGGTGAATGCATAAAGGAAAAGAATTATTGCACAAACGTACACAATCGAATGACACAAAAAAATGTCAAAAATCGAAATGGGGGGGGGGGGTGCTGGAGAAATGATCGCGGAAATTTCAATTAACGATATTTCGCTAACCGTGCTTGCACAAACGAAAATAATAAATGCACAAACGATGCACAAACGACTGACACCAAATTTGACCCAAAATTCGCGATGGGGGGGGGGGCTGGCATTTCCCCAGCCCCCACTTAAATTGTAAATATTTCGCGAACGGTATTTGCACAAACGAAAATTTTGAATGCACAAACGTACACAAACGATTAACATAAAATTTTATGCAAAAATCTAAATGGGGGGGGGGGCTGGCATTTCCCCAGCCCCCCAAACTTGTTTCTTAAATAATTCGCGACCGGAGATTGCACAAACGAAAAAAATGTTTGCACAAACCTACACAAACGATGCACAAACAAATGACACAAAAATTTTTCCAAAATTCGAAATGGGGGGGGGGCTGGGGAAATGGACCTGCCGTAATGGTAAGGTGACCGAAAAGAAATCAGAACAAAAAAAAAACTAGAAACCAGAACGCAGTTACTACCAGAAAAGGGTTCCAAAAACAAGAACTGTTCTGGTTAAATCAGAACGGTTAGTCACCTTACGTAAAGGTGGAAAATATTTAAATTGATTAAGTGTTAATTCGTGTAAATAAATGAGTAATATATTTTAATAATTTAGTATTATATTTTAATAATTTACGAATAATTAAGGTAATAAAATTAATATTGTACCTATTTGAGCTTTCAAATGCGGATGCATTCAGCATCAGAAATTACATAATTACATGCATCCGCATTTGAAAGCTTAAATACAATATTAATTTTATTACCTTAATTCGTAAATTATTAAAATATATTACTAAAGGTGGAAAATGCTATTCAAATTAATATGTATGCTTTTATCCCCGGTAAATAGATGGCGCTACTAATTTTATCCTCTAATTGCAGATGGAGCTACCGATTTGAGGGTTACTATATTTTAAATATCGTGAGTTTATTTGTTAATTTAAAAAATAGTAATTCCAAATCAGTAGCACCATCTGCAAATGGGAGAGAAAATTAGTAACGGCATCTCACAAAATGTGACTAATTAAGTAAGTGCATCGAGGGGGGTTAACCAAATGTGATGTCCACATAAAAATTCCATTTTTGAGATTAGTGATTGATTGATCATAGCAAGCAAAAGGTCATTTTCAATCTTTCTATGGAGTCGAAGATTGTGACCAACAAGGGGGGGGTCGAAAAATTAGAAACATTATAAATCTTAAAAAATTTTATTTTTGGAAGAACCTTTTTTTAAATTATGTAAAACTATTTAAATGTCCATACTTAAAGTGAACATCTTCCTATTTTATTTAGATTTTAATTTAGTTAATAGGTCCAGGCAGGAATATTTTTTTATCTTGCAAAAAATTCGAGCAAGCTGAGATTTGGCAGAAATGCGTATTTCCCCTCTGCATTTTACTCCCAATTGGGTATGTTAGTCCTGAACTAAGTTTTTCACCTATTAATATCATTATTAAATATTATAATATAATTTTACAAAAAATTATCATCAGACCAAAATTGGAGGTCCAATTTTAAAAGAGAAACCCGATCGCCAACGGTTTATAATTTTGAATTCTGCTGGTCTGATTTTCAGAAAATCTGTTTTCGTTTTAAAAAATTTTAAGACCACAATTAAAAATTTTATTGTGTGCTGTATAATTAAATTAGTATGCGTCCCAAGTGAAAATTATTAATATTCACCGACTTTAAATTCAACAAAAAACCTTGACCAGCAGGTATAAATAATGACGTACTTTAACCCATGTTTATAATCTACAAGCCATTAGCTAATTGCAATAAAGTAAAAAAAATATGTAATATTTATATAGCTAACATCAATGGAAATAAGTAAGCTTGCATATTATCAGGTATAAAAATTTAACTGCCAAATAAAAATTCATCAGTAAATAAACAAATTAAATATGAACTTCTTATTCGTTACTTCTCCATTACCCCCTCAGAATTCAATTTTTTAAAAATTTAACTTTTAACCTTGAAATGGATAAATACCGATACCAGATAAGCAAATATTTTAGATATTCGTAAGTTTAAAATAGAGCAGACCGATAACAATGATAACAATCAAAGTTATTAATTAAAAAGAATACAAATATTAAAAATTTTGATAGTATAGAATAGAGACGGTTGCGTAACGAACGAATAGCCAAGGCAGTCAATAAAATACTTATCTGAAAGAATTTTAATTGTTTTATCATAATTTTCAAGTTGCGATAAAATTCAGATTCAGATTATACCTTTGCAATCAGAAAGTGTCTTTGGCAGAAAAAATATAAGCTCACCGAGAACTTTTTTAAGCCATCTTGAAAAAATGGCAATTATTATAAGTACTGTGCTAGCTTGGGTCTGGGTAATTTTTTCCACACTCTTATATGCGTGGCATTATTTTGTAGAAGTCGTTTTGGGTAAGGATTTTCATTTTTTCAAATAGTTACGCCATCCAAATGTTTTATCCACAATTTGATGTTGCAGATCTTCCCATAATAGGCCAATCGCCGTGTGCAGCTCATTCAAACTTCAAGCAGTTGATCCAAAAAATTGTTCAGGATGCTATAGGTTTGCCCAAACTTAGAAAAGCGCAAGATGATCCGAGTTCGTCGGAAGACAAGTCTTACGAAAATCTTCTAGCAACCGCCATAATTAATAAGGTAAATTTCTGTCTTAATTTTTTTTTATTATTCCTAGTAACCAGCAGTACTACATCACAATCGTCTTTTCCTTCCAGACTTGCCCGCAAACACTACCCGTATTTTATATTCAAAAAATAATGGCTCACAATAAAGATTATTAAGTTGTAATTATTCGCAAATTTCTAAATTAAAATGAAAATAACAAATCAAGTTGTATTATTCACAAATTCCTACGTTTGCATCCACACCCAAACTCGATAACACCTGATAGCAGGCGATAAAAAATATGATTGTTTAACTTTTGTTTTCTTTCAATGAAAGGTCGTCCTGAGCTACCAAGAAGAGTTAGAAGCGCTCAAAAAAACTAAGCCTGAAGACGAAAAAGAGTACTTTTTTGGTGGAGAAACTTTGGAAACCAAATGGAAAAATACGGACATTGACAGCACTTCCGCTTCCAGTTTAGAAGAATGGATGCGAAGTGACGATTCGAGCGGGGTGTCGTCCAAATACGTCGATTCAACTTCCGTAACGGTAAGCCAAACTTTTTTCAGTTAAAAAAGTATCCTTAACATATTTCGAAAGGTGGACGAAAACGAAGACAGGGTAAAATCTCTCGGCAGAATTTTCGAAAAATCGAACGGAGATTGGAAAAATAACTGGTTAATGCAAGAAAAGAATTTGAAATTGAGTAGGACGTCTTCGCCGGTTCCGGTACCGATGTTGGTTCCTAATCCGACAGTTGAAGCTAAAGTTTTAATAGGTGACAGGGAAGCGGATGATACTACGGATTTGTCGGACGCGGGATCCGACGTAGAAGATACAGAATCGGTGTCGAGTTTCGAAAATATTAAAAAGAAAGTGGAAATGCCACTTCAAGATGTTGTAAACGAAGACGCAATTATAAACAAAATGCAAGGCTAGTAAAATATTTAAAACAATTTAGCACAATATAAATAATATATTTTTGAAAATAGAGGAAGCTGTGTTAAGTTCCATCGAAAGTGGAATGGAGCAAGATTCGGAGTACACGGAAAAGTATGCAACTTTGCCTAAAACGATCATGAAAAGTCCCTCTCCGATTGAAAGGTAAGTTCAAACTGACTTGTTTGGTGTGCAAGTCGGCTAAGGGCCAGTTCTACAAAGCAAGTATAAATAAATTACGAATAAGCTATACTGAGAATAAATCACACAGATTTCGTTCAATGCAATTTAGAGAGAGAAAAGAGAGACTTATTCTCAGTATAGCTTATTCTAAGTTTATACTTGCTTTGTAGAACTGGCCCTAAATAAAATCTTTTAGCGCTTCCCCAGAAGAAGAATTGCCAAAAACTGAAAAGGAATCGGAAACGGTGGAAGAAAAAAGAGATTTTGTTTCAGATAAATTCAAAGGTAAGTAAAATGTAAAATTACTAGAAAAATGCATTTCACTGTTTTTTTTCTCAGGAGGTTACAGTGAAAGAGAAAAGCAAAAATGGAACAATGCAATCGAAATGAAAAACAATCCTTATAGTGCTGAAAATCTAAAACAGAGATTAAGCAATCCTGTCATTAGGCAAGCAAATTTTGATTCCGCGGCTAAGTTTGTACTAATTTGTTAAAAATTGTTACAGATATGGTAGGGATTATTACGTGAAAGACGCGGCACGTGCGGCAGGTACGAGAAAAAAAATGAAAAATGATGCGGTAAGTCAAGACGATTCTCTTGCACAATTAGAAAGTGGTTACGTTCGAGACAATATTAATCGGCGATTGTTTAAAACAAACAATGATTCCACTATAAATTTTGTGAAAAATCCGCTGTTAAATTTTCCCGACGAGTATAATAATTCGTTTCTGTAAAAAACTTTTTAAGTTTTATTTTATTAGTCAGTAGAACCCCGTGGTAGAACCACGAGTAAATAAAATAGAATGGTAGGTGACATAAAATGGGACCGGATAATCTAAAATGTATTTTGTTTAGTTACGAACGCAGTGGCATTTCCAGGCAAATTATTTTTAAATGTTTTAGTGGGTAATATGTCCATGCTGGCTGCCAGCATGAAATTTTGTTGAGATGATTCAAAATGTAATAACTCGAAGAAGGTGAAAGGTAATCAAAATGTTGAGGAGACCAGAAGTGTTAAACGTACAAAGATGAATGTTGTTTTTGTTTAGACAATTTTTTTGGATCAAAACTAAAATCCTCCCCCAAAAAAGTTTAACGACTACCGTTTTGCTGAAAGTACTATTATGAACCTCTCTAGGTATATTTTAGGGGTGCCAAACATGTGGCCCACAAAGCAATTTCTTGCGGCCCGCAAATCTATGCGTTTGTCACAACAAACTAGCAGTTTATTTGACCTCATTCTTTATTTTCGTTTTTAATTAGTGCAGATTTCAGTCAAAAATATTTATTGGGTCGACGGATTAATCTCTCTTTTTTTACCAAATTTCATGATGGTGGTGGCCAGCATAATATAATAATAATATTCTTAACATTATGTTCATCCAACATACCTCACTATTTGAACAAATCAATTATTGTATGTCAGAATGGCTGCAGGTGCTTCAAGTATTACATTTTAGTAATTAAGTTTCCTTCAAATCCAAATTTTGGACTTGGAAAAGCAAGAGAATTAAATGCAGGCTTATCTTAAACTAAATTTAACAACAAAAATTGACATGGGGGTCTTATCTTCTCATTTTCTGTATTATATCAAAATTTGTAAATTTTATAATTAAGCCAGTATTGTTAAAATTGCCGTTATTAAAATTTAAAAAAAGGGTTAGTCTTTGTTTCAAAAAATACAACAGAAATTTAAAAAAAGGACAAGGTAAGTTACAATTTTTTTGGTAACTTGTAACTAATTTCGTAAAATATTAGAAGCAATACTAACAATACTGTGCTTTGATAGGTCCGGCTTTGTTGAGCCCTATACCGAGTAACTCAAGTTTTATGTTATTTCATTTCACAATTGTAAGAAAAAAAATTGACACTGATTTCTTCCAATCTTGAAAAATCTGTTTATGCAAACACGAAATCGCATAAAATGAAAACTAAAATGTGGGAATCCCCAAACCTTAGGTTTAATTTTACGCGATTTCTTATGCATCAGAGATGCTTCAAGTTTGCCAGAAGCTAAAACATGAATTGCTTAATATACAACTGAAGAGTGTTCTAAATTAAAACGGCATATTTTCCCTTTAGATGGACGAAGCCATATACAAAGCCATCCCAGTTTATGTCACCCCTTCACCGGTAGAAGATTCTTCAATTGAAACTTCCTCATCATTTAAATCAGTAATGGAATTATCTAGTGATTCAGATAAGAGCATCGAGAGAATTTACAACCTCAACAGCGGGAAAGTTTACGAAAAACTTCCAGAAAACAGTCAGGATGTTATCATAGGATCAAAAAATCCGCTGGGAGTGAAAACCGAAATCAAAAGCAACAAATTGGAATTGGTGTTTGATGAAAACCACAATTCTACTGAATCTTTAACAAAAAATCTGGACTTGGATCCAGAAATAAAACTTTTGAAAGAACAGCAGTTGGTGAAAAATCTTCTAGGACAATTTTCAAGATCATATCCGTCTCTGAACGACTCTTCCATGTACAAAGAAACCCCACAAATTATCAACACTTCAATTTCTGATTTGAAGTCAAAATTCAACTGTAAACAAGTAAGTAAATTTGGTCTTCCTAATCTTGCTCAAATTTTATAATTTAAATTTTAGGATTTGCGCAACGACAAATTGGATCAAATTTATAGTTTAACCGCTCGCAGTATTCCTAGTCAGGTTCGAAAAGAACTGCAAGAAACGCAATCACAAACAATTGAAATATTTGTTGGTATGTTTTTTGCACAAGCGAATTTTTTATGCTCACAAGTTACTTATTTTTAGATACATCAGAGTCTGAAGAATTTTTATCAGATAAAGATTTTCCAGCTGCTAAATCCAGGATACAATTTTTCGAAAATTTAAAGCATTAAAACCGTATAAAAATTTGTTGCGTTACAGGAAAAAGTAACACGAAATATTGTTAAAAATTTGTTAATAATCCAAAGATATTGTGATATTTAAAGGTGGGGTGTTACTGTTTGTTTTGAGGCACCTTGTATATTATACAGATACTATAATATCCTGATTGTACAAAATATCATTTATTATATATAACAAAGCTTACAAAACATTTGAAGAATTATAATTTATTTTTTACCTTCGACCATTATAATGTGATAACCAAATTTAGTTTTGACTGGAGGATCTGTATAAATAGGATTATTTACATTCGAAGTTGCTAAAGCAAATGCTGCATCCTGAAACGGACCCACCATGGAACCTCTCGTCATCCAACCTAAATCACCTCCTTGTCGTGCTTTATCTTCGCTATATGCAGCAGCTACTTCGGGAAACTTTTGTCCCGCTTTTAATTTTTCCAAAGCCTCAAGGCATTTCCCTTGCTTTTCGCATAAAATGTGGCGCACTTTAACTGCAGTTCCACCTTTCTTTTCTTTGCTAGCACCTAAAAATTTAGTGATAGATAACCAAGTTAATATTAAATATTTATATCGATTATAAATAGTTTACGGTTGTTACCTTTATCGGCGTCTTCGCTTTTGCTTGCTTTTCCAGATTTTGCACCAGACGCTGCCTTTTTGGGTGGCATTTTGGCCGATTTAAAATAATATGAAAGATATTAAATGTTAGGTTATGTGCGGTTATAATTTGACGTTTATAGGAACCTGCATAATTTTATGTATACAGTGCGGCAAAATATTAAACTGTCGAAATATTTAAAAAAAACATTTAAATCAAAAACGTTGTAAAATTCTTGTACAAGTGTAGGAGGACTTCAGAAAAAAGATGGGGGTAGGTTCTACATTGCTATTTATTAAAGTTATTAAAGTATTGCAAAAAAATTTATAAAAGTTAAAACCAAAAAATTCAAAATATTATGCAATTTTTCTCAGAACAGGAAGCAAAAGAGGAGGTAATAATTACAAAAATAATTATTAAAATATAATATTATAATTTCTTGTAATGATAACTGTGAATGCTATATAATATTATTTTCCAATTCGACAGGATATTAAATATCAATTTTGGGTTCAATATTTTGTCAGATAGATACAAAATAATCGTAAAATAAAGTAATATGAGTGAAATGAGAAACATTTATCTATTTTTAGCATAGTGATATGATATGTAATTTTTTTCAAGTTTCGATGGCCATTATCTGTTGAGGGTTTCATTCAATTCTTGAGGAGGTAGGTGGAGGCAGCAGGGAGGTCCTTATCGCAACCACTTTTGAATAAATAAATTTACTTTAATGCTATTACATACTTTATGCAATTTTCTAAATTCTACAAACGATTTATTTCCGTTGAAATAGCTTTTTCTTTATTTTCAATTGAAAAAATTAAATTATTTCAAATTTTTCAAGCTTTACCATAAAACGCCACTGAACAGGGGCGAATCCATATGGGGGGGGGAGTCTCTCTAAATATTTTTAGTTAATTGGCAAAATCATTCAGAAGTTGTCCATTTTTGAGTGTTTTTGCCACAATGCCAATAAAAATCTTTTCGAAATTTAATAAATGCAATTAGGGGTTGTCAATGACATGACTGTAGTCGTAGTAGACTGTAACTAACGGAAAAGGATGAAAGGCGAATTTTCGGCGCCTTAAAACCAATGGAACACTTGGTAATGGAAATGGTGAATGGTACTATGCGACAAAGACAACGATGTGACGTGATGAACATAGTAAAGTTCATGGAGCACAGAAGGAGAGCCTGGTATGTAAAATCCGATGACCGACAGTGAAAAGACCCCCAGGACAACCCCCCCCCCCCTAAGATATGGGCTCAGAGTTGGTTTGCGTCATCCGTAGAGTAACGAGGCAAGACAAACAGGAATAAGATCCTAGTCGAAAGTGGAAGAAGAAGGAGTTGTCCATGAAAGACCTCCACGCCTAGGGTGGTGGGGAGGGGTCAAATATGACGTCTGTATTCAAAATCCCATTGTTGGGATATATAAAAATTTGTGCGTTTTAATATTTTCTGTTCGATTAATCATTTCGTAGTTTTTGGAGATGGATCATAGTAAAAAAGACGTATATTCGTATTTGTTCCATTTTAGAGAGATACAGGAGTGGGGGGGGGGTCTTTGATGTGTGACCAGAGTATGTGGAACTATTTATTATATTTCTATTTACTTTGTTGTGGAACGATATGGGTGGAGATCAAAAACTGTGGCCAAATTGTTACGGGGGGGGGGGGGTGAAAAAATTGTGGGCGTCCACAAATCAAGTTTCCCAAAACTTGATTGCGTCCGTCACTGCTACTGGTTTATGATTTTTATCAATAGGACCAGCAGCTTATTAAATATTGTCACCAAAAATATTTTTTATAAAGTTTCCTGTATAAATAAGGGGAAGTTTTATCTTATCTCAACAGTAATTCTGCATTGGATATTCATAGTACCTACTTTCTACAAGCCACAACATTATTAATTTATTTATATTAGTAAAGTCAGATTTTCCTATATATTTTATTTATAAATCTCTTATCAAAGTTTATAATAAGGAAAGTCTGATGATAAAAATGTAAAAGGGGTGATAAAATAAACTATTGGCTTCCGTACGATTTAAATGCTACTTTTCAATATTTTTGTTTAAATTATAAACATTTTAATTTTATTTCACAAATATTGATAAAAAGTTCAACGTTTCATTTCAAAAATTAGAGGTCGTCCATAAAAGACGTAAATGCTTGAGGAAGAACGGGGGGATCGCAAAACATGACTTATACTATCACATAACCACATAAGTGTGACTAGGGGGGAGGGAGCAAATGTTACATCAGCATAAAGTTTCATTTTTAGGATTTGAAAGTAAAATTGTGTTTGAAATTTTTTTAAATTTTATTTGCATACTAAAAAGAGCTAATAAAATTTTAATTAATAGTTTTCGTCAAGTTCGAGTTTAGAGAAACAAGGGGGGGGGTTGCTAATTATTGATTTGTGATCATCAGACATTCCTGTAGGAGAGACCGACAAGTGTGACCAACTATGACAAAGGAGGGGGTCAAAAAATTTAAAAAAATTGCAAACGACCCCTTACAATTCTGATAAAAATGCTTTAGCCACGCTGGGTATTCGCTGGGTGCGTGACATCAAATAGCCTAGCCATCTTTTTTGCACAATTTGTCCGCAGCGGACGCTGGCGTCGTTTTTAATACCCCCACTATGCACTTCGCACCCAGCGAATAAGCACAACGCTGTAACGTAACGCAACGCCACGTTCTACGAATCTGATTGGTTAACAGCGAATCTGTTTCAAATTGGGCCAATCAAAATCAAACGTCATTGCAGGAACGTAACGTCTCTGTATTCTGGGAAAGCATACTAATATTAGATAAAAAAGTATGACTAAAATATTAGATATTTTTGATTTCTGATAACCCGTCTATTTTGACCCCAATCAACAGCATTGGATTCACGGGATTCAAATTAAATTGTTATTTATTTGTTTATATTATAGCATCATCTATCAATTTGTTAGTATAATGAGATATATTGTATTTGCTTGCGCACAAATGGAGTAAATAAGAGCCAAAACACCTACTCCTAAATTTTTTTAGACAGAATTGCTCATCAGTCATCAGACATCAGTCATGTGAACATTATTCTACATGGCGCACATGATCCGTCCTTCCAATTCAACAAGTGTTTGAAAAGTGTACTTTATTAGTGTCACGCCTTGTATTACGTCGAATTTAATTTGGTTTATGAAAATTAGCATCAATTAATTCAAAATCTCACAAAAACATAGCAATTTAATAACTAAACAAATCGAGATTTTTAGGTTACGTTCGACTAGGTGATGTAATAATCCAATAGTTATTTCGAATTCGCCTCGCGGTGTGAAGGAACGTGCGCTAATATTAATAAAAAACATTCGATTGTTATTGTTTGTATTACAAATAAATACCTAGGTCATACTGTTGCATAATTATGTCTCTCTGTCTAACCTTCAATTTAATGAATTACTGTTGTAATTGATAACATGGAAAGAGAACACACCATTCCTATGATGTGACGATTTGAAACTACAGATTACATTTAAGTATTGTAATGGTTACGGTCAAGTGTCAAGGCAAAGTTTGAGTTGGGTGCTAATTAATAGAAACTGTTGCAACGATGAAGGACTGGTTAAGGATTTCGATTTTTTTGTGTGTGTTTGGATTTTTGAAAGAAATCCGACCGTCCGAACCTTTCGTGTATCAGTACCTTGTGGGTCCCTGGTTCAACAATACTGAAGAAGTAGTGTCTCAACAAGTCTTTCCTATCGGTACTTATTCGTACTTGGTTTTGCTGGTGGTGGTATTTTTGGTCACAGATTTATGTCGATACAAGCCACTCATCATAGTATTGGGAGCATCGGGGATTATAGTATGGAGTATGCTAATATGGGCCAAAACATTGCTAGAGCTGCAACTTATTCAGGTAATTATATAATGTTGTTTTAGAACCCAAGAACTCCACAATTTCCAGATTTGGTTTTAAAGTTATAGTTTTTAATTCTTATGCAATTTTTTTTATTTGTTCTTCATTTAATCGCTCCTAGCCCTTTTTATTATTATGCCCGGTTTCGTAAAATTTGTAAGAAAGCGTTAAATTTAACCAACCAATAGAAGATGTCGGTTACCACTAATAGGTCAACAGAAGTTATTCATAAAAGTTTTATAGTATCAAACCTTTTATGGGATGTTTTGAAAACACCTGGTGTAGTTCAATAAGTTATCAACAGATGGTAATACTTGGAAATACTAATTTGCAAGGCCTAATACTAAATTGCTTTAGCACCAATAGAAACCAAGAATTACAACAATAGAGAATTTTAGTAGCGCTATCTGTTAATAATTTATTGAACTACGCCATATGTTTCCAAAACTCTCATCATAACGTCCTTTCGTACTAACCAGGAGGAGACAATAATTTAAAAATTATAAAACAATACAAAATTGATTCCAAGAAGGAAGTTAATAATATATTACCGATATATTACCTTGTACATGGTCATGGTAACTGGTTAAACATAGTCAGAATTTTAAAATAATTTAAAATTGAAAAAGCGTACAAATAACTTAAAAATAATCTTGACCTTTTTTTTGGTTTTTCACTTTTTCAGTGATATCAAATAAATTTTGTTACCACTTCCTGAGGAAACTGTTAGCTAAACCGCACAGGTTTTTGCCTATTTTCGTCCATTATTTCCGCGGTGGGAATTTACGTTGAATTATCAAATATTAAACATAATTACAGGGTGTTTCAAAAGGAATATTAAATATAAAAATATTAATAATATAAAAAATATTATTCATGCTGTGCGAGGAAAATTCTCGTATAGGTTTCATACAACACACAACATTTTAATCGCGTTATACGAGGCTCGACTGTATTATAAGTAAAATAATTTACATAAATATATGTCACAATTCTCACCAGATGCGGAAATACTTTAACCCTCAGTCTACCCTACCATAAGTACCACAACATTTATTACCCTCTGGTATTTTACCCTAATGATTTCGATGCGTGACCACTTTTTTATGTAATATTTATACTGCATGCAATGTACATTATCTAATGTTATTTTATTGAAAGCAATTTCTCCAACAGTTGAGTTATTCTAATTTGATTTTAGGATTCCCAAAGTCTCAGTGGCGTTACTTCAAATTTTAGACTCGGGTGCAAGAGCTTTGACGGGCCCCTCGATTGAGAGGTGTGCGCTATAAAAACAAAATTTGGTCCCAAAATAATACGGGGACCATTCCTTGCTCTGCCCCCCCCTTTATTTACGCCACTGTCCATACTAGGACTGGGCGATTGTGTAAAAACAAACGATTATTTCAAAAATATTAATCGATCATCGATTAATAGAAATTAATTCCCAGCCCTAGTCCATACCTCCCCAGACCTTAGATTGCACACTAATTTATTCACATTTTAGGGTTTTTAGTGGGCCTAGAAAATTGAAAAACACTTCAAAATGAGATAAAATTGATTATTATCAATTTACTAAAAAATCAATTAAAACATTGTAAAACCAAAACAAATGTATTTCCTTGCAATGGGCGTGAAACCGGGGGGTCTGGGGGGTATGGAATAACCCGACTTTTTAAAATTGATAACCAAGCAAGTTTGACCAACAATAAATCCAGACCCCCCAAATGGTTCCATGGGTCAAGTTGAAGAGAATCATCGGTAACCATGGCAACGATATTTGCTTTTAATAATTAAGGACGACAATAATTGATCGAAGTCAACTAACTATTTATTTTTTCTTTTTGAAAATACTGACAGACCCTCCAGTTCTTAAGCGCACTTTATCTTTCGCAACACGCAAACCCGAAGGTCCAAGAGAAAATTTGTTGGGAATACCCCTCCTCCTCCCCCCCCGCACAAGAAAAGGTAAATAACAACTCGGCAGTGGGAAAACTCTGCACCAGCGGACCTCTCTTTTAACGGTCCCCTCATTTAAAAAAATCGTTTTCTAGCACTAACCTAAGCTCGACCGGTGTATTCCCGTTGCCGAGTTGTCAATTTTCACCTTGCACAGGCGGAAAGGGACTTTACATTACCTCGGGCCCCTAATAAGATTTTAAGGGCCGTGTGCGTTCGCACACCGGGCACACTGGTAGTTACGCCACTGCAAAGTCTAATAATTATTTTTTGCGATGTTTTAAAGAGAAATCCAATTTTTATTCATGTCTGCATAAGCAAATGCTTCAAGATTATGGAAAATTAACGATTCCTTTAATTTTTGTAGAATTCTAAAAGTAAAGTACATCAAAAGTGCGTTATTGTTCCAGGGCCCCCAAGCATCAAATGCCACTGCACTTGCAACATACTTGTAACTCTAATTTAATTATTTAATTCAATTATTTTATAATTAACCTCAATCATTTTATTTATGATCGCAATATTTGTAAAAACCAGGAAAGATAAGTTTCAGAAAATTAAGAGGTCAAAATAATCGTACTGATACGTCAATGAAATCTTCATTTAACTGATGTAAATTAAAGGTCAAACAATAAAGAAGATGATATGTGCAGAGATAACATTTAATTATCTTCTTAAATGTAAAACAAGTCGATCATTTCCGTTTGTATCCAGACAAATTTATTATAAATCAATGCCAAATATTTTATTATAAAATTAAGCTGCCGATTCAACTGAGGTCGACTCAAAAATTCAGTAATTTTGAAGCCGAAAAGTGTAATTTCAAATTTTAAAAATAATTTATAAATAAATTTAAATCTCAATAAAATGGCAACATTGTAGCATAATACAAATACCGACAAATAAAAAAAGAATCTCAAAAACGATTAGTAGTTTTAGCTGGCATTTAGACTGCACTTTTGCAAATAAAATATAATGTTTTCAGAAATAACTTAACTAAAATAATCTTGTAATTTAATTTCAAGTTTAAAAAACATATAAATTCTTTAGCCAAATTAGAAACTATTGATTGAGAACTTTAGATTAGAATTATTTGGAAACATAATCATTATTAATTGAGAAATTAAGTAAAAAATTCGAAAATAAGTCAATTATAACCAAACTACAACAACGACAGACATGTTTCGATCTTGTTAGATCTCATCAGTGACGTACAGTTGTGAATTTGGTTATAATTTGACTTTAAGTTTTTACCTATATAGCATTTTATCGATAAAATTAACCGAACTAAAAAGTTAATTAAGGTTTCAATTTTTGATTTAATTCGTTATCATTACATTTTAATTATTAACCATAAGTATCTGACTTAAAATAGAACTTTGGTATAAAAACTTTGATCGATAAATTGATATAAAAATTGTTTAAATTGAAGTAGGTACAGGGTGGCTCAAATTCGCTTCTTCTTATGGGGAAATCGGTAACTATAGGAGATATCAAAAAATGGATGGCGCATCCTCGATCTCTTTTTTTGAGAAAAGCTCAATGGCGAAAACCGGAATTCGCTATCTTTTTTTGTTTTCGAGTTATAGCCAAAAGTTCGACTATTGGACTATAAATGTCGATATCTCGGTTGTTTTTGAAGTTGCCAAAAAAGTGTTGACACTTTCTTCAGACACTTTTTTAAGGGCAACAAAATATGCTGAATAGATTTTAAATATTTAAGTGAGTTTCCGAGTTATAATACAAAGTTGTGTTTTTTTAAATAGAAACCATAGTTGAAAATGACATTTTTAAATAGCATTTTTTAACCTTTTTTCAATGATATATAACATGTGGGGTCCATCATTTCAAATAATTCCCATTTTATTAAAAAATGCAATAAAAATAAGAAAAAAACAAAAAATTAATAACATTTTTAGTAAATAACAATACTGTTTTGTTGATATGATTTCTTATCATGTTGCAATAACAACTATGGAGTTGATGTACCCTTGCATTTTAAAGTTTTAATTTTTTAAAAATAATACTACTTCACAAATTAATTTGATAACAATTTTAAATTGTATACTATAATATGTAGGTAATGTTTAACAGTTTCTTATTAAGCAACTTCAATTTTTAAATAATAAATTACTCAGCAATTTGCAATGTTTTGTTTCAATTTTTATATCTTATAAAATTTTCACAACAATAATTTATAACTAGAGTACGGACTTATATGCATAAAAAATCGTGAAAATGGCACCAAAAATTGCCATTATATGCATAAAAATATGCATAAAACTTAAATATAATAACTAATAATCATTAAAATAATTTTTTGAAATAAAATTTATTTGAAAAGTAACACAATAAAATATGTATACTGGGACTTGCCTACGGGGGGAGCCTCCCCCACCCTAAATAATTTAGGAAATTGGAAAAAAGTTGACAAAATCACTCAAAATTTGGTCAAGTTGGCAAAAGCCGCTAAACCTATAATAGGAAAAATGGACAATTACAAAGAGTTGGCAATTTTGAATTAATTAAGTTGGCAAATTCCCCCCCCCCCCTGCAAATAAAAGTTGGTTGTGCACGTCCCTGTATGTAGATAATTACTGTACAACGTTTTTACCACAATATTTTTCTAAAAAGTCTCTAAACGAACCGTTTCCTAATTTTAATAATGGTATTCGCGTTTTACATTAACAAAACGCCACCACACGGAATTATTTCAAAGTCCATTCTGGACGTAGTATAGTGGCGCCACCAACGGTAATGTAAAACCGCGATATTTAAATCTAGCGAAAACGTTCTCTGGTCTTGTGATGAACTGGAACCAGCGATTGACTCAAATAAAGTTTGTTATTTGCTTGCATCATTTTTAAATTTGTTCATACTTTCCAAATGAAATGATGTTTTAAGATGTTGCATTATGTTAAATTTCTTTTCACTGTTTATCTCCTATTATAACAAATATCAAGTCTTGCAGTTAGTTACCGGCTAAGATTTCTGTTATATAAACAAAACCTGTTGTCAACTAAATATTAAATTCAAAGTAAGCAAATAGTAAATTTTAGGTATTTTTTATGGATTTACTGCAATTTTTTTTTAATTTATCGAAAATGTGCTAAAATAAGCACTAAAAATGCTTAAAAATAAATCTAAGCATAAAAATGTTAAAATAAGCCGAAATAAGCATAAAAAAAGTAGTGTCAAGTGACTTATTTTTTTCAAATTCGTGGACATTTATAACAATTAGGCTTCTGCTATCAATATTTATGTATAGCAAATTTGCTAGAAATCCGTACTCTATTTATAACGATAGATGCACAAACGATAAATTAATGTGCAAATTTTTCATTTTTAAGTTATGTATACTTCTAATTTGGAATTGGAACAAAATAACAATTACATAAAATAACAATGAATGTAATACGATCGTAAAACTACAATTTTGCACATTCTTTTTAATGCACATTAAATAATGTCAATGTGTATGTCTCGAAGCACAATACCTAAGTCAATTGTCATGAAAACTACAGAAATTCCAAATTGATAATTTACTTTCCGATGAGTCGGTGATTATAATTTGTTGCGATTCCACATTGTTGGGTTTTATAACATTTTGAGTGTTTTCGATTTTTCGTATTTTTGTCCTTTTTTTAAAATAAACTTTAGTTTGTAATGATCTAAAAATAATTTATTTCATTGTTAAACAACACGGACGAAGGAAGTTTTATTTTTAATGAACGAAGACAATAATGTACGTTGTTATTATAATCGAGAATAAAATGTGTAATACAACATGACTATGGATAGATTGTATGTTTTATATTTTTTACAATCTCGGTTTCCCTCGTTTAACCGACACTTTCGTTTATCCGACAGAAACTAGGCCCCGTTTGTGTCGGTTAAACAGGGGGCTACTGTAATATGATTTTATCTTTCCAAAAAAAGTTAAAAATGTTGACCAATCGATTAATAAATACTCTAATTTCTAATAGTTTTATTATCGTAAGCGTTGGACTCTTTGATTTGCTCCCACAACCCAGAGTTGCAGTTTTTAATAACCACGATTTGTTCTACCTACTTGGACTTTTTTTAATATTTCGATTTAATCCGTTGTTATCATTAAACTTATTTAATTAATTTTAATTATCCTTTGTTGGATAACCCTGATGACGGCATAGATAAGCAACGCTAGAAATACAGGGCGGTTCATACACAATACACTGCTAATAATTATTATTGTTAGCAGAATATCTTGTTTATTATTTATTGTCTCATCAGTTTTATTAAATTATTGACGGTTAAGGCTCAAATGAAAAATTTGGGAGCTCAAACGTTTGACACCAATTTTACCCCAAAATTCCACTTGGGAGGGGGGCAGCGACATGCACATCAATTTAAAGATTTTTTTAAGAACAAATGACGGTTTGCACTTACATGGGTGACTGTTTTGAAACCACTGATGTCACTGCTCTCCTCTTTGGTGGTTGCAAGTTTCCTTACCCTTTTAAAAACTAAAATTTATTTAAAACCCCAAGAAATAACCCCCAAGGCAGATTTTAAATACTTTATTTATATATAATTTAAAAATTTTTCCAAATATGTTGCACTAAAATTTGATACTTTCTAGGTATTTTACGGTGTATTTATGGCTGCCGAAGTTGCCTACTACACTTACATTTACGCCAAAGTTCCTAAAGAGTATTATGCACAAGTAACGGCCCACACCAGGGCGGCAATTTTAGCGGGCCGTTGCTTCTCCGGCGTTCTTGCTCAACTTTTAGTCGAATTTTATGTGCTCGATTATAAAGGTCTAAATTACATTACTTTATCTGGTAAGTAATCACTTTTAAATTTGAATAACAAAATACTAAAACCATTTTTTTAGCTATGATTGCGGCAACTATATGGAGTCTGTTTCTGCCGTGGGCGGAAAGAAGTATCTACTTTCATCGAGAATCGGCACGCGATAAAAAGTGCTTGCGAGCTTTTGTTCTTATGAAGGAGCATTTTATTGCATCTTTTTCTAATCGTTACGTAACCAAGTGGTCCGTTTGGTGGGCGCTTGCAACTTGCGGTTTTTTACAAGTGCAAACGTACGTCCAACGTCTGTGGGACGTTGTACACACCGATCCTGACCAATCGTTGTATAATGGAGCGGTTGAAGCTATTTTAACATTGGTGGGTTGTGTCGGTGCCTTGTCGATCAGTTGTTTGAAAACTGACTGGAAACAACGAGGCGAGTTGGTTTTATCATTGTGTTCAATTTTAAGCGGCGCTCTCTTAATTATCAGCTCTCAAACCCCATATATTTTGGTGTGTTATGCGTGTTATATAGCTTACGGTGGACTTTACCACTTTATGATAACAATAGCCACTTCGGAAGTAGCAAAGTACATAGTCGAGGATAGTTATGGGTTAGTCTTTGGATTTAATACGTGTTTAGCTTTAATTTTACAAACTTTAGCCACGCTTTGTTTGGTTACTGGTGATCTTGGGTTGGCGTTATCCGGCCGAAATCAATTTTTAGCGTATGGGATTTACCACATGGGAATTGCATCTATTTTTATTATTATCGGTGTGTACGATTGGTTGAAAAACCACGCCGATATAAACAAGACTTATTAAATTTTTTGTTTGTTTGTCTCATTAATGACAATAACTGAGTATTAAAACTTATATTAAGTATTAAAATGTTTGTAAAAAAACCTACTTACAACCAACTCGAGATATTAAGAAATGCACACATTATTCTTAGCTTAGCTTCTACCTAAATTTTGATATAATACGTGGGACTTGCAGATAACTTGATTACTTAAATTGTTAAAAAGACTTTCCACTCGTTAATATACACAAAGAGTTATCTGCGGTAAGCTAAGATGCCCATGACAAAAGAGAATGGTGCTTGGAAGGATCATCTAGGCAGGTTATTGCTATGTAACAATAACGCACTTTTTTTTAGGTCTGTTATTGCAGATGAACCAATTAGAGGTACATTATTGTAATGTACCCACAATGACACCAAACATATTTAAGAATTTAACAGATATTTAAATTGAAAGGAGATTTAAAATTCAATGCACTAATTTGTTTTGCTTGATTTACTAATAACAACTTTTGAATTTCCATTTAATTTAAAGGTCATTGGCGCAATCGACCCAAAGTGTATGTAAAAAAATTCAGGTAGAAGCAAATTTTTGAGAAGTTTTGACTAAAATACAGCTAGAATGACTGAGCTTTTTTTAAGTGATAAGTTTGAGGAAATGTTGCCTACAGTATGTAACTCAAGTTTAAACATCTTGCTAGAAGACCACCACTTTGATATTCATTTTAAACACGTGTGAAACAATTTTAGCAAGTAAGAGGTGTAGCACATTCCTGTGAATTGTTAGTTACCATTTAAATTTTTACTGTTACATTTTTGTTATGTTCGACTTGAAAAATATATTTTATAAAAAAATTACATTACTTTTTAATGTTTATACACCACCAAGGAACCGATTATTTTAAGACGTAATTTTCATCGAAATTACTTTTTCTTCAAAAACCCAATTCTTCTGAAGTACCTAACGAGAAAAGGAGTTGATGCGAGAGTAATGCTGATACGAACGGGAGCAAAAACTTTGTGTATTGCGTAAGCCGTCACAAACGTGCTAGCATTGGCAACTAGCGTCCCTTCTATTCCGATAGGAGCCAGAATTTTACTCATATCAATTCCACTAAAATTTTAAAAATCATGACCTAATTACCAAGAGCAAAAGTTAACAAACCTGGAAACCAAAAGGTAAAATCCTCCCAGGGAAACCAGTGATATCCCGATGTGAAAAACAATTACAGTGCTTCCGTACTCTGCAACAGCACGTTTCAATTTATCTTTTCGACTCAACTTTGTTTCATTTTCTGAAGAGTCGGTAGTCTTTGGTAACTTCCAATTGGTTGCTAAAACTGGATGAAATTTATTTTGAAACAATCCAGGTCCACAAACTAAAACTCAAAAATTTCAAGCTACGAATCTTTTTCGCTTTGGATAAAAATTACAGATTTTTCTATCTGCAATCCTAAAAACACTCCTGCACACCATTAAACTCGTCATTTTGTAGTTTATTTGTGAAAAAAATCTATAGGATAAATTAATCGTCAAGTCATGTCAAAATTTGTTGGATTATGTTTTGAGGTTATATTTACCAACAAGTGTCAAAAATTCAAAAGAAGTGGTATATCATAGGCGGAGTTAAAGGGGATACTTTAGGACCTTACAACCCCGCAGAAGTTCCTACCCAAAGAGAGTAAATAATATTTGCCTATGGTATGGCAGTGGTGTAATTTCAAATTTTGAGCCCGAAGCCAGAGCTTGATGAAGAAAAACAAAATTTGATAACAATATAATGCAGTTTAAGGGGGCCCAAACTCCAAAGCATTGGGCCAAAGGCCATTCCTTTGTTCCCACCCCGGATGGACCCATCGGGGTACCGGAAAATTTTCCTAGTGCCGTTATCGTCTTACCAATTTTTATAAACAGTATCAGTGGCGTAACTACCAGTATGCGCGGTGTGCGAATGAACACGGCCCGTAAAATCCCAGGGGCCCGAGGCAATGTAAAGTAAAATCTTCTTCATGTGCGATGGAGCGGTCGATGAATGTTGCTCGGAACAAATGTAGGTATTATGAAACAAATTCAATTATGAAATAGGGCGAAAAAGGTCATTTAAAAAAAATTTCGGGAGAAACTATTACGTTTTGCCGTCTGAAATTTGAAAAATCGTACACAATTGATTGTCCTTCATTTTGTAGGCTACAGGGTATAAAATGTGAAGAAATGGATGAGAAACGGGAGGCTCCGAGAATTCAATGGATACCCACAGCTTTAAGTAAGTAGCCAGACGACTTGCGCAACGAATTAAACTTAGGATATCACATATTATAATATGTGAAGAAATTGATGAGAAACCGGGGGGTCTGGGGAGTATGGAGTACCCCCCAATCATAACAACAACAAGTCAACAAGAGACGACTTCTCAAATTTGACACCACGCAAATTTGATTCTTGCCTGGTTACTTGCTTACCACTGGAGGGTATTCCATACCCCTCAGACCCCCCGGTTTCTCATACATTTCATTACATTTTATGAATGTCGACCTAGTAGTTTAATGGACTGAAGTGCATTGAAGACTGAAAGTTGTAAGTGACGAGAAGTAATCTGGTTACTTATTTACAGCTGGAGGGTATTCCAGACCCCCCGGTTTCCTATCCATTCTTGCACATTTTATACATCATATAACTCTACAATAAAGGGCTGTATGCTCCAATAAACACAGTTCCTGTGTAACAATTTGATGAGAGCTAAGGTAATAAATCTGTTATGTAGAAACTGTGAGCAATGGGGCATACAGGCACTTACTGTTGGGTGACATGTATAAAATTTGGAAAATGGATAAACAAACGGGGGGAGGGGGTATGGACCCCCCAGATACAAGAAAACAACTGGACGACTCGATTCCCCGATTTCTGAGAGTTTTCGAAATATTAGGGAAAACCTGTAAGCGAACAACAAGACGTTACGAAACAGCGATAGAGAGTCGGGGAGGGCGGTATTGAATACCCTCCAGCTGTACAGGGTGGCTCAAATTCGCTTCTTCTTATGGGGAAATCGGTAACTATAGGAGATATCGAAAAATGGATGGCGCATCCTCGATCTCTTTTTTTGAGAAAAGCTCAATGGCGAAAACCGGAATTTGTTATCTTTTTTTGTTTTCGAGTTATAGCCAAAAGTTCGATTATTGGACTTTTCGATAAATGTCGATATCTCGGTTATTTTTGAAGTTTCCAAAAAAGTGTTGACAATTTCTTTAGACACTTTTTTAAGGGCAACAAGATAGGCTAAATAGATTTTAAATATTTAAGTGAGTTTCCGAGTTATAATACAAAGTTGTGTTTTTTTAAATGGAAACCATAGTTAAATATGACATTTTTAAATAGCATTTTTTATCCTCTTTTCAATGATATATAATAAGTGGGGTCCATCATTTCAAATAATTCCCATTTTATTAAAAATTAAAATAAAAATAAGAAAAAAACAAAAATTTAATAACATTTTTAGTAAATAACAATAACAATTTTCAAATAAAACAATAAATACAAAATTTAAAGTAAGTATTCAAACTGAAGTTCCTGCTTATTTTCAATATTATAATTTTGTCAAAACGAAACACTACCAAATCTTTATTGACATCTAAAACATCGTCACCAATTGTTTTTCAGTGGGAAACTTTTGTTTAGTTGCTGTCGTGTTTAAAATTGTTATTGTTATTTACTAAAAATGTTATTAATTTTTTGTTTTTTTCTTATTTTTATTGCATTTTTTAATAAAATGGGAATTATTTGAAATGATGGACCCCACTTGTTATATATCGCTGAAAAGAGGATTAAAAATGCTATTTAAAAATGTCATATTCAACTATGGTTTCCATTTAAAAAAACACAACTTTGTATTATAACTCGGAAACTCACTTAAATATTTAAAATCTATTCAGCCTATCTTGTTGCCATTAAAAAAGTGTCTGAAGAGAGTGTCAACACTTTTATGGAAACTTTAAAAACAACCGAGATATCGATATTTATCGAAAAGTCCAATAATCGAACTTTTGGCTATAACTCGAAAACAAAAAAAGATAGCGAATTCCGGTTTTCGCCATTGAGCTTTTCTCAAAAAAAGAGATCGAGGATGCGCCATACATTTTTCGATATCTCCTATAGTTACCGATTTCCCCATAAGAAGAAGCGAATTTGAGCCACCCTGTACATAATAAAATTTTTATAAATCGAACAAAACACGAAATTTCATTTTTCGATCTCAATGTTGTTAAAAATTTATTATGTATACCTGGGGGGTATTCCATACCCCCCAGACCCCCCGGTTCCTTGATAAAACTGCTCCCAACGTCCAAGGCGAAGGGGGGGGGGTTGAAAAAATTTCCCCTGAATAGGAAATGAAAATGACGACTTAATACATAAATAACTAGCGTAGTAAGTCTTGATTGTTAGAAAGCTACAACTTACTCCTCCAGAGCGCCATTCATAAAAACTGAAGAAATGGATGGCCGTCCGGGGGGTCTGGGGGGTATGGAATACCCCCCAGGTACACGAAAACAATTGGATAAATGGAATACCCCCAGTCATAAGCAACAAGACGACTTCTTAAATTTTATACCACGCAAATTTGATTCATGTCCGGTTATTTACTTACCGCTGGAAGGTATTCCATACCAAATTTTTTTTTTAAATTTTTAAATCGCACACCTCTCAATCAAGGGCCCATCAAAGCTCTTGCTCCCGAGCCCAAAATTTGAAGTTACGCCACTGAACAGTATGATATTCAATGGAAAACTTCACGACCGGTCGACGCATGTTGCTCGGAGCAAATGTTGGCGAGATATTTGACAAGTTCAATTATGAAATAAGGTCAACAAAGAGGCCATTCAAACAAATTTTCGGGAAAAAATGAAATGGAGGGAGGGTTAAAAATTAGGTTATTCCTGCGGCCCACGGAAATAGCCCGCAGCTGGAGGGAGTTTGATACCCGGATTAGGAGATTTGATTACGATTAGGGGGCTCACTCCCCTTTTCGCTATAGTTTTTTGCAGGAAAAGGTAAGTGAACGTATTTGCCCCCAAACCCTTTGAAAAACTTTTTCAAAAACTTCAAAATTAGATAAAATAATTAAGTATTATGTAGTTTATGTTCTTGAAAAAATCTTCACCTGATCTGGAGGGTACACAATACACAATAAGTAAATAATTGAAAAACCGGGTGCAATGGAATACCCCCCAGCCGTAAGTAAACTAAAGATGTATTCTCAAGAATTAAATTTGCGTCCTTATCAATTTTGAAAAGTCATATTCATATCGTTACTATGATATGAATCATAGTAACCGGGTTACCCCCCGGTTTAGCGCCTATTTCCTTGCAACAAGTACTTTCTAGCCTCGTTACGGCTCTGGGGGAGGGGAAAATATAACCTTTTTGAAAATTTTATAATAGATTTCTAACAATTTAAGTAAATTTTTCAAATTTGTAGCTGTAAGCCTTTTTTTTTTCGATTTTTTGTAATCCATGTGGGGGTCGTTAGTAATTTACTCCCCTTGATAGTTACTAGAGAGTTCTGTGACTATAATTTTGAGGATCACCTATACATTGTCATGTGTATGTTATTGTACAAAATCAGGGGCACTGGAGCAGGGGTGTCAGGCGTCCCCCCCCCCAGCATCCCCAAACCTTTAGGTTCTGAAGGCGAAATGCATTAGAAATCCTATTTTCTGGTCAAGACCGTGTGGTAGTAGATTTTATCAATAATAATAAATTATTATACCATGCACTGTACCACATATAAAAAATTATCAAAATCGTAGAGATGCGCTGAGGCTGAGGATCGCGTTCTTGTAAGGTAATTAGAATTTCTAATGAATTTCGTCTTAAGGACCTAAACATTGGGGGGGGGGCAATGGTCTGTTGCTCCTACGCGCCTACTGATTTTTTTAAATTTTTATTTAATTAAAATCAATTATTATGAAAATGGAAATTAGATATAATTTTTTAGTATATGTAGGTCAAACGTGCATTTATTTTAAAACGCAATTATTTCGGTTTTTAAATTCTGAAGGTCATCTTCAGGTTTTAATTTTTATTAACCTGCCGCATTGCCGCAAGATTTTTTAATATTTAGATTTGTTTACGTTTACACTTTCCTTTTAAGTCGAAAGAAAGTTGGAAAATGTATGTGCATAAAAGTCAATAATGTCGTAAATTTTAAGAATAGATAATGAGTGAAAGCGAACCCATATGAATCAGTACGACAAACACGACGACACGTCGAGCCCTTTGGGTTGTTTACAATAAATTGTTAATGCGCAAAGTAAAATTAAACAGCACTTTCACTGCTGGAATTCTAATAGAAGGTAATCAGAGGTCAAGGTAAGATATGTCTTCAATTATTTTTTGTTTGTCTTTTTATTTTGCTTAACCTACTAAGAGCGGTGCAATCTCTATAAAATAGAGGAAACGTTCGGCTTCCTTTAGTCGTATAGTTTTATTTTGTGGGGACTTGGTGAAGCTTACCGGTTTTAAATTTTTTAGTGCTTTTTAAAAATGAATTTGTTAATCGTTCTTGCGATACTTGTGTCCGCTGTTACCGGCCAATTTCCTAGATTATTGGAAACGCCAGTTCCTGAACTTTGTTCCCAAAGGGTTATCCACGAGAGAACATTCGATGGTGAGCATTTTTGAAACGTTGCAGTCGGTTTCGATTTATTTTGTTTTTTTAGGCAAAGGATATTTATTTAGTTGGAGAGAACCCTCGTTATTGGGCGTGGAAGAGGATTGGTTAAGCGCGAGAAATTATTGCAGAAAGCGTTGCATGGATCTCATTTCTTTGGAAACCAGCCCCGAAAATGAATGGATCAAGAACAAACTTTTGCAAGAAAACGTAAATATTTTGTAACTTCCTTAATTTTATTTAAAAATTAATATTCGACGGGCAGCTTTGTATTATAGTAATTATTTAATTAAATCAAAGTCCAGAAAGGTTTAAAGTTCAAAATTTGGGGCGCATGACACGTGAGTGATGAGGTTTTTTTTTAATACGCGATCTTTATAAATCTCTCCCTCCCTCAATTTAAATATAACCATTTCTTGATTATTTTTTAAAATTTTGTAGGTCAAATACATTTGGACCTCTGGACGTATATGTGACTTCAAAGGTTGCCATGAGAGACCCGATTTGCAACCCCTTCCAGTTAACGGATGGTTTTGGACAGCAGTTTTGCAAAAATTAGCTCCAACAACTCAGAGAAATCAAAACGATTGGTCCGAAACTGGAGGTATAGGAAAACCTCAACCGGATAATCGTGAAGCGCAACAAGGAGGTGCAACTGAAAATTGTTTGGCAGTTTTAAATAATTTTTATCAAGATGGAGTGAACTGGCATGATGTTGCTTGTCATCACCGCAAACCGTTTGTCTGTGAAGAAAACCAAGATTTGCTGGCCTACGTTAGATACAACAATCAAAATATAAAACTTTAACTTAATAATTAGATACATAAAGTAACGAAAATCGACTTTTTTTCGACGATTTTAGTACTGCACATTTAATCATAGATTAATTATTTTGTCATATAACTTAAGTAATTTATTAATTTATTAAATAATTATGACCAAATACTGTTCTTTTTATAATAATTATTATAATTATTTTTCTTAATAGTTCAATTATTTTCTATTTGTATTGTGAATTTTATGTTATTTCAATAAATTTTTAATTTTTTGACTTTATTTTCAAAAATTTTGATTAAAAACTGTATTTTATTAATTACCTGAGCTACATACTACACAAATTTTCTTTGGAATTTTTAACAATTTTGTATTCGAATATTCGTTCAAAAAATCACAAGAATATTCAAATTATTCGAATATTTGGTTATTCGAATATTTAGATTATTCGGATAATTATTCGAATAATTATTCGGATATTTGAATATTCGGATAATTAATTTAAATTGAATAAATTCGATTATTCGAATATTTAAATTATTCGAAATAGCTTTATTTGATTAATTTATTTTTAATATTAATATTAATGAATAACTGGTTAAGAAAAATGTATTAATGCTAATAAACGTTTTCTATTGGTAACAAATTTTTCTTAAGAGCGCGCTGCAAATTTTGAAGGAAAAACATGTTTCAACAGATGGCGTACCCTAAAATATTAATCTTTTATAGTTATCTTTTCACCAAAACAGAATTCTAATAATTTATAAAAGTCATATGAATAAACGACAACTAAGCTAGGCAATAAGGAAGTTTGAGCTTCCAATGTTGAATATTTACAAGTATATATTCCAAAAAGATATGCACATGTGAAAATATTGAATATATTTAAAAATATTTATCTTTGAAAGCTCAACCTTCTTTATTGCCTAGCTTAGTTATCGTTTATTCATATGACTTTTATAAATTATTAGAATTCTGTTTTGGTGAAAAGATAACTATAAAAGATTAATATTTTAGGGCACGCCATCTGTCGAAACATGTTTTTGCATCAAAATTTGCAGCGCGCTCTTAAGAGGGGCCTTTAAATTTTGATGCGAAAACATGTTTCAACAGATGGCGCGCCCTAAAATATTAATCTTTTCTAAGAATCTTTTTAACCCCCGACCCAAAAAGAGGGGAGTTATAAGTTTAACGTGTGTGTGTGTGCGCGCGCGCTCTTTGCTTGAGGACACGTATCTCCCAAACGGATTCACCAATTTAGGTAATTTTTTTTTAAAATGCTCTCCATAGTCCAAGGATGGTCCTGACGGAGAGAAAAATTAAAAAAGTTGGCCGGAAAATTAGAAAAGAAAGAATATAATTTTTTATACCCCACATAAACGAGGAATTCCCAGTAAGCCGCATCTAGTGCGCATGCATTACATTAATTTGACATTTACATTTAAAATTTAAAGTTCAAACCATTTTATACACAGGGTGGAGTAAAAATTAATATATTATATTGAACATCGAAAAATAAAAATTATTTACATAATAGGTGGGAGTAATATATAAACTTTAAAAAGCACTAAATAAAAATTAAATTACAAATTTAAAAAAACCCCAACCCAAAAAAACTCTAAAATTAAACCTCTAAAAAGTAAAATAATAATTAAATCGATCTAACCGTCGCGTCGCGTCGTCGTGTCGGGGGCCGTTAAGCAAATATTAGCAATATCAAATCGTTCTGTGTAAATCCCGTCGGTCCCCCGACACGACGACGCGACGGTTAGATCGATTTAATTATTATTTTACTTTTTAGAGGTTTAATTTTAGAGTTTTTTTGGGTTGGGGGTTTTTACCAATACAGAATTTTAATAATTTATAAAAGTCATTTGAATAAACGATAACTAATTTAGGCAATGAGGAGGTTTGCAAGGCCGGTCTGTTGTGCATATAAATCCGCTCTCTACGTAATATATTAATCTGAATATTCCATTAATCTGAATATTCTAGTAATTGAATATTCAGATTAATCGAATATTCAAATTATTCGAATATTCAGATTAATCGAATATTCAAATTACTCGAATATTCGAATGATTATTCGAATAATCTGAATATTCGAATAATTTTAATAGTGCCGTTGAGAAAATATTCATATTCGAATATTCGAATACTCGATTAGGTAGTTGATTATATTCGATTTTGATTCCCAGCCTTACCATAGACTAGTGATGGGCAAAATCGGATGATTTCAATAATCGGAATGTTGGTATTCGAAATATTTAAATAATCGGAATATCATCCGATTATTTTATATTCCGTTAAATTTTAATTTTCTTAAAAATTAAAACTTTCGTAGCTAACCATTGGTCATTTAGGGGGGGAAATGTCTAGGGGGGTTGTAAAAATGTCGGGGGGGGGGTCGGAAAAAATTTGACCTTTTTTAAATTCCTCGTTATGCTATGGGGGGGGGGTTGACCCCGATTCCGATTATATTCAAATCGTAATGGACAAAAAATGAATAATTTCATAATAAATACGATTAATACGATCGGAATAAATGAAATTTATTCATTATAATATAATAGGTATATCCAATAAATTTCATTTATTCCGCAATCTACGCATTCGATTGAATATTCCGAAATTCCGATTCTTGAACGAGTGACGCCGAAACAAGAATCGTATTGCGCGCGCATTCGAAAATCATCCGATTATTTTTCATTACCATTTTGACATAATCGGAACCATTCCGATTATGTATTCCGAATGCGCCCATCACTACCATAGACCCCTTCAAAATCTTTAGGGGCTATGCAGAGAAAATTTATTAAAAATTCCAATATCGGTGGTGGTCATATGGGAAGAGTTAAAAAATTTCTTGCGGCGCTATTTGAAACTCCGTAAATAACAAATATCTCATCAGATTATGTTTTTAATCTTATAAAAGGTGAAAATCCGATATTGGCCCCTTCAATATTTTACAATTCCGGTCCTGATCAGTATCAGACTGATGAGAATAAACAATTGCGAAGAGGGGCCCTGACCAAAGTGTTTGGAGAAAAAAAGAAAGGTGGAGCTAATGCGCAGAAACCAAAACTCGTACAATTGTGTTTATGTTGATGTCAATTGGTGGTATTTTGACTACGCCTTTTCTTCTTTCTTTGGAACCACTCTACCTTGCAGTGACGTATTTATAAGGGTGCGTTCCACTTCAACCACGACGACCACGGTCGATCGTCAGTCCAATCAAATCACCGAATTCAATCTTTAGTCCAATCAAATAACCGAGTTCAATCTTTAGTATAATCAAAGAACCACGGGACCACGCCGCGGTCGTCCTGGGCTTTAAGTGGAACGCACCCTAAGAGGGGCACATGTAACTGTGCCCATCCCCATATATTCTTAAATGCATTGGGGTATAATAAGTATAGGCAGAGAAAGAAAATAAATAAATATTCATTGGTGAAATTTATACAATTGTAACAAAATAACACAAATAATTTCAGAAAAAATCACAATACAGAAAATTTGAAAATGAAACTTAAAGAATCCTACCTTATTTTCCTATAACGCTCCTGAACCTGGGTGGTCGATCAAAACTGTTTTCCATTTTCTTGTAGGGTCCTGCTGGATTATTTTCTCAGAATTCCATAACTACACTTTAAATTATAAATGTCTTATTACTACCGAACCGAAATGACACGCGACTTTTAAAATGAAAATCACTGAAACTTTGTAATTAATAATTTAGAAGGAGCAAATATTAAAAATCAACAGCTTCGGGCGTCATTTAAAACAAATGCCAAGTGCCTCTGCGTTACAAGTGGACAATTTTATGGAATGACGCGTAATTTCCAATTAGTCATTATGAATTTTACGTCTACAATTTAAAAAATGTATCACACCTTTTTAAATAATTATACCAACAATAATTTTTTTAAAAATGTAACATGAAAAGTATCTAAAATGTGTTTACCCTTGTATGGGGGTGATTATGTGAAACCCCAGGTCGCAGCCCCCCCCCCCCTTAGATGTTACTCCTAAATACATCACTGTACATAATGTAATGCTTAAATTGGTATTGAAAAGTTGGTAGTTTATATTATAATAATGTTAATGATAAATTCTAAATTAAAATATTTTAAAATTATTTGATAATTTGAATAGGTAAATAATTTGGAGTAATACAAAAACGATCAAAGTAAGTAAGTTTTGTGTAATTTTGTTAGAACTGTCAATGTGGAACATAAAAAATACAAAGTTTAAATATTCAAAAATGTTATAGCAGTTCTTATTTTCACGCGAATAAGTTGTTGATTTTAAAATTTAACGATCAGATTGAATTATAAACTTAAAATTTTGATTTTGTGGTTTTATTTATTTCACTCACCGATATTCACATAATGCCGATATTATGGATTTAGCAAAATAAAGTTTTATACGATCACGATAATTTTTATAAACAATTTTTAATTAAAATTTCACATTGCTACCAACTCAATTCTGGCGGGTAAAACACGAACAGCCGATAACAAACGAACACATTCACCAATGTAAAAATCAAGGTGGCTGGGTGACGCTGTGAACTGACGCCATTATCAAATTATTGTGTAAACGTGAGTTTGGAATTGTGCGTTATTTTTCTTTCTTCATTGGAAATTTGATAGAATTTTAAAAGTAAGTTGTGTAGCACTTAATCGTAAAGTTGTCAAATCCCCAGCAGCTTTACTTTCACAAAATTTCGTAACTTCATTCGGCGCGTCGGTGCCGGTAAAAATTTTGTGGTGTCTTATTTCATCGGGTGTTTCTTTCTTTAGGTAAAAATGGGTGACGAAGCTGAAAATCCTATTGCTGCTGCTATCCCTGCTGTACAAAAACCCAGAGGTCGTGGTGGTCCATTCCCTCCAAGAGGCGGCGGTCCTCCAGGACGCGGTGGGCCGAGAGGTCGCGGTGGTTTTATAAGAGGACGGTAAGGAAAGTTTTATGGTCACAAATTTGATTTTCAACCTTGTGTTATGCTTTAGAGGTGGTATGGGTGGTCCCGGTGGCCCTCCTGGCCGAGGCGGTGGAGGATTTATGCGAGGTGGTCGTGGCGGTTTCCGAGGTGGCCCTCGGGGTGCTCCTAGAGGTGCTCCACGAGGAGGTGGCGGAGGTCCTGGCAGGTTTTCGTTAGGTAATTATAATATTTAGTAATTTTTGTATAATTTATTTATTATTGAACAAAATAGGTAATCAAAATATTGTTGAAAAAGTTGTTTGTTTTTTCAAACAAAATTTCGTTTTTTACCATTTTATTTATCTTTATTATTAAACGAAAATTAACATAATTTAGCAATGCTGAACATAGATCAGTATTTAATTGTAAACTCTTTAGTTTACTCTTACATTTATTTACTTTTTTTAATTGAAAGTTTTATTTACTCTTTGAATTATATTTTTGAATGTTTATGTTATTTTTGATTTGTATTTTAATTATGAAGTACTATAAAAATTACCTGTTTATTTCTACATTCTATATTTTAGGGTTGAAATACTATGCATTTTTGGTTTTAATTATTGCTTCTTGTTTTTGACATAACAGTGTACATTTTCTTTGCAAACTGTGCTTTTTTTAAGCATTTACAATATAAAAGGTGTTTATTTTTCAGGTTTTTAGTTCTTTAATATTATTTTTGTTGCCCCAAGGGCAGAATAATATAACGCATCTAATATCTAACTTTTTCTTAATTAAAAATATTATTTTATAGGAGGAAACCCCCCAGTTGGTGGTCCAGGTGGTGATAGTGTAGTAGATGGAGAAGTTTCACAAGAAGCACCAACTTCTGGAGGATTTGTCCCACGAGGTGGTCGTGGTGGAGGATTCAGAGGGAGCAGAGGAGGACCAGGTGGCCCACCCGGTGGACGAGGAGGACGTGGACGACCGGGTGCTGGTGGTAGACCTAGCGGTGGTGCACCTCGTGGCGCGCCCCGCGGAGGACCACGTGGTGGATTTGGACAAAGATTTGGTCAAGGTGATAAGAGGCCGGGTGGTCCAGGAGGTCAAGGAGGACCAGGTGGTCCGAAGAGACCCAGATTTGATAACGGTTCTAATGGTTTCGCACAGTCTGAGTAAGAATTAAACTTTTGTTGTGCAATCATTATTTACTTCCGTTTATTATTTCAGTAGAGTACAATCATATCAAAGTGGTGGTAATGGAGGAGGATATGGCGGTTCTTCTCAATCTTATGGCCAAGGTTATGGTGGTCAACAAGGTGGAGGTGGTTATTCAAGTTATGGAAGTGGTGGACAAGGACAGTTTGATAATTCAAGTTATGGTGGTGGTTATCAAACCAGCGATCGAGGTTCATATGGAAGCCAGCCTTCTGGTTACGGTCCTGATTCCTATTCATCTTACGGCCAAAATTCTGGAGCCCAAAGTTACGGTGGGGGATACACAAGTGCAGCAGGTGGAGGAGGATTTGGTGGTCAGTCGGGCGGATACGAACAAAGAGGAGGTGGAGGATATGGTGCTGGAGGTGGCTATGGTAAGTTTCTGTTTTGAATAACAGATTCTTGCAGTTATAAAAAGTAACCATTCAAGTAAACTCAAATTTGTTTAATGAGAATTAAACCAAGTAAATTGCCATGAAATTATTTCTCCTATTAATTAAAGTAAAATTTACATAAGTTACAATATTGTACATAGATAACTTCCAATAATATTAAGTTGTAATTTTGATATTTTGTCAGAAATTTTATGTTTTTAAAATATCAATTTGTGTTATCAATTTTTAATTTTAACCATTAAATATTTATTCTTTTGAATGTTTTAGTTTCTTTGCTTAAGCTATAATGGAGTACACCCACCATTTAATTTACAATATTTTGCTCTGTTTGTAATTTAAAATTGCTACAAATAATGTTACAAATTAAAATTTTCTAAAAAAAGAAATCGAACCATCAAATGGTTGTAAAAATGTATACCCTAAAGGAGTTTCCGCAATTGGCTGGAATACCATATTTAAAATTGAGGGAAACCTAAATAGTGAAGTTATCTCCAATCAAATTTGTACAAAATTGTAAATGTTTTAAGCTAAAGAATTTTTTCAAAATACAAATACTAAATTTGTTACATTCTTCTTTTAGGTTCATATTTTAGGAGTTTCTATTAAGTGGAGTCACAATTATTCTCAAGTAGTGAAAATAGATTCTAGAGAATAATTCTTCTTGCCTTTGCATTGTGCTTGTTCCTTCTTGCATTGTAAGAAAATTTCTAAAATCCATAGATTTCATTTTTTATTAAATTTTTGTGTTGAAAAAATTTCAAGGGTGCAACGCCAATCAACTACAGGCAGTAGTCGTTTTTGAATTAAAACAATTTTAAGAATATAAATAAAACATTTTTACTTTTTTTAAATTTAATTTAGTTTCATTATAAGTATCACAATACTACTCGAACCTAAATTTTCTAATTTGGTATGAGTTGTGCTATATGACAACAATTACATACTATAAATTTAACAAAAACTTACTATAAAAATATAGTAAAATTATATTTTACAGTGAATTACATTGTATTGTATATAAAATCTATATAATTAGCTATTTACACAATGTAAATAGCTAATTATAAAGCTGCCAAAGGATTAGCTAAAAGTTACTTTTATTTTATTCTCTTCAAATTTGCTACTTAGGGCCAGTTGTATAAAAGAGACTCGGGGATCAGCTGATCCTGGTTCAAGAGCTGACCCAGGATCGCCGTAATCTATCTACCTTACGGCGATCCTGGGTTAGCTCTTGAACCAGGATCAGCTGATCCCCGAGTTAACCCTCTTTTATACAACTGGCCCTTAGAGTTTGTAAGACTCCATGAAATGAAAAATATTTTGAACTTATAAGGTAAGGGTATAAAAATTAATGATTTAATTAATTGCTATTGCGTTTGCATATAAGATTTAAAATTTAACCTATAGTCTGTTTTTTTAAAGAACCAAGTAAAAAATTTCTATTCCACGTGGATAACGTGAGTGTTAACCAATGAAATTGGTTGAAATTAAATTTCAAGCAATTTCATTGGTTAACATTCAAGTTATCCACGTGGAATAGAAATTTTTTACTCGGTTCTTTAAAAAAAACAGACTATAGGATTAAAATGATCAAACAACAAACCATTTTGATGTTCTTATGGTTATAATTTTAATAAATAAATCACTATATTCACGGAGAAAAATGTGATGTTAAAATTGTGGTGTTGAAGCAAGAAATCAAACTAATTAGATTCTATTAGAATACAGCAGTCTTTTTAACAATTTTTTAAATGTTTTTAAATTTCACATAAAATATTACCTTTCCAAATTTTTGCTAATTGTGACAAATTAGTGCCAAAATTTTAGTGTTTTAAATTTTGTCATGTTTAATTGTATTTGATTTCATTTTAAGTGGTTATAATGTCAGTCAAAGTAATTCATGCTTTTATTTTTAAGGCTACTCGCGCGCTACTAATTGGCAATTGACCAATATAAAAAAAATTCATTCACACAAAATACTTATATTATTAGATTAATAAATTACTCTGATTTAATTTTGAAAAATTCTGTTTTAGACACTCAAGGTGGATACGGTGGTTCTGGGAATGGAGCATACAGTGGCAAAGACTTTGGTAAGTGAATTGAACAAATTTTGTTAAGTGTGTCACTGATTTCCAAAATAGAAACGTTTCCAGAAGTTGTTCAAAGTTAAAATGCTATCAGTAGGAATAATTAAATTTCATCTTTTCCACTGATTTTTTTAAAGAGGAAAATATTCCTCAGATAAACCACGAATTTCTAATAATTCAAAGTTGTTGTGTCCCTATAGGAATTTAATTCTGGAATGTTTTAAATTTTTTAAGACTTGTGCATGAGTAAGACAAATAATAGTAAAAAAATTAAATTGAAGAAAACTCAAAATATTTTTAATATGAATTATTGAATGCAGTATATTTACAATTCCATAATGTGGAATGATGAATAAAGAAAACTATTAACTGAGATTTTGCATCCGTATTTCAGGTACACGATACTAATTATACTTCCAAGTCATCTTAGTGCTAATTGTTCCAACGTGATTAAAAAAAAACGTTGGTCAAAAACGTCCCCAAGGGCTGTAATATAAATTATCAATATCTCCATTATATTGAAAACCATTTTAGTGATTAAAGATATAAACAATGTATTAATAATTATTATGTGTAGTGTTAACTTTATTTGATTTTTTCAAGACACTGAAATAGTTTCTGGAATTGTTAGATGAAATTTTAGTATTGACTGTGTGTAACGAAAGATTTTCTTAATTAAAAAGGGAGACGATTAGTTTAGCTAGTTGATTATTATTTTAAAGGCATGCTTTATTAATTTTGTTTATATTATACAATAAAAAGGCGATATTATCTCACTGTAAATTATTTTAGTAACATTTTATACTGTAAAGACAAACTTAATTAAATAAGCTAAATTTAAATGTCAAAACCTTTTTTTTTTTAAAAAGAAAAAAGTTAATTTTTAAGCTGTGTATAATTTATTTTTTTTTTTTTTTTTGAAAAATGTAGTTAATTTTTTTATACAATTTAAAGATTGTAACTTATTGGAAAACCTAGACGTGTAGTTATATGGAAAATAAAATTTTCATTTAAGTCACTTGAGTTGTGGGTGAAAACTGCAAAGATAAAAAGTAAACGAATAAATTAATGATGAAAAATAAACTAATGCAATTATTTATTTGACAACAACTTTTCAAGTGAAATTTTGTCAATTAATTTGTAATTGGATATGTGGATGATTATTTGGTATTGGATGCCTTTTTTTCAATTTATAGAATAAATTATACATCAGTTGATTGCATGATCAAACAATTAAATTTAATGGTTATTGGTGGATTTTAATTCACGAAAAAAACTCGCTAATGTAGAATTAAATTATTATTTACCTATTAGACAATTTTTTCAATTTTACCAACGCATTTTTTATGCTTTGGCCATTACGAATCACTAGTCCAATTCATTGAAACTTCATGATAAAATAATTTTTTTATAAACACCAAAAATATACAAAACATTCAAAAGAAAAATGACATCATTGATGATTAATTAAAGTAAAATTATGTTTTATTTGTGAAATGTTCGTGCATTTTACACGATTTCAAAATTCTCAGCAAGGTTACGTTTTTGCAATCAAATTAAAATAGATCAGGGGTACATAGTACATACACTGTGGTTTTTATTATTAAAATTTCTTTATTACTCGCAGATAATTTGATCTGTTAAATTTAATTTTGTCACATAAAATACATCCACCAACTTACTTCAATTACAAATTAATTAATAAAATGAATGAGTAAAATACTGAACAATGAAGTGGCAAAATTTATTGATGTAAAACTGACAATTTTTATGTTATAATTTGGACAATTGATGTCATTTTATATTATTAGTGGTGCATCTATGCAAACAATACAAAAATAATAATGAAAGAGATGAAAATACAGCAATTAAATATGAAGAATACTGCAACCACCAAGCATGCCTCTTGCTAAACTTTAATTTTATGGCATACAGAGCAGGTTCATTAATTTTGAAAAAATTGTTGCAATTGTCACTTATAACATTTAAATTTCTTTTAGAAAAAAAGAAGGCCGTCTTAATTTAAATTGCTTTAAAGCAATAATTATGTTGTATTATAAACCCTACATACCATAGAAGTAAATAAAATAATTTTTTGATAGTTTCTTTAAATTTGGAAATTTTTATCTACACAGGGTGAAAAATGTTATAATAATTATTAAAATGTAACCATAAAGCTTCAAATTATTTTTTTTTGAAGAATTGGCTTCTTTTAAGCTTTTAAAGCTAGTGAAATTTATTTTACAAAAAGAAATTGAAAAACTGTGACGCCAGTGATTTTGAAAAAGTATTGGGACACACAACTGCATTAATCAAATAATTTAAATTGGAAGTGATAAAATAATAGTGCTAATTATTATAAAACTGCATCATGCTGATAAAATTCAAGACAGTTATAAAAGAAGATAATTGAAATTAATATGAAGGACCATAATAATAATTATGGTCGGCTTGCTATTATCATAGCAAAAGTTATCCGAAGTAATTTTCGTAGGTAAAGTATTTCCCAATTTTTACTACTACTACATACTTTCTTTTTAACTGTCACTAATGTTTTAATTGTAATTTTAGTAGACTTTGTTATTAATAATAATAATTAACTTCAAAAGTGCATACATTTGATGCTCTTATTTTATTTAAACTGATAATATTTTCAGCAAAGTCATAGCGCTTTATAAATCACAAAATTTTATTTTCAATTTCAATAGTTTATAGTTAGTGACACCAGCATCGAGCAACTTGTAGCTTGACACGCTTTATGATCTAATTTCAGGAACAAGAAAGGATATTAAAGGAGACCAGGAGTTAAATGTTCGGGGCGGTGACATAGTGGGGAAAATTAAGGCCAAATATTTTATTGCGTCATACACCACCCAAGAAAATTGATCAAGCGTTCATAAACGCATTGAAAGGTTCCGTTTTGGCACTAAATGCAACGTTCCTTGATTTTGTTTTTAAAAAACACGAACCATTGTTATTTTTTTTTTTTAACTGCTGTTATACCAGCATAAAAAAATGTTTTAAATCAAATGCTAACAAAGCAAGATGCAAGGAGTAAATCTTAAAAAAGATATTACTATCTTATTATTACAATAAAAACAAAAGTAAACAACATAAAATTGTTGAGAATGTTACTCTGGAATATGAAAATGCCAGCCTCAAGTGAGTTAAATGACCAAATTGGGTTATCTCACGAGTTTACTTAAGTTTGACGAAAAGAAATTTACTCAGTAGGTACAAAAAATTGAATAATCCTTGTAAGCGTTTCCCAGTAGCGGATCCAGATCCAGTATTTACAAAGAGCGCTAATGGTTTATTTTTATTAAATAAATTCAAGGGTAATTTTTTGATGAAATGACTGCTGTCCAATCAAAAATTTTAGATCTTGTAATGGTAGCAGTGGGGGTAAGCGTACTCTGGGTCCGCCACTGACGTTAGATATTAAGCAAAATTATGAATATCCTGGCTTATTTGTTTATAAATTTTCCTCTTTTATTTTTCTTGTTATTTAAAAATTAATTGTGCCTTTGTTTATAGGATGAAGGAAGACACACTGCAAGAGGATCATCTAAAGATATTAATTTAAAGTTAAATATTTTTTGATTTTCGGAATCAAAGGTGAGTGAGTATGGTTTTTATGAAACAAAATTTCAGAGCAAGAATAATTTAATGCTTGCATTCACAAGGAATTTTTTTTCAAGTAAATTGAAACAAAAGTGAAACAGGACTGGCAAGAGTGTCTCACTGGTGCACTTTTGTTTGATTTTACTTTCAGCCCAACTTGGATAAATCGAAGCGTTGGTAAGTCGGTGTCAGAATGCACACTAATACGTTCAGATTTTTGCTTTCTGTTTAACCTATTAGGTAAGTGCTAATCAAAATGGTTAGATAATTTATAATTTTTTAATTGAATTAAGACAATTATTAATTTGATAATAAAAGAAGTTATTTTTCTTTTTGAGTTTTATTTTCCAAATCTTAATTCCAGTTCCGATATTTTGTTTGCTCAACTTAGATTTAGAAACTATGACTTTGAAATTATTATACCAAACTACAAAATTATTCCAAATGTTTTTAAAATACTAATAAACAATTATCAGAATTTTGTATAAATTTATTGTAAAAAAGATTCCTTACCCCAAATTAATTATTTATTTCACCTATTTAGGGTAAGAAATTACACAAAAAATTCTACAATGTAATATCGAGATCATCAGTATATTTGATTGATCTTGGGGTTGCTGGGTAAACATATCCAATGGTCAAAATTTGGATGCTTCTCTTCCGCTGAGAGAAATCAATGTGGAGGTAGTTTAAATCACATTGTTTGCCATTTTGTACTTTGAATATTATTCTGTAGTGCAAAGGTAATTTTGTTTATTATCTCATAGTAATATGCATGTGCCTTAATTTAATTATTTTCATTACTACTGAGGGTTCATGGAGGTTATCTATAATCCAAAGCTGTAATGAAACTTTTCATTGTTTATTTATTATAGGAAAGAAATTTATTATACAATTAGTATAAGAAATTCGCGACATTTTGATCAGATAAAATTAAAATCGGGTTGCTTCAATTTCTTGATGAGTTTAAAAACAAAATTTAATTTTGGGGTTGTAGTAACAACAAATTTCTATCCAAAAGTTGAATTTCGATATCTCCATTTTGTCTGTAACACTTTGATATATCAATATTACAATATTAGAAAGGAATTATAATTTTTTAGACGCAAATTAAACACAAACAATAATTCTAAAAATGTTTTATAAATTTATTGTAAAATTCCCATAACCCAAACTAATTATTTTAATTTTTTTAACTATAAGTTGAAATTCCCTAATAATTCTTCACATTTCATTTCACCTTTACGAATACGTTCCATAGTTACCAAAAGATCGTAGTTTATGTCTTCTGTTACTTTGGAATCTTGCCTGAAAGGAAGAAAAAGTTAAATCGTATTATTCAAAAAAATGAAAAGAAATTTACTTGTAACTTGGATGATTAACCACAAATTTTCTGACCCAAGAGGCGGTTGTTAAAATTTTCCCTGAAGCTCGTTGCCCAATAAATTTTAGATATTTTTGTAGGGTGTCCAGCGTTTCTGGATCAACATCCACATCTCTTAGGTAGCGATGAACTAACGATATCAAACCTGGAAATGCTCCTCCAACCTAAAAAGGAAGTTTGTCATGCAACTGTTGGCAAAACGATTTCTGTAACACTTACCTTACCGTTGAAGATCTCATCCAAAGTCATCAATTCGAACTCTGCTTGAAGTGTGCTCTGATTTATATTTTTGCGAAACCAAAATTTTTCGTTTAAACAAGCACCTCTCTTTTGGGCAGTCTGCATACTCTCGTCCACCTGGTTAAATTAATGGATAAGAAAGATGGTTAGAAGAAATGTTACCTCTTACTTTGGTGATTGGAATTAAAAAGTCGAGTCGGTATGATAAAATGATTCTGGTTAACAGTGCCATGAAGCACGAGAAGGCAGCATTTTCAAAATCTGTAATTTGGGCTTCGCAGGGTCTGAATTCCACACGCCAACCAATATCTGAATTTAGTGGAGGTGGTTTAAACCTCATTGTTTGCCAATTTGTGCTTTGAATATTCTATAATACAAAATTAATGAAGCATAATTACTCAAAATTAAATGCAACTTACTTCAAAAAAACCATTTTCGTTTTCATCATCTGGATCTAATCGCCCTTCGTATTCGCCTAAGGAGTCTCTGACGAAGAGATGTGCTATGTGTTGGGCCATTAAATGATCCACACCATGTTTTCTTAATGTGTCGTAACTTTCTTCATCGTAGACCAATTTTAAATCATTATATTGCTCTCCATTTTCAGATAAATAGGAATCGACAGAGTCGTACCTTGATTTACCTATAACGTACTTATTTTCTTTTAAAGGTTTCAACCCTCGTTCTTCTGCTGTTCTACAATCGACAGAATTTACAATTACGTTCCAGCGACAATCGATGTCGGCTATGAAACCTCTGTATAATGGCGACGACGCCGTAAGTGCCAGCTAAAACAATTTGGTAGTTTGGGTTACAAAATGTGAAACAAGTTTCTTACCATGATGGGACAGAGAGGAACTAATTGGTCGTACAAATGTCTTGCTTCGTTCATATTGTATGCTTGGAATGTTATTTGTAAGCAGCAGCACCCCATACCGAATCCCATGGCATCCATGTAAATATGATCTACCTTTGCGGTTTTGCAATGCAAGTGAGAATCGTCGATTGGAATAACTGTGTTTTTATCTCTAAAAACTATTGGAAATGACTCGAGTGCTCTTCATTATTATTATTAGATTGCATTTTAATTTAAAATTTGAATAACAAATTGATACTCTTAAACAAGAGTTTGTCGACTTTTATTCTATTTACCTGGAGCATTAATTGTAACTTTCTCTCCACGACGCATGCGGATATTACGCGTTCCTGTTATAAAACGGGAGTGACCAGAATATATTGTTTGGTCAGAAATGAACAGCGATTTAGTTATTCCTTCATCCGGTGTTGGTACCGTAGGAGGATATGTGCAATCTGGACATCCTAGTCTGTTTAAAAAGATTGTCACGTACTACAATATTTTTCAAAGAACCAACTTACCTAGGAAAGTTGGTAAGCGAAATAATAGTTTCATCATCCGAGAGCAATTGATGAACTTCTTCTCTCCGTTTCAACATATTAGTTTCTACGGTATTATATTGTGGCATGGAGGCTTCGTACGGTTTACCCGGAGTTCCTTCGATCATGAAAGAGGCATATTCGGGTCTCCATAGTGCATCAACCCCGTTGGGATCGTTTAACTCACTTTCACTTAATTTGCTATACAATTCGAATCCTTTTAGACTTACTTTTGCTGTTTTTCTTTTATGATTAAATTTAACAACTATATATTCAACTTCGTCTCCCCATTTAAAAACGTCCCCCTTTCTATTTTGGAATTTTTTATGCAATGAGATAAATTGAGCTACTCCGTGTCTTCGCGACTTGTTGGCAAGTTTTTTTGTTTCTTCAAATGATAAACTCTTCAGTTGTGCGTCTATTAGTGGTCCCATGGCGCTAAAAAAATTTAAAATTAGAAAAATTATTGATTACAGACCTGTGATTAATTAAAGTTATTATGCAAACTTTAATTATTTCGAATTGCATCAGTTATTTTTTAAGTGTTTATAAAGTTGATAACATTCGTAACCCGTGACCTAATCTTTTCAAAAAAATAATTAATTACCTGTTTTTCTTTCAATGTAAAATTTGTAAAGTATGTTTTGGATAGTATGTAACACGTCACACAAATAATAATTGTTAATGAAACCTGTTTTAAATACCATGCATTCTATAGCCAATAAATTAATATAATATCGTCAGTGTAAGTTGCTATTTATTGTTATAATTTCTCGTTAATCTTATCGCTTGTTAACCTTATTTAAAATTTTCTAGGGCCAAGTAATTGAAAATATAAGTAATTGTTTGTTGAACTAAACTAATATACTTAATTATTATATTATTATCAGCAGACTAAAGTGATTTGTTGTATGCTATACAGGATGATCGATAAGTAATAATTGTGTGTGACAAATATATTTTCTGCGAATTTTTGTTGTGGAGCTGGTCATTAAAGGTTTAATGGTTGAAAGTAAATAAAAGAGAAAAAAAGGGATTAGACGTTTATTTACAACTTGATAACATTATTATACAAGCGATAATTATTGTTATATGCAAGTAGTTGTTGGTTTCTATTTCTATAAAAAATCATCACAAAAAACAACACAATCGGAATGGAGCGAAGCGCAGTTCGCTCGAAATAAGCAATTTGGTATTATAAAAATATAAAACCGTTTTTCTTTTCACCCAAATGGGAACAAACAATGAAATTTTGTTTTTCGGAAAATTCAAATTACTTACTTGTTTGATTTACAACAATTATTATTAGTATAACACTAAATGCAAGTTAATACTTAGACACTCATGTGAAATATTTGCTGGTTACTTTCTTTTAAAATCTCTCAAGGCAAATTGTGAGTTGCAATTTGATTTTGCTAGAACGATTGGTTAAATTCATAAAATATAATATTCTGATGCAATAATATCTGCAATTGGCCAGAAGAAATAATTTATTGGTAAAATGATTCAATTGTATTTACTTTCACTGTAGGTCAACTCTCTTTACTTCTTATCTTTATTATTTCTTACCATAGTCCCAATTCATTATTTCTTCATTTTCTATTATCTAATTATATTCTAAACTTTGGTCGTGGTAGTGATTAACATAAATTAATATAAATATAGGTACACACCTAAAATAATTAGTACTTTCAGATTGTCGCAAACATTTTTTTTAAAATTGGTTTATTATTAATTCGTGAAATTAAATATGTTTTATTTTTAATAAAATACGAATTAAGGAATAATATTAAAGGTTATATTTTGAGCTTTCGGTCTAGCGTTTAGACCTTCGTCAGAAAATTACAAATAATAACCTTTAATATTATTCCTTAATTCGTATTTTATTAAAAATAAAACATTTTTTTTAAACTCCATTTACCTAGACAAACCTGACTTTTATTTTTCAAAAAGTAAATACCTTAAATCATCACTCTTTTTTATTTTCTTTATTGCACGTTTTTATATTTTCTTTTTGTTCACGTTTTCGTGACACTTTTTTTAGTGCGTTGCGTAGTCTCGTACCGGTTGTAGATCGACAATCTTCCCACGCGTTAATCAAATTTAAATTCCCGGCTTAATTAATTACCTCGTATACTTCCTGTAAATTCAATAGAAAATATTGATTTCATTAGTCGCATTTTAGTAAAAAATCTTAAAACAAATTTTGAATTTGGGTTTATGGTATTTTTTATTTTAAGGGTTTTTCGTGTACGGTTTCCTTCCGGGTTGAATGGCACGGAGTGTTATCCACTTAAAAAAATTATGGCTATAAAATTATGAGCAATAATAAGAGATTCATTATTAAAACGCCACTGTATTCAATTACGGAACTATATAATATTATACAAAATTCTAACTACAGTAATGGACATTAAATGGATGAAACTCTTTCAAATTGATATTATATTTATTTAAAAAGATATTAACATTTTTTTCGGCAATTTTTTTTTTTGGAAGATTGAATGACATAAAAAAATACTCGTGATCAATTTCAAAATATGTATCTAAAATATACAATTCTCTAAAATCTAAATTATAGTAGCTGGTGATAACTATAAAGGTTATCGCTTATTTATCAGTTACACATTGATAATACATAATAATTCATAATACAAATAAGAAAATTTTATTGGGAAAACCGTATTCTGTACACTAAATTTAAAAAATAATTCTTAAGTGCTTTCTATATTTAACAAAGAAAAGTTATAAATCATTCATTATTGTTTAAAATATATCAATATGTTTGTAACTCATGAAATTAATATATTATTAAAATCAAGAATTATGATATTTTATTATATCGGTATAGCTTTGTACAACCGCTTATACAGACCCGAAACGCTATGTTCAACCGACGTTCCCAAGCCAAAAGAGACGTTGTCAGACCCGTCCGCGGGTCTGGTAACGTTTACAATGCTTTTTGGGTTCCCTAACCGTTTAGGTGCATTCTGACCCAATTTAAGCTGGGTCTGGAAAAGCGGTTCAACATACCATTATATATTAATCTAGTACATTACTTTGCTCGCCAGGGAGCGCGCCGTAAAAATTGTATATAATAAATACAGCGAAATGAGACCCGGTAAATCTATTCGACGTTACCGCTCCCGAAATTTTGCAACACCGCTTTTGTTAATTACTATTATTAAACTTTGATGTTTCTCATCATGTTACGCAAAATACTCGTCATAATAATATTATGCTGTAATATTATTTCATTTATTTTACCTTAAACGTTAAACCCATTAATTTTGTAGAGTTTGTTTTTCCAATTATTATTTTATTTTGCCTTTTGTATTTTAGTGAGTTTTTTTTTATTGAATAATGCAAACATTTAACTTTATTTAAATTGACGACTTGCTGCTTTATGAGGAGGTTCTCATCAAGCGACTAAAAAATAAAGTGATTTTCTTGAATTTTTTTTTCATGGAAAGAAGTAAATAAACAACTTAAGGTTTTTGACACTTATTTATTGATTCTTAAAGTACAAAAACTAATTTTGTTTTAAGAATAATAACGTCATGGGAAATCTTTAAAGGCGTTTATTGAAAAAGGACGTTTTTTATATGTCTCCACGATAACTCAAAAGCTACTCAACAGATTCACAATTTTCTTTTTTTGTTTTGAAGTTCATTTAATTTATTGGAGGATAAACCTAAATGCAGATAATATTTGCTGTTTTTTTTCTTTTTATATAACAAATTGATATTTTAATATTCCAGGTAATGAGAGGTCAATTTGTGTTTGCTTTCGGAATATATTGCTTTTGTTGCTTCGTGAAGAATAATAATCATTAGAAATTAATAATAAACAATTAAAGATAACATAATTTCTTTAATTATATAGTAGGTACATAACATAATAAAAAAAATATTAAAAAAATATTACCTTACAAAATACTATCTTAAAAAAATTAAACTTACAAAACTAAATTTAAAAAATCTTGTACGGCATGAATGCCCGATTTCATCAACATTTATTTAAGAATATCCTAGTAAAGAATTCCTTAGCTAGGTATTTCTTAAATGTGATTGGTGAAATTTGACATAGTATTGACATAAAAAACTCATATGTCAAATTTTACCAATCAAATTTATGGAATCCTAGCTAACAAGGGGACATTACAGTGAGGTACCAACCAATCGAGATCCCAATTCGTTGGTGATTCTATGAGCTAAAAAAATTATCACTTTCTCGGCGTTTTGTCCAATGGGCCTTAGTTTTTGTGTTACGAGTTTTTGAAAATAGACAGGTTTAACCATAAGTTTTACCCTATGCTAATTCTAATCCGTAGGTCCTGAGTTCACAGCTCACGCCGGCTAACTTTTTATTTTTAAACCATCCGCAATGTCTTATTTTACACAAGATAAAGGGAGGTCGGATAAAAGGCCGACTTAATAAAAATTTTAAAATATAATTTTAATAATTAAAATTTCTAAATTGTTTAGAAATTAAATTACACAATTTAAAAAAAAATGTCCTCCAAGTGGGAAGCGAACCACGGACCTCCTGATTACCATTACCTATACGCTACTTCTACACGACTACGTCTTGTTGTAGTAACAAACATTATTAATAGCAATTCATACCTCAAAAACTAAGACCCATTGGACAAAACGCCAAGAAAGTGATAATTTTTTAGCTTATAGAATCACCAACACAAATTGGGATCTCGATTGGTTGGTACCTCACTGTAATGTCCCCTTGTAAGTAATTCTTTACTAAGAAATTCTTAAATAAATTGTTGGTGAAAACAGGCAGAAGTGTCGTACAGCGCTATTTTTTGCGATATGTATTAAAAACCAGTGTCTTAATACGAACTATATGTGCTATATTTTCTTCACTATCTGTTTCTTCATTTTCATCCTCTTGATTTTCTTCATTTTCATCCGCGTCGATGATATCTTCAGTTACTTCAATTTCTGCTAAACTCTTTCCTTTAAATTCGGCCCCCTTTCCTGCATTTAGCAGCAATAGCACCTTGGCAACTTTTGCTGTCTGGTATACATCATCTGTAAGTCTAAAAAATAAATAAATAAATAATATTATTAAATGAAAACAACATGTAGACTTACCTATAAAATTCTGCATGAGTTTTTTCAGAATGACCCATAAAACGAGCAATTTGTTCCATTTCGGGCTTTTCAAAGCTCATTAATTGTAAGATGGTAAATGGAAAATGGTAAACTTTTTTAGAAGTTGATGTTTTTGGTAAGTCTTCCAAAACCTATGAAATAAATAATACTGCTTAAGCATAATGTTTTTATCGTTTACAAACGAAAAATGATAAGTAATAGTTAAAGTGATTTCTATCATTGAACCAAATAATAGTTTTACAATAGTAATTCTAAATTATTGCTTTAATAATAAAGTAAGGAATTTGTTCATACCAGAATTTTAATGTTACCACATTGCCATAATATAACTAATAAGGGGTCACTACAGTGAGTATGTCGCCAATCGAGATCCCAATTTTTTTGGTGATTCTAGTAGCTAAAAAAATTATCACTTTTTCGAATTTTAGTCGATTGCCTCTTAGTTCTTGAGTTATGAATTTTTGAAAGGGCAGATTTTACCATAAGCTTAGCATTATGGACGTTGTAACGCGTAGGTCCTGGGTTCTAATCCCAGTCCGTGCAAATTTTTTTTCTTTAAATTATGTAATTTATTATCGGAATTAAAAAATTTATGACCTACGAATTACCATTACAAATTATTAACCGCTAAACCACCACGGTTTTTTGTAATTATAGCTAATAATAATAGCAGTTAACTCACCATAGTATTTTTAAAAATTCATAACTCAAGAACCAATAGCCAATCGACTAAAATTCGAAAAAGTGATAATTTTTTTAGCAACTAGAATCACCAAAAAAATTGGGATCTCGATTGGCGACATACTCACTGTAGTGACCCCTTGTAAGTATATTATGGTAATGAAAATTTTACTGATTTTCAACTCTTCATTTTCTCAAATCAAAGCCGGATAAAAAATTAGCTTATTTATTATTTGAAATTATGAATTATAAAAATCGCTGAAAATTTGAAAAATCCTAATTGAATATGTTGTGCTATCATCATAATTTATGGGTGAGCCATACAGGCATTTTCACATGCACTAATATTTTTAGAGAAAATAGAAAACTTGGAAGATTATTTTGGAATCGAGATAAAAACATGTAATTTGTTTTACATTTCCGTTTATTTATTTGGAAATATCATATATTTGGAATCTTAAGTCCATTAAAATTAAGATATGAATAAGTTAATAATTATTAAATTCTTTGTAATAAATGAAATTAAAATAATTTTACTTTTGTTGTAGAATACAACTTGCCAATTTTAAGATTAATATTATTTACAAACTTGTTAAAAATTAGTTTACCTTATTTTCCAATGGTATAATATCATGTTTCAAGTTATTTTCCATATTATCTGATGAAGAATTGGGGATGCACGGCATTTGTTTTTCTAAAACGAAACTGAATAAGTAAGTAGGTAGTAACACTCAAATGTCTGTAAATGAAATCTCAAAAAGAAAAAAATTTATAAAATGCACACTTTCGATGCAGAGTATTTTAAAACTAAACCAAAACTAACAATTTAATTTGTACATACTTTTTGTGAATAAATTTTGATTGGTTTAAATTTGCGCAAACTTACAAATCAATCCAAACAAAATTGGTTTAAAAAATTATGATGCAATATTTCACGTGTAAGTAGGCAGGGCGGTTACCTTCTCCGAAAATAATAATTTTACGATTGAAAACTCAACGGAATAATAATGAAAAATAATATTTTTATTAAGCGTTTTAGATATGGTCGAATGTCATATAATCGATTAGCTTACCCAGAAGTCGATTTTAAATTTATCGATTTTCATGGTAGGTATTTTTTCGATATTCGCTTGAAATCGTTAACTTCAAAACCAATTTCTAACCAAATTAATAGAAATATTGCATTCGCCCTTATCTAAAACGCGCAAGTATTAAATTATCTTTCATATTCTGTTTAGTTTTCTATCGTAAAATTGATATCTTCGTGGAACCGTTACGTAATCCGCACCTAGCTTTTAAAAATTTTGGCGCCATTTAATTTTTAGTTAATTTGAATTTTATCTTCAATAATAATAATATATTAAAATTATACTGTACCTGATTTATATTTTTTCGTTGCCAATTGAACCAAAAATTTACCACGATTCATTTTTTGCACTAAATCACACACTTGTAATATAAAATTGTAATTAGAAGTACACTGTCGACGTTACTAACCCCGAGAGCATAATTATTTCTGTGGTACGATAAAGCAAGTGGGTGGATTGCCTGAATTTGCACTTTTGCACATTCCGTTAAACCAACCAACAATAATTACAAAAAATCAAAAAATATTTGCGAAGCAGACTTACATAATGCATTTTGTCCATTTCTTGTAATTTTCAAAATTAGAGAAAAAATGTTACAAGGTAGTAGATTGATGAATAAAAAAGTAAGTTTTACAAAAAAATTATAACAAAAATCATAACGAAATCATCTTCGTCGTTATTACAATAATATAACATGTCATCTGAATTTTCATCCTCAATATTGTCGTTATTGTTATTACTTATTATTCATAATTATTATGAATTTTTGTTAAATTTTTTGCAAAACTTACATTTTTTATTCATCAATCCACTAACTTGTAATAATTTTTCTCTATTTCTGAAAATTACAAGAAATGGACAAAATGCATATAGAAAGACTACTCCTCATTTTTTTGTTCTTGTTTGAAAAATATCATCATTAAAAGATATTTTATTGGTTACCGTACTACCGTTACTACCTACGGGTAGTAACTTCATTTTTGAGTTTTAGCAAATATTTTTCCATTATCATAAATAGGAAATATTGGTCACCTTAGCAATTACAAAGAAATGCAACGAATGATTACCCACGTGATAAAAGAAAACGCGGGAAAACCATAAGATAAATTTGATTTGCATATTATATTAAAAACTACTGATACAAATTTAAACAAACGGGAAAATTACATAGTACATAATAATTTCAAATAAATTTTTACCTAGAAACTGTTTAGTTACCTTTAAAGTGAACTAAAAAGAAGCTTTAAAAGTGAGCTGTTCAGTTCGCGTATTACTCAGAGCAAAGCTTTATATTTTAAGTTGTAGGCAGCCGATCTTAAGAAATTAAAACTTGTTCTAATAAACTTAACAAACAGGAAAATCATTTTTGTTTTAAATAATAAGACATTTTTTTTATAAACAGACTAGGTACTCGTATTTCCATCCATACCTACATAGTACATAATAATTATGTGCCTACAAAAGATTAAAGCAAATAAATTTTTCACCTAGAAACTGTTTAGTTACCTTTAAAGTGAACTAAAAAGCAGCTTTAACCCTATAATGCTATCGTACGTAAAATTTACGTATTTTTTATAGTATGTAATACTTATTGTACGTATTAATTTACGATAGCATTCTAGGGTTAAAAGTGAGCTGTTCAGATCGCGTATTACTCGGAGCAAGCTTTATATTTTAAGTTGTGGGCAGCCGATCTTAAGAAATTAAAACTTGTTATAATAAACAGTGTTACTAATATAAAGAGTGGCGTAACGCAAAACTTCAAGGTTTCCCTAATATTGCATTTGATGTAGAAAATTTTATAGTTAACAGTATGAAATTCCGTTCGAGTCAAAGCTTATATTATTTGTGATAAAAATTAATTTTTATCTTTAGTAGGTATTTAATTTTTTAATTAAATTTTAAATAATTTTAAATTTATTTAAAGTTCTTTCAGTTCTTTGTAACGTAAGAAAGAGGTGTTTATTATGGTAGCCACAAAACATGCCAAAAATGTTAAGTAAATTTTTAAATGAAATTAATATAAATCTGTCACACAATTTTATTGTGTAACACAAACTTATAACGAGTATTATTATGAACCTTAATCAGGCTTGTATATTTTTTCCAAGAAAATATTGTCACCTTATGTAGTTTTAATCTTTTAGAACTGACAACGTTGCTGGAATGAGGAACGTCGATTTATTATAAAAAATTACATACACCGGGTTTGATAATGTGGTTAAGCGTACTGGGTTTGTTAACGACCATTAAATTTAACAAATTTTTATTATTCAAATTTTCCTACCCCTCAAGAGTTGCTCATATAGTTATATTTGATTACGTCAGAATTTAAAAATATATACTTCTCTAAAATGATAAATTCTAAGGGGTCTGTGGTTGCCTGTTCAATGTATCGGGTCTGGAAGCGGCGTATGAATCTATATACATAAATTGGTCAGCTATATAATTTATAAAAATTTTATTCGACAAATGTTTCGAAGGGATAAGGCAGTGTTTCCCAAATGTTTCGAACTTGCGGACCCCCAAAATTATACACTAGTATCATGGGGACCCCCAGAAAGAATTTCGTTACACAAATAAAAATTAAAGCAACTATTGCGTTTTTTAAAATAACTAAGGAGGAATGAGAAAAGGAAATGTGCAATTTTTTTTGTCATGTCCCCAGGCATGAGGGTACAGTTTTCCCCATGAAAATAATTACATATAAATGGCAGAAATCAGCAAAGTTAAAAGATAACTGAAAATATTTTACGTTTCTAGAAGTTATAAAATTTACAAGCGGATATTTCGAATTTTCAAGTATAAATATAGTCAGTTCGAGTCTAAAAATGATACTTGCACATGCGAACTTACTTGGATCAGATGGTAAATTATAAAAATACGAGGAGCTGGCACAAATGTATTTACATTGTACGTGTAAGCTTCAATTAGTTTATTGGAGCCACAGCAGAGACGACCTTGAATAATGACACAATTTGGTAAAAAATATAAATTTATTTACAAACTTAATGCAGGAGCCAACTTAAGCGTCACGATGCTCGCGTGAAAGCTTAAATTCAACTGACCAAAAATGAAATTAACAAAAGGGTGGCAAGTACTCAAAACCGTACCTGGATTTGCTGTCACGAATTACAATAATATGCAATTTGGGAATTCTTAGAGCGGTTAAATATTAAAATATATGCAATTGGGGAATTTCCAAAGATCAATAAATAATTCCATGGTCTAGACCAGTGTTTCTCAAACTTTCGACACCCGTGTACTCCTGTCATTTTCGTAACCCCACCAAGATCTTCCCGTACCTCGGGGGTACGCGTACCCTACTTTGAGAAACACTGGTCTAGACCAGCGGTCGGTAACCGGTAGTCCGAGTACCACTGATAGACCATGGCGTAATTTTAGTGGGCCGCGAAGAAATTCTGACATTTTACTAAGCTCTTTAATAAAATGTTTAATCACGAAATAAATTGTGTTTAAGCTATATTTCATACGATGGCGATTATAAAAGACACGATACACTAACATTATTGAAAATTGTTAAAACTAAAGTACATTAGGTTCAATGGCGGTTTTAGAACTTATGAGGCCCCAAGCGCAATTCAATTTTAAGGCCCCCCTCTAAGATTTTCCACTAATCCTACACTTCCTAAAGCAATTGATTTGAACCCCTGATGGCCGGGGGCCCCATTCACCAGCACCGCAGACGATTTATTTAAAAAATTTTTTTTTACTAAAAATTGCACTGAAATCAAAATATAACTGCAAATCCAAAGCATCTTAGGGCTTAAAATTTTTTTGTTAATTTTCCTGAGTTTACTACTACAGAATTGATATTTTTATAAAATTTCAGAATATTTGAACAAAATTAAATTTTTATAAAAAAATATAGTAAATTAAAAATATATCACTGAAATTAAAATTACTGCATATCTAAGGCAACTTAGGGCTTAGAATTTTTTCGTTATTTTTCCTGTGTTTATTACTACAAAATTAACATTTTCATAAAATTTCAGAAGATTTGAACAAAATTAAATTTTTATCAAAAAATTTAAATCAAGAATTGCACTGAAATTAGGCAAAATAACTGCAAATCTAAGGCATTTCAAGGCTTAGAATTTTGTCGTTATTTTTCCTGTGTTTATTACAAGGGTATTAATATTTTCATAAAGTTTCAGAATATTTGAACAAAATTAAATTTTTATCAAAAAATTTAAATAAAAAATTGCGGTGAAATCAAGATAACTGCAATTCCAAGGTATCTTAGGCCTTAGAATTTTTTAGTTATTTTTCCTATGTTTATTACAACATAGGTAATATTTTCATAAAATTTCAAAATATTTGAACAATATTTAATTTTTATCAAAAAAATTAAATCAAAAATTGCACTTAAAACAAAATATCTGCAAATCCAAGGCAGTTTAGGCCTTAGAATTTCTTAAATTATTTATGTTTATTACAACATAGGTAATATTTTCATGAAGTTTCAAAATATTTGAACAATAATTAATTTTTATCAAAAAATTTAAATCAAAAATTGCACTGAAATCAAAATAACTGCAAATCTAAGGCATCTTAGGGCTTAGAATTTTATCGTTATTTTTCCCGTATGTATTACAACAGGAATTTAATTAATAAAAATTAAATTTTCCTTATTTTGAGGCCCCTTGATTTACGAGGCCCTAAGCGCGCGCCTCTTGTGCCTGTTGGGAAATCCGCCACTGATTAGGTTCAAATAGTTCGATGTTCGAGCTACGATATAGAAACACAAAGATTATATAAAAATATCTTCCTCACATGTTGCTCGGAGCAAATGTAAATGAGAGATTCGGTAAGTTTGTTTAGTTATGAAATAGGGCTAAAAAAGAAGGTGTTTCAAAATAATTTAGCGATCAGAGTGAACAATTAAAAAGTCAGTGGTCCGCAAAATTTAAATTGTGGATTTAGTGGTCCGCAATACCTAAAAGCTTGCCGACCGCTGGTCTCGAGTTCTAGATAAAAAATATACAAAGAAATACAAAAGTACAAATAATTCCTTGCCCCAGGCATACGACAATGTGGAAAATATTTTTCCTTAGAAATTAGGATTCCACAAAAGGAATTATATTTAGAAAAGTAATTAAAAATTTTTGCTAAAAGGCTTGAACTGTATAATATGGTATCGATTATCCCAAATATTATGAATTTTATAAAATGTCATTTGTTGTTAATAAATAATATCCTCCTATGAGGGTCGGATGTGGTTGTTTGGCCTTCGGTTTCACAGGGTGGAGGGACAGTGGGAATCTCGTTACTCAATTAATGCGTGTCCCTTTTGGATAGGATTTCCATAAAATCCGTTCTTAGTGCTCACCTACGTACGTCATTATGGAACTTGTGTGTAAAATTTCATGCTTCTAGATCCACCCGTTTAGGCAGTGCGTTGTCTGTTAGTCGGTCAGTTTTGGTTTTTATTGTGGAATGTATTGTTTTACTCTTTAATATTATGAGAACTTATCATAAATATTCTCGTATACAAGCCCTGCGTTCGGGGAGAAGCTACTTTCACTACCAAACGCTACCAAACATTTCTCTTTTTCCTTCTTTCGAACTTCCAGTCGCTTCCAAACGCTTTGGCTCCCCACCAAAATGTTTGTAGCGACTGAAAGGGGCGGAGCCAAAGCGTTTGAAAGCGACTGGAAGGTCGAAAGAAGGAAAAAAGAAATGTTTGGTAGCGAAAGTAGCTTCTCCCCGAACGCAGGGTACGTGTTTTTAAACATACGGCTAACATTTAAGGGGTTATTCCCTGGACTATTCCAAGAAAATATTTTGACTTTTGCTAATTTTTGAAAAGCCAATCTTTTTTTGAAAAGAAAATGTGGAAGATTTAAGAAATCTGATGATTTATTGCTTAAGGACGTACGAACGTGACTTTGAAATCAATTCAATAAATAATTAAAATTAAATAATAAGTGATTTTCAGAATAGGACGGTGTCTATTTTGCTAAAGTGTTCAAATTCATTTCCTTTTTTTTTCTGTTGTGTTTTTAAAATTTTTTTGATTATAAATAACATAACACTTTAACTTTAACACAAACACTTTTTAGGATATTATGCAAGATTATTTTCTTCATTGCTTGGTGTAAAAATTTTTCTATTGCAATTTTGTCTACCTTTGATTTTGTTTCTACGTGATTTAAGAATTTTGAATTACAAAAAATTGGCTCGTCGAAATAATTCCTTTTTTGGGTTTTTCAATCGAAGAATTTTTGAAAATAAAATTTGATACTTCAGTGAAAAATAATTAAAAAAAGTTTTTTATAAGCAAAATCGCTGCTTATCTGCTACATCAAAAATAATAATCAACAGAGGGGATGTTTTATTTCCCCTGAACATTATATTGACAGAACAGTCATTCTCTCTTCCAAGTGATGTGCTAAAATTAGGTAATTTATTTGTTTTGTATTATCGATTTTCGCACATAAAGCTGAAGATTGAATTTTATGGCGTAGCAACCGCATCTTGTCTGTTTTTCCTCAGTTGTTACTAAGGTGACACTGAATCAACATCCCCCACAATAGAAAGAACTTCGAGAAAATTAAACATTTTGTAAATTAAAATGGAAAAACGTGGTAAAAAATTATCGATTTTTTCGAAGTATAAAAATTATTTTGATGAAATAGTTAGGAAATTTTACGAACCAAAACATTCGAGTAGTTTGGCTGTAACACGTATTCTTTTTGGTAAGCTTATAAAATTTATGTTTTTGACGTGCTTTGAATTTTTCTTGCAAAAATACCTCCTGTATAAAAAGGCAATTTAAAAGTTTTTCAAAAAACTTTCTGTGATTTTTTTACAAATAGGAATTATGATGCTCACTGATATTCTCAACGAGAGGGGTGGATTCCATATCATGTCAAAGTGGGGCAATTCCAACACTTGCCATTTCCCACTCTTCCATCACATGCGTTCACCAAACATTTTCATCATGTGTTCTCTGTACTGCATTATGTGGATAGGTAACTAACAAATTCTTAAGACTTATTGAAATTACACTATGAAATATTTTGGCAGGTGCTTTGGGTATCACTTTTGGTTACAAGTTTAAAGTTAGCACTGTTGCTTTTACTCTTCCTTATTGGTTTATTTTACTCCTGGATAAATCTTACTGGAATAATCACAGCTACCTATTTGGGATTGTTTCAATACTTTTTATGGGATCTTCCGCACACTATAAATAGTAAACCCAGTTTTTAACCGTACAAAAACCTTTTTTTTAAGTTGTCTTTTTATAGCTCTATTGATAGTTATTACAAAACAGGGGTAAAGAAAGATTACGTTCCGTTCTGGAATTATTTCATTTTGAGGTACCAATTTTTTATTCTTTACTTCTTGGCCGGACTAAAAAAAATGGATAATGAGTGGCTTAGTGGATACTCCATGAGGAATTTGAGTCGCCACTGGGTGTTCGATTTGTTCAAGTAAGAAAATCTGAGCCTCTTAGGGCGAGGATCATCAAAGTCAGTTAGTTTATCCTCCTGCTAAATAGTTGGATATAATTGTTATCGTGTAAGTGGGACCTTGAATAAATTTGACGTTTAATTTCCAAACGCCATCTGTCATCTGTTTCGAATTTAATATAAATCACTCACAAAACAGTAAAAACAGTAAGCTCAAAGTAAATTATTTTCTAATTTATTTACAAGAGATTCTACGCTAACTTTCAGTTCGACAGATGGCGTTTGGAAATTAAACGTCCAATTTATTTAAAGTCCCACTTACACGATAACAATTATTATATCCAACTATTTAGCAGGAGGATAAACTAACTGACTTTGGTGATCCTCGCCCTTAACCAAACAAGTAACTGTTGGTTAATTTCAGGTGGATTTTGACTAACGAACAGATCGACTTCCTAATAGTTCATTGGTGTGGTTTCTTATTAGACTTAACTTTAGGTTTTTGTTTACTCAACAATACAGTTCGACCGTACGGTATGATTTTTGGATCGGCATTTCACTTCATGAATTCCCGACTGTTTAGTATTGGTAATTTTTAGGATTTTTTTCTAAAAACGTCTTGTTTTTGGTTAAATTTTTTTAGGAGTTTTTCCTTACGTTTGCCTTGTAACCATGCCAATATTTTGTGATTACGACTGGCCCGAAAAATTGGCGAAATCTTTCACTTCAAATTATGTTGGCGAAAAACCTCCGAAGATTAAAAAAGCAAAGGAGGAACGAAAAATTACTAGAAAAAATCGCATTGTAATCGGTTTACTATTTTCCCACTGTCTTCTGCAAGGGTTTCTTCCATATTCACATTTTATTACCAAGGCAAGATTTCTATTTTTTTCTTGTTGAACATTCAATCGTTCACAATCTTTTTCAAGGGTTATAACAATTGGACCAAAGGATTGTACGGTTATTCGTGGGATATGATGGTCCATTCTTGGAGTTCGGCTTTGGTTGTCGTTCAAGTTAAGGACAATTCGTTTAACGAGGAGTATTTTATCAGTCCCGATTATTTAACTAACAACGATCGATGGAATAAACATGGCGACATGTGCCTGCAATATGCACAATGTCTAAAAGAAAATTTAGTAGAGTTAAACGGTAAGCAGCAATATTTTTTGATTTGATTTTGTATTGCTCCCAATTTAGGTACAATTTTGAATAACGACGTCAAAACGATTCGATTATCAAACAATTTTTCAATTTACATCGACGTGTGGTGTTCCTTAAACGGACGCTTTCAACAGAGAATGTTTAACCCTAATTATGATTTATTAAGTGCTAATTGGTCACCATTTAAACCCGTTGAGTGGCTTTTACCTTTATTATTTGCTGAGGACGAATTTAGAAATATCTTGAAGAACATTCAGTCGGACGTATATTCTTGGTCAAATTACAGCGACGTTCTATTTATTGCCGATTTCCCCGGTAATTTATTGTAATTGATACGACAATTTAAATGCAATTATAAATTCCAGGTATGAACTTGGAAAATTATCTGTCTAGCGATTTAATCAACGTTTCATTATCGGTGTTGCAAGGGGACATAGTCTACGGAGTTGATTTAACCCACAAAAGACAATCTATTGGGGTTAAACTATCACAAGGTTCGCAGATGAAAGTTACCACTGGAATTTTTCATAAAATTCATACAATTGGATCCCAACCTTCTTTGTATATGTACACTTTCGTTAATAAAACTTTGAAAAATACAGAAACTTTGTAATGTGTTAATTTAACACGTTCGCTACCACTGATATTGAAAAAACCACCCCGTCCCGGGACGGTTATTGAATAACTTGGTGAGAGCGGACGGGTTAATTAAAAAATTTGAATGTATGAAAAAAGAATGCAAGAATATTTTTCTAATTTGAATATCGCATTGCAATGTACGTTTAAATTTGGTGGGTCAATAAATGTAACGCACTGGAAGCCTTTTTTTTAACATTCACTAGTTGTCATCGTTAATAGTTGCATTGAGGTTTACTTCTTCCCACTAGTTTATTATAGCATTTAGAAGTTTTCTATTCGTAACGAAACAAAGTTTAAACGTCTTGAAAATGAATCGGTCGAAAACATTTTAATGTGAACCAACTGAATGGTTGATATGCAAGGGTTAAAAATTTTGTGGTAATGAAGATCGTGCTAGAATTTGTGGTAAGTTTTTGATTTACTCATCTGGCCTTGTTTAACTTTTAGTTTTTGTGCAGGTATTATTGATTTTAAATACGGTTAAAACTTCATGCGGAGTATGTTCTTCCGAAGAATATGGAGATAATTTGTGTGCTTACACGCCCGCTCCTCCGGGACAAGCTCCTCTTTGTGCCAAACCTGGACTCACTTATTGCGAACATCCTGTACGTTATCCAAGGTTAGAAATTTTTTTAAGTTACTTTAATTTATACAATAAAGATTTTATTGGTAAAATGTAAGTCATGTAGACTTACACTTTCACTTCATCCAATAGAAGCGGTGCATGAATTACAATCTTGAATTCTGAGAATTTTGATGCTAATAAAAATTTGAGTGAAAGTTATTATTAAATTAAATGCGGATACATAACATAATATTTATAATTACACGATGTATTTATACATCAGGATAATGCTAACGTTGCCGAGGTCCGGTTAACTTCTTTCTATCTTTCTTTTTGAATTCTTCTAAGTTTTTCATTATTAGCCACGATTGGAACATGATTTATTTATCGAAAATTGTCTGATAAATAATTTTCCTTGGCGGAAACTATGGAATTTAATTATATTTTTAAATTATCAGCGATTAAACATAATTTTATTTTTAAAAGTAGATGTTGGGTACAGTACATGAACAATAATTATTGGACTTTAGACCGGTCTTGTCGTTTTATTCCTATTGTAAAACGGTTAGTAAATTGAATTGCATTTTTTAATATCGCGCCATTATTTGCAGAGTGCTGATATCCGAAATAATGATAGTATATTATTTTCAAATTATAGAATTTTTTTCCACTCTAAAGCGATTGGAGAGCAATAGCAAGTGCCGAGGGGTAATTCACTAAGGTCTAAACCGTACAATGGATTCAAGTCACTAAAGATTGCACAGAGATTTTTAAAGATTTTTGAGATTGTCAAAAGATTTAACAAGATTTTATAGATTATAATCTGGTTTTTCCCTGACAACAATGCTAAGATTTTTGGGATTGCTTCGAAGATTTTAAAAAAATTTCTGAGATTTTACAATTTTTATTAAGATTATGAAGATTGTTTGGGATTTTACAGCTTTTATAAAGATTGTAGAGATTGAAACAAGGATTGGTAAGATTTCTACTGGATTGTAAAATCTATGCGATTTTTAGTGAGGATTTTATAGATTATAATCTGGATTTTGCCTGACAACAATGCTAAGATTTTTGGGATTGTTTCGAAGATTTTCAAAATTTTTCTGAGATTTTACAATTTTTATAAAGATTGTAGAGATTGAATCAAGGATTGGCAAGATTTCTACTGGATTGTAAAATCTATGCGATTTTTAGTGAGGATTTTATAGATTATAATCTGGATTTTGCCTGACAACAATGCTGAGATTTTTGGGATTGTTTCGAAGATTTTTAAAATTTTTCTGAGATTTTACAATTTTTATAAAGATTGTAGAGATTGAATCAAGGATTGGCAAGATTTCTACTGGATTGTAAAATCTATGCGATTTTTAGTGAGGATTTTATAGATTATAATCTGGATTTTCCCTGACAACAATGCTAAGATTTTTGGGATTGTTTCGAAGATTTTCAAAATTTTTCTGAGATTTTACAATTTTTATAAAGATTGTAATGATTGAAACAAGGATTGGCAAGATTTCTACTGGATTGTAAAATCTATGCAATTTTTAGTGAGGATTTTATAGATTATAATCTGGATTTTGCCTGACAACAATGCTAAGATTTTTGGGATTGTTTCGAAGATTTTCAAAATTTTTCTGAGATTTTACAATTTTTATAAAGATTGTAGAGATTGAATCAAGGATTGGCAAGATTTCTACTGGATTGTAAAATCTATGCGATTTTTAGTGAGGATTTTATAGATTATAATCTGGATTTTGCCTGACAACAATGCTAAGATTTTTGGGATTGTTTCGAAGATTTTCAAAATTTTTCTGAGATTTTACAATTTTTATAAACATTGTAATGATTGAAACAAGGATTGGCAAGATTTCTACTGGATTGTAAAATCTATGCGATTTTTAGTGAGGATTTTATAGATTATAATCTGGATTTTGCCTGACAACAATGCTGAGATTTTTGGGATTGTTTCGAAGATTTTCAAAATTTTTCTGAGATTTTACAATTTTTATAAAGATTGTAGAGATTGAATCAAGGATTGGCAAGATTTCTACTGGATTGTAAAATCTATGCGATTTTTAGTGAGGATTTTATAGATTATAATCTGGATTTTGCCTGACAACAATGCTGAGATTTTTGGGATTGTTTCGAAGATTTTCAAAATTTTTCTGAGATTTTACAATTTTTATAAAGATTGTAATGATTGAAACAAGGATTGGCAAGATTTCTACTGGATTGTAAAATCTATGCAATTTTTAGTGAGGATTTTATAGATTATAATCTGGATTTTGCCTGACAACAATGCTAAGATTTTTGGGATTGCTTCGAAGATTTTAAAAAAATTTCTGAGATTTTACAATTTTTATTAAGATTATGAAGATTGTTTGGGATTTTACAGCTTTTATAAAGATTGTAGAGATTGAAACAAGGATTGGTAAGATTTCTACTGGATTGTAAAATCTATGCGATTTTTAGTGAGGATTTTATAGATTATAATCTGGATTTTTCCTGACAACAATGCTAAGATTTTTGGGATTGTTTCGAAGATTTTCAAAATTTTTCTGAGATTTTACAATTTTTATAAACATTGTAATGATTGAAACAAGGATTGGCAAGATTTCTACTGGATTGTAAAATCTATGCGATTTTTAGTGAGGATTTTATAGATTATAATCTGGATTTTGCCTGACAACAATGCTGAGATTTTTGGGATTGTTTCGAAGATTTTCAAAATTTTTCTGAGATTTTACAATTTTTATAAAGATTGTAGAGATTGAATCAAGGATTGGCAAGATTTCTACTGGATTGTAAAATCTATGCGATTTTTAGTGAGGATTTTATAGATTATAATCTGGATTTTGCCTGACAACAATGCTGAGATTTTTGGGATTGTTTCGAAGATTTTCAAAATTTTTCTCAGATTTTACAATTTTTATAAAGATTGTAGAGATTGAATCAAGGATTGGCAAGATTTCTACTGGATTGTAAAATCTATGCGATTTTTAGTGAGGATTTTATAGATTATAATCTGGATTTTGCCTGACAACAATGCTGAGATTTTTGGGATTGTTTCGAAGATTTTCAAAATTTTTCTGAGATTTTACAATTTTTATAAAGATTGTAATGATTGAAACAAGGATTGGCAAGATTTCTACTGGATTGTAAAATCTATGCAATTTTTAGTGAGGATTTTATAGATTATAATCTGGATTTTGCCTGACAACAATGCTAAGATTTTTGGGATTGCTTCGAAGATTTTAAAAAAATTTCTGAGATTTTACAATTTTTATTAAGATTATGAAGATTGTTTGGGATTTTACAGCTTTTATAAAGATTGTAGAGATTGAAACAAGGATTGGTAAGATTTCTACTGGATTGTAAAATCTATGCGATTTTTAGTGAGGATTTTATAGATTATAATCTGGATTTTTCCTGACAACAATGCTAAGATTTTTGGGATTGTTTCGAAGATTTTCAAAATTTTTCTGAGATTTTACAATTTTTATAAACATTGTAATGATTGAAACAAGGATTGGCAAGATTTCTACTGGATTGTAAAATCTATGCGATTTTTAGTGAGGATTTTATAGATTATAATCTGGATTTTGCCTGACAACAATGCTGAGATTTTTGGGATTGTTTCGAAGATTTTCAAAATTTTTCTGAGATTTTACAATTTTTATAAAGATTGTAATGATTGAAACAAGGATTGGCAAGATTTCTACTGGATTGTAAAATCTATGCAATTTTTAGTGAGGATTTTATAGATTATAATCTGGATTTTGCCTGACAACAATGCTAAGATTTTTGGGATTGCTTCGAAGATTTTAAAAAAATTTCTGAGATTTTACAATTTTTATTAAGATTATGAAGATTGTTTGGGATTTTACAGCTTTTATAAAGATTGTAGAGATTGAAACAAGGATTGGTAAGATTTCTACTGGATTGTAAAATCTATGCGATTTTTAGTGAGGATTTTATAGATTATAATCTGGATTTTTCCTGACAACAATGCTAAGATTTTTGGGATTGTTTCGAAGATTTTCAAAATTTTTCTGAGATTTTACAATTTTTATAAACATTGTAATGATTGAAACAAGGATTGGCAAGATTTCTACTGGATTGTAAAATCTATGCGATTTTTAGTGAGGATTTTATAGATTATAATCTGGATTTTGCCTGACAACAATGCTGAGATTTTTGGGATTGTTTCGAAGATTTTCAAAATTTTTCTGAGATTTTACAATTTTTATAAAGATTGTAGAGATTGAATCAAGGATTGGCAAGATTTCTACTGGATTGTAAAATCTATGCGATTTTTAGTGAGGATTTTATAGATTATAATCTGGATTTTGCCTGACAACAATGCTGAGATTTTTGGGATTGTTTCGAAGATTTTCAAAATTTTTCTGAGATTTTACAATTTTTATAAAGATTGTAGAGATTGAATCAAGGATTGGCAAGATTTCTACTGGATTGTAAAATCTATGCGATTTTTAGTGAGGATTTTATAGATTATAATCTGGATTTTGCCTGACAACAATGCTGAGATTTTTGGGATTGTTTCGAAGATTTTCAAAATTTTTCTGAGATTTTACAATTTTTATAAAGATTGTAATGATTGAAACAAGGATTGGCAAGATTTCTACTGGATTGTAAAATCTATGCAATTTTTAGTGAGGATTTTATAGATTATAATCTGGATTTTGCCTGACAACAATGCTAAGATTTTTGGGATTGCTTCGAAGATTTTAAAAAAATTTCTGAGATTTTACAATTTTTATTAAGATTATGAAGATTGTTTGGGATTTTACAGCTTTTATAAAGATTGTAGAGATTGAAACAAGGATTGGTAAGATTTCTACTGGATTGTAAAATCTATGCGATTTTTAGTGAGGATTTTATAGATTATAATCTGGATTTTGCCTGACAACAATGCTGAGATTTTTGGGATTGTTTCGAAGATTTTCAAAATTTTTCTGAGATTTTACAATTTTTATAAAGATTGTAGAGATTGAATCAAGGATTGGCAAGATTTCTACTGGATTGTAAAATCTATGCGATTTTTAGTGAGGATTTTATAGATTATAATCTGGATTTTGCCTGACAACAATGCTGAGATTTTTGGGATTGTTTCGAAGATTTTCAAAATTTTTCTGAGATTTTACAATTTTTATAAAGATTGTAATGATTGAAACAAGGATTGGCAAGATTTCTACTGGATTGTAAAATCTATGCAATTTTTAGTGAGGATTTTATAGATTATAATCTGGATTTTGCCTGACAACAATGCTAAGATTTTTGGGATTGTTTCGAAGATTTTCAAAATTTTTCTGAGATTTTACAATTTTTATAAAGATTGTAGAGATTGAATCAAGGATTGGCAAGATTTTTACTGGATTGTAAAATCTATGCGATTTTTAGTGAGGATTTTATAGATTATAATCTGGATTTTGCCTGACAACAATGCTAAGATTTTTGGGATTGTTTCGAAGATTTTCAAAATTTTTCTGAGATTTTACAATTTTTATAAAGATTGTAGAGATTGAATCAAGGATTGGCAAGATTTCTACTGGATTGTAAAATCTATGCGATTTTTAGTGAGGATTTTATAGATTATAATCTGGATTTTGCCTGAAAACTATGCTAAGATTTTTGGGATTGTTTCGAAGATTTTCAAAATTTTCTGAGATTTTACAATTTTTATAAAGATTGTAGAGATTGAATCAATTATTGGCAAGATTTCTACTGGATTGTAAAATCTGTGCGATTTTTAGTGAGGATTTTATAGATTATAATCTGGATTTTGCCTGACAACAATGCTAAGATTTTTGGGATTGTTTCGAAGATTTTCAAAATTTTTCTGAGATTTTACAATTTTTATAAAGATTGTAGAGATTGAATCAAGGATTGGCAAGATTTCTACTGGATTGTAAAATCTATGCGATTTTTAGTGAGGATTTTATTGATTATAATCTGGATTTTGCCTGACAACAATGCTAAGATTTTTGGGATTGTTTCGAAGATTTTCAAAATTTTTCTGAGATTTTAAAATTTTTATAAAGATTGTAGAGATTGAATCAAGGATTGGCAAGATTTCTACTGGATTATGAAATCTATGCGATTTTTAGTGAGGATTTTATAGATTATAATCTGGATTTTGCCTGAAAACTATGCTAAGATTTTTGGGATTGTTTCGAAGATTTTCAAAATTTTCTGAGATTTTACAATTTTTATAAAGATTGTAGAGATTGAATCAATTATTGGCAAGATTTCAACTGGATTGTAAAATCTGTGCGATTTTTAGTGAGGATTTTATAGATTATAATCTGGATTTTTCCTGACAACAATGCTAAGATTTTTGGGATTGTTTCGAAGATTTTCAAAATTTTTCTGAGATTTTACAATTTTTATAAAGATTGTAGAGATTGAATCAAGGATTATCAAGATTTCTACTGGATTGTAAAATCTATGTGATTTTTAGTGAGGATTTTGTAGATCAGCGGTCGGCAACCTTTTGGGTATTGCGGACCACTAAATTGGCAATTTAAATTTCGCGGACCACTAACTTTTTAATTGTTCACTTTGATCGCTAAATTTTTTTGAAAAACCTTTTTTTAACTCTTTGTCATAATGAACTAAACTTATTGAATCCCAAGCTTACATTTGCTCCGAGCAACATGCGAGGAACATATTTTTACGTATAGCCAGTGGCTGTTTTAGAACTTTTGAGATCCCCATATCTAAATATTTTCATTACCCCTACAACTTACAGCAATAATTTTCAACTTCCGGCACACGGGGGGAGAAACCCCGTTCATTAGCGCAGCAGGCGACTTTTTTTTGAAAATACTGTCAATTTTATGTAGGAATATTGCACATTAAAACCTGGTTTTAATACCCAATCCCAACCCCAAAATTAGGTCCATCAAATTTTCACCAAATGTTGCTATAACTAGAAATTTCTCGTGGACTTTGGATTTTAACTCTTTTACCTAATGAATCTTGACAATTTTTGTACCAATGAGTTTCAATTTTCGTAATTAATACAACCTGAACATCAGCAAACCTTTAAATGTAGCCAAGCAATTGTAAATTTATATTGGTTAATTTTCAATGTTTGAGGCCTCTTCGAAAATCCGCCACTGGAGGCAGCTTAAACACAATTTATTTTTTAATTAAAAATTTCATTAAAAATGAGCTCATCAAATTTCATTAATGTCAGAATTTTTTCGCGGACCACTAAAATTACGCCACGGACCACCAGTGGTCCGCGGACCACCGGTTGCCGATCGCTGTTATAGATTATAATCTGGATTTTGCCTTGGTGTACAACAGATTTTTGTAGTGATTTACCCTTCGGCAAGTGCTTAATAAATTTCACAATAATTCTCAATTGGGCTCAGTAGCTGTGCCTTCTAAAGTTGTCTGAGAAATTTAACAGAATGTCATTTGCAAATTTTTTTTATTTATTTAAAGGCTGAGTTTGGATTTCAACGCGTTTGCTTGAATTCCTATTCATTTTCTTGAAATTGACTAATAATAGCAAACCAATACGGGTTTAGAAATCACTAAACGAATATATCAAAAGGAAAAAGGCCTCACCTGTAATAGGTGCATGTCGCCAGCCCCCCCCAAATCGAATTTTGGGATGAAATTTGTGTCAAACGTTTGTGTCAATATTTTCGTTTGAGTCTCAACCGTCGCGGAGTTATTCGCGAAAACTTTTTGGGGGGGCTGGGGACATGCTGGTCCCCCCAAGTGGAATTTCGGGGTGAAAATAGTGTCAAATGTTTGAGCATCGTTTGAGCATCAATGAGCTTCCAAACTTTTCGTTTGAGCCTCAACCGTCGCGGAGTTATTCGCGAAACACTTGGGGGGGGGGGCTGGAGACATGTTTTTCTATTTTCGTTCTTATTTCGAATTTTTCTGTGAAATTGATGTCTATCGATAGAGATTCGTTTGAGCTTGAATGAGCTTCCATTCCCATAATTTTATTTTCATTTTCTGCAAAGTTACGATTTATAACTAAACAAATATAATTTTGTTTAAGCTTCAACCGTCCGTCGTAGGTTAATACGCGAAAACTATGGGGAAGGGGGGGCTGTAGACATGTTTAACTTTATCCCACCCAAATAGAATTTTTGGGTGAAATTGTTGTCTAACATTTGAATATAGTTTGAGCCACAAGTACTTCCAAATTTTACATACTTTTTACATCAATTTCACATAAAGATTCGACTTGTGCATGCTTCCCCCCCCCCACCTATTTTGCCAATAACTCCGTAACGGTTGCTGCTCAAACGACAAAATTTAGTTTTGGTCCACAGTGTTGTTCTAGGACATTAAAAAATTTTAATTTCATTTTATTATTTTGTTATAGGTAGTAGATACATATTATTCTTTATAAATTACATTTTTTTGGTAAAATTAATTTTTCCAGATTTATTCCATGAAAATAATGAAGGTAATTATTTACAAATTTAAGTAGGATTAGCTTTTTAATCGGATCAAAAATTGTAATTTAAAGAGAGAAAAATTAAAATTAAGGATTAATACGAAACTAGCTCGGAGGACTCGAAATTTTAAATACTCTTCATTTTGCAGAAAATGAAATTAAAATGATGAGAAAGGAAGCTCATGTAAGCTCAAACAAAACTCTATCGAGAGACATTGATTTCAGCTCCCCCCCCCCAATTCTTTCGCACATTAACCTGCGATGGTTGACGCTCAAATAAAAATATTGAAAATTTAATGATACTGAGATGTTTTTCTCACAAATTTTTCTGAAAAATTCGATTTAGGAGGCATCAGCCACATGTTTCTTTTTCTTTTTAAATTCTTAAATTATGTTAAACAATTATTACATTACTTAAACATTTAATGGGTTTCTCTGCGTTACACAGACTTTTCCCAACTCTTCTAGTCCTAAAAGCCAACATTTTGCACCAAGTTTTATTGATAAACACCAAAGATATTCTATTAAACAGATTCTTTTCGAAAATTTCAACTTCAATATTATTCCATCAATCTAGTAATCATTTAATAGATTAAGCAGGATTAAGTTTTCTTAATCGGATCGAAAATTTTAATCTTATAAAATAGATTTAAAATTGAGGGTTATTGAATGGAACTTGCTCGGAGCACTCGAAATTTGAAATACTCGTAACTTTGCAGAAAATGAAAATAAAATTATGGGAATGGAATCTCATTCAAGCTCAAACGAATCTCTATCGATAGACATCAATTTCACAGAAAAATACGAAATAGGAACGAAAATAGAAAAACATGTCTCCAGCCCCCCCCAAGTGTTTCGCGAATAACTCCGCGACGGTTGTGGCTCAAACGAAAAATTTGGAAGCTCATTGATGCTCAAACGTTTGACACTATTTTCACCCCGAAATTCCACTTGGGGGGGGGCAGCATGTCTCCAGCCCCCCCCCCCCAAGAATTTCGCGAATAACTCCGCGACGGTTGAGGCTCAAACGAAAAATTTGGAAGCTCATTGATGCTCAAACGTTTGACACTATTTTCACCCCGAAATTCCACTTGAGGGGGCCAGCATGCCCCCCCCCCCCAAAAAGTTTTCGCTAATAACTCCGCGACGGTTGAGGCTCAAACGAAAATATTGGAAGCTCATTGATGCTCAAACGTTTTCACAAATTTCATCCCAAAATTCGATTTGGGGGGGGGGGCTGGCGACATGCACCTATTACAGGTAAGGCCTATGGTCCAGGAGTGGACTAGGATAAGCTGAAGAAGAGTTAGTTAATGTAAAACGTGTTCCCGCATAAAAAGCGACTTTCCAAGCTTCATATTATGTAATGTTCTATTTTATGCCATTAATATAGGATTATGCTTATTTATTTGGGAAGCTTTTTCATCACTTTCCAGAAAAGGAAAGTTTCTATCGTTCTTTGCTACTCATCCTGGATTCTGGATTTAATGTGGAACTCACACGCACTTAGGCCTCTAAATTGGGCCCATTGTACTACTTCCGGTTTCTCGGTTTCATCCTGATCCTGTCACTCTCCAACAAACCAGTCCAGTTGTAGGATGAACTCGAGGATTTTGGCAGGCGGAGTGTCACTGATTCTGGCCATAAGTCCCTCAACACAGATCCTCTTATTGAAGTTAACGCCAGACAGTAGCAAAGTGTATATTCGGATGTTTCCTCCTCTTCATTACATCCATGACACATACGAGAGCCCGAGTGCGACTCACAAGTTACGGCACGGCCAATCAAGTTTTTCTGCAACAACACGAAAATGGTGAAAGATATCAAAAATGTCGAAGAGGACAAAAGTATTCAGGAGAAAAGGACGAATATTTTTGTGGTTGAAATATTTTTAATGTCTTTTACCGTTTTTGAGTTATTAGAGATAAAACTAAGTTTAGCTATAATGAAATAATAAATTTTGAACTTTTTTGGTGTGGAAAATGTTGCTCATTAGTCATTACTTCTTCTTGGTCGGTACGCCCGTAACCGGGCATCGTGGAAGCATTCAAGATTAACTATGTTTATCATTTGCGAATGCTGCTCTCTTGGGACGAAGTATGTATGTAGTGGGGGTCCCTCTCCCTTCTGCATAGAGACGGTCAGAATAAAGTTCTTATTTTATCCGGAATCGAACCGGGCATTTCGAGGCAACAGCCAACGTCCATAACTGTTGTGTTATGCCACGACCCTTTCTCTAATGTTGCTTATTAGTCATTACTATTATTCAATTTATTTCAGCGTAGAGGTAAATTTTTCGTTAGTGGTTGACACGTGACTTAGGCTTGCGCGGCAAATGTGGAGGGAGACACCAGTGACACCTCATTCTACCAATTGACACAAACATAGAACCGAAATAATGAATATTCGTTTCTGCGCATTAGTCACTCCCAACCACTAAAGAAAAATTTTACTCTACCTAGCTATAAGTATAAAAAACAGTTAATTTTTTACCATTTAATTTTCTAGAAGTTATTAACATTAATTTATTTCGAAAACAATGAATTAAATAATGTAACATTTGCATACATACAACTTTCTTTTAATCTTCCTCTTGTTAACTCTTTTGACTTTATTTATTGCAATAAAAGTTATGGGGAAATATAAAATTTAAAATTCAAATTTACGGGAAAAATTGTAATTATGTTTAGTTGTATGATTACCACCATTTGTTCAATTAAAAGAGCTAAAAATCTCAGAATATTTCCTAAGAGTAATTAAATTATAACGATCGGTGTTAATTACAACATAATTATTGTAACAACATGTAACAGTAATCAAAGTTTAATGATGAAATTGACTAATAACACATCGACTGTGTTTTGTATTCGTTTCAAAATTCCCAAATTAAACTTAAATAAGTTATTTCGTAATAATGATACTCTTCAGCAAGGTTCTTTTTTTTGTTCATTTTATCATGACCGTTTAGGTACTATATTAATGTTTTCTTAATTTTTTAGGCAATTGATTCATTTCTTAATCGATAAATGGCAGTTTAATTTCACTACTTTGTTGACCAACGAATCACCCGACGAATTCAATTCCTACTTTATTCCATCGAAGCATAATTATGGTTATGGAACATCAAATTCGTTGCACCATAATAATTACTATTTACCACCAAAATACTCTCCTCATGACACTTATCCCATCTCATCTGATAGAGGAATCCATCGAAACAAAACGTATTTTGCAGGTTATGCATATAAGCAACCATCGCAGGATTACAGCTTCCACAATCACAATGGTTATTACAAGCAGAATTACCGCCCCTTGGACCAAAGCTACCCCCGAGTTGTTCCAAGCAATTTCAAGCCGTCGCAGTACCTCCCCAATACTAGAAGGAAGAGGTAAGAAATTCAAATTGGAAAATCATTTCTGAAAGCATTTCAATTTTAGGCAACTGGAACAACTAACAAATTTAGAAACAAAGAGAAAAAAGCGGCGCGTCATTAGAAGTTTGCTCAACACAAATTCGTATGGAAAGTGGCATATGCGAAAAAAAAGACAGAGTCCACTCACGGGGCAACCTTTGTGTGAGACTCGAACCCGATATATTATGCCGCGGGCTGCTGTTAATCAAAGAGGCAATTGGATGTACATCGTTAATATGCCCGAGGTGGATAACAAATACATGCAACTTGTGAAGAGTGAAATTTGTGTGTAAGTCGTTCGTTTAAAAAATATAACCCACCCTGATGTGCAAAAATTTATTACAGATCTCAGCAATGCAGTGGGTTGTGCCAACTACCTCTGGGTTACTCTTCACGTTGTGAACAAAAATATCTTCAGAGACGTTTAATTGCATTGGAAGAATCTGGAAGTCAGCTGTACACTGACATTTTTTGGTTTCCTACTTGTTGCGTGTGTACCGTCGCAAAGTAGGACTACTTTTTGAACATTTTGTTTTAATAAAAAAATAAAATTATTGTTGGATTTAAAACCGTTTAGTTTTTGGGCAAACTAATAATAACAATTTTGGAGTTTTCAATCAGCTTTATTCTTCCTTATACCTAACCAACACGGACCCCTTTGCCACATTATCTCCAACTTGATACATAATATTTGAAATTTCTACATCATTCGTTGCTTTCACAATGTATTCCATTTTCATAGCAATCATAACCACCAAGGGATCACCAACTTTTACAACGTCTCCAATTTTGATTAAAATTTTATCAATAACTCCTGGCATTGGAGCTACAGCAACATTTTTGGACGCAATCGACGATTCCTCGTCTCCCGACAAAAATTTTGGGTGATTAATCTGAAACTCGCGTTTTCCATCCTAAAACAACAAATTTATTTTTTTGGAAATTTAGATTCAAAATTTTTACTTGATCAAACAGCACAACCATTTCGTTGTCTTTGTACACTGTTGAAGAACTTGCAAAATCGTCGATTTTGTAGTTCAGGATGTGTTTATTATTGATAACATTGATTTCGCCCTCCACGGTGCACCAATTTTTCCCACCGTCCAGAGATAATTCCACAGTTTTGGAATCAATCCATTTCAGCATTGCGTTAACGTCTGAAACAAATTTTTAATTTTTAGGTCGAAAATTTTCAAAGTCGGCTACTTACCGCTGTCTTTAAATTTGAGATTAACTTTTTGAACATTTTTGTAATTTATTCGAAAATTTTGTTCGTATACGAATGGATTGAAATCCAATTTTGTATTTTTACTCTCCATTAATGCCACCGCCAAGGCCACTTGAATTTGAATATTGCGCGTTAGTTCTTGTTTTTTAAATAGGTTGGCGTGATGGTCACGAATAAAATTTGTGTAAACATTTCCAGCGGAAAATTCGGGATGATTGCACAAATTTAGTAAAAAGTTGATGTTTGTTTCTAAACCTGCAATCTAAAAACGGAGTTGAAAATTTTCGTAATCTGGAAGGATGAAAAATTGACTTACATTGAAGTCGGCCAGTTTTACTTTCATGCGATTTAATGCTTCTTCCCGGTTGTGACCCCACACTACTAATTTGGCAATCATTGGATCATAATGAACGGAAACTTCATCTCCTTGTTGGACTCCTAGTTGAAACAATATTTTTGTATTCAAGAATTTGATGGAGTAAAGAGGACTAAATGGGGTTAAAATTGTCCAATCAATCGCTCTGAGACCTGATAAAACCGTTGAACCCTTAATTAAGACCTTTCACATTTGTTGAAGATTCAACGGATTTCTCGGTTCTTGGAGGGGAGGATTGTGTGATTTTAACATATCGATCCGAAAGACCCAAACAAAATATTACCCCGCGGTACTTACCGGTTTCCAATCTATAATTTTCATTGTCTAAAGGTGGTGCAAAATACGTCAAGTTACCTGCACCAGGAAGAAAATCGTTCTCAGGATTTTCGGCATATATTCTGGATTCAAACGCGTGACCATTTAACTTTATTTGGTTTTGCTGTAACGGAAGTTCTTCTCCTGCAGCTATTTTTATTTGCCATTCCACTAAATCTGTACCTGTTTTCAAGAATTTAATTTCACTGAACGGGGTGTCGACAAGGAAAATTTACCTGTAATCATCTCGGTGATTGGGTGTTCTACTTGTAACCTAGTGTTCATTTCCATAAAGAAAAACTTTTGCGTGTTCCGATCTAAAATAAATTCTACTGTTCCGGCTCCTACATATCCAACAGCTTTTGCAGCTCTTACAGCTGTTAAACCTAATTCAGACCTGGTTTCTTGAGATATATGGGGCTAAAAAATAAAATAAAAAATTCATCTCGAAATTGTGCATGTTTCGAAAACATACAGCTGGAGCTTCTTCTATAATTTTTTGATGCCTTCTCTGAACTGAACAATCTCTTTCGAACAAATAAACCGTGTTTCCAAAAACGTCTGCAAACACTTGAACTTCGACGTGTCTAGGTTCTTCCACAAAGCGTTCCAACAGAACGACAGAATCCTTGAACGATTTTTGAGCTTCGCTACGCGCCGACTCCAAAGCTTCATCAAAGTCATTCTCAGTGAGAGCGATTCTCATTCCTTTACCACCTCCCCCTCTCACAGCTTTAATCATAATCGGGTACCCGATTTTGGCAGCTTCCTGTTTGAGGTGCTCATTGTTTTGTTCGTTACCGTGATACCCTTCGATTATTGGAACTCCAGCTTTAGACATAATGGCTTTGGAAGTACTAAAACTGAGACTTGAAACAACCAAACAGCAAATATTTTGATTTACCTTTTGATTCCCATGCTTGTTATGGCCGATGCTGGAGGGCCAATAAATATTTTATCATGCTTTTTGCATTCATCTGCAAATTCGGCATTTTCTGAGAGAAATCCATAACCGGGATGGATTGCTTGGCAGTCGAACCTCTTAGCAACTTCTATTATCTTATCTCCTCGCAAATAACTTTTTTGTGAACTAGCCGGTCCTATGCAGCAAGATTCGTCTGCCATAGAAACATGCATGGAGTTAACATCGGCCTCGCTGTAAACAGCAACCGTTTTAACACCCATGCGACGAGCTGTTTTAATAACACGACAGGCGATTTCACCTCTGTTTGCTATGAGAATTTTGTCAATTTTTTTGTATGTGCTACTCCATCTTCGAAAAGCATTTCGGTTTCCCCTAAACAATTGCGTATTATAACTTTTATCGAGTAATTCTAAGATTGAAACTTACAGAATGAAATTATTTCGTATCATGCACTGTAGAACCATTGCGGATTATTTTTAGAAATTTATTTAATGAAGACGAAACTTGATTGCTACATTTAAAAGTTTAATACACCACGTTTTTCTATCCCTACCAGTATCGGATCTACATACGTGTGTATAATCAAAATGAATTGTGAAAACAGTTCTTATCATTTTTAAATAGAGATAAACAAAATCTATTTTAATTTTGGCCGAATAACAAATTATTAGGTATCTACGTGAAATTATTGGATTGAAGTACTACTTCAAATTCAAAAATGGCATGGTTAGGATTTTTGGATTCCATGAGACTTCAAAAATGGGTAACAACATAAAAACCCAATTTCTGGCCTCACGTACTATGACCATAGTATATAAAACTTTTATTTACTATTTTTCTGTTTACTTTGGTATGACCTGACCCTGGATTCCACAAAAGTTCTATTCAAATTATCATCAGCGTCGTAGCTATGATTTTTCTGCGTATAGGGCAATTACATTTTGTACACCCCCATAAATAAAAAAATCCACACAGTAATAAAATATATCTAAATAAATTTATGTAAATTGCAATTTGATTTTTCAAATTTATTTTTCATGTTTCAAATATAATAATTATTAATTAATTAACGGGTAAACCAATTTACAAATTCAAAATACCGAAACAAGAAAGAAATAATATGAATGCCAATTCATATACGACATACCAACGCATTTAAATTCCACACGATATTCCCATTAAACTGAAAATATGAACTGCCCAACAAATTAAAACTACCAAATTTGTTTAATTTATTGACAAAGCGGCACATCCTAGTTAAGGGGCTATGCATTCCATAATTTATTCCATGATAGTCGATCAGAAACAAGTCTTCATGCTTGGTTTTATATACGGCCAAACGAAATTTGAAACGATCTACTCAGTGGCGTAGCTAGGTGGACAAAGGCCCCGGTGCATAAAAAAAAATCGGCCCCCTTCCCCCTTTTTGCACATGTTTGCATTAGAAATTTAAAAAAAAACACAGCTCAGGGGGCCCCCTGGGCTTCGGGGCCCCGGTGCGCTGCACCGCTTTGCCCTATGGTAGCTACGCCACTGGATCTACTAAATTATCACAACCGATCCTTCCATTCAGTATCAGCTGGATAAAGCACAAATCAATGACGATTCTTCTATGCCTATTGCAATGCAAACTATGGGCAGGTCTGACTATGGGGAAGGTAACGGAAAACCACCCCATTAACATTTCCCTAGTAAAATCTTCTTGGTTTAGCCAGGAGGATCGCTAATATCCGGAATCAGATAGGCACCTGAAGAAGAAGAATATAGTTCTTCGATTATTCGATAACTATCGATAATACTTATCGATTAAAAGTCCCAGCCCTAGTCCTGACCCTATAGATGGAACTCTATTGATATGTTACCAATCAGGAGCGCGTAAACTTTCTTTAGATTGGTAATAAACGAATTAACAAACAAAATTGTGGAAAAACGTTACGGACCAGTGGCGTAACTACCAGTGTGCGCGGTGTGCAAATGAACACGGCCCGTAAAATCTTAGGGGATCTTAGGGCCCGAGGCAATGTAAACTAAAAAATTCTTATACAAGGGTAAAAAGCGCCTGTGCAAGCCAGAAACGGACAATTCGGCAACGGGAATCCACCGGTAGAGCTTAGGTTACTGTTAGCTTTGATCAAGTCTCGTACCTAATTATTAAAAGCAAATATCGTTGCCATGGTTACCGATGATCTTCTTCAAACTTGACACATGGAACCATTGTAGGGCCAAGTGGGTTTGGGGGGTCTGGATTTATTGTAGAGAGTAAGATAAACTCACACGCACTTAGGCCTCTAATTCGGGCCCATTGTACTACCTCCGGTTTTCAGCTTTACTCTTCAAGCCCCTCCAACTGATCTTGGGGGTATAAAATATAAAATATTCCATTTGTTATATAATCAAAGAGGCGGTCGCAGCATAGTGCTAACGCAAGTTGACTATGAACGCTAAATACCCGGTTCGAATCCGAGTGAAGTAAGAACTTTATTCTGACCGTCTCCCCTCGGAAGGCAATGGCAAACCACCGAGAGTAATATGCCAAGAAGAATCCTTAAAATGTTAATGATCTAAATAAGTCCAAAATTGATCTGTGGACTAAGGGGAAGGCAAACCACCACCCCATTAACATTTCCCTGGTACAGCTTTCTTAGCTAAGTCGGGGGGATCGCCGTACATCCGAAATCGGATAGGCACCTGAAGAAGATATAATCAGCAAGAAGGCAATTCAAGAATCAAACTTGCTTGGTTATCAATTATAAAAAGTCGGCTTGTTGCTTCCGTATACCTGGGGGGTATTCCATACCCCCCAGACCCCCCGGTTAAAACCCTTAAATAATTAATTTGATCTCATTTTGAAGTGTTTCTTCAATTTTCTAGGGTGGATAAGCCCACTAAACACCCTAAAATGTGAAGAAATGAATGTGTAATCTAGGGTCTGGGGAGGTATGGACAATGGCGTAAATAACGGGGGGAGGAAGAGGAATGGTCCCCTTAAACTGTATTATTTTGGGACCAAATTTTGTTTTTAAATCTTTCAATCGCGGGGCCCGTCAAAACTTTTGCTCCCAGGTTTAAAATTTGAAGCTGCGCCAGCCCAATCTGTAGAGGATTGAAACAGGAGGGTAAGTTTTTATTTTTTGGGGTGCAAACATGTAAAAAACAAAAGTGCTAACACGGGAAATCGGGAGAACTTTTGGCAGTCAAAAAACTTCGAAATTTTAGAACCTTTTTTGAATTTTTGCCCATAACTCCTAAACGGTGCATCCTAACGAAAAAGTTATTATATAATAAATTAAAGAGCATTAAATTCTGCGTCGAATGAGTTTTACAATATAATAATTCAGTCAAGTGGTATGGTCAAAAACCACGGTCAAAAGCCAACTTTGTCAAAAACCGAGTCTGCAGCTTGGAAATGAGTATTAAATAAGAAGAAAAAAACTCATAAGATAAAAGTTGTAGAGGATCAAATTTTGCGTCCGTTGAGTAACAAAATTTTGAAATTCGGTCAAGTACATCTCTCAAAATTGACAGTCTCCCAATGTCCGGCTATTGGCATATGAAGGCGAGGCCAAACGACTTTATAAAGTACTGTCGCCCTTCTGTAGCATTGGAAGGAAGCGGGGTGAATGCTGCTTACATAGACGACTTGGTTATGTAACAGAAACTATAGTCTGAAACGCAACCCCTAATGAGAGTATCGATCCAAACAGAGACTGGAGTCCATCACAATCCGGAGAGGACCGAAGAAATGAGTGTGCAACCTAATAGGGTCTGGGGAGGTATGGACAATGGCGTAAATAACTGTGGTGGAGGAGAGGCAAGGGTCCTCTTAAACTGTATTATTTTAGGACCAAATTTTGTTTTTAAATCGTACACCTCTAAATCGAGGGGCCCGTCAAAGCTTTTGCTCCCAGATCTAAAATTTGAAGTTACGCCACTCTTATACGGACAGTAAGCAACCAATGAAAAGTACAACATTTTACTTGAATTCATGATTAATTCTTTAATTTTTAGGTTGTGAATGCAGCTCTAGCACTAAATGTAGCTTTAGCAAGATTAGCTGTTGTGCCTTCTTAGTTATGTAGATTTGGATATGATTTGATTAACGAATTAGAATTATGGAAAGTGAATTAAAAACTTGTCTTCGGTTATTTAATTTGCTATTAATACTGTATTAAATATTAAAAATGATCTATTTTTTGCTTGTTGCTGTTATTTTACTAATATAAATTAATTAATGATGTGTGCCATCTTAGGCGACTTTCCCCTACTGCAGGGGAAATTATTATTATAATAATAATCATATTAGATGATGCCGAAATCGTTCACATTTTCGATTTATTCATTCTTGGAAATTGCGATTATTGCAAAAAGCCTTTATTTGATTAGTTAGGGGAAATGTGCCTTTGATAGCACCCCTAACGATTTATTTCAATAAATTAGTCGGTAACTATGTATTAAACTTTTTTAACTTTCTGCTTGCGTATTGTGGTTCATAATAAATTCTTCATTTTATCGAATTAAAATAATAGGTACACAATATAAAATATTTTGAGTTATTTATCTTGTGAACAGGGTGTAGCTACTATCAATTGGAGTTCCAGACGCACAAATCATGGGGCGCCGGCATCGGCACCACGGCAGAAGCATTTGATATTCTAATAACTTTTAATTTTAAAAGCGTTATAAAATAAAATTGGTTTTATTATACTGAACAAAAACTAACAATATTTATATTTTCTTTACTATAATTTCCAATTATCTGGTTCTGCGAGTATTAAATAAACATATAAAAAGTAGCTGTGAGTACTGAGGGGGTGGGGATTTATATCCCTATAAATATAAATTATAGTAATGTCAAGAAATGTTTGGGTTGCGGTGGGGGGCTGGAAAGTTTTTTTGAAAAAAGTAGGCTGCAAGTAGTATAATATTTATAATTAATTTATCAAAATTTTTTATTGGTACCTAATTGTAATTCTACATGACGAAATTTTTATAAAAATGTGTTGCACAATATTTATTACTCATTAATATTGTACATTTACCTTAAAGAGGGGATTTCTAGTAACTTAATTTTTGAAAATTGACAGTCAAGTGTTACCATTGTTAGTCAATTGCGCGCGTTCCTTAACACCATTTAGTTTATAGCTGGTTTATAGAAAAACTTTCGGTTTTAATTCTTTTTGCTTAGTGTTTTCTGTGAGTGTAGTGATTCTTGAGAACTTTGTGATTTGGGAAATGCCGGAGGGATGGAAATTGTTAGTACAAGGAAGCATACAAAATTTGTTAAAGGAAGATGGTGAGTCATTTCGAATTTTTGTATGTATCTTGAGCATTTTGGTCAAGTTTAACGGTAGTAAAGACTGCCAACAATCAAAAGGAAATTTGTGTTTCAAAATTTTTGATGTTTTTTCTTTCATTTTCCACTTTCAGTGGTGGATAATACTGACATCATTTTTGAGCGTCAGAATGTTATTAATTTTTACTTTATCAAGTATTTTACCTCACTTATTTTTTTTGTCTATATTTTGACCCCAATCGAAGCTCACAAAATTTTCGTTCTTGTGTTTTTCTACAAACGTCGGTAATATTATCATCCAGTCACGACTCTACGACTAGTAAGTCAAGAGGGGAAGTCACTAATTTTTAAGCATTTTTATCATCATGGGGGCAGCCCCCTCTTCAGAAAAGTTAACTTTAGTTCCAAAAATGAATTTTAAAAAATAGTTTGCTTAATAATAAAACAAAAATTTACTTAAATCTCTTTATTACTCATATTATTTGGATTGACATTCGTTGAAAAATGAGAGATGGTTTCATAATGTGCTAATGCTATTTCCCTTAAACTATGCTCCATTACTTTTCCAGTTTGTTGGACCATTTTAGTCAAAAACCCATCAGGATTTTGTAATAAAGTATGAGGATGCGCAAATTCGACGGCTCTTCCCGCTTCCATCACTAAAATTTTGTCAGAATCCATGACAGTATTCAAGCGATGCGCTATTGTTAAAACAGTACAATCTTTGAAATGCTGACGAATTTTCTTCTGAATTAACATGTCGGTTCTAAAAAAGATCAAATTTTAGAAGAAATACAGTAACCAAAATTATAACTTACTGCAAGTCAACATTCGCTGTAGCTTCATCCATGATTAAAATTTTATTATTTCTCAGTATAGCCCGAGCTAGACAAATCAATTGCCTCTGTCCCACACTAAAATTTGAACCTCCCTCGCTTATTTCTTGGTTGAGATTATCGATAAATGGTTTAAGTTCAACCTAAAATTGTAAAACGTAAATATTGTTTGCACTTAACATTCAAGTTAACGCCGCACATTTTCCAAAGCTTGCCAGATCTCCTGATCACTGTTCTTGTTGAAAGGATCGAGATTGTTTCTGACTGAAGACGAAAATAAAACCGGCTCCTGCGGTATAATCGAAATTTTGTTCCGCAAATCGTGCAAACCAATTTCGCTTGTCAAAACATTGTCGATCATTATGACGCCTTCGGTAGGTGCTAGCCTAAATATAGCGGAAATTAAGGAAGATTTTCCAGCACCGGTACGCCCGACAATTCCAATCTGAAAATCAGTGTAGATAGATACTTCTTAATTGGAGAAAAACGTTGGAATACCTTCTCCGCTGATTCGAGTTCAAAACTTAGATTGTTAAGAACTGGAGGTTCTTCGGGAACGTAAGTTAAACAAACATCCTTGAAAATCATTTTCCCAAATTTGGGCCAATCGCGGTCCGGTTTTTTGGTTGGAACGGATTCAAACGGTCCTTCTTTATCCAATTTGGTGTACTGCATGATGCGCTCCACGCTTATCATCTGACTAGTTACTTCGGCAGTTTGTCTCATTCCATATTGGATCATACCAGTTAGGATTAAAGACTGAGAAATGGCGAGACCAACTTCGCCACCGAGGGTAGTTCCTGAAACAAAGTTTGAAAATCGTCTTGTTGGTTTTAGTTGCTGTTGTTACCGTTATCAAAAATTATAAATTGAAATGTAACGATTGCTATAAAAATAACGCTAACTAAGTCGAGATAAAAACCAAACGCTTCACTGGTAGCCAAGAAAAGAAACCACGCCGATGTGTGTTGATCTTGCAGCACATCAAATTCTTTTATTACGAGAGACTGAGCCTTGCATGCTCTGATCGTCGGTAAACCAAACAATGAAGCTGTGACGTGCGAAAATGCAGGAGATCGAGCTAAAATTTTTGAACAAAATTAAATTTTTCAATGGAAGAAATAACAGGAATACTACTAACTGATTCCTTCAAGTCGTTTTATGTCCTGGGCGCTGGCTAAGTAAACATTTTTTATAAAATACATTATCACTGATATAATACTGGTTGGTATAATCATCCATGGTGTAACAATGAAAATCATTATCAGGATACCCAACATCACTGTGAATATTTGCATAGCATCCAGAACTGACCTGGGTAAAACTTCATCCACTATTCCCATATCTTTAGAAAATCGGTTCAAAATTCGTCCTAAAACACGTTTCCTCAATTTTTATTCGCTTTCTTTTAAAAAACCACTCACCTGAAGGATTAGTATCAAAAAATCTCATTGTAGCTTTAAGTACGTTGCTAAACATTGTATTATGAAGACCTTTTGAGGCGTGCATACTGATTTTGGTGAACAAAAACGAACGAAATAAAATTAACAAAATTGATAAAATAATTAAAATCGTGTAAACGTAAATATAAGTAGTTTGGGAGGTTTGCACAACATTTGTTTCTGTAACATTTTGTAACCCCACTTCACTAAAATTTCTAATTCTACTTTGAATTTCTGTTAGGATTTCGGAAATTGTTACATTATCAGGCAAGCTACTGTTTCCCCCATGAAGCAGTTTATCTCTAAGCTGATTTTCATGATAGTTTCGCAGTTCTTCATCATTTGTCCTAGAGTGACGAAATTGTGAAAAACAGTTTAAAGGGGGGGGGCGTTACTTACCATCTCGTGAGCAAAATATCAGAAGCGTTGCAGGCAACTTGAGCTATCACAAATATAAATAAGAAAAATAAGAGTATAAGTACTCCGCCCCCTTCTTTTAAGTACGCTAAATATAGTGAGCCCGAAACAGACCCCTTCTCCATTAACTCTTGCGTTTCTTCCGGTTCATCAGTTTCTCCATCTTCAGTTACACTCTAAAAATGTTTTACAACGAATTACTTTATATGTATATGAAGGGTACAGTGCAATAACGATGAGGGTCACATTTTTAAAAAGTCGAGTAAAACGAGATTTAAAGTTTCACAACGCGTAAGGTTATATTGCGCTGCCTATTTTCAACCGCAGTTTTTAGTGGAATTTCATTGTTTGTTTCCTGTGATGATTGGTATGTTCATAGCTTATGTTACAAGCTAAGAGATGCTGATAAAATATCGATTTTGAAAAAAATGGACCCTCATCGTTATTGCACTGTACCCTTCATATATTTATATATTGTAGTATTTTGAAATCCTAATTGATTTTTAATTTATTTTTAAAAGAAGAGAGGACTGAATTTTATTTTATAAATTTAAGGTATTATTAAAAGGTAAAAATTAAAAGTAGTGCGGTATTTAGGCCGCATAAAAAAAATAAAAGTTTTTTTTTATTTTGTGTACTACGGTTGAGTGGAAAGTTAGAGGACATAAATTGGCGCCCAACGTGGGGCTCTAATTTAGGACTTACTTCAGACCCTGAGATCAATTTAAGTAATTAGTTAGTAAAACTGGGAAAATATTAAACCGGTAGTCGGTTTTATAAAATTTAAAATTTTAAAAATTCTGGGAATTTGACAATTTAAATTTAAAATAGGTGAATGTTTATAAAGGGGATTAGGTTAATTAAAATTTTGAATCAATAAATTCGTAAAAATGGCACAAACAAAGGCCGTAACAATGGCCGATGTAATGAAAATGTTCCAAGAGATAAAGGAGGATAACCATAAATTCAATGAATGGTTAATTACGGATTTAAAAGAAATTAAAGAAGACGCATCCAAACTTGTTTCATCACAAGGTGCAATGGTGAAACAAATGAATAATATCACCGAAAAAGTTTCAACAGTAGAAAAAGAAATTATTATAGAAAAAGTTGAAATAGGTTTGGAAGAAACTATAATTGTAGAATGGGAAGAAGTAGAAGTCCTAGTTTTATAAAATTACAATTTTGAAAAAGTCCCAGTTATGGAAATTGTTAAAATGGAAGAATTTCATAAAGCTGAGGAAATAATAAATCAATTACAGGAAAATAGGTTAGTTAAAAATGTAGAAGAGATGATTGTTCAGGAAGAAAATGTCACAGGCGACATTATTAAAAAAGTCCTGGAAGAAGGAATAATCGTAGAAAAAATTGAAAATAAAAATTTGGAAGAAATTAAAAGTTCAAAAGAAGATAAAGTTAACAAAACAGAAGAAAAAATTGAAGAATTTGGTTTAGGCACCACTATTAACAAAGTCCTGGAGGAAGATACAACAGTGGAAAACGTAAAAGAAATCATTGTTGAAAATTTAAAAGAAATTGAGGAAGTCACAAGATTAAAAGAAATAACTAATTATAGTTACTAAATTGTAACTTGTATTATTTTATATTCAAGTTAAGGATAAATAAAAATTAAAATTTTTACATCACTTTACAATAAATTTATCTTTGATTTTATATTATTATCATTTGATAAGTCCAAAAAAGGACGAAACAGCTGTCATGGTATATATACATTCAATTTTAATTTTTATTTATCCTTAACTTGAATATAAAATAATACAAGTTACAATTTAGTAACTATAATTAAATATTCTTACGAGTTAATAATACACATAAATAAAAGAAATAACCATCGAAATAAAGGAAGAGATTAAAGTTAAAATTTTAGAAGAGGTAATTATTGAAAAGGCAGAAGTGTGTCGTACAGGTGGCACTAGAAGAAAAATCCTGGTGTACACGAGAAGCAGATGAGGAAAAGAAAATGGAGAAAACTCCAGACAAGAAGGGAATTAAAAATTAAATTAAATCAAAAAAGATACGAGATAAAACAAAATAAAATAAAATGTGAAGTCGACAGGTTGGAGGGATGTTCCGACAGGGAAGAAATGGTCCTATTGACAAGTTGGAATAAAAAGGAAAATGTAAAGGATGAAGAAGAAATACCATCCGGAAAATTCATGTGGTTTTTCGAAATTAGAAACGAAAAATTTGAAAGTAAAAGAAAATTGAAAAGGAAGAAATATTTGAAAATTAGTTGGACGAAGAAGAAGGCAGTTATAAAGATAAGGGTAGTATCAACCCCATCTAAGTGGAAAAATAGGCGGGCTAGATGGAAACTAGAGGGAGAAAAGCCACCCCAATAAATTAACGAAATTGGAAATTTGAAAAATTTTTATGACAACCGCAAAGAAAATATTATGAAAAATAAAAGTGTAAATTTGATGAACAATTAATAGTGTAGATAAATAAAATAAGGACTTGTAAATTTGATGAAATAATAATCCCCTAAATATTAAAGCGTGAAGAATCGTCACCAGTGATTGACTTAATTACAAACAATTAATTAAAAAAATAAAAATTTTTAAAGCTACGCACATGAAAATTTGAATGAAGTATAAATAAAAACTTTAATGGCAGTGAAATCTAATAACGCGATAAACAATAAACTTCGAAACAGAAGCAAATTTAACAATTAAAAATTTTATAAAGTAATTAAAATAAATGAGTTTTTCCGATAACGAATATGGACTAATTAGAAAATTGAAAATTAAATTGTACTAAGCAAAAGGAATAGAATTATTTGAAGTTGAATGGCACTTTTGAAATGATTTGTCACTGTGACAAAATTTAAAATTGAAGAATTATTAAGAAAATTTAAAAAAGCTACGCACCGAAAAATTTGAATGAAGAATAAATAAAAACGTAAGAGCAGTGAAAATTAATAACGGGATAAACAATAATCTTTGAGATGGAAGCAAATTAATAAATTAATAAAGTAATTAAAAATAAATAAGTTTTTCGGAAAATTAAACATGGACTAAATGATAAAATTGAAAAGTACTAAGAAAAAGGAATAGAATTATTTGAAGTTAAATAACACTTTTGAAAGGATTTGCATTGTAAAAGAAAATTGGAAAATTGAAGAATTATGAAGAAAATTTTTAAAAATGAATTATGAATTAAAATAAAAGATTAATAGAAGAATTAGGGTATAGATGTAGCTACCTAGTATAAAGGGGGTTTTGTAGATGAATAAGTTAGTTGGAAAAGTGGGTAAGAAGAAAAATTTTATAGTAATTTGGAAAATTATAGAAATGTTTGAATTGCAATGGAGAATTTAAGTACAGTGTTTAAGAAAATTTTATAAATAAAAAAAAAAGAAAATTGTTGGTACAAATAATGGAAATTGGGTAAGGGTCCACAGACGGAAAACAAAATTTTGAAAAATAAAAAAAAAAAAAAAAAAATTTTGAAAATGAAAAGATTTGCGAATATTTTAAGAAAAGTTTATCGAGTCACTGCAATAAAAATTTACGAAATTAAGAAAATTTTGGTGCGAAAGAAAAGTTTGGAAAAGTCAATTGGGTGACAGTATTTAATTTGAAATTTGAAGGGTTGTAAATAAATTAATGTAGGTTATAATTAGATTTAATTCGGATTTTTGGGAAAATTTTGATTTGAAGAATTTAAATGGGTGTGTGATCTTTATTGTTTTTGTAACGTAAATCGGAACTAAATACACGTATCGTGGTAGAAGGAAGTTGTAAGCCCACGCCACAATTTGACGAAGAGATCAGTTCAGTGAGATGCAGTAAGGGGGATTACATCCGTTTAGAATTGGGGAAAAATTGGAATTTAGTTTGAAGGGTTGTAAATGATAACGTAGGTCATAAATAGTTTTAATGAAATAATTAGAAATTTTGGGAAACTTCGGAGTGAATTTTGAAGGGTTGTGAATAAATTAATGTAGGTCATAAGTAGAATTAAGTGGGATATTTTGAATTTTAATTTTGAATAGTTTAGATGGAACAGTGAAGGGTTAATTCTCATAAGCAAGTAGTAAGTTTGAATTTAGAGCTTTCTAACGAAGTTGTATTTTTTAAAAAGGGAGATATTCTCTAAAAATTTCAAAATATTTTGAAAATTCATGATTCAAAAATGGGACATTTTGGAGCCATGTATTTGAAGGGTTTTGTAGTATTTTGAAATCCTAATTGATTTTTAATTTATTTTTAAATGAAGAGAGGACTGAATTTTATTTTATAAATTTAAGGTATTATTAAAAGGTAAAAATTAAAAGTAGTGCGGTATTTAGGCCGCATAAAAAAAATAAAAGTTTTTTTTTATTTTGTGTACTACGGTTGAGTGGAAAGTTAGAGGACAATATTTTAATTTTATAAAAATACTTTAGTTCAATGTTGTAACGTTTTAAATTTATTACTTACATTATATGAAGTTATCGAAACGATGCGACTCCTTTGTCTATCAGGTGTTACCTGCGTTTCTTCTTCGTCATTTTCTTGAATAATATGAGCCAACTCGTTCTTCACGAGTTCATTAAACGTTCCCGTTTTAACAATTTGTCCCTAAAAGATTTGAATTTTAGTACAGCCGTTTAAAAATATCATACGTTTTGTAGTACATTATTTATGATGACGATTTGATCGGCTTGCTTCAAAAATTGTACTTGGTGGGTCACCAATATTCTAGTTTTGTTCTTCAAATAATTTAGAAGGCACTCTTCAAACAAGTGTTTCCCGACATGAGTATCCACTGCCGATAAAGGATCGTCAAATAAGTAAATATCTGCTTCTCTATAAACCGCTCGCGCTAAATTTATCCTAGCCCTTTGCCCACCGCTCAAAGAAGTCCCCTTTTCACCTACCAATGTGTAGTCTTTACTTGGTAAAAGTTCAAAATCTCGTTCTAGAGCACACACTTTAACAATTTTTTTGTATCGTTCTTTAACATAGGGCAAATCAAACAGAATATTATGGCGGATTGTCGAAACAAAAAGCCAGGGTTCTTGGGAAGCGTACGAAACTTTACCAAAAACGTCGAGTTGTCCTGTAAGCAGCGGCAGCTCTCTCAAAAGAAGTTGCAAAAGGGAACTTTTTCCAGACCCCACTTGGCCTACCACCGCGCATAAGGTACCAGGCTTTATCTCCAAGTTGATATCACTCAAAGTGTAGGCTATAGGATTTTTAATCCAACTCGCTTTTCCGTTAGAAATGCTTACGGTCCCACATTTTGCCTCTGCCTCCTTTTCACCCATTTGGAAATTCGATATTTCCTCTTGACTCAAAAACGCCTTTAAAAATTTGAATAAGTTTTAAAAAATACAAAGTTTTATTCTTACTTCGACTCTTTTTGCGGAACTTTTTGCTTCAGCGTAAAAGGAAATTCCCAGCGGATAAAAAATGGCCATGTATAACTGAATGGTGTTGAATAGCTGCGCCGCAGCGAAAACTTTTTCCCCTGTTAATTTATTACCTACTAAGACGTAAGTTATCACAGATAAAAATAAAGCACATCGTTCTGTAAATACCATCATCCCTACTAAAAAACCCCGTATGTAGGATGCTTTAGTTATAACGTCAATTTCTATTCTAGAAAATTAATAGAAAAAAATAAAAATAAAAATGAATTTTACTCTTGGAAATTACGATTTCGCATTTGTAAATTAAAATTAAATAAATTGCAAGTTAACTTACTTTCGCGTCATTGCGACCAACTTTTCAAAGGGTTTTTCCCAAGCGTACATCTTGATGACCTGGATACCAGAAGTAATTTCGTTCATCAATTGGACTCTGTTGTCAGTACAAGGTGCTATTTTGAAACGAAATTTACCTTGCAAACTTGATAGATATCCTTAAAAAAAATGAAATTGAAAAAGGGGCTTAATATAACAATCGCTGTCAAGTTTAGGTCAGATTTGGGCAAACTATTTTTAAAAAGTTGCTACAAGCTACTAATTATAGTATACTTGTAATTAGTAAGTAAAATGAAATTAGAAATTTCGGTTGTAGAGAAGATTCTGCTCTCGACGCTAGGTATAAGGTCAGCTGCCCGAACATTCAGAGGCTTAAGAGGCCATAATGTACTTCAGAACTAAGTTGTTGGTCCTGGGCACGACGTAAAACTGCATCCCTTGTTCTTCACGAAAAGAACAAGTTCCTTTCTTCTAGTAGTACCGCTCTTGACCATTACTAAGAAATTTCTAAAAGCCTCCTCTACAACCTGCACTATTGCATAGCTAATCGCTCGTCAATTGCGGTAATTTTTTTAAAACGAAAGTATACCGAAAATAAGCAAGTCAAAGTCTTGTCGTTTGATATCTAAAGCGGCGTTCACAATGAAGTGGGGTTTTGCCTTGCTTCAGTAGAAAGCTGGCAAGCGCCAATTAGATTTAAGTATTGGCTTCTATCCTTTTCTATGATTAAAAATCGTTCGTTTTGATTGGCTCTTGCTAGCTTTCTACCGAAGCAAGGCAAGGCCCCACTTCATTGTGAACGTCGCTTGAAAAATGAAATCGCGCACAAGGGATTAACGAGATTCCTATTATCTGCCCATAAAATACGATTTTTGTGTAATAAATTTGACTTTAATTAAAGAACTACTAACCTTGTAGAGGAATTGCTTGTATTACCATTGCCAAAATGCCAGCGAATGCAGAATATCCAATACTTGTGTACATTATACCAGTAGCGACGATAGTCACAATTGGCATAATCCATATAAAGTGAAGATAATCGCAAACCAAGTCAAACCTATTCACATCATTTGATAAAAGATTAATCACTTGACCAGCTGCTGTGTTGCCTACTGACGCTTTATTTAGACGTAGGAGCTACATAGTAAAAAATGTTTCAAGAACTTTCCAATTCATGCAGAAAATTATGACTAACCTTTCGATAAATTAAGGAACAAACGGCTAACCTGCATCTCATACCCAGTCTTCTTTGTCCAATTACGGAATGATGCATAAATATTATATTTACCAAAGTAACAAGAACCACTCCCATTGCAAATAACCAACTTTCGTAAGAGGTTCCTGTTCTGGACGGATCAAAGGTTTTAATCAGAGCCGCCAAGAGAAGCGGTTGTGATAATCTAAAATTTTGTTAAGCGATTAGTGAACTAATAGAAGCTAATTTGAGCTATCTTTTTACCTTAAACAAACACCTTGAAATAAAAGTTCAAAACCAAACACCGAATACGGCTTAATGAAAGTAGCGCTAATAGCTTTTACCAATTGAGGTGGTTCATTTTGAGCTTTCGCTCTGACCAGTTCCTTCTCCCAATTACTGCAAGTCAAAGTATATCATTTTACACAACATGGGCGATTGAAACGGAAAATTACCTTTCCAAAGCATTCCCCCATTTTTCAGAAAAATCACATTCCCTGGCACTGTACAGATCCTTTGTTTCCAAACTGTTTTTGTATCCATATTTAAATAATGGAAATAACCAGCTAGAAAAAAAAATTGGTTTTGTTAAGTAATGATAGGACGTAGTCGATTCATAAATTTGTTATAAGTAGTGGTAGAAAAAATCCAGTATTCTACTCGGGTGATGGTTATTACTCCCTCGGGTGAATTACGGTACTCGTTGGGGCTCGTATTCCGAGTAATAACCCGCTTGTTAAATAATAGACTTTTCTTTGATTATATTGTAACATTATGAGATTAATCCCGGTTTTTAAGTTCGTTAGTTTCTGTTTAAACTTGTGATTAAATCACGGGTATTCTAATGACACCTAAATTGCTACATCCTGCATTATAAATGCTAAAATATGTTAAAACTAATTATTCGTTAATCAATCAAAGGGTGGCGACACAAAACACGTGTCTTATCTATCATTTTACAAATTCTTGCATTTAATTTAACCATAACAATGCTACAAATGTAATAAACACATTAAAATTTAAATGATTTATTATAGTATGCAGGGGGGATTAATATGAAGTAATTGCTTAAAAAAATAATAACCCGGCAGAGTGGCATGGAGTGAAACGTAAGCGACTATGAAAAAGTAGTTGTAGGTTTGAATTCCCTAGTCGCCTGTTGGGCCAATAAAAAAAAGAACAAAATACTTATCAGAGCAAACAAAATATATTGTTGTTTATTTTTTTGAATAAATAATCGCTCTATTTATCCATGTAATACAAATTACTAATTTCCTCCAGATTATCGGTCTCCAAACTATGGCCCGCGGTAGCCTTTCATCCTGTCCGCGCAGATTATCGGTACACAAATTAATAAAATTTAAATTTTCTTAATATTGTATTTGCATAATACTTAAGTTATCTTTTTTATTATTATTACAAGTAAAGCAGTAATATTTCTTTTTAAATTTGGGCCTTATTTTGATCCAAAACATGTGATTTGCTAACTAGTACGTTACTTCATGCAATTAAGTACATTACTCCATCTATTTTCATAGAGTTCATTGAACTCTGCGTATTTTTAGAAACAAAGAAAATTTGAATATTTATGTCCGATGTTTCGAGTGGTGCTACTGGATATCATTGAATTTATATACCGACTAGCAGTGGCGTAGTTCTAGTAAGAAAAAATTGGTTGAATTTGAAGTACAATAATCAAAGAATATTTACTACAGGAACAAGAAGCGACATTCGCCAATGTTTAACAGTGACCAGCTCCCCCTCACCCTATAAGAAAATCTGATTATAACAAATCAAAAAAAAACCCTCTCATCATCTCCATAAAATGGAATAAATACAAATTTAGATAGGAAACATAATTTTCTAACATATCCCAACAATAAATTCTTTTCATCATTTGTAACCCCCTCCCCAGACATGGACGACCTCTAATATAAAGTTCAGGTTCGTTACATTATAATATACGAAGTTGTGCCCCGCTTGAAAAACCGTATTACTCAATTCGTAGGTTTTGCAATGCGAGGCGATGCCGAGTATTACAAATGTGTCTACCACCTTGGGTAAAATCGCCTTTCCAAGCTAGATACATAATTTTAATATTTGAATTATTCAATATTTTGTAATGGCACAAGGCTAAAAATAACTGTGCTTTAAAATTATATCTTATCGAAGCTATAATCTTATCTTCACAACACAATATTTTACTTTATTTAAATCATTTTTTAAGAAGGCCGGCAGAGACCTTAAGACAATTGTATGTTACATCTTACGGGGTTTGTAAGGTCGCTTCCGTTGTGATACTAGCGGAAGGAAGTAGAACACCTGACAAATACTAACCAATTAAATTAATATTTTACAATAATAATTAAATTTTACGGTTCGGTTTACATTATATTATGTTATTATCCTCTGAATGAGGTTGTCAGGCCGAACAATTAATAGTTTGCTCATTGATTTGCTAAATATTTCAATATGTCAAGAACATCTACAAATTGATAACAAAAGCGATAAACAAGAAGAGAACTATCTTAACTTTTATGTCAAACTAATTAAATTATTATTTTATGTGTTTGAAGTTACCGACATTAATATTTATTACGACCTCTCGACATTGCAATTTTAAAATATTAGCCTTTGTTTTTATAAATTCACTATCAAATATAATTGTATGCCATGGTCAGTGGGTCACTTTTAACAGCTTCCAAAATATTTTATAAATAATATAGGTATTCAATATATCAGCACCGTTACATATAAAATATTTGGATTATCAGTCATAAATTTATATTCGAGTAATATTTGCCTTATCTCATGACATAATTACTGACATGACTGCAGTTATTAAAAAGTTTACCTCAACAAATTTTTTCTCTACGCAATTATAAAATAAATGATCTTTTCCGCCGTAATTATATTTATATGCAATAATAATTATGCAGTAGGTAATAAATAAGCAGAATACAGTAACGTAATTTTGTATTCACACAGTTTTTAAAATCAGTTATGTTTATGAAACATTGCCATACATTAAAAATCGATCCGATTTGGTCTTCGACTCGAGAAAATGTATTACCTACTCTAAAGAAGTACGATATGGCTCGGAAAGGGATATTTTACCAGACTCGGGCAGGTTTCGGATTTCGCCTTCGGCTCATTCCACAAACTGCCTGCCTCGATGCTTTACAGAGTTGCTACAGATACATTTTACTTATGAAAACTTTATTTTATATAAATTTCTTTTGTAAAATTACAAAAAAGACGAGTTTTACCCTCGTATGACAGGACTGTATGTAAAATAAATCTATATTATTTGGATCTGATCTTATCCGTTATGTGCCCACCAATAACGCGTGAATGGATTAACGAGATTCCCGCTAACGACCGCTTACTCACCGACTATTAATTTATTTGTTAAAGGTTGGATTTGGTTTGGTAATCCATACGGATACGTTTTTGTAGTATTGTTCAACTTTGCTCTTTTTGGGTCAGTGAGTGAGCGGTTAGTAGCGGGAATATCGTATTTATGTTCGTCAGTTCCGGCCACATAATGGATAAGTTCCTAATATTTTTACGACACAATTTTTTAATTTTTTTTTCTGATGAGATGCAGGCAAGGACTTGGACAAGAATTTAGCATTTTGATTAAAATTTCTATAAAAAGAATTATTCATCATTTTATCATCGACCTACATTCTCGTAATATTATTAAACATTCATTTACTTTTTATAATAATATAAAAAAAATTATTTATCATGTGTTTATTCCTATTGATAGTATTGAAGGTCGAACTCGCAATTTTGCTAATTGAATTAATTTTTTTTTTTAAATTAAAATCCAGCTAGATTTAACGGTTTGCTGTTTTTCGTAATAATTCGTCACTAATCTTATCATAAATAGTAATCCAAAATGATAATTTATTTTACTGACGTGATTGAAGGCGAAAATTAATTAAAACTCATAAAGAAATTGGAGTTTTAGCCTTCATTGTTATCGGCTTCGTATGATCGTACGTCTTGGAATTATTTTAGTTAGGAATTTTTAATTAAATATGCGAAAATAAAAACCGAGAGCTTCTAAATAGAAAATATTTATACAATTTTCCTTCAGAAAAAGTTCGTTTAGAGATGAAAGGTTAATTTTGCACCTGCCTTTTTTACAATTTTAAGACGACCTTATCATATTTTAATATTCAAAATATAAATATTATGTCGGATGATGCATAATTTATTTTCGCGTTAATGTTTATATTAAGAAAATCTGACGTTATCTTCTGCATGAAGCCCAAAGCACCCAAAGTTATGATAAATTGTATAGGACGGAAATTATCTCTCCTCGAGAGATGTAGCACCGACCCTTATATCGAATTATCATTATAAATCAATGTGACAGTGCAAACTCAAAAAAGTTTATATTTTTTATAAGAAATTGGATTTTAGCAATCTTTTGAAATGACGACGAAGGTTTTGATATCCTTCCACAATAAGCAAAATGGTAAAGTACATTTGATTATTATTCACAATAAAATTTCAATCTTTATTTGAAGGGCAATCGGTATAAAATATTTTTATTGTTTTGGGAATGGACTTGCGGTAAATATTAAACATTTAGGTACCAAGCTTTTAAGTTAATTGCATCTTATTATTATAATTTTCAATAATTTGCAGTTGTAATGGTAGCAATAAATTGTAAATAGTAGCCTTGGGAGTGACAGACACTAAAGTCCAAATCACATATTTTCTATAGAAATTTTACAAAATTAACTAAAATTATTATATAACTTTAATTAAATAGATACATTTCAAGAAATGAAAACTGCAGAAGCAGAAAGTTTATAACAAATATTTCGGTCTTATTAGAATCTCATCAGGTAATCAATTGATTACCAATTTGAAAATCAAAATAGGGTAAAACAAAGTTTTTCAAATAGAAACATGCTAAATAGAATCGAACAAAATAATAAAACAAATACAAATTAATTAAAATCAATCATAAAAATCAACCAATTTTGATAGATTAGATAAATTGCTTCTATAAATTAAAATATTTATTTAAATTAAATTTGACCCTATTTGCAAATTTAAAAAATGACAATTTGAATTTTAAAAGGGTAGGGGAAGTAATAATTTGAAAATTTTAATTTTTTCATTTTCTTAAATCCATCCTACTGGAATACAATTTTTAATTCTAAATTAGATAAAACGGGGATGACCGACACCAAAATTTATTGGTTAGGCATTTGTGCACTCGCATATTAATTTACAAAATATTGTGCAATAAATTAAAAAATTAAGATTAACAGAAAGAAATAAATTACCAATATAACAATCTTGAAGCTAAATTTGCTTTTGCCTCCGGGCTGGGATTATCATATTTCTTGCTAAAATTCATACTGGCCAATTAAACCGATTACATAAATTTTTATTATGTCCGTAATTTAATCACCAACCTTCGGTAATTATATAACAAACTATTAAATTAAGTTTTTGCAATCCATTTGGAATATTTTGAATTTTAAATTTAAGTAGCGCGACACCATTTAGACGATTGTATATTTTTCAAAATTAACTTTTCACATTTTTTTGTTCAAGTTTAATTCACCAAATGCACCAGCTCTTGATAGATATAACACAATGATGATTTAAACACTGAATACCAATCGGAATTCACTTTTTATGGTTAGGTTTTATATAACGAGTTCCACTGCAGTGGCGTACTAATTCCATAAAGACAAAACGCAAGCGTAAAACTGACCCCGGAGATTTAAAATTTATTTAAAAATAAATATTTATTCCTTTACAATTCATTTGAAGGCTACTTCCTTTTTTTTATACTGTTCTACCTGTCTGTACTCTACAAATAGTACCATATCTGCAACGAGCAAAATTATAAACACCGCAACCTCGCCAATATAAGTACGACTGGTAATTCATTTATTGCAGGGATTGCTATTAAACTACATGTTTTTGTACTATCAAGGATGTGTATATTGACATAAAACCATAAAAAATTCGATAACGTCTGGTTTATCATTAGGAAGTAGTGAATATAGCAAAGTTAGCATATCAACTAATAATGAAATCCTCGCGAATATGCAATCTATATGTAGGTACATAGGTAGATACATCCTACATTTTCAAAACCAAAAATGTACTTTTTATCTTATCAGCTTATCTTTATTAAAAAATCTATAGCACATTTTGTGTTTAATTAATAAATTCTAACACTACCTAGTGTTTACAAAATGGTCTGTTATGATGTTATGAATTATATTTACGTTCTTAATTAGGTAGATTATAGTACCAACTTGTTTAATTAATAATTAGGTGAAAAAACGTATTACTATTGAATTTTTGAAATTATAATTAAATTGTGTGAACAACAAGCACTTAGAATTTATTCGACCCCTCTTTAATTGAAGTCAATTTACTCAAGTGCTATCGATTGCTTTACAGCTGCACTTCGTTTGAGTGCAATTAAAAGAAATAACAACCTTTGATCAATCTTGCAAAATAAAAATTCAATGCCATCTCGTTTCAAAAAAAATTTGTAGTATTTAAATTTTGGAATTTTTGAAATTTTTTCTATTAAAAAATTGAATTTTTCGTAAAAAATTGAAAGGTAAATCGGATTTATCTTTAATGAGAGTACGAATAAGTATTTTATGTAATATTTTGTTATCTTTCATGATTATTACGAATGACTCCACATTCCAATGCAATAGAAAACTGTTAACGTATTAGGTATCGATTTTGATTGTTTATTTTTAATAATAATAAATTAGATAACAACGATAACAATTACATTTTTGATGAAATTTTATGAGGCATTTTTTGTTTAATCGTAACAGATTTGGATTACATACAATCGTCGTTAGACTGTTTTAAAAATTATGAATTAAAATGTGTACATTTTTACTTATTTAAAATATAAATAAATCAAATAATATCTGCATATTACACTATTAGGCTGGAATAAGTTTACAGGGGGCCCATATAAAGTTTTTCTATTAGTTTAATAAGGTCTGCCTCCTAATAAAAAAATGCATCAACTAATAATATTTTTTAATGATCGCTGATAAATAAATAAGAGATAACGAGAACTAAAATTTATTCCTTAAATGCCCTGAGATTTAAAATTACACTTAAGACTTTGATATCTGGGACTAAAGTTGCAGTTTAAGTCCTGGGAGTATATAAAATATATTATTAAATAAATTATATAAGACTGTAGAACTTATAATGTATTATTACATTTATTTACATAATTTTATATAATTTAGGCACGTATAATAATCGACGGTGGAAAGGCAAAAAGTCTTAAGCGACATTAGCGTTAATGCTCACATTATAATTGTAGTAATGACGTTCAGACACGAAATTGAGCCTTAGAGTGAATGTCGCTTAAGACTTTTTGCCTTTCCACCGTCGATATTATTGATTCCAATAGCGTGCCGTCAAAACGCCTAGATGTAGGCCACCCATACTACATGAAATTGAATCAGTGATAATGGCCATTATGCTTATGCCTTTATTCAATCTCGTGTAGTTTGGTTGGCCTCTATCTAAGCGTCTGACATCACTAAGGTAGTTAATTACCTGAAAAGTAACCTCGAAAATTGAGCTGTTATCTTGAAAAAATTCCATGCATTAACTAAAATAACCGACGAGACGGTCGTTAGCATAGCGATTAAACGCATAGACTGCTAACACAGAGAACCCGGTTCGACTCCGGACGAAGTTAGAATCATATTGTAGCCGTCTCCCCTCGGCAGGCAATGGCAAACCACCGGGGTGTAATCTGCCATGAAAAGCCTTTGTTAAAAGGCTCACCACACCCTGCAGAAGGGTTATGGACTGTGGAGGAGGATTAACTAAAAGTCTGAAATCATTCCTTGAATCTGCGGAATCTTTCAAACTAACTGTCTAGTAAAACCAGAATTATTTTGATTTTAATACTTTGACTTTCTGAATCGCACAAAGGTTAACTTCATGGGGGGGGCTGCACTTGGCAAAATTTATCAATCTAAAAGATAGATAAATTTAGGTAGATAAGTTTTTCTACGTACTACAGCCCTCCGTGAAGTTAACCTTTGTAAAATTTAGAAAGTCGAAGTATATTAACCTTTAATTAGTGATGTGAATCTTTCCTACATACATTTCAATGGGGACTATTATTGCCTCGGAGGTGCCCATGTCACTAATTAAAAGTTAAAAACTAAATAATTCTGACTTTACCACAAAAGAAGTTTATTTTTAGAGCAGTAACGTGGGTGGAAAGCGCTTGTGTTAAGCGGTTTAATTAGCGCTAACAACGCCCCCGCTCACCGTCCCAGCCAAAGTGTTTTTTTTTTCATTTTTATTCAACAACGAACAAAAATACTGAAGCAGAAATATTCCATTTTAAGAAGTGCGACATTTAACCTTTTGTTTTTTTAATCCCATCGATTAAATATTATTTTTTGTTATATGAAACTAAATAATGGTGATCATATAACCTTTTTGTCCACCTACGAGAAATTATTTTTTTCTCCTAGGCCAACAATGGATGACTTTTCATACCCCTCGGTTATCCGATTGCTTACTTTGCTCCAAGTCAGGGGAATACTTTCTAGGAACATAAACTATCCAATAGGTAGATACTTAATTTAATTTAATTTTTATGTTTTTTTTTCTATTTTGTAAAGTGGACAAACCCGATAGACCAGGGGTCGGCAACCTTGTTTTGTAAGAGGGCCAAACAATTTGGGATAATTCTTTTTAAAACATTATGCCGAAGTTATAATAAGGTTTTGACACTTTTGTGAACGATTTTTGTATTTTTATATTTATATGAGGCAGCAGACCGAGACCTATTTGGGCCTCATTAAGTAAACCCAATTACAGGAATTATGATCTCATATTCGCTATGTGCAAGGTATGAGAGGGGATAAGCAAATGGAACGAAGCGTTCGGAGTGGCCGATAATAGAACCTCAACGGGACTTGTATTATGTCATAAACACGTGATCATACAAAATTAATTAAATTATTTGCTATAAAACAGTTGGTATTCAAATTTTATGACAGCAAATATATTCAAATTTCTCATGGCGTACTATTTTCACAGTGAACATGAAATGTTCACAGTCCCGAGTAATTTTCTTTATTGAACCACCAGAGGGCAGTAGGAGGAATGCACATAGCGAATAACATATCTTTTCATATTGAAATAAACCGTCTTTGTATAACAATAATAATAATAATAGTAAAGAGTAGAATCTACAATTTACCGTGGAATCTGAACCACGGCACAAATGAATTTAGATTCGGGTGGGATTTAAGCGCTGAACTCTTCAATCCAAAGTCGATCGCCCTATCATATTACCAAATTACATTTACATTTTAATTTATTTCATTTGCTTGAAATGCTGTTTATGTAAGCTGTTATGAAATGGCAGATTTTGTATAACGAGTGTGTCCTAGCTAGATGAAATTCCCGAAAATTATACAAAAAGACATTTCATGACATTTTATCAATATATTTAAGCAATAAAATTACCTTTGTCAAAATAAGCCGACCAGTTAGTTTTGGAAAATCAAACGTAAAATATATTATTCCATATTTCGTACTCCACATTGTACAGAAATAAAATAGCTTATTTTAAAACAAAATAGAAGCTCGAATTTATAATTTTATTAAAATTATATTAAATAATTTTTATTTTATGTAGAAAAATTTGATTTGTATGGTATTTCTTATAATTTACTGATTGTGAACATATCAATATAAATTCTATTCAAAACTCAAAAGTAATAAAATCTAAGCTTCATAATATAATCCATCCGTTATTGCAATATTCTGCAAAAATAATTAAATTATCTTTATGATTCATATTTGTTTGAATAATATATTATACAATTTTGACAATTTGAAAAGAAATTCTAAATATTTTAAAATATTGGATTGTTTATAATTTATTATACTATTTAAATGTCAATATTTGACAAATTATCTCAAACTGAAGTCAGTTACAAAAATTCCCTTATGAATTGCCAAAACTTTTCTGTTAAAATATTAAAAACGTAATAAATGAAAAAGTACAATTTAATTTAAATGTAGGTATCCAATTTTTTTTTAATTTTGAAAGTTGTATAATAAACATCTCAACGTAACTTATAAATAAATAATTATTTTTGTTGTAATTGCAATTACTCAATAAACCTTTGTTTGTGGCTCCCTCTATTTTCAAACACTCAAATAACGAACACAAATTTTCTTCTATTTTGCTTTGAAATTTTTCCACAAGATGATTTTAGAACAAATTTTTATTGCGAATGTTTGCAGGAAATATTATTTTAAATTATCTTGTACCCCCCATTTTAATTTTATTAATAATGCAAAACTTTTTCGTAATAATATGGTAAATAAAAATATAATTTTTCACCTTTTTATATGATTTTTGATAATTTATTGTGCAGTTCTTTGAATAAAACCATTTCTAACACAAAAAATTTATTAATGTAGGGGTACACTGAAAGTTTTGCATTTTGGCATATTATTTCTTTTAATAATTACAGATTTGACGAGAATTTTTAATAAAATTACATTTTATTTTGTTAAAATTATAATTATTTCAATAACGCAACAAATATATTACAATCATAACATAGTAAGAACAAAATATATTTAAACTTCACAAGCGCTTATTTAGGTCTTAGCTATTAATAATAATAATAATAATGAATCGCTTTTTTATACGTTCATGCAATATTTACTTGAGGTACCCTTCTATTTTTAAATTAGTACATGTTAATAATAAAATATAATTTTGATTTAACACAATAATTTAAAAAAACCTAATAAATTTATTAATCTCATTATCAAACTAATGAAACCTAATTTAAATATTTCGCTGTTTTATTTAGGCTTCTTTTTCTTATTAATAATCTTAATATTAGCCTTTAGCATTTATTAAAAATGAGGTCCTACGAGAAAGGACAGGAAGAATAGGCAAGCCGATTTATTACAATAAATTTTATTTAGAAAAAGATATGCAATTTTTAAATGATAAGAGCCGCATGCGGCTCGCGAGCCTTTTGGTTGTCTACAATTGGCATCACAACCTTTGTTGCAAATTTGCACAATCTCTTTCTTAATAAATTACGAAGTTTGTTATCTCACAATAGGGTGAATAAAAAGCAAGGATATGTTAGATTCTACAGTCTAAATTATTCTGATATGTTCGTTTTGCAACGAGAAACGTACACAATTTTATTAGTGATAATACTCGTAAAACTTTGTGAATAAATTAGTAAATTTGTTTAGATTATCTATTCAGCTGCAATTGGTTAGGTACCACCTCTTCAATAGTTAACACTTGAAATTTAATTTTCTCGTGCGATTCTTTTATTGTTAAAATTGCAATAATTTAATTAAATTTTGTGTACCGCTAACGTGAGCATTTAATTGAGAAATTGGAATAATGAAGACGCTTATTTTCTTATTAACATCATTGCTTATTCAACTAAAACCAAGTCTCATCAGAATAAATTGTTTAATAAGCAAACAAATGTAACAATTTTCTTCCTTACGAAACGAAACTATGGGAAACTTAAAAAAAGGTTTCTGAGTAGTAAGTCAAGACGAAACCAACCCTCGGGGAAGGAAAATATTCTAATTGGAGAAGAAAACGAAACAAAGGATAAATAATTATATTTGTCAATTGTAGAGACATTTCGTGAAAATGTGAGAAACCTTGAGAATTCCACATAAATTAATTTATTGAAATTAAGAAGGAAATTCTATTAAAAATAAGCTTTTGTAATTGGATATTTGGATGACTTTTAAATGCAAAGTCAAAATCGATTCGTTTCAGTTACTGCACTCGAAATCCAGGTTTTAGCTGAATATGAACAAATTGACGCTATATTTGAGCCCGAATCATCCAAATTTTTTCGAAAAACCACCGGCCATGGTTTTTGTAAGGAAAAATGAGAAGACAGTACTCTGGAAGAATTTTATCTTTAGAAGACTTCTTAATGGTGGTGGTGGTGAAGAATTTTTTCAAGCGAGGTGACTTTTCTTGGTAGCGGACCAACCAAACAGATTTTTCTTCTGCACGCAGATTTTGACTCCATTTTAGTTGTATACCAGGAGAGAGTTAAATTTGTCGAGTATTACTATTAAAGAGGGGTAATAATATCTCTTCCGATTATAAGAGTCACAGATAACGTGACCAAGTCTGATCCAGTTAGAAAATTACAGTCTAAAACTGCGCAATTTTCTAACTATTACTTTATCGTATTTTATACATTTTTAAGTGGCAAATAGAGCGACGTCTGCACAACCTGGTTCTTCTTCGCGATGATGCTATTTACAGAAACGCTATTAATTTGTCAGCAATATTGAAGATTACTAACCCTACTAGTAAACCGAAAATCGAAAAAAGTTTAGAAAATTAAGGAAGAAGGGAAGGTGGGGAGCGAGGAGGGGGAGTTATATTATCCCTTAAAAAATTAGTTACGTTTTTAAATGACAAAACAACTAACTAGTTACATCGAGTGCACATTCTCGAAAAACTACAACAACATTACAAAATTTACAAGTTTTTTTACTGGTCGATAAGCCAACAGTAATGGGATTAAGTTGATGCATCGCAAAATGTTACGATAAACTCTTTCGCATTACCGTCTGCCGTCTAATGATTATAATTATTTAGATAATGTTTGAAGCATTGCCACAATCACTGCTAAACTTAATGCACATATATTTTGGTTATCTACATTATAATTAGGGGCGCAATGTTTGTTGTAAATATTAAAGCCCAACAAATTGAGAAAATTAAAATCGTTTGTATTGCACGAGTGTCACTTGTTGCCATAAATGGCAGTACTGTGTAGAATATAATATTTACTAAGTACATTAAATAATGCTAAACTTAATTTAATACAAATATATACAATTTTGCGAGTAGACTTTTTTATTTTCGTAATGTATTTGCACCATCATATGGATATGTTTGAGTATTAGTAGTGAACGCAGGGCGAGCTTAATAAATACATAATTGCGATCATTATAAAACGCGTCGTTTTTTCTTGTTAATTTTTAAAAGTCAACACGCGCCTCATAACTTCGCTATTACTACAATTTTGCGGAGGCACTAGAAAACTAACTCTACGAAACTAGATCAATAAGAGTATAGAGAAATAGTTTATTTGTCGACTATAATGGTAGTTATTTATGAGTTATAAGGCAGCAAAGATAAGTAGCAACTAGAGTTTGTTTTAAGAAGATGAATAAACATTGGCACACGTTCTTTTACCATTCATGATTCGTTATTTTTAGAATATGTCTGAAGATGGTGGAATCAAGTCGAAGCACCGGCCATACTCGAAGTGTGTCGTGATGTAGGACATACGAGGCAGGAAGAGGTATCTTGGAGCAGAGATTGCCAAGGGATCTCGAATAAAAATTAAAAAAAGGGTTTTAGTTTGACCGGCGGCACCCTCGCATCCAATGAATAGCAAAAGAACTGCTAAAAAGTTAGAATTTTTCATGAGTCGTGAGAAAATTTTAATAGAATAATTTTTAATGTAATAAATACTTTGCTGATGAACAGGATAGACTTGAACGTCATTACATTAATTGCAAAATTCGATATGGAATCGAATACACAGCCCTAAGACTAATAGTGATAGTGTGCTAAATAACGAGAAATAGGCCCTGATAATGAGCTGCTATAGAAGCTTCCTTCGCCGCATCCGATTTTAATTGCCATTTGAAACATACATCGATTCTTTGTTTGAAAATTTGAGCGATATTTTTTTTTGTTTAATACAGCGACACAATTCCAATCGCATTGCAGCCACCTGTGTTTTTTAGGCCGGGTGAAGTATAACTACGGCATCGTAAGCCTGAAGCACATCTTAAATGGCAAAGAAAGCGTAAATCTAAATCGGGTAACTTTTTGTTTCAATTTGGTATGGTAGGTTTTTTGGATAAATTAAATTTTCCTTATTTCGATTTATTTCAGCACCTCGACTACTCTTAAGATGTACCACTAAACTATTTTCGCGGTAGTTCCACTTAAATAAGCTATTTTCGTTTATCTTTTATAGGATATGCTTGCACTGCGTTGTAAAAAGGAATACAAGAAAAAGTATATCTATCGTAAAACTTGGTCTTCCTGAACTATCGGTGCAGTGTTGATTTGGAGCCGTGTTTTGCAATTCTGCTGAAACAAAATTTAACATTATTAAAATTATTTATTGGCAATTAAGAGATAATAAAAAAGGAAACTAATCGTGCGGCATAATAATCCTTAAATTTCAGCTCTAAGACCCAAATTAAAATACCTTTTAAAAAATTAAATTATTTGCTTTATGAAGCGCATTTACCTAATGATTCGGAAAATTACCGGAAAAGTATTTTTTGCCCTCATAAAAGTCGAACTCGTTTCTTTTATTTAATGGTCAAGAATTGTAGGTAGGTACGCACTCCTCACGAAGAACAACTATCGATTTCCACTGCTAATTCAATGCGATGAAGTATGTAAATTTACCGTGCAAACTTTTCCACCACTACATGCCAAGATCCGTTATATTCTCGAAACATGTTCATGTATGCAATGAATGAAGAGCTTAAAACAACTGTCAGAAATTATCTCATAATAAATTGCTAAATGCAAACATTTTGTTTGTGCCCTAATTATAACAATTTTCACCAAGTATTAAGAGAAAATTTAATTTAGGAGAAATGAAAATTTTGGTACATGGCGTTTCGGGTTTTAATTTGTTAGCACAAAATGAGCATGATGAGCTCATAATTTTTTCTAAATTAACATGCAGATAAAGAGAGTCTTATATTCAAGATCGTAAATGACAGCAATGATAAAATACGTAGCTCCAGTGAAAAGTAGCATTGAAGGCAGGGGTGGTTCCTGACATTTTAAAAGAAACGAGAATTTCCTTTCTCTGACTTTCTCCATTACTTTCACGAGGGGGCTTATTGTTTAACACGCATATTACCATCATTTATAGACCTACACAACCGGACCATAATAGAAGCATGCCGTTGGATTAATTGCAATTTAGGCGTATTCATTTAATCAGAACGGTCGTAACCATAAGAAATGCAACCAAGAGTATCGAATGCATTTTGTAAATAAATAATAATTTAATTCGGTTATATTTACATTTTTTTAACATTATTTGCGCATGATAGGTAAATATTTTTTACAAACCTAGGCAATCCATGCAAATAAAACCTTGTAATTGCTAATTACTAACACTTAACGCTTTTGTTTATTATTCTTGTTTGAAAGTTGTTTTGTAACCTAACTTTTTTAATTTTAGTGAATTAAAATGATATCATATTCTACAATTATTAATATTTTGTGCCTGCATTTTAATTTTAAAATCCAATAGCAAGTTTGTAGGATGTAAAAGTGTAAACAGCAATTTAAAAGTTATGAGGCTATAAAAAATGTTGAAATTTACGAGGTTTCCTTCATTATTATTAATATGCGATATCAGATCAACACACAAGTTCAAAAGTTACATCGATCTTAAAATATACGTGTGCGATAATATGAAACTGGTACTTCGAGTCAAGTTAAATCAGCAGTAGCTCATTTTCATTGCACGCACATTTGGAAATTTAAAATAAATTTTATAATTAAGTCAACAGAAAATAACATAAATTTAAGGCTAATAAATTGAGCTGTTCACCGAAACGTCACCTCTCGACGTTTAAATTTAAATTTAACCAATGGCTTGTTTCTATTTTGCCCCGGCTCGGCTGTGTAGGTCTGTAAAGGATGTTCTTATGCTCACAGGACACGTAATAAAATCATAATTAGATTTCTTCGTGAAGAGAAACAAGCAGAATAAAAGTTCTTACTTTGCCGAGGAATCGAACCCCAATAATATTAGATCTATATTTTGACAAGCAAAAATTTAGATATGCAAATCTCTTAAATTAATCAGAAAATCTGTAAAAGTTTTTAAAATATATGAAAAATTAACTAATGAAAATTAATATTAAATTTCAACAAACTAAACAAACACAATAGAATTTCAATTATTTCATAAGCTGTCAGAAATTGGTTATTTTTGCCTTTCTCGAAGGTTTTATGTTCGAAAATAAAAATTTTTTATTCCCTCCGATTCGAAATTAAATGTAAAATAGCAGCTCAAACATAAATTCAAATTAACCTTTATCAGGACGGTGATTTCGGTGTTATCCACACTACGTTCCTATTTTACCTGCTCAGACTTATATTGGTGTAAGAAAATATAAATAAACTCATCACAAACAAATAATTTGAATCATCATCGGGACGTAGCCTCAAAATAATATGCTTCCGTGTACGGGAGGCAGCGTAGTATTTTGGTAACTCATTTGATTCCTCAAAATTTTTGTATTAAATGATAGTTTGAATATTATATCAAATAAGTAAACCCTGCGTCAGCCGGTTACATTTTGCTGGAATTGGCTACGCCGAAATTGCAAACATGTCGAAAAACAAAAAAGAAATTCATTTGACTCCTCCTGAAAATTTGTAAATCTTTAGTTTAAATAATATTAAACATAAAAATAATCGTCAGCTGCTCCAAAAATGATGGATTATACGTCAACCACCCCTATTTATAGGGTTGTTCCCGGATAAATTTTTCATAAATTAGGTGGTGATAGAGGACACTTTTCTAAGAAAAAAAGTTAACAAAAATTTTTTTCTAAATTCAAACCCTCGAGAGTTAGGCCTCTTTAAAGCATTTTTTTAAATTTCCACCTTGACGTGGCCATAGCTCCGAAAATATTGATTTTTCAGTAAAAATGGTTTAGTGCTTTTTTAAAGAGCGTGAAATAATCTACCAACTAGATTTAGACCTTTTATTGTCCAAAATCAACGGATTTCGAGTTATGAATTAAAATAAATTAAAAAATGTTGAAAAATTCGAGTTTTTTGTTTTTTGGTTCTTTTCAAAACCCCGTATCTTTTAAACGAAACATTTTACAAAAAATCTGATGCTCCATTTCGGATGGGAAATTTAATGGACTACAACTTTTGTCTAATAAAAATTTTTGAAAAACCAATCCATTTCATAGAAAATCAGAAAATAATAAGCAAGGCACCTACAAAACAAAGAATTAAATTCACAAAATTTCTATTTTTATTGAAAAATTATTTTATTAATTAATTTTAAACTATGATATTATTTAAGTAAATAAATGTTCAAAATGACCACCTTCATTTTCAATAATCATAGTCGTAATCGTTTTAAAAGATATTAGTCTACATTATACAATAATTACTTACATTTCCTCTTTCCAACTTCGAAGTGGGAAAACACACTTTCGCAATTCGCTGTTATTTTGCTTATTACACACAAAAATTACAGAAAATTATATATTTTTTAAATTACAGTTGAACGCAGACCGTGTTGTTTTTAATTTTTTTAAATTCTAATTTTTTGCAAAAAAAATGTTTAAATAAATTCCAATTTAAAAAAATTATTAACCCTCATCCTGTTTTTGGCTGTCGGGTAAAAACAACACGGTCTGCGTCAAAGTGTCCTCTTTTAAAAAATAAATACTTTTGTACAATTTCTTTTATTAATAAGCCAAATAACAGCGAATTACGAAAGTGTGTTTTCCAACTTCGTGAATTCCCCTTAAGAGCCACTATAGCAGGGGTGGTCAACAAGTCGATCCCGAGGCCAATTTTGGTCGATTTCTGTGTGAAAAAGTTTGTCAAGAAATCGAATATGTTTTATGAAACTTGTCGAAAAATCGATTTTATTCGATTTATTTTCGATAAAGTTAATCGCGACACATTTGTAAGATAAAAAGTAGATCTTTATGTACACAAAAGTTGACCGCCCCTGCACTATAGCATTCGTTACTCTCTCAATTTCTTCCTATCTGGTGTCGGGATTTAATTTAAAATATCTCTTAACGAAAGAGGAAAAAATGTTATAAGTACAAGTTAAAACAATATCTTTTAAAACCATTACGACTGTGTATTGCAAATGTTGTAGCTCCCTTGTTTATTATTTTCTGATTTTTTGTGAAAAAGGATTGGTTTTTCAAAAATTTTTATTAGGCAAAAGTTGTAGTCCGTTAAATTTCCCATCCGAAATGGAGCATCAGATTTTTTGTAAAATGTTTCGTTTAAAAGATACAGGGTTTTGAAAAGAACCAAAAAACAAAAAAATTGAATTTTTCAACATTTTTTAACTTATTTTAATTCATAACTCGAAATCCGTTGATTTTCGACAATAAAAGGTCTAAATCTAGTTGGTAGATTATTTCACGCTCTTTAAAAAAGCACTAAACCATTTTTACTGAAAAATCATTATTTTCGGAGCTATGGCTACGTGAAGGTGGAAATTTAAAAAAATGCTTTAAAGAGGCCTAACTCTCGAGGGTTTGAATTTAGAAAAAAATTTTTGTTAAATTTTTTACTTAGAAAAATGTCCTCTATCACCACCTAATATATGAAAAATTTATTCGGGAACAACCCTATAAATAGGGGTGGCTGACGTATAATCCATCATTTTTGGAGCAGCTGACGATTATTTTTATGTTTAATATTATTTAAACTAAAGATTTACAAATTTTCAGGAGTCAAATGAATTTTTTTTTTTTCGTTTTTCGACATGTTTGCAATTTCGGCGTAGCCAATTCCAGTAAGATGCAAACCGCTGACGCAGGGTTTACTTATTAGATATATTCAAACTATCATGTAATACAAAAATTTTGAGGGATCAAATGAGTTACCAAAATACTACGCTGCCTCCCGTAATATAATGAAGCATTATAACCAGGACCTTTTAGGAGCAACTCGCATGTTTGACGCTTCAAAATTAAAAATTATGTGGCAAAAATATAAAATGTTTGTTTTTGAACATTTTTATTTACATCTATGTTACAATTAGAAATTGGATATTGACGCCCTTAAAATTGTTAAACCCGGGGTATATCCTCATTGGTCCATGATATGCAGTTATACTTTTAGATCAATATATTTGACGATATCTAATAATTTATAAAAGTGTAAAACAATGGTCGGACGAGTTGTGCCATATTGCGTGTGGTCCTGGGCACGACCTAAAACTGCATCCCTTGCTTAAAAAGCCATCAAATGATTATTTTGAAATACGATGCCGTAGTTCGGATTCCACGTTAAATTGTAGGTTCCATAAAAGTTTTAAAACTGTTTTAAATTTACCAGATTAAAATGTCTCGGTATTCCACAGAGTCCTTGTGGATCCTCGCATATTCGACCCGTAAGAACTTTATTTTGACCGTCTCTCTTCGGTAGGCAATGGCAAACCATCAAAAAAATTCTTCTTAAAATAAAGTTTGTTATGTTTCCTGTAGTTGAGAGCCCTCGGGAAATGATATTTAGTTATTACTCTCGAGGATACTTTCGGCATCTGATGTAACGCAAAGGTTTAATTTGGGTCTAAATGAGTTGTGTATTTTAATTAACAAGTAATTCTGTTAATGGAGATAATTATTATTACAATAAGACAAGTCGTGCCGGACGGAAAAGTCCCCTTAGTAAAATGATTGCAACCGAATCAAAAGCGTAATAATTATAAGTAAACTAAAATAATTTACCTGTCATTTGGATAAGCTGAGGTAGATATTTCTTCCAAAAGGCACACTGCTTGAGTCGCGGTCCCCGTCCCGTTGCTGTAGAATTTATATCTAAAGTCAAGTACTCTCGGCCGTATGCCGTATGTAGTGGCCAAAATGTTGGAGTCCAAGCGCCACTGGGCGACAGACTTGGATTACCAGTTTTTGCAAAATTAGCCCAATATCTCATAATTCTTTTACTTAAATCTACTTCTTGAGGCGTGTAACTCTTGGCGGGGTTTAATGGTTCACCAAACACGTAGTTTATTTCGTCGGCGTGTAAAACCCCTGTCCACGAAGGCCACGGGTGTGCAACTGTTCTGTGCTTGTAGTAATACATGTAGACATTGTTGCCCGTTTCTGCATACCTATGTGCAAATTCGTTGACGTTACATGTGAATTGATAATCGCCAACCATTTTGTCAAGTGCGTTTCTATTACTCACAGGATCGTCTGGATTTAGCCAATCTGTGTATTCGAATACGATAGCTTGTCTGGCCACCGCATTCATGTAGGGATTCAATTCCACCACAGATTGTAGGAACTCTTGTCGATTAATGTAAACATTTTCTTCTTTTCGAAATAATTCGGTTAAGTAGTAAATTATAAAATAATATCCTTCTTCGGTATTGGAACCCATAAGAACGTTGGTTTTTTTAAAATTTTTATTAGCTAACGCTCGTACTGGATACTCGTCCAGAAAAGCTCCGTCCACGATGGGAACAAAGGGAAACTCGCATATCCCTAAAGTTCCCCATTCATTATTTACTAAAGTTTCTGGATCTTGTTTCTTCAAGCACTCAATAACGGCTTGAATATCGTTGCTATCGTGAGGACAATTCACGGCTTCTGCTAGTCGAAGACCACGCAAAATACTCTCCTCTCTACTAATAACGGCCCACGGCACCGTTGCACTACCTGATTCCATAATAGCTTGGGAAAAATGATTCCTAGATAACGGACTCAGTAAATGCAAAGATACGGAGGCAGCACCTGCCGATTCCCCAAACAACGTTATGTTGTTCGGATTACCACCAAAGGCGGCTATATTTTCTTGTACCCATTGTATGGCCATGAGTTGGTCAAATAATCCCGTATTACCCGGCACGTCCGACGTCCCAAAATAAAGAAAGCCTAAGGAAGCTACACGATACTGCATCGAAACTAAAATTATATTTTCTTCCGATACAAGAATGTTGTGATCGTAAACTTCGAGCGTGCTGGTACCCGAATAAAAACCACCTCCAAAAATCCAGAGCATAACCGCCGCGTTTTTTGGACGCGGTTTTGGAACAACTACGTTAATGTACAGACAGTCCTCGCTAAGAGGCGTATTAGGATTCCACATTTGAGCTCCCGGAAAATCACCAAACACAGTGTCTATAATTTGCACGCACGAATTTGGTCTTGTGGTCGTATTTAATATGTCGGTCCATTTTTCGGCCGGCCTTGGATGTCGAAAACGAAGATTTCCGATTGGCTTTTGAGCGTAAGGGATACTTAACCAAGCGTCAACTTGCTTTCCAGTTGCAGCAGTTACCGTTAAACCTCTAATTTTTCCTTTTTTCGTTTGAATAATCAAAGGATCTTCTTCCGAAGAATCTCTTCTGCTAAACTCTCGACGGTCGTCGGGAGCATCTCTCCGAAATTCTTCCGAATCACGATGAGGATCGAAAGGATCACGACCCATGTGGAGCAGTTCTGCATGAGGCTCTGTAAGATGATGACGCCCACGATGTGTTGTTGAAAAACATAATGGCAGTAGCAAACTCACTACCAACCAAAACACGCCAGACGTCCTCATCTCTTTGGCATAACTGCAAATGAAAATTAAGTCAGTTGAGCAACTCATAAAAATTACTCTTTAATGAAAAATAATTTTGATTGACAGATTTCGAGTCTTTTAATATGTAAATTGTATTGTGCAATTAAGCGATATAAATAAAAAAACGGACGACACGCTATACTAACTTTATTATCGCTCAATCAAAAAATTCAATTGAAATGTTTATCATATTCACAAACATGAAAATTGTGGTTTTTCCACAAGAAGTCGGCAGCAGTAGGGATTTTGGTTAAATGCCATTGTTGTTCCATCAAATAAAGGATGAAGTAGGTAAGCAGGGGACCGAACCCTAAAAATAAATTAATAAAGTAGGTTTGCTTTGAGCTTGAGAATCGATAAATAAAGAAAGAACCGTAAAAGCATTGCGGAACTCAGTCATGTTTGAAACAGAGAAGATACTTAAGACACACAAAGAATTATTAAAAATGCTAACAAAAACAATGATGGTGGTCGCATTTTGCAAGCAAATGGTTAAATAAATTTTATAAAGGTGGTGGGTTCGAATCCCTCATTTACCTGTTGCGTGACCGTGCATCATAACTTTTATACTTCTCGGTATGATTTCTAAAGCATTCGGAATGAAATTAAAATGCAATTTTTAATTAAATTATTCACTTTGTAATTCGGTTTAAAGTCTGAGCGATCGATGCACTAACTAACGTAAAAGTTTCATTTGGGTCTAAATGAGTTGTGTATTTTAATTAACGAGTAATAAAAATGATGTGAATTATGTTGCATTAATCCGACTTAGCAATTAGATTGCACAGCGGCTTGTACTTATTATAATTACACAATTTCAAAAGCAGATTGCCAGGAGTTTCATATTGGTAGGTATTGTATGTTTACCTAATAGGATCATACTATTACATCAACAACGTAGAATAGATTTAATTATTCATTTGATCCCATTTCAAAGATTTACTGATTAAATTATTGATAATATTAAAATTCCTTTTCAGCAATAAATTAGAATTTAAAGCCTTCGTTCTAAATTTATTACGAGTTACAAAAGCAAATATCGTTCGTTACTTTCATTTTTTGATAAAAGAAAAATTGAGGAGCCACAGTATGACAACTTCATATGAAAGTTGCGTGACGAGAACTACTCGGAAGTTATTTATTTATTTTTATTGTGACGCCATCACCACTGCGGAAAAAGATGTTATGCGGTGATTCTTCATGAAAGCATTAACATTTTATAAGTTTGTGGAACCAAAAGTGACATGCACAGTTTCAAAATTATCATTTTCTCTGCATCGAATAGAATCAACAGATACAAAACACTACATTTATAATAAAGAAAAGACTACATTACAAATTCACTCACGATTGACAACTTGCATCCAACTGACCTCGACGAAAAATACCTAGGAATTGCTTTAGACGAGAAACTCACCTTTAAACCACACATTCAAATAGCGGTCAAGAAAGCCACCAATCCACTCCTCACTCGATCTAAAAATACGCATCCAACTATATAGTAAAACTATGATTCTTCAAATCTTACTTTACGTCTGTCCTATTTGGAGCAAAGCTGCTAGCACAAATATCCAAATTTTACAAGTCGTTCAAAACCAATGCCCCCGAGTGATCAGGCCTCAATCAACATAACTGACTGAGTGAAGGTCGTTAGACTCGACTGATAGTTTAGCCTGTTTACCACTACATTCGTAAACCATCGGGGAAGTGGTTTACGAGCAAGTTTTGCTTGAAGAAATGAAACAGCACAACTCTTACCCATCCGAGGAAAAGACTAAAATATAGGAAGAGTTTTATACGTAACTTTAGAACCCTGAAATGCCAAAGTTGATCTCAAGGAAGAAAACTACCCACCTTGCAAAATGGATGACTAATAATTCAAGAGCAGCTACCTCCAGGAAATGACACCAGATGGACTAATTAGAAATTAATCAACCGGCTCTAAAGCAGAGTTGGTTGAACAAGAGACAAGATAAGAAAATGGGGATAAGAGGATACAAATTTTGTGCAGACATTTTGGCTTTAATTTGTCTTGTAGTATGCAGGAGCGGTGCTAAGCGTTAAGCGGCGTTCACAATGAAGTAGGGTCTTGCCTTGCTTCGGTACAAAGCAAGCAAGAGCCAATCAACATGAACGATTTTTGAATCATAGAAAAGGATAGAAGAAAATACTTTAATCAAATTGGCGCTTGCCAGCTTTCTACCGAAGCAAGGCAAGACCCTACTTCATTGTGAACGCCGCTTTAAGCTAACTAAGCGATGCATAGGAACATTTAGGATACATTTGCATTATTATGACCAAAAAATAAATTTTGACTATTTCGTTGCTATTTTGTGATTTGGGGCGACATGTTTGAAATTTACATGGAGGTGCAAAAGCAGGTGGCACCGGCCCAGGTAGTACGGACTAATTAAAATTTAATTCACCCACTTTATTTAATATAGCATTATATAATATTTATTCAAATGAGTATATTATGCTGTTAAATGCTTTGAAGCTTTGACAGTTGAATTATTACTCGAATAATAATAATAATTTATCTTCTGTGCTGGTATATTTGCAGCAATGTATTTGACTTTAATTATCATCTGATAATAATTATCCTGTAGCTGTTAAAGGCACATTATTTATCTTTGGATAATACCAAGTTTCATTAACTTTATTTATGCTACCTTGTTGAAGTGATAATATCTACATACATTTACGAATTTTTGATTGTGGCCATTTTAAATCACAATCTTTATTTTTTTAGTGCACGTTTACACGTGACTAACCAACTGTAACATTAAAAATGTTAGATTTTCAATTCGACGTCAGTTTATAATAATTATAATTAGGTACTTATCAACAAATTTGACAGTTTGAGACCCATCACATTTGTTAAACATTCACACTTTGGTCACCAACAATGCCATGACATTTTCTGCGTCCTAAATTTGATTGTTTTATATTTCTTGAAACCTCAAACGATATGAAAATGAAGTAACTTTAGTTCATTTAAACTTCATTATGTTGCGTTCGGGGGTGAGTAGAAAAAAAAGTAAAAACTGTTTAAGTCACCTGACGATGTTTCTGTATAACGAAAACGTTTGTGAATAAATTATACTTTTGGTATATTTTACATTGTGATAAATTTATATTTTAGTTCTAAAAGTGTTTTGTACATTTTTAGTGAAGTCTAAAAATTATATGTTTACAATCAAGTTACACTACATCGACCACAATACCATAAATTATAGAAAAACATTTTTTTCCATCTGACGGATTGATCTTCCGTATAGGCGAACAGAAACGATAACAGCTCTTTAGTTTTCACCTACATTGCAGCTACAGCAGTTTCGCTATACTTTTCTTTTACCCCCCCCCCCCAATTTTTAATATAGAGGAATTATTGTAATCCGTGGAACTCGGATTAGAATATAGATTATTTTTAAATTACATTTTAACAAATTTGTTTCTTTCATCTTACTTAGGGCGAGGATCACCAAAGTCAGTTAGTTTATCCTCCTGCTAAATAGTTGGATATAATTGTTATCGTGTATGTGGGACTTTGAATAAATTTGACGTTTTATTTTTCAAACCCCATCTGTCATCTGTAGAACTGAAAGGTAGCGTAGAATCTCGTGTAAATTAAAAAGTAATTTACTTTAAGCTTACTGTTTTAACTGTTTTTTGAGTGATTTATATTAAATTCGAATTCGAAACATATGACAGATGGCGTTTGGAAATTAAACGTCAAATTTATTGAAAGTTCCACTTACACGATAACAATTATATCCAACTATTTAGCAGGAGGATAAACTAACTGACTTTGGTGATCCTCGCCCTTAATGAAATTCCACCTTTCACAGGTGAATAGATTCTTGCTTAACAAGGTGCAATTTTTCTAATTTCAGCTTTACCTGGAACGCCATTTAGAGATGAAATCATGACATTTCGGGACTGTTCGAGAGAATGGAAATAAAAAGGGTGAGTTCAAAATCTGCATTTGTTTTGATTGGATGATTGTCTTTTGGGTAATTGTATTATTTTAATTCAATATTTATAACGTTTTATATCTGCGTTGGACAGACCCCTCATTAGTCATCAGTCATCACGTCGCAAAAAAATAACTACAAATAGAAAAGAGCCCATAAGTTTTCGATTTCAGGTTCGGAGTGGCAGAGGGTGAAATTTGTCTAAAAAGGTTCGAAAAATTACAAAATCGTGGTTTTCCTGTTTCTTATGCATCATATAATTAAAATACCTATTAGAAAAGTTAAACTAAATAAAATTATACGTAAAATTAAAAAAATTATTGCTTTGGGATTTATAATTTCAAAGATACAGCCCTCTATACTCTGTAGTATCGTAATTCTTCTCAATTTTTACTGGAAAAGCGTAGTTTTTACGTTTTGAGGTATGTAGATTCTTTTTCTTATTCGTCTGAATCATAATTTTATACTTAAACTGCTAATTAATTTCGGAATTTTATTTACCTCAAACCTTAATTTATACATTTTTACCATGGAATTAATCGAAAGCAGGGCCATATTTCTAAATAGGCAGAGTAGGCAGCTGCCTAGAGCGGCAAATTTTTAGTGGCGGCAAATTTTGAATGTAAAAGTAAAAAATAAGATTTATTTTTAAAATATTTTGCAACCATAAATTTTTTAATTATTTTTAAGTTAACTCTCAACTTATCAAGCATAAATATCAACTTATTGAGCCTCTGAAGTATATACAGTGGCTCGCAAAAGTGCTCGGACACTCCTATGTTAGCAATGTAAATTGCACATTTTGAAGCCGTTTTTTGACATATAAAAATCGATTTTACAACAAAACTTTTTAAACATTTTTTGTAGAAAATTTCATTATCTTCAATTTTATATCTATACATTTTTTCATTTTGTGGCCCCGTTTTTGACTGAGAGCGACTTAAACAAGACTCGGGAAAATACAAAAAATATTGTCACATGTATCTCGGAAACGGTGCAACAAAATAGAAAAATGAAGAGGAATTTTTTTTTGTAAATTTCATTCCCTACATTTTTATTCATATACATTTTTCTATTTTGTCTCATCGTTTCCGAGATACAGGTGACAATATTTTTTGTATTTTCCCGAGTCTTGTTTAGTCGCTCTCGGTCAAAAATGGGGCGACAAAATGAAAAAATGTATAGGTATAAAATTGAAGATAATGAAATTTTCTACAAAAAATGTTCAAAAAGTTTTGTTGTAAAATCGATTTTTATGTCAAGAAACGGCTTCAAAATGTGCAATTTACATTGCTAACATAGGAGTGTCCGAAGACTTTTGCGAGCCACTGTAGTTACATTTGACTACATCCGCTGATTTCTAAGAAAATCATATGAAATTAATGTATACATAGGTATTAATTTGAGTTGAATAGTAGACTTTGAGTTGCGATTGCTTATTTTGTTGTTTATTGTTTATTAAAATATCGGTGGTCATATAATCCATTTTAAGGGGGACCCACCCCACATCCCCTGGGCGACCACGTCAGCCGACCACTACAACTCACCCCCTAATATTTTTGTGTAATGAAGGGGCGAATATTATTATGCCTACAGGCGACAAATTGGTAAATCTGGACCTGATCGAAAGTAAATATCGAACACTGATACACTGAAATGCATCCTTCAAAACAGGGGGAAAAACTATCAATTTTGAGAGTTCGCAGTTTAGGATATTAAAAATTGAGTGTAGTTTAATTTTTTTAAGACACTTTTGCGTCAGATGAATAGAAAAAAGTACATCTAAAATTAACAACGACACTTTTTTGGACGAAAATTAAGATCCTACGAAGAGCTAAATATCTCAAAAACTGTAGGGGTTAGAACGATAAATTTTTTTAGGTTTTATACCAAATTTTATTTAGTTTAATTTTGCTATGAGCTATTTTGGGGCATATGATGCATATGAAACGACCAATCCACGATTTTGGAATTTTTGGGACCTTCTTCGACAAATTTTACCCTCTTCCGATTTGAATCTGAAGTTAAAAACTTCAGGGTTATTTTTCGATCCCAAATCCCAAATCAAAATCTAACGGGCATTCTAAGGACTATTAAACTTGATTTTTGAGTGAATCTTGTCGTATTATTATGAATAAAACCAACTCTTGCGTTATATTCGTGTTTTAGCTAATTGTCGAACAATCGCCCGAGTCGCAATGTAGAAAGAAGAAAGAACCCTGCTACAGCCAACTGAAGGTGGTGCATTCGTAACACATTTTTTTTTGATAACCAAAAGTTTTCCAATTTTGGTAAGTGAAACAAAGTTTTACATTTTACTTGTACATTTTGTGTGATTATATTTTTTAATTTAATATCTTTTGTTATGGCTGCAACTTCTCGACAAAAATTGTACACTTTACTTTTAAATTATTCTGCTATTAATTAGTTCGCAAAAGTTCAGTTTTCTTGCCAAATTGAAAATTTACATTTACATTAATGACTCTTGTTAATTTTGAACGGTTTGAAATGCTGCTTAATTCTTTTGCTGCATCTGACGGATTCTTAGTAAAATATTTTTACTTCGTGCATAAAAAGAGGCCACCTATATTCGCAAAAGATACTGAGCGAATATCAACGTGTAATTTTTTTAAATTATTTTATATTATATTATATTATATTATAAAAGGTAGGAGGGGGGGGCACACGTAAAACAACCTTGTTGAGAAATATAAGTGATCCGTCTTAGTTAGTCAACCAAAGATAGCATGTAGAACGTGAAAATATAAAAAAGAGATCCTTATCTCGAGCAACCCAGTGTGCCCGAAGTATTGTGGATAAGGAAAATAAAAAATTTGGAAGAATTCAGAAAATACCCTTTCAATTAGATATTTTTGATTCAATTAGATAAGTATTGGCAATTTATTAATATTAAAATTTGTAATTAACCCATCCGCACTATTAGTGCGGTGTACCTACCTCATAAATAAATAACAAATAAAGTATTTTATATGATGACAGCGTCATTAGATTTTAAAAAGAATATCAATTTCTGATGCGTTAAATTGAATCGCGTGATTTTAAAAAATTGATTAAGCACTTAACGTGTTGATAGATTGATTTAAAATTTTGTTTTTTAAAGTCAATACTTTTTGTAATATTCATGACAATTTTCATAATCGGTGTGATTTCGTTCTAATCGATACCCATCAGCACGACCCACTTTCTTGTCGTTAATTTTATTTTAAAAACGCTTTCAACAGCTAAACTGCCCCAAATACTAAATGCCAACCTACCTACTAATCAAAATGCGATAAATAATGTAATTAACCACGTAATTACCTTTAAAATAACTGGATCAATAAGTAAGACGTAATTGTTGTACATTTTTCGTCCAAAAGTTTGTTTCACAAAATTTTCAACTAACATCAATCTTTTACAACTTTTACAACCAGAAGGGCTGCTTTAATATAATTAATTTGCCAGATAAGCACAAAATTTGTTAACAGAATTATGCATCGGCATTTTACACGACAAAATGGTATTTAATCTTGCTGACCAGACACGTTAAGCGTGATTTGTAATTTTGGTAATCAAAAAGCACTCTATAAACATTTTTGTGCTTAGTGGCACACGTATTTTAATTAACGTTTTCTATTTTTTTTGTCAAAATGTTGTGCGGAAGATTAGCGTCGAATATTTCCAATTAATTTCCTTGTTTATGGAAACTGAATATTCAGGGACTTTTTCATTAGCGTGCTAAAGTTTCAAAGTTTTGTTTGTTTAAATTATAAAAAAAAATTTAAAGTTTTATCTTTTAAAATGCCCTAATTGAAGTTTTATTGATCATTTCGGTGTTTACCTTCTTTCTTAAATCTTTAAGAAGCTTAAAATTCGAACAAGCGTCGTTTCAAAGCTTTCTGCTTTACTGGTTTGATCAAGTTAAGTTGTCACTCTCGGCGCAACCCTTTTTTACTCCGCTTATTGTTTAAAAATATTAAAATTGATTTTACTTACGATTTAATGTCAACAAACTAATGTGCGTAGTCCCATCATTGTAGACGCACGTCTCGCTCAAAATTCATGATTTTCTTATTTCTGCAAAGAAGAAACAGTGGTAACATTAGAACAGCTTTAAGAGACAGTCTAGAATAAAAAAAACGCCATAGGCGATTTTTTAAAGATTTTTAAAACTAAACTAAAATCCAATGATTTTAAAGCAGGATATACTTCTTTAACTCATCCGAACTCAGGAGGGTCGTTTGTGTAATAAGAATAAATTGTATTCGTATAAATCTGATCAATTGGTGCGAACTTACAAGTTAAGGCGTATAAAAAAGAAAATGTAAAAAAATATAAATCAACAACATGAAAAATGATTATTTTGCTAAAAAAGGTTAAGTGGAAACTGTCAGATATTTTTCACGAAAAAGTATCTACCAGTCAATGCATTTCTGATTTTAAGGGTGACTAATTTTAGTGTTGAATGTGGAAATTATCGAATATGATTTTACTCATATTTAACAAATTAATTATGTAAATTGCTAGAGCATCGCTCATTTTTATACAATAAACTTGAGATTCTCTATAAACTACAGCAGTTTTAGAAAGCTGGGATTCGTTATTGATATATCCTCTAGTTTCCACATAAAAGCATGAATAGAAAACATGGTTTCAAAGGACTTATTTGCTAATTGGTACGCGGTAATAAATAACGCAATTTTTTATGCGACCATTAAGGTTTTCCCTATAAAGTGAATTTAATTTTCTCATTGTGACTCCTTTTGTGTATAATTTAAGCATGTTAAATCTATAAGCTATTTAAGAGGTTTCCATTAGCTTGTCTTTAAAGCACGAGATCGTTTATTATTAAAGAGTTTTTCTTGAAGTGATGGTCAGATGTCATCCAGTCTTCCATTTATATTTTCACTAGTTCCCCTGTTTTAGGGTAGAAAACTAAAAATCCGTTCGTGAAAATGAACGTATAATTTAAAGGAAAATTATTGCATTTTTAGAAGCATAGAAGCATTTTTTTTGCAGATTGAATAATTAATTTGTTCATCATAAAAGTGAGCAAAAAATGTAATTCATTTTCTATTCAATCCAATTGTCATTGTCAATACTACAATTTTATCAAATTTCTCTCGATTAATAATTTAAGTTATAATGACAACTTTGTTTCACTAGCTTAGTTTTCTAAATAACATTTTTTGTTAAATTTGAAATAAGAAAAACAATTTAATTTCTTTGTATATACGAGAAAATGTTTCGGATTTCTAATATTTTCTTTATTATTGAATTAGATGGCTATTTTTTCATTAAAAAGATGAAATATCAACCGGCGGCTACTTATTAGATTTTTAATATTAGGAAACCTTTCTTCTGCGTCATGATACTGGTCATTTTTTAATAAACTGGGTTGCATCAAATTGAAAATAGTTATTATAATAATTAAATCACTCATAATATAATGACTATTTTTTAAATTATTGAATCCATCTGAGGAGCACCAACAAAAAGGGAAATCTGTCGTCCAGTGTCCAGTGCAGATTAATTTCCTACAATACAATAGACGCCATTTTATTAAGGTGCATTAATAATAACTCGCAAAAGTCCTCGGACCCTCCTATGTTAGCAATGTAAATTACACATTTTGAAGCCGTTTTTTGACATATAAAAATCGATTTTATAACAAAACTTTTTAAACATTTTTTGTAGAAAATTTCATTATCTTCAATTTTATACCTATAAATTTTTTCAATTTGTCGCCCCGTTTTTGACTGAGAGCGACTTAAACAAGATTCGGGAAAATACACAAAATATTGTCACCTGTATCTCGGAAACGGTGCAACGAAATAGAAAAATGAAGAGGAATTTTTTTTTGTAAATTTCGTTCCCTACATTTTTATTCATATACATTTTTCTATTTTGTCGCACCGTTTCCGAGATACAGGTGACAATATTTTTTGTATTTTCCCGAGTCTTGTTTAAGTCGCTCTCAGTCAAAAACGGGGCGACAAAATGAAAAAATTTATAGGTATAAAATTGAAGAAAATGAAATTTTCTACAAAAAATGTTTAAAAAGTTTTGTTGTAAAATCGATTTTTATATGTCAAAAAACGGTTTCAAAATGTGAAATTTACATTGCTAACATCGGAGTGTCCCAAGACTTTTGCGAGCCACTGTAGTTACATTTGATTACATCCGCTGACTTCTAAGAAAATCATTTGAGTTGAATAGTAGACTTTGAGTTGCGATTGCTTATTTTGTTGTTTATTGTTTATTAAAATATCGGTGGTCATATAATCCATTTCAAGGGGGACCCCCCCCTCACATCCCCTGGGCGACCACTACTCACCCCCTAATATTTTTGTGTAATGAAGGGGCGGCAAATATTATTATGCCTACAGGCGACAAATTGGTAAATCCGGCTCTGATAAGGGTGAAAGTTATCCAGATCATGCATGCAGCGGCGGATAGGTTAAATATTTTATTTTTCGTATACCCACCTTAAAAGAAGCACCCTCCTCCCTTTTAGCCCTGCAGAAATTTTTTCCCAATATAATTTTGACTGCCTATCTGCCGCTGCATGCATGCCTGGTGTTCAATAACAATCCTGCATTGAATCTGGAAAAAGCGCAACTTGAAACATATTTCTGCAATGAATTTTATCATTCTTAAAAAAGGTGGGGGGTTTTAAATAGTTTTGCACCCAAGGGTTTCAAGCGGATTTATTTGCTGTAAATTATTTTCCCAGTGGCGGTTTTCGAACTGATGAGGCTCCAGGCGCAAATCAATTTTGAGGCCCCCCTCTAAATATAAGGCATCGTAGGGATTAGAATTTTGTTTCGTTATTTTTCCTGTGTTTAATACAAAAGAATTAATATTTTCATAATATTTCAGAATATTTGACCAAAATTCAATTTTTATCAAAAAATTTAAATCAAAAATTGCACTTAAATCAAAATTTTGATTTGCAAAACTAATGCATCTTAGGACTTAGAAATTTTTTCGTTGTTTTTCCTGTTTATTACAACAGAATTAATATTTTCGTATAATTTCATAATATTTGAACAAAATTAAATTTTTATCAAATAAATCAAAAATTGGAATGAAAAAATAACTTCATATCTAATGCATCTTAGGGCTTAGAATTTTTTCGTTATTTTTCCAGTGTTTATTACAACAGAATTAATATTTTCATATAATTTCAGAACATTTGAACAAAATTAAATTTTTATCAAATAAATCAAAAATATTGGAATGAAATCAAAATAAATGAATATCTAATGCATCTTAGGGCTTAGAATTTTTTCGTTATTTTTCCTGTATTTATTACAACAGAATTAATAGTTTCATATAATTTCAGAACATTTGAACAAAATTAAATTTTTATCAAATAAATCAAAAATTGGAATGAAATCAAAATAACTGCATATCTAATGCATCTTAGGGCTTAGAATTTTTTCGTTATTTTTCCTGTATTTATTACAACAGAATTAATAGTTTCATATAATTTCAGAATATTTGAAACAAAATTAAATTTTTATCAAAAAACTTAAATCAAAACTTGCACTAAAATGAAAATAACTGCAAAACTAATGCATCTTTGGGCTTAGAATTTTTTCGTTATTTTTCCTGTGTTTATTACAACAGAATTAATATTTTCATATAATTTCAGAATATTTGAAACAAAATTAAATTTTTATCAAAAATTTTAAATCAAAAATATTGCAATGAAATCAAAATAACTGCAAATCTAATCCATCTTACGGCTTAGATTTTTTTCGTTATTTTTCCTGTGTTTAGTAGACTAGAATTAATATTTTCATAAAATTTCAGAATATTTGAGCAAATTTAAATTTTTATCAAAAAATTTAAATAAAAAATTGCAATGAAATCAAAAAAAAAAATGCAAATGTAATACATATTAGGGTTTATAATTTTTTCTTTATTTTTTCTGTGTTTATTACTACAGAATTAATATTTTCGTATGATTTCAGAATATTTGAACAAAATTAAATTTTTATCAAAAAAATCAAAAATTGGAATGAAATCAAAATAACTGCAAATCTAATGCATCTTACGGCTTAGATTTTTTTCATTATTTTTCCTGTGTTTAGTAGACTAGAATTAATATTTTCATAATATTTCAGAATATTTGAACAAAATTAAATTTTTATCAAATTTAAATTCAAAGTAAACCTTTAAATATAGCCAATCAGTTGTTATTTTATATTGGTTAATTCCCAATTTCATTTCCCTCTCTCTGATTCTTTAATAATTAAATAAAATAATTTTTCTTATTTTGAGGCCCCTTGATTTACGAGGCCCCAGGCGCGCGCCTCTTGCGCCTGGTCGGCAATCCGCCATTGTGTTGTCCTACATAAATGTTCCTTACTTACCTTAGCTTTTGGCCTTTAATTAGCTTAAGAGAGCACTTAAGCGCGGGAAGTTGTACTGAGATTGAATACCGAATCCCTGCCTTCAAGATATTTTTTAATTTTAATATTCAGGCTAAATGGTTTTTTTTCAAATACTACAAGAATATCAAAATATAAATTTTTAAAATTTGTATTATAAAATAAAATAAATTATGACAGCGGAATACAGTACCGAAATTTTCAATTTGCTTTTAGGTGATCATTCAGAAATGACTGAGTCTCCCTCCGTACGACTACTCCGTTCGTTGCGATAAACTTATTTGGAAAATGTCGGTAATTTTTCAGACACGAAATTTATTTCAAAAAATATCATGAAGGAATAGGCGTCTGTATAATATATCTATGAACAAATTACTCCATAATTGACACAATCGAAAATGTTAGCGATGAATATTTTATTACAACAATTTATTGTTGACGTTGGAGGGTTGCAAGATATCTTATAACCCCATAAAATACTCCCTTCGTGAAATTCTCCCTTTACTTTATCATCACGGTAGCATTTCAAACGTAACTGTAGCTAAATTAAAATAATTTAGACGAATTAAATAATTTATAGAAATTTTGTTCGTTAAAACACGAAAAATGTTATTTGACTTTACGTAAATAATTCGTAAAGTCTACAAACTGTAGATTGAAAACGGTCCATAACAAGATAAGCAAATTTGAAGTGCTTAATCAAATAACAAAATGAGAGCTATTTTAACACTTCTGTTTAGGAAATGGCATTTATTAATTCACCAATTTACAATTTTAGTTTGTTAAGTGTTAACCTAAAACGTTAATTATGTCTAAAAATAGAAAAGGGACTGGACAGCATTTTAAATTTATTTTTAAATTCGCCCTTCCATTAAAAATTTTTTTTCGTTGCATCCCTGGTGAAAAATAGACTAAAAACAACCATCCGTTATTGATCAGAAATTGGAATCGATGAAATAGTGTAACTCTCAGTTTTATTCTGTCCAAGTGGTTCAAGTTCTAAATTATTTTTACTTTTCAATCGCACGAACAAAAGTGTGCTCATTTTAGGAGGGTTTTCTTCTTTATCGTGTTTACCTTATACACTTCTTTAGGTTTTATAGTCCTAATTTGAATGCTTCTGTAGTGTTTTCGCTAGCCACTGCATCAGATTTTTTCTTATCGTCTCCGTGCTGCTTCCTTCAAATTTTTTGCAGCCACTTTTCAGTTTCCAATTTAAAGCTACTCGCAGCGTACAATTTTTTTGTCCGTTCTATCGTTCCATCCACTTTAGAGAGGTTATCCTTTCGGCAATGATCAATCTTCATTGGTAAATCTGGGATCCTGGTTATACATATAGCATTTCTGCAGTGTGCTTTCCCATTTTTTGCCGACGAGTTTGTTCGATAACAAATATAGTAGGTACATTATTTGTAATATTTTGGGATATGTAAGCTAAAGTGAAAAAACATAATTTAATAATCATAATAAATTGAAACACGCACGTTTCATTAACATATTCATCGCCTTCATGAATTCTAATCATCACATTTTTGGTTTGCTTTAAATATTTATGGAATGATAAATTTTTGTACTCATAATTTTACTTTTTAGTAACCGAATTGTTAATAATAAATAGTTTGTTTATACATTTTCTCATTTCTTAGCCTTAATTTATTAAACGGTAGTATTCCTTGGAGGTTATTGGAGGATCGCGTTCTCCATTAAAAAAAAATTATAATTTATTTAATAAATTGAGCATGTAAATAATAGATAAATTAAGTTTATACGACCTTCTATCTGTTTCCAATATCTGATAGTAGGTCAGGGGTAACTTTGACCAAACCACCGAGGTCAAAGTTCGGTCGTCGCTGCGGATGCAATGCTGTTACACTACCCCATCGATCTACTCTACTGCTGTAACCGTATTATGACAGCCGTATTAAAATTAAATGTCTTAACTTTTTGACATTAATATGAAATATGTTGCTACAGTTTAAGCTCACTTTTAAAGGAAAAATACTTTTTTAATATTGCACGAGGCCAATAAATTCGGTTTTGCACGAAAAACATTTCAGTTTTATTGGATAATTAAAGAGAAACGGTTTGTGTTTTCTTGGTTCAAAAATGAAATTTTGCCCCAAACAAAAACAATTAAAACATGTCCTGTTTGTGGTAAAACTAAATTAGAGAAAGTTTCAAACTTCTGCATTGGGAAGATGGCAAAAGCGGTTGTTTCATCCTTGAAAGGATATAAACGCTCATAAATATAAGAAAAAATTAGCGACTTGAATGTTTTCATAATTAAAACTTTAACGTCTGTCGTCTTATTTCGTAATTAAATGTCGGTATAGTTTCTAAAGAACGGTGTGCTAAATTTCGACCAAATAATGTCAACTTTTCAAATACTTCATAAAAAATGCTTGCACTTTGAATTATTTATTTAAACGTCGATAACTTCTGCAAAAGTAATCCAATTGCTATATTGTGTTGAGTTTTCACAGTATTTGTTTTAAAATTGTACTACTTTTTTTTTATAGTACTCAACCTAAACCAATCCCGATTGCTTCATGAAGTGAACATTACGAACAGATCTAGTCCGTAACACTTGGTTTGTGACTGACTATTCGGTTTATTTTATAAAACCTAAAAATAGTACGAGTGCGGCCTTCAGGCCGCATAATCTGAGAAATTTATTAATAATAATCATAAGCGATCTAAAAGGTCATCAGGTTAAAATGTATCATCATCACCTTCAATGGTTTGTAGAGTTTTTGTAGTGCTTGTGTTTACTAAGGAATTTCCACAACGACTCGCAATCGATGGGCTTCAACATTATAGCTTGCTGTTGTACTTGCGTTTGTTATCATCATCGTATGATCGGTTTTCAACTTCACTCTCTGAGAGTTGAATGTAACGCCCATTTTTTGTCACTTTATTAAACTTTCAGTAAAGTTATTGTTTTTAAGTAATAAAGTACTTGATTATAATAAGTAACATATATTTTTTATTAGATTTTTTAGGCTGTGCGGCCTGAAGGTCTTTCTCTTTCTTTTTCTTTCTCTAACAGTCGTAATGTGATAGGGTCCAGAATTTTAGTCCTTTCCACAGTAAACAATAAATAAAATGGAGGACTATTATTTTACAGTTTATCAAAGTATTGTTGTATTCAAAAGTCAACTATAATGAGGTCCGATAATGATTTTGTTATAAATTTTAATTTGTCAGTTGTGACGGAAATTGGGAGCAATTTTTGGGATGAGAGTGATATCTTGTTACTTAAACACATTTATTTACACATTTTGTTTGATTGTCAATGTTTGGTGTACCGGTGATGCTTACACGGTGAATTCAAAAAGTTCCAGGACTACCGTCGGTAAGACAGTACAAGTGGCGCTATCTCTGCGCGACAAACGGCATCACGTAGCAGTAACATTAGGCCATACCCATACCAAGCTTCATTCATTTCTGACTTGTTGCTGTTCATATGTGTAAAGCGAGTTGGCATGCTATTGTCATCGTGAAAAAAAATGGAGCAAAGAATAAATCATTAAATTTTGTTTTAAATTGGGCAAATCGGCCACAGAAACTTACGAAATGATTAAAAAAGTGTATGGCGAAGATGCTATGAGTTGTTCACGAGTGTTTGAGTGGTTTTCGACATTCAAGAGGGAAGAGATCCAACAGAAGATGATGAGAGAGCAGAGCGACCTCATTCGTGTCGGACTGATGAAAACTGTTGAAGAATTTCTTCGTCAAGGTTCCATTCCCAGATAACACGTAAGCTTACGTACAGCTGTATTTTGATTCGATTTTCGCTTGATTATCCAGCTTCACGTGGCTAGCTTAGAACAAGCTTACTCTACGCTTAGAATTCAAGCATGTCGCAATTACTTGACGCGGCAAGCTTAGTTTGTTTAAGCTTAGCTTAAGTTTGTTTTAAGCTTAATTCAAGTTTGCTTTGCAAGCTTAATTTAAGCTTGTTTCGTGTAAAGTAGGAAGCGTGATTCTAGCTGGATATAAGCTTCACAGCTACCGTGCCAAGCTGGATGTAAGCTGCCAACGCTGTCATGTCAACTTATATTCCAGCTTGTTTCAAACAAACTTTGCTATGTGGGTTATGACCGGACCATTCTACAAAGTTGTTTTGGATCGACTGTTGAAACAAATGCGGCGTGAGACCAAAATTGTTGGACAGTCTAAAATTTAGACTCTTACACGATAATGCACTGACGCACAAGTCCATAATTGTGTAGGAATTTTTGGTTGTGGTATTGACCACCCCCTGTACTCACTGATTTGTACTCCCCATACTATTTTTTGTTGTCAAAACTTAAATTGAAGATGAAGAGGCAGCGGTACGAGTCGATGGAGGCGATTAAAAGGCGGTGACAAGGGAGCTGAATAGTGTTGAAGTTGAGGCGTTCCAGAAAGCTATGACGGACCTTTTCACTTGTTCCAAAGGTTATATCTACTTGCGAGAAGACTATGGAGAAGCCTGATATTAAATATACATGTTTTCCCTGTATTGTGTGGTCTGTGCGCGATCAGTCCTGGAACTTTTTGAATACACAGTGTATACGAGCAATAAGTGATTTATCTGCAAGAACGGGAAAATTTGAAATTCGAATAAATAGCGCCAATAAAGCGGAAACTTGCTTTGATTATAAAAATTTGTATGGGCAGTGTGCGGAGTGGATTTTACATGGCTGAGAACGGGAGAGCCGTTTTGAAAGAGACGCTCGCAGGTCTCATCAGAGAGTGGTCGATTTTACAAAATTTTTGTAAAATTTCGACAAATTTTAGTTTGAGAGCTTCTGATTCTCTCAGAAGTGAATTTACGAGTTATGTAAAAGTGTTGCGAGTGTTTTTGAACCGCGTAAGTTGCAAAAATCACAATTTTTGTAACAATTTTGGTATTTTTCGAGCGATTCTCGACCTTATCGACGCCACATTTATTTTACGCACTACGACGCAAAAATTATTGCAAAAGTGTTATTTTTGGTGATCATTGTTAATCAAAGAAGCGATTACGTTACATTTGAAGGCAGATAATTGATATTTCCTGCGATTTATTTCCACGTTGCAAGATTTTGAGGTTAGTTTGGACCACATGTGTGAAGGCAGCTGTTTTTTGGAAGAGTTGGAAATTCGTTCTAACTGACATTTGTGGATTGTATTACACAGCACTGGAGATTTTCCGTTCGAGGTTTCATTCAAATTATTTGGAAAAGCAAAAAATTTGGTTTCGACAGGTGTCATCATTTCCACTACATTTGCTACTGGAGAAGCCAACTTGGGTTATGCGCAGGCATCAGATGCTCAAAGTTCAAAATTGCTCTATTTTTTTATTTTATTCACGTAAATAAATTACTTTTTGATGTATCTGACTTTTTAGTTGATTTTATTGGTGAAATAAGCATTTTTATCGACCTTTCATTTAAATTCCCTAAACCGACTATCTGTAGAGCTGTGGTCTAAATAGTGTTTCCGACGTTAAAGCTTCCGGGAACTTAAAACTGTCATTTTGTTCCGGTGGATGTCGACTACCCCAAGCGTCCGATTTAGGATCTGGGAAGTCAGGACCATTTTGGAACACGACAGTATATTTACTTTTGCACCCATGCAAAATGCAACAGAATGGATATCATCTGTTTACTAAAACTATATTTGATGATCAAAAAGGTAACACTTCCTCTTAAATAGAAAATTTTTACAATATTTATAATTTTAGTAGGAAACAATATCTTGTGATCGGGTCTAAAAATTCTAGCTAACCCCCTCCTACTGAAATTTCTGTTAATCTCTTGATCAGAAGCTATAAAATGAGCTAATAATTACTAAAATTATAATATGATATTGTAAACTATGTTTTGCAAATTTAAAACTAAAATTTATCCTTTTAAATTTGGTTTTGAACCTCTCCTGGGAAATTTTAGTTTGAATTTTCCGCGCTTATTTCTTTTTATTGAATTGTTAAAATATCGTATAAGTTATTGCGTGTTTCAGATTTTCTGATCTTGTTAGTGCAAGAAAATAATATGCTTTTCCTGCTTTTCTTACTTTTCTACAGCCTGATAGCAACAGTACGTACAACTTCATCAAATCGAGTGAAAATGTATAATATTTTACCTATATTTTTCACACTTGTTGAATAAATTACTATAATTCTAACTGAAAGTAATTTTTTTAAACATCTCTTATTATAGTATTTAAATTCTTCAAAATTATTTAAATGTTTAAACATATCCCTTCGAGATAATTGAATATTATTTGGATTATTAACCTTTAATTAGTGACGTGAATCTTTCCTACATGCATTTCAAATGGGAACTTTGCCTCGGATTCAATTCAAATCTATTTACCGCAATATTTCTTCCTTTGAAGAAAAAGAGAAGAAAAACACATAAAAATTAGTTTTATTGACCTTTTTGGACCTAACCTAGAAAGTTTTAATTTTTGGTGATTCTATACTATAGATATGGTTGCTATGAAGTTTCACTGCATGAACTACCAATCGATTGATTAGAATTAAAATTGTTTGCATAGAAATTAACAAAACAGGAGTGGCGAAGGGGAAAACAGGTACATCGAAAAGAAATAATGTGTAAAAGTGGTTTCCGATTAAATTTCAAATATACATTTTTACAAAAATATGACACCGCGTGTCTTGGAATAATGCAAAAGGCGTCAAGAGAAGTTGGTTATACCTATGCATTAAAATTTTAATTTAGATTACTCATCAGTTATTCTACTGGATCACGATAGTGTAAAATAATTAAACGTTTTACGTTGTTGGCGTGCTTATTTTGACCTCGAATTTTTAAGTGGGAAATTGATGACAACGTGATAATGTGAAGTAAACCTTTTTCTATAATCTTGGAAAATTCGATATCGAAAAGCGTCTTATTTTTCAATTTTTCTGCATTCTGATGATTAGGCGCTTTTCCGCAAAACGTTTTCCTTCTGAAGTAGGAAAAAGTGGATGGAAGTAATAAAATAGAAGACGATGCATACATAAATAAGACAAAAATACAAAATTAACTCCATAAAATTACAATAAAACGAGGTACTATTTTCCGATAAGACAGATATGTGCTTTGCATATCGCAAATGGTGGAAAACACGCAAAGCTTGTACACAACCTACAAAGCCTAGTGACCCAGTGCCACAAAACACAAACTTTTTAGGTTTCATATTTAACATATTTTCACGTTTTTGCTGGAAATTTTAAAGTTTACCTTTAAATGCAAATTTAGTCTCAAGATGCTCTATCTTTTGCTAATTCATAAGCAGTCCCATGCTATCATTTTCCTAACGCTCTCCATTCCCTGAGAGGTTCACTTAATTGTACTTTGAATTTTAAAGTTAATTGCTCAATTTCGAACCAGTCACACACTGTTACACAGATTATTATCAAACGATATTTTAAACAATTTCAAACTTTGAATATTCAAGAATTTTTCACCACATTTCCCTCAAGTAATTCAAAAGTTTCCTCGGTGTGGAATTTAAAAATCGCAACCGTGAACTAATTATTCACTAATTATATTTCTTACGGCCATATTTAGCATAATTGTGGTCACCACGACCATCGGAAAGCAAACAGAGTCCATTAGAAGTTTTGTGTTATTCCCAACACCGAAATAAATCAATTTTTTTCTTTATGTTACTTTTATTTGTGTGGTATTGTCAGAATTTGTAATTACTATATCATTGTTAATGTTATTCAATTTAATTTTGAAAAAAATCCATACATTGTAATATGTATTTGCTGACCCCATTATGCCACTCACGTTGTTCATTTCATAGAGTAGAAGTCAAAAACAGGCAAATTCAGGTAACGCGCGACGTTTAGGGAATTTTTTATGCATTGAATGTTTTTAATCTTAATTATTTAAAAGTACCGATCAAAAATCGTTTAAAAAGTAATAAAAAATTTTTAAACATTTTATATTGCATATTTTTGGTGCGATTACGATATATCTGATTGTATGGTTTAAACGAAACAAAGAAATTTGGCTTAAAAATGGAAAACGGAATGTTTATGATAATTAGGGGCACATGTTCTAAGTTCGTTAGCAATCATCAACCTACTGTGTGCTTAATCAGATCTTGATCAACTTGCGATCTTAAAGAACCTTGTTTAACATTATTAAGCTAATTCGAGCAACCACGTCAGGATCTAGGGGATGACTTTTCCGGCGGGGCGGAATCGATTTTAAGAAAATATTGAAAGAAAATTAGTTTTCGACGTAATTGCCGAGGAAGTGCAAAAATGTTGTAAATCCGTTCCTTTTCCTTTAAAGAGTTGTTTAAAATAAACTTGAGAACTTTGGTGGTCAAAGCCAAAGAAACTTGGCGGCGTACTTTTTAATATACTAAAAGTTCTGTGGTGCGGTGGAACTGCGCCAGTAACAAAGTTCTCACTGCGGATAAACGATATTCGTATTTATGCACCGTGGCATGATTTCAAATGATACTTTATTTATTTCGTGTGGAACTTTTAAAACACTGCACCAGCGTATTATTATGAATGTTTCCTCTTCCTAATAGAAGCTCGTTACTTCCGCAGATGAATTTTTATTAAATTAAACAAAGGGGAAGGCTAATGGGGGATCGAAGAATGAGGTAGCATTTTGTGTGGTTGCAAAGTGGGATAAAAATGCAATATTAACATATCGAGACAGATGAGTCGCCAAACTTATTAAACTTTTTAAGCTTCAGTTCTAGCCTGATGATATCTTAACCAACCGAGGCTTGAACGTTTTAATAAAATTTTATATTATGCAAACACTTTGCTTTAAATTAATAAAGTTTTAATTTTTAAAGTCTCGGGAGCCACCTTTCGGATTTGATTAATTGCGTCTTGTTTGGGCGAAGAGTAAATGATATAACATCGAAGCGCGTTTGTTAAGGTTTCCCGTTTAAGATGAAAACATGAGTTTTCTCGTGTGGAAATCTTGTTGATATAAAAAGAATTTTCAATTTACAATTTAACGATGAGTTTTCAAGCAACAAATTTTTATTATATATTTTTACGTCTTATATGTGAAGAAAAGAGAGTGGTTTGCTGCACTTAGCTCGCCGTCCCGACGTCGTTTGCAAAGAAAACGCCACAAGGCTGACCTGGGGAACTTCTTTTGTTCTGTCAACACTCAATCGCCCATTGTTCCTTATTTTGTTTTGACTAGAATACTCTTGTTTTTCATTTATACTCCAACTACTTACTATTACATAATAATTTCGTTAGGGTTGAGAATTTTAGTGTTAACAATCTCTTCATTCGCCATTGTTTAAATTAAACCGAAACCCTATTATCAAATCGTTATTGCAAAAATATCGGCTGATTTATTAGTCTGCATGGATGTCCCACATTCGACTACGAGTACATACGTCAAGGTTGTATCTACAATACTTTTAAAAAAGCATGTTTTTCATCCCTATCTCAGCTGTGTAATTTATTTTATTTTACTGTTATTGCACGCTGACTGATAAAAAGTTATGTAACCGAATAGATCGGTACGAGAAAAAAGGATAAGCAGTGAATACGTGCATAGTGGAAACCATATTTGTGCGGAGTCCTCATCGATCGGTAGTCTTTCCTCGTTTTGAACCCTCTTCCCCTGCTCTCCCTCATGGAGTAGCATCAAATCCCTCCAAACGACCCCGAATAGTCTATCCGTTGTTTTGCTCCGCTCGCCAACTAACGTACGCTTTCGTCGTTCCGACCCAAACAAAAGCGTCGATCCTCTATTTTCCGAAGGAAAACCTCATTTTCTTATTCAATAAAAGTATTTTCAAAAAAAAAAAATTACTTGTCCCTTAAAATTGTTTTAACGTTATCAATGGATCTACAATAATTCCGTACCATTATTTCCACCATCCATCCCTAATGCTTTGTGGTTTCATTGTTAAATTATACAATTAACCGATCTATTGTTCCAAATATTTGTTACAATTGTCGTAAAATAATTGTACATGTTGAGGAAAATAAACGCATAAATTTACAAATTCGGTTTCGAAAAATATTTAATAAATTAAATTTTCCAAATTAAGTTATCCTGATGTGAATTGGGATAAAGCTTGAAAGTATACACCTGACAAAAAACTTGCTGGAAAATTAATTTAAAAATTCCTCTTTTACCTATTTCATAATCTTAAAAAAGCATCTTTAAAAATAAATCAGAATATTAAATTTTTAATATCAAAAAAAATATTTTGTTGTAGATTTTTAATTAAGCGGTTCTTACTTTTAAACATTTAAAAATATTCGCTTCGAGTACGCCACGTACGGTGAAAACTTTCAACTTCAAATATTTTTATTTCGCTTTTTACAAATCTTTTTCTGAATGTTGTAATTATTACAGAATATTTGAATTTATGAAATTCCGCGATTTTCTGTAGTTTAACTTTGATTCAAAAATAAAATCATTCCCTGTTATAATTTTCTTTTACGGTTTTAAAAATTAATTGCGCTGAGTCGTCAATTATTAATTGACGAATTGTCTTTCAGAAAAGTTGTACTCTCAAATTTTTTTTACGAACTAAAAGTTTTTCATTGTATAAATTAATTATGCATAATTTTGGTTAGAAATTTTCACTCCGTTTTCTAGCGGCTACGCCAATTAACCAGTGGCGTAACTACCAGTGTGCGCGGTGTGCGAATGAACACAGCCCGTAGAATCCTAGGGGCCCGAGGCAATGTAAAGTAAAAACGAATGGTATCGCGCCAATCTTCTTCAGACGCGATGGACCGGTCGATGTATGTTGCTTGGAGCAAATGCAGGCGAAGGATGAAACAAGTTAAATTGTGAAATAGGGTAAAGAAAATGGTTATTTAAAAAAATTCTCGGGAAAAATTATTACGTTTTCAAAAGAAAAAGTTAAATATTGCAAGTCCAACCGTCTTGTTATGGTATTGAACGGTGTAGGTACATTTTTCTTGAACCGTACAATGCGGGATGGGTGGAAATAATGCAACTCGAGTGTCAGAATGTATGATTTTAAAATAGGGGTAAAACAAAAGGAAAAAAGTATAGAAATTATTAAATAAAAGGCCATTAAAGGTCTATGTGTCTTAGGATGGCATTTCAAAAACTGGTATCATGCTGAAAAAATCTACCGCACGGGGGTTCTGACCAGGAATTAGGATTCTTAGCATCCGACACCTTAGACTTAGATGATAATAATATAATGTTCGACACTTATAGGAGGTGAAGGCGGCCGTAGGCTTCAGCATCGCCTAGTTTTCAATAAAATTGTATATACCCCTTCCTCCAGAGCCGTAACAAGGGTAAAAGCGTCTATTGCAAGCGGGTTAATTTACACTACCCCCGCCCCGCGGCCCGTTTGAAGAAAATGTTTATTTTCATATCTAAAAGCATCGTTAAATCAAAACAAAATTTATACCTAAAATGTGAAGAATGGGCGTAAAACCGGGGGGTCTGGGGGGTACGGAGTACCCTCCAGGATAAGATGTAAACAATCTGCTTATATCGTCTCTTTGCTTTCTTACAACTGGGGGGTATTCCATACCTCTCAATTCCATACCCCCCAGATCCCCCGGTTTCTTATCCATCTCTTCATATTTTAAACTCGGGGCTCTAAAATAAGAAACGTCAGTATCAGACAGTCTCTAAAATGTGAAGAAACAGGCGTGAAATAGAGGGGTTTGGGGGGGGGGGGGTCGGAGTACCATCCAGGACAATATGAAAACAATCTACTTATGTCGTTTCATTGCTTTCTTACAGCTGGGGGGTATTCCATACCCCCCAGACCCCCCGGTTTCACATCCATCTCTTCATATTTTATACTCGGGGCCCTAAAATAAGAGGCATCAGTATGGGACATCCTTTAAAATGTGAAGAAACGGGCGTGAAACCGGGGGGTTTGAGGGGTACGGAGTACCCTCCAAGGCAAGATGAAAACAATCTACATAATGTCGTCTCATTGCTTTCTTGAAGCTGGGTATTCGATAGCACCATATTTTTCGATCGTTTATCTATAAAGATACCCTCCAGGTAGGGGAAAGATTTTTTCAGAAATATAAACTACAAAATACTACATTTTATCTCATTTTTAAGTGTTTTTTTCTATGTTCTAAGGTAGATAAGCCCGCTAAACACCCTGAATTGTGAAGAAATGAGCGTGCAAACGAGGGAGGTATATGGACAGTAGTATGTAAATACCGGGGAGGGGGCAGAAGGAAGAATGGCTCCAAGCCCAATGCTTTGCACCCCCTTAAACCAGGGCCATATTTCTAAATAGGCAGAGTAGGCAGCTGCCTAGAGTGGCAAAGTATACAGTGGCTCGCAAAAGTCCTCGGACACTCCTATGTTAGCAATGAAAATTGAACATTTTGAAGCCGTTTTTGACATACAAAAATCGATTTTACAACAAAACTTTTTAAACATTTCTTGTAGAAAATTTCATTATCTCCAATTTTATATCTATACATTTTTTTATTTTGTCACCCCGTTTTGGACTGAGAGCGACTTAAACAAGATTCGAGAAAATACAAAAAATATTGTCACCTGTATCTCGGAAACGGTGCAACAAAATAGAAAAATGATGAGGAATTTTTGTTTGTAAATTTCGTTCCCTACATTTTTATTCATATACATTTTTCTATTCTGTCGCACCGTTTCCAAGATATAGGTGACAATATTTTTTGTATTTTCCCGAATCTTGTTTAAGTCGCTCTCAGTCAAAAACGGGGCGACAAAATGAAAAAATGTATAGGTATAAAATTGAAGATAATGAAATTTTTTACAAAAAATGTTTAAAAAGTTTTGTTGTAAAATCGATTTTTATATGTCAAAAAGCGACTTCAAAATGTGCAATTTACATTGCTAACATCGGAGTGTCCGAAGACTTTTGCGAGCCACTGTAGTTACATTTGACTACATCCGCTGACTTCTAAGAAAATCATATGAAATTAATGTATACATAGGTATTAATTTGGTTTGAATAGTAGACTTTGAGTTGCGATTGCTTATTTTGTTGTTTATTGTTTATTAAAATATCGGTGGTCATATAATCCATTTCAAGGGGGACCCCCACATCCCCTGAGCGACCACGTCATCGTCAGCCGACCACTACTCACCCCCTAATATTTTTGTGTAATGAAGGAGAGGCAAATATTATTATGCCTACAGGCGGCAAATTGGTAAATCCGGCCCTGCCTTAAACTGCATTATATGCGAAGAAGTTTTGCCTTTTTCTTTCGCACACCTCTCAATCGAGGGGCCCGTCAAAGCTCTTGCACCCGGTTCTAAAATTTGAAGTTACGCCATTGCAATTAACTAAACAATCTTGAAATATTATACAAAGGTCCTTCATACCATACGTTAAACACTGTGACAGTTTCTGCAAATTAGTGATGAGGTATTTTAATGACTCGCACAGTGGCGTAACTACCAGTGTGCGCGGTGTGCGAATGAACACGGCCCGTAAAATCTTAGGGGCCCGAGGCAATGTAAAGTAAAAATTCTTAAACATGGGTCAAAAGCACCTGTGCAAGCCGGAAACGGACAATTCGGCAACGAGAATCCACCTGTCAAGCTTGGGTTAGTGTTAGGAAACGATTTTTTTAAATGAGGGGACTGTTAAAATAGAGATCCGCCAGTGCTGAGTTGTTGTGTACCCAGTGGCGGACTAAGGCTAAAACGGCCCCTAGGCAACATTGTAATTCCGGGCCTATTGTTCAGTCATGACCATAGTCATGATTACATACATAATTAGGGTCAAAAGTTTGGGGGGGCAAAAAAAATTTTTCAAAAATATTTTAAGATTGGGGGGATAATTGTAATTATTTGTGCACGATAGCGGCTGCGGGGGGGGGGGGGGGTTGAAATGAGATATCCTTTTATTTCAAATTTTTAAACTGGAAAAGTATCTACTGAATTCTGTTAAAATATCTGATTATTTTTCATGTTTATTTTACCATCTCATCGGTGCGCTTTAGAAGTTCTTAGAAATTTGAATCGGATTCAAAGAAACGTAGTTTATAATTTAGCATAAAAATTTAAATTTTGCAGGGTAATTATGGTATCAGAGTTATACACAAATTCGATTGTTAACTGCTGTCAGATTTATTTAAAGTAATTGGAAAGGAAATTCGGATCCGATTGAAAATCAAAGGATTTTAAAATGACATATTTGAAGATGTATTCACAATTTTTAAGGAGAAATGGAGATTTTAGATTATTTCCACTAGTCTGTCATAGCCATTTACCTTTATTATCTCCTGCAGGGGGGGGGGGGGTAAAATGAAATAGTACTTCTTTACTTAAAATTTTGAAACTGGATGAATAGTAAATTTTCTTCATAAACTTGATTATTTTGTCCATTATTCTTGTTTATTTCTTTAGCTTACTTAGGTATTCACCGATGCATTTTAGAATTCCTTACAAATTCGGATCCGATTCAAAATCAAAACGTCGTATTTTAGAACTTAGTAAACAAATTTAATCATTTCAGAATTACAGAAGCAATGGTTATATCCAAATTCGATTGCTAACTGCGCGCGGTCAGTATTATTTAAACTTTAAAGTTATCGGAAAAGGTATTTCGATCCGATTCAAACTCTAAGGATTATAAAATGAAATAGTATTTAAATATGTATTCAAAATTTTTAAAATGGTATTATGAAATAATGTGACGATAAAATCGGGATGTTACAGTATTTTACCTTTTCACTAAGAGGGGGGGGGGCTAAATTAAAATATCTTTTTATTTTAAATTGGAAAAATAGTAAATTTTGTTCATAAAACTGATTATTTTTCATGCTTTAGAAACTTTTAGAAATCAGAATTATATACAAATTCAATTGTTAACTTGGATCGAGATTATTTAAATTATTCGGAAAAGAAATCTGGATCCGATTCAAAATCACAGGATTTTAAAATGATATATATTTGGACCTGTGTTGACAGTTTTTAAGGAGAAATGTGGTTATTAAAATATTTTCACTAGTTTGCATTAGCTTTTTATTTCTATCACTTTGAGGGGGGGGGTAAGTTGAAATGAGATCTTCTTTACTTAAAATTTTCAAACTGGAAAGATTATTTTCTCTATCATTGTTTATTTGTTAATTTCTTAAGCTTACTTTGCTATTTATCTACGCGTTTTAAAATTCCTTATAAATTTGGATCCGATTAAAAATCAAAAAGTATTTTAGAATTTAGTCAAATAATTTAAAGGTCTCAGAATTACAGAAACCAGAGTTTTAAACAAAATCGATTGTTAATTGCAGTCAGTATTAATTAAAGTAATCTGAGAAGAAATTTGGATCCAGTTCAAACCCTGAGGATTATAAAATGAAATATTTTAATGTGTAAGTATTTTAAAATTTTAAGAGTAGGATGTGAAATTTAACGATGAAATTGGTTCGTTAAATTATTTCCACTGGTCTGTGTTAGCTTATACCCTTACCGGGGGGAGGGATAGATATTTTCCAGATATTAAATGAAAAAAGGCATATTTTGGTTTGGATTAAAAATTAAAAAAGATTGAAAATCAGAAATTTGAACATTGCAAATTTGATATTAATAATCGCGAAACTTATGGATTATTCAGTTATTTTCATTAGTCTGCATTGGTTTGAAGTGTTGAAAATTTTCTTAAGGGGGGGGGGAGTAAAAATAACGAAAAATTGCGCCGCGGGCAAAAAAATTTAGATTTTCAAGGTTAGATTTGAAGTTATAAATTATAAAAATAATTTTTATGCAGCATATTCGGTAATTAAAATTTATTAATATTTATTTATTTTCAAAAATTACCACACTATTACTTCAAAAATCAGTTTTAAGCATAGAAAAGTAAAGAAGCAGTTCTTAACATTTCTTAAGAAATCAACTAAATGGGTTGATTGCCAACTCAAAAATAAATTAAAAACCTAATTTTCGGGCCCCAAAAACTACGGGCCCTAGGCACGTGCCTAGGTGGCCTAGGCCTTAGTCCGCCACTGTGTGTACCCTTCCCTGTGCGAGGGGTATTCCCAACAAATTTTCTCCTAGACCTTCTGGTCTGCGTTTTGCGGAAGATAGAAAAGCCAAATAAATAGTTAATTGGCTTTTATTTTATTTTTATTTATTAAAAGCAAATATCGTTGCCAAGGTTACCGATGGTTCTCTTCAAACTTGACACATGGAAGCCATGTAGGGCCAAGTGGGTTTGGGGGTTTGAATTTATTGTCGAGAGTAAGATAAACTCACGCACCTAAGGTTCTAATTAAGGCTGGGAATCAAAATCGAATATAATCAACTAATCGAGTATTCGAATATTCGAATATGAATATATTCTCAACTGCACTATTCAAATTATTCGAATATTAAAATTATTCGAATATTCAAATTATTCGAACATTCAAGTTATTCGAACGACTATTCGAATATTCGAGTAATTTGAATGATTCGAATACAAAAATGTTAAAAATTCCCAGCCTTATCTATACGGGGGTGGTTTTGGGGGTTCTAACCCCCCCCCCCCATGGGAGAGCAAGAGGTTAAAAAAAAGGTCTAAAAATTATTTTGTGCAAAAAATGGAATATAATCAACTAATCGAGTATTCGAATATGAATATTTTCTCAACTGCACTATTCAAATTATTCGAATATTCAAATTATTCGAATGATTATTCAAATATTCGAGTAATTTGAATATTCAAATAATCATTCGAATAATTTGAATATTCAAATAATCATTCGAATATTCGAATAATTTTCTTGTGATTTCTTGAACTAATATTCGAATACAAAAATGTTAAAAATTCCCAGCCTTAGTTCTAATTCGGATCCATTTTGCTACCTCCGGTTTTCAGCTTCACCCCGATCATGTCACTCCATGCCACTCCAGCGGGACTTGAGGGTATATAAATTATAAAATATTGCGTTTGGTATGTAAAGCAACAAGAAGACAATTCAAGAATCAAACTTACTTTGTTATCAATTTTAATAAGTCTGTTTGTTGCTTACGTATACCTGGGGGGTATTCCATACCCCCCAGACCCCCGGTTTCGCGCCAATTTCAGGGGAATAAATTTGTTTTGGTTTAACGATGTTTTAATTGATTTTTTAGTAAATTGAATATTACTTAATTTTATCTCATTTTGAAGTGTTTTTCAATTTTTTTAGGGTGGATAAGCCCACTAAACACCCTAAAATGTGAAAAAATGAGTGTGCAATCTAGGGTCTGGGGAGGTATGTACAATGACGTAAATAACGGGGGGGAGCAGAGGGAGGAATGGTCCCCTTAAACTGTATTATTTTGGGACTTTTTGTTTTTATATCGCACACCTCTCAATCGAGGGGCCCGGCAAAGCTTTTGATCCCAGGTCTAAAATTTGAAGTTACGCCACTGGACTCGCATGAACAGATTCATAAAGCAAAGATTAATAGAATCAAGCAGTTAAAATCTAAGACAAGTTCTTCCCAAACGGGAAACGTGCAACGAAGGAATTTTCCGACCATCTGTTAAGAAAACCGGTGGCGAGGGCCGTGAATCGGTGTTAAATTGAAATTGATTTTCTGGAATTTTGAGGAAATACCTACCTCTTCAAAAACTGTAGTACAAATTAACAATAAATTGAATTTTAACTCCGATGGTTATAAAATTTATTTTCTATTTGGTCCGAATGTTGACGTTTTAATAATGGCTACTTTTAACCATCAGTTCCACCTTCTTCTTCCTACGTCACATACTGATACAGCTGTGATGCATTTTTGTTCGATGTTCAGGGATTTAATTTGAAACGACAGTTTCTCCCATAAATAAACTTTGTATTGTCCCTTTTCCCGTTCACCTTGAAAAAAGTTTTATGAACGCCCATGTTTTCAAAGCGATTTAAAAAAAATTATGGAACACAATTTAACAATTTCAAAAATTAAGTGCTGCGAAAGCCGAGATTAAAATAATTTAGCCAGGTGATAACTCATGTGAAATGAAATGAGAAGGGATTTTCGTATATCCCAGGAGCATTTTCATTTTAAAAATATTACAAGTTATTGCGATTGTATTAGGTTTACGTCTTTTAAAAAAATGATACGAATTTCACTACTAACCTGACAAATCTGTCGTTTCTTTCAAATTTGAAATGTTTTTTAAAAGTGCCAATATTAGTGCAATAATTTATTCATTCCGCAAGAAGGCAGTCAGTCTGATACGAATTGTAGGTCGCGTGTTGCTCGGAGTAAAGCGTTTTTAAGTAGATAAAAAAATGTTACATTTTTGTTACTAATGCAATCTTATTCTCAATCATCATTATCACGAATGTTTGTACATTGTAATTAAATTTTTAACATATCTTTCTGGTTATAAAATGTACCCCTGACAATAGTGCCCTAGATATTGCTAAAATAACAATATTTCACCAAGCGCCTAGCTAATATTCTATTAATTACGTAACAACACGCTAGCACCACAGAACCTACCCTCAATTATAATATTAGTCGCTGTTGTGTAGGGTGAATTCCGAAACATACGAGATATCATCTCCTTAAGGTTCCATTAGTTCAAAAGCTCTCGGAGGACGATTTTGATAAAAGATTATAATTTTATAAAAAAAAAAAAAAAAAATCGTTAGGGAAAACTTTATTACCTAATTTATTTTACATTATTATTTGTGATGCATTAAAAAGTCGATAGTTTTGAAAATTTTAGTAAAATGACTAGGTTATTTCTAGAGCATATCGTAAAAGTAAAATTACTTTGTCTGGGAAGGTAATTTAGAAATTCTACCTAGTAATTTTTTAAAATTTATAATCTGCACTTCATTAATTCTTTAGCAAGAGAAGATCGAAAAACTTCGCAGGTCATGCAATGTCTCCATATCCTGAGATAACGTAAAAAACATATCTTCCAGACATTTATTATTTATCTTGCCGTATGTGCCGTGACACCATCTTGCTCTAGTCATGCAATGTTTATTTACAGTTTACGTAATTTATTACATTGCAAATTTTCTTACTTATATGAACTTTCGGTGCTTCTCACCATGAATTCAATATTCCCTAACTGGGTTTGGTTGGTGAGGTGGACTAGTGAAATTGTTTGAAAACTAAAACTCCTAAATCTGTCACCTTCACTCGGACTGATCTCGAAATTTATTTGTCAGTAAAAGAATTTAAATTTTAAACTTTGTAAGTCCAAGATTGTTCAAAAACCCAAAACGTGTCCGATGTTCAATATTTGATTTATCGATATTTGAAGGTAGTTAATTGGTTGATTCAGGAGTTTTGTATTGTGTAATAAAAATAGACGAAAATTCAACATTATTTAATGAAAATCAAACAACCTCTTCGCTGGGTTTAACGATTTTCACCGTTTTGAATTTCCGCAAACTTTTGCTGTTCGGCGTTCAGGTTTTGGTAATCAATTTTGCATGCAGTGGAATAGTATTAAAAGGAAGAATAAATTAGAACTTGACAATTTAAGCTACTTTAATTAAAAATGCAGATTTATCTCATCGAATAAGATATTTTTGAACAAAAAAATAATTGCGCCTACTTATAGATTATTATTAGATACTACAGCAAATGCGGTGAAGTGAAGAAATAATTTCCTTCGGAATATTGCAGGGTTGGCGGGTTTTAAATTTTACTTTGCAGACCTACGAGAAGCGTTGCTACATTATAGAAGATGATAAAAGTAATTCAAGCAACCAACTGGAAACAGTACAGATAAATGTTATTGTGAAAGTCGAAGTACAGTTAGAAGTCCTCTTAACCGACCGGACGTAGCGTCGTAGGCGTCGGGCGGATTGTCGCAAAAATGACGCATGTAAGAATTGAGAATCATACATTTTTTATTTATAAAAGATACCATCATTATATCATTCAAATTTTATTGAATTTTTATTCGTAGTAATAGAATTTGTAAGTATCCTGACAAGATTTCATAAGATCGAAACATGTAACATGTCGTTTTTTGAATTCCTGATTGTGACTTTCTCAATTTTAAATTCCCTATCAAACGGGTAAAAATATCAATATGATAGTCATTCGTAAAAGTGCTTCCATTGTAGAGTTAATGTATTTTTCCAGTTATTTTTTTATTATTTATATATTATTTTTTTATTGTTATTATTTTTGTTCGAAAGATTCACGTAGGTGTAACCTACACAAAAAAATGAATGTTTCAATAATTTATAACGTAAATAATTCGAAAATGTATGAAAATCGGGGTTTTGAGCTTTTGATAACCTCTTCAACTTTAGCTGTCAAAATCATCAATAAATTATATAAGTTCAATAAACTCCAAAAAATTAAAATCGGTGAAAGAAATTTGATATCAAATTGATTGATATCAACAGCGTCACAGACGGTTTTTTCCAAACATAAAATTGTTACAGAAATTTTCCAAATGAAAAGTTCCCACATTTTCTAAAAATTTTTAATTTTAAATTCAGTCAGGTTGATCTTAATTTTTAATTTCTTTAAAATGAAAAACCAATGTAAAAACAATTATTAAAACTGCTGAATTTGCAAGACAGCCTACATTTTCTTGCGTAGGGCGAGTTAGACTCAAAAATAAGGGTAGTTCAAATAATTAATTTGCTTTGCAGCAGCGCTTAGTCCCCCCCTCCCCCAAGCTCTCCATATATCATTTCCTTTATATTATTTTATCTAATAATAATAATAATAATCATCAGGATAACGCCAACTTGACTTTTATAATAATTGCTGTGCTGCAATGCATGATTGCATTTCAAAGGGGATGATTTTTAGGGTAAATAAAACTAAAGGTTCTTTAATATTTCTGAAACAATAAAATTATACTAATAAAAACAAAATTTTTATTTCTTCCTGTCTTCAAAAACTACCCTTTAGCTATTAGAATGTCTTTATAATTTTTAGTTAATTTTAGTATATTTACAGTCTTATTATTATTCAATAAAATATATATTTACTTCCTTTATAAACTACCCCTTGGTGCTAAGAACATTTTCATGGTTTTTTTTTATGATTTAACAAACTTTTGAAATTGGTTTAGATATTTTTGTCTTCCTAAAATTTGAAAATAGTCCACCTTGGTCCTTCCAATTAATTGCTATAACTCAAACAAGATATTGAATATACAGGGTGTTTCAGGTCGTCTACACTAAATTGTACCACATGTCACATGATAAATCACAGCAAAACTAACAATTTTTGTTACTAGTTCCATTTTTCAAAATAAAATGGCACTAACTATTGACTTTTATATTGTTTATTTTATCTTCCTAATTTTTTTAAATTAGAAGAAACTAAAAATATGAAAGTAATCTATTTAAAAATCTCTACAAATAATATTAATAAAGCAGTGGCGTAACTACTAGTGTGCGCGGTGTGCGAAATTTTAAGCGCCCGAAGCAATGTAAAGTAAAAAATTCTTAAACAATGGTAAAAAGCACCTGTGCAAGCCGGAAACGGACAACTCGGCATTGGATGAAATCGGCAACGGGAATCTATCGGTCGAGCTTAGGTTAGTGTTAGGAAACGATTTTTTTAAATGAGGGGACCGTTAAAAGAGAGATCTGCGTGTTGTGTACCCTTCCTTGTGCTGGTTTCATGCCCATTTCAGGAGAATAAATTTGTTTTGGTTTAACAATGTTTTAATTGATTTTTTATTTAGTCCAGTCAATAGAGACATTCGTTATAGGTGTGACTTTGCAAAAATTCTGCACAGCATTGATATTTTTAGGATCGTTAAGTAGGCTTATAAAAAGCTTAAATTCAAATTTGAGAATTATGAAACATCGAGCGCTAGCCGCCATCTTGGAAAACGCGTTTCGTATCATATCTCGGAAACGGCTTACTTTAGGATGAAAAACATGGAGAATGTTTTTGTAGATAATTAAATTTTCCACCTTTTTTGTTCGACACTTTTTTTGATTCAACTTACCGTTTTTCAATTACAGCTCGTTCAATGTCTCAAATCTCCTGTTATCCGCTGTTATCCGCTGCAACTCCCTGGAAAGTCGATTTAACGATGAAACGTCCTGTATTTGCGACATTGAACGAGCTGTAATTGAAAAACGGTAAGTTGAATCAAAAAAAGTTTCGAACAAAAAAGGTGGGAAATTCAATTATCTACAAAAAAGGTCTCCATGTTTTTCATCCTAAAGTAAGCCGTTTCCGAGATAATGATACGAAACGCGTTTTCCAAGATGGCGGCTAGCGCTCGATGTTTCATAATTCTCAAATTTGAATTTAAGCTTTTTATAAGCCTACTTAACGATCCTAAAAATATCAATGCTGTGCAGAATTTTTGCAAAGTTCATTTCTCTATTGACTGGACTATATTTGAAAAAATCTGTTATTTGAACGGGGCGGAGTGTTGTGCAAATTAAATAGTTTGCCACGGGTACGTTTAATTTAAATATTTATTTATACAATTAAAAAATTGTTAAACTAAAATAAATGTAATCCCCTGAAATGGACGTGAAACTGGGGGGTATGGAATACCCTCCAGTTATAAAGAAGCAATAAGATGACCTAAGGACGGTTGTATCAACGTCGGTTAAACCTAGTTCAACTTTGAACTCAGTTCAAATTATCATCAACCAATCAACATGGTTAAAAACCCCGTATTTAACCATGTTGATTGGTTGAACTAAGTTCAAAGTTGGTTTAAGGTTTAACCGGCGTTGGTACAACCCACCCTTAGGGCCAGTTGTATAAAAGAGGGTTAACTCGGGGATCAGCTGATCCTGGTTCAAGAGCTGACCCAGGATCGCCGCAAGGTAGATAGATTACAAATAAACCTATCAAGTAAATTTTTTTTATAAATTAAACCTATCAAGTAAATTTATCTACCTTACGTTGATCCTGGGTCAGCTCTTGAACCAGGATCAGCTGATCCCCGAGTTAACCCTCTTTTATACAACTGGCCCTAAGTATTCTAATTTGATTCCTAAAAATTCGGATTGTTGTTTACTTATGGGTGTACCTGGGGGGTATTCCATACCCCCCCTCCCCGACCCCCGTTTTCGCAACCATTTCTTCACATTTAACACATTGGGTGATGTACATTAACGAATTATAACCCCCTTCCCTTATATTCAGGACTATAGTCTGTTTTTTTTAAGAAAAGAGTAAAAAATTTATTTTCCACATGGATAACGTGAATGTTAATCAATGAAATTGGTTGAAATTAAATTTCAAGCAAGGTTGAACCCTATTCAAGGTTGAAATTAAATTTCAAGCAATTTCATTGGTTAACATTCAAGTTATCCACGTGAAATAGAAATTTTTTACTCGTTTCTTAAAAAAAACAGACTATATGTACATTAGTGTAAATAATAGTGAAATGGGCGTGAAACCGGGGGGTCTGGGGGGTATACTGGAATACCCCCCAGCACAAGGAAGTAACGATATAACTGTTCAAAATTGATAAAGACGCAAATTTAATTTTTGAGAATATATATTTTGCTTTTTGCGGGGTGGGGGGTATTCCAATCACCTGGTTTTTCAATTATTTACTTATAATTTTATAAAGGCACCGTCCAAGCCAAGGAAACATTTTTAAGACCATAAACTACATAATACCAATGCAATGATATTAAATGAGCTCATAATTGACAAAACTTAATTTTATCTCATTTTGAAGTGTTTTTTCTATTTTCTAGGGTGGATAAGCCCGCTAAACATCCTAAAATGTGAAGAAATTAATGTGCAACAAGTTTATGTTTGCAACCTGGGGGGGGGGGGACCCAGGCCCAATGTTTTGGACTGTATTATTTTGCGACTAAATTTTGTTTTTAAATTGCATACCTCTCTATCGAGGGGACCGTCAAAGCTCTTGCTCCCGGGCCTAAAATTTGAAGTTACGCCACTGTAATAAAGTTCGATAAAGTTTTATAATATCTTTAACCATTTCAAAATGGTGGACAATTAAAATGATTGAAGTCCGATTTCTCCAAAACTAAATAATAATTAATTAATCGATGAATTTTTTCAGAATAAAATTTATTGAATTTTTCAAGGCATCATTAACTTTGAACTTTGAATTTTGAAAAATGGAACTTTTCAAGTTTTGTTCTTCCTAATGTTGAGGGTATTATCCTACTACCCATATTGAATTTTAATCTTGAAAAACATCTACCAAGGCCCAATTTAAGTAAAATATTTCTTATCATTTTCTTATTTTATCAAGTATGGCCTTTGGAATATAGTAAATAAATATTAGGTATTAGTTACATTTCTTATGCTTATGTATTTTCTATGTTTACGACCATTAAACAACACTTATTGTTGGTGTGTACTGTTTGGATGTGCAGATATTTTTAGCATTAAGTAAATATTGCAGAAAAACTGATTTTGTCAATAATATATTTTTCATTTCTCGGAATTTTCTATATTATTATAAAGTAAACAACCGGATACGATTTAACGATTAAAAGAAATTTTGTAAAAAGTTTCTAACTCTTGACAAATTTAATAAAATATCGTAAAATGTCATTTACATACTATTTACGAGGCCCAATCAGAATTCAGTATCTTTAAATTTGCTAAATAAAATATTTATGGATTTGTGACACTGCTACATCTTGATAGTTGGCAATAAATATTTATGATTGCCTGGTTGGGCGAATTAATGCGAGGAGCGTTACGAATAGACATAGAGTTTTATAAAACATTTTTGTACTAGACTGATAAAATTTTTGAAATATTTAGTTCATTTAAAGTAAAAGTAAAAAGTAAAGTTTAAAAAATGTCATAAATATTTATTTTGAATTGTCCCCTCTGAATTAATTTTGTCCCCGGTTGCTATCCTGGCTTTCTTCTGTTTATGGAGAAGAAATGTCGTAATTTGAACAACTTTATAAGTTTTACATTCTCTGATACGGATAATCTCATTTTAATTTTATTGAACTAATCAGAGTGAAGATTTACAAGTGAATTTCAAAACGGATATACATACCAAGAAATTTATTTTAAATTTTAACGAATTTGGTTGTCGTTTTAATTTGGATGTGACCCACCTGGAGTTTCTTAGGACATTTTTCGTCCTAAGTCTTAGTTTAAAATTAGTGAATTTAAGTAAAATTGATTGAGCTCGGTGATTCCCCCCTCTCCCCACTGGGTAGACTCTATAATATGATTAAGGCCTTTGGTTCTGTTTAATTCTGATCTCTATAAAAATATTCGATTATCACAGGGCAACAAAATGAACTATTTTCTTGTTGCCGGTAAAGTAAGAATTGATTTTAGATATTTTTGATGTGCTGATTCCAATAATACCTGACTTTTTTTCTTAGCTGCTCTACAAATTATCACATACAGTGCAACCTCGATAATCCGGACTAATTAAAACCGCGGTCATCCGGATTAATAAATAATTCGGATTACTGAAGCGACAGTTTTTTTATTGAAAAGAGAAACATTTAATACAAAACAACTAGAAAATAGTACATAAACAAACATTATTTAAAACAGAAGCATAGATTATTAAATTTTATATCATTATGTAAAGTAATTTGTCATTTTTGTTTGCTTGATCTTTTTCTGGTTCATTATAAAAGCAGTTTCTTTTAATCTTTGAAGTACAAGAACATCATGTAGAGGGATATTAGTTTCTTCTGCCCACTGTGTGCACACATTGAAACTTTTAACTGCCTCGTCATTCTTAACAGTGTGGTTTGTTATTATTTAACTCTAATAGACCTTCATTGTCACTATCATGATGTTAGTCTGTATCATCTATGTCTTATAGCTTGGAAATAATGCACTAAAGATTCAATTCAGATGTGCGGCATATTTGCCCGTGTATCAAAATAATGATAAAAATATCGCTATTCTTAACGTGCAGAATATTATGCCGCATATCTGTATTGAAACGTTAGTGCATATATTTCCTAGCTCTATGTAATATTACAAACACAGATTCGTCTATCAAAATCAAATAGCCTGTACAGTGCAACCTCGATAATCCGAACCTTAATTATACCGGATTCTGCAGTAATCCGGCCAAGCATTTCAATTGCATTATGTACTTTATAATCCGGATTTGATAGTACTCGGATAAGAGACGGGGGCATTGCCTTACAGCTAACGCAGTTGGATGCGAATATGGGGCACCGGGTTCAAACCTGGGGAGAGTCGAACTTTCTTATGGCTAGTCTCCGTGCTTCGGAAGGCACGTTAAGCCGGTGGTCCTCTGGGTTAGTGAATTGCTACCATTAACATAAAAAACCAGGATACAGGCACATCTGAAGGCAAGTCTAGCAAGCTACCTGATGGATGTAAAATATTTATATGCTCAAAGTTTCTAACACGTGTTAGTAGGCTATTTGATTTTGATTGACCAAATTTGACGGCTATTTTGGATTCTGCACCCAAAAATGCTTGTTGCCCTGTGTACGAAAAGTTAGAAAATGTAATAAATAATTTTATCTTTCGTCTGGTTAAGTTTTCTGTTTTTAACACTAATTTTAAAGAAAATAATAGTGGGTTTGCTAGTAGAAATAATGCCTTGGACGTATTTTTGAAAATCATAAGCTTTGCAAATTTTGGGTAATATAAATTCAAACTAAAATTTTCCTATCGGAAGGTAGGATAAATTAACTGCATTATCCACATATTAAAAACTAATATGTACTTGGCCGCATTTTAAGGTAGAAATGTGTGAAATTTTATTGTGGTGGGACTAACTCCTGAGGATTTAAATTTAGCCAAATATTTTACTTGAATTTTCGTCTTAGAAAATTGTTTTCTATTATCAATTAATGGTCGCAGCCGATTAAAACTAAAAAATTAACAATTTCTATGGTTTGGCCGCATTTTAAGGTAGAAATGTGTGAAATTTTATTCTGGTGGGACTAACTCCCGAGGATTTAAATTTAGCCAAATATTTTACTTGAATTTTCGTCTTAGAAAATTGTTTTCTATTATCAATTAATGGTCGCAGCCGATTAAAACTAAAAAATTAACAATTTCTATGGTTTGGCCGCTTTTTAAGGTAGAAATGTGTGAAATTTTATTGTGGTGGGACTAACTCCTGAGGATTTAAATTTAGCCAAATATTTTACTTGAATTTTCGTCTTAGAAAATTGTTTTCTATTATCAATTAATGGTCGCAGCCGATTAAAACTAAAAAATTAACAATTTCTATGGTTTGGCCGCATTTTAAGGTAGAAATGTGTGAAATTTTATTCTGGTGGGACTAACTCCTGAGGATTTAAATTTAGCCAAATATTTTACTTGAAATTTCGTCTTAGAAAATTGTTTTCTATTATCAATTAATGGTCGCAGCCGATTAAAACTAAAAAATTAACAATTTCTATGGTTTGGCCGCATTTTAAGGTAGAAATGTGTGAAATTTTATTCTGGTGGGACTAACTCCCGAGGATTTAAATTTAGCCAAATATTTTACTTGAATTTTCGTCTTAGAAAATTGTTTTCTATTATCAATTAATGGTCGCAGCCGATTAAAACTAAAAAATTAACAATTTCTATGGTTTGGCCGCATTTTAAGGTAGAAATGTGTGAAATTTTATTCTGGTGGGACTAACTCCCGAGGATTTAAATTTAGCCAAATATTTTACTTGAATTTTCGTCTTAGAAAATTGTTTTCTATTATCAATTAATGGTCGCAGCCGATTAAAACTAAAAAATTAACAATTTCTATGGTTTGGCCGCATTTTAAGGTAGAAATGTGTGAAATTTTATTCTGGTGGGACTAACTCCTGAGGATTTAAATTTAGCCAAATATTTTACTTGAATTTTCGTCTTAGAAAATTGTTTTCTATTATCAATTAATGGTCGCAGCCGATTAAAACTAAAAAATTAACAATTTCTATGGTTTGGCCGCATTTTAAGGTAGAAATGTGTGAAATTTTATTGTGGTGGGACTAACTCCCGAGGATTTAAATTTAGCCAAATATTTTACTTGAATTTTCGTCTTAGAAAATTGTTTTCTATTATCAATTAATGGTCGCAGCCGATTAAAACTAAAAAATTAACAATTTCTATGGTTTGGCCGCATTTTAAGGTAGAAATGTGTGAAATTTTATTCTGGTGGGACTAACTCCTGAGAATTTAAATTTAGCCAAATATTTTACTTGAATTTTCGTGTTAGAAATTTGTTTTCTATTATCAATTAATGGTCGCAGCCGATTAAAACTAAAAAATTAACAATTTCTATGGTTTGGCCGCATTTTAAGGTAGAAATGTGTGAAATTGTATTCTGGTGGGACTAACTCCCGAGGATTTAAATTTAGCCAAATATTTTACTTGAATTTTCGTCTTAGAAAATTGTTTTCTATTATCAATTAATGGTCGCAGCCGATTAAAACTAAAAAATTAACAATTTCTATGGTTGGGCCCAGTGGCGTAGCTAGGTGGACAAAGGCCCCGGTGCATAAAGAGAAATCGGCCCCCCCTCCCCCTTTTTCCACATGTTTGCATTAGAAATTAAAAAAAAAAAAACTCAAGGGCCCCCGGGGCCCTGGTGCACTGCACCGCTTTGCCCTATGGTAGCTACGCCACTGTATGTACCCGAGATAAATATAACGAGAATAGCTTGCACCTTTGCTCGCTGAATGCACAAAATTCAAGTTTACTCAAAATAGGAAAACAAATATACTTTTGAGTAAGTGTGCAGAAGCACTGTTGCAGTATAGCAACTTTGTTTATAGATCTGAATTTAAGTGATGCAGTTTAATAATTAAGTACTCTCCTTAAAGTTACCTCCTTATAAAATCGATTAGTGGTGTAAGCCTGTAAGTTGTCAACCCATACATTTACTGCAGGATGTTTAGCTCATTTTCTTCTCAAAAAGAAAAGAAATTAATTGGTAAAAATTTGAGACTGTTGCAATACTTCAAACGAAAGGTAATATAAAAATTGTAGGGTTGTTGTGTGTAAATAACATGGCGTTTTGAAGTGATTTGCAACTAAAATTAAGGGCTGAGATTTCAATAGCACTTGCTTGCGAAATTGGGAAAACATTTGCGTGTGCTTGTTTGACATTCAATAATAATTCGCCTCAAAACGTATGTTTGAGGATAACGGTCCTAAAATAGGTCCCTATGGAACATCACCGATGATTTTATAGATTCCAATAATACTCGAGAACCCTAAACACGACCGCTGCCTCTTTTGGGGTAAAAGTTGTAATCTATGATAATGGCTTCGGATATGAAAGAAGATTATACGTTCTTGGTTTTTTATGTGTACCGAAAGCGTTTACAGAGCCAAATTCTAGTTAAATTCCGTAATGATATAGTATTAACTATAGCAACGTTTACAAATTAGTTTTAACTTTGTGCATGGGAGCATTGTTGGTATATACTATTGAACAATCGTAACTTTATCATAGGAATTACATTTCAGCAACTACCAATTTGAAATGCGATAAATATTAAATAGTAATTTAAATTTTATATTTGAGTTATGCATAAATTACGACATCAAAATTCGATACAATATTAACAATCGCATATTCAAATTAAAAGCTTTGAATTACGTAACAAAGTATCGATTAAAACGTGGTAGGTACGTCATTATAAAGCGAGCTTTAAATTGAACTAAAATTTAGATAATAATCACATTGCAGATATTCAATGCATTCTCTGACCTTACGACCTTTACTCTTTTAAATTACTACTAGGGCTTCGTATAAGTAATATTATCGCGGTTGTTAGTTTCACTACGTTTCCACATTTGCCTATGTTCAATTTCGTCTCTTTATAAGCATGAAATTGAAGCAATTTGTACGTTTTGTCAACTTACTTCTAATAGACTCGACTGAAAAATGTGTTGTTATATTTCCTCGAGAAAAGCAATTTTTAAAGATTAAAATATTGAATTTTAATCTAAAATTTTCCCCTAATATTATTTATTTGGCTTAAGATTAAAATTTTTAATTTAAAATATAAAAAACTTGGGATTACTTCACAATTTATTGCCGAATAGATAGGTGGATTTATAATGGAAATTTTCAACACCAGAAATTATTTTTTTTCAACAATAATTTAAATTTTCTTATTATCATATTTCAGATGGAAATTTTAATAATAAAAAAATTTGCTAACTGCAGAACGATAAGTCGGATTTACTCGAATTAACGATTTTGTTAATGAATTTTTAATAGACTAATAGCTGGTTAAGGTAATGAATTTGAATGGTAAAGATCGTCCGAATAACTTTTTGACATTCGTTTCAAGTTAACCGCTCCTCTTTCTTGTCGCGTGACAACACTTCATCCAGACCCTACGAAGTATATTCCGCCGACCTTATATTAAATTGTGCTCTTTGCGTAACTAATGATTGTCCATTACGTACAGTTTGTTGAGCGTTAATCTAACTCCCCTTTAAAGGTTATTTTAAATCGTTTCCTATGCTGTAAACAACTCTAATGACGTGGAAGCAATGATAAAACCGCAGTTTAAGATTTTATATTATGTTAAAATCAAAGAAGCTGAAGAAAGAAAATTTTTCTTCTCCTCAGTTGATCATGAATAAACCAGAATAGAAAAGGTCATAAAAATTCGTTTGCTGTGTTGAAAAAATTATTATGCAGGCTTTTTTTCAACGCAGTAAACCAAGGGTCAATAAATAATAATTTTTCTTCTAAAAAAAAATCTCCAATTTTCTTTCGACAGAAATTCATTTTAGATAAAATCTTAATTACTTTCTTATCAGTTTTTCTGTCGTTACATTGCTTGGAGTTATGAATTTACCCTCGTTTTTGTACAGCATTTTACACAGTGCAACACAATCCAAAAATATTATCGAATGATCTGTCCAAAATATTGGTAGTAGTAATAAAAAATTTTTATTTAATAATTTTCCAACTTAAAAATGCATTTCAAATTTCAAATTACACCCGAGGTACCTACTCCCTTGAGTTATGCGGTTAAAAATTCGGTACTGGATGGGGGACATAATTAAAAATAAAAAATTCAGTAGTCGACTCACTGGAAATTAAATCAAATTAATTTTATAAAAGTGGGCGAAACAAACAGTAATTATCTGAAAATGTAAGGCAAATTTTGAAAAAGATCGAAATCTGCTAGCTCGCTATCTATTTGAATGTTAATTTATCTCCGAAAGCTTTGAAAGCTCGTATAATATGTTCAACACTATACAATAACAATACTAACGATATTATAATGCAGATTAGGCCCACCGAAACACTTTACTCAATCTGGTCTATATTCATTTAATTAACGTTGTTATTACCCTCAGGAAAATCAAATAATTTGGGGTTGCATCAGCGCTTGTTAAACGTTTCCAAAAAAGCTTTCAAGAAGTAATTATATTTTGTTTAAGTGTACAAGTGTGTTCAATTTTAATACCTGCTTGTACAATTGAGACATATTGCGGGTTTTCAATTTCATCTGGAAAGCGGACAATTTTCAGAAAATTTCAAAATTTTCAGGGTTATAACCTCCTTTAATAATAAAACATTTTCTTTCGGATTTTGTATAAAAATCGAGTTTATCGTGACGGATTTCAATTTTAAAAATCGATCAACTTACCATAAATTAATTTTTTCTTTGATTTATCGCCGCAATAGTCACATCACCCCGCCACTACATGTTTCACCGGTGTAGTCATGCATGTTCAAGTGCCTGAAACTAGCTGACAAAAGTTAGTGGAAACCAAACCTTACGCATTCGTAGACGCTAGTACTGCACTGATCCAATAGCAGCCCAGAACTTTTACGTCACGATATTCCAAATGATACAAAACGATAACCTGTGCGCACTTTTCTCAACTACGTAACAATTTTCGATTTTCAAGTACAGTTCAGATTCGTGACCCGAATAACACTCACAGTTTTCTGTAACATTTCTAAATCTGCACTAAGGTGATTTCATTATAATTTGTTCCTTTTGATTTATTTCTACAATCAAATGCAAGATTCCATCCATTAATATTACTTCGTTAGGCAAAATTTACACAAGGGTCTCGATTTGCATCGGTTTTATTTACCTTACATCAAAAATCTGATCTGCGTCGTTATGATTCAATTTGCATCCATTCGAATAAAATTAATTTGATGGATTTCCATTCATTATTATTGTATAGTAAATTATAGTTGACTTTTTATCCAATTTTACGGAAATATTTGATTCCATTTGCGTTACATGATGTTTTTGATTATAATTTTCCTTTTTACAAAAGAAAGGAAGCTAAAAACAATGTAAAAAACACTTTGGACTAACAGATCAACAATAATTGTTTTTTGTTTCAGCAATTCCGAGACAGCAATTGAATCTATGATATCGCGTGCGTCACGTGATATTTCATTTCTCCAATGCTCATCATGTGCCAATCATGACGTCACACCATAATCACATGATGAACCTGAAGGAATACAATAATATTCAATCGTGTGAACTTGGAGGAATTCAATGACACGTAATCAGTTCGATGCACGCGATGCACTGCTAGTAATGGTAAAATATCAAAGACACAAAACCACTAAAAACCGCCATTTTAACAATAATCTGTGTTACCTAGTACTAATTATTGAAGCAAAAGGCTGAAATAGCAGTTCTTGTTTCAATAATTTTTTAACCTTTCTAATTGATTAGCAGTTATTTTCTAAAATAATTATGGTAACATAATTTCTTATATTGAGACGGTTGTTAGCATTGCGATTAAGCGCAACAGAGAACGGTTCGACTCTGAGCGAAGTAAGAATCGTATTATGGCCGTCTCCCACCGGCAGGCAATGGCAAACCACCTGGGTGTAATCTGCCATGAAAAGCTAACATTGGGTTGACCGTTTTTTTCGCTCACAATTTAAAAGTTTGGTCAGAAACTTTTTCGAAATTACACCCGCTTTTATTTTCTCCCATTTCAGAAGACCGGATCTAGAGCGCCTGACAGAGCTTTAAAGCGAAAAGAGTTTCAAACAGAACGCACTCCAAGTTACTATCGGAGAGAAAGGTCTGACCCCTGACTTTAAAAGTGATAAAATTAAACGCCGTATAAAATTTTAGATTTTTAACTTTGATCCGGATCCGGTTCTGAATTTTTATTCACCTTGCATGCATTTTAAGCTAATGTTTGAACATTTGCTATACGATGAGCGATAAGCTGGCGTGTACGCAGCCCTTGTTCTAACTACTCAGTCTTCCTAGAGTTGCGACCACCAATCGTGGTAGTTCATTACGTCTTCTTGTGTTGGCTGAGTTACCAACGCAACTGTTTTTGAGTAACTTTTTTTTACTACCAATTGATCCAACTGCCGCTCGGTAATATTGACTCCTGTCCACATCTGGAGTACTGGGCCTCTCGCTCAGCAGAAAAAATTGTTTTTATTTAGCAAAGACTAAAAAAAGGTCACTCCTCTTCCTATCTCAGCAGAAAAGAAAGTTTTTTTATTTATCAAAGAGGACGGCTACGCGCCCTTTGGCTCAATGCGACACTGCCCTAATAGTACGGGAGGCAGCGTAGTATTTTGGTAACTCATTTGATCCCTCAAAATTTTTGTATTAAATGATAGTTTGAATATTATATCAAATAAGTAAACCCTGCGTCAGCCGTTTGCATCTTGCTGGAATTGGCTACGCCAAATAATATTAAACATAAAAATAATCGTCAGCTGCTCCAAAAATGATGGATTATACATCAGCCACCCCTATTTATAGGGTTGTTCCCGGATAAATTTTTCATAAATTAGGTGGTGATAGAGGACACTTTTCTAAGAAAGAAAATTAACAAACATTTTTTTCTAAATTCAAACTCTCGAGAGTTAGGCCTCTTTAAAGCATTTTTTTTTATTTCCACCTTCACGTGGCCATAGCTCCGAAAATAATGATTTTTCAGTAAAAATGGTTTAGTGCTATTTTAAAGAGCTTGAAATAATCTACAAACTAGATTAAGACCTTTTATTGTCGAAAATCAACGGATTTCGAGTTATGAATTAAAATAAGTTAAAAAATGTTGAAAAATTCGATTTTTTTGTTTTTTGGTTCTTTTCAAAACCCCGTATCTTTTAAACGAAACATTTTACAAAAAATCTGATGCTCCATTTCGGATGGGAAATTTAACGGACTACAACTTTTGTCTAATAAAAATTTTTGAAAAACCAATCCATTTCACAAAAAATCAGAAAATAATAAACAAGGGAGCTACAACATTTGCAATACACAGTCGTAATGGTTTTAAAAGATATTGCTTTAAATTGTACTTATAACATTTTTTCCTCTTTCGTTAAGAGATATTTTAAATTAAAGCCCGACACCAGATAGGAAGAAATGGAGAGAGTAACGAATGCTATAGTGCAGGGGCGGTCAACTTTTGTGTACATAAAGATCTACTTTTTATTTTACAAATGTGTCGCGATCAACTTTATCGAAAATAAATCGAATAAAATCGATTTTTCGACAAGTTTCATAAAACATATTCGATTTCTTGACAAACCTTTTCACACAGAAATCGACCAAAATTGGCCTCGGCATCGACTTGTTGACCACCCCTGCTATAGTGGCTCTTAAGAGGAATTCACGAAGTTGGAAAACACACTTTCGTAATTCGCTGTTATTTGGCTTATTAATAAAAGAAATTGTACAAAAGTATTTATTTTTTAAAAGAGGACACTTTGACGCAGACCGTGTTGTTTTTACCCGACAGCCAAAAACAGGATGAGGGTTAATAATTTTTTTAAATTGGAATTTATTTAAACATTTTTTTTGCAAAAAATTAGAATTTAAAAAAATTAAAAACAACACGGTCTGCGTTCAAGTGTAATTTAAAAAATATATACTTTTCTGTAATTTTTGTGTGTAATAAGCAAAATAACAGCGAATTGCGAAAGTGTGTTTTCCAACTTCGAAGTTGGAAAGAGGAAATGTAAGTAATTATTGTAAATAGACTTTTTAAAACGATTACGACTATGTATTGAAAATGAAGTTGGTCCTTTTGAACATTTATTTACTTAAATAATATCATAGTTTAAAATTAATTAATAAAATAATTTTTCAATAAAAATAGAAAATTTGTGAATTTTATTCTTTGTTTTGTAGGTGCTTTGTTTATTATTTTCTGATTTTCTGGGAAATGGATTGGTTTTTCAAAAATTTTTATTAGGCAAAAGTTGTAGTCCGTTAAATTTCCCATCCGAAATGGAGCATCAGATTTTTTGTAAAATGTTTCGTTTAAAAGATACGGGGTTTTGAAAAGAACCAAAAAACAAAAAAATCGAATTTTTTAACATTTTTTAACTTATTTTAATTCATAACTCGAAATCCATTGATTTTGGACAATAAAAGGTCTAAATCTAGTTTGTAGATTATTTGACGCTCTTTAAAAAATCACTAAACCATTTTTACTGAAAAATCAATATTTTCGGAGCTATGGCCACGTCAAGGTGGAAATTAAAAAAAAATGCTTTAAAGAGGCCTAACTCTCGAGGGTTTGAATTTAGAAAAAAATGTTTGTTAAATTTCTTTCTTAGAAAAGTGTTCTCTATCACCACGTAATTTATGAAAAATTTATCCGAGAACAACCCTATAAATAGGGGTGGCAGACGTATAATCCATCATTTTTGGAGCAGCTGACCATTATTTTTATATTTAATATTATTTAAACTAAAGATTTAAAAATTTTCAGGAGGAGTCAAATGAATTTTTTTCTTTTCGTTTTTCGACATGTTTGTAATTTCGGCGTAGCCAATTTATAGGGTACAATAGCAGGGTTTACTTATTAGATATATTCAAACTAAGGCTGTGAATTTTTAACATTTTTGTATTCGAATATTCGTTCAAGAAATCACAAGAATATTCAAATTATTCGAATATTCGAATGATTATTTGAATATTCAAATTACTCGAATATTCGAATAATCATATGAATAATTTGAATAGTGCCGTTGAGAAAATATTCATATTCGAATACTCGATTAGTTGATTATATTCAATTTTTTGCACCAAAAACATTTTTGAACCCTTTTTTTAATCTCTTGCTCTCCCATGGGGGGATTTGAAGGTTTGCACCCCCAAAACCACCCCGGTATATAGTAAGGCTGTAAATTTTTAACATTTTTGTATTTGAATATTTGTTAAAAAAATGACAAGAATATTCAAATTACTCGAATATAATCAACTAATCATTCGAATATTCAAATTACTCGTATATTCGAATAATCATATGAATAATAAGAAAAATTATAGTTGAGAATGCGGTCATTAATGATCTAAATATAGATCCGAGTTATACTTCTTACATATCATCATCAAAAATGGAAACAAACAGGTTCGTCTCAGGGATACGAAGTTCATTGAAATAATTTTTTCTTGCCAATTATTTTGTAAGAAGTAAAACTCGGATCTATATTTAGATCATTAATGACCGCATTCTCAACTATAATTTTTCTTATTATTTTAATGGATGGTCAACTAAAACGTTTAAAGATTTTTATTTTTTGTATATTTCTTATATTTTAAATTCAAATTTTTCAAACATTATTTTATCATCATTTGAATAATTTGAATATTCGAATAATTTTGAATATTCGAATAATTTGAATATTCAAATAATTTGAATATTCAAATAATTTGAATAGTGCCGTTGAGAAAATATTCATATTCGAATACTCGATTAGTTGATTATATTCGATTTTGATTCCCAACCTTAGGCTGGGAATTTTTAACATTTTTGTATTCGAATATTCGTTCAAGAAATCACAAGAATATTCAAATTATTCGAATATTCGAATGATTATTTGAATATTCAAATTACTCGAATATTCGAATAATCATATGAATAATTTGAATTTCGAATAATTTGAATATTCGAATATTTGAATAGTACCGTTGAGAAAATATTCATATTCGAATACTCGATTAGTTGATTATATTCTATTTTTTGCTCCAAAAAACATTTTTAGACCCCTTTTTTTAATCTCTTGCTCTCCCATTGGGGGATTTGAAGGTTTGAACCCCAATAGCCACCCCCCGTATATAGAAGGCTGCGAATTTTTAACATTTTTGTATTTGAATATTTGTTAAAAAATGACAAGAATATTCAAATTACTCGAATATTCGAATAATCATTCGAATAATTTGAATATTCGAATAATTTGAATAATGCCGTTGAGAAAATATTCATATTCAAATAATCGATTATTAGTTGATTATATTCGATTTTGATTCCCAGCCTTAATCAAACTATCATTTTAATACAAAAATTTTGAGGAATCAAATGAATTACCAAAATACTAGCTGCCTCCCGGACTATAAGTATGGACGACTTTTTATCAAAATGATTAAAAAATAATAACTGCATATAACATGGGAAAATGTAAATATTAAAAACTACAAAATATTTGTAAATAAATAATATAGAAAAAAATGTAGGAATGTTGCTTTGCCTCTTACTGCACTTGAATGATATGAATTTCCATTTTCATCTCTCCACTCCTGGAACTATGCAATCCAAATCTTACTAAAACGTTCAAACTGTGGTAATTTGATCAATTATTTAATATTTTGGTTTTATAATATAAAATTTTTTTATTTAGTATGACTTGTGCAACTGCATGCAATAATTTTTTCATAATTTATTATACTAAGGAAGAAGCCAAACTTTACATACTTGACTGTGTTGCTAAATAATTAAAAAATACTTACAAATTCAAATTCTATTATAAAAATGTGGGGACATAGAAACTGCTTCATTTGTCCTGCTAAATTTTCGTAACATTTTAATAAAAATTTTACGATAAAAGAATTGTAAACTTTCCGTTATATTATGAAAATTTCCTTTCTTATAGTAGTTTTAACGTTTTTTATGTTAATTGCTCCAATTAAAAGTAATCAACAACGTAAAGCTCAATTATCATTATTATTTATTGTTCTCCACATTTTTTAGAAAACATTGTGCGTAGTTTGATATATTTGTTTGGCGCCGAACCACTTACTTCTGTAATCCCAATGTGGTTCAAAGTTTAAAATTAACGAGTAATACTTAATAATAAGATGGAAATATCTAAACACTTGTGTTTTTAAATACACATATCAAATTAAAAGAAAGAGAGAAGTCCGAAATTATGGGAGAGACAATGCGTGGAAAATCTAAAAACAGATTTCAAAAATTAAAAATTACAGTAGAAAAAGTTATTTAATTAGTTTTTCATTGATTATTATTATTATGAAATTTAGAAAGGTATGGGAGTCAAAAGCGTCAAAATTTGAAAATAAAAACGCAGTTTCCCAAATTTGCTAAATTTTTTTTTTAATAAATTATGGCACAGAGTTTAGCAGATGATTACACATATTTCTCAAATTCAATAGTAGAATTTATCAGATATCGAATGATTTATCGACTACGTAAAAAATTACGTGAGCTTTAATCTTAACCACTCCCGAATTATTTGTATTGTGATTCGGATTGCACGTTAAACTATCGGTACTATTATCTTGCAATTTTTTTCAAAGATTTTACAATAATTTCTTAAATTTTAAAACCACAGCCATTATAATTAAAAGTTATCCTGATCACTTAAATTGTACAATTCCAAGTTACAATCTTTTCCAAAAATTCCAAAAATGTGAGATGGCCCAGATGAGAATTTAATGGCTTCTGGAATATTGGACTAATTTCTTTAGTCACCTCTTTGTGAAAAAGATTAATAACCATAGGCGCAAAGAGACTGATAAATTCGCTGATAATTTTGCTGAAAACTTCATCGCTTGCCAATCCGGTCATATCCATCTGAAAAAATTATATCGTGAAAATTTGATTGTAAATTGAAAAATTGCCTTACCTTTATAGATCCCAATTTAATTGTTACTTTGTAATCGTCAATTAGAGGGGGTACGATGTTATATTTTGTTACAGTTGTAATATTTATGTTTGAAACTTCTAAGCTGAAATGTTCGTAAGTTATGAAAAGCGTTAAATTTATAATTGCGAATAACTTACTCGAGTTCACCATCTGTTAAAATTCCCAGTAAGCCCAGTAAATTTATATGTCCCTCATGTAACGAAGTTATTTTAACATTTTTGATGTGATAGTTAACGTGGAGAATTAAATTCGAAGCCATTGTTATCGAAACCACATCGAAATCCAACAACCCCTTTATAACTAAATTTTTTAATCTTAAATTTGATCTAAAATAAAAAAAAGAAAAAAATGGCGAACTTAACACTTGAGGAGGGAGCACTTACTGGAATATTGGGTTGTCATCGATGTAAAGACGTACGATGTGGTCAAACGCTAAAGGGTCACAAGGAGGAATTTCAAATACCGGAACGCCATCGTAAAGGTGTCGCCTTAAACACTGGATGGATTCGTTAAATTTTTTTTCATAATATTCATTTGAGGTATCAAATATTTCTACAAGAAAAGAACTAAATTTGGAAGGCTTGTATCGTAAAGGAAAGAAAACTTACCTGCGATGCTCAGTTCGTCCGTTGGAAATCCGTAACTATACGTTACGACAGTTACAATAATTATCCCCAAAACGGTCCACATTTTTATGACTTTATTGGCAAAACCGAAACTTGGACGCGATTAAATAAGTTCTAGTGATTATTTATCTATTTTGATGTCAATTTACTCGATCAAATAATATCCGACTATAGGTAGTATATTTTGAAAATTTAGATTAATAATAATAGAATAAATTTTGAAAACTTATTATTTTGCATGCTTTGCTTTATATTATGAATAGTTTTTGCAAAGCGGTATTTATTTTTGCGAGATAGTACTTGTGATATCGCTATCGATCTGTGTAAACAATTAATTTAATCTCTTAATCAATTCTAACCTGTCTGTTACCATCAGAATTACTAATAAATACTTTCTGTTAATATATAAACTATAAATCATAGCGTTTCAACAACGGTTCTTAACTTACAAGGGGACACTACAGAGAGGTACCCACCAATGAAGATCCCAATTTTTTGGGTGATTCTATGAGTTAAAAAAATTATCACTTTCTCGGCATTTAGTCCAATGGCTCTTAGTTTTTGAGTTATGAATTTTTGAAATGGGCTGGTTTTACCATAGGATTAGCATATACCTATTGGAGTTGTAACGCATCGGTCCTGAGATTTTTTTGATGTAAATTATGTAATTTATTATCGGAATTAAAAAATTAACCACCTACGAATTACCATTCCAAATTCTTAACCGTTTGATCACCACGGTTTCTTGTAATAATAGCTAATAGTAATAGCAGTTAACGAAATATGGTATTTTCAAAAATTCATAACTCAAAAACTAAGGGCCATTGGACTAAACGCCGAGAAAGTGATAATTTTTTTAGCTCCTAGAATCACTAAAAAAATTGGGATCTCGATTGGTGGGTACCTCACTGTAGTGTCCCCTTGTGAGTTCAAAGTTTAACGAGATTTAACCGACGTTGGTACAATTTGTTTGATTTGCCAAGAAGTGCGACCCGCACTAATCCTCACCTAAAATGTTTGGCCCTCTTACAACAAAAGGTTGCCGACCCCTGCTCTAAAGCGTCAACAATAATTATTATTAATTTTAGAAAATGTCGCAATTGCCTACTGCAATATTGATAAATTATGTGCATATTGTTATTACTGTGTAAAATTGAATTTATTTTTGATGAAGTTTCCTTTATGCTCCCCACCACTCATATATTTTTTATACTATAAAACAGTGTTTTCCAAATTGTCCCGTTTTTCCCATTTTTCAAATGGGTCCGCGGCATGTTTTTTTGGGGGTCCGCGAACTCAAGTTTAGAATTCAAGTTAGTCACCCCCCCCCCAAATATCCTAAAAATTATTAGTTTTTAATGGCGATCTTATGAAGAATCGATTAACTTAATATTCGCAACCCTTACCCTCTTAGTAAACACTGAATTTCCTCAGAAATTTTATTTTTGAGTTGGCATTCAACCCACTTAGTTGACTTCTTAAGAAATGTTAAGAACTGCCCCTTTATTTTTCTATGCTTAAAACTGATTTTTGAAGTAATAGTGTGGTAATTTTTGAAAATAAATAAATATTAACAAATTTTAATTATCGAATATTATGCTATATTTATAGGTGCAAAAATTATTTTTTCGTTATTCCGGTCGTGAAAGTACCCTTTTTCACCCCGTTTTTTGGTACGAAAAATAACTTTTTCGCACTATGTAAAAGAGTTTTATTTGATGTAAAATACATCAATGAATGTATTTGACTTAGAAAATTTTTGTCAAAAAAAAAAAAGATTATGGCGTAGTCCCGTAACAACGAAAAGCCCTTTACACCAGCTCGTGCGTAAAACGTTTTTACGCACTCGGGGAGCTTTCGGTCGCCTCAACTCCGCTACGCTCCGCTGCGTCTCGGCTTCCCTCCGCGCCCCTCGCGCGTAAAATGGCGTTTTACGCCCTTGTAGTGAAAAGTACTATTTGTATTATGATATTTCAGTTTAGTGGGGAAAGAAACTTGAATTGATTAGCAAACGATGAGGTTAGCGTCGAAGGCCAGGCTTTCGAGAAGCTTATTATTTTTCAAAAAATAGTTTTCTGCCCCTGAAATCCCAAAAATTAGTACAACATCTTTTTATAATTTCTAACTTCATATTTAAGCTCTGTTGACCTTAAAAATCTAAAAAATTTTGGCTGCAGCGCAATTTTACGTTATTTTTATCCCCCCCTTAAAAAATTGTTTTAAAACATTTTTTTAGCCCGCCCAAACTTTTGACCCTAGTTGCGCCTACGATTATTACTATTAATAATTTACAATAATTACATATTTTAAAAAACGCAATAGTTGCTTTAATTTTTATTTTTGTAACGAAATTCTTTCCGGGGGGGTCCCCATGATACTAGTGTCTAATTTTGGGGGTCCGCAAGTTCGAGACATTTGGGAAACACTGCTATAAAACAAAACGAAAATTTTATACCGGGTAACCGGCCGCCGATGTGAACATAGGATTTAACATGGGAAATTAATTTTTCTTTAATTCCTGCTTCCCATCAGAACGGATAAGAATGAAAAAGGTATCAATTGAAATAGTTTTATTTTCCACGTCTAAAGACACCCAATACTTGATGTTTTGTTCTTTAAAGCCGGATCCACACTATGTAACAAAAAATGTTAAATAACAAAGTTTTATAACTTGTTAGAGAAATTCAAGTAAAAAAGTTATAAAACACAATGTTATACAACAATTTTCTTGTTGTATAGCATATTTTATGTTATCCATTAGGTGTGGGTAAATTATAACAAAGTTATAAAACTTTGTTTTATAAAACGCCGCGAAGAGAATATAAGAAAAATTAAATGAAAAATAAATTACGGGCGATCTGAGGTCGGGAAGTGCTGGAAGTGAAAATTAGGTTGCTTTTTCGATTTAAGTCAAAATAAGGTGAAAAAATAAATATTTTAATAAATAAAAAAAATTACAGTGTGTTTGGGACATAAAAAGGTAACTTTTCACCAAATTTCGTGAAAAAAAAAATTTTTTTGTAATGGATAAAAATAAAAAAACAAAAACTTGGTTATATGAATTTTTCACATAAATTTTGAGGTTATGTGAAAAAAGTGTAAATACAAAAGTTGTAGATCTCTTTATTACCTACAACTTTGTCATTTAACTTTTTTCCATAGGACTTGTAGTTTTGCCGGAAATCGAGATAAACCGTTTTTTACTTAAAAAACTTCCACTTCCCAACCTCAGATCGTCCGTAATTTATTTTTCATTTCATTTTTCTTATATTCTCTTCCTTTTCCAATGGGTTTCATCCTACTATTATTTTTTTTTTCAAAAATTATCGACCCTGGTCTAAGCGGCGTTTGAATTTAGTAAAGTACACTCATTTTGTTTAGTTTTGTTTTGTTACATAGTCTGGATGTCTCTGCTATTTTATAACAAGTTATAAAACAATGTTGTACAACAGATTTGTTGTATAACTTGTTATTTAACATGTTTTGTTACATAATGTGGATCCGGCTTAATAATGTTAAAAATGTAGAATTAAAATAAGCGATTTTTTTAAAATCAGACCTGCTTTGGATGGTTGAACTGTCAAAACTTACGTTTAAAATATTAGTTTTCAAACAAAAACAATTGTAATTAATTAAACAAGGCATTTAATATCTATTTAAACGTGCTACTTTGTCATTTTATTTTGAGTTTTTAACAATGATCAAAGAACAAACCATCAAGTGATTGGGTATCTTGAGACGCGGAAAATAAACCTCTTTAAATTGATACTATTTTCATTCTAATCCGTTATAATGGGAAGCAGGAATTTAAAAAAAAATCAATTTCCTATGTTATTTTCCTATGTTCACATCGGCGGCCGGTCACCCGGTATAAAACTACGCATTTTTTATTTATTTTTATTAAATATAACATATTATAGTTTAATGTAATGGTCGAAATATTATGCTCACTCACTTATAACAGTTAAATTAAATGGCTATACAATCAGGCCCCTAGCCAGGATTTCATTTCGGGGGGGGGGGGCACGTGCCCCCAAGTTGCCCCCCTGGCTACGGGCGTGCTATACATAATTCTATTGGTTAATACTCTTAAGTGATAAGTGTTAAAAGTGGGTGAGCATAAATCGCCCTTAAAAGTGAAGTTTTCAAGGTTCACTCAGAAGATTCTAGGCCCCTCAAATATTCCATGTTTTACTTATGCCTCCCAAGCACTGTTCCAAAGTGTAAGTGCTGAAAATGATTACATTAAATAATTAATCTTTATTAAAAATAAAATTCGTTTTATCGTGAGTGTCTTTTCACTTTAATTATTATCAATAATTATAGTTTATAACAGTTGATAACAATATAAATAGAATTTATACATCACAGAAATATACAATTGTTTGTCGCCGACCTTTCATTATATTATTATAATATACAAAATATATGGGTGAGGAGGGCAAAGTGGAAAATTATATTTTCCTAATGAAATCGAATCGAAAACAATTCAGAGCATTTTATGTATGTTTTGAACGATTTTCAAAAAATTAAATAAATTTTTTGTTTCATAAAATTCATCAAAAAATTGATGTATGTCGAATCAACGAATTTTGTTATTGAATCAACGAATTTTGTTAATTGAATCAACGAATTTTTTTCATTGAACCAACGAATTTTGTTCATTGAATCAACGAATTTTTTGTTCATTGAATCAACGATTTTTGTTCATTATGATTCAATGAAAAAAATTCGTTGAATCAATGAACAAAATTGGTTTTTTGATTTTGAAAAACGATTTTTTTTCATTGAACCAACGAATTTTGTTCATTGAATCAACGAATTTTTTGTTCATTGAATCAACGATTTTTGTTCATTATGATTCAATGAAAAAAATTCGTTGAATCAATGAACAAAATTCGTTTTTTGATTTTGAAAAACGATTTTTTTTCATTGAACCAACGAATTTTGTTCATTGAAGCAACGAAGTTTTTGTTCATTGAATCAACGATTTTTGTTCATTATGATTCAATGAAAAAAATTCGTTGAATCAATGAACAAAATTCGTTTTTTGATTTTGAAAACCGATTTTTTTTCATTGAACCAACGAATTTTGTTCATTGAAGCAACGAATTTTGTTCAGCGAATCAACGATTTTTGTTCATTGATCAAATCGTTGATTCATTGAGCAAAATTCGTTTTTCAACAAAAAGTCAACATAAGTCGTTGATTGAACGAACAAATTCATTGGCTCTACGAACAAAATTTAAAAAAAATACTTGAGTTTTCCTTTTTTTACTTTCCTTTACTGCGTAAAAGAGAACGTAAAATGGTGTTAATTTGTCTTGTAGGATGAATTGCAAAATTTTGTTTAAAATTTTTGTAACTTATGTAAATTGATTAATCTTGAATCTGTGAATACCCAAAAAGTTATGAAAAAAATCAATCGCATTCAAAAAATTCAAAAGTTGGGCTGTCCTGTTTGAAATAGTTACTATTATTATAGGGTATATTATAGCCAGTACGAGTGGCATATGAAGTCCTGGGCACGACCGAAAACTGCATCCCTTGTTCTTTGCGAAAATAACAAGCCTCATCTTCTAGGGGTGCGTTCCACTTAAAGCCCACGACGACCACGGTCTATTGTCAGTCCAATCAAAAAATAACCACGTTCGATCTTTAGTCCAATCAGAGAACCACGGGACCGCGCCGCGGTCGTCGTGGGCTTCAAGTGGAACGCACCCTAGAGGTATCGTTAGATATAACATGTTCCCAGCGCTCCCCATTTTGGAATTTTGAATCCAAAATTGTCTAAATCGTCTATGCCTTGTTATTGTCTGTTTGTGCAAAAGTGATTTTCATTTGTACCGAAATAGTTTTCGAGGTATTGTAAAAATTAGTTAGGGGGGGGGGGTGAAGACAAGCTTTTTTAAATTCAAAATCGTCTATACTCTGTTTACCTAACAGATGCACCGAAGCGCCTCCTTAAAAACGTGCGGGATATTCAAATAGAATTTTTCTATTGCTCGAATTTTGAAACTCTCGTTTACAACACTACGTCATAGTTTTTTAACCTATAAAAAAAAATTATAAATGTCATACAATCATTTGAACTTTTATGTAGAAATTTTTAGCGTGTAAATCAACGACAACGACGCGCATTATTGTATTATCGAAGTTCTTAGTTACGGATACAGGATGAAGTTCAAAATACTCTAGATCGTTGGTGCTTATTTTGTGCCTGTTTGCGCAACAATTATTTTAGTTTGTACTCAAATAAACGAAAATAATTTTTGCACAAAACAAACTAAGCACAAATGATTTAAATTTAGACTATTTTTAATTCAAAATTCGAAACGGGAGGCATATAAACATTCCTTACCCTCCTCGACACCAGGGTCTCTGCGCAGGCGCCAAAACATGTTGTGATTGGCTGACAAGTATGGCATCATTTGACATTTCATTTGTCACCTAACCTAACCAAATTTTTTCTAATGTCTAATACCTATGAAATAAATTTATTTTTACAAAAAATATATAAAATTGGTTTATTATTAATTCGTGAAATTAAATATGTTTTATTTTTAATAAATAACGAATTAAGGAAATACTATTAAAGTATTGTCGTGAAACACTGCTCAATCAAACCCCCAAGTAATGCTACCGGGAATAAAATCTCGCCTAATGTGCACACTCGAACAAGTGAATCCCAGCTAGCTTTACGTCGGTTCACAAAGTTAAGGCCGCAGTATCTGCAAGTTGTAGGTATCGGCGAGATAAGATCAATTAAAAAGTGCAAAGAGTCAAGTGGTGATTTATTTGAATTAATTTGATATAAGACTGGAGCAAATCGAGACAAAATAGACACAATTGTCAAAGAGAATGTAAATTTGTGTACTTGTGTGCACAGTATAAACTGGATGGTATTATTTAAAAGCAAACAATATTCTATACCTCCAATTAACACTGTGTAATTGTTTAATGTGTAATAAAATAATATAAAATCAAAAATGTTCACAAATATAAAATTCAGTACCTTTTTCATTAAATTCTTGATAAGACACAAATCTTTGAATCACCTTGTATCTCGTAGTCTGGATGATTATGGTAGGGTGGTAGGCAAACCGTACGGCAATGTGGCTTCCGGCTGGAATGCACATGTAGTATTCAGCTCCCGTATTTTGCTCAAATCTTCTTTATTCGCAAGAAAACAGTGAAAGTGGTATGTGATGTCTTCTCAAGTGGTATTCAAATCTCGAAAATCGATTTAAATAGAATTGCACGGCTTCTGTGTCGTACAACAAAAATGTGGACATGTGTTGAGAAACTTAACCTCCAAATTTTAATCGTGGTAAAAATCATCCAATTTCTTATGCATCAAAATCGGTAAATAGGATAAATCTTGATTTATCTAACGCAGCATTCAAGAAATAATCAATTTTCAGGATATTTTAGACGCGATGGCATCCAAAACGTGAATTTTATAACCAAATCGAAAAACGTGTTCGATTCACAAAATAGTGTAAAAACCTCAGTTTTACACAGTAAAATATTCAACAAACTCACTTGTTCTATTAATCGCCAATATAATAGCTTTTGTGGCAACAAAAGCTTGCAGAAAGGTCTTCTTTTGTAAAATCGCGAAGACGTTCGCAATTTACACGCGTCTCCTTTCACATATGGCACAAGACAACCAGCTCGCCACAATTCTTGCTCAAAAGTCGCTATTACCATCCAAATAACAATAAATTATAGCAACAATAAAATGTGAGTATGCACGATCATTTTGCCGCCTTAATTCAAAAATTCACTTTTTAGAACAGAACACAAATTCGCACCAAGTTACAAATAGAAAAATTAAGTTTGTTTGTTTTATGTGTCATGGGTTACAAAATATCTCTTTTGTGTCGTCAACTTGCATCCAGCTTTGATGTCTTCAATTCGACACAATTAATTTAAAAGCAAAATTCAACTGGCTAAAATCTAACGACCTTTTGCACACTTCAACTTTGCCCCGCTGTTTCAAAAATTGCATCGTGCGCAAATCGTATAATCATTTGCAAACAGGTAAAATTTTTTAAACATCAAAAAACCAACAAGATGAACCCACTCAAATGCTAAACTGGTAACTTACTTCGTTCTCGTTTCACTAGCTTGACTCTGTTATTCTTTCCTAATTTAAATAATCAACTAAAACAATCTAAAAATTAAAAACCCATCTTATTTAACCTAAATCGTTCATTGGAAACTGACAAAATCGTCATATAAAATAACTTTTTAAAAAATTAAAAACTTTCCCTTTTCTATTATCTAAGAATGCAGATTAAGTACAGGGCCGGATTTAGACAGATTCCTTCGTTAACTATAAATTTTAATTATAAAATTTTCACGTGGACTTCCTTAAACATGTTGTTCCAACTGATAAGTTGTGGTTTGCCTATGATTTGCGTCACAACCATGCAAATATCCTACACTTCTTAAAAATTAATGCTCAAGTCATAACCATCTAATTTACAAAATGACTTGCAATAATAAAAGCAAAACTAAAACCCCTTATACTAATAAATTTAACAAAACTAACCCCTTCCTTAACCTTAACTTATCTCTAATCTTCATCAGGGCTTAAATCAAATTCGTCTACCAACTCTCCATCCAGAAATTTTCTATCTTCGTATGAATAAATAGAGTCGAGATGAAATTTTCCACGCATTCGATTTGAATTGGGATATTTCAACGTGTACGAATTCTCATTTTTCTCTACAACAATGTAAGGACCCTCAAATGGAAGCTGAAGCTTTTGGCAACGATCCTTGGATCTCAAACCAACTCGTAAGCTTCGAATAATCACAAGATCCCCAAGTGCAAAGCTACACTTTTTCTTAATCTTACTATTTACACCCTGTAAGTATCTATCACTCCTTTTTTTAAGGCGTTCCCTAACTTTAATTAAATGTTCTCTGTAGTTAATCTCGTGATCAACAATCCAGGGTCTATCAGGCTGTTTCCCGAACATGACGAATACAGGAGGCAATTCCGTTACAGTGCTTGGAGTTTCATTGATGAATCGCTCCACCAGAGGAATGTATTGGGACCATGAAATTTGATCTTGGAAAGTCAACAAACGAAGAAACTTGATCGTTTCCTGCACGTATCTTTCACTCATATTCCCTTGAGGATGTCTAACCGAACAAAAAGCCACCTTGATCCCCTTATTGTGCCAGTGCGTTTTAAACTTTAAACTTTGGAAATATCTAGCGTTGTCAACCAGAATGGTTTGAGGCGTGATAACATCTTTACAAAACTTTTCCAAACATTGGATAGTGACATCAGTAGTGCAAGTTTGTGTAGGATACAACTTTATGAATTTTGAAAAAGCATCAACAATTACCAAGACGTTTTTGTAATCTGCCCCGCTGGGTATCAGATTTCCTATATAATCTAATGCTATAAGTTCTCCAGGTTCTGAGGTTTGCACGCTTTTATAATAATTTTGGTTATGAAAATTTTTGTACTTCCCCAAAGCACACAAGTTGCAAAGATTTATTGTTCTCTTGATGATTTTGAGGTCTTTTTTGCAAAAGTAATTCTCCCTGAAAATTAACCACACCTTTCTAATGCCAATATGTCCGTATTTCAAATGTAGATGTTCACAAATTTCAATGGTAGCAGTTTCGTTTACCACATATAGTTCTAATCCCCTTAGCAATTTTACGATAAATCCATTAATGATTTTAAATGACTTTAAAATTTTAGCATCCTTTTTATTTATTTTATCTCTAAGTTCGGCAAAACATTCATCCCCTTGTACATTTCTAACGTAATCATTCGTGTGCGGGACCTCGTTAGTGTGAAAACGGTTTAAAGCGATCAAAACATTTTTAGCGCAATCTCCTAAGTCTTTTCTGCTTAAAGCATCGGCCACTACATTACTTTTCCCCTTGATATGAGTGATGTCAAAATCAAACTCTTGAATCAACAAAGCCCATCGATAGATACGGTTATTCGTGAATTTAGTTCGCATTAAAAAAGTGAGAGCAGAATGATCGGTCTGAATCTCGAATTTATTCCCTATTAAATAAAATTTCAATTTTAACAACGAGTACACAATTGCAAGCATTTCTTTCTCGGTAGTAGAATATCTAATTTCAGGCCCCCTTAATGTTCTCGATACGAATGATATTGGCACCTCTAAATCGTCTTTAAATTGTATCAAAGCCCCTGCAATAGCTTTATCGCTTGCATCTGTGCGCAGAATAAATTTGCTTTTGAAATCGGGATGGATGAGTTTTAAATTTTTATACATGGCCTCTTTTATTTCCGAAAACGCAAGTTCTTTGTCTGGACCCCAAGTCCATTTTTCCCCTTTTTTTAATAATTGTAATAGAGGTGTCGTAGCTTTTGAATAATCGGGTATGAATTTTTTGTAATAGTTCATCAACCCTAGAAAACCCCGAAGTGTGCGCAAATTGAATGGTCTTGGAAATTCCTTAATTTCCTTCACACGACTCTCATCTATCTCAATTTCAGTCCCCGAAATTACGTACCCTAGATAATTGATTTTAGCTTTAAAAAACTCGCATTTATTCAAATTCAATTTTAGACCGGATTCATTAAGGACATGTAAAATAATGCGCAAATGCTCCCAATGATCTTCCTCAGTATCGCTAAAAATAATGATATCGTCTATGTAATGTCCACTAAAATGACAATACTTGTCTAGAATGCCTTGCATCGCGTTCACCAATGCTGCCGAACTTGTAGATAAACCGAACGGTACCACCTTGAATACATAAGTAGACCCGTTTATGCAGAACCCTGTAAACTTTTGCGAATCTGGATGTAATTGAATTAACCAAAAAGAGTTTTTCAAGTCCAGTTTTGAAAAATAACGCTTGTTTCCCAATCGAGAAAACAAACTAGTCATCTCCTCTGGAGATTCATGTTGTGGCTTGGTGATGGCATTTATCCCCCTAGCATCTAAACAAAGACGAAAACTTCCATCTTTCTTCCCAACTACTACGATAGGACTAATATAAGCGGTAGATGCTTTTTTAATGATATCATCCTTCAACATCTTTTTAATTTCTACCATCACTTTATCCTTGTAGGCGTGTGGTATTGGGTATGTTTTACATTTGAAAGGCTTGTCCTCTACCACCTGGAGTTTATGTAAATAACCCTTGGCTACCCCTGATTTTTTATTTACCAAGTTGCCGTACTGTCCTAACAAGTGTTCTACTCTCGCGAGGAATTGACCATCTACATCTAGAACTTCCCCTTTATTAACATCGATATTATTAACCCTGCCTTTATAGAAGCATGTCTCCAGTGATAAACATTGATTTACCTGGCATTCTTTTTTCCTATTAACATTTAACTTCCCATGGCCAATATTATTAATTATCCCCTGACTAACAAATCTTTCCTTATTCATTTCCTGAACCTCATTAACATTATTAACCCTCAAAACTGGTTTAATATCATCCCCTATTAATGAACCTCTTTCCCATGGAAAACTTTCCTCTCCAATAATTATCCTTCTACAAGTAGCATCAATTATCATTTCCAATTTTTCGATAAGGTCAATGCCAATAATACACCCCATTGACAACCCTTTAATAATTAACAAATTTTCTTGCACCGTGACTTTACCAATTTTAATGTCAGCCATAATACTTCTATTGGCTTGGGCAAACTTTTTGTTATTGGCAGTAACTAACTGTACTTGCTTTGTACTGACCACCAAATTCTTAAAATTTCTCACATTGCTTTCAATAAGTTCTGCAGAAATTAGAGACAGTTCCGAACCTGTGTCCACTAAACTGATGAAATTGACATTGTTTACGTTCACTGTAATAAACGGTAAACTGGACTTCCCCTCAGCCTCCGAAAGCTGATCCTCGTCATTTAGAATGAATTCCCGTGGGTGCTGATAGGAATTCACCCTCAACGCAACTGAACTGTCTCTTACTGAAAATCCTCATTCCCCTCAACTACTGTAGCTGCAACGTCATGTGTGATATTGACATTGTTCACACGAACATTCCCTCTGTCGTTGCCTGAATTCGAGTTTCCCGGAGGCCTATTAAATTGTGGCCTCGCGTCCGAACTACTATACTGTCTATTCTCATGGCTAGGCTCACCTTGTCGCTCATTCCCATTGCGATTTCTCCAATTCTGGAATCCCCCACGACTACCTCCGAAATTACCTCCGCGTCCCTGGTGAGGACTATCGCGATGATGCCTGTTCTCACTGTTTTGATTATGCGGAGTTCCGCGATTACCCCCGGCATTTTGTCTTGGAGCACCCCTAAATGTTCCCCCATTGAATCTATTGCCGCTATTACGATTTCGCATACCTTCCTCGTTACGTTCGGGATAATTCCACACTCTAGCTCCGAAATTCTCCTCCTTGGCCACATTAGGTCTCCCCGTGCCATCCAACCTTCTCAACACAGTGGTCAGCCCTTCTATCGTCGTAACATCTTTAATAGCAACGATATTCAAGAAATCTTGCTGAAAATGTTTCGATAAACACCTCACGATCTCACTTTCGGGATAAGGTGGATCCAATTGCAAGGCTACATTTATTACGCTTTCCGCATATTCATTTAGACTACCATAGCCCGGATATACACCTGAAACTAGTTTTTGACGCACGCACCACTGTGTATCCTGATCCCAATATCTATTTAGGAACATAGTACTAAACTCGTCAAAACTATGGAAGCGATCCTGTACGATCCCAAACCATTCCTCTGCGTTGCCCTTCATCATTGAATTTAGAGCGCTTTTTAATTGGTCAATGCCAAGGTTTTCAACCGCCACCTTAGCATGTTTTAAAAATTGTCTAGGGTTAATTCCCTTTAAACCCTGACCGTGAAATCTTAATTTCAAATCTTTACTAATGATCGCAGAGACCTCCTGCATCGATCTGTTCATACTATGACTACCCCTGTCATACACAAATGTCTGATTTGTTACGCTCGATTCTAAATTGTTCATACCTGATTTTACCTCCTCTAATTTTTCATTGATGCTATGCACCCTTGCATCAACTGTTTGCTTTAAATTTTCTATAGCCGATTTTTGTATACCCGCATTTTGACCTAGATTTACAATTTCATCCTTATTTTGATTTACATGGGCCCTAACTTTATTATTTTGTATAATACAACTTTGTAGATCCCTTTTAACAATTTCTAATTCTCTGAATTTTTCACAGACTTGTGACTCAGGATCAAGAGTTATATCCAAAGCCTCTCTATTTACCTTATTCAAAATTTCAATTTCTTTTGCCTGCAATAATTGTGTGAAATTAGTATTACATTTTTCAATACTTTCGTCTACTTTTGCCTTTGTAACCCCATCTTTAAGTAACGCTTCTAAACCAAATTCTACATCTTCGACACGTTTAATCGTTTTATTTAAACCTTCCCGTATCAACCTATTATCACCCTCAAATTTCGTGTCTAGACTCTCAATTTTACTATCAAAAAGATCTTTTGTCTCTTTGTTGACTTCATGTAAATCCTGTAATAAATCTGCCCTTAAATTTTCCATTTTGTCCGTTATTTCCACAGACATATCACTCATTTTACTGTTTAAAATTTCCATTTTATTTTCCAACTTCCCATCTAAATTATTTAAAACCTCCTTTGTTTCCTTATTTTCTGCCCTCATTTCTTTATTTTCTACTTTTATTTCATCTAAACTGACAGTCAAACCCTTTATTTCGTCTTTATTTTCTTTCATATGACTCATCATGCTTCTCAACATCGCCATTATATCATCGTCTTTATTTTGTTTTTGTTCTACCGTCCCTGTATTTATTTTCTCCGGTATCTTAACGTCCCCTTGTTGACCTACTGTCCCTGTATTTATTCCTTCCGGCATTTTTACATCCCCCATTTCCACAGTACCCCTTCTTGTGCTAGTCATTTGCGGTGAGTCTATGGTACCAATATTGAGTTCCCCTTGTAGGTCCTCAACTGGATCATGCCCATCGTGCACCCCTTCTGTACTCATGGCTATGGGTTCGTACTGCTGTTCGTCAGCCATATCACCCCTAAATTGACTTTACAAAATCCTAACTGACCTATAAATCGAGCCCCACTTCTGGTCGCCACAAAAACTATTTTGGCGCCACACTGAGCTTTACTACCCCTAAATTAACCCTTTCTCGAGTCCCACGTTCGTGTGCCACAAAAACTGTTGTCGTGAAACACTGCTCAATCAAACCCCCAAGTAATGCTACCGGGAATAAAATCTCGCCTAATGTGCACACTCGAACAAGTGAATCCCAGCTAGCTTTACGTCGGTTCACAAAGTTAAGGCCGCAGTATCTGCAAGTTGTAGGTATCGGCGAGATAAGATCAATTAAAAAGTGCAAAGAGTCAAGTGGTGATTTATTTGAATTAATTTGATATAAGACTGGAGCAAATCGAGACAAAATAGACACAATTGTCAAAGAGAATGTAAATTTGTGTACTTGTGTGCACAGTATAAACTGGATGGTATTATTTAAAAGCAAACAATATTCTATACCTCCAATTAACACTGTGTAATTGTTTAATGTGTAATAAAATAATATAAAATCAAAAATGTTCACAAATATAAAATTCAGTACCTTTTTCATTAAATTCTTGATAAGACACAAATCTTTGAATCACCTTGTATCTCGTAGTCTGGATGATTATGGTAGGGTGGTAGGCAAACCGTACGGCAATGTGGCTTCCGGCTGGAATGCACATGTAGTATTCAGCTCCCGTATTTTGCTCAAATCTTCTTTATTCGCAAGAAAACAGTGAAAGTGGTATGTGATGTCTTCTCAAGTGGTATTCAAATCTCGAAAATCGATTTAAATAGAATTGCACGGCTTCTGTGTCGTACAACAAAAATGTGGACATGTGTTGAGAAACTTAACCTCCAAATTTTAATCGTGGTAAAAATCATCCAATTTCTTATGCATCAAAATCGGTAAATAGGATAAATCTTGATTTATCTAACGCAGCATTCAAGAAATAATCAATTTTCAGGATATTTTAGACGCGATGGCATCCAAAACGTGAATTTTATAACCAAATCGAAAAACGTGTTCGATTCACAAAATAGTGTAAAAACCTCAGTTTTACACAGTAAAATATTCAACAAACTCACTTGTTCTATTAATCGCCAATATAATAGCTTTTGTGGCAACAAAAGCTTGCAGAAAGGTCTTCTTTTGTAAAATCGCGAAGACGTTCGCAATTTACACGCGTCTCCTTTCACATATGGCACAAGACAACCAGCTCGCCACAATTCTTGCTCAAAAGTCGCTATTACCATCCAAATAACAATAAATTATAGCAACAATAAAATGTGAGTATGCACGATCATTTTGCCGCCTTAATTCAAAAATTCACTTTTTAGAACAGAACACAAATTCGCACCAAGTTACAAATAGAAAAATTAAGTTTGTTTGTTTTATGTGTCATGGGTTACAAAATATCTCTTTTGTGTCGTCAACTTGCATCCAGCTTTGATGTCTTCAATTCGACACAATTAATTTAAAAGCAAAATTCAACTGGCTAAAATCTAACGACCTTTTGCACACTTCAGTATGTAAGGTGTAGTTACTTAACCTGGACCCGAGAGTTTTAAATTTTTAAAGAAAACTAACGGATTAAGATAGATAACATTAAAATGAAATTAACTGGATACGGAGGAATGTCGTATATCGATTAGTTTGGCTAATAATCGAATTTAAAATTTCCAATTTTTGCTCGATTTTCGACCTTATTGGACATTCTGTTCTCAGTCCGTGTTAATTTTGTAGGTTTTGAGGCGAGGAGAGTGGTAATCGACGCAGCACTGCTAGTTGTACCTACACCATCGTACAGTTGAGCTAATTTCACTTTTTAGGGGTATTTTTGGCTCATATTTGCCGAATTGGAAGGCCCTAGCGAATATTATTAGCTGCTATAATGTTGTCAAAACGGCTCTGGAGCGGAGCGGCGCGGAAGAGTCAGTTTTGACAAGAAAACCACCGTCCATTCGGATTCAACGTCGTTAAATTAATTAAAAACCCTTTCCTAGTATTTTTGGTCCTACTAAATGCCAAGTTCTCACAAGTACCTACAGCGCTGGCGCAATTTTCAGCCAATCGAAACATGTTTTTTGGCGCCTGCGCAGAAACCCTGGTGTCGAGGAGGGTAAGGAACAGGGCTGTTCCAGCTATTACAATTGTAATAGATCTATTACTTTTAATGAAAATCTGTTACCCCATTACTAATTGATTAAATCTGTTACTATTTAAAAAAAAATTCTAAGCAAGAATGAAATGCAATTATAAGAATTTTTTCATAATAATGAATGACGCCAACAATGTCAGGTCAGAACTTTCAGAATAAAGAAATTGATTGCCATGCGATTTTGTTGTATCATACACAGACACGTTCGATATCGCTTAGCGCAGACTACGCTACTTCCTGGTTACACCATTACCAGCACAGAATATTTTTTTTACTTTTTTTTTTTAATAATATTAAATCACAGCGACATCTGCTTATTTTTGAAGATATTACTAATTTAAGAAATCTATTACTTTATATTTCTATGAGTTAGTACGCTGTCATTTTTCCTTGGAACAGCCCTGGTAAGGAATGTTTATATGCAAACGGGAGGGATAACAAGCACTCGGTGTCGTTATACCATTACGAAGAAATTAAGAAGTGATTTTCTCGGAATATAATTTTCTTTGTTGGTATTACAAGCGCAAAATCCCAAATGAAACAACGCAAGTAAATCCTACATAACGAATAAAATATAATGGCAAAGTATTTATTATTTAGGGCCGGTGGATGCCCACCTTACGAATAAGCCAGAAAAAATGATCTTTTGCTAAAAATTGACATTTGAACCGTACTCCTTTTGTACCAAAAATAGGTACTTCTACCTTCTTGTCCGTAGTTGCCCACCCTTTAAAAACTCTGGTGCCGCTACTGCTCGACACCACTGACAGCTAAGGTGACATAACCTTAAAATTTATTCAATTTGTTGTATTTTTTAGTGATAAATTAATGGTTCATGCCTACAATTTTTGCAGAGATTTAATTTATTTTGCCGTGAGAAAACAATTTGAAAAACGATAATTTCTCGTAAAACTTCTACCTTTCAGTATTTCAAAAGTAAGGACGGTTCCATTCATTCACGATAAACCAAAAATCTCAATTATAAGATGAATAAGAAATCAAAAAATGTTGATTACTATGGAATGTTTGGAAAACTTGGATAATTCACATAAATACATAGTGGAAGGATAAATAAAACTAAACAGGTTCTGGTGGTGAACGGAAGCAAATTTCGGGTTAACCTGACCATTTTTTATTTTTAAAATGATTTTTATTACAACAAATCTATCAATGATATAAGTACAAATGAAGTACAGTTAACAGTTCAGTTTAAATGGTAATCATAATAATCGGAAACTTGTGATAGGTAATCTTCTACGTCAAACTCAGGATTTGAGTGAATGAAACTTTGTATCAAATCGACACCTCTGTTTATATATGAAACAGTAGATTTGCACAATTGCTTTTGGGATAATGCAAGAACTTCAGCCAAATCCATGGTCTGAAGGATTGGATTAATTAAATCTTCTGCTAATTTATTTGCTGTAGCCTCAATGAGAGAATTAAGTCGAACCTTTTCTTGTCCTGCTAGTCCTGTTAATGCTTTAGATAATTGCCTACTTATCAATTTACTCATATAAGGATCATTAAAAAGTCCAGTAATGTCGATCTGTTAATGAAATGGTTTTAATAACTTACTCCAGAAACTTACTTGTATTTACCTTAGTTTTAAACAAATTCATTGTGAACTTAATGTTTTTTACTAGTACTCCAGCAAGTGGATTAATTTTTTTTAATTTTAAGTTTACTCTCACATCTAAATCAAAATCAGTGAAATTAGCTGCAAAACTTCCAGCACCGTACAAATGAATCTTGTCCATGAGTCTTATAAATCCTTTATATTTTTTGAAAATGATTCCAAAATTATCTAATTTAAAACTCAATTGCACGAACATTTTGAAAGGATTTTTATTTACATATGCATCGGGTACTTCAAATGATGAAAGTCCATGTAATTGAAAATTTGTAATAATTAAATTTGACCTAAATAAAAACAAACCTTATTTATACAACAAACTTTCTGTTAGGCCGTACTTACTCAAATGCAGTACTTTTAAGTATAAGTGGAATTATTGGAAATTTAAATGGATCCAGTTTGTATTGCAGTATTTTCTCTCGAACGCATTCGAAGGTCTGGTTAAATTCTGGATCAATTTTTCTGATCATCTCATTGAAAATCTCAATGTCTTTCAAACCTAAAAGAAAATTTATTTCGTTTGAAAATTGTATTTGAAACTTTTACTTACTCATTTCTTCTTGTTCTTCCTCATGATTTGGAATATCGTTTTCGGATAAACATTGTATTGCCAAGACATTGATGAAAATTAGGCAGAAAAATAGGGTACTTTTTGAATATTTCATTTTTGTAACTTATACACGAAACCTTTCAACTTTCAATATCACCTGCTTTGTTTATAACTCACTTAAGATCAAAATACTTTTTAATGATAATCTAATCGCGTTTTTGATAACCCACTTCAAAAGTTACTGTTTTTCGAATTAATTTATTTTTTTAGCATAGTACACTAAATCGAACAAAAATAAAAAAATCACCTTGAATCAAAATAATGGTTACCAATTTAAGTGATTTAAAGATCCAGATTGTGACTATCACAATCATTATCATTCTTTTTATAGATAATTATGTTGCAATTCTTAATTAGATTTTGAATAATGATTATAAAACCGCACCATTTTAGATGGTATGTATAGAAATGGATGGTATTCGTCTGGTCTCTCCATATTCTGCAGATCTGTAAGCTTCATTGGGAAAACTCCGCTATCTTGGAAAATGGAAGCCTATCAAAAAATGTTTAAAATAAAAATTATTCTTTATAAATTTCTCTCAAAGAAAGATTATTATTATTACTAATATTTGCCTTGAATCAATCACTAAGCTATAATTATTGAGGGTTGAAATGCCACCTCTGCAGCATGCATTCCTTATTATCTACACCAGTAACCACTTAAAATTCCTTTCCACAGTTATCAAACTGATAAAATGAAATTCAATTTTTTATAGTTTCTTATGGAATAAATATTATTTTCACATAAAAAATAATAATTTTTAAATTATACTTGGGGGCTCCAGCCCCACAGCATCCTCTGGTTAAACTATGCCACATTTGCTTGACTTCTGTTCTCATTGGGGATATTGCTACGGCAACCAACGACGTGGAAACAACCAAATCTTCGATTATTATGTCATCTCCTACTTTTTAGAATAGAATTTTTTCGCAGATATCATAGCATGAATAAATGGTGCCCAACGTGGGGCTCGAAGATAATTTATATGGTGACTACCCCATCGTTTTGATATTATTGGAAAATTCTCCAGTCATCAGTCTGATTTTGGGCATTCGGTCTTGAATTAACTGAATAAAATTTGTTGTTTCTCACTGACGAAAACAAATTAGAACAATTTTGTCTGGCTGAAAATGTAAATTTTTATCACAATCACACAATATGGTATTGTGTGTGTGTTGCAAAATATTTCCTTGGAATTTGTTTGCTTTCGAACTTATACTTGAATCAGACGAATTCCTTTATCGTGTTTTAATCAACATTTACATAAACTTTTTGGGTATTTAAGTTGAAATCCCCCGTTCCAATACAACAATCATTAAAATTCTTGTCTTGTGAATTTGTGACAGAAATGTTGCTATTTTGGTTTATTGCGTCACTTTCAATAACTTTTTCGTTTGCTGGAAAGTTAGAAAACTATGGTAAGAATTTTTTATGCTCAGATCAATGTACATTGACTAGAATCACTGTTACGACGCTTATACCTTCGACACACTAAAAATTAATGATCATTAACTTTATATATGTTTTATTATTAATAAATTACGAATTAAGGAATTACTTACTATTTGTAATTTTCTGACGAAGGTCTTAATGCAAGACCGAAAGCTCAAATATAACATTATAATTATTCCTTAATTCGTAATTTATTAATAATAAAACATATTTATTTTCACGAATTAATAATAAACCAATTTTAAATCATTAACTTTATTTTAAATTGGAGATATTTCATATTATGTGTACCCAATTTGTGAAATTCAGTCTAAAAGGATCCTTGATGATCATTAACTTGGTAGTGTGTCGAAGGTATTGCCATTTTACTATCATTTTGCTTTCAGATGACAATATTCAAACATTCTTATTTGACAATAAAATTAGAGAAATATTGAAAAACTTATCAATTAATTTAGGACGCTTATACCTTCGACACACTAAAAATTAATGATCATTAACTTTATATATGTTTTATTATTAATAAATTACGAATTAAGGAATTACTTATTATTTGTAATTTTCTGACGAAGGTCTTAATGCAAGACCGAAAGCTCAAATATAACATTATAATTATTCCTTAATTCGTAATTTATTAATAATAAAACATATTTATTTTCACGAATTAATAATAAACCAATTTTAAATCATTAACTTTATTTTAAATTGGAGATATTTCATATTATGTGTACCCAATTTGTGAAATTCAGTCTAAAAGGATCCTTGATGATCATTAACTTGGTAGTGTGTCGAAGGTATTGCCATTTTACTATCATTTTGCTTTCAGATGACAATATTCAAACATTCGTATTTGAAAATAAAATTAGAGAAATATTGAAAAACTTATCAATTAATTTTTTTTTTTTTCTAATTATTTTTCTAATAATTTAGGACGCTTATACCTTCGACACACTAAAAATTAATGATCATTAACTTTATATATGTTTTATTATTAATAAATTACGAATTAAGGAATTACTTATTATTTGTAATTTTCTGACGAAGGTCTTAATGCAAGACCGAAAGCTCAAATATAACATTATAATTATTCCTTAATTCGTAATTTATTAATAATAAAACATATTTATTTTCACGAATTAATAATAAACCAATTTTAAATCATTAACTTTATTTTAAATTGGAGATATTTCATATTATGTGTACCCAATTTATGAAATTCAGTCTAAACGGATCCTTAATGATCATTAACTTGGTTGTGTCGAAGGTATTGCCATTTTACTATCATTTTGCTTTCAGATGACAATATTCAAACATTCGTATTTGAAAATAAAATTAGAGAAATATTGAAAAACTTATCAATTAATTTAAGACCAAAAGATCCTTATATATTCAGAAGTATTGATTATGAAGTGAATAACTATTACTTAAGGTTTGTAAATATTTTCATTTCTGTAACAAGCAAAAATCAGAAAAGTTGCAAAGGAAACCGATAGCTGCCGACTCATCAATTTCAATCTTTTTTTTCCATATGCTGAGGCTCCTATTTTTTTATTTTCGATCTAGAACTTGGCTCATGTTTCGAAACGCCCTGTATATAATATTTTGATCTTTTAGAGCTGATTTACAAGTTAAAGATGCCGTTGTTCGTGGGTTTTCAAATTTTGAACCTACAAATATAAAAAATGTTATGACAATCAAACCTTTTGGAATTAAATCAAAATTTAATATAAAATTTAACGAATTGCAATTTATGATTCCATATTATCAATTAAATGGTTTGGCTGTGTTTGTTCCACTTTACGGAAATGGTGGTCTAAAGTATGTTATTGCTGATTTTTTAAATTTGTTGCTAATATGCTAATTTAGTTTGGTAGTAAAAGATGTTCATGGTGGAATAAAGGCCCAACTGGTAATAAAAGGATCCAAATTTATATTGACAAAATTGCAGTTGAATTTAAACATCGCCCAAACAAATGTAAGTTGAAATATTTATCTAGGTTTTATCAGCCACTCTTGTATTTTTAATGAATGTGCAATTTTTCAATTTGCAGTTATTTATCACTGGAATAATTCATAATCAAGCTTTGAGCCAAATTGTGAGCACAGCAACTACGGAATGTTTTTCTGAATTTATTAACATGTACAACGATCGCTTGGGTAAAATCCTAGGAGAAATGTTGATAGAACCAATTAATAACATTTTGAATCCAGAATTTGAAAGTGATAAATCAAAATGATATTTAAGAAAAGAAACTTGAAAATTATTAGAAAGACTTATTGAAGATAACAAAAATATTAATAAAATATTTTAAAACAATTTTTGTCCCATTTTTGTTCCCAAAAGTTCGAACTTTAAGAAAAGTTGGATTTTGGTTTTGATTAATCAAATTTGAACTTTAGAAAAGTCTCGCTCAAGCACGAGACCTGTTAATTATTATTATGACCTTATGTGGGTATAGCCCTTCTACTAACAATCAATATCTCCATATAGTAGACCATTTTCAAGACTTAGAGGGGTGGTTTTTAATGGAAATAAATTTTGTTTAAGAATTTTAAAACTTTGTGAATATTCTGCAGATATATCAAAAATAAATAATTTTTGACTCGCTTAAAAAATGCATTGTGTTAGATGGGGGGGGGGTTAATTACATCATTGTTAAAAACAGGATATTGCGTATCAATTTAATTTGAATTGAAGTATACCCTACATCAAGTTAGTCTAATCTTGATTTAACTTTTTAGTAAAAATTTGAAGATCCACTTGCTTTTTCAATTTTCATTATCTCAATTTATTTTACATTGATAAGTCGATTAAATTGAATTAATATTTGACGCAATATAATATTCTTGCATTCCATAAGTAGATACAAAAACTCTTGTATTCTGTGATATTAATCATAATATTGAAACCTTCGAAGTTATAACGATGTTACGTTTTTGCTTTTTATTAGCAGCGGTGTTTACTTTTTGTGCTGCATCCGCTTCTTTTGAAGAAATTGGTAAAAGGAAGCATATTTTTCCACTTTAAATCAAATTTATTTAAAATTTTTAGACGAACTTGCCGCCATGGAACCCTACATTTTAGAAAACGAAATTTACGAAATTTTGAAAAATTTGTCGATTCAATTAAGACCGCGAGATCCACACGTAATTCGAGAGATCGAGTATGAAGTGGATAGCGACTACTTACGGTTAGTCAAAATTTTTGTGTAGATCTGCACAACATAAAACCAATCACCGTGGTAGCACCATTGGTTAGTACACGCTTGTTCACAGTAAAAAGGTTTTTTTTATTATTTTAGGTTTGAATTACAAGCAAAAGATGTGCTACTTCGTGGGTTTTCTAAATTTGAAGGAACGGATGTAAAAAATACCGTTACTATATTTCCTCCAGGAATTAAGTCAACCTTTAATATTAATTTTGAAGAACTCCATTTCATTGTGCCTTATTACTACGTGGATGGTATGGCAGTTTTTATCCCACTGTACGGAAGTGGTGCTGTGAAGTAAATATTAAATGAAATTATTGAATTTAAATTTGACTAACTAAATTTTAGTCTTGTGGCACGCAACATAAATGGTGGGGCATTTGCTCAAATTTCTACCGGCTTATCAGGAAAACTCACATTAAAGAATCTTGAAATCAGGCTTAATATCACTGAAACTAACGTAAGTTACGGATTGTTAAACTTTGTATTATACACTTAAAATTATCATACACTTTTACTTTTCTGTTATCTTTCAAAATAATTAAAAATTAATTAATAATTTTTATTTTTAGTTATTTATCACCGGTGTAATCCACAACGAACCTTTCAGTCAAATTGTAAGCACTTCAACCACGGAATGCTTCTCAGAATTCGTTAACACTTACAACGATCGTTTGGGTAAATTGCTGGGTAAAATTCTTGTTGACCCAATCAACAACGTTTTGAACCCTCCTAAAGAGTATGACGATGACTGGTCTAGCGAACAGGAAGATTTAGAGAGTGAGAAAAAAGAATTAATTTCACATGAAAATGAAGATGAAATGAAGAAGGTTGATATTGGACCATACAACTTTGAATATAAATTGAAGGTCAACTAAAAAGCTATTAAAATTTTGTATTTCAGTTCAAGTATATAACGTCAGTTGAGATCAACAATTTGTTGGCAATAATATTGTTAAAAATAAATAATCAGTTTTAGCTTTTTACAAATTTATTCATGAGACCGTAGTAAAATAAAAAGAAATTTCTAGTATGTACTCTGATGAGACCTTACCAAGGTGGAACACCATGTACAGGACTATCGATAGGGGTACCTCATCCGCCCCTGTGCAAAGTTTAATTTAGCCTCTCCTGAAGTCCACTATTTTTACTCTTACTTTTTCACTTTGTCTATCACATTTTGCTTTCCCATGCGTCTCCTCCCTCACTTACCTCTACCCCTTAAACTTACTTAACTAGGTAACGGTTTTGGAAGGGGGGGAGGCTGTTTATAATAATATTAAGTTCCTAAGTACCTGCTCCATAAATGCATGACATGAACATGACTGAATATTATTCTAAATATAATAATAATAGTTATTTTTGTATCTAGGGCGTAAAGTGTAAGTTTTTGGCCCGCGGCGTGAATGTTGTAGCCCAAGCCGAAGGCGCGGTTCTCTCTTAGGTTCTATTTAAATATTCGCATGGCCTATAGAAGTTCACGATGGTCGCGGAACGCATCTTATAAATTACTATAAGATTTTATGGAACTATGTGATTCGATTTGCATCGCTGCGACGTTACGTTTTCTAAAACGTAGCTTAAAATCTCTAAGCTAATGATTAAATAAATATAAAATGCAATATGCATATTATGGGTCCTCAAACAAAGGATTCTCGTAGGCCCAATATACCTCTCTCCGCCACTGGTGCTAAACTGCATCTATAGTGGCTCATGGGCGCAGTCTCATTTAATGTAGATAGGCAAATTGAAAAATTATACTTCTAATAGGTTGCCTATCTTGACATGACATGATTAGGAATACAAGAGTAATACATATATTTTTGTTTATCATATTATTATCTAATCATTATTCTTTATTTACATAATCGAAAAACAATGATATAAAATATTAAAGTGAGAACTATTGAATTTGTACTTTAACAGTGCCGCGCAGTGGCGTAACTACCAGTGTGCGCGGTGTGCGAATGAACACGACCCGTAAAATCGTAGGGATCTAGGAAAATTCACCGAAAGCAATTCACCAAAAATACAATTCACCGAAATTACAATTCACCGAAAGAAAATTCGCCGAAAAATAGGAAAAATAGAACATTTTTACATATCAATAACTAATATTGTAGGATATACCACGCAAATAATCTCAAATAATGTTTTACGGCCGATGGGACCCTTTTGGCCGTTAATTGTTGCTCGATGACAATTATACATGTCATAAGGGGCCGTCCATTAATTACGCAAGGGCTTGGGGGTGGTGGTATCGGAAATCTTACGGACCCCTTGTGGGGGGGGGGTCCGATGTATTCCTTACGTAAATTTGGATGGAGCAATGTCCAGTGCTACCCCCCCTATACAGTGTGAATATTTGTGTTTTATGTCATTTATTTCCAGGACGTTACAAAAATTTAAATAATTGCCAGCATTGCAAAATCTTTCAACTTTCTTTTATGTAAAAACGCTAAAAGAAATTGATTTACTTATTTGAACATCGCGTAATTCAAAAAGGGGGGGGGAGATTCCCATGTTCTAATTTTCGAATAACATGGTTTTCCAATAAATAAATCAACTTCCTTGAGTGTGTTTATATAAAAAAGTGTTGAAAGATTTTATAATGCTAGCAATTATTTAAATTCTTTGACAGAAAACACAAATATTCACACCGTATAGGGGGGTAGCACTGGATATTTCTCTTAAAATATTTTTTTATGCATTTAATTATTATCTTTATTAACTTTGTGTATTTCCTATAATATATTTATTATTCATATTTTATAAATATATAAGAGGAGGAGAGGGGTAAAAATTAATTTTTTTTTAAATAATCCTTACGTAAGATGTGGGTGGGGAGAGGGGGGTTGACAAAATCTTACGTACCCTTACGTGGAGGAGGAAGCGGGTCAAAAATTACAAAAATAATCCTTACGTAATTAATGGACGCTCCCTAATTAGATTATCCATTTAATAATAACTTTAATTCAACCTCTTATGTAGGGTATCAAGGTTGCCAACTTGTTTTTCGGTGAATTGATTTTCGGTGAATTGTTTTCGGTGAACTTTCCGGATATCAAATCTTAGGGGCCCGAGACAATATAAAGGAAAAAATTATTAAACAAGGTTAAAAAGCGTCTGTGCAAGCCGGAAACGGACAACTCGGCAATGGAAATCCACCGGTCGAGCTTAGGTTAGTGTTAGGAAACGATTTTTTTAAATGAAGGTACCGTTAAAAGAGAGATCCGCCGGTGCCGAGTCGAGCGGAGTCGAGTAAGGCGATGCCAAATTGATATGTACCCTTCCTTGTTCTGGGGGGTATTCCATACCCCCCAGGCCCCCCGGTTTTACGCCCATTTCAGAGGAATAAGTTTATTTTGGTTTAACAATGTTCTAATTGATTTTTTATAAAAGAAAACCTTATGCTTAAACGGGCCGGGGGGGGGGGTGTAGTGCAAATTAAACCGATTACCACGGGTACGTTTAATTTAAATATTTATTTACTAGCTGGAAGGCCCATCCACGGACGGGCAGTTCGCCAAGGTTGAAAACTCGATTGGTGTGCTACTCGATCCCAGGGGGAGGTGATTTTAAGTTGGTACTACCAACGACCAATCAGAATGCGTTGTGTGTCCTAAAAAATTGACACGCCGGAGGAGCGTGCTGGTCTTTTATATGTTTGATACAAAACATTATTAAACTAAAATAAATTTATTCCCCTAAAATGGACGTGAAACCGGGGGGTCTGGGGGGTATGGAATACCCCCCAGCACAAGGAAGTAGCGATATAATTTTTCAAAATTGATAAAGACGCAAATTTAATTCTTGAGAAAACATATTTTACTTATTACGACTGGGGGGAATTATATTATAGCACCCGGTTTGTCAATTGTTTTACTAATAATATTATCAAGGTATCGCTCAAGTCACGGAAAGATTTTCTTATGAGAATAGCCCGCTAAACACCCTAAAATGTAAAGAAATTAATGTGCAACATAGGGTCTGGGGAGATACGGACAGTGACGTAAATAGCGGGGGGGGGATGGTCCCAGGCCACTATATTATTTTGAGACTAAATTTTTTTTTTAAATCGCACACCTCAATCGAGGAGCCAGTAAAATGCTCTTGCTCCCGGGTATAAAATTTGAAGTTACGCCACTGGTCAAAAAAAAATTTTGACTTAAAAAATATATTTGCAAGAGAAAATCTGTCTATCACAAAAATATTACATAATGATTTTCTGTTTAATGTGATTCCAATATCGATCCAGTAAAACATTTATTAAAAATTCTAGTAAAGCGAGAACAAACGACTTTTCTTGCAATCTTGCAAAACAAGTAAACAAACTTGAAGTTATTGTCGTCGCTGACGTAAGACGTACAAACGTGCTGCTATATTGATTTGATAAAATTTAAAGAGGAGCAATTAATTTATTAATAATATTGTGGACTGTTAATAAAAATGAATGAATACTGTAACCTACGAATTTAAACAAAGAAAAATGAATCCTTTCAATTATTGTTTGACCGCCATTAACGCGCATGAATGGATTAACGAGAGACACTAGTTGAACAATATTCCAAACGTATCCATACAGATTGCATATTATTGCAATAGATTGCATTGTTATTTACTATTCTTGTGCTGCCATCTGTCGGTATTTATGTTCTTAAGCAGAAGGATAACAAATAACAGTCGACGCTGTCTTACCTATTAGGCCAGTCATTGGGGACTTAAAAATGAAAAGTTAGACAAAATTGCAAAAGTTTTTATATTTTGGGACAACATTATGACTGGTAAAAAAATTATTAATCCGATTTTTGCACCCTTTTTTGTTCCCCGGAACATTGTTTAATTGTTAAAAGAAGAGTGTAAATTTGCAATAACTCTATGAAAAAAATTCCGAAATTTACCCCTCGGTCTTACCTGATGACCCCATCTTCCCCACCCTACTTGCGGAAATTTGACTTTAATTCTAAAAAGCATCCACGATGGCTCAATTTTATCGATATTTTTTAAAATTTCTAATTAATACCTACTAATTTTAACACGCACCTGTTTCAATTAGCACTTATTGCTTATTTTATCTCATTTAACAACATTTTTAACTCAAGAGTTTGTCTTATCTTAAAGCATTGTATTTTAATGCAATTGAGACTCCAAATTTTTATCCGAACAATCAATCAATAAGTTAGAAAAGCTTTATAAGCAGTCATATCGTCAATATTTTTAAATTCCTTAGTTGATTCGAGTATCTCTTTTGTGAATAAAAAAAATTTACTGCAATGAAACGTTTCTTATTTTTAACAGCATTCGCTGTTATTTTTTCGTTTGTAACGGCATCCGAGGATCTTCCGATCGAAAATCGTAAAGAAAATACCTAAATCCGCATTTTTACAATTTATACTAAAATTTTAATTCCAGCAAATTTGAACGCCGCCGTCGTTGAACCTTACATTTTGGAAGGATTTATTAATGAAACTTTGACAAATTTATCCATTTTATTGCAATCCTATGACCCTTACATTATTCCAGAGGCCGATTACAAAGTTACAAGTACTTATGTCAGGTTAGTTTTAAATTTAATTTTGTAATTTTAGTAGAATAAATTTTACATAATTTTAGAGCCGAATTATTAGCAAAAAATGTTTATCTTAGTGGATTTTCAAAATTTTCCGCGACTGATCTCCACAACAAAGTTACGATAATTCCCCCGGGAGTTAAATCGACTTTCAAACTCAAATTTGAAGAATTACAACTTATTGTGCCTGATTATTTCGTCGATGCTTTGGCCGTTTTCGTTCCCTTTTATGGAAAAGGATTTCTCAAGTAAAAAACTTTAATATTACAAAAAGTGAGAAAATTTTAAATTTATAATTTTAGTTTAAATGTACGAGAAATTCACGGTGGAGCGTTTGCTCAAATTCTTACGACCACACAGGGACTGAGGTTAAGAAATCTTGAACTTCATCTCAATATTTCTCAAACTAACGTAAGTGGAATTTTATTATTTTATCGTAAAATTTTTATTCCTTTCGATAAGATTACGGTATTTAAGTGTTTACTTCATATTTTAGCTGACTATATCTGGAGTGCTCAATAATGAGCCTTTAAGCCAAATTATAAGCACATCTACAACCGAATGCTTTGCTGAATTTGTTAACTTGTACAACGATCGTTTAGGCAAATTACTGGGTGCTAGGCTGGTTCCTGTAATAAATAATATTTTGCATCCTAAACCAAAGGGCCTTTTAGATGATTTAGAAGAAACTTATGACATGGACAGTGAGAATTTAGAAGGAGATGACGGGAGAGATACTTCAAGTGCCGATGAAGGAGAATCCTTTGAATTGGGCCCATATAAATTTAAGATTAAAATAGTAACCTAACATACAAAAGTATAATACTTGTATAATTTATTCATGGTGAATATAATATTATATCGATAATATTTATTGTAAAAATTGGTATGCGGTACTTTATTTAAATAATCATTATTATTATGTTTTTGCCTACATTTCATTTACCTTAAAACAAAAAATTACTGTAAATCAGTGAAGAATTGTGTGATTTATTCTCAGTATAGCTTATTCGTACTTTATACTTGCTTTGTAGAACTGGCCCTAAATAGAATTTCAAATTAAGAGGAATCCTTAAAGTTGGAAAATACACGTTCGTATTTCAATGATATCTTGCTTATTACTCAAGAAAATTGCACAAAAGTATATATTTTTTAAAAGAGGACACTTGGACGCAGGTCACTGTGTTTTTATTTTTTTAAATTCAAATTTTTTGAAAAAAAAGTTTTGAAAATAATTTGAATTTTAAAAAAATAAAAACGCAGTGACCTGCGTCCAAGTGTCCTCTTTTAAAAAATATATACTTTTGTGCAATTTTCTTGAGTAATAAGCAAGATATCATTGAATTACGAAAGTGTATTTTCCAACTTTAAGGATTCCTCTTAATCTCAATGGGTTAAACCATAAGATCTATGGGTTAAACAAACTGGTTCAATTTCAAAATAAGCGTTTGTAATTAAAAATGTAAAACCTTTTATAAAAATTGGACATTCGGTCATGTAAGCGTAAATAATACCGAAATCGCGGTTACTCATTAAAGTAAATTTAAAATTAAAGCTCCCCGTGTGCGCATTTTTTGTGATGTAGTATGTCTATACCAGGGCCGGATTTACCAATTTGCCGCCTGTAGGCATAATAATATTTGCCGCCCCCTTCATTACACAAAAATATTAGGGGGTGAGTTGTAGTGGTCGGCTGACGTGGTCGCCCAGGGGATGTGGGGGGGTCCCCCTTAAAATGGATTATATGACCACCGATGATATTTTAATAAACAATAAACAACAAAATAAGCAATCGCAACTAAAAGTCTACTATTCAACTCAAATTAATACCTATGTATACATTAATTTCATATGATTTTCTTAGAAATCAGCGGATGTAGTCAAATGTAACTACAGTGGCTCGCAAAAATCTTCGGACACTCCTATGTTTTTTTTTTGAAGCCGTTTTTTGACATATAAACATCTATTTTACAACAAAACTTTTTGAACATTTTTTGTAGAAAATTTCATTATCTTCAATTTTATACCTATACATTTTTTCATTTTGTCGCTCCATTTTTGACTGAGAGCGACTTAAACAAGACTCGGGAAAATACAAAAAATATTGTCACCTGTATCTCGGAAACGGTGCGACAAAATAGAAAAATGTACCTATATGAATAAAAATGTAGGGAACGAAATTTACAAAAAAAAAGTTCCTCTTCATTTTTCTATTTTGTTGCACCGTTTCCGAGATACAGGTGACAATATTTCTTGTATTTTCCCGAGTCTTGTTTAAGTCGTTCTCAGTCAAAAACGGGGAGACAAAATGAAAAAATGTATAGGTATAAAATGGAAGATAATGAAATTTTCTACAAAAAATGTTTAAAAAATTTTGTTGTAAAATCGATTTTTATATGTCAAAAAGCGGCTTCAAAATGTGCAATTTACATTGCTAACATAGGAGTGTCCGAGGACTTTTGCGAGCCACTGTATATACTTCAGAGGCTCAATAAGTTGATATTTATTCTTGATAAGTTGAGAGTTAACTTACAAATAATTATAAAAATTATGGTTGGAAAATATTTTAAAAATAATTCTTATTTTTTACTTTTACATTGAAAATTTGCCGCCCCTAAAAATTTGCCGATCTAGGCAGCTGCCTACTCTGCCTATTTAGAAATATGGCCTTGGTCTATACAAAAATTGTATGGTAGATCATAATATGAGCGAATCAAATTAATGTAGCCCACTATGGTGATCTAAACGCCGTTCATAAATTAACCCATTGTTAAATCAATGGAGGGTTGCAGCGAATGCCCTGGTTTTTAAAAATGATATGTTCGTCCTGGGCATGACCTAAAACTGCAACCCTTGTTCTTTGTGAAAAGAACAAGCTCCATCTTCGTGTAATGCGGTTATACCACAACAAAGAAGCTGCAAATAATTATCTCGAGATATGATATGCCGTGGCTCAGATTCCACGTTAAACCGTAGAGCAAGCAGGATAATCCTTATCCGTGTCCGGTACGTGGAGTCTACGGCATCCTGAAAGATTGTGATCTGAGGACCATTTGCGTGTGGGTAGAATGCACACTGTGGGGTGTAAAGGTAGTGAAAATATTTTTTAGAAAAGGGCCTCAAAATTGAATTGCGCCTGGGGCCTCTCAAGTGCTAAATCCGCCACTACTCTATATCCAAATCGTTAAAGAAAAATATGGGTTGCTATTTTAAAGATAGATCGGTGACGTCGTTACTCTCAAAAAGAAATGACCAGGTGTGTTGTAAATTTTCTCAGTTTGATGCAAATTTTCGAAATGCCGCCCTTAAACACAAAAACCAATATAGAAAAGTGTTGCATAAAATATTATTGATTATTGAATGATTCAAATTTATTGCATTTTGATCTTACTGCTTATACCTAAGTCTGCGTTCAAAGTAAACGTTCGATCTTTGTGTTGAAATATTTGTCCGGTTACCAGCTTCGTTTGTCCTCAGTTACATTAATTAACATTGAAGGGTGATGAGCAGGTAAGCTGGTGCCAGCGCCGGTAAAATTACCTCCACTCTGGAAGCAGCCTAAGGTGACCAACAATTTTTTGTACAAAAGAGCGAATGACCTTTTTTACGTCTTCTTTTTCAGGTGCCTATCCAATTCCGGATGTTGGAGATACTCCTGGCTAAGGAGATGTTAATGGGATGGCATTCCCCATAGTACACAGATCGATTTTGGACTTTTTAGATCATTAACATTTAAGAATTCTCTTGGCATATTACCCTCGGTGGTTTACCATTGACTTCCGAGGGGAGACGGTCAGAATAAAGTTCTTACTTCACTCGGATTCGAACCGGGTATTTAGCGTTCATAGTTAACTCGAGTGACCACTATGCTCTGACCACTAGGCCACCTTAGTTGCCTTCTTACTGTGCCGCCTGATGCAGCCGCCTCTCTACATCATAGCGAATTTGATATTAATAATTTATTTCGACATTATTTTTTTTTTTTTCAATTTTTCATTCAGATCCAGAGTGTAAATTTACACCATCAATGGTGGTATGGAATACCCCCCAGCAACAAAGAAGATGTTTTCGCAAGAATTAAATTTGAATCTACAATTTTGGGAATCATCTCCTTGCTTCCTAAAAATGTAAGTAAGTTGAGAGGTTTTTCACATTTTTAGGATTCTTCGCCACCCTAGAAAATAGAACACTTGAAAATGAGATAAAATTAAGTATTATGTAGTTTAGGTTCTTAAAAAATTCGTTCCCTGTTCCCTGACTTGGAGGGTACTTTCAAAAGTAAGCAATTTGCAAAATGGGTGGTTTCTCACTCTGTGGCTATGGGCGCACAGATGTGGGGCGCCAAATAAATAATATTTTCTTATCCTATTTTTTCTTTCAAAAATTTTTCTAGATACAATAGAATCTCTGTGAAGCGAATGCGTAGAAACAAAAACTCGTACAATCGTGTTTATGTTGGTGGAATTGGGTGTCACGTGATGTCCTCTGCGCTAGATTTTGTCTACGCCCTCTCATCTTCCTTTGTGATCACTCTACCGCATAAAAATATATTTTACGAAGGTAAACAAAATTTCCAATCATTAGCCAAGAACAGTGCACTTACCTTAAATTATTATTTTAACAAGCAATTAATAACAAATAGGTCGCAACTCATTTGAAATTAGATCGGGGGTTTATATCAGACGAAACACCAGTGAAGAAAAACAAATTATGAATACCCATATGCACATTTTCACGTTGGGGTGTATATCCCACAGGGGCATATATCCCACATTTACCCTAATTAAACCCTGGTCAGAGGGTTATTAAAGGGAAAGTCATTTTTTATCGTTGGGCGGGGAGAAAAAAATATTTTTCGCAGAATGGACAAAATGGTTATAATAAAACCACCATTATTTAGTTTCATGTACAAGAAAAAGTAATACTTAATTTTATGAAAAATATAGAAAAAAAGTTCGAATTTCCAAGTCCCCAAATGCTCCTCTGCACGCAACTGTTTTTATTGTATAAACTATAAATAAATATATAACATTTAACAAATTCTTTGGTTCGAGCGTTGGGAGAGGGGTAAGTTCGAATTAAACCAAAATCCAAAGGCGCTCTTCACTTTCTACCCTCATCGTTACGGCTGACTCTGATTCTACTGTCTTTGGGCCAAGTTTGAATCGTGCGTGCTTGGTGTGCTGGTGCAGAAACTTATTGGGAAACATAATATTTAAATGATTGCGTGCCCTCAGTTTCAAACAACTATCAACACAAATAATTATTATTAATGTCATTATCTTTCCTTCAGACACAAACACGAGCGGATTGCAATCATTTGCATGAAATCCCAGATCATGCCAACTCAGATTCTGATTGTTTTTGATTCCGACTAGTAGGTACGCACAGTGGCGTAACTACCAGTGCGCGCGGTGTGCAGCGGCGGCTCTAGCAAGATTTTTAAGTGGTGCGAGATCTCATTTTGCCCCCTCCCCCACCATGGAGTAAAACGTAAAAGAAACAATATTTGTTTGAAAAGGTGTATTTAAACAAATTAAGAAAGAAAAATTAACTACAAAGCCACTTTCCTCGCTTTTGCGCTTACAAATTTCAAAAAAATATTTTTTTTTCCAAAAAAAAAACAACAAATTATTCATTTTTTCGAAATATTTTGTTATTTTGGCGCCCCCCTTAGGATGGCGCCCGGTGCGACCGCACCGGTCGCACCGCCCTAGAACCGCCGCTGGCGGTGTGCGAATAAACACGGCCCGTAAAATCTTAGGGGCCTGAGGTAATGTAAATTAAAACATTCTTAAACAAAGGTAAAAAGCGTCTGTGCAAGCTGGAAATGGGCTACTCGGAAACGGGAATCCACCGGTCGAGCTTAGGTTAGTGTTAGGAAACGACTTTTTTAATTGAAGGTACCGTCAAAAAAGAGATCCGCCGATACCGAATCGAGTGGAGCCAAGTGGCGCGGTGTCGAGTAGGCCGATGCCTTAGTTGTTCTGGGGGGTATTCCATACCCCCCAGACCCCCCGGTTTCACGTCCATTTCAGGGGAATAAATTTGTGTTGGTTTATCAATGTTTTATTGATTTTTTATTAAAAGAAAACTTTTATTTGAACGGGGCTGGGGGGGGGGGATGTACTGCAAATCAAACCGATTGCCACGGGTACGTTTAATTTAAATATTTATTTATGCAATTAAAAACATTATTAAAGTAAAACAAATTTATTCCCCTGAAATGGTCGTGAAACCGGGGGGTCTGGGGGGTATGGAATACCCCCCAGAACAACTAAGCAATCATTTGATATGTCAAAATTGATATAATTCTTGAGAAAACATCTTTTTCTTACCCCCCCCCCCACAGTAAGAAAGCAACCCCCCGATTGGCTATAAGCTTATCCCTGATAAGTAGGGCTCACTAGACCCCTAAACTGTGAAGAAACCGGGGGCCTGGGGGTTATGGAGTACCCCCCAGCACAAGCAAGTAACGATATGACTTTTTAAGATTGATAAAGAAGTAAATTTAATTCTTGAGAATACATTTTTTGCTTACTTACGGCTGGGGGTATTCTATAGCAGCGGTCGGCAACCGGTGGTCCGTGGCGTAATTTTAGTGGTCCAAAGAGGCCTCAAAGCCAGTGACGTAGCAAGTCAAGACCGGGCCCTGGTGCAAGATCCACAGCGGGCCCCCTTCATTATTTTATTATAAAAAAAAAAAATTTTAATAACAATGTTATTGCACAAAAAACATGTAAGTGACAAAATGGCATCGTAGATTTGCCTAGAAAGATTTTTTGGTGGTGCGAGATCCCAATTCCCCCCCCCGGGACTAATGAAAATTTAGCACTTATGAAGCTTCAGGCGCAATTCAATTTTGAAGCCACCCTCTAAATAATTTAACTTCCGGCACATGGGGGTGGGGAAAGCAGCGTCTTTTAGCGCCGCAGGCGATTTTTTTGGAAAATACTACCTATTTTTCACCAAATGTTACTATTTAACCAGAAATTCCCCATGAAATTTTGATGTTGCAACTTCGTCATTCGTTGCCTCGTAAATATAGCTATAATATTTACTGAAAGAATTACATTATTCAATTTTTTCAAATATTTCTTTATTTTGGCGTTCCTTCAGGGCGTCGGCCCCACGGTGCAGACGCTCCGCCCTGGGGCCCTCGCTGTATTCAATGTGCAAACTTTCATAGATAATTTTTACAAAAATGTCTGTAAATAATAGAAATCAATTTTGTCCGTGTACCGGGCCCCCACGGGGCCCGGGCCCTGGTTCCCGGCACCACTCGCACCACCTGTTGCTACGTCACTGCCTCAAACATTGAAAATTAACCAATATAAAATTACAACTGCTTGGCTACATTTAAAGGTTTGCTGATGTTCAGGTTGTAATAATTACGAAAATTGAAACTCATTGGTACAAGAATTGTCAAGATTCGTTAGGTAAAAGAGTTAAAATCCAAAGTCCACGAGAAATTTTTAGTTATAGCAACATTTGGTGAAAATTTGATGGACCTAATTTTGGGGTTGGGATTGGGTATTAAAACCAGGTTTTAATGTGCAATATTCTTACATAAAATAGACAGTATTTTCAAAAAAAGTCGCCTGCGGCGCTAATGAACGGGGTTTCTCCCCCCATGTGCCGGATATTGAAAATTATTACTGTAAGTTGTAGGGGTAATCAAAATATTTAGATATGGTGGCCTCAAAAGTTCTAAAACAACCACTGGCTATACGTAAAAATATGTTCTTCGCATGTTGCTCAGAGCAAATGTAAGCGTGGGATTCAATAAGTTTAATTAATTATGACAAAGAGTTTAAAAAAGGTTTTTCAACAAAATTTAGCGATCAAAGTGAACAATTAAAAAGTTAGTGGTCCGCGAAATTTAAATTTCCAATTTAGTGGTCCGCAATACCCAAAAGGTTGCCGACCGCTGTTCTATAGCACCCGGTTTTTCAATTATTGTTTACTTATAATATTATAAAGGTAGTCCAAGTCAGAGAAAGATTTTTTAGGAACATAAACTACATCAATCAATCAAGGGCTTGTCGGAATATTGCCACTTCTATTGAAGTCTTTACAATCTATTTCACGGGGTGGATTAATCCTCTTTTGCTACTCTTTTTACTACAACTTTTCGCCACAGCGTGTGGATGTCCACCGGAAGGCCGGACTAAGAAATTCTACTATGTCCGCGACTTGAACCCAGAATTTCCGCTCCGTATCTCAACCAGCAATCACATCAATCCATTGATACCTACCGATACCGTAAAATGGGGTAACTTTGGCCCTTAGGTGTAACTTTGTCCCAAAACAAAAAGAATGATTGCATCATGTAGGTATGCTGGAAACTAAGCGTCTCAAATTCATATAGTAGATAGCCTGACATAATCGGCGATTACTACATGAATCATAGGCTTAAAGTTACAGTAGGGCCAAAGTTACCCCATTTTACGGTACTTAATTTGATCTCATTTTGAAGTGTTTTCTTTTTCTAAGGTGGATAATCCCGCTAAACACCTTAAAATGTTAAGAAATTAGTGTGCAACCTAGGGTCAACCCAACGGGGGGAGGGGTAAGAGGGAGGAATGTGATCCCGGGCCCAATACTTTGGACCCCCTTAAACTGCATTATCGAGGAGCCCTTGAAAGCTCTTGCTCCCGGGCCTAAAATTTGAAGTTACGCCACTGGGTACGCAAATATTCTAAATTGATTAGAATTTAGAAATTTTTAGAAGAGCGATCGCTCAACCAGACATAATAATCATTTTTTTTTTGTTTACAAATTATCGAACTGTGACAATTCTGTCGCCAGTGGAAACAATATTTTCAAGTTCAAAACCAACGGTCATCGCTTTTAAATTTTCAAAATTCAATATTTTAAAAACATACAACATAGGATTTCTAAGCGCTGCTTTGAAAAATGCATAGCATAGTCCAGCCCTTATAGTAACAATCAGAACAGGCCCGTAGCAAGGGGGGGGCACTTGGGGGCACGTCCCCCCCCGTAATGTTGAAAAGACAAAGAAAATGGAAGGGGAACAACCGAAAATTTTACATTTTACAAAAGATTTTTTACAAGTGCCCCACCCGAAATGAAATCCTGGCTACGGGCCTGAATCAGAAGATTTAATACTCGAAAGTGCATCAATCCAAACATCAGACATCACTGTATTATAATAATGACGCTTTTGTATGACACAATAATCGTCACATAGCCACTCCCCACTGAATGCTGATTTTCCCAGGCTTTCCCCGACTTTTCCAAACCTTGAAAACTAACAGATTCCAAAACTTAATTTCGGATCGACTAAACCAGACTAAATAAAATACATTATTCGTACCAATATTACAAATATTGAATAAATGTAATAATAATAACAGATTAAAAAATAATATTTAAGATTTTACACCATTCATTTCTAGACTTCAAATTTCCTTACTTTCCAATGATCAAATTTGAACATTTCTACATTTTCTGTTTTCAGAACATTGAGAAATTTTAGCTGTAGATTAAATATTTGCGATTCAACCAATCCAGATCAATTATTAAAAAATAATCGTAAAACGTTACAAAAATTTTAATTTTTTGAAAATTAGAAAACTTATGTCTGTTTACCTATTACAGAACAGCCAATATCGTGTAACATGTAATTATTATTATCTTAAAATTAATTGAAAAAGTCGACAACACACGAAATTATTCAGGTGAGCTCCGATGTATTCCGAAACGATAAAGCTATTTATTTTCGTTTCGCTACCGGTTGCATTTCACGTGAAGTGTTTGTGGTGGTCGGTTGTGTACCATCGCGCAACTTTGAAAAATCCGCGTGTTCAATTCGGCGACAAAAAATAGCAAAGTGATTTATAAAAAAGTGCGTAAATTTTGCGACGTAGAATAAATTTCGGATGCCTCAAAATTTAGGTTATTAACACTTTAAAATATTATTTTGTGACTCATTAATTATTTTGTTATTACATCACTATAAATAACAAGAAAAACGAACTCGCGTGAAAATGAAACCTCAAAAAGTGCTTTTAATTTGTGCCTTCTTTTTGTTTATCGATTGCTTACATGCAATTGAAGATTATTGTTCTGTAAATCAGTTTCCAAATTTGGGAAATTATCTGCAATTTACTAAAGAACCCAGTGCGTTTGAATACGCAATCGAGGGAAAATTTAAAGGACTGCATTGCTGTGCCAAAGGATACAAAAGCATCGAATGGTAAATATGATTTTGTTATTTTTTATTTTCACCTTTTTTTTTGTGGTGGAGAGATCATTTACATTCTTTTGTTCTCAATTTATTTTTGCAACCTACAATCACGAACCTGCTTTCAAAATTCTAGGGATTTCTTTTGTTGTTTCTACTCCAAAAAGTTTCAAGTTTGATTGGACCACACAGATTTAATAAGAGATTCAAATTTAAAAAAGCGGTCTTCTACTTTTTGACTAATTATTGTCAAAACCTGGCGCACTTATCTACGATCTCAAAAATTTTGTCACGAAATGCAGCCTCCATTCATAGTTTTTATCTCGAAGGAAAAAACAAGTTTGAATCAAGTCGTTCTACATTTTGAAAAAGTTTTGAAACTTATCTGATTTTTTTACCTCGTTAAAATTTTTACAAATTTCGATGTGTAGTATATAGGAGATTCATTAAGGATTAACCCACAGACCAGTTTATTATACCAGGGTACCTCTATCTGTCTGTAATCTTGTAGAACAAGTTAAAACTTGTCCTGCCAATTCCATTGTGAAGAAACAAGAAGTCGTGATGAATCATTGGGCGATTTTGTTAATTTTCAACTAACTGCTTCAGCGAAAAGTAAATTTGCTTGATGTAAATAATTACTTTTGTCGATTCAGCGTTTGGTTTTTAAAAAAATTCAACTGAAAACTGATCAAGATAATGGCAATAAAAAATGGTCGTCTTATTATTATGCAAGCAATTTATTTAAAGTTGCGTTCGGAATATTTTAAAGACTCATTGATCGACGATAAATTGGAAATATTGAAGCGTTGATGGGATTCGTACATTTTTTGCTACTTTCTCACACAATCTTATAAAATAAATTAAAATACAAATTTTTAAGCGACGTCAATGGATAATCCTAATATGTTTCGGTATCCTTAATCTATTTTAAATGATCACCGTCCCATTATTACGAGTCTACATTATATGATATCCGCTGATGCTTTTAAAAAAAAGTCGACACCTGGACTAGCGGTTATTATCCAATTTTATTCAAATTTCCTCCCGTGTCACTGTCTCGTTTTTTTTAGCCAAAAAAATTTCCAGCAGAAATCAAACTATGACTCATACAATTTCTTTTCTTATTACATTTTATTTAAAATTAAAATTACCAATGAAAGACTGTACCATAATAAGGTATAAAAGTGGTCATAATTTTTTGAGACAACTCTGAGTACTTGGGTTTGATGTCTTAATTTATGGCATCGTAAAAATGAAGAGCTTTAAAGCTTTTGTGTGTGAAATGGCCTTATTTACTTGTTATTTACTACTGCAAGACCCACGGACCTATAACAATTTCATAGAGGCCGGATATTCTAGTTACAGGGGGGGGGGATTTTTATGTCTGGAATTATTGCTCTATAAATATGCAAAATCGCAGCGCAGCTGGACAACCATTTCTTGGAATGATAAGTCCGAATATGATTCCAGCCAAGCCGGACACTTGAGATTAACAAATAATAACGAAGAATGGGACAAAATTCAATCACTTTGAAGTTCAGGGTGGCCAGATTGTGAATCAATTTTTCAAAATATTCCTTATTTTACCACACAATATTTTTTACTTTATTTTAATATTGATTGGTTGCTAAGGTTGGGATTGCATGTAATAATAGTAATTATTTAACATAATTTTTTTTACTGGGAAATGTTTACTTTTCTTATCATAGTGATAATATAAATTTTGAAATAGATTTATCCGGTGTAAATAACGAAAATGTGTTCCTGGAAATTTAGAGTAAAATCAGGGCGTGTATGATGTAATATCCACATTATTTTATGCAAACCCTTATTGTTATTTTTCTCCTTGTAAGACCCTTAATAATTTTGAAAAAATTCCCCGAAAAATCCTTTCGGTTTTCCAATTTCTCGTCGTTTTATGAAATTTTTACTGCTTTCTCAAGTAATGATTGGTCTTTTGAACCCTGAAGAGTTGATAACCTATCGATAATTCTGCGAAACAATAAAAGTGGATGTTTGCCATTCCAATTATTTTTTTCCCGAATCTCGAGACGATCCCGCATGAAATAATTTACCATATAAAATGAATCATGTTAACAAGAGCTTCGCTTAAATCCATAAATAATAAAAGGCGATATTCAAAAAACAATAAATAATGCAGGTAAAATATGAGTGACCCTAAGAAATTTCATCGTCTGGTCTTTTGAACAACCTATAATTTGAAACCGAACACGTCCCAACTCTCATTTTACAATCTTATTTTAATTAACCGACTTTGGAAGAATGCAAACCCTTCCGTTAAAAAAATGCGCTAGCTCCATTAACTTTAACTTTTTAACCTTAGCAACGGATATTCCGAAAATGGTTGCGCGGTTCATAATTTGGTAAAAAAATATGACTGGACAAATTTTACCGAAACTAAAAATATCCGCTTAAGAATTTTTAACAGCCTTCAGGCTAACGAATAATTTTGTTGTAACTTGTAACCGTCTCGTCTTCTCAAATTATTGTCATCCAATTTTTTGTTTCTACCTAAATTATCCTTTGGTAATATAAAACATTTGGAACAGAAATTAAATTTTTATGTTCTCGGAAGTTTTATTTCGTTTTCCTGTCTTTCTCCGAAAGAAAAATCAATAATTCAAGAAATTTTAATACTGTCAGTTTTGACCATTTAAAATATTTATTTATATCGGTATCAAATGATACGAATGGGATAATTAAACTTGCATGAGATTCCGAGGCAAAACAATAAGAAGTTTTTTACAAATTTTAATATGGTTTGAGTAAAAATTATACATTTGCAAGTCAAATCATACAAATTACAATAATTTATTCCTTCCAAATTGAATCGATATAAAAAAATGTACATAATTGGAAAGTTTAAATTTTATCTCGCGAAATGCAATGTAATTGACCATATTGATTTTGAGCTTGCAAAATTATTGGGAACCTTGAAAGTCATTTTTCAGTATCAGATTCACGTATCTTTACGACAGGAAAATAAAATATTTTCGCGTACAATTCTCAATAATTATTGCAATGCATAAAGTGAATAAAGGCAATTCATTGCATTTTAATCGATTGGCGTCTATAAAAATAACTATCGAGAAATAATTACCCGCATACTTTCTTCCATACTGCCAAAGAAAAGAAGAAGATTATTGATTAATGAGTTTATTGAATCTTACACGATTTTGAACGGTTTTTGGAAACTTTGGAGCAAATTTGAAACAAATCATCAAACAATACTTTTTTTACCTTCTTGGGAAAGTTACGAAACAATTAAGATACCAGTGCTTACTAATTTCTAAAGAAGAATCTCATAATCTTCTTTCATTTTTCTGCAATTTTTGAAAAAATCCGTTAGGCCTTACTCGGAATTTTAGTCATAGCTTTGTAAATCGAGGGATTTTGGTCGAAAAGTAATATAAAATTAACGACAGATTAGTATTTATCCAAACTACAACAAGAACCGACAGGTTAGATTCCAACCCTTCTGCCATAGGGTAGTTGTATGGAAGTGTTGATTTCTTGAACAAACAGGTCGGTCCGAAAATTAATAATGCTGTATCCCAAACACGTCAAGATTTAATCGGGAATTGTTAAAAAATGGACCCTCAAGAATTTACAATAGGTTTATCCATCATTTCTTATAAATTTATTTTAAAAGTTAGCTATTGTGTGTCACAATGGTAAAATTATTACCGACATTTTATTTAAAATCTTGGAAACAGTTTGGAATGGTATTTATGAGCTTGTCATTTCTTCTGCGAGCACACCTATAGTTAATTATACCTTTTGTGCTTGACACCCTTAAAAGTGTTTGCCAATAACCGCCTTAGCACCCCCTATTGTGCCTTTCGTTTTCTTGGTATTTATTACTCAAACATTTTGGAGAGTTGCTGATTTTGTTTTTTTTTTTTTGTTAGGGTTAAATTTTATTTCTAATTTTTTTCCATACTTGGTTGGTGGTACACAGAGAAAATTTTTTGGTCTTTTGAAATAATTTTTACTTCAAATTGAAGTGCAAATCGAGTTCGCTTCAATTTGAAGTAAAAATAATATCAATTGGAGTAAAATGTATTGCAAATTTAGTAAAATTTACTTCAAATTGGTGCGAGAGTAAATATTTTTCTCTGTGTAGACCAATACCGACTTGGATTAAAAAGTTATCATTTTCAATTCCTTTTATTGACTCGGATGAAATATGTAATACAGGTGGACCATGTCACTTTTGAAAGGTTTCTGTGCAACAAAATACAAAATTATGGAAGCAGACCGCCCAAACCGTAATATTTTACCCTCATTCATTATTTACCCCATTGATAGTTGACTAGTGAAGAATTTACAATTTCCTGGCAATTTTCAGGTAAAAACTGCATTATATCTAAAGTGTCATTTTAAAATTTCTCAATTCAAGTTGATTTCAAGGTTTACAGCTGCACTTTTTCATTGTTTGAGTAAACATCGATAACTGTTTTATTATGTAGTAAATATACCCAATAATATTACCATTTTTTATGATAATCGATTATTAGATTATTACTTTTGAATTTTAACTGGTAGCACTGAAAGTGAAAATAAATTTTTTTCAACATCCTTTTTTAAAAAAATTTGAATTTAAAAGAATTAAAAGTGTCCTCTTTTCAAAAATATATACTTTTGTGCAAATTTTTTGAGTAATAACCAAGATATCACTGAATTACGAAAGTGTGTTTTCCAACTTTGAGGATTCCTCTTAACTACAAAATCAAAATTATTTCTAAAAACTAAAGTAAAAATGAAAAACTATTTAAAATTTATTAATAGTTAAAAATAAAGTACATTTTTTTTGTTATTATTAGCTTTAGTAAAAGGATGAAAAAGAGGAGGAAGGAGGGGGGGAAGAAAGCATATATTCAAAAATTAATTAAAAATTTAAATGTAGTAAAATAATACAAATATTTTTTAGAAATGAAATCATTATTGAAATATACCAGGTTAGCGGGGGGGGGGTACAAAGGGTATCTGTTATAAATAATATTATTTTATCAACAAAATCCATCGCATTTGTTGCTCCATCATTGAAAATCGGAGGAATTTCATTAAGAAAGTGACAAAACATTAGTCTACCAATCAATGCAACTAATGGCGTTGGGGGGTGGGAGGGTAATTTTAATTTAATAAATTTGGAAAAGTATGAAGGTGAAAATATATCCCGCTAATAATAATAATCGATGCAATGGTTGGGGTTCATAAACAATTAAATATTATAATAAAGTTAAAATTTATAAAAATCGTTAAAGATATAAATAATGTGGGAGGGGGGGTTAGTTATAGGTTATTCCTATAATATTAAAATAACATAAATAATAGGGTAAATTACAAAATTGAATCATATTCAACTAGAACAGCCTTTAATTAGCGTAAATTGGATTTATCGTCAGCTAAACAGGTATTGGTAAAGTTGCTGTCAATATTAATGAGGGGGGGGGGAGATGGCAAAAGTTACTGACAGTCATAAAAAAATGTTCTATTAATATTCTGTGGTTTCTCTTAATTTTAAAATTATGTGTTTGTTTTGACGTAATTTTCTTTGCAATTATATCAAATTTATGCATGTATTAGTGGGGGACTAGTGTAGCGGTGGCATCTGGTGGTTCTATAAATTTTATAAGAAAATTTCCTTGATATCAATTTAATGGAAATAATTCCAAGAGAAGACAAAAAGGTTATTTCATTACCCACTGGGGGGTCTGGGGGTTATGGAATACCCCCAGGCGTACGTTAAGAATATTTCAGTTCAATATTGCACAAAGTTGCAATACTTAGAGTATGGTGGTTGAGGCCTCGAAGTTCAGAGGGGATCTTCATCTTATCACAACGTTACCTCCATTACCTTCCGCCTACTTCGACTTTTCCGCAATGCCATTACTATTTTTAATTCAAATGAAACGATAGTTATATAGAGTGACCAGTTTTCCATATCCCCCAGATCCCCCGGTCGAAATTCCAGATCTTCTCTCTAAATATGGTCATTTGTAGTAAGGGTGGAGGTTGGCATGCGGATCTTGCAACTTCTACTGTGTCACCTTCCTCCCATGGATCATGGGATCATGATACCCCCAGGCATAGGTCATTAATACTTCCCAGCTTCAATTGAACTACTGACTTAAATTTGACTTAAAGCTGAATTAAATAATAAGAAATAGGGTTGAACTACCCTGGATTTGATTCGATTCACGATCGAATCAAATCGCAGCAATTTGATCTCAGGCACTGGGGGGTATTCCATACCCCCCAGACCCCCCGGTCCCCAGAACAGTGGCCTGTGTATCATCATATTATCTGAATTATTATTTTACTTGCACATCAGAAGTTGGGTCCAAAAAATTCCTATGGTCTAAGAGTAAAGATATTACTTTTGCGTTCTCTTCCGTGATAACGAGCAGTTGCTTTCAATTTCTTCCATTTGGTTTTCTTAGTGTAAGTGTACGGTATCCCTCGAGTTACACGATTAATTATTGTTACAAGAAACCCTGAAATTTCATAAAAAAGAGAAGGTTTTTGACTCCAAGTAGAAAAATTAAAAAATATTTGGAATATACAACAAAATCGTATCTTATTGCTGTTACGGAAATTTGATGGTATGACACACCAATGACATTTACCACCTCGAAAGTGATGAAGTGGTGGTTGAAATAATTTTGATATCATTTACCGTTTTTGAATAACTAAGTTTAGTCATACTTTAGCTCTCATGGAGTCATCGATCAGACTTTAATTAAATTTAAAAATATTTTGGTGATATTTTTATTTACTGTTTTGTGACAGGGTAGGAATATAAATATTTTTGGAAAAATAAGAAAATGAAAAGAAGTAAAAATCTTGAAATTTTTTAAGAGGGGCCTTTAAATTTTGATGCGAAAACATGTTTCAACAGATGGCGCGCCCTAAAATAATAATCTTTTCTAAGAATCTTTTTTTATAAAAGTCATAATATGAATAAACGATAACTGATTTAGGCAATGAGGGAGTTTGAGCTTCCAATGTTGAATATTTACAAGTATATTTCAAAAAGATATTCATATTTGAAAATATTGAATATTTTAAAAAAATATTAAACTTCGAAAGCTCAAACTTCCTCATTACCATGACTTTTATAAATTATTATTAGAATTCTGTATTGGTGAAAAGATTCTTAGAAAAGATTAATATTTTAGGGCGCGCCATCTGTTGAAACATGTTTTCGCATCAAAATTTAAAGGCCCCTCTTAACTAAAAATTGTTTATAGTTTTTCAAAATATTTGAACATTTCATTTTGTTAGAAATATTTCTAGTCCTACCCTAAAAGAAAAAGTGCCGGTAAAGAAACTGTTTTTAAAGTCATTAGCATTAGAGCAGCTAAGGGGCTAGTCCACCCTATCATTTTTTTCTTCAATCATTTACAAAATAATTTTTTCTGTTAGAAAATGGACAGCAATTTTCAAGTATTTAATCGTCGATCCTGAACGAGAGGATTCGCCTCTAACATGCTTAATGTTTTTTAATGAAAATTTTTAGTTGAAGTAATGGAATTTTACATTACTGAAATAAATTAAACTTTTGTTTACGATTTACTTGGCACATTCTTTCATTAACTGTTTTCTCCCTCCCTCCAATTAATTTAAAATCTTTGGGTTAGAATTTAAACATTTTAAAAGATCAGTTTAGGGCGCGTCTATTAATTTCATAATAATTTTTTCTGGGGGGGGGGGGAGTCTGAACAATCTTACACATCTTTACAGGATAGATGATCGTATCTTTCTATGCTATAATATTTACCTATCAAGTTTAGTGATCAATGGGGGGGGGGTTAGTTTCAAATTTCGGACTTTGGCGCCAATGGTTTTTGGGACCCTCTTCGTTAAAATTTTGAAAGAGTTACGTTTTAGGAATGTGCGATACATTTTGTCGAAACAACGCAAATCGAATCATGTGTTTCAATCAGATCCCATAGTAATACAGTTCTACGATCATCATGACCTAAATGCTAATAAATGACGTATATAAATGACCCACAACTCCTTATAGGGCGACGTGTTTGGGAAACCAGGGGGTACGGAGTACCCTCGAGATGGGGAGAAAATGTTAAAGAAAATAAACTGCCTTAATTTACTAATAACTTACTTAATTTTATCTCATTTTTCAACTGTTTATTCTATTTTCTAGTCCAAACTACCCGTGAATAATTTCTTAGTGGTTTTTTTTTCGCAGATGTCTTGGGGGGGGGGTCACTGGGAGTGTAAATTGAAAATCTCGACCAAATTATGCTTTTGCGTATATTCGAAAAATGGTTTTTTTTTTCGTAAAAAAAAAAGTTTTTCTTGAATAACTCGGCCATTTTTGATTTTACATAAAAACCGCGGGGATAAAAATTGTAGGAAGTTTGATTCTCTATAAGTTTGGTCCTCACAATTTTTCTTGTAGGATCGATATTTTTGGAATTGGACCCGAAAAAAGCGACAAATTTAAAATAATATCATTATCTCTTATTTTCAATTTAACGGCATAAATGAAGAGGAACAAACTTGTAGAGAATCAAATTTTGGACAAATTTTTCGGAATTTAACCTAAAAATATGTACCCATTTAGAAATATTTCCATTATCCTCTTTATTTTCAATTTTACAGGTACAAATTAATAAGGCGAAAGTTGTACATATTTTTAGGTTAAATTCCGAAAATATCGATTTTTGTAAAAACAGGTGGAGACCAAATTTGTCTAAAATTTGATTCTCTACAAGTTTGTTCCTCTTCATTTATGCCGTTAAGTTGAAAATAAAAGAGATAATGATATTATTTTGAATTTGTCGCTTTTTTCGGGTCCAATTCCAAAAATATCGATCCTAGAAGAAAAATTGTAAGGACAAAACTTGTAGAGAATCAAATTTCCTACAATTTTTGTCCCCCACGGTTTTTATGTAAAATCAAAAATGGCCGAGTTATTCAAAGAAAAACCGATTTTTACGAAAAAAACCATTTTTCGAATTTGGTCGAGATTTTCAATTTACACTATCAGTGACCCACCCCCCCGAGACAGCTGCAAAAAAAAACCACTAAGAAATTATTCACGGGTCAGAGTCTATAATGACTGGACTATATATTTTATTATGCTGTCCTGACACTTTTAAAATGGACAAAACGCTTTTTAAAATGTACGCTTGACCAAGATTATTGCAATTTAAGTGAAAAATGTCTTATCATTTACATATTTCATTAAATTACAGTTTTAAATTGTACATTCGATGACGAACCAGTTTTTTATTATAATATGACAAGACTCAAATTTAATTATACCGATGCAGATTAGATTTTCGGTTTTATGTTTTTATTGCAGCGTAAATTAAAATGAAGCAAATTTCACTCATCCATTCTTTAATCATATCACATACATTCTTATCAATTTTTTTATTCAATTAATTCTAAGATCCCAAACGCTCGCCCCCCCCCCTCCACACATGGTGTGCCCATGTACCTACAAGCCAAATCAGTGGATTTTTAATCATCGTACATAATTCATTTCTTGTTGGATTTGATTTCCATCATAGGAATTTCCAAATAACAAATGAAATCCATGACTTGTTTGGAGCAACCTACGCAAGCAATATTGTAATCATCAAAATATTTTGTTGCTGTCTAAAGCAGTGCATTTCAAACTTTCATTTCATTAGAATAAAACTTGATAATGTGAATCCTTCTCCGTAAGTGGTTTAAAGTGACCCCACCTTACGTTAACCAATTTTCTTCTTTGTAAGGTTTCATCGTGTCCACTTGTATTTTCTTTATTTTAAAATTTTTATGTATTCCATTAAACGGTTGAAAAGCAATAATCACGCTCACGCAAGAAGTGTTTAATGTTTACAGTAATTACGGGTATACAAACACTGCAATCGAACAAGGTGTACCTAAATGGTGCTGATAAATCATAACCTTCGTGTACTTCACAGCGCATTTTCAAAAAATATTCTGAATTTTTTTTGAAACTTTCTTCTTGCTTTTTCTTTTACACATCCAACCATCCAAGGGTATTTCTTCACTGCTGCTTTTGAAAACGAAGGCATAATTCTGTTTGTTTTGCTACCCGATCATGAGAAAATTTCATTTAAAAATACGGAAATGGAAAAACGTATTTTAAATTGTTTTATTTGTACGTCGATTCAAGGATATTATTTATTAAAAAAAAAGTTGTGATATTATAACGACAGTTACATTTAAAAAGTTGGACGGAAACATAAAATGAACTTGAGCGACACTTCCTAATGAGAATGACACTCCGTCTTGAGGTTAATGGTCGAACATCGCAAAATCGATGAAGCTATTGCAATATGTCAATTTAAAAAAGAAGTTGCATAACTAAACTACATTTCATGTCTTGCTCCACCTTTATTTGGATAAGAAAAATTTGAGATCTTGAAGAGGAAAAAAATGTGAAGAAATAGTGGATTTTCCATTAACAGAAAAAACAAGCCATGATGGATGCGGTTTATTCGCTAGGTTGTTGGGTTAACGTGTTTGGTGTTGATTACGTTCATCAAATCCGGTTATAAACGCGTTTCCTGTTTGATTTTATCAATTTATTTTTATCCAGGTGATTTTCACTCGTTATCAAAATTTTTAGTTTTGTATCCTTGAAATCTTCATTTCAAAACATTTTTCCCGCAGCGCGATTGGCTTCGCTTGCTTACATTATTTCTACAACTTGTCTTTACTTTTAATTGCGATACTTTAAATGAATCACCATGACGTTTTTGGTATTCCACGAATTAATTAGCTTCATAATATTATTTTACCATATTAGACGAAGACGGCGTTTTATTCGCAATATTTACAGCTGTTTACTTACATTCTTCGACATGCTTATTTGTACATCACAGTACTTGGACTTTATTTATAGAAAACTTTTCTAATTGTTCATCCAAAGTGTGTGCGATGCTGTTCATTTCAATTTAACTTTTAATAATATAAAATTGTCTTACTGAGAAATAAGAACGCGCATCGATTTTTGTTCTATTTTTGACCGAATTTTCCACACGATAGTTAATTTCTTCGAAATGTGCTATTTTGAGGTCGGATTTTTTGGAAATCTTCGTGATGTGGATTTTTTCAATACAACAATAAACAAATCCTCGAAAACATCAAAATACAAAATATTTTCCAAACCCAAAACTCGATGGGAAGTGCAAACTGAAATTCAACCTCTTGGCTCTTGCAGTTTTTTATTTGCCAAGTTCAATGACAAATTGACAAATGTTGACTTAAGAAATGGACCCGACAATAGGGTGGGTTGTGGGAATAATTTTCTAATCCGTTTATTTGTCGAATATAATGACCGGTCATTCACTTTGTTTAATTAAATATCCACTTAATGATTGATTATCTATTATAATGTTTAACTAACAAATGGATTATTTTTTCTTCGCCGAAGTAATAATGATTTTATGGAAATAATATTTCGATTGACTTTTCTTGGTAGAATTAATCAAATAATATGGAAATTAAGTACAAACATCGACAATGAACCCTGTAATTGGGGTTGTGGCTATCTCTATCTAAGAAATTACCAAAAATCGAGGAAAATTTGAATTAACCGCAACTGTGTTTTTCGGGTTACGTCTTTCTTCTTACTTGACCTTTTTTTTTTAAATAGAAACTCGATGATGCATGTCTATGTGGTTTTCCACATTCCACTATCGTCAGAATCACTGTGAGAATTTACATGCACCTATTTTTCGTTGACCCAAATAAACAAATTCCAATCTTCGGATCTCCAGTGCAATCAATTAATTTTCAATTGTTATAATTGATGAGCACACAAATTCTAACAATTTAAAATTGTAAACAACGAAAGCTTAAAATCATGACAAAACTAATAATGATGCATTTCCGTCACAACAGAACAAAGACATTTGCAAACTTGGCAAATTCCAATTAATCTCGTTTTATTTTCTCAGAATTCGCAAATGTACAATAATTTCACAACGAAATTGAATACTTAATTTAATTGCAAAAGTTTGACGCTATTATTAATGTTTTGTCAAACCCGAAAGTCACTTCCAACATGTGGTTTTTGTCTTTTTTCCAAAGCTTTAGCAGCATTTGCCATTTATCAAAAGTTCAATGGTTTCGTTAGTTATTTAAAATTGCTTACTAATTTTTCTCTTTTTTTTAGGTACAAAAATGGAAAACCCTATCCATGGCATGATACCGTTGCACCTTTAATTATTTACCCAGAAAGTAGCAATCAAACTGTATACACCCAAACTGTTACCATGGAAGATGCAGGAAATTATACTTGTGTGCTAAGAAACGATTCAATGGTTCACGTCCATACCATCACCCTGGTTGTTTTTGGTGAGTGTATAATTTTTTCTCATTCTGTTCTTAAAACCAATTTTTTGGATGTGTGACTCGCTTTAATTTTATTCTATAAAATGCACCAATAATTATTTATAATTTTGGCATTTGAACACAGAAAACCAATAATTCATTTTTTTAGTTGGGATTAAGCAGTGGTCAAGTTTAAAAATATATTTCCAGTTTTAAATTAATGTTATTAACATTTTAAATAAACTTAGCAACGATTAATTTTTCCAAAAATTTCCTTGGTTATCTTTTATTGAAAACCTTGATGTGGTTTATGCTATCAAAAGTAATACTTACAATTTTATTGTCAATATAATTCACTGAAATGAGATAAAATGTGGTATTTCTACACTTGTAATTTTATGTAAGTGTGAATTTTTTATTATAACTTTCCCAGATCACAATCGTGCAAATTACAATTATTCGCCTAATACCTGATACACCCATAGAAAATCTTGTATGATTAAGTTCTTTTTATAATTTTTCACGGATAAATTAATTATAAAGTATATAAATTAAAGAAATTCTTTTGTATAGGAAGTCTTGACACTGGATTTTTTCAATGTTTTGTTCAGTATTCGAAGTTTAATTTCAATTTTAGAGAAAATTATTATTAAACCAAAACGAATAAATTACTTCAAAACAATTTTTATTGCTAATAAAAATGTCTTAAATTTTATTGTTCATAATCTGAATTCAATTTTCTAATAATTCTATAATATTAATTATTCTATAATTTTGTACTCTTCAATTTATTGAACTGTTACTTAGGTCCAAAAAATGTACCTTTTTTTATACAATCGTCCTTCTCAATCCTTTTACCCTAAAGAGGGTGTGGTGAGCCTTTTAACAAAGGCTTCTCATGGCAGATTACACCCCGGTGGTTTGCCATTGCCTGCCGAGGGGAGACGGCCATAATATGATTTTTACTTCGCCCGGAATCGAACCGGGTTCTCTGTATTAGCAGTCTATGCGCTTAATCGCTATGCTAACGACCGTCTCATTTATATTTTATATAATATTAAATTAAAAATGTCTGGGTTTCCATAAATATACATTTTATTTTCACTTTTTGTTGTAACTTCACCTAAGAAATTTTAACTTTTCAACTTTTTATTTTAAACATTATTTATTTCTTATTTTCTAAATTGCAGTAATTATAAAGTTATTTTGATTTCAGGGCGATTTTTGATTTCGTCGTATGACAAGAAAAACTCATTAAGTGCAGTTTTCGACAAAAACGAGATGTTTCACTAAAAGTGCGTTATTTTATGGTTATGTATGCCTGAAAAAAAATTATGTACCAATTTATAATATGAATGAGGATTCATTAGCATTTTAAATATCAAAACAATTGCTGTTAAATACGATTTATCAGATATAAAAAATGTTTAAACTTCATTATCTCTGTTGTCTTGAAATGTACTTAATGAGTTTTTCTTGTCATACGACGATTTATTCTTTGATAAAAATTATATTTTGTTCAAATATTCTGGAACTTTAGGAAAATACTAATGCAGTAAATTATAGTAAAGACAGGAAAAATAATGAAAAAAATCTAAGCCCTAAATTGTGTTAGATTTATAGTTATTTTGATTTCATTGCGATTTTTATTAAAATTTTTGAATTAAAATTAAATTTTGTTCAAATATTCTGGAAATTCATGAAAACTATTAATACTATGGTAACAAAGACCGGAAAATTATCGAAAAAATTCTAAAGCCCTAAATTGCAGTAATTTTAAAGTTATTTTGATTTCAGGGCGATTATTGATTTAAATTCTGTGATAAAAATTAAATTATGTTCGAATATTCTGGAACTTCATGAAAATACTAATGGAATAAATTATAATAAAGACAGAAAAAATAATGAAAAAAATCTAAGCCCTAAATTGTGTTAGATTTATAGTTATTTTGATTTCATTGCGATTTTTATTAAAATTTTTGAATTAGAATTAAATTTTGTTCAAATATTCCGGAAATTCATGAAAACTATTAATACTATGGTAATAAAGACAGGAAAATTATTGAAAAAATTCTAAACCCTAAATTGCAGTAATTATAAAGTTATTTTGATTTCAGTGCGATTTTTGATTTAAATTCTTTGATAAAAATTAAATTATGTTCGAATATTCTGGAACTTCATCAAAATACTAATGGAATAAATTATAATAAAGACAGAAAAAATAATGAAAAAAATCTAAGCCCTAAATTGTGTTAGATTTATAGTTATTTTGATTTCATTGCGATTTTTATTAAAATTTTTGAATTAAAATTAAATTTTGTTCAAATATTCTGGAAATTCATGAAAACTATTAATACTATGGTAATAAAGACAGGAAAATTATTGAAAAAATTCTAAAGCCCTAAATTGCAGTAATTATAAAGTTATTTTGATTTCAGGGCGATTTTTGATTTATTCTTTGATAAAAATTATATTTCTTCAAATATTCTGGAACTTCAGGAAAATACTAATGCAGTAAATTATAGTAAAGACAGGAAAAATAATGAAAAAAATCTAAGCCTTAAATTGTCTTAGATTTATAGTTATTTTGATTTCATTGCGATTTTTTATTAAATTTTTGAATTAAAATTAAATTTTTTTCAAATATTCTGGAAAATCATGAAAACTATTAATACTATGGTAATAAAGACAGGAAAATTATTGAAAAAATTCTAAAGCCCTAAATTGCAGTAATTTTAAAGTTATTTTGATTTCAGGGCGATTTTTGATTTAAATTCTTTAATAAAAATTAAATTATGTTCGAATATTCTGGAACTTCATGAAAATACTAATGGAATAAATTATAATAAAGACAGTAAAAATAATGAAAAAAATCTAAGCCCTAAATTGTGTTAGATTTATAGTTATTTTGATTTCATTGCGATTTTTATTAAAATTTTTGAATTAGAATTAAATTTTGTTCAAATATTCCGGAAATTCATGAAAACTATTAATACTATGGTAATAAAGACAGGAAAATTATTGAAAAAATTCTAAGCCCTAAATTGCAGTAATTATAAAGTTATTTTGATTTCAGGGCGATTTTTGATTTAAATTCTTTGATAAAAATTAAATTTTGTTCGAATATTCTGGAACTTCATGAAAATACTAATGGAATAAATTATAATAAAGACAGAAAAAATAATGAAAAAAATCTAAGCCCTAAATTGTGTTAGATTTATAGTTATTTTGATTTCATTGCGATTTTTATTAAAATTTTTGAATTAGAATTAAATTTTGTTCAAATATTCTGAAAATTCATGAAAACTATTAATACTATGGTAATAAAGACAGGAAAATTATTGAAAAAATTCTAAACCCTAAATTGCAGTAATTATAAAGTTATTTTGATTTCAGGGCGATTTTTGATTTAAATTTTTTGATAAAAATTAAATTTTGTTCGAATATTCTGGAGCTTCATGAAAATACTAATGAAATAAATTGTAATAAAGACAGAAAAAATAATGAAAAAAATCTAAGCCCTAAATTGTGTTAGATTTATAGTTATTTTGATTTCATTGCGATTTTTTATTAAATTTTTGAATTAAAATTAAATTTTGTTCAAATATTCTGGAAATTCATGAAAACTATTAATACTATGGTAATAAAGACAGGAAAATTATCGAAAAAATTCTAAAGCCCTAAATTGCAGTAATTATAAAGTTATTTTGATTTCAGGGCGATTTTTGATTTAAATTCTTTGATAAAAATTAAATTTTGTTCGAATATTCTGGAACTTTTTGAAAATACTAATGGAATAAATTATAATAAAGACAGAAAAAATAATGAAAACAATCTAAGCCCTAAATTGTGTTAGATTTATAGTTATTTTGATTTCATTGCGATTTTTTATTAAATTTTTGAATTAAAATTAAATTTTGTTCAAATATTCTGGAAATTCATGAAAACTATTAATAGTATGGTAATAAAGACAGGAAAATTATTGAAAAAATTCTAAAGCCCTAAATTGCAGTAATTTTAAAGTTATTTTGAATTCAGGGCGATTTTTGATTTAAATTCTGTGATAAAAATTAAATTTTGTTCGAATATTCTGGAGCTTCATGAAAATACTAATGGAATAAATTATAATAAAGACAGAAAAAATAATGAAAAAAATCTAAGCCCTAAATTATGTTAGATTTATAGTTATTTTGATTTCATTGCGATTTTTATTAAAATTTTTGAATTAAAATTAAATTTTGTTCAAATATTCCGGAAATTCATGAAAACTATTAATACTATGGTAATAAAGACAGGAAAATTATTGAAAAAATTCTAAAGCCCTAAATTGCAGTAATTTTTAAGTTATTTTGATTTCAGGGCGATTTTTGATTTAAATTATTTGATAAAAATTAAATTATGTTCGAATATTCTGGAACTTCATGAAAATACTAATGGAATAAATTATAATAAAGACAGAAAAAATAATGAAAAAAATCTAAGCCGTAAATTGTCTTAGATTTATAGTTATTTTGAATTTCTTGTTCAAAATTAAAAATATCTTTTTTTCTATCTATGCAAAATGAGAATCTGTTAAAATTAAAAATATTGGGTTGAGGGGAGGGAACTAGATAAAAAAAAACAAGTTACATTCTTTAATATTCAAATGAATTGAAGGCTGGTTTTCTATTTTTGGTTTTATTTTTTGATTAAATACCGTCAAATATTGATAATATTCACTCGACATTTCATCCCTTACCTTATTAAAAATATTTTTGAATGATTCGTTATGGTTTTTTAAATTTTATAATTTTTCTTCCTGGTTTTCATTGAATCCTAATCACGGGATGATTTTGACTGGCGATATTTTTGGCTATGTACTATGTAGATTGTAAACTAACAGTTTAAAATTTTAAATTTGTAGTAACTCAAAAATTTTTATGATTATGTTTATAGTGCTGTAGTGCAACGTAAAAATTTTTTTAGTCAATTTTTTATAGAGAATTTTGTGCTCTTCAATTTTGGTCCAATAGTAATTTTTAGTAAAAGTGAAATTAAGCGAGTTAAACGAAAAATATGTTTAAGATGCGAACATCCTCAATTAAAGGAGAAACTCAAAGCAATATTAAGGAAACTTTTTGAGGTTTCATTTGGACACTCAAAAACCTACAGTGACTCCAATATTCGCTGGGTGCGTGACATCTGGCCATCTTTTTTGCACAATTTATCCGCAGCGGACGCTGGCGTCGTTTTTTAACATATAAAAATCGATTTTACAACAAAACTTTTTAAACATTTTTTGTAGAAAATTTCATTATCTTCAATTTTATACCTATACATTTTTTCATTTTGTCGCCCCGTTTTTGACTGAGAGCGACTTAAACAAGACTCGGGAAAATACAAAAGATATTGTCACCTGTATCTCGGAAACGGTGCGACAAAATAGAAAAATGTATATGAATAAAAATGTAGGGAACGAAATTTACAAAAAAAAATTCCTCTTCAGTTTTCTATTTCGTTGCACCGTTTCCGAGATACAGGTGACAATATTTCTTGTATTTTCCCGAGTCTTGTTTAAGTCGCTCTCAGTCAAAAACGGGGCGACAAAATGAAAAAATGTATAGGTATAAAATTGAAGATAATGAAATTTTCTACAAAATATGTTTAAAAAGTTTTGTTGTAAAATCGATTTTTATATGTCAAAAAACGGCTTCAAAATGTGAAATTTACATTGCTAACATAGGAGTGTAAAAAACGCATTAACACAAAATTATAATTTTAATTAAAATTAGTATAATAATATGTACCCATATAATTTGCATATTATTAAGTTGTAAAAAACTCCATCAATCAAATACTATCATCAAATAATATTATTTTTGGAGCACCTGGCCACCTCTAATAGTTAACAAATTGGGGAACTTTTTTAATTTTTAAAGAAGACCAAAAATTTTCAAAAGTTGTAACAATCAATATAGAAAATAATACATTTTGCTTCAATTTTTATATGGGGGTGTACGTACATTTTATATAGTTTAAAATAATACTCCCCTCGGAAGACAAAGCAAACCACATTATTTTCCCGTGGTTTGGAACCCACGTTATACTGTAGGTTCCCTAATAATAATTCTGTTCCATATTATTAGCTACCATTAAGAATGCTCCGTATATAATTCAATTGTTACGAAGTAATTGAACGTATTAAATTTAATAACAAGACATCGATTTGTGTAATTAATTGTAATTAATTCCGCACCTACTGTTTTTAATTTAACACCTGCGAGGATATTCCGCATTTTTTCTTCGATCTCGCATTTAAAACAAAAGGTTTAAATAATTCGCAGCACTTGAGAACAAAATTATTTATTCCACCCTTGTATGGTAATATAAGGACACTTCTGTTTTCAAAAATAAGGACAATCTTAATTGGATTTCTCAATGAAGTACTTACTTTTGTAAAAGGACTTATTATACATGATAATTTCGATACAATACGGCTTAAATATTTATTGCTTATTAAAATTCGATATGTTACACCTGCACAAAACATATTATTTCAATGAACAATCCTACATGTATCCGGTGAAAGTGGTTTAATAGTGCGACTTGATCGTTTTACAATCATTCAGTAAGGAAAATTGAGTTGGCGACGCTTTTGGACCGGAATAAATTAAGGCCCATGGGTAGCAAATGTAATTAGATCAAATTTGCGAAATTTATGGCTTTCCGGATTATTGGGTCCTTAGAATTTATAAAATGCAAAACTTTGAGTCCTCCCCCCCCCTACAACATCTACTAATGGGGCTCTTTCAAAAACATTTTTTGTTTATCTGGTTTTTAAAATATTTATTAGTTCCCGCGGTGCGGGGGTGAAATTGCGCCACTGCATATAGTACCAAATAGAGCATTTTTAAAACTACATGTAAAAAATGACAACTGAACAGCATTGAAGTAATAAATTAATGTAATAAGGCAGTACTTACGAACAATGGTGATTAATCGTTTCAAATTTGAATTAAAATTTATAATGTGATTCAATAGGTAGACTTTTAAAGAATTTTCAATTTGTATACCCAATACCAAGAACTGTAATTTTATAATAGCATATCAGATAAAAAATTTAACAATAAAGATACGGCAATCATTCCCAGATACGTGGTTCTTATCGAACAAGAATGCATTCATTTGATATCCTTATTTTGAATTTGCTCGAGGTCGATAAGTTTCCGTGGGAAAATGTTTCTGGAAGAACTTTATATCCACTGGAAGATTACGTTTTGTATGTTGTCTCATTATTAATGAGAAACTACAAACAAAAGGTTTTATACCTTTGACACACTACCAAGTTAATGATCATTAAGTTAATTTTAAGTTTGTCGGAGTATACAAATATTTCATCATTTAGACCTCACGGCTACCTACATCAGGTTTAGGATTGTGTGAGCATGGTTATAGACTAGGAGCCAGACCTTGCTTCTAGGTATAGGGGGGGGGGGTAATTGATTAGCACGGAAAGTTAGAAGGAATAATTGCCCGCACTCGAGAATGTTGAATTTTTAGAATTAAACTGCAATAAATTTAAGGTATCTCTAGGGGAGGTAGCTACCCCCCCCCCTCCCTGGATCCACGCTTGCAACAATCGAACCTCTCTGTTTTAACTTCTGCATATTACATTATTATTGTAAATAACTGTTCGTAAAAAGTCCCCTGAAACCGTGGGCCCCCAACTTTGTCGGCAAACCTGAGACGACATCCTCATTAGTCCAACGTTTATAAAATCCATAATTTTGTAACGTAAATAAATCGAAATCTAATTAAGTATAATTTACAATGTAAGTACCAATAATAATTATTTTAAGTTGACACGTAAGCGGTTTAAATAATTGCGTTACTAATTCCTAGCGGTCTGTGCGATTGATTTATTTATTCGCAATTAAAAAATATGGAAAGCGTTCATGCCGCAAACAAAACTAAATGCAGAAATGGTATGCAATAATTTTCATGTTTAAATATGGCGCATTTTGCATGGCTATCGATGCAATTGTCTTATGTAAAGGAGTTCTTAGAAAATTATAAAATAGCGTACACGCATCAGTCACACTGAGTTGATTTTAAATAAAATTACCTTTTAATGTGCCGGGTCTTTCATAGAAATAATTCAACGAAAAAGCTCATTTAAAACGTGAGCAATTTGCAATGCACTATAAATTTTGCTAATGTATTGCACTTCTCTCGCCGGGTTCATGTATTGTTGGAAAATTTTGGGCGGTTTAGGATTGAATGCACTGCATCACGTTTATTTTTTAAAAATAGCTAATGTTTTGGCAGGTATTTCGTATTTGTACAGTTTGACTTTTATGTTGCACGGAAAATATTTGTCTTTCAATGTACCATCATTATTTATATCACTTCCCTGTTGAGATGCTTGCCAAAAGTTTTTAAGTATTTGCGATCATACATCATTTTAAGAGAATGCAATTGTAACGACCAGGCCCGGACTGGCTCCTTTGGTGGCCCTGGGCTAGAGACTGAGGAGGGGCCCCCTTACTAAGAGCGGAGATTTTTGAAAATCACTTTTATCCCAAGTATTCGCTGGGTGCGAAGTGCATAGTGGGGGTATTAAAACCGACGCCAGCGTCCGCTGCGGACAAATTGTGCAAAAAAGGTGGCCAGATGTCACGCACCCATTCGCTGTGTGCGAAGTGCATAATGAGGGTATTAAAAACGACGCCAGCGTTCCTTGCGGACAAATTGTGCAAAAAAGGTGGCCAGATGTCACGCGCCCAGCGAATATAAACCACTTTTTTGGGGCTTCTTCGGGGCCTCCTTAGGTTGGGGGTTTTAATATACAGGGTGGTTTTAATCCAAAAACTTTTGAATAATCCAATTACTTTGATTTCAGATAAACTTCCAGATGATCCCAAAATCACTTACATTTCTGAAGACATGGCTGTTTCCCTCACAAAATCCATTCGATTATTTTGCGAAGCCTTCGTTGGTAAGAAAGACGTAAATTGTATGTGTGATTTACTTAAATTTTATTTTTAATTAAAGGGCGTATCGATTTGCCGGATGCTTACAACGAAGCTGTGTGGCGGAAGAGCGGCGAAAATGTGACTCTTCAAAAGGAAAAGAAAAACATTCATCAGTATACCGTTATGAGGTAAATAAAATCATCAAACTTCCAAAGTCATATTTCACAAAGCTTTCACGTGTACTTCCCATTATTTAATCAACTCCGTGATGTATTAACTTTTAAATGAACTGTGTGCGGAACGATCAAAGGAAGAAAGTAAAATTGCACTGCAGAGTGCATCGGTTTCTTGGAATCGCAATGACCTGTCAAGTGGCTAACTAATATTTTTAATAATTGCGCTCTAATTACACTTTTTGGTCGGCTTTACTTCTTAACTTCGATTAGTTCAAATTTCCAGTTTTATCCCACGGACAAAAAATAAGCACCTCATCAAAATAAAGATTGCATGTACAACATCCACTTTTTATTGTTTATAAAGATAAATAAACGGTATATACCTGCCATTTACAAAGTACACTTGAGCAAAAACCACATAATTACTGGTAATTAGCAACGTTCCGGTTGACAGTAGATAATGGTGTAGCATACCGGTCTAACGTATAAAAACTAAACCATGATGGAAATAAAATAAAAGAACATTCTCGTGAGAACATTAACTTGTCGTGTTTGTCTTACCTTTATTCAATTCTGCTTGTATTTATTTTTCTAATTTACTAAATCATTTTGTTTGTCTTTGTTAAACTTTCCTCATGCTTCAATGGCGTTAACTTCCACATTAAAAATTATGTAACGGTAATTTATGGTAATGAAACGCTAAAATTCATTTTTTTTAATATTATCGAACGAAAATCTTTTTTGTAGCTCCCCGACTCGGCGGGGTAATGTGAACTCCGCCAAATGCAAAAAGGTCGACAGTAATCCAAAATGTGAACTCCGCCAACAGCCATTTAACAATGTGTTAACTATTTATATCATAAGCCGGAGATTATGGTTATTGGAGTTGAAGCCAAAATGGCTCTGGAGCGCTGCAAAGCGGAGCGGAGCGTAGCGCGGCGCGGAAGAGTCAATTTTGGCAACACATCCACCTACGACAGAGTTGAAAAAAGCGAGATTCACCCCTTGCTAATAGCACAATTTGCCGAGTTGGATCACCCTCGGGGGATGTTTTTAATGAGTTTAGTGTTAGATTTCGTAAAAGCAGTTTCCTTTTACGGTACCCCTATTATAAGTAAATAAATTTTTGTTATTTTTAAAAGTAAAATTATTGGTAAAAACAGGGATGCGTCGGTAGGTTACTGTTACAAACGATTACTTTTTTTAATTAAATATAAATTTACTAATAAATCCCTCCCTAAATAAATCCCTTAAGCCCGTATGTTAACTCCACCCAAAATTGGCGTGGATTACATTTCAGATTACTGTCGACCTTTTTGGTTTTGGCGTAGTTCACACTTTTTTGTTTTTTTCTACCTGCCGAATTGGCGGAGTTCACACTAACCCGACTCGGCAGTCTCTAAATGCTTTTCAGTTCACCCTAAATTTTCTTTTGCAGAGAGGACGGTCAAACTTTTGGGACCTATTTAATCATAGACAACCTGAGGAAAGATGATTTTGGCGAATATGTCTGCAGTATTAGCAAACCAGGAAAAACGATCGAACTTTCGACTTACGTTTACGAAAAAGGTATTTTTTTCTATTTCCTATCCCAAAGAACCTTTTATAATGTTTTTCTTCTGCAGTTAACGTCAACGAATACAAAAATCCAAATCCGATGCCGACGAAACAAATCCTCCTCATGATAGGCTCCATCTGTCTACTTTTCCTAACCGGATTTGTTCTTTACTACACTTACGGATTATTAATTCGAGTGTATCTTAAGGACCACTATGGATCTCGAGAGCAAAATAAACCCAACGACGTTCTAATTTTATATTCTCCCAAAGACACTCACGTGGCGTTGGGGGTTTTGCTTCCCACCCTTCAGACAAATTACAACTACAAGTGCGAAGCGGAAGAGTTACCACTCAACTCGGATATTTGTAAGTACCTGTACTTTTCCGAATAAAAAAAATTGCAATTTTTTTATTTATAGGGTGCACGAAATTGGAAGAATCGGTTCGTAGGAGTAGCAGCGTCGTGGTGGTTATGTCACCATCATGTTTGAACGAAAAATGGGACTGCAACGTCCTGTATGAAGCCTTCAAACAACTCCAACATTTAAACTCGCGATTTTGTTGCATCATGTTGAAAGAAATGCCAACCCTGAAAAACCAAATGAAAAATTCGCAAGGAGAAACGTTGCGTTCTGCAATCAAAAACGCCAATATCGTATATTGGGAAAAATCGAGAGAAATAAAATTCTGGCTCACTTTACGCCTAAGTTTACCTCCAAAACTTAATTTAACTAATAATTTAGAAGAAATTCGTGTGACAAATAATGAAAATAATACAAGACTGATTTAAACTACCCGAAAGTCTTCGCATTCTTCTGTAAATATTTTATCCAAAAAGTATTTTTTTAAATAGTTTTTACTATATATTTGATATTGTTAAAATACTTGCAAAGTATTCGATTTAATACAAAAAGTATTATCTAATTTTATTTAGAGTTCTAAAGCCAAACGTAGTTTGTAAAACTAAAAATGAAGAAGAGATTCATTGTTTATTTTTAGAGCCCAATTTTGAATGAGTAATGTGTTTTATAAATACGGAAACTGCATTGCATTGGAGGTTATTACCGATATTCGTAGATATAAGAAAATTCTGTGAAAATTTTATGTTTAGAATCTAAGTTTATTTTTAATATTCAATTAAGACTTCGCGAGTGATACGTTTTTATTTATTATTTGTATCGGAATGATTTGTTAATTAAATCCATTGAAAATGGTTTATCGATTTGTTTGAATTTCCTTTCTTTAGAGAAAATTGTGATGATGCTTATTTAATTTATTTAGAATATATTCTAGGTACTGATGCGCAGCATGAAATAACGAGATTCTCAATTTTTTCCGTTTGAATCGAATAAATGGATTTTGTTCATTCCTTGGTTTGGACGTGAGAAATCTACCTAATTAATGGACGTTCGTTTTGCAATATATCATTTTTAAATTGAAATAAACAAATAATATGAAATCTTTTAATCTTTAGGTTTAATGTAGAATTTCCATTCACCAGGATCTTTTACAATAATAATAGTAATAAATTTTATTCCATAAAAATTGCCTAGAGCCCGTCCTGGGCACGACCTAAAACTGCATCCATTGTTCTTCGCAAGATATCATACCGTGGTTGGGATTCCATGTTAAACTATTGATTTCATTCCTGTACCTTGAAAAATTCAAAAGTTTTGCCTTCAGCTTATTTTTTCAGGGATAAACAAATTACCTCTTTCCGTAGCGTCGTCGTCAGTGGCGTAGCTAGGTGGACAAGGGCCCCAGTGCATAAAAAAAAATCGGCCCCCCTCCCCCTTTTTCCACATGTTTGCATTAGAAATTAAAAAAAAAACACAGCTCAGGGGGCCCCCTGGGCTTCGGGGCCCCGGTGCGCTGCACCGCTTTGCCCTATGGTAGCTACGCCACTGGTCGTCGTTACTTCAGGTGCCTGATAAGAATTTTACTCTGGTATTCCGCAATACCAAAATGACAGAGGGGACTGGTCATAAACACAAAAGTTCATGAAGGCACAGAACATAAATGTATCTACACTACACAACCATTTGTTTTCCGGAGTGGGGGGGGGGAATTCACAATTTTTTAATATTTTTTACTAGCAAGGTGACGTCACAGTCTGTACATCAGCAATTGAGATCCCAATTTTGTTTGTAAAGATTCGATGTATTTGAAAATAGTGAAGATTTTTATAATTAATTATTAGAAATTCGACTTATCGGACTTTCAAAGTGACCATTTCTTAATTATTTTGTTCAACTTCCAACTTTGCTCAAAATAATTTGAGAAAGGAATATTCTTTGCATAAGAAAACACTAAATTGATGCAAAGATAATATAATATCTCTGCTTGCAATCATCTTAAATACAATTTTAAAATATAATTAATTCAGATAATAAACGACATAATTTTTAAAACTACCAAGTTCTATCCAAAAAAATTACCTGGTACGGAAATCAAAACCGCTAACCACTGGAGACTGGACTATGAAATATCTTGCAGCAATTGCTAGAGTTAGGTTCAAAATTTCACAACTCAAAAACTTATTGCATCAGATCATAGGTTCTCAAACTTTTTCGGACCACCCCACCGCCCACTTTCTTGAGCATACATTTTTATAGTAAAATATGGCTCAATGAAGCTCTTTAATTGTTTTTTTTTATAAAAATGGTCCCAAATTACTAAAGGTCATTCCTATTTTTTTTGTATGAAAATGGTGTTATTTCCACCGCCCCCCGACCACATCTGAACACCCCCAAATTTTTCATGCCCATTATCGCCCCCCTAGAACTAGAAATCGCCCCCTTTGAGAACCACTGGCTTAGACCATTTAAACCATAGGTTCTCAAACTTTTTTGAACTATCGCCCAGTTTCCCAAGCATATATTTTTATAACGCCCCCCTCACCCCCTTTGTTTTTTGATTAAAATAGCTAAAAAAAAAAGGTTATTGGTAATAAAATAATTATTTAATTATAGGAAAAAAATTCAATAGACAAAATAATTTTTAATGTGTTGGGCTGTTACCAAATTTTTTTTAAAATTTGTTTAAAAATTAGTACAAGAGTGTCACCACACGGCCTTTAGAATTTTCAATTTTTAAATTCAAATTTCAAAGACATTTTTATTTTTGAAAGAAAGAAATTGAATTTTAAATAAATATTAATATTTTATTCTACATAGCCATCGCCCCCCCCCCTAGACTACCTGATCGCCCCCCAAATTTTTTCATATCCATTATCGCCCCCCTAGGACTTGAAATCGCCCACGGGGAGGCGATATCGCCCACTTTGAGAACCACTGGCTTAGACCATTTAAACCATAGGTTCTCAAACTTTTTTGAACCATCGCCCAGTTGCCCAAGCATATATTTTTATAACGCCCCCCCTCACCCCCTTTGTTTTTTGATTAAAATAGCTAAAAAAAAAAGGTTATTGGTAATAAAATAATTATTTAATTATAGGAAAAAAATTCAATAGACAAAATAATTTTTAATGTGTTGGGCTGTTACCAAATTTTTTTTAAAATTTGTTTAAAAATTAGTACAAGAGTGTCACCACACGGCCTTTAGAATTTTCAATTTTTAAATTCAAATTTCAAAGACATTTTTATTTTTGAAAGAAAGAAATTGAATTTTAAATAAATATTAATATTTTATTCTACATAGCCATCGCCCCCCCCCCAGACTACCTGATCGCCCCCCAAATTTTTTCATGTCCATTATCGCCCCCCTAGGACTTGAAATCGCCCACTTTGAGAACCACTGGCTTAGACCATTTAAACCATAGGTTCTCAAACTTTTTTGAACCAATCTCCCAGTTTCTCAAGCATATATTTTTATAACGCCCCCCCTTAAATTAAAAATAATTATTCAATTATAGGAAAAAAATTCAATAGACAAAATAATTCTTAATGTGTTGGGCTGTTACCAAATTTTTTTGTTTAAAAATTAGTACAAGAGTGTCACCACACGGTCTTTAGAATTTTCAATTTTTAAATTCAAATTTCAAAGACAATTTTATTTTTGAAAGAAAGAAATTGAATTTTAAATAAATATTAATATTTTATTCTACATAGCCATCGCCCCCCTCCCCCCCAGACTACCTGATCGTCCCCCAAATTTTTTCATGTCCATTATCGCCCCCCTAGGACTTGAAATCGCCCACTTTGAGAACCATTGCATTAGATGCAGTAGCTAGGGGGGGGCGGACCGCCCCGGGCGGCATTAGTTAGGAAATAGGGTTAAAAAGGTCATTCAAAAACTTTTAGGGGCATTGAGGGCGGCAAAAGGAAAGTTTTTTTAAATTTCATAAATTATGAGGTGCCGCGACTGTAGCGCGAATTTCCCATAGCAGCTGACAGGTTGAAATTACCCATAGCTTAAAAACAATCCTTTTCTTTGGGGATCCATTAGGTCATTTAAAAAAAATACATACTACATGATGTGTTACTATAAGGATTTCAAAAGACATTTTTCATTCGACACAAAACTCAATAAATAGAAAATTTTAGCATACCCACTCTGTGAAATAATGTTCTTCAAAGTTCACGCTACAACTAGAATCCAAATTTGGGCTTTCACGATTATTTAGGATGACAAAAATATAATTTTTTTTTGAAAACCACCCACCTCGTAGTTTCAAACTTAGGCTTTTTGAATCTGTTTTCAGAATTTTTTTAAATTTATTCGTTTTTGAGATTTGTGTCGAACAAAAAAAACCAATTTCTCGGCCACCTTAAGGTGGCCGATTTCTATGGGGATATCTACTTAACTAGAATTTATGTAACCCCCACTGCATTTCAATAATACTATCGCCAAAGCTACGAAAATTTTACAGGTTGTTCCTCAAAGCTTCCCGTGTAACATATTGAAATATGAGACAATTATGTGTATTAGTTTTCGCGTAATCATGAGATTTCGCATACGCATGCGCAATACGCTTCACCGCCTTATTTATTGAATTATCAATGTAATAATTATCTTATACGCCTCATATTTCAATATGTTACACAGGAAGCCTTGAGCAACAACCTGTAAAATTTTCTTAGCTTTGGCGATAGTATTATTGAAATGCAGTGGGGGTTACATAAATTTTAGTTAAGTAGATAATCCCCATAGAAATCGGCCACCTTAAGAAAAGGTTATTTAAAAACATTTTTAGAGTGGGGAGGGGGCGGCAAATTTTGGAACCGCCCCGGGCGGCAAAAGTTCTAGCTACGCCACTGATTAGATGGAACCCCAAGAAAGTGGCAATTTTTTTGTTAAATTAAATAGAATTTAGAGACAAAAATTATTTTCTAGAAGAACTTGGTTTGGTCGTTTGGAAAAACCGAAAATTTAATTTCGAGAAGGGGCACCAGCCCTCCCCTGGCTCTGATTTTCTTTCGGAGGGCGAGAAGTCATGGTTTTTGAATATTTTTTATTAAGCCATTCAGAGAAATGTACCTTGAATTTTTCTAGGTCAAAAGAAAAACAGAATTTAGAGAGAAAAACTTGGTTTCGTTTTGAAAGCTGAAAAGATAAACAGTGGCGTGCTGAATCTCTCAGGGCAAGTGGGATAAAACCTTCACCTTAAAATTTTAGAGGCCTTAAACTTTTTATCGCTTATGGTAATAAAAAGGAACAAATAAAGAGATGCGTAAACAAAAACTAACATTTTATGTTTTATTCCCTATAATTTTCCATTTTAAAGGGTCCAGGTTGGAGGACTCAAAAATATCGTTTGCTCCAGATCTGATATTTTCTTTGAAAGATCCTATGTAGTAATTTTTGTTTTCATATTGAACACCAAAACCGAAACTATACATAGTACAATTCAAATGAATTGGCACTTGCGTCATACTAACCGATTAAGATTACGGAAGCTTACAAAATCCCTAAAGTGTCAATTTATTTGGATTGCACTATATGCAATATTTTACCGGAATCCTGTTTTATTTGGTTTGATTACCGGATATGGTACTTATACTATAACTCATGTCAGTGCTTCTCAAACTTTGAGAAGCACCCTTCTGGGGGGAGAGGGGAATAAATTAAGATATAGTACAAATTAATTTTATACGTTCTTATTTATTTTCATTTGAAATGAAAAGGTTATTCCTGTTCCGGGGGGGGGGGGCAGAATTATTAAATGTGAAAAAGGGGAGCCCGAAATAAAAAGTTTGAGAATCACCAACCAATTCCAAAAAAGTTTGCATTTGAGCAATTTTCGACGACAAACTGGGTTGTCTTCTCTATAAATTATGTGATGTCTAGGATACAAGAAAAAAATTATATCCATAGAAACAGTAGGGTGATAAACGCAATTTCCATGTTAAACCGTCGCAGCAAAAGTCGGCAAAACGTGGTCAGATGGCACGCACCCATTGGCTGGGTGCGTAAACGACGCCAGCGTCCGCTGCGGACAAATTGTGCAAAAAACGTGGCCATATGTCGCGCACAGTATAGTTTATACTTGCTTTGTAGAACTGGCCCTAAGGAACATGAACATGATGGACTAAATTTGACCTCAGAAAGAAAAAAAATGTAATATTACGACTAACTGGGTCTAATAAATTATAGATAGTACACAGGGACAGAGAGACTGGGTTAAATAAATTGCTGCAAAATATAATTTGTTTTATTAAAACAAAAGAATTTGACATTCGCTGTATAACCTACCGAATGCGTAAGTTTTCAATAAAAAATGGTAATGCATTTATTAATAGATATTTTCGCGGTTGCGTAGTAAGTGCCAGCAGTAGATCATAGCAAACGTGGTATGTGCCTTTGGCTGTATTAAACTTGAATTATCGTGTAATCGATACAATTTTTTTAATTGTTTTCATTGCATTTATTTAAACCTTAATAAAATTTGCAGGAAATGAGCGAAAAAATTGAAAAAACTCGAAAAAGACGCAAAAAAGGTGAAGGTTATGATAGGAGCCACAATAAAAGATTGAAGGAATCCGGATTAGCTTACCAAACGAGAAGAAAAAAACACGTCGGTGCTAAATTACCCCCTTCACAAGATGTAAGTGCAAATCTTACTTTTCAAAATTTTGTATTTTATATTTCACACCAATGTCAAAATGTTAGGGGCCACTAGAATATTTATGGTGGTACAATAAATGAAAATCAATTTGAAATTGTAAAATTTAAACTTACTTTTTTAGGTAACCTGTAAATGCCAGTTAAATTGCAAACTTATACCATACGAAAGAAAGTTGGATTTATTTAGCATGTTTTATAAATTATTAGGAGAAGAAAAAGGCACTTACATTATGTCGTTGATTAAAATTGTCCCGGTTCAAAGGCGCCGTCATGGAAAGTACCACGATCCTGCAGAAAGTCGAAGACAAACTTCCGTACATTATTTTATACCGGTGGATGAGCAACAACATGTTCGGGTGTGCAAAAATACTCTAATAGACATTTATAAAGTTACCCGAAAACAAATGTCGGGTTATGTGGAAAGGAAAAAGTTAGACGAAGAAAAGTTCAGTGACGGAAGGGGCAAAACTAGAGAAAAGAATAAATTTAGTTGTCTCGACAGAGAGTGCATTCAGGAACACATAGATTCTATAACAAGAGAAGAATACGACAAACATGAAGGTCTTCATTTAAATATTACCCAACTTTTTAAAACATTTAAAGAAAAGTATCCCGAATCACTCGTTACGTATAAATATTTTTCTACGGCTCTTAAGGAAGACTATCCGACTCTTCACTTTAAAAACTCAACGAAAGATGTGTGCAAGGAATGCGAATTTTTACGTTTTCAAATTAAAATAGAAGAGCAGAAGTTAGCTTCGCTAAAGAGTAAATTTGAAATGCACCAATTGAACTGTGAGGTTGGAAAGATTGAAAATTTCATGAGACATGAAATTTTTCAAGTCTAATGTAAATTTTAATGTGTTGTAAATAGTGTAAATAAGTTGTAACTTGTTGAAAATTAAAATTTTAATTTTTAGAAAAGAAGTTAGTTTGCACTGTAATTATTGTTGTATTACTGGTTGCCGAAACCGCCGAAACATTTGACATCACCATAACAACTCGTGCAGTTTTATAACCCTACTTTTAACTCTTTTCGTTCCTTTAAATTGGAACAGTTTTATTAAAAACCCAAAGTGAATAAGGTGGTAAAAATGAGTGTGGGTCGAAGACCGTTAGTTTTCAATGTTCTGGCGGAATGTAAAACGTCGAAAGCTAGAAAAAGCAAAATGATTCTACCTCACGGTGAAGTCGACACTCCAGTATTTATGCCAGTTGGAACTCAGGTAAATTCAACACTGAATAACATAAGCACTTAATAACTGTTAATACTTTTAAGGGTACCATGAAGGGAGTTTTACCGGAACAACTTGTAAATTTAGATATTCAAATTATGCTTTCGAATACTTACCATTTAGGCATTAAACCTGTAAGTAAAATAGTCGATTAAAAATTCTGCGTTATTAAAGAGCGTGGAAGGGAGTTGAAATTTTAGAGAAGGCCGGTGGGTTACATAAATTTATGAACTGGAATCGAGCCTTGCTGACAGATTCGGGTGGCTTCCAAATGGTTTCGTTATTAAAATTGGCCGAAATTACCGAAGAGGGTGTGAAATTTCAATCGTTGAGTGATATGAAATCAGAAATTGTTTTAACGCCGGAGCATTCCATTCACATTCAGAATGCTATAGGGGCCGACATTATAATGCAACTTGACGATGTCATTAAAACTACAAGTCCCGATGAGAAAAGAATTGAGGAAGCCATGCACAGGTGAGTCAACAAACAGGAAAAGTTTCAAATTTATAACAGGAAGTTTTTAGGACTAGCAGGTGGTTGGACCGATGCATAAAGGCACACAAGAGACCTCAGGATCAAAATATCTTCCCGATTGTTCAAGGAACTTTAAATTCTGAACTTAGGACGCAAAGTGCTAATGCTCATGTTCAGACGGATGTAAATGGGTTTGCTATTGGTGGGTTAAGGTAAGCAAAATAATTCTCATCTTGGCTTATGAGTTAGGTCTAATTTTTTTATTTGGCTTTAGTGGGGGTGAAAGTAAAGACGACTTTTGGAGAATGGTTCATTTATCGACCAACATTTTACCTAAAGACAAACCACGTTACTTAATGGGTGTAGGTTTCGCCGTCGATTTGGTCGTTTGTTGTGCACTCGGAGTGGATATGTTTGATTGTGTGTTTCCCACACGCACTGCCGTAAGTTTTTCATTTAAAAAACCATTTTCTTCTGAATTAGCAAGTTTTAGCGTTTCGGTTGTGCATTGGTGATGACGGGACAATTAAATTTGAAGAATAAAACTTACAAAAAAGATTTTAATCCCATCGATAAGGACTGCGAATGTTCTACTTGTAAAACCTACACCAGGTCGTATTTGCATCACATAGTAACGCAGCAATCAGTCGCATGCCATTTATTGAGTGTGCACAATTTAGCGTTTCAGTTACGTTTAATGAAAAAAATTCGTGATAATATACAAGACGATACGTATCCAGAATTTGTTAGGAATTTTATGCAAGATTTATATCCGGATAAGTGTTATCCACCTTGGATTGTGAATGCTTTAGCTGCCGTTAACATTATTTTATAAATAAAACAAAAAATTCAAAAAACAACAAATTTATTTAATGTTACATAAACTCATCCGAATCATTTCCGTCGTTGCTGTTTAAAGTCATATTTTCAACTTTAAACAAACTAGAATAACTCCGAGTTTCGGCCTCTTCCGCTTTTTTCTTTTCTTCACTCTTCTCCTTTTCCTTCTGCTCTCGAACCACTTTTTTCTTATCTTCCCTCTCTAATCTGTCCCTTTTCTCCCTTTCGGCTCTTAAATCTATAAATAAAGTTGTGTAAGCTTGAAGAATTACAATGTAATTCTAGGTAGTCTCACCTGGATCCTCTTTCCGTTTGGTTTTATTTAATCTGTTAATGATATCGTTGATTCGTTTGCCCACTTTCATCTTCCTGACGTCCCTCTCCTTATAAAAACCAACTTGTCCGACTTCCATGCCCGCAGTTTTTTTCAAGTTAGCCCACATGGTGTAAACGATATCGATGTCGTTCATTTTATTGCCTTGTATGCTGTTGGCTTTTACTAATTGTGCAGCATCTTCGAGAACACTCGAAGGGATATCATCTATCGTTTGGCCTGTTCGCAATCTCAAATAAACATGGGCAGAGGATACTTTATCCACATGGAACCAAACATCTTCGGGCCAGCCCCACTTTATTAGGTCTTCATCTGCAATGTTATATATTAGATACAAGCGAAATAGCGTCACAACTTACTTACTTTCGTGTTTATCTATTCCCATAAAAAGCATAACGGGGGGCGAAACCGCCGTACTTTCGAAATAAAATACCATTTTGCTGTAATGAATTTTCAGAAAAGTTATAAGATTACGTTTTGATCGGTTTTGATTATAAACATTGCAAAATCTAAAGATAGGTTATGAATTTGACAGGCGGTGTTTTAATACTTTTAATGTACAGGGCGAATCAAATTTTAATTACAAATTGAAAATTTAAATAGAATTAAAATGACTTGATTTCTTATAGACTTGGGGTTTTACATTATGTGAAGCGTCACTTCACCCCACTATTCGCGATTACAGCTAAGTGAAGCGACGTCTGGCGGAATAAATGTTAACTAGAAGAGACGGGTTGTTTTTAAATTTATTTATTTATTCAATGTAGTTAGATAATAGTGATCTAATTACTAGTTTGTTGACACCACCATATTATATATAAGCTAGTTAGCTAGTTCAGATATTTTTTAACTCCAATTCGAAAAATTCTTAGTCTACATTTGCTCCGAGCAACATGCGTCGTCCGGTCGATATCTCGCCAATCTTTGCTAAAAGAGCTGGTTAGTGAGTGATCAGCGTGTGAGCGGTCGGTAGCGGGTATCTTTTTAATCCATTCATGTACGTCAGTCAGTGGCGTAACTACCGGTGTGTGCGGTGTGCGAATGAACACGACCCGTAAAATCTTAGGGGCCCGAGGCAATTAAAGTAAAAAATTCTTAAACATGGGTAAAAAACGCCTGTACAAACCGGAAACGGACAACTCTGCAACGGGAATCCACCGGTCGAGCTTAGGTTAGTGTTAGGAAACAATTTCTTTAAATGAGGGGAGCGTTAAAAAGAGAGATCTTGTGGATTGGATTGTGGAGAGATCGCAAGTGGTGCGGTGTTAAGTAGGCCGATGCCGAGTTGTTGTGTACCCTTCATTATGCTTGCTTTGTTATCAATTTTAATAGGTCGGGTTGTTGCTTGCGTATACCTGGGGGGTATTCCATACCCCCCAGACCCCCCGGATTCACGTCCATTTCATGGGAATGAATTTGTTTTATTGGTTCGTATCGTTTGGTATGTAATCAACAAGAAGATAATTCAAGAATCAAACTTGCTTGGTTATCAATTTTAAAAAGTCGGCTTGTTGCTTGCGTATACCTGGGGGGTATTCCATACCCCCCAGACCCCCCGGTTTTACGTCAATTTCAGGGAAATGAATTTGTTTTTATCGGTTCGTATCGTTCGGTATGTAAGCAACAAGAAGACAATTCAAGAATCAAACTTGCTTTGTTATCAATTTTAATAGGTCGGCTTGTTGCTTACGTGTACCTGGAGGGTATTCCATACCCCCCAGACCCCCCGGTTTCACGTCCATTTCAGGGAAAATTTAATTATCTTTATTAAAAAAGTCCTTTATTTGAACGGGGCTGGGTGTGGTACAAATTAAACCGCTTGCCACGGATAAGTATTTTTTGTATTGTAATTCTTTTTAAATGTATTTCCCTGTAATGGACGTGAAACCGGGGGGTCTGGGGGGTATGGAATACCCCCCAGGTACACGCAAACAACAAGCCAACTTTTTAAAATTGATAACCAAGCAAGTTTGATTCTTGAATTATCTTCTTGTTGCTTACATACCAAACGATACGAACCGATAAAAACAAATTCATTTCCCTGAAATTGACGTGAAACCGGGGGGTCTGGGGGGTATGGAATACCCCCCAGGTATACGCAAACAACAAGCCAACTTTTTAAAATTGATAACCAAGCAAGTTTGATTCTTGAATTATCTTCTTGTTGCTTACATACCAAACGATACGAACCAATAAAACAAATTCATTCCCCTGAAATGGACGTGAAACCGGGGGGGGGGACGCCCATTTGAAGGGAATTAATTTGCTTTGATTTAACAATGTTTTAATTGATTTTTAAATAAACAAATTTATTCCCTTGAAATGGGTGTGAAACCGGGAGGTATGGAATACCCCCCCCCCCAGCACAAGGAAGTAACGATATATCTTTTCAAAATTGATAAAGACGTAAATTTAATTCTTGAGAAAACATATTTTGCTTATTACGGCTGGGGGGGGGTATTCTATACTATAGCACCTGATATTATAAATAAGGTACAGTCAAAGTCAACGAAAGATTTGTTTAGGAACATAAACTATAATAATACCAATGCAATAATATAATATGAGCTCATAATATATCATTTTGAAGTGTTTTTTCTATTTTTTATGGTGGATAAGCCTGCTAAACACTCCAAAATGTGAAGAAATTAGTGTGCAAGCTAGGGTCTGGGGAGGTATGGATTGTTGCGTAAATAACGGGGGGGGGGCAGAAGGAGGAATAAACTGCATTATTTTGCGACTAAATTTTATTTTAAAATCGCACACCTCTCAAAGTTCTTGCTCCCGAGCCTAAAATTTGAAGTTACGCCACTGTATAATACATTCAAATTCACTTCAAAACTGAAGGTATAAAATACATGAAATTTACTCAAACCATTTTCGCTTTTACATTTTTTAAGTTTTTATGAAGAGTATGCAGAATTATTATTGATTGGCAATCGGTGGTAGTTATTTAATTATACTTTTTAAGAAAAATACAAGTAGTACTCGGGAAAGTCACAGTATTAATTAATTGTTGCAAATTTTCCTGTCAATTTATAGGAGTTGAAATGGAGACGACGACAAACGCTTTTTTTTTCTTTCGATTACCCATTTCAATTCTTGCTCTCGAATAATTATTATACGATTTCATTTGAATCGGTCATTGATTGTCAATATCAATTACTCTCAAATTAGAAAAAGTTACCTAAAAAACGGCATATTTCTGATGATTTTTTAAGCAAATTTTGAAAATATGCGAATGAAATGTTTTAGGGACATAGCTAAAGGGACGGGACTTACAAGGGGTCACTACAGTGAGTATGTCGCCAATCGAGATCCCAATTTTTTTGGTGATTTTAGTAGCTAAAAAAATTATCACTTTTTCGAATTTTAGTCGATTGCCTCTTAGTTCTTGAGTTATGAATTTTTGAAAGGGCAGATTTTTACCATAAGCTTAGCATTATGGACGTTGTAACGCGTAGGTCCTGGGTTCTAATCCCAATTATTAACCGCTAGACCACCACGGTTTTTTGCAATAATAGCTAATAATAATAGCAGTTAACCCACCATAGTATTTTTAAAAATTCATAACTCAAGAACTAAGGACCAATCGACTAAAATTCGAAAAAGTGACAATTTTTTTAGCAACTAGAATCACCAAAAAAAATTGGGATCTCGATTGGCGACATACTCACTGTAGTGACCCCTTGTTAGTTTAGTGTACAAAATGGAAAAGCATTTTAAAACTGAGTTAATTCAAGTAGATACAACATCACGTAAGGAATTCTTCTCAAAGACATATTTTCTTTGAGTCGAGAGGAATCGAATATTCCTCAGCAACAAGACGACTTTTTCCCTTACTTCTGGGGAATATTCTATGCCCACGTGATCTCTGTTTGACATCAATTTCTTCACATATTCCATAAGGTAGGGCTCCCGCAATCTAACGTGACAGGGTTTGGCCTATTTCTTGCGCAGTATTATTTTCGTTTCTGTGCATTAGCCACACAGTGGCGTAACTACCAGTGTGCGCGGTGTGCGAATGAACACGGCCCGTAAAATTTTAGGGGCCCGAGACATGTAAAGTAAAAAATTCTTAAAAGTAGATAAAAGAGAGATTCGCCGGTACCGAGCATTCCTGGTGCTTGGTAGGCCGGTGCCGAGTTGTTGTGTACCCTTCCTTGTACTGGGGGGTATTTCATACCCCCAGACCCCCCGGATTCACACCCATTTCAAGGGAAAAATTTGGTTTGCTCTAACAAATATTTTAATTGGGTCGGAGGGAGGGGGGATTTAATGCAAATTAAACCGCTTGTTACGGGTACGTTTAATTTAAAAATTTATTTATACAATTAAAAACACTGTTAAACTAAAACAAACCAGGGTCTGGGGCCTCATAAATCAAGGGCGCCTCAAAATTCAGTTTTTGTACCAAATTACAAAATATGCGCGTAGAATGAACACTGTAGGGGTAGTGAAGATATTTAGAGAGGGGCCTTAAAATTGCACTTGGGGCCTCTGATGTGCTAAATCTGCCACTGGCTGTCTGACGTATCTGCCTCTATGCTCTGATTTTGTACAATAACATTCATGACCGTGTAGGTGATCCTCAAAAGTTTAGTCACGGCTAAAAATATACTATAAAATTTTTTTTTAAATTGTACTTACACTACCCTCCCCCGGATCATTAAAACAAAAGATCTTTTTAAATATTTATTTATATAATTAAACGCATCGTTAAACCTAAACATACCTAAAATGTGAAGTAACTGAGGGGTTCCCCAGAACAAGGAAGTAACAATATTACTTCCCCCCTCCATGGATTACAAGAAATCGAAAAAAAGTACTTTACTTCTTTAGATTTAGAATGTACTATAAAATTTTCAAAAAAATTATGTTTACCCCTCCTATAGAATAGTAAGAAGGTAGAAAGCGCCTGTGTCAAGCGATTTAATTTGCATTAACCCCCCCCCTTCCCTCGTTCAAATAAAAGATTTTTTTGAATATCTATTTATAAACCAAAACAAATTTATACCCTAAATAGTGAAGTGGGCGTGAAACCGGGGGGTCTGGGGGGTATGGAATACCCCCCAGAACAACATAGTAACTGAGGAAACATATTTTTCTTATTTATGGCTCAGGGGAGTAATACCCCCCAGCACAAGGAAGTAACGATTATATTTTTTCAAAATTGATAAAGACGCAAATTTAATTCATGTGAAAACAAATTTTGCACTAAAACACTCTAAAATGTGAAGAAATTAGTGTACAACCTAGGGTCTGGGGAGGCATGGAAAGTGGCGTAAATACAAGGGGGGGGGCAAAGAGAAAAATGGACCCCCTTAAACTGAATTATTTTTAGAGCAAATTTTGTTTTTAAATCGCACACCTCTCAATCAAAGCTCTTGCTCCCGAGCCTAAAATTTGAAGTTACGCCACTGACGTCAGTGGTGGACACATCCAATTGTAATGGTTTTATAATAGCTACCCATACTGTAATTCACTTTTTATTAGATATTTAAATGATAATTAAATATAAAGACGATGTAATTGAAAACGTAGTATCCTTTTACTTGCAGGGACTAGAAACAAAATTATTTTAGAAAATTTAAAGATGCGTTATAATATGTAGTACCTACTTATTTGGGAGTAACGAATCACGCTTTCATCTTCATAATTGCATTATTATGTTAACTCTTTCCACAGCTTTCAACTATTTGGTTATTGACACACGTCGCAGGCTTATTTAGGACGGCGTCGATTAGTTAAATTATCTATTTAAAATTTGCTATTACAGCCAGCGCAGCGTGAGAAAGTAAATCCTTTTGGTAATTAATTTTTTTGTTATGTAGGACAAATATTGTCGCTTTAAAGTACCTACATACTATTAATACGAAAGTGTAAATATTGCGTTTTTTATTATTAACCTTTAACTAGTCCGGTACCATATTTGTTACATAAACGGTCAGGCGTAGTCTGAGAGACTACTTCTTTGATAGGCCAAAAAGAGCACTAAGAACCAAAAATACGAAACGTGTTATTTAACACAAGTATTATAGGCTTTATTAAACTAGAATATCAAAAAATAACATAGATTAAATTACATGATAATAAAATATTAAACTAAACAAAATGTCATGTAGAAAATATTTAGAAAAAATGGTTTATCGCGTCGTCTCACAGACTACGTCTGACCAGTTAAAGGTTAATAAGTAGATACTGTTAAATTACTGATATGTAAATTAGTAAATCTTTTATTGTCGAATAATGAAGTAAAAGTTTTTTTTCTTTCATTTTTCTAATGATTTACAACTTCGTCTTCTTTACATTAATTAAATATAGTAAACGCAGCGACGAAAACAAATCCCATTTTAAATAAATAAATTATGCTTGGTCACATAGCAAAAAGAAATTGTTAAACGTTTAAACTTGGCCTATCATTATTGAATGCTAAATTGCGAACGCATTTATGGAATAATTTTCTACACATAAAATTGTATGGCTTCCATTGTCATGAACCAACAATTAGGACTTTTTGTAAATTCTATAGTACTCACGGGAGTGGTTTTACTGATGGCAATAATGCTAATAACGGAGTATTTTTACCAATCGATCGCTCACGAGGGAAAAAAATTAGCTGTATTATTATGGAATTCGTTGAACACGAGACAAAATAGTTCCAGAATGCTGATGATAATAACAGGAAGCAAGTTTTACGACATTTATGTAAAAAGAAGATCGGATTGATTAAACTAATCCTGTATTTGTTGTACTTAACTGGTTAATAGCAGCATATAAGTATTGATCTACTTTACTTGGATAATAAATTCATAATACGTCTCTCTAATTAAAAAGTGCACATAACGCAACAATGATCAGCATTAACGTAATAAAATTCATTAAAAATTTAAATGTCATATTTATTTAGGTCCTGGATGATAATTCCATAGTAAGAAAAAAATAAATTATAATCATTAAGGTTTGAAGTGAAAGTTTAATTGATGCAGCAACAATACTTGGCAACTTCGGTGTATGTAATAAAATTTTATTAACATCTGTTTTGTATCACGATGCATTCATAATATAGTCGTTCCAAAGAGTTCTTGTATCGATTTATGTAACTCGTATGCAAATTTTTCTCATTTCGAGAATTTTTCTTGAACACTTCATTCATATTACAAGTTAAGCGGTGCTCACACCAAGCTACCACGAACTCATCTCATCCTGTTCCGATTTTTAAATAACTGTAAAAGCAATCAATAGACAATTAAACGCTGTAAAAATATAAGATTTCATCGCTATTAACCGACCTTCCTAGAATCAGATAAGTGGTATGAATAACAATGGTTCGTCCCTCCACTACGTTCGAAGAGTCCTTGTCGTATTTGGGCTCACACTTTACTTTTACTGCAATGCAAAGATATCAACTACTAATTAAACACTAATCAAGCTAATTATATTTATTTATTCCAATGTTATGTCAGCAAACCTTGAAAGTTGCGTTAGATGCGTTAGTGACATTGGCCGTTTGAATGATGACCAATAAGTAATTCACTGTTCTCTTTATTGAGTGCCCATGATGTCATTTACCATTGTTGATTTTTAATTAAAGGTTTTGCCAGCATAGAAATTTAAATGATCAGGATATTAGCAAATTGTTTCGTTTGGTAGCTTTTTACAACTGATTTTGGAAGTGTCGTTAATCCAATCATGTGCGTCACTATTGTCCTAGACACGGATTGAATATGTTACTCACGGTTAAAAAAGCTAATCATCAGTGAAAGTTCCTTTTAAGATTAGTTCATTATTTCAGGCTCTGGAGAGGCACAAATATCCTCTTTGTAATTAAGTAAAACTAAAAACTAGGTATTAATATTAATTCATTTCGAAAACGTTTCGTTTCGGTGGATGGTCATTGTACAAAATGGTTAATTTTCGTGAAATCTTTTAGAAACAGTTTAAAAAAATAATTAAACTTAATTATCTATTTAAATGGTAGTCAATTATTTATATTAATTAATTACCGCAGTAAAATAAATGGTAATAAAAGTAAAATACTGCTATTTAGAATTTTTTATTTGAAATTGCTAAAGAGCCACCTAAATCATTATTATATAATTATTACTGATAAAAAGAAGTATACTAACGAGTAACGACGATCTTATTATCTTGCAGACGTAAATCGAAATGTTGCATGACTCAAAAGCCAAAGTTCAAGAATTGTCAGTGATTACAGCATCAACTACAATTTTTCGTTTGAAAGGTTTTTAAATGGGTTTGTAAAATATTTACATTTGGGAGATCCCCTAACGGATGATAAATTAACAACAAATATTGATTTTTCAATTGTAGTTCAACTATGTAGGTGTGTTACCAATGCGTTCCGCATTCGATCAAACTAGTCTTGTGTGAAAATGGTGAGAAAATTGTTATTTACTTGGCTACAAAAATTAAAACTAACTACAATTATCGATTTTTTGAATGGGCAAACATTTATAAATGACAAAAATACTCGTCAGATCAAGAGAGTCAAGTTGCTTGCGGTTTGTACTTGGATGGGTGACAGCGTGGCGACCGATTTAAGAATATCCACTGTCGCAGATTTTAATTCCCCAATCGTTTATTGGTCAAGTATAACGAACATAGCTGTTACAAACGCCTAATTAAATATAGAAAAAAAAATGTATTCTAATATTTTCTAGGGTAGCCTTAACCCCTCCCACAACGGTGCCCATTGAATCAATGATTTTCAAAATATAAGTATTACTGTTATTTAGGAAAATTTTCATTTTATTACATTACAAGTTTATTGTATTTATGAATTTCTTCATTATATTTATGATAGTTTTATGAATTTCAACCAATAAACCCGGGTTCATCGACACAATGCTTTTTTTTCTCAGTGTAAACGTTAGATTTTGGTATTTTCAAATTTGAACAATGACAAGCAAGTGACGATTAAAAGGATTCCTTTGGTACAGTTGTTCTTTAGACTATAATAAAAGATTGAAGAAATGGAACCATTTAGATTTTTTCCATAGGACTACCCCCCCCCCCCCATTCTATAATAGAAAAAATTACAACAGTAATAATTTTCTGTGCTATATTGTCGCAAGTGATATCATTTTCAGCTAATTTGGATATGTCGAATTCAAATTTGACCATCAAGATTTCACTAGACCAACAGTTTTTAGGGGGGACGAATTTTAATAACATATTGGAGAAAAATGAATAAATAATATATCATGCTTATATTATTATTTCCTCATATCCATTCATTTATTTCCTAAAAATGACTTTTAAACAAAATAATTTTTAATTAAATTCCCATAATGATGCAACTTTTTAATTTTTCACCTTTTTTATTCATAGTATTTTCATTTATAACTTAAAGTGACCTCAAATTTTTATTAAATATTATGCAAGAGATAAATTTTTCTTTATTTTGAGTTACTGAATTCAATTTTTGTGTTAAGAATTCTTTTTGAATATTTTTACAAAAAAAATTAACAATTCATCATAAAAAATTAATGGTTTCATTGTTTAAAAGATCACGAATTTATTTACAGTCGTTATTAATATCTATATAGATGCTATCTTATTTAACCCAACAATAAAATTTAATTTAAAATCGTTTGAATTAAAGAGGGGCCACGGTTTTAAATTTAATATCCAAAATGTAGCATTTTTAACATTTCTCTACCGTAGTGTTTTTATTTTTTATTCAAATGGGTTAGAATTTATTACTTATTATCCAAAAAATAATTTTCTTATTTAAGGGGTGATGGGGGGGGGGGGTCAACAATTAAAATCCCATTGTTGCTTTTTATTCATTTATTAAAAAGATGGTGTGTATTTATTTATGACGGTTATTTAAAGTTGCTATTTTATTTTAAATCGATCACAAATAATTAACAAATTTGAGATTACTTGAAGATATAATTAAGAAATTTGAGTTTTTATATTTATGAAAATTATATTATGTATTATTTTAAATAAAAAAAAACTGAAATTTGTATAGTCACATTTAAGTTCACTTCCGACAAAATAGCACAAGAATTTAACTGATTTAATGTTTCTCAATATTATGAAATGGAGGGGGGGGGCTTTCAGGGTAATCCTACGAGAGAAATCGAATGCTTCCACTTCTTAAACATTTAAATTGTCCTAAATGAATCCTTTTATAATAATTTGACGTATTATTTGGTGAGGACCTACCTCCAGTGGCGTAGCTACCATAGGGCAAAGCGGTGCAGTGCACCAGGGCCCCGAAGCCCAGAGGGGGCCCCCTGAGCTGTTTTTTTTAAATTTCTAATGCAAACATGTGGAAAAAGGGGGGGGCGAATTTTTTTTATGCACCGGGGCCCTTGTCCACCTAGCTACGCCACTGCCTACCTCCCTAGTATTATAATACTAGGACGTGAAGGTCATTGTTGTTTGACCTTTGCTCATTTTGGGGGATATCACGACCTAACATAATACAATGAAGTATTTGTTAATTAAGTACTCATTAATTATTGCACACAATAATAATTGTCAGTGGATGACAATCCATCTGAGTGGATAATATAATTGTCACGCTTTCCGAGGAACTGGCAGTCTGATTGACTCAAAAATGGCTTTTTCGTCAACTTTTCCATTTGTTAATAACAAAGTTTTTTATAATACTTATCGACTTTTTGGCGGTCGGAGCATAGTGGTCACGCGAGTTGACTATGAACGCTAAATACCCGGTTCGAATCCGGGTGAAGTAAGAACTTTATTCTGGCCGCTTCTCTGGTCCTCCAGGTTGGGGGTTCTACGTCGGGCTTGCTCCTCGTCGTAGGTAAAAAATGTAAAATGCTAACAAAATCCAAAAGCCAATTTGGCGTTTGAGAACCGGGAAGCTGCGTATTGCGGTATAAACCGGATATATAATAATAATCGACTTTTGTTACCATTTTTATGAAATTTCGTGTATAGATTACAGTTTCTATATTTTTAATGGATATTGGTATCAATATTATTGTCCAAACATTGTACAATATAAAGTAATAAATGCAGTGGCGGTTTTAGAACTTATGAGGCCCCAGGCGCAATTCAATTTTGAGGCCCCCCGCTAAGTATTTTCACTAATCCTACACTCCCTAAAGCAATTGATTTGAACTCCTGGTGCACGGGGGGCCCATTCACCAGATCCGCAGACGTTTTATTTTTTTTAATACTTTCTTTTTTACTAAAATGTGCCCTGAAATCAAAATAACTGCAAATCCAAGGCATCTTAGGGCATCAAATTTTTTTGTTATTTTTCCTGAGTTTACTACTACAGAATTGATATTTTCATAAAATTTCAGAATATTTGAACAAAATTAAACTTTTATCAAAAAATGTAAATGAAAACTATATAGCACTGAAATCAAAATTACTGCAAATATAAGGCAACTAAGGGTTTAGAATTTTTTCCTTATTTTTCCTGTATTTATTACTACATAATTAAAATTTTCGTAAAATTTCAGAATATTTGAACAAAATTAAATTTTTATCAAAAAAAAATCAAAAATTGCACTGAAATCAAAATAGCTGCAAATCCAAAACGTCTTAAGGCTTAGAATTTTTTCGTTATTTTTCCTGTGTTTATTACAAAGGTATTAATATTTTCATAAAATTTCAGAATATTTGACCAACTTAAAATTTTATCCACAAGTTTAAATCAAAAATTGCATTGAAATCAATATAACCGCAAATTAATCTAAGGCATCTTAGGCGTTAGATTTGTTTCGCTATTTTTTCTGTGATAATTACAAAAGAGGTAATTCTTTTATAAAGTTTCAGAATATTTGAATAAAATTAAATTTTTATCAAAAAATTTAAAAAAAATTGCACTGAAATCAAAATATTTGCAAATCTAAGGGCGAGGATCACCAAAGTTAGTTAGTTTATCCACCTGCTAAATAGTTGGATATAATTAATTGTTATCGTGTAAGTGGGACTTTGAATAAATTTGACGTTTAATTACTAAACGCCATCAGTCATATATAGAACTGAAAGTTAGCGCAGAATCTCGTATATTTTTCATATTTTCAATTTTTATATCCTAATTTTATCGCTGGATGAGATTCCGTCTTTTGCTTAATTTAATTTGAGTTTACTGTTTTAACTGTTTTTAATGTTTTGTGAGTGGTTTATATTAAGGCTGGGAATCAAAATCGAATATAATCAACTAATCGAGTATTCGAATATTCGAATATGAATATTTTCTAAACGGCACTCTATTCAAATTATTCGAATATTCAAATTATTCGAATATTAGAGTAATTTGAATATTCGAATGATTAGTTGATTAGAAATAAATCTTAAAAAGAAATTTCAAGAATATATAGGTGTGATATTAGTATGTGTTTTTAATTTTCTAACCTTCATTTCGTTTTGAACTCCTCGTGTGGATGGAACCTAGTTTATATTTATTATTCAAATGGTAAGCATTTAATATTAATTTTCTGTAGTATTTTAATCGTTGATTTAACTTCAGTTTTTCTTAGATTTCATTTTTTTGAATTTTTCACAAATTTTTTTCACATTTTTGTTTCAATTATTATTTTTCCGATCAATTTTTTCATTTTTGTTTCTTTTTATCGGTTTAGTTGCGACTGATGATGGGCAATAACCTTGAAATAAAGATCTTTATATCGCAATAACAGTTTTTTTTACTTAAATTTTGCTATATTTTTCAACTTTTTCGTAAAAACTCCACGTTTTTGCACCCCCCCTATATTTGCATTCTTTGTCACATTTTCAAACTATTTTCTAGTTCTACTCTCTCATTTGGAATAAAAGACGTTTTTAAAGTGTTTATTAAATAAAATTTCTCGTATTGTGTTCTTTGCTTAAAGTTAAAATCCTAATATTTTAACATTCAGTTAAGTTTTTTGTTATATTTATATTTTACAAACACAATTTATATGATTAGTTGATTATATTCGAGTAATTTGAATATACTTGTCATTTTTTTAACAAATATTCAAATACAAAAATGTTAAAAATTTCCAGCCTTACTATATACGGGGGTGGTTTTGGGGGTTCAAACCTTCAAATCCCCCCCATGGGAGAGCAAGAGATTAAAAAAAAGGGTCTAAAAATGTTTTTTTGTGCAAAAAATCGAATATAACAACTAATCGAGTATTCGAATATGAATATTTTCTCAACGGTACTATTCAAATTATTCGAATATTCAAATTATTCATATAATTATTCGAATATTCCAGTAATTTGAATATTCAAATAAATAATCATTCGAATATTCTTGTGATTTCTTGAACGAATATTCGAATACAAAAATGTTAAAAATTCCCAGCCTTAGTTTATATTAAATTCGAATTCGAAACAAATGACAGATGGCGTTTGGAAATTTAACGTCAAATTTATTAAAAGTAGCACTTACACGATAACAATTATATCCAACTATTTAGCAGGAGGATAAACTAACTGACTTTGGTGTTCCTCGCCCTAAGGCATCTTAGGGCTCAGAATTTTTTCGTTATTTTTCCTGTGTTTATTATAACCAGGGCTCGGAACTTTATGCGCTAAAAAAACAATGAAATATGTGCATACGTATGCGTTAAAAAACAGAAAAATATGCGGTATAATATGCAGTAAAAATTAGGATAATTAAAAAAAAACAAAAAAATATGCAATTTTTTGTTTGATCTTAATAACAAATGAAGAAAGTTGTAGCTGCTAACATTATTTATTAAAACAAAAAAAAATAAAAAATATTAAAAATAAGAATAAATATTTGAAACTAGAACATGAAAAAATATTTAATTTGCATAGGTTGCAACAGTGGCGCAGCTAGAACTTTTGCCGCCCGGGGCGTAAAATGTTTTTGAATGAGCTTTTTTTAATCCTATTTCCTAATTGATGAAATTTCAAAAAACAATTTCTTTTGCCGCCCTTAATGCCGCCCCAAAAAGTTTTGAATGACTCTTTTTAACCCAATTTCCTATTAATGCCGCCCCTAAAAATGTGCCGCCCGGGGCGGTCCGCCCCCCATTAGCTACGCTACTGGGTTGCAAAATAAAATTTTGTCATTGACCAAAAACACATTTTCACCAAATTCCGAAATTACAGATTTAAGACGACAAAACAATGACTGCTTAACTTTAGGCATTTTCGTTTACATTTATATATAGTACTTTTGATCACAAGGACGTAAAACGAGATTTTTCGTTCGAGGGGCGCCCGAACGCCCCCGAGGTGAAAAAGAATTTTTACGGCTGCGTGATGTAAAGCGCTTTTCGTTATTCCGCCATATACGAAAAAAGGTACTTTTCGTACCTGAAATTGTGGACGAAAAGTGTACTTTTACGTCCGGAATAACGAAAACATATTTTGATAAACTTTTAATTTTGTTCAAATATTCTGAAACTTTATGAAAATATTAACTCCGTTGTAATAAACACAGGAAAAATATCGAAAAAATTCTAAGCCTTAAGATGCCTTAGATTTACAGTTATTTTGATATCAGTGCAATTTTTTATTTGATAAAAATTAAATTTTGTTCAAATATTCTGAAACTTCATGAAACTATTAACTCTGTTATAATCAGGGCTCGGAACTTTAGGTAATTGCATATTCGTTGGGAAAGCGCATATTGTAGTTCTGGTTTGACAAAAATTCGTTTCGTATTACGTACATTTGTAATATAAAAGTTTTTGTCGCATAATTTTGCATATTTTGTTAATTTTTGGACAAACTCGCATATTTTAAGTTTAAGAACATATAATTGCATATTTTGGCGATTTAAAGAGAAAAAAAAATTCTTATCTAAATTAATTGTATTGTACTCGATCACATAATTAAAAACGACCTAGAAAATGTTAGTTGAAGGTGTAAAAAAAATTTAAATCAAAAATTGCACTGAAATCAAAATAACTGCAAATCTAAGGTATCCGAAGGCTTAGAATTTTTTCGTTATTTTTCCTGCCTTTTTACAACAAAGTTAATAGTTTCATGAAGTTTCAGCATATTTGAACAAAATTAAATTTTTAAAGTTCATCAAAAAATTTAAATCAAAAATTGCGCTGAAATCAAAATAACTGCAAATCTAAGGTATCCTAAGGCCTAGCATTTTTTCGTTGTTTTCTCTGTATTTATTACAAGGGAATTAATATTTTTATAGAATTTCAGAAATTTGAACAAAATTAAATTTAAATCAAAAAATTTAAATTAAAAAATTGCATCGAAATCAAAATAACTGCAAATCGAAGGCATCTTAGGGCTCAGAATTTTTTCGTTATTTTTCCTGTATTTATTACAACAGAGTTAATATTTTCATGAAGTTTCAGAATATTTGAACAAAATTTAATTTTTAACAAAAAATTTAAATCAAAAATTGCACTGAAATCAAAATAACTGAAAATCTAAGGCATCTTAGGTCTTAGAATTTTTTAGGTATTTTTCCTGTGTTTATTACAACATAAGTAATATTTTCTTAAAGTTTCAAAATATTTGAACAAAATTTAATTTTTATCAAAAAATTTACGCCAAAAATTGCATTGAATCAAAATAACTGCAAATTTAAGGCATCTTAGGACTTAGAATTTTTTCGTTATCTTTCCTGTGTTAATACAACAGGAATTTAATTAATAATAATTAAATTTTGCTTATTTTGAGGCCCCTTGATTTACGAGGCCCTAAGCGCGCGCCTCTTGCGCCTGTTGGGAAATCCGCCACTGAATAAATGGCATGGATTAGATTGTACTTAGAAAATAATTTTAACTATAAATTACTTTTGCAAGCATAATCCTCTACGACTTCTCGTTTGTATAAATTGTTTACGTAATGTGGATGCGAAAAGTACTCTTACTACACTTACATAATAATTATATATTTATCTAATTGTAAAATACAAAATTCACTTGTAAAATATGAAAATCTTCATTGTTAGAAGCCTGGGGACATCCATTCATACAAAATCACTTTCCAACTGAAAATTAATTATAATAGGTATGTGCATAATAAATGTGCAATGTGCTAAGTTGCAGTTATTATTCACATGCAATAAATAATAGAATAAAACATTGGCGTTTATAATAATTTTTAAGTATAAATAATTTTAAAATTAAAACTCATTATTATAGCATTGTTCGCAACAAAATCGTTTTTCTACAGTTTCATACAAATATTCCATTTAGTTTAAATACGGCCAATTATGAAGATCAAAATTTTGCAAGAAAGTAAAGAGTATTTATCTTACTATCCCCATTATCTACTTTTCTAAATTTGTTGCCAATTAACGATTTTTGATTATTGGATCCTTTTTACTTGACCAACTTTCATTGGACAATCTCACCCCAATAAAAGAAAATGGATCTTACATTCATCGTCACCTTTCCAATAATTTTCCATCAAGATTGATTAATTGAATTAATATTTAACCAGCAATAAAATTAAAAAAAAAAATGCTCAATTAAATTTGTAAAATCTCTTTAATCAAGTAATTTTCAAAGAAATCATTCTGTTTACACAAACCATCATTAAGTTTGTCATGTTACATCATTTAAATTCTTCCATCTGACGATGAAAAAGTAGCCTTAGGAGAATTTCGTTTAGTAATCATAAGAAAAACGATTAAGAGGCCAAAGACTTTCAATAGTTTGATGGTCTAAAATAAATTGACCATTTTTAAGTTATAAATGAGTTTTTACCAAAAATAGTAACCGATTTGTCTTTTTTTTTGGGTTCCTTTTTGACAAATTAAATAATAACTTTTTGTTGTGTTACTATTTCAAATACCTACTAATAATAATGATATGCGATAGTGATAGTGGTCATCATTCAATCCGGAGGGCCCAGGGGGCAAAGAACTTATGTAGGTTATAAAGTCGTGGGGATGTAGGCCGCTATATACAGGTGCTCGGCATCATCTTTACTGTTAAATCAAAGTGTTCTTTGTCGACAATTGTTGGATTACTATACAGGTGAGTCGCGTCTAATTGTGATTCTGTGTGTGTTAAAATCGTGCGTGTTAATTAATTGTGGTTAATTGAAAAAAGTTTGAATGTTAATTAAATTATTTTTTAATAACAAAAAATCCATATTTTTGAAACTGTAATAGAAGGATTTGTTTGTACGTGGATTTGTTTCCAAAATTTAATTTTTGCAACAGTTGCATAAGAAGCAATTCGAATTTCAGAATTTTCTTTTGAAATTACACGAAAATACAATTAAATTTGGTTGTAACCTTTTTGCTAACTGATTAGAAGATAATTAAAACGCGGGCACCTTCATTTTTGTGTTGAAAGTTACGTAAATAAATTTAAATAAAACTTTTACTTGTGTATGCACCAAAATTGTTTACTTGTACATCCTTGCAAAAGTAGAATGGGTTAAATCAATAAATTAAATGGAATGGAGAGAAAAGTAGTATATGACATCTGAGGTCAATTCCAATTGATTTTGTTTAATTTTTCTAAAAGTTTTTAAACAAAAGTGATAGTTCAAATAGTTGGGAAACAATAAAGTAGTCTGCGGTTTGATTCCCACGTTATAATTTTAATACTAGACTCGTGGTTAACCATTGGAAAATTTTATTTCGGAAAACCCTAAATAGTCAAAATTGTTTCGAGCTTGTGGCACGAAATAGGGCAAAGGTTAATTGCTGCCACCGAAGAAGATTTTGAAATATCTGCTGACATTTTATGCAACAAGTTAATGATTGTATTGAGAATTTACCAGGAAGCTTTGTGCTCGTTCCCATTTCGGTACCGTTTAACCATCTACCAGTTATGCAATTCCAAGTAAATTACACAATTGTTAATTTTTGCTAAATTGAAAAGAATTTGTTATTGTTTAAAAGCCTGAGAATAAATTGAATTTGCAAAATGGAAGAAGGGGGCAACGGAAAAATTTGGTTTGTTTATTTTAACACTTGATTAGAAGACGGTGAAGAGGACACCTCCGGCTGCTGACCGTGAAAGCCCCATCGACTACGGGTCACCACCTGACCCAGATCGCCCGGAAATGTTCCTCAATTCAGGACAATCGAATGCCAGACCTACACTTGACACCGAATAACAAACGCCCCGTTGTATTCTTTGTGACAAATCGTACATTACACTCCGAGCAATAACTTTCTAATGGCATACGTAATCGAGTAATTAGAAAATTATTTTTATTAAACAAGAGCATCCTTACCATAACCATATCTGGGTTTGTGGCGAAATAAAAGTATTACTCCTTCAAATTTTTGCTAAAGTCAAATTAAATTGTTTTGTGTGAAAATCCCACACAAATTAAATAATCGCATGGACGATTAACCAAATAAATTAAAGTGGCGCTCCTCGATGCAGGTAATGGAACGAAGGACGATTTTTGAATAAAAAATAACTTTAATTGTTAAATGATTTAAGCATACTTTCTAAACATTTGAAAAACCAAGCTCAGTAATTTTCTAATACCCCCATAACATAAATAACGAAAACGTGAAATCACCTAGAGAAATGCTTCTATGTCGTGACTTTTCAATATAGAACACATTTTTATTGCGTTGGATAACATGACTATGGGTAATTTGGTATTAATAATTATTACAAAAACTATAATTTGTTATGAACAAAATTAGGCAAAAAATTAACCCGTAATTCCAATTTAAAATTTTTTTATCACTTTATTTTTGTTTTAAGATGCAGTTAATAAGTAACGTTTTTATTTTATTAACAGGATTCGAGATAAATTATAAATTTAAATATTAATATTTACATACTATTTTTAATGCAATTTTATTTTTTTTTTTATAAATTTGCATAATTTTATTTACGCTCTCTTAATTCTACATACCGATCTATGCCAACGAATTTTTTAAGCAGGTTAAGATTTTTTAATTAATAAGAAAATCGTTAGAGAACACTAAATTATGGGAGTTTGGCAGAGAAAATGATTACACGTAAAATGAAATTGTATTGCCATAATTTATAAGGATAAAAGGTAGATAACTGATAGGTGATCGATTTGCTTCATCGAAGGAGTGGTGCAATTGGACGTTTATTTGTCTTGTTTCCAATTCTATTTCAAACTAAGTTCCTAATAAGCTAAAGAGAATTTTTTGAGAAAACACAAAACAATTTTGTGATTAGGGGGGCATTTATTAATTTGTATAATATTAAAATTTTTGTAAGGGGGCGTCTATCCATATCGACTCTCATTAAGGGGACTAGGCAACGGTTAATGATTGAATTCGGCGCTCTTGTTTATCTTAATTTTAACATAGAAAGGAAACAAATACACTTCTGTAATTTTAACCAATGTTTATTGATATATAATTGATAAAAATAATTGCGCTATGGAGGTCATATAAGTTTACAAAAAGGCGGCACAGTCTGCGGCGTATTTACACGTTTTTCTTCCATTTTTACCTACTATCGTACTTAAAAATAATTTTTTTTCGGTTCTGTAAGTGGTCTTTCTTTTCGTAAGATACGTAATTTTCCGCCAAACCTCCGAAACAATCCATAAAAATTCGAGATTTTCCAAAAAAAATTAAAAAGTCACGATTTTTTTGTCCAGTTACAAAAGAATCGCATTTTTATCTAAAAATTCAAGGTTTTTCGTCTACGAGTTCAATACTTCCGGTTCAATCGTTCTTATTTTAGCTTTGGCGGGAAATTACGTATCTTACGAAAAGAAAGACCACTTACAGAACCGAAAAAAAATTATTTTTAAGTACGATATAGGTAAAAATGGAAGAAAAACGTGTAAATACGCCGCAGACTGTGCCGCCTTTTTGTAAGCTTATATGACCTCCATAGCGCAATTTTTTTTATCATTTATTTATATATCAATAAACATTGGTTAAAATTACAGAAGTGTATCTGTTTCATATGTTTCCTTTCTATGTTAAAATTAAGATAAACCAGAGAATCATTAACCGTTGCCTAGTCCCCTTAAATACGACCATGCTACTTCTCTGCGTTTCTATAGTCTGATCTCGATATTTTTGAAGAGATTCATTGTCTTTTGACATAAAAAAGAAAATTGTGGAAAAATCAAATTGATAAAATGGAAAATATTCCATATCCAAAGTTGTTCATCCTTCCTGTAGCACAATTTTGCTACTTCTTTTCCGTCACCACTAAAATTCCAATTTTATTTTTCAGATAAAAAATGTTTCGAGAGTTATCGCTCCTAATAATAGGAGCTACGATCGTTTTAGCCCAAAGAAGATTAGCTCTACCAGATCCCAGAAGTTGCTCTAATAGTGAGTAATTTTTTAAGTTTTTATCAAAAGTCCTGTAACCTCCTCAAATTTACCCTATTGGAATTGTTCGAATATAAAATAACCTTTTTTAACATTTAGGGGTTCGGCATGCAACTTACAGAGATGCGCGAGGTATAGCTCATTCCTATTTCTTCAGTTGGGAACACTCGGCGACCAGGAGCCTAGAGGTTGATTGGCTCGATGCCAGAAATATTTGCAGAAGACATTGTATGGACGCAGTTTCATTGGAAACGCCACAAGAAAATGAATTTATCAAGCAGCGACTTTCGCGAGGAGGCGTTCGTTACATTTGGACTTCTGGACGTAAATGTAACTTTAATGGATGTGACAGATCCGATTTGCAACCCGCTAACATTTTGGGATGGTTCTGGTCTGGATCCGGTGTCAAAATTGGACCAACGACGCAAAGAAACTCGGGTGACTGGAGTCCTACCGGAGGATTTGGTCAAGCACAACCAGATAACCGTGAAGCAGCACAAGTAAGTTATTAGAAAATCTAATCTTGGTTTTATTTCTGAACTAAAATTTTTTGTTCGATAGGGCAATGACGAATCTTGTTTATCGATTTTAAATAACTTCTACAACGATGGAGTTAAATGGCACGACGTTGCTTGTCACCATGTAAAACCATTCGTATGTGAAGACAGCGAAGAATTACTCAACTTTGTTGCATCTCGTAACCCCGGCATTCGCTTATAAAAGCTTTCTTATTACTGCTGTACCATACAAAAACACTAACAATAAATTGGTAGTTGTAATTGAAAATTAACAGTGGTAGCATTGTTTCGTAAGTTTTTTTTTATAAAGAATCAGTCAAAAAGTAACAAACATACTGATAAGAAAAAGTACAAAAGTTTTCTCAAAACCGGTCTGCTATTTACTATTAATTCCGCAAACAAATCATCCCTTGTGAAAAACTCATCCCCGATAATAATTAATTACTTTTGCGTTGGTACAAAAATGTGTTTGAGTTTAAAAGTATTTATTTTGTATTTTAATGTATCTTAGTAAATTTTATTTATAAAAGTTTTATTTTTTCTGTAAAATATATCTACTAAAGTTTCTAGTGGATTGTTTTATTATTTGATGATGGTATGGATTATGTTGGACCTACAGTTTAACGTGGAATCTGAATCACGAAACAAATAATCTGGGAGCAATTGGAAGGGGAATCGAACCAAAGTTGAACCCCCCATCTGCACCACATCAAACGTTTTTATATCAACTATAGTAAATTAAATTTATTTTGTGAAAACTAGTCAATAACTGTAGGTTTCCTTTTTTTTTTAGATTGTTATGGGGTGGCAGTTATGCATATTTCAATTTGCTTCAAGAATATGGCTATGTCAGTTTTTAGCCCATCCTAGAAAATGGGAAAAGCACTTTAAAATGTGATAATATTGAGTATATTAAATAATTATGTAGGTACTAGGTTACTTTCCTCTGACGTAGGGGACCCCCCCCCCCCGGAGATACTACTCTTACTTTAACCTTAACTTTCGTATCGAAAATACTATTATAATATATAAAAATCAAGATGCTATGTTTCGAAATGATGATCAACCTTTAATAGCCGAGATTATAAAGCTCTGATAAATTTATCTCTAATAGTTTAAATATTTAATAAATTTGTTGTGGTGTAAACTGTGCTTTGAAATTAACTTGACATCATGGAGCACGTCCACACCAAATATGAAGAAGATCGATGTCGTGACCGTACACTAGAACTTACCCAAAACAAACTTGCTGTTTTGCGCAACTTTTCCTTGGAGTCAAGTATTCTTTCTATAAGCCCCCCCCCCCTTACTTGTTTGGAGTCTTTATCCTTATTAATAATTAAGATAATATCGGTTACATGATCAAATACTTATATGGCTTCATCAATTTCTTTCCCAGATATTCAAGGTTTCAACAGTTGATCAGACAAATTGCTATTCAAATTGCAACTAGGATAAAAAAATTTATATTTTCAAGGTCAACAGAGCTTAGATTTGAAGTAAGAAATTATAAAAAGATGTATTTGTACTAATTTTTGTGTTTTCAGGGGCAGAAAACTATTTTTTGAAAAATAACAAGCTTCTCGAAAGCCTGGCCCTCGACGCTAACCTCATCGTTTGCTAATGAATTCAAGTATTTTACCCCACTAAACTGAAGTATCATAATAAAATAACAAAAGTAATTTTTGCAATTATAGCATATTCGGTATTTATTTATTTTCAAAAATTACCACACTATTAATTCAAAAATCAGGTTTAAGCATAGAAAAATAAGGGAGCATTTCTTAACATATTGCCAACTCAAAAATAAAATTTCTGTGGAAATTCAGTGTTTACTAAGAAGGTGAGGGTTGCGAATGTTAAGTTAATCGATCCGTCATAATATCGCCATTAAAAACTAATAATTTTTGGGATACTGCGTCTATGTACACTATAAACTTTTTTTGGAGTGAAAAATTGAAACATAATGAGTTATTATTATATTATAAAATATATTGCCAATTGGATAAAATATTGGATAAATATTGGACAAAATAAATATATTTTGTAAAAGGGTAATAAATCTCGCGGGCCGTAAAAACATTCAAGGCGGGCCGCCTCGACTCCGCTGCGTCTCGGCTTAGCAACCCCCCCTCGGGTACGTAAAATGGCGTTTTACGCCCTTGTAGTGAAAAGTACTATTTCCGGACCTTTGAGGATGCCCGGGCCTCGGGGACAAATACCCGAGTGCCCCCCTCTAGTTGGGTCTGGAGACACCAGAAGTTGCTATGATGGCATAATATGATCGATAACTAAAGAGTTTTGCATGTTATGATTTCTAATATCTATTATTGACGAGCGACTGTGTAAAATGTGGAAAATTAGATATGACACGGGGGGGGGGTACGATAGCTTAGCTACAGCGCTGAGTTTAATGATGTAACATAACTAAATAAGTAAGTAACATAAATAAGTAAAATTAACTAGGTGGCCCTGGTTGTGCGGCCTGAAGGCCGCACTGGAGCTAATTTTAAGTTAGTAATAGATGAACTAACCAAAATCCTGATTGCATCGCGAACCGAATCTCAAAAATTGAATGTTACGGACGGATCTAGATCAATTTTCAAATCCAAAAATATTAGAAGATGGAATTTTTTTATAAAAACGATCGAATTCCAGACTTTTGCACAATCGGTTAATTCTAAAATCTACGACAGGAACTACTAATTTGAATTTCTTGGATTCGGTTTCCTTTTCCTTAAAAATGCCCATAGTTCTTACGTTAGTCGAATTGCACCATCTATGGAAGAGAATCAAATAATGCAGCCTTAAAAATAACAGTTAACGTAGCAGTAGCGTAGCCGGGGAGAACTATGGAGGCTACAGCCCCACCCTATCACCTTGTTAGTTGCTAATGAATTTCAAATTACTTATATTAACTAATTCTAAAAAAAATGTCAGTTTCGGCGTTGTTTTGTGGGTTCAATCACCCCCTCCTCAAGATAAGGTTCTGGCTCCTTTGAAAGGAATTCCTCTTCCCTTTTGTCTATTGTCATATAATTATTTTTGTAAAAATTTAGGTGGCGCCACTGCTTTTAAAAGTGATTAGAAAATTTCGGAACGGCGCAGCATCTCTCCGATTGAGTTAGCAAACCACGAAATTGGGAAAATCGAAGAAGTATTTGGTTTATTTAGCTTTGCAAGTTTTTAATTTGGACATTTTTTATTTAGGAAAACTATAGTGCATAGGCGCAACTAGGGTCAAAAGTTTGGGGGGGGGGCTAAAAAAATGTTTTCAAACAATTTTTTTAAGGGAGGCCGGGTGTAAAAATAACGAAAAATTGGGATATTTATTTTCTCTAATATTTTAATTATAGCGGTAGTAGAGGACAATATAAATTTGTATAGCATTTTCCATTTTTCCAGGGGTGTCCAAGAGTACATCACTAACCGGATGGTTCGAGTTGAAATCCACGCGGGGGTGGTCTTGTCCGGATTCAATACAAGTGAAAGCTGTGGTGTGGGACTCGCGGTGGTTGTGTGTTTCTGAGAGTGGGTGTAAAACTAAATGGAATCGGAAAAGAAGCTCCAGATCCCCTCGGGGAACTGACTTTCTAGGTCGAACCTCAGTGACCAGTCTGGTGTATCAGTATAATAATTGCATGCTGGTATATAACTGGGGAACCCTTCATTTGGGGGCCACCATCATCTTGCAATGATGGTGTTTAAATAGGTACCTCAGCTCGTCAAAGGAGGATCCATCTGCGGTCGTTTTACCCCCGAGAGGGGGGATGCAAGATAATTCTTAAGTGCACATCTAAAACTAACAATTCTATTACTTACCTAACTTGGAATCTACAGTATCCCTCGAGTTACACGGTTAATTAATTCCGTGTTTCAATGGACCTGTCGGGTATTACATTGCAGATGCCTGAAATATTTAATATTATCCCAAATCATCAATTTTTGCTTTCAAATAAAATTTTTTCAAGAACTGTGTAACTGAAGGGATACCGAATTTTGAATTGTAACTCAAGGGATATATTATGTATGGTAACAAATAATGGTGGTGCTGTTCTGTAATTTTTCATTTGCTGGGGTTCCCCTATTTTAGGTAAATTGAAATAAATCAAGTAAAACAAATTTATATTAAATAAAATTTATTAATTTATTACTATCTAATGTCGAATACTTAACAACACTTAAAATTCTCTAAACTAAACAACCAGAATCATCATCATACTTTATAATAAGCAACACCTTTAACAACCCCTGCAAAATTTTCATTTTTAAACTCAAAAATCTTTGAATTTGATAACAAAATAACATCGTCCATATAAAAAACCAAAAATTTACCATAGAAATTATAAATATTTTTATACTCATATTTCAGAGTTATTTTGTAAACACAACCGGCTTCGAAAAGAAGTGCCTCGTCCAAATGGACCAACAGTGGATGTTCGTATTCTCCTACGTCATCGTCTTTAAAGTCAATATCCATCGTTTTCGAACACAACTTTTTAGTGGCCGAAGAAATTTCTAACGTAACTTGAGCTTTGTATGAGATGTCGTGGAAAGGAGCAGAGATTGCGATTCCATAAACTCGCACATTGTGATGAGCCGTTACTTCAGATGCATAGAGGACATCAGAATGACATTTAACCGTCGTTTCAATTTTGTAAGATTTACGAAACTTATACAACAGCGACAAATGAAGACGGAATCTTAGATTCGTGGTAGAGTTTAAGAGAGCACGGGGGACGTCTTCGTCCCCAAAAATTCTAGCACACAATTTAGTGTAATCGTCAGCGTTTAGCGTATTAAAACGTAGTCTGCTAAGTATACCCGAGTCTGTTAAAATTGTTTTTACGTTCTTAGGTGTAACTGGTAAATTACTGCTTCGACACTCCGTTTCGCCCCAATTTATGGCGTGCTCTACGAGGCGACTCTCGGACAAATTGAAGCACGACTCTTCTAATAAAGCACAAAACGTTCCGGCTTGCATGTGATAGTCAAAAGCGAAAACATCGGAGGCAAGCAATAAAATGTCTCTTCTGCACCTACCAATCAAATTGGTCAAGTTAAAGAGTAACGCATACTCGTAGGACAACAATAACGTGCTTAGGCTTAAATTAGTTTTGATAAAGGAGCGGCATTCCTCTTCCAAACTTTTCAACAGGTATTTGTTGGAGATGTAAAAAATGGACCATGCATGTTCGACCGAGCTAAAGTGAATAGCTCCCGTGTACAAGAACTCCATGGCTTCAACAAAATCTTCCTTGCTTACCTCGGTTACGGATATGTTATCCTCCTCGCATGCCAACGGTCCAAAGAACATCGCCTTAAACACCGGGCTATAATGAGCCAAAACCAAAGTGTGTCCATAAAATAATCCATCACCAGGTAATCGGAAGCAACAATCGGATTTCACGTTAAACTGTAACAAATTACCAATGGACTCGACCTGGTAAGTGTTCAAAATTAACTTTTGCGTCGTGGTATCCATTATAAACTAAAAACTTTAATTGCTTCTTAGAATTATTGATCAACCTTCAACTTGTACAATGAAACTTCAATTCAAACGGCTTTTTGTTTACTAAACATAACCTTGAACTCCGGCAGGTTTATTTTGCTACAACATTAATTTAATTTAAAACAACTTCATCAGGTGGGTACTGTATGTCCAATCAAATTCGCCTAATTTGAAAATTGTGCTAATGTTATTTTAAAAATAATTAATTCGGTCAAGTGATCACAGTTTAAAACATAGATGGAGGTACAATCCCTTGGTTGTTCTTTACTCAGTGGCGTAACATCTGTATTTTTTTTCGTTCTGGATAACAGTAGGTTTTTTTTACAAATTAAATTTCTTATTTTAATTATTATTTTTATTTTTGGTAGTGGTTTTTCTTAATTTTTCTTACGAAGAAACTTACAGACTTAAAAACTTACAGCTGGGGGTGGCAATAAAAAGCGTAATATCGATAAATTTATATTTATCAATACTAGCCGGATGTTACTTTTTGAGTGTTTACTTTTTTGGGTTGTTACGTTAGGTATATCCGTTATAATTTCTTTATTTAATGCGTGGTGGGGATTTCTTCACGTTCTACATCAAAACCGTATTAATATCATTTGCCTACTAGCAACGATTCGAGGCGCTCGTGGTCACATGCTCGCTTTGAAAGAAATATAAATAAAGACGATATTAGTGAAGTGAAGTGATAAACGGACATAAATATTAAATCCTGTGGGTATGAACTAAAACTGCATCCCTTGTTTTATCAGTGCCGGATTTACGTATAAGCTACACAAGCTATAGCTAAAGGGCCCCTTAGCTTAATATAGGGCTCCCCTAAGGGCCAGTTGTATAAAGGAGGGTTAACTCTAGGATCAGCGGAACCTGGTTCAAGAGTTAACCCAGGATCAACGTCGATGCGGCTGTATAAAGGAACTCGAGAGTTAAATTTAAAATTACTGTTGGTATTCCTGAATACTGCAGAATTCCCTAGTATCTACTCTATATATATAAAAAGATAAGACAAAATATGCAACGTTTTTATGCAACGTTTTTGTGCAACGTTTTATGCAACGTTTTTATGCAACGCTGAGAACAGCTATTGGACGACACCAAATCAACATTATAATCACATCAACGGATGAATCAAAGCAAAGCAAAGCAAATGCAAAAGCAAATGCAAATGCAAAAAAGCAAAAAGTAAAAGCAAAAGCAAATGCAAAAAAGCAAAAAGTAAACGCAAAGCAAGTCAACAAAACCATGCGACGCAAAAACACAAAGATTGAAAGATTTATGTAAATGCAAAAATCCGTTTGGTGGCAAATTTGTTATTTTCGGTGGTGACTTTCGTCAAGTTTTACCTGTTATAAAATACGCTTCACCTGTGGAGATAGTCAATTATACTTTAAAGTCAATATCAATTTGGCCAAGCAGCATTATATTATTGAAAGTACCGAATAGCTGGAAATCTACAAATATAATTCAGGACATTTACAGCAATTCAATTGCTTCTAATGCCGATCTCTCCGACTGAATTATATTAGCCTGCCACAATGATGATGTTTGCACACTTAACAATAAAATATTAAATTTGGTCGAGGGCGAGATTCATACCTACTTAATTGAAGATACAGCTAAACATCGAGGGGTCGATCAAACAGATGAGGACATTTGGTTGGAATATGAAGTCGAATATTTAAATTCGTTGAATTTCCCTAGCTTTCCGGTACACAAATTAAAACTCAAAATAGGATCTGTTGTTAAGCCAGCAGAACTTTAACAAAGTTGGTTTGCTGTCGTGTAATTTTTGGAATAAGGAAATGGTTTGCTTGAGTTTTTGTAAATAATTTGAATTTTGTATGTTTCGCGGTTTCGGGGAAGCCGAGAGAGCGCGAGCAGTGAAGAAGAAGACTTGCGTAAGCCGTCCAAGTCGTGGACGGTCGACATTTTGATTTCTGACGATTTTGTAAAATTGTAAAAATTGTAAAAATTTGATTTATTTGAGAATAAAAGACAAGTAAAGTTTGAAGCAGTGTTATTTCTTTTAGATTGAGAATTTAGAAGAGAAAATTTTGTGAATTATACTAAATGCAAGTGGAATTATTTCGGAAAAGGTATACAAGGTCTCTTGATAGTGGGCGATACTGAAAGATAACCGATTGAGCCAGCCGGTTAAGAAGGTGATTTCTCCGCCCGAATTGGAATTTTACGAAGAAGATTTGAAAATTCGATATTTAATATTTAAGGGTGGAAAATAACACTTCAATATACATCGATAGGCCTTTGTTTAGTCATGGACAGTTATATATAGCATTATCAATATGTCGAGCGAAGGATGGAATACAAATTCAAAGTTAAAGCGACATAAAAAATGTTGTATGGAAATAAGTTTTATAACTTGAAGTTATTAGGGCAGCAAAGCGGCCCTGGGGGGTTGGGACGCGTTAGCGGCCAGGGGGGCAGAGCCCCCCTAGTATATAGTAATTTCAAATAATATTTGTTTACTTTTTTATACAAGTTAACCGATCAAATCACGATAATCCAAGGTAATAATTTGTTAACTTTTCATTAAAATTACAATTTAAAAAAAAAAATATTTTTTTTGAAGACAAAGACAACAAAATACTACTTTGAGGTTAACCCTGGGTTAATCTGCCGATTTCTCGGATTAGAAAATCAGTGAGTTAACCCAGGATCAACGCCTGACTCTTGCTTATACAACAGACATTTGCGTTGATCCCTGGTTTAACTCTGATCCGAGGATGATCCTCTTTTATACAACTGGCCCTAAGCCATGACATTATAGTATCTGGACTTATAAAGGGCCCCATACCTCAAATAGTTTAGGGCCTTATCAAGTCTAACCATTACTAGGAAGATAGCAAATGATTATCCCATGGTTCGAATTCCACGTTAAACCGTAAGCTATTGATCATGCTGCACCTTCCAAGGAAGTATAAGACATAGGGCCGATTTCATAATCAAAACGTTAATGGACTAATGAACTAAAAGATCCTTGTTAACCAATAGCAAACGTCCGTTCACTCTAACAAGCCAATAGAAATTCACTTTTATTTATAACGGTTCGTTAAAAGTATTATGAAATCGGCCCATAGACTTGTTATTCCACATAACAAGAGGCAAGGGCGGATCCAAGATTTTTTTCTGGGGGTCACATAGGGGCGGACGGGCAAAAAAGTCAACAATAACTGTTATCATATCACACAAAAATATACATAAAAATATACCGTCTGGGGGGGGGGGGGCACGTGCCCCCGTGCTAGTGACAAGAGGACATGGGGGTGTTAATGACAACGCAGTCCAGGATAAACAGTAAATTAACGGTTCATAATTCGAATTTACCGCCCATTTAATTAATTTATTAATCAAACATATAAAAGACCAGCACGCTCCGCCGCCGCCTCCAGCGTGTCATTTTTTAGGACACACAACGCATTCTGATTGGTCGTTGGTAGTACCAACTTAAAAATTAACATCACCTCCCCTTGGGATCGAGTAGCACACCAATCGAGTTTTCAACCTTGGCGAACTGCCCGTCCGTGGATGGGCCTTCCAACTAGTTTATTTATAAATAAGATGACCGTGTACTAGGGGGCTGTTCTGATATCGAAACGAGCACCGCAGGCGAATTTTTAATTATGAAAACTAAAACTCTGAAATCAAAAATAAATATGCACTGCATTTCTTTTAAGTTTTTTACGATGCCATAGGCGCCGAGTACGTGAGGGCTTCGGGGCTTGAGCCCTCCCTAAAAATTTAAAACGGTTTAATTGTTAAACTTCAAAATAATTAAATACTTAAAATATTTTAATTTTAAAAATGTTTTTTTAATCTTTACAAAATGAGAGATATTTCGGCATAATCTTAAAACATTTTACCGCACGGCCTTGTCGCAATGTAGATAATTGTAATTGGTCGAAAGACAAAGGAGGGAATCCTGCAATTGTTGAAAGAAAGTTGTCAAAATCTGACAAGATCAATAGTATAAAAAATGCGTCATTTGTCGCGCGCGTTTCCTTCTACCAGCAGCCGCAGTTCCCATGTTCTTCCGTTTGAACCAGCAGACAGACGTTTACAATCGGATCTAGGAAAATGGGGAAATTTTAAACGTTTCTTATGGAATAGTGATAGGCAAACAATGTGCAACCGCACATTGCTAAACTGGGGTAAAGTTTTCCTTTAATTTTCTACGTTAATAAAAACCTATTTTCAGGAGTACAATAAGAGGCAATGTTGTATTCCAAGTTCACAGGATATTAAGATTATTAACTCCAGTTTAGGTGACCTTGAAGTACAACTAAGGAGGAACAAGTCTTTTTTTAATTAATTTTTTGAACATAATTTGATTTAAAAATGTTTTATTTTGCAGGTAAAATTTTATTGTTTTACTTAATTTTCATATTGTTGATGTTCGGTGTATTTTATCTAAATTTGACTTTGGGTACTAACTATATCAAAAAGAATTATAAAACAAAGCCTGTAATTGAAAAAGACTCATTAAAGCCATACATAAATCGATTGCATCCAGGTAATGTTGTGTACTATATATTTTTTTAATTAGGTTATTTGATAGTTTACTAAGGCCCAGTTTATCAATCTCTAGTTAGTGTCCCAAGTAAATTTATCTGACAAGTAAAATTTTTAAAAGACCTTTTAAAAGGCTTTTATGGCCTTTAAAATTTATTTGTCAGATAAATTTACTAGTTAGTGTCCCAAGTAAATTTATCTGACAAGTAAAATTTTTAAAAAACCTTTTAAAAGGCTTTTATGGCCTTTAAAATTTATTTGTCAGATAAATTTACTTGGGGCACAAAAAATAAATTTTAAAGGCCATTAAAGGCTTTTGAAAAGGTCTTTTAAAAATTTTACTTGTCAGATAAATTTACTTGGGACACTAACTAGAGATTGATAAACTGGGCCTAAATGATTTAAAAATACTTGAATGACCAGGCGGGGCAAGGAGTGTATTTTCACCTTTTAAGATAGGGGGTAAGGACAGTAGACAATATAATAATATAATACTATTATTTGTTTTCAGCTATTGGTGTCAGCCCACAGTTAGCAAGAAGAAGCTCATTTTTAATATATTATACAACTGAGAAACTCCAAAAGAGTAACAATACAGAGGTATCGCAAAATTCGGATTATTCAGAATACGTAAGGAACATCAAGAGACTACTGTGGAGTAATTTGATAAATCGGGCAGACTTGAAAAGCAACATTTGATACCGTTTTCTTCTTGCAGGCTACAGAAATGCGGAACAAAACAAAGACGAATATGTCGATTGCAATGTGGTTAAAAATTCAACAAAACCTTGTCTATTCAGTCTTAAAAGTATGGGTCCTTGTGGTATAGAGCCGTATGGTTACTTGGAAAAGCGTCCATGTGTTTACCTTAAAATTGACAAAGTGTTAATTTGCTTACCTAAAGTTTCTTAAACTGAAACCGTAATGATTTTAGACTCCCAAATGGCAACCACAGTACTATGATGGAAAATTACCAGGAGATATGCCAAAATCTCTAAAAGATGTAATTTCTAAAACAGAAGATAAAAAAGTTGGTTTTGTGATTAATGAAATTATGAAAGAATTTACAACCATTTGATTTAAGAAATTATGGATTCACTGTTCCGGTCATTATCCTTACGATGAAGAACATCTCGGACCCTTGACATATTATCCGAGTCAAGGAATAATGGGGTATTATTTTCCTTACTCAGACGAGGAGACCTATTTAGCGCCCTTGGTAGCAATAAAAGCGAACAACATCAAAAGTGAGTTAAAATCACCAAAAACAACAACCGATTGTTAAAATTTTAACTTAATTCAGTATCGGACAAAAAAAAGTTTATGAAATGTTCTTTTATTTTAGAAGGATTTCTGATCGATATAAAATGTTATTTATGGGCCAGAAATATAGATCCCGATCACCGTACAATTTTTTCGACAACAATCAGATATTATATGGGAATGTAAAAATATAACACATCTCTAATAATATTTGTAAAACATTCAATAATAAAATACTCAATTAAAAATGTTGCAATGGGTAAATAATAGGAAATAATCATATTATAATGTTTGCATTTAATTTTCGGTTTGCATATCAATTAGTTTAGGCAATAATCGATTGTAAAAGTCCCTAGCATAAGGAAGTAACGAAATGACCTTCAAAACTGATAAGGAAGCAAATTTAATTGAAAAACATCCTTTTATACCCCCACCCTTCAGCTTTCTGATCGCTTGCTTATAAAAGATTTTTCTGGGGCATAAACTTCATACCTAATACTTAATATTATCCCATTCTTATGTTTTTTTTTATATATTCAAGGGTAGTTAAACCGCCAGTTGATTTTGTGCCTCAAATCTGTGTGTTTGTGGCCTGTGCCACCTTAGTCGAACGTTGAGTTAAAGCATACATGTCGGCGTCGATTGAATTTGTATTTATAGAGAATGAGGGGGGGGGGAGCAAAGCTTAAACTAAGAACCAATAATTTTGAATGATCCTAATTATTTTTATCAAACTACCATATTAATTTCAATAGAAAATTTTTAAAAAATGAGCTCTTTTTAGCGTAGGTACAACTAGGGGAGGCCCCCAAAATTCCAATTAGCCCTCACCCCTAATCTAAAAAATTATTAGTTTTTAATGGATCTAAGTATGTTAGTTGTGCCGTCAGGGACTTTTTTGTAGAAAATTTAATGACCTACAAAATTGTTCATATTTTTTATCGTTCGTGCAGAATTTTGTATGAAATTATGTCGGGGAGTCAGTTTATTATTCTTTGGAAAATATGTACTATTATTTTACTGTCTTAAATGTTATCTTAAAATTTGTAAATCCTCATTAGTACCTTGTGGTTTAAATTGTCATAGGGGAGCATTAAAAAAAATCAGCTTCGTCTATGTTAATTTAATAAAACAATCTGTTAAGTATTTAATAAATTACAAATTAAACTATGTATACTGTAAAGTTACAAATTGTCCTAATGATAATTTTATAAGCTATTTAATGAAAATGGTGCCGTAATATTTACCTACATTGTATTATAATTACAATCGAGAAACAGAGTACAGCAGCAGATTTATAAAAATACACTAGAGGTACAAGATCACATTATGGTTAATTTGAAATAAAATATTGGGATTCTGCATAAGTAGATGCTTAAGACACATAGGTACATTAAAGGCAGTATTATAAGGCACACATAAATTCTTAAATTCAAAGCCGTGCATAGAATCAGGCCCTGGTCGCAAACAAATTTTATACCACCACAACACCCAAACATTTCTAACACACTAAAAGTTTGTTTATTAAAACCGATTTATGAAGATGAAGAATAACATTGACAAGCTGGAGATCTTCCATAATATTAACGCTTCCGTCAAAAAGTCAAGCATACAATTTTTTGCATTGGTAAGTCTTTGTAAAAATACTAACATAGTTTTAATCTAAATCACAAAATTCTAAGCACATAAAAGTCACCACTTACCATTAGCAGACGCATTAAGATTTCTTCCGACTTTTAAAAATTGGCAACTCTAAGTACCTCATATTTTGAAGAACAAGTAAAATTGTTGATTATTAACATTGGCGCAACTAGGGTCAAAAGTTTGGGGGGGCTAAAAAATATTTTCAAACAATTTTTTTAAGGAAGGGGTAAAAATAAAGAAAAATTGGGATATTTTTGGGAGGTTCAGCCCCCCCCCGCCCCCCCTAGTTGCGCCTATGATTATTAACAAAACATTTTTTTATAAATACGCGAACAAAAACAACTTAAATGTTTAAAATATCTCACTAATCAACATCTACTTAACAAACTATATAAAAGGTAATCTCTTAAAAATTAAAAAATATAATGGCACTTCTAAAGTTTTAATCTATCAATGAAAAAAATATTTATTTTTATAATAGACGCATGTACACCCTCTAAAGTGTAAAAAAAAATTAAAATAATGTTCTTCAAATAAAACTTTAAAATGATTGTGTAAAATTAAATAATCTACATAAGTACGCCATCAAAAGTTAAAAAAAAAATAAAATAGCTACTAGACGGAGAGACTCATTATCATTACTCGTCTCTGAGTATTTGAAAACGAACGGATCCTCTTCGAAGTTCTGCTGGACCACCCACGAATTCAATATTTTTTGCCCATGCACGGCACTCGATGTTAATTTGCTTAAAAGCTACAAAATAAGAAACGTTAGGAAAGATTTTGAGTTTTTAAACTGAAATTACCTTCAGGAGTCACAATTTGAACTGCAACAATCGGACTCAAATATTCATCTTTTTTGTGCTGGTAAGGATAAAAATATCCTGGAAAACCTTGAGAAGGGTAATAATTGAAATTCACTATGTGCTCTTTATCGGATGGATATTCGCCTTTACAACTAATCCATACCTGGTTACTCTAAAAAACGAAAATATAAGAAATTTTATCACTGCTGGAAATAGTGTGGAAATTTACTTCATTATTTTTTTCGGCTTCGATAATATGACTAACTAAACTTTCTGGCATATCTGCATGCAGGTGTTTTGAATCATTATAATATGATGGAATCCAATTGTAGATCTGCAATAATTAGAATTTTCAAATATTTAAAAGTCAATTTTAGATAAGTATAAATTTATTACTTTGTTTAGTTTTAAGAATACGCATGGTGACTTGGATTGATTGTAACCATAAGTTGGACCACTACAAGCTTTAAACGCTGCAATATCGACAGGGCAAGCATATCCTTCTACAGATTTGTTTTCAAAATTGCATTCAACGGGCATAATTTTTGAAGCCTTTCCCGGATCAGTGTGATTGTATTCTAAAAAAAAAATTAAATACATGGATTCAAATTTTGATGCAAAAACATGTTTCAACAGATGGCGCGCCCTAAAATATTAATCTTTTCTACTTATCTTTTCACCAATACAGAATTCTATAAATTTATAAAAGTCATATGAATAAACTATAACTAATTTAGGTAATGAGGAAGTTTGAACTTCCAATGTTGAATATTTTCAAGTATATTCCAAAAAGATATTCATATTTGAAAATATTGAATATTTTTAAAAATATTTAACTTTGAAAGTTCAAACTTCCTTATTACCTAAATTAGTTATCGTTTATTCATATGACTTTTATAAATTATTAAAAATCTGTACTGGTGAACAGATAAGTAGAAAAGATTAATATTTTAGGGCGCGCCACCTGTTGGACATATTTAACATACTTTTAAAAAACTCGTCCAATAAGGCGATGTATTTATCTTGCGACTTATGATCGCTGGAATTATATTTGATGAGAGCGCCGTCCGCAACGTCTGCCAATGGACGAAATCCTAAACCAGGATTTGCACCTATTAACCCAGTGCCGCTCGAATATGTGGGTCTATCTTTATCCAATGTGGAATACAATCCGGCCAAACATATTGCGAATAGCGCAACCAATACAATGTAAAAGACGAGATAGAATGCGAGGATTTTCCCTAAAAAAAAAAAAGAAAAAAATTATTATGCTCGTAGAGTAATCTATTTTAGATTAAATAAACAAAATTAACAATAATCGTCGTTTTTATTCGCACAATAAAAAGGCGACCAACCATTTAACAGTTGATTAAATTTCCGGCAGCTTTTCTATTATTACAGTACATTTTATTTCCGTTTTACCAAGTTCTCGGACGTTAATTAAATTTTTGTGAGCAAGAATAATACAAATTCATGACATTAACAGAGCGTTAAAATATTAATTTAATGCATGTAAAGTAACGAACCGTGAATGAGATGGAACATGGTTAATTTTGAAAATATTAATTAAATCTCCTTATTTTTTTTTAGTTTAAACTTTTTTTAATATTTCTTTAAAATTACATAATTTCTGTATTCTTTCTTTATTTAATTTTTAATTGTTTCCCATAATTTTACTTTCTCATTTACGTAGTTTTTAATGACGCGCATGAATTGATTAACGAGATTTCTTTCGTTTCAAAACAATCTTTTTAAAAAATGACAGATTATTGTGTATGGTCATTTGAAATACAGGTGGATATTTCGTCTCAACACAAAGATACGGATTGAAAATTGGGGGGGGGGGGATTAAAAACTGAAATTTTGTTATTGTTTGCTTTTACTGTTTCAAATGAGACAGTCATATGTTGTGTTACATACGATTTTTTTAGATAGAACCATATTAATATTTTTCTATATTTTCAACACTTAAATAAAATAGATTGTAATTGTAAAAGTAAATTGCAAACAATGGTTAATTAAATTCAAGGTGTAACGCATTAAAGGACTTCATAAACAGCAACGACCGGCATGCTCTAAAAATGTATAATTAAAGTGCTTGAACGTTTAAATTAATGCAAATGCAGTGTAGAATAAGTTTTTTGTCAAGTCTACCTTTATGAAATATTACGAGGTCGATTATTCTGTTATATTATAAAACAGGAGATTCCATTGCCGTCAGTCCGCATTTTTTTAATTTACACCCGTGTGACGAAGGGTTATGTATTTTATGCTCTTTGTTTTAGTACATTATTTACTTATTTATATATATAAAAAATATTTAGAAACCGGGGGGTCTGGGGGATATGGAATACCCCCCAGCTGTAAGTAAGCAAAAGAGCGACCTTTCAAAAATCTAATTTATTAGATAAATTATAATTATTTATTACAAAATTAATTAATAAATAAATTAAATTTAGCTGACACAGTCGAATTCTGGGTTTATGGGTGATTAAATTCATCAAATCATATTTTTGAGCGACTTACCAACGTTTGCGTCAGTCCCAGATGCGTTTTTCGCACCCCATGCCCCAAAAAGGGGCACCGAGTTTCGATTAAATTTAAAAAAAAACTACGATGATTTTTAAGGCAAAAAATTACATTACTGGAAACAATTTTTTTTGTAAATGCTGAGGTATCTCGACCAGAAATTTAACATTTTATGGGTAACCTCGTAGACTCGTAACCTGAGGGGGGGGGGAGCACTAGATGCACATGACCCAACGTCTTGAAATTAATTATTCCGTTTTTCAAAACAGCAAATTTTCAAAAATTTTAACGAAATCAATATTTTTATCTCCAAATTTTGATCATTTTAGACCACGTGACCTTAAAAAGATCAAGGAAGCTCATACGGTGCTTTTCCTATTATTTATTTCTATGAAAGGACTTTAAGAGAGAAAGCTGATGCTAAGGGCATGAATTCAATAATTTTGGTTTTAATTTTTAAGCTTTTACTCGTGATTGAACGACTTGTAACGTTTGCGTTAGTCCCAAATGCATTTCTTGCCCTGTGCGCTTCCAAATTGATCATAAAGAATAATAAAAACGACTTTTTCTCTTTTAATTCAATTTTAGTTTTCAATTTATTTAATGCTTGAACCAAATTTATCAAAATTTAGCCTTTTCCTTCAAAAATTGTACGTGTAAAATCATTGTAGACCTTCAAATAATTTATTCATTCTAAGCTCGTAATTTTCCAATTGGATTTCACCCAGATATCCATAAAAGATTCAATACAAATATGGTGCAATCCAATAAATAGTTTTCTTTTAGAATAATTGAGTTATTTGATCACATATCGATACAACATTCACTTAATCTATTGACAAGTCTGGGCATTCAACTCTTATCTGCAGGTTTTCAAGGTAACTTCGTACATTTTTAAAGAAGTTACAAAAACTAGTTTTGGTTTACTTTGGTTACGTTTACGTATCAAAAATCCGGAAAAATCCAATTTCTGTTTACCTAATTATCTACTTGAAAAAAATTAAAATGAGAAGTGGGACAATTTTCTTATTTTGTTAAATGGATGGGTTACAATTTTTTATAGCACTTGAAGCCCCAACAAATTACTTCACTAATAATTAATGGTAATAATAAAGAACGCCTAATGATCAAGTCTCGCTCTTATGGGGGAGGTTTGATCCTCAGACTTGATTTCATTCTAAGGGTATGAAAACAATAATATTGTAAATTTAACTGTCGAAAAGGGTAAAAATGGCTGGTTCCCTTTCTCACTGGCGATCAAGTATCCCTAAGTGACCCTAGCAACAACACTATTTAAATTTTTAATACAGATTGTTGCTCATAAATAGTAATATACAGTAGGCCCCCGTTTATCCGCCACAAACGGGACCCATTTCCTGGCGGATGAACGAATGTGGCGGATAAACGAGGGAAACCGAGATTGTAATAAATATCAGACATATAATTTATTCATAGTAGAGCTGATGTAAGCCTCTTCCCACTTCTGTTACGGATACCACAGTGAATTTCTGAGAAGTGACGGATAAACGAGTGACGGTTAAGCGGGGTTCTACTGTATCATGTTTTTATTGTTAAGGAACCCCACCTTCATTTTAGAAATATATTTTTTAACTTTACCTTTACAATTTTTCGCCTAGCAACAAAATTACACTTAAAATTATATTAGTTTATATTACAGGAGCAGAAGACAAGGCAATTTATGACAGTGCAATTTTTTATGTGAAATATGTGAAACACGTGAAACAAATAAAAAGGATTAATTCCCTCTAAGGATCAAGTCTAACGTCTACCAAGGATCAAGTATATAATCAACCTAACGATTGAGACGGTGTTAGCATAACGATTAAGCGCATAGACTGCTAATATAGAGAACCCGGTTCGATTCAGGGCGAAGTAAGAATCATATTATGGCCGTCTCCCCTCGGCAGGCAATGGCAAACCACCGGGGTGTATTCTGCCATGAAAAGTATTCCTGAAGTACCAGTTTTACGGTGATCAGGTAGGGAATTGCTGGTAATTTGATCCATTTGATCGAAGGTGATTCAGAATCCAATTTGTCTACGATGGTACTCATCGGAATTGTCGTTAAGGGTAGTTAAAGGTTCTGATCGTCTGGGTCTCAACGATAGCACCCCTCGACGTTTGTCTATTAATTATTAGCTTGCATTGCTGTTTTACATAGTCGCTATTCATACGACTTCTCCATAAAACATTCAGACCACCATTTCCAGAGCAGCACGACAATCGAATTCAACCCAATCCTGTAAGGGGGGGGGGTTGCTCACGAATATTTCTTTAGATTGCGCTCTAGTCGCACTTGAAGATCAGGAAGGGCATCAAAGCAGTTGTACATATTTGAACAAGTCGCCCTACTTGAACACCCAAATCTTAAAGCAATAACAGTAGCTAAAAGTACTGTAAAGCGGCGTTCACAATGAAGTGGGGTCTTGCCTTGCTTCGGTAGAAAGCTGGCAAGCGCCAATTAGATTAAAACATTTTTTTCTATCCTTTTCTACGATTAAAAAGTTGTTCATTTTGATTGGGTCTTGCTAGCTTTCTACCGAAGCAAGGCAAGACCCCACTTCATTGTGAACGCCGCTTTAGGCTCATCAACAAATAAAAAATGTAAAAGAATAATTTTTCTTTTTTTAAACTGTATTTTTAGAAACACGAAACTGTATAAGGAAATAAAAAGTTACCAATTAGTAAGTGCAAACAAAATTGGTTATCGATCTATACCTTCCTTAACTACGACAGACTTAGCAATTTCTTGGCTATTCTGACTAGATCTGGCACAAACCGAATTTATTAATACATTGGCTTGGCGGACGTATTACACGATATTTATAGAATAGGTAAATAAGAAATTATGTTTCAAAAGGAAAATTTAATTTTTTTTCGTAGGTACAATTTTTTTTATAATTTTATAAATAAACCACCTTTCAATATTCTAATTTTCAAGCTGAAACGATGGAAAGTTTAAGAAATAAGTTTCCCAAAAACGAAATTCGAGTTGCTGATGATGGTATGAATGTTTCTGCAAGGAAAGCAATTCATTGACCCTCGCATTATAACTATTCAATAATTATTACAACTATTATGGATTTAGTGCATTCTATAGGATACAATGGAACAAACAAATATTTCCTTTGATAACTCCAAAATTAAATTTTGTATAGGTAGCTTCATAAAAAATTCATTTTCGTATACTTTGTATTGATTATACAAATTTTTTTTACAGTAAATAGAATATTAGTAAGTATAAAAATATTAAATTCATATTAACTCTGCAAACCCAATTTTTTGGTAATCCAAGGTCATTATGTGATAACATAGCCCTAGTGTATTACATACAGACGAAATGAATAAAGATGGCCTCCGATAATATTAAACAAAACAAAAATAATAAATGCGGTTATAGTTAGTACAGAAAGTTCGTGTGGTTCTTATTGCATATCATTATTTTAGCACGATTTTAGCAAAATAAAAATATTTAAAATTATAATTTTGTATGTAAGCAATACTGATGGATAAAAGAAAAAAGCGTGCAGTATGTTAGTTTTACTGATAAAAAAATTGTTGGGTAAAGGTCACCATAAGTTAAAATACAATGTTCATGATAATACCACAACATGAAAAAGTACCTCAAACTTTCTGGTAGTACTAATTCTACATGTGTGCCACATTAAATGTCACGATTGCTTTTAAATATTAGAGAATCGATTAAATTTTCCACAAAAAAGACAAGATAATTAATTATACTGGTTTAGGACAAATTGCAAATCATAACAAAATTATTATACGAAACTAGAACACAAAATTGAATTATAAAAATTTTCCATATTGGTATAGCCAAATTTTGTAAAATACTTTTCAAAATAAAATGACTTTATTAAAAAAAGGCGGAAAAAAGAAAATCTTCTATTCTACTAATCGACCAGAAAAATGGTTACCATATTTGAAAATTTTTATATTATTATGAGAAAATTACTAACAATTAAAAAAAAATACGAAAAAAAATTAGTATTAAGTTTGTAATGTAAATGAAACAGACAATTATTTTAAAGAAAAAACGTGTAAAAAAAATTATCATAATTTACAAATTATGATCAAACAAAGCAGGTACATAAATCTTTATTGATTTTAAAAATCACTCAGAGCAAAGATATCCATTCGAGTGGAAAAATTTGCAACGTAGATAAGCTTTATCATAGTAGTAAATTCATAATTTAGATAAAAAAGAAGATAAAATTGCATTCTTCAGTTTTAGTTCCAACATAGCACAACAAAATATTCCCTTGTTTACCTTTGTGTCGAAAAGTTTGCAAATGCAAGGATCGAATTAATTATTCAAAATAAATAATCTGAGATGGAAATGTCGGTTTAAAACAAAAATAAACATAATCGAGACAAATTTAAATATTTTGGTTACGCTCCGTACGTGTACAAATTTTAGGTCATGGCAATCGCACAAGGTTGAAATTTTCAAACGAAACCGAATGAATCGGAAACTTTTCGGATAATAAAAAAAGAAAAGCAGCTCGCACATTATACACCTTGGTGCATGCTATTGTCCGGTAGCAACAGTTCTTTTTTATCGATTAAACTGGTTCACACCCAAGTTTCACTCTAATTGTCAGTTCTGAAGAAAATTGTGACAAATTATTCTACCTTATAACCAGTGCCAGGGCCATATTTCTAAATAGGCAGAGTAGGCAGCTGCCTAGAGCGGCAAATTTTTAGGGGAGGCAAATTTTGAATGTAAAAGTAAAAAATAAGAATTATTTTTAAAATATTTTCCAACCATTTTTTTAATTATTTGTAAGTTAACTCTCAACTTATCAAGCATAAATATCAACTTATAGAGCATCTGAAGTATATACAGTGGCTCGCAAAAGTCTTCGGACACTCCTATGTTAGCAATGTAAATTGCACATTTTGAAGCCGTTTTTTGACATATAAAAATCGATTTTACAACAAAACTTTTTAAACATTTTTTGTAGAAAATTTCATTATCTTCAATTTTATACCTATAAATTTTTTCATTTTGTCGCCCCGTTTTTGACTGAGAGCGACTTAAACAAGACTCGTTAAAATACACAAAATATTGTCACCTGTATCTCGGAAACGGTGCAACGAAATAGAAAAATGAAGAGGAATTTTTTTTTGTAAATTTCGTTCCCTAGATTTTTTATTTATATACATTTTTCTATTTTGTCGCACCGTTTCCGAGATACAGGTGACAATATTTTTTGTATTTTCCCGAGTCTTGTTTAAGTCGCTCTCAGTCAAAAACGGGGCGACAAAATGAAAAAAGTTATAGATATAAAATTGAAGATAATGAAATTTTCTACAAAAAACGTTTAAAAAGTTTTGTTGTAAAATCGATTTTTATATGTCAAAAAACGGTTTCAAAATGTGAAATTTACATTGCTAACATCGGAGTGTCCGAAGACTTTTGCGAGCCACTGTAGATATTTGACTACATCCGCTGACTTCTAAGAAAATCATATAAAATTAATGTATATATAGGTATATATACATAGGTAGACTTTGAGTTGCGATTGCTTATTTTGTTGTTTATTGTTTATTAAAATATCGGTGGTCATATAATCCATTTCAAGGGGGACCCCCTGGGCGACCACTACTCACCCCCTAATATTTTTGTATAATGAAGGGGCGGCAAATATTATTATGCCTACAGGCGGTAAATTGGTAAATCCAGCCCTGACCAGTGCACTAGGTAAAATATTGCGACTGATTGCATTATTATTCAAATTAATGGTAATAATAATGCAAGACAGAAAATATTAATTATTGAAAAGAAGCTAAATATCAAACGCAGAAAACTTGAAATTTTGTTCAACCATTCATTGTAATAATTACTGCAAATCATTTTCAGTCAATAAAGTTTGCATTATGTGTGACATAACGACTATTGTTTTTACGTTTCTAGTAATAACAATTTAATTATCGTCCTAAAGCTAGAAAAAAAACTACCGGTATTACATGACCTGGAGCTCTCCTACATTTTCTCGTTCATTAAAACCGCAACCAATGCAATGCGATTTAAAAATAGTGTTAATTAATGATGGATTAAAGAGATGGAAAGACCGAGGAAAAAATTGTGAGTCGTAACAAGTAATGAAGCCAAGAAATTGCTAAAAAATCTCGTATGCAACACGGGTAAAATTATAATGTTTTCTCACCACATGGTTTTTTTATGCATTTTACAGTAGGGTTAGAAAATTTACACTCGGTTAAGTAAAAAAAATTGATATTTCTGTGTCAAATTAATCCAAAGACCATTATTATTCCGATTCTTCCAAAAAATGGTCGAAATAATCGATTAATTTGTGGTTGAAATGAGGGTCGACTTGTGGTATTGCAAAAATTACAAAAATCGTTTCAAAATTTGGTGGTGATGAAAAAAATGGTTACACATGATTATAGTAAAACTAGAAATTCGAATGGAAGATAAGCATTTTACTGTTGCAAAATCCTTATTAATTGCAAGGATCCCTAATGACGCACAATGCACGCACGCCATTCGTTTTCATTTAGAAAGCCGAAGAATATCATAGAGAAAGGCTGCGTCCTTGATTGATGTAAGATTTCATAAAGATTAAATCAACGGAAGTTTTTGTATAAAATCTTAAAATCGTAATAAAATTTTTTTAAACTTTTATCAGTATCATTTAACTTGAAGAGGTGAAAACTTTTATGTTAACAAAACTGAATTAATAATAAAATATGAAATTGTATGTAATTAACGTTTTTATTACTGTAATTTTTTAATATTAAAAAAAGTTAATGTGTTGAAAAATAATAATAGTTACTTTTTTGTAGATCGCCTGCAATAAATATGCTTTTTGCAAAAGTTAGACACTATTTTTTCTAAGATCGCGCAAAAATTATGAAAAAAATTGTCAAGTTAGCAATGAATCAATTTTATATTGTTAGCTAGCGCGTAGGAGCAAGGGGGGATCCTTTAGGTTCTGCAGACTTCATAAAATTAATTTTCTAACCAACTAAATTTAAGGGATCGTCTAGAAAGGACAAAGGAAATTTTTTCAAAAGTTTTAATTCCTCCCCCCCCCTTCTTCTTTACAGTTGGTCTTTTCTTTCCCGAGTACGGCCTTTGCACTTCTCTATCCTGATCTTTTGTAATTTATTTCATCCTAAATTTTCTTGCAGTCGAGGAATCCCGATTTTTATGAATGTATCGGTCAGTAAGAACTCCTTGCTGACTAATTGTTTTTGCTCGTAGCTGGAGTACAATGTAGTACAACTGCTACAAAAATGAAGAAAATATTTCAAAAGGTTAAAAATGCAGTATTCTCAATAATTCATGCATAGTCCAGTCATTATAGATTTTGACCCGTGAATAATTTCTTAGTGGTTTTTTTTTCACAGCTGTCTCGGGGGGGGGGGGTCACTGGGAGTGTAAATTGAAAATCTCGACCAAATTATGCTTTTGCGTGAGGACAAAAATTGTACGAAATTTGATTCTCTACAAGTTTGGTCCTCACAATTTTTCTTCTAGGATCGATATTTTTGGAATTGGACCCGAAAAAAGCGACAAATTCAAAATAATATCATTATCTCTTTTATTTTCAACTTAACGGCATAAATGAAGAGGAACAAACTTGTAGAGAATAAAATTTTGGACAAATTTGGTCTCCACCTGTTTTTACAAAAATAGATATTTTCGGAATTTAACCTAAAAATATGTACCCATTTAGAAATATTCCCTTTATTTTCAATTTTACAGGTACAAAATTAATAAGGCGAACATTGTCGCTTTTTTCGGGTCCAATTCCTAAAATATCGATCCTAGAAGAAAAATTGTGAGGACCAAACTTGTAGAGAATCAAATTTCCTACAAATTTTGTCCCTACGGTTTTTATGTAAAATCAAAAATGGCCGAGTTATTCAAGAAAAACTGTTTTTTACGAAAAAAAACCATTTTTCGAATATACGCAAAAGCATAATTTGGTTGAGATTTTCAATTTACCAGCAGGAATACATTAAATTAGGGAACATGATTAAAATTTTTGAAAACAAAGCAGAATTCTTTCTTCCGCAGCATGCAGTGTAGCAGGAATCAAGCGAAACAACCAAATTAAGACTAATACAAAATTGATTCAAGATTGATTTTTGTGCCAACAATTTAAGACAACTTGAATGCAATTCTGCATGAACGGTAAGAAATATCAACAATTTTGTAGATAATTACATTTTCTACCAAAAAGTCCCTGACGATATATTTTTAACGTTAATCGTGGAAGCCGTTCCAAAGTAGAAAACATTTTTAACTACTTCTCCCGATGGATTAGTTGTAAAATTCATAACTTTAATTTTAAACTTTGTGAAAGAAAATATGAAAAAAAAAAAACAGAACAGCAGAATTAATTTTGTATTTTTAGGTATTTAAATTTTTAATTTGCAAACGTATAATCACAATGAATATCATCTAATGAGTAATGAAATGACTAATATGTGATTGCTCAAGTACTCAGCTTGCCCATGTTTAGTTTGATATTCGAGATAGCTAAAAAAAAAGGTAATTATGGTTCTTCGGGAAGAGAGGGGGGGGGAGAATTATTCAAAGTAAAAAGAGCGGTGCAAAATAAGAAATTTCCATCAAAATTGATTAAAGTGATAATCCCGCTAGTCCATTCACACGCGTCACATATTTTAAACACAGCAAAAGCCTTTTTTATTTACTTTCTCGTTCGGCCATGAATGTTTTTGAAGTTTTTATGTAACGCAAAAGTACCGAACGAAGTAGTTAAAAATGACTTTTATAATTTTTAACTTAGGACGCCTCACACGTATAAACTAAAGTTGGGAATCAAAATCGAATAAATCGACTAATCGAGTAATCGAATATTCGAATATGAATATTTTCTCAACTGCACTATTCAAATTATTCGAATATTCAAATTATAATCGAATATTCAAGTTATTCGAATATTCAAATTATTCGAACGACTATTCGAATAATTATGATTCGAATACAAAAATGTTGAAAATTCCCAGGCTTACTTTATGCGGGGGTGGTTTTGGGGGTTCAAACCCCCCCCCCATGGGAGAGCAAGAGGTTAAAAAAAGGGTTTAAAATTATTTTGTGCAAAAAAAAGGAATATAATCAACTAATCGAGTATTCGAATATGAATATTTTCTCAAGTGCACTATTCAAATTATTCGAATATTCAGATTATTCGAATGATTATTCGAATATTCGAGTAATTTGAATATTCAAATAATCATTCGAATAATTTGAATATTCTTGTGATTTCTTGAACGAATATTCGAATACAAAAATGTTAAAAATTCCCAAAAGTCTCTTACGGCATATACAGTGACTCCAATATAAACTCGGACACTCCTATGTTAGCAATGTAAATTGCACATTTTGAAGCCGTTTTTTGACATATAAAAATCGATATTACAACAAAACTTTTTAAACATTTTTTGTAGAAAATTTCATTCTCTTCAATTTTATATCTATACATTTTTTCATTTTGTCGCCCGGTTTTTGACTGAGAGCGACTTAAACAAGACTAGGTAAAATACAAAAAATATTGTCACCTGTATCTCGGAAACGGTGCCACAAAATAGAAAAATGTATATGAATAAAAATGTAGGGAACAAAATTTACAAAAAAAAATTCCTCTTCATTTTTCTATTTTGTGGCACCGTTTCCGAGATACAGGTGACAATATTTTTTGTATTTTACCTAGTCTTGTTTAAGTCGCTCTCAGTCAAAAACCGGGCGACAAAATGAAAAAATGTATAGATATAAAATTGAAGATAATGAAATTTTCTACAAAAAATGTTTAAAAAGTTTTGTTGTAATATCGATTTTTATATGTCAAAAAACGGCTTCAAAATGTGCAATTTACATTGCTAACATAGGAGTGTCCGAGTTTATATTGGAGTCACTGTATATGCCGTAAGAGACTTTTGGGAATTTTTAACATTTTTGTATTCGAATATTCGTTAAAGAAATCACAAGAATATTCAAATTATTCGAATGATTATTTGAATATTCAAATTACTCGAATATTCGAATAATCATTCGAATAATCTGAATATTCGAATAATTTGAATAGTGCACTTGAGAAAATATTCATATTCGAATACTCGGAAACGGTGCCACAAAATAGAAAAATGAAGAGGAATTTTTTTTTGTAAATTTTGTTCCCTACATTTTTATTCATATACATTTTTCTATTTTGTGGCACCGTTTCTGAGATACAGGTGACAATATTTTTTGTATTTTCTCGAGTCTTGTTTAAGTCGCTCTAAGTCAAAAACGGGGCGACAAAATGAAAAAATGTATAGATATAAAATTGAAGATATTGAAATTTTCTACAAAAAATGTTTAAAAAGTTTTGTTGTAAAATCGATTTTTATATGTCAAAAAACGGCTTCAAAATGTGCAATTTACATTGCTAACATAGGAGTGTCCGAGTTTATATTGGAGTCACTGTATATGCCGTAAGAGACTTTTTTGTACAAAATTTAATTACCTACAAAATTATTCTTATACAAATTGTTGATATTTCTTACCGTTCTCGCAGCATTTTGAATGCATATTATATAATTTTATCCAGGCTCGAATCCATTTAAAATTCTAATAGAAATAAGGCACAGAAAAAAGATCAAAAGGTCGAAAGGAAATGAAATATTATTCGTGGCACGTTTAGCAAAAAAAAATTACAATAAACAATTATTTTTTACAGTATTTCAAATTTATTAGTTTTATTCATAAACACTGAAGTGTATTGAGATGCAGTTTATGTTATATTTTTAGGGTTCAATATTTAGATTGCTCCTTCCGCACACAGTACAAAAATTACTATTATTTATAGTATTAAGAAATTTTAATTTGTGTACTTAAAAATTTTAACAGCCTCTTTGAAAATTGATTTTTAACACTATGTTAGTGTTAACGTCAAGGTAAACTAACGAAGGATAATATAAACAATTAAAAAAATAATTTGTACAAGCATCCACATCTATTACGTAATTCAATAAGATTAACTTTTATTTAATAGATACAATTTACCTTTACACTGTAGGTACATTATAAATATAATTAATCAAAGTATTTTCAAATTATTTCACTAATAAATAAATTAGTGCGTATAGTAAAAACGGAAATATGGAAGCCGAAACAAATTTTATTACAGAAAACGAACGGAAGTATGAAAATAACAAAAATGTTCAATTTGTGCAGTATAAAAAGATCTACTAAATTTACTACTACTCAGAGGTGGGCCCAGGGAGCTTCTGCTCCCTCACCTTTGAGAAAAATGTTTGTAACAATGTAATACAAAAATTAAATATTTGAACAATGAAAGTTTATTTTAATTAAGTATTTTTAATATCAATATCAAAAGTTACACAAAAACAAACCAAGATAAAAGTCGAAAGTATAAAATTTATTGGGCTAGATTACAAATTTGAAAATAAAATTGTAGAAGCATTAAAAATCTTAAAAATAAATTCTTGTTTGTAACTACTGCAATTACTTCCATTGTCTAGAATGCTCATTATAATTATTATTATTATTATCATAAAACAGCACTGTGAGACTATTGTTAAAATAATCGCAAAAACAAAAAGTTTAAATGACTACATTTTAATTTTCCGAGTTAAAATAAACGTTAGGTGCAATTAAAATTAGCCTCAAAAAATTGACACGAAATTTGGATTTCAACAATGATGAAGATCGAATTTTGTTTAGAAATTTCTTTTGTTCTCAGTTGTGGAATCGCAGGTTGGAAGCCCAAGTGAACTGAATTATAGGGTATGGCGTAACTGCCCTTCATGGTTAGAGAAGAGGGGAAAATCTGAGGTTGCCAGAAATTCAGATGGTGGAAAAATGAGGCTGAACTCAACTCAATTGAACTCCCAACACCAAAATGGTAAAATGAATAAAGAAAATTATTTTTAAAATTTGTATAGAAAAGAAATTAGGATTTTCAAAAATTACAAAATATACCAAAATTAAGAATGAAATGTCGAGATAAAAGTCGAATTATTTGAAGAGGGTCATTAACTTATAATTACTCTATGTTTATTGTTTTATCTCAAACTGCATGAAAATAACTAAACTTTTTTTTTTATTTGTATCGAAAAGAAGAAAATTTCCATTATCAGCAGCGGTTTTGACATCGTTGAATGACAAATCAGGAAGTGGCAAAATATTGTGACTGTCTTCATAATCTCAATACTAGGGCTGGGCGATTGTTAAATTTAACAATCGAAAATCGATTGTGTAAAAACAATCGATTATATCGATCAATCGATTAATCGATTAATCGGAAAATCGATTAATCGATTAATCAAACAATCGATTAATCGAAAACAATCGAACAATCGATTAATCGATTAATCGAAAACAATCGAATAATCGAACAATCGATTAATCGATTAATCGAAAACAATCGAATAATCGAACAATCGATTAATCAATTAATCGAAAACAATCGAATAATCGAACAATCGATTAATCGATTAATCGAAAACAATCGAATAATCGAACAATCGATTAATCGATTAATCGAAAACAATCGAATAATCGAACAATCGATTAATCGAAAACAATCGATTAATCGAACAATCGATTAATCGAACAATCGAACAATCGATTAATCGATTTTTCGATTAATCGATTATTTCAAAAATATTAATCGATCATCGATTAATCGATTAATCGATTAAATAATCGATTAATCGAAATAAATTCCCAGCCCTACTCAATACTATTCGATGTGAAAACTGAATTTTAGCAGAACAATTAAAATTCTGAATTTTCTTTTCAGTTTTCTAATTTTTGATTTTTCAATTGCAATATTAGGTACATTAAATCCATCGAAATTTTGAGAAAAAGGTAATCAACTTTGACCTTGAAGTGATTTGTAACGTTGCATAATAATTAAACCGCACTTAAAATTTTTATAATTCAATTAATATTTTGGTTTATTTACCAAGAGGGAACATTATTTATCTAATCTAAATTGTATGTATTTAATAAAGACGACGTTGATAAATAATGAAATCGATTTTTCTATAAATTTGAAGAATATTTAAATTAAATTGAAATCTTGATGTATTTACGTAAGGACAAATTAACATAATATTGTGTAATATTTAGCATGTAAAACTGTGAAATACTTCCACACATAAAAAGTTTTACACTGTAAAAATGTAAGTAAATTTTTTTTTGAGTTTTGAAGAATTTTGTAATTAGTGGTAATGGTAGTTACACTCAAGACAACCCTTAAACAGACAAATAGCACGCCAAATCGGCGCCTAACCAATAACTCGCCCTAGCTAAAACACAATAACTTGGATTTTGAAATAGAATTATTATATTTGAAATACATTTTTCTTATCGCAGCCCAATTAAAAATTTATATTCAATTCATTATCTAGTTTTAGTAAAACCGTAGATGTAAATAGAATTAAAATCGAGTGGATTCCCTTATTATTTTTTGAAAATAATTTGGTATCAGAAACTCACCCCAACTGGCAGCAGTTCTTCCAAATAACTCGTTGGTGTTTGGATTCCAAACACCAAGTTTAAAAGATTCCCATTTTGTATATTGAGGAGGTTTAGTCATATATGGGAATTGGTAAACTCCGTTATCACTGTGTGTTCCATGTTTTGGCGCCATCCCTAATTTTGCACACACTACACTGGAAGGATGAACGAGTGACACGCGCTGCGCTACTAACGACGACGAGAAGTGTTCTCAAAATACTCGCCGGTTTTACACACAAAAATGACGTAACTCGGCTCTAGCCGTCATAGCAACACTATCAGAATGGATTGGTTACTTGAATGATAATCAGCACTGTGTGCCATGAACGAACGCAATGTTGCTTATTTACACATTTCATTTTTCCATACAGGTGAAACTGCCTGTTATAATAACACGTAAACGTTTCGTTATCAACATTTTTCGAGGTGATAACGAAAATGCAAAGGGTGCAAATATCAAAAAATCATTTTAAATTTTTAACTGTCAACTTTTTCATTTGTTTTTTTGGAAATTGCAAAACTCAAAAACAATTTTTTCGGCCAAAATGGAATGGGAGAAAAAGTGAAGAATTATTGCGCAATTTGACGCACTTTACTGCAAATTACCAAGAAGTTTCTTGTTTTTCTAATAAATAAAATATAAATACACTGCAGCGATTAAACAGAATTCGTGATGATAACAGCGAAAACCTTGTACAAGTTGATTATGATTTGACAGGCTTTCAGTTTTCACCAACGTTGGTAATTAAAAAAATATTTAGTATGTTCGTTCTATTTTTTTTTCTTTTAATAAAAATTAATCACAAATGAGAAAAAGTTTAAATGAGACGTAGAACAAGAAGATATTTGTTCAAGATCAAGGTTTTTTCACCTGAACCGGTTCTTGTTAGAATAGCCTCTCCTGACATTGTCTTTTAACAATAAAATAAAAGAGGGCATGGCCACCATTAATTATTTATAAATTATTTCTATTCTTTTGCAGCTAGATGGACGTAGGTGCGACCAAAAATTACCTGTCTAAAAATTTTAATTAATTTTCGCTTGCTTGCACAGATGGATTTTACCCGAAAATATTACAATTTATAATTCAGAAGTGACCTTGAAAAGTGAGATTCAATGCTAAATTATTTCGACGACATTATGTCGCTAGCCGAAAGGTCAAAAATTATGAAACACCAGAAGCTACTTATAATAAGCAAATTAAATGGTACTTGGTCGAATCGGTACGGAAGACCAAAATGGTGAAAGATAGAATCAAATGTTTCCACCCCTGTCTAAAATTTCACTAGTTTCTATTTTACCCATCAAATCCCTAGGTTTTGCTGGACAATTCCCGGTAGTACCTACATTAAAATTGTTTAACGTAGTCATCACCAGCCCTGGTGTCCAGTTGCGTCAAAAAGATTATAAAATTATGATTGTTTGTTACAGGCCCGTAGTCAAGATTTAATTTCGGGGGGGGGGGGCACTTGTAAAAAGCCTTTTGTAAAATGTAAAATTTTCGGTAGTTCGCAATTAATTGAATACATTTAATACATTTCGGGGGGGGGCACGTGCCCCCAAGTACCTCCCTGGCTACGGGCCTGGTTTGTTCATTATTAAGGGGGGTTAGGGTTAATTCGTGCAAAAAAAGGCTAATTTTTGTGAATTTTTTTTGACGACACAGTTAAAATCTATTTATTAAAACCAATGGTACATTAAAGTATAACATTCGAAGAATATAGTGTAATATTTTCATGAAGAAATATTAAAAAATACGGCAATGGCAGCAATTATTCGGAAGCGTCTCGGAAAAAAGTAAAATTGCGGTGTCCCTCATAACTAAGGCTGGGATTTTTAACATTTTTGTATTCGAGTATTCGTTCAAGAAATCACAAGAATATTCAAATTATTCGAATATTCGAATGATTATTTTAATATTCAAATTACTTGAATATTCGAATAATCATTCGAATAATTTGAATATTCGAATAATTTGAATAGTGCAGTTGAGAAAATGTTCATATTCGAATATTCGATTAGTTGATTATATTCGATTTTTTGCACAAAATAATTTTTAGACCCTTTTTTTAACCTCTTGCTCTCCCATGGAGGGGGGGTTGAACCCCCAAAACCACCCCCGTATAGAGTAAGGCTGGGAGTTTTTAACATTTTTGTATTCGAATCATTCAAATTACTCGAATATTCGAATGGTCATTCGAATAATTTGAATATTCGAATAATTTGAATAGTGCCGTTGAGAAAATATTCATATTCGTATATTCGAATACTCGATTAGTTGATTATATTCGATTTTAATTCCCAGCCTTACTCATAACTCGGTGCTGGATCATCGGAAATCAAAAAATCAAAGTTCTTTCGTTAGATAATCGATTTCCCCAGGTAACCCTGGGAGGGTTTTTCGAAATTTAAATTTTTCACTTTTTGGGAACACTTTGAAGGGAAAAAACGCGATTTTTGCGAAAAAAATCGGCTAATTTGTTATTGTAAAATAAAAAATATTAACAAATTTTAAAAAAACTCTCCAGCGTTACCTCGTAAATTATGTACAGAAATAGTGTTCAAAATTTCAAAAGGATCGGTGCAGTAGTTTTGAAGTTATGAGGGTCACCAACTTTGAAAACGTGAGTTAGGGGAAAATCGCTTTAAAAGATAAAGCAGTGGCGGACTAAGGCTAAAGCGTGCCCTAGGTAACATTGTAATTCCGGGCCTATTTTTCAGTCATGACGCATACATAGGCGCAACTAGGGTCAAAAGTTTTTTTTTTTGGGGGGGGGGGCTAAAAAAAAGTTTTCAAACATTTTGTTAAGGGGGGGGGGTAAAAATAACGAAAAATTGCCCCGCAGGCAAAATTTTTTAGATTTGAAGTTAGAAATTATAAAAAGATGTTTTCGTGCTAATTTGTGGGATTTCGGGGGCAGAAAACTATTTTTTGAAAAATAATAAAGCTCTCTCGAAAGCCTGACCTTCGACGCTAACCTCATCGTTTGCTAATCAATTCAAGTTTCTTTCCCCACTTAACTGAAATATCATAATAACAATAGTATATTGTTTGGCAAGGGATGAAACAAGACGATTTTAGACGAGAGTGAGAATTGCCTGCCCGAGCGAAAGCGAGGGCTGGCATCACCCCGAGTCTGAAATCGTGTTTCATCCCGTGCCAAACATACTATTTTTCATATTACCTGTAATGAATCTGAGAGTTTTCATAACATATAAGAATTGTCACATTGTCAGCTGTCACATTAATTGTTTACAATTATTAAATTCAATTCTGACAGGTTTAAAATGAAATCAAAAACTGAGTAAGCGGGCAGAAACTTGACGGTTTCTTTCCTAGGGCAGAAACCAATTTAGTTTCTGACCGACAGTCGCGTTGATCTGCAATTGTGTGTTTCGACTGTCTCAACATGCAATGAAACTCGCAGTTTCATGACAGGTAATATGAAAAAATAATTTTTGCACATATAGCATAATATTCGGTAATTAAAATTTATTAATATTTATTTATTTTCAAAAATTACCACACTATTACTTCAAAAACCTAATTTTCGGGCCCCAAAAATTACGGGCCCTAGGCACGTGCCTAGGTAGCCTAGGCCTTAGTCCGCCACTGATTCAGGTATAAAAATACTCATAACGTCGTCAATTTTGCTCCGATCGACTTGAAATTTTGACACAATGTTCTTGAAATGTTATACATTCAGTTAAAAAAATAAAAATAAATAGAATTTTAATACCCTAACCCCCCCTTAAGGTTGGTGAAATTCAGAGTAACGAGGTTAAAAAGCGTTTGCGGCTTTTAACCCATCGACGCCGACGAGGAGATATTGAAAATTACATATTATTGTTTGTTACATGAAATTAAAAACTAATGGTGGTCATTTTATTTTTTGTCCACTCTGCAAAAAATACGTTTTTCTCCTTACCCAGCAATGAAAGACTTTCCATACCACGACGCTCAGGTTTTACCGATTCGAGAATCTTTGGTTCTTGTCACGTTGATCAAAGAAGTTTACGTACACGGACAATGTGCTAACATACGAAGTCAAAAAACCTTTTAAAAATTAGATTACTCAAGCTGTGCGGCCTGAAGGCCGCACTTTAAATACATAAACAAAATAATACAATATTTAGCTGTGTTCCAAATTTTTAATCAGCCCCTTCCTTCATAGTTAAAAATAATATTGTACAAATCTCTTATCTGTCTGTGCGTATCTCGTTACTGCTCCTCTATCTAGTTAATAATTTTTAAACAAAAAAGTTAAAATTAGGATTAATCCGTATTAAATTAACAGTTGGAAATTTGTGCATTTGAAAAATAAGCTCCACAGATACAAGGTTTTGGTTTTCTGATGCTTTATTTATTAAGAAATGCAATATTGCCAATTCTAAATTTATTTTGATTTTAAGCAATTTTTTAATCAAATTGTCCTGAACTGCTATTTAATTCAAAAATTTTAAAAATACAAAATTTATTCTAAATAAACAGTTTTCCGACCTAATGAACCATGGAATAATTGGACTGTGTCAGAGGTGCATGTCGCCAGCCCCCCCCCAAATCGAATTTTGGGATGAAATTTGTGTCAAACGTTTGAGCATCATTTGAGCATCAATGAGCTTCCAATATTTTAGTTTGAGCCTCAACCGTCGCGGAGTTATTCGCGAAACCTTTTTTTATTGGGGGGGGGGTCTGGAGACATGCTGGCCCGCCCAAGTGGAATTTCGGGGTGAAAATGGTGTCAAATGTTTGAGCATCGTTTGAGCATCAATGAGCTTTCAAACTTTTGGAACTTTATAAATTACATTTTTGTGGTAAAAATTATACCAATTAAATTACTAATTTAGTTATTTATTTGAAATTGAGAACTTGAAGTTCTGAAGATCAGATCTTGAAGTTAGTAATTTCAAATTACCAATTTAATATTTATTATATTTATTATTATTTACATATTTAAATAGGATGGATTAACGTACGAAACTAGCTCGGAGGACTCGAAATTTTAAATACTCTTCATTTTGCAGAAAATGAAATTAAAATGATGAGAATGGAAGCTCATTTAAACTCAAACAAATCTCTATCGATATACATTGATTTCACAAAAAAAGTTTGAAATATGAACGAAAATAGAAAAACATGTCTACAGCACCCCCCCCCCCCAAAAGCTTCGCGAATAACTCCGAGACGGATGAGGTTCAAAAAAACAATTTGGAAGCTAATTGATGCTCAAACTATACTTAAATCTTTGACATAAATTTCAACAAAAAAGTTCACTTGGAGGAGATAAAATAAAATGTGTCTACAGCCCCCCCCCCCAATTCTTTTCTAGTCCTAAAAGCCAACATTTAATCTAGTGATGACTTAAACAGATTAAGCAGGATTAGTTTTCATAATCGGATCGAAAATTTTAATCTTATAAAATAGATTTAAAATTGAGGGTTATTGAACGGAACTTGCTCGGAGTACTCGAAATTTGAAATACTCGTAACTGTGCAGAAAATGAAAATAAAATTATGGGAATGGAAGCTCATTCAAGCTCAAACGAATCTCTATCGATAGACATCAATTTCACAGAAAAATTCGAAATAGGAACGAAAATAGAAAAACATGTTTCCAGCCCCCCTCCCCAAGTGTATCGCGAATAACTCCGCGACGGTTGAGGCTCAAACCAAAAATTTGGAAGCTCATTGATGCTCAAACGTTTGACACAAATTTCATCCCAAAATTCGATTGGGGGGGGGGGCTGGCGACATGTACCTAAATTATTGACATAATTAATAATATCAATAGTGACACGTTTCATGCGGAATGTTTTGTACTACAGAACTAAAATTATTAGTTTAATAATCACATCAAAAATTGAACGCAACCCTACGTATTATTTTATATTTGCTAAACCCAAAATAGCAACATGTGCACTTGACACAATTTCAAAAGATCCAAACTAAAATTGAGCGTCCTTCGTGTAACGATTGCCATAATTCTACCGCTGAGTTTCAAAAAACTTCTTACTCGAATTTGAGAACCGAATAAGCTATAACCTAAATATGAACCCTTCGTCTTTCTAAAATCATTCCATTCCATAACCATGACGTCGTAGTCTGAACAAAGCTCTCCCACTAATTTCAATCCAAAAATAATCTCTTATGACGTATTTCTTTAATTTAGTTTTACATGTTAAATCCGTACAGAAGAATCTAATTATAAAATTGTACTTTGTTGATCCACATTTATGTTGCCAAAAGCAGACAAGATTACCTTCAGAAATATAAGTTTATCAGGAAATTTGCATTAAATACTACACAAATAATAAAGGTTAAAATTAAAATGGAATTAGGAAGTGAAGTGGTTTTAAAAAAAAATGTCTACTACAGGTTTTTAATTTTTATTTTCGCACAGAACATATAATTATTAATAAACAAGAAATCTTAAATTAAAATTACAATTTCATTTTTTAAATTTAATTGTACCCTAGTCTAAATAGTTACGAAAAATTTTACTTCTTCTTTATTTACTTATTGGTTAAGTAATAAGGAGCCCATCCAGCTACGTAGTTTAAAGGTGCCGAAATTTCAACAGCTTGTGTCGAAATCTTTTCAGCAGTTTTAGCATCTGATAATTTTTCGGATTTGGTTTCTACTACTACGTCGGATGATGGGGGTGCAACTGGAACTTGGCCGATTAATTGAAGTGGTGCATGTCCTGCAATTATGTTACTCGAATAAGTTGAAATTGAATTTGGTAAAAGGATTTGTGGAGCTGATGCAATGAAAGCTGGTTGGTGTGCTCCAATAATATTTGTGTAAGCATACGAAATTGCTGGAGGAGCAATTACCGGGACAGTTGATTTAATTTGTGCAGTAGAAACTGCTTCTTGTGTTTGTTTAGCTGCTGGTTCTTTGGGCGTTTCTTTGTCTTCGGAAACTGTTTCGACTTTTTCGGCGTCAGTGTTGGTTTTCACAGTGGCTGGAATTGCTGGAACCGAAACAGGAACTACTGGTACCGAAACAGGAACTACTGGTACCGCCGCAAGCTTAGTTTCAATTTGGGCTGCTTCGATGGCGTTAGCAGCTGCGACGCGTGCTTTGGCTTCTTCGATTGCAGCAAAATGAACAGCCTTTGCTGCGGCAACTTCGGGAGAATCGGGCACTTGTTTTGGAGCCAATTCAATTGGAGCGATGTTTTGGGTTGGTCCTACTGGAATATTTGTGGCCGCTACTCGGAAGCCGTTAACTGGATCGGCGACATAAGACGCTGCTTGAACTAGACCTTGGGCATCCAAATAGGTGTAACCTCCGCGAGTGATTCCATCGATGGTTTTAGTCTCAGCTTTGGAAGATAACGGAGAAGCGTATCCATAAGTATATTGCCCAAGGGTATCTTGTGCATGGTATTGACTTGATATAGCGTTTACGACTACCGGTTGAGCGATTGCAAACGTTGGTGCCGAATATGCAAGAGGAGCTATAAGAGGAGCCCCTATACCCGAAGGTTTGCTCGTCACTAATGCAACTAAAACTGACAGCACAACAAACGTCTTCATGTTTACTATTAGACTCTACTGCAAACTGGGATGAATTTGTCTTGATACACTTTTATACGTTAACCACACCTAAAGAATATTGCTCGATCGAGTTTTTCCTATTGTGAATATATTTGGTAGACTCGTTGACTTTGAAAACTGCTGATTTAATTGTAAATTACACTTGCAAGGTCGCCAAGAAGAAGAATTATTGCTAGGTTATCTGGAACCATCGAACTCTTATTGTTTGGTCGTTACATCATTTCGCACCAACAAATCATTTTTCCTATTCAAGATCTTGGAGTCTTTGTAACGGTTAATTGCGATGACATTTAAATAAAAATTTTCTTTTCCAAAAATTAATATAAAAAAAGGTAATATAAAAAATTTTCTATTACTTGCAAATGATGTAGCTTTACATAATTTCTTTGTAGGTAAACAGATAATTTTGAAAATTTTAATAAGATCAACAAAAATCATCAACTTTTAAACACTTACAATGGAAAAATATATTGAAAACCAGGCTACGGAAATCAATTGAAAAGTACAACTTTTAAAATTTATTTCTACTTATTTTCGACCTTTCCAATGTCTTGAACAGGATTTTGTATTTACATTATTACAAACAGTATTGAATTGATCAATAAAAAATTTAAATTATGGTTCTTCATGGAAGTGCAATTCTTATATTTCCAATAATTGACCGTTGCATGATTGTCAAGCTGCAGAAAAGAATTTTAAATAAACAAGGGAAAATCATTTTCCGGTTTTAAAATTCGATTCGACATTTAAACCAGCTTTGAAGACTTGATTGTTTACGTCGACCCCTTTTCTCAACGAAACCCTCCAATACAAATTTAAATAAGGGCTATTCTAATTAAAATTCTGGAGCAACAAAAATTTGTTTACTTTACGATTTAATTAATGCATTCTTAATTTTAATTTTCAAAATCAGTTGCGATTGCTTTGAATTTTAAATTTACGTAACTTGTTCGAGATAATCTAAAACATCTGCACGAATGCTAATTATTATTTTAACAAGTTCAATATCGATTAGCTTTTATAGAAAATTAGTCATTTCAAAAAATTGAAAAAAGAGAAAAATAATTTTACTTCCGTGTAAGAATCAGACATTCATCAATATGTTATCAACAATGTAGATCACCTTAAAAGGTTAATACACTCTTCAGATTACTCATGGAATCTCTTAGAAAGTTTCAATTGCTGAAATTCAGAATGGAATTTGTTCTTTTGAAATTGTGCACTTTTTAATATCTTGGTGATGCTAATTAATAAGTTATTGCATTGTAATCTTTAGGTTTTCAAAGTAATGTTCACATTCTTTGGCAAGGTGTGGTGTAAATTTTAAAATAACATTGTTAAGACCACCGGTTTGCAATGAAAACAACAAATTACAACGGCAATTTGGAATATGTAATTAACAAATAAATTTATAATTCCAATATACAAAAATGTCAAGAGTCGAATTATGGCGCATATTTTAATTTATTATTCTTTAAATATGTGTATCATATTTATAGGTTGTTATTTTTTAATTCGGCTAATTAATATTCATCAGATTTTCAATATTTAGTGCAGTGGCGTGGCTAGACCAAATACAGTTGCGAATGTCAACCAATATTCAAAAAAACAATTCTATACGAGTAGTAGTATAAATACTTGATTCTTAAAAAATATTAAATGATTATTAGACACAAAGTTATTTCGACAATCACAGTGAAACGTTTCCAAATTTCAGATGTCCTTTCCTTATTTATAAGTGTTAAAATACTAAGATTTTTTTTTTTTCAGTGACTTTCCAACATTTATGCCAGTCTCAGAAGTGCATTTCTCACTAAATAAAATACAAATTCGGCATGAGAAGTGTTAAAAATAGTAAAGAAATTTCAAACAGATTTTAAATTTAAATATTGGATTTCATTTACATTTTCAACCGAATCTTACTCACTCTGTCACAACCCGTTATCATAATAAATTATAGAACTAATATGGTTCAAATATTATGCTATTCGTATAAGCTATAAGGGTTATTATTAGATTATTACACAATAGAAAGTTTATCTTCTTACAAGGGAAGGAAATCTCCCTTGCACTCACCGATGTCCACCATCTTTAATAGAAAGTGGCTACTTATACATACTTTTCGGCGTTGGACGGCCACAGGAGGACTGTATATTTTAGGAGGTTCAAAAAATTTATTATTGTTGCGATATCCTTTCGGTTTTTGATATAACCAAGATTTCCCCATTTTTGTCTTTTTGCCACTAAAAATCGCCAAAATTTGGTACGATTTTCATTACATTGCAAGCTCCACAATATATATTTTCGGGGTGACGACTTTACAGGGTTTAAAAACGTCACTATTTTTCCGATATATCTTTTATTAATTATTAAGAGCTTTAATTGTATTGAATTAGAATATTCTTAATTGTATTGAATTTCAATCGACCACAAAACTCGGATTTTGTCAAATCCTGTAAAATTTTCCATGTGCTTTGTTTCATTGTATATTATACGTATTTCGATACGTAGTATCCGAAAAACTGGCTTTTAGCTCGCAGAAATGCCGTAAAGTTGCTCAAAATCACTTGCTAAGGTGAAAAATTGAAGATGGAATATTTGAACTTTAATCAACTGTAATCGTTTAATTTAAATTGTATATCGTAAAATAAACTGCGTTAGTCGAATTTTCTCATCAAAATACATTAGAATCACTCGACAAGCAATGGTTTTCCAAAAATGGCTTTTTGGGCTAAAAAAACTTCAAAGGGGTTAATCCATCGTTTTTATCAAAATCCGCTAAAATTTAACATGCCCTTTTTTAGATTGTATACGACGTATTTAGATGCGTAGAGTGCGAAAAACTAGTTTTTATCTGGCGGAAGCGCTTAAATCTTGCAAAAAATCACTTTCAAAGATGAAAAGATTTTTGCAACTTCAATCGACCGTAAAAGTGTTATTTTAATAAATATTGCAAAATAAACTGCGTCAGTCGAATTTTCTCGTCAAAATACATTAGAATCACTCGAAAAAGCAATGTTTTTCCAAAAATGACTTTTTGGGCTAAAAAAACTTCAAAGGGGTTAATCCATCGTTTTTATCAAAATCCGCTAAAATTTAACATGCCCTTTTTTAGATTGTATACGACGTATTTAGATGCGTAGAGTGCGAAAAACTAGTTTTTATCTGGCGGAAGCGCTTAAATCTTGCAAAAAATCACTTTCAAAGATGAAAAGATTTTTGCAACTTCAATCGACCGTAAAAGTGTTATTTTAATAAATATTGCAAAATAAACTGCGTCAGTCGAATTTTCTCGTCAAAATACATTAGAATCACTCGAAAAAGCAATGTTTTTCCAAAAATGACTTTTTGGCCTAAAAAAACTTCAAAGGGGTTAATCCATCGTTTTTATCAAAATCCGCTAAAATTTAACATGCCCTTTTTTAGATTGTATACGACGTATTTAGATGCGTAGAGTGCGAAAAACTAGTTTTTATCTGGCGGAAGCGCTTAAATCTTGGAAAAAATCACTTTCAAAGATGAAAAGATTTTTGCAACTTCAATCGACCGTAAAAGTGTTATTTTAATAAATATTGCAAAATAAACTGCGTCAGTCGAATTTTCTCGTCAAAATACATTAGAATCACTCGAAAAAGCAATGTTTTTCCAAAAATGACTTTTTGGGCTAAAAAAAATTCAAAGGGGTTAATCCATCGTTTTTATCAAAATCCGCTAAAATTTAACATGCCCTTTTTTAGATTGTATACGACGTATTTAGATGCGTAGAGTGCGAAAAACTAGTTTTTATCTGGCGGAAGCGCTTAAATCTTGGAGAAAATCACTTTCAAAGATGAAAAGATTTTTGCAACTTCAATCGACCGTAAAAGTGTTATTTTAATAAATATTGCAAAATAAACTGCGTCAGTCGAATTTTCTCGTCAAAATACATTAGAATCACTCGAAAAAGCAATGTTTTTCCAAAAATGACTTTTTGGGCTAAAAAAACTTCAAAGGGGTTAATCCATCGTTTTTATCAAAATCCGCTAAAATTTAACATGCCCTTTTTTAGATTGTATACGACGTATTTAGATGCGTAGAGTGCGAAAAACTAGTTTTTATCTGGCGGAAGCGCTTAAATCTTGGAAAAAATCACTTTCAAAGATGAAAAGATTTTTGCAACTTCAATCGACCGTAAAAGGGTTATTTTAATAAATATTGCAAAATAAACTGCGTCAGTCGAATTTTCTCGTCAAAATACATTAGAATCACTCGAAAAAGCAATGTTTTTCCAAAAATGACTTTTTGGGCTAAAAAAACTTCAAAGGGGTTAATCCATCGTTTTTATCAAAATCCGCTAAAATTTAACATGCCCTTTTTTAGATTGTATACGACGTATTTAGATGCGTAGAGTGCGAAAAACTAGTTTTTATCTGGCGGAAGCGCTTAAATCTTGGAAAAAATCACTTTCAAAGATGAAAAGATTTTTGCAACTTCAATCGACCGTAAAAGTGTTATTTTAATAAATATTGCAAAATAAACTGCGTCAGTCGAATTTTCTCGTCAAAATACATTAGAATCACTCGAAAAAGCAATGTTTTTCCAAAAATGACTTTTTGGGCTAAAAAAACTTCAAAGGGGTTAATCCATCGTTTTTATCAAAATCCGCTAAAATTTAACATGCCCTTTTTTAGATTGTATACGACGTATTTAGATGCGTAGAGTGCGAAAAACTAGTTTTTATCTGGCGGAAGCGCTTAAATCTTGGAAAAAATCACTTTCAAAGATGAAAAGATTTTTGCAACTTCAATCGACCGTAAAAGTGTTATTTTAATAAATATTGCAAAATAAACTGCGTCAGTCGAATTTTCTCGTCAAAATACATTAGAATCACTCGAAAAAGCAATGTTTTTCCAAAAATGACTGTTTGGGCTAAAAAAACTTCAAAGGGGTTAATCCATCGTTTTTATCAAAATCCGCTAAAATTTAACATGCCCTTTTTTAGATTGTATACGACGTATTTAGATGCGTAGAGTGCGAAAAACTAGTTTTTATCTGGCGGAAGCGCTTAAATCTTGGAGAAAATCACTTTCAAAGATGAAAAGATTTTTGCAACTTCAATCGACCGTAAAAGTGTTATTTTAATAAATATTGCAAAATAAACTGCGTCAGTCGAATTTTCTCGTCAAAATACATTAGAATCACTCGAAAAAGCAATGTTTTTCCAAAAATGACTTTTTGGGCTAAAAAAAATTCAAAGGGGTTAATCCATCGTTTTTATCAAAATCCGCTAAAATTTAACATGCCCTTTTTTAGATTGTATACGACGTATTTAGATGCGTAGAGTGCGAAAAACTAGTTTTTATCTGGCGGAAGCGCTTAAATCTTGGAAAAAATCACTTTCAAAGATGAAAAGATTTTTGCAACTTCAATCGACCGTAAAAGTGTTATTTTAATAAATATTGCAAAATAAACTGCGTCAGTCGAATTTTCTCGTCAAAATACATTAGAATCACTCGAAAAAGCAATGTTTTTCCAAAAATGACTTTTTGGGCTAAAAAAACTTCAAAGGGGTTAATCCATCGTTTTTATCAAAATCCGCTAAAATTTAACATGCCCTTTTTTAGATTGTATACGACGTATTTAGATGCGTAGAGTGCGAAAAACTAGTTTTTATCTGGCGGAAGCGCTTAAATCTTGGAAAAAATCACTTTCAAAGATGAAAAGATTTTTGCAACTTCAATCGACCGTAAAAGTGTTATTTTAATAAATATTGCAAAATAAACTGCGTCAGTCGAATTTTCTCGTCAAAATACATTAGAATCACTCGAAAAAGCAATGTTTTTCCAAAAATGACTTTTTGGGCTAAAAAAACTTCAAAGGGGTTAATCCATCGTTTTTATCAAAATCCGCTAAAATTTAACATGCCCTTTTTTAGATTGTATACGACGTATTTAGATGCGTAGAGTGCGAAAAACTAGTTTTTATCTGGCGGAAGCGCTTAAATCTTGGAAAAAATCACTTTCAAAGATGAAAAGATTTTTGCAACTTCAATCGACCGTAAAAGTGTTATTTTAATAAATATTGCAAAATAAACTGCGTCAGTCGAATTTTCTCGTCAAAATACATTAGAATCACTCGAAAAAGCAATGTTTTTCCAAAAATGACTTTTTGGGCTAAAAAAACTTCAAAGGGGTTAATCCATCGTTTTTATCAAAATCCGCTAAAATTTAACATGCCCTTTTTTAGATTGTATACGACGTATTTAGATGCGTAGAGTGCGAAAAACTAGTTTTTATCTGGCGGAAGCGCTTAAATCTTGGAAAAAATCACTTTCAAAGATGAAAAGATTTTTGCAACTTCAATCGACCGTAAAAGTGTTATTTTAATAAATATTGCAAAATAAACTGCGTCAGTCGAATTTTCTCGTCAAAATACATTAGAATCACTCGAAAAAGCAATGTTTTTCCAAAAATGACTTTTTGGGCTAAAAAAACTTCAAAGGGGTTAATCCATCGTTTTTATCAAAATCCGCTAAAATTTAACATGCCCTTTTTTAGATTGTATACGACGTATTTAGATGCGTAGAGTGCGAAAAACTAGTTTTTATCTGGCGGAAGCGCTTAAATCTTGGAGAAAATCACTTTCAAAGATGAAAAGATTTTTGCAACTTCAATCGACCGTAAAAGTGTTATTTTAATAAATATTGCAAAATAAACTGCGTCAGTCGAATTTTCTCGTCAAAATACATTAGAATCACTCGAAAAAGCAATGTTTTTCCAAAAATGACTTTTTGGGCTAAAAAAACTTCAAAGGGGTTAATCCATCGTTTTTATCAAAATCCGCTAAAATTTAACATGCCCTTTTTTAGATTGTATACGACGTATTTAGATGCGTAGAGTGCGAAAAACTAGTTTTTATCTGGCGGAAGCGCTTAAATCTTGGAGAAAATCACTTTCAAAGATGAAAAGATTTTTGCAACTTCAATCGACCGTAAAAGTGTTATTTTAATAAATATTGCAAAATAAACTGCGTCAGTCGAATTTTCTCGTCAAAATACATTAGAATCACTCGAAAAAGCAATGTTTTTCCAAAAATGACTTTTTGGGCTAAAAAAACTTCAAAGGGGTTAATCCATCGTTTTTATCAAAATCCGCTAAAATTTAACATGCCCTTTTTTAGATTGTATACGACGTATTTAGATGCGTAGAGTGCGAAAAACTAGTTTTTATCTGGCGGAAGCGCTTAAATCTTGGAAAAAATCACTTTCAAAGATGAAAAGATTTTTGCAACTTCAATCGACCGTAAAAGTGTTATTTTAATAAATATTGCAAAATAAACTGCGTCAGTCGAATTTTCTCGTCAAAATACATTAGAATCACTCGAAAAAGCAATGTTTTTCCAAAAATGACTTTTTGGGCTAAAAAAACTTCAAAGGGGTTAATCCATCGTTTTTATCAAAATCCGCTAAAATTTAACATGCCCTTTTTTAGATTGTATACGACGTATTTAGATGCGTAGAGTGCGAAAAACTAGTTTTTATCTGGCGGAAGCGCTTAAATCTTGGAAAAAATCACTTTCAAAGATGAAAAGATTTTTGCAACTTCAATCGACCGTAAAAGTGTTATTTTAATAAATATTGCAAAATAAACTGCGTCAGTCGAATTTTCTCGTCAAAATACATTAGAATCACTCGAAAAAGCAATGTTTTTCCAAAAATGACTTTTTGGGCTAAAAAAACTTCAAAGGGGTTAATCCATCGTTTTTATCAAAATCCGCTAAAATTTAACATGCCCTTTTTTAGATTGTATACGACGTATTTAGATGCGTAGAGTGCGAAAAACTAGTTTTTATCTGGCGGAAGCGCTTAAATCTTGGAAAAAATCACTTTCAAAGATGAAAAGATTTTTGCAACTTCAATCGACCGTAAAAGTGTTATTTTAATAAATATTGCAAAATAAACTGCGTCAGTCGAATTTTCTCGTCAAAATACATTAGAATCACTCGAAAAAGCAATGTTTTTCCAAAAATGACTTTTTGGGCTAAAAAAACTTCAAAGGGGTTAATCCATCGTTTTTATCAAAATCCGCTAAAATTTAACATGCCCTTTTTTAGATTGTATACGACGTATTTAGATGCGTAGAGTGCGAAAAACTAGTTTTTATCTGGCGGAAGCGCTTAAATCTTGGAAAAAATCACTTTCAAAGATGAAAAGATTTTTGCAACTTCAATCGACCGTAAAAGTGTTATTTTAATAAATATTGCAAAATAAACTGCGTCAGTCGAATTTTCTCGTCAAAATACATTAGAATCACTCGAAAAAGCAATGTTTTTCCAAAAATGACTTTTTGGGCTAAAAAAACTTCAAAGGGGTTAATCCATCGTTTTTATCAAAATCCGCTAAAATTTAACATGCCCTTTTTTAGATTGTATACGACGTATTTAGATGCGTAGAGTGCGAAAAACTAGTTTTTATCTGGCGGAAGCGCTTAAATCTTGGAAAAAATCACTTTCAAAGATGAAAAGATTTTTGCAACTTCAATCGACCGTAAAAGTGTTATTTTAATAAATATTGCAAAATAAACTGCGTCAGTCGAATTTTCTCGTCAAAATACATTAGAATCACTCGAAAAAGCAATGTTTTTCCAAAAATGACTTTTTGGGCTAAAAAAACTTCAAAGGGGTTAATCCATGGTTTTTATCAAAATCCGCTAAAATTTAACATGCCCTTTTTTAGATTGTATACGACGTATTTAGATGCGTAGAGTGCGAAAAACTAGTTTTTATCTGGCGGAAGCGCTTAAATCTTGGAGAAAATCACTTTCAAAGATGAAAAGATTTTTGCAACTTCAATCGACCGTAAAAGTGTTATTTTAATAAATATTGCAAAATAAACTGCGTCAGTCGAATTTTCTCGTCAAAATACATTAGAATCACTCGAAAAAGCAATGTTTTTCCAAAAATGACTTTTTGGGCTAAAAAAACTTCAAAGGGGTTAATCCATCGTTTTTATCAAAATCCGCTAAAATTTAACATGCCCTTTTTTAGATTGTATACGACGTATTTAGATGCGTAGAGTGCGAAAAACTAGTTTTTATCTGGCGGAAGCGCTTAAATCTTGGAAAAAATCACTTTCAAAGATGAAAAGATTTTTGCAACTTCAATCGACCGTAAAAGTGTTATTTTAATAAATATTGCAAAATAAACTGCGTCAGTCGAATTTTCTCGTCAAAATACATTAGAATCACTCGAAAAAGCAATGTTTTTCCAAAAATGACTTTTTGGGCTAAAAAAACTTCAAAGGGGTTAATCCATCGTTTTTATCAAAATCCGCTAAAATTTAACATGCCCTTTTTTAGATTGTATACGACGTATTTAGATGCGTAGAGTGCGAAAAACTAGTTTTTATCTGGCGGAAGCGCTTAAATCTTGGAAAAAATCACTTTCAAAGATGAAAAGATTTTTGCAACTTCAATCGACCGTAAAAGTGTTATTTTAATAAATATTGCAAAATAAACTGCGTCAGTCGAATTTTCTCGTCAAAATACATTAGAATCACTCGAAAAAGCAATGTTTTTCCAAAAATGACTTTTTGGGCTAAAAAAACTTCAAAGGGGTTAATCCATCGTTTTTATCAAAATCCGCTAAAATTTAACATGCCCTTTTTTAGATTGTATACGACGTATTTAGATGCGTAGAGTGCGAAAAACTAGTTTTTATCTGGCGGAAGCGCTTAAATCTTGGAGAAAATCACTTTCAAAGATGAAAAGATTTTTGCAACTTCAATCGACCGTAAAAGTGTTATTTTAATAAATATTGCAAAATAAACTGCGTCAGTCGAATTTTCTCGTCAAAATACATTAGAATCACTCGAAAAAGCAATGTTTTTCCAAAAATGACTTTTTGGGCTAAAAAAACTTCAAAGGGGTTAATCCATCGTTTTTATCAAAATCCGCTAAAATTTAACATGCCCTTTTTTAGATTGTATACGACGTATTTAGATGCGTAGAGTGCGAAAAACTAGTTTTTATCTGGCGGAAGCGCTTAAATCTTGGAGAAAATCACTTTCAAAGATGAAAAGATTTTTGCAACTTCAATCGACCGTAAAAGTGTTATTTTAATAAATATTGCAAAATAAACTGCGTCAGTCGAATTTTCTCGTCAAAATACATTAGAATCACTCGAAAAAGCAATGTTTTTCCAAAAATGACTTTTTGGGCTAAAAAAACTTCAAAGGGGTTAATCCATCGTTTTTATCAAAATCCGCTAAAATTTAACATGCCCTTTTTTAGATTGTATACGACGTATTTAGATGCGTAGAGTGCGAAAAACTAGTTTTTATCTGGCGGAAGCGCTTAAATCTTGGAGAAAATCACTTTCAAAGATGAAAAGATTTTTGCAACTTCAATCGACCGTAAAAGTGTTATTTTAATAAATATTGCAAAATAAACTGCGTCAGTCGAATTTTCTCGTCAAAATACATTAGAATCACTCGAAAAAGCAATGTTTTTCCAAAAATGACTTTTTGGGCTAAAAAAACTTCAAAGGGGTTAATCCATCGTTTTTATCAAAATCCGCTAAAATTTAACATGCCCTTTTTTAGATTGTATACGACGTATTTAGATGCGTAGAGTGCGAAAAACTAGTTTTTATCTGGCGGAAGCGCTTAAATCTTGGAGAAAATCACTTTCAAAGATGAAAAGATTTTTGCAACTTCAATCGACCGTAAAAGTGTTATTTTAATAAATATTGCAAAATAAACTGCGTCAGTCGAATTTTCTCGTCAAAATACATTAGAATCACTCGAAAAAGCAATGTTTTTCCAAAAATGACTTTTTGGGCTAAAAAAACTTCAAAGGGGTTAATCCATCGTTTTTATCAAAATCCGCTAAAATTTAACATGCCCTTTTTTAGATTGTATACGACGTATTTAGATGCGTAGAGTGCGAAAAACTAGTTTTTATCTGGCGGAAGCGCTTAAATCTTGGAGAAAATCACTTTCAAAGATGAAAAGATTTTTGCAACTTCAATCGACCGTAAAAGTGTTATTTTAATAAATATTGCAAAATAAACTGCGTCAGTCGAATTTTCTCGTCAAAATACATTAGAATCACTCGAAAAAGCAATGTTTTTCCAAAAATGACTTTTTGGGCTAAAAAAACTTCAAAGGGGTTAATCCATCGTTTTTATCAAAATCCGCTAAAATTTAACATGCCCTTTTTTAGATTGTATACGACGTATTTAGATGCGTAGAGTGCGAAAAACTAGTTTTTATCTGGCGGAAGCGCTTAAATCTTGGAAAAAATCACTTTCAAAGATGAAAAGATTTTTGCAACTTCAATCGACCGTAAAAGTGTTATTTTAATAAATATTGCAAAATAAACTGCGTCAGTCGAATTTTCTCGTCAAAATACATTAGAATCACTCGAAAAAGCAATGTTTTTCCAAAAATGACTGTTTGGGCTAAAAAAACTTCAAAGGGGTTAATCCATCGTTTTTATCAAAATCCGCTAAAATTTAACATGCCCTTTTTTAGATTGTATACGACGTATTTAGATGCGTAGAGTGCGAAAAACTAGTTTTTATCTGGCGGAAGCGCTTAAATCTTGGAGAAAATCACTTTCAAAGATGAAAAGATTTTTGCAACTTCAATCGACCGTAAAAGTGTTATTTTAATAAATATTGCAAAATAAACTGCGTCAGTCGAATTTTCTCGTCAAAATACATTAGAATCACTCGAAAAAGCAATGTTTTTCCAAAAATGACTTTTTGGGCTAAAAAAACTTCAAAGGGGTTAATCCATCGTTTTTATCAAAATCCGCTAAAATTTAACATGCCCTTTTTTAGATTGTATACGACGTATTTAGATGCGTAGAGTGCGAAAAACTAGTTTTTATCTGGCGGAAGCGCTTAAATCTTGGAAAAAATCACTTTCAAAGATGAAAAGATTTTTGCAACTTCAATCGACCGTAAAAGTGTTATTTTAATAAATATTGCAAAATAAACTGCGTCAGTCGAATTTTCTCGTCAAAATACATTAGAATCACTCGAAAAAGCAATGTTTTTCCAAAAATGACTTTTTGGGCTAAAAAAACTTCAAAGGGGTTAATCCATCGTTTTTATCAAAATCCGCTAAAATTTAACATGCCCTTTTTTAGATTGTATACGACGTATTTAGATGCGTAGAGTGCGAAAAACTAGTTTTTATCTGGCGGAAGCGCTTAAATCTTGGAAAAAATCACTTTCAAAGATGAAAAGATTTTTGCAACTTCAATCGACCGTAAAAGTGTTATTTTAATAAATATTGCAAAATAAACTGCGTCAGTCGAATTTTCTCGTCAAAATACATTAGAATCACTCGAAAAAGCAATGTTTTTCCAAAAATGACTTTTTGGGCTAAAAAAACTTCAAAGGGGTTAATCCATCGTTTTTATCAAAATCCGCTAAAATTTAACATGCCCTTTTTTAGATTGTATACGACGTATTTAGATGCGTAGAGTGCGAAAAACTAGTTTTTATCTGGCGGAAGCGCTTAAATCTTGGAAAAAATCACTTTCAAAGATGAAAAGATTTTTGCAACTTCAATCGACCGTAAAAGTGTTATTTTAATAAATATTGCAAAATAAACTGCGTCAGTCGAATTTTCTCGTCAAAATACATTAGAATCACTCGAAAAAGCAATGTTTTTCCAAAAATGACTGTTTGGGCTAAAAAAACTTCAAAGGGGTTAATCCATCGTTTTTATCAAAATCCGCTAAAATTTAACATGCCCTTTTTTAGATTGTATACGACGTATTTAGATGCGTAGAGTGCGAAAAACTAGTTTTTATCTGGCGGAAGCGCTTAAATCTTGGAGAAAATCACTTTCAAAGATGAAAAGATTTTTGCAACTTCAATCGACCGTAAAAGTGTTATTTTAATAAATATTGCAAAATAAACTGCGTCAGTCGAATTTTCTCGTCAAAATACATTAGAATCACTCGAAAAAGCAATGTTTTTCCAAAAATGACTTTTTGGGCTAAAAAAACTTCAAAGGGGTTAATCCATCGTTTTTATCAAAATCCGCTAAAATTTAACATGCCCTTTTTTAGATTGTATACGACGTATTTAGATGCGTAGAGTGCGAAAAACTAGTTTTTATCTGGCGGAAGCGCTTAAATCTTGGAAAAAATCACTTTCAAAGATGAAAAGATTTTTGCAACTTCAATCGACCGTAAAAGTGTTATTTTAATAAATATTGCAAAATAAACTGCGTCAGTCGAATTTTCTCGTCAAAATACATTAGAATCACTCGAAAAAGCAATGTTTTTCCAAAAATGACTTTTTGGGCTAAAAAAACTTCAAAGGGGTTAATCCATCGTTTTTATCAAAATCCGCTAAAATTTAACATGCCCTTTTTTAGATTGTATACGACGTATTTAGATGCGTAGAGTGCGAAAAACTAGTTTTTATCTGGCGGAAGCGCTTAAATCTTGGAAAAAATCACTTTCAAAGATGAAAAGATTTTTGCAACTTCAATCGACCGTAAAAGTGTTATTTTAATAAATATTGCAAAATAAACTGCGTCAGTCGAATTTTCTCGTCAAAATACATTAGAATCACTCGAAAAAGCAATGTTTTTCCAAAAATGACTTTTTGGGCTAAAAAAAATTCAAAGGGGTTAATCCATCGTTTTTATCAAAATCCGCTAAAATTTAACATGCCCTTTTTTAGATTGTATACGACGTATTTAGATGCGTAGAGTGCGAAAAACTAGTTTTTATCTGGCGGAAGCGCTTAAATCTTGGAAAAAATCACTTTCAAAGATGAAAAGATTTTTGCAACTTCAATCGACCGTAAAAGTGTTATTTTAATAAATATTGCAAAATAAACTGCGTCAGTCGAATTTTCTCGTCAAAATACATTAGAATCACTCGAAAAAGCAATGTTTTTCCAAAAATGACTTTTTGGGCTAAAAAAAATTCAAAGGGGTTAATCCATCGTTTTTATCAAAATCCGCTAAAATTTAACATGCCCTTTTTTAGATTGTATACGACGTATTTAGATGCGTAGAGTGCGAAAAACTAGTTTTTATCTGGCGGAAGCGCTTAAATCTTGGAAAAAATCACTTTCAAAGATGAAAAGATTTTTGCAACTTCAATCGACCGTAAAAGTGTTATTTTAATAAATATTGCAAAATAAACTGCGTCAGTCGAATTTTCTCGTCAAAATACATTAGAATCACTCGAAAAAGCAATGTTTTTCCAAAAATGACTTTTTGGGCTAAAAAAACTTCAAAGGGGTTAATCCATCGTTTTTATCAAAATCCGCTAAAATTTAACATGCCCTTTTTTAGATTGTATACGACGTATTTAGATGCGTAGAGTGCGAAAAACTAGTTTTTATCTGGCGGAAGCGCTTAAATCTTGGAAAAAATCACTTTCAAAGATGAAAAGATTTTTGCAACTTCAATCGACCGTAAAAGTGTTATTTTAATAAATATTGCAAAATAAACTGCGTCAGTCGAATTTTCTCGTCAAAATACATTAGAATCACTCGAAAAAGCAATGTTTTTCCAAAAATGACTTTTTGGGCTAAAAAAACTTCAAAGGGGTTAATCCATCGTTTTTATCAAAATCCGCTAAAATTTAACATGCCCTTTTTTAGATTGTATACGACGTATTTAGATGCGTAGAGTGCGAAAAACTAGTTTTTATCTGGCGGAAGCGCTTAAATCTTGGAAAAAATCACTTTCAAAGATGAAAAGATTTTTGCAACTTCAATCGACCGTAAAAGTGTTATTTTAATAAATATTGCAAAATAAACTGCGTCAGTCGAATTTTCTCGTCAAAATACATTAGAATCACTCGAAAAAGCAATGTTTTTCCAAAAATGACTTTTTGGGCTAAAAAAACTTCAAAGGGGTTAATCCATCGTTTTTATCAAAATCCGCTAAAATTTAACATGCCCTTTTTTAGATTGTATACGACGTATTTAGATGCGTAGAGTGCGAAAAACTAGTTTTTATCTGGCGGAAGCGCTTAAATCTTGGAAAAAATCACTTTCAAAGATGAAAAGATTTTTGCAACTTCAATCGACCGTAAAAGTGTTATTTTAATAAATATTGCAAAATAAACTGCGTCAGTCGAATTTTCTCGTCAAAATACATTAGAATCACTCGAAAAAGCAATGTTTTTCCAAAAATGACTTTTTGGGCTAAAAAAACTTCAAAGGGGTTAATCCATCGTTTTTATCAAAATCCGCTAAAATTTAACATGCCCTTTTTTAGATTGTATACGACGTATTTAGATGCGTAGAGTGCGAAAAACTAGTTTTTATCTGGCGGAAGCGCTTAAATCTTGGAAAAAATCACTTTCAAAGATGAAAAGATTTTTGCAACTTCAATCGACCGTAAAAGTGTTATTTTAATAAATATTGCAAAATAAACTGCGTCAGTCGAATTTTCTCGTCAAAATACATTAGAATCACTCGAAAAAGCAATGTTTTTCCAAAAATGACTTTTTGGGCTAAAAAAAATTCAAAGGGGTTAATCCATCGTTTTTATCAAAATCCGCTAAAATTTAACATGCCCTTTTTTAGATTGTATACGACGTATTTAGATGCGTAGAGTGCGAAAAACTAGTTTTTATCTGGCGGAAGCGCTTAAATCTTGGAAAAAATCACTTTCAAAGATGAAAAGATTTTTGCAACTTCAATCGACCGTAAAAGTGTTATTTTAATAAATATTGCAAAATAAACTGCGTCAGTCGAATTTTCTCGTCAAAATACATTAGAATCACTCGAAAAAGCAATGTTTTTCCAAAAATGACTTTTTGGGCTAAAAAAACTTCAAAGGGGTTAATCCATCGTTTTTATCAAAATCCGCTAAAATTTAACATGCCCTTTTTTAGATTGTATACGACGTATTTAGATGCGTAGAGTGCGAAAAACTAGTTTTTATCTGGCGGAAGCGCTTAAATCTTGGAAAAAATCACTTTCAAAGATGAAAAGATTTTTGCAACTTCAATCGACCGTAAAAGTGTTATTTTAATAAATATTGCAAAATAAACTGCGTCAGTCGAATTTTCTCGTCAAAATACATTAGAATCACTCGAAAAAGCAATGTTTTTCCAAAAATGACTTTTTGGGCTAAAAAAACTTCAAAGGGGTTAATCCATCGTTTTTATCAAAATCCGCTAAAATTTAACATGCCCTTTTTTAGATTGTATACGACGTATTTAGATGCGTAGAGTGCGAAAAACTAGTTTTTATCTGGCGGAAGCGCTTAAATCTTGGAAAAAATCACTTTCAAATATGAAAAGATTTTTGCAACTTCAATCGACCGTAAAAGTGTTATTTTAATAAATATTGCAAAATAAACTGCGTCAGTCGAATTTTCTCGTCAAAATACATTAGCATCACTCGAAAAAGCAATGTTTTTCCAAAAATGACTTTTTGGGCTAAAAAAACTTCAAAGGGGTTAATCCATCGTTTTTATCAAAATCCGCTAAAATTTAACATGCCCTTTTTTAGATTGTATACGACGTATTTAGATGCGTAGAGTGCGAAAAACTAGTTTTTATCTGGCGGAAGCGCTTAAATCTTGGAAAAAATTACTTTCAAAGATGAAAAGATTTTTGCAACTTCAATCGACCGTAAAAGTGTTATTTTAATAAATATTGCAAAATAAACTGCGTCAGTCGAATTTTCTCGTCAAAATACATTAGAATCACTCGAAAAAGCAATGTTTTTCCAAAAATGACTTTTTGGGCTAAAAAAACTTCAAAGGGGTTAATCCATCGTTTTTATCAAAATCCGCTAAAATTTAACATGCCCTTTTTTAGATTGTATACGACGTATTTAGATGCGTAGAGTGCGAAAAACTAGTTTTTATCTGGCGGAAGCGCTTAAATCTTGGAAAAAATCACTTTCAAAGATGAAAAGATTTTTGCAACTTCAATCGACCGTAAAAGTGTTATTTTAATAAATATTGCAAAATAAACTGCGTCAGTCGAATTTTCTCGTCAAAATACATTAGAATCACTCGAAAAAGCAATGTTTTTCCAAAAATGACTTTTTGGGCTAAAAAAACTTCAAAGGGGTTAATCCATCGTTTTTATCAAAATCCGCTAAAATTTAACATGCCCTTTTTTAGATTGTATACGACGTATTTAGATGCGTAGAGTGCGAAAAACTAGTTTTTATCTGGCGGAAGCGCTTAAATCTTGGAAAAAATCACTTTCAAAGATGAAAAGATTTTTGCAACTTCAATCGACCGTAAAAGTGTTATTTTAATAAATATTGCAAAATAAACTGCGTCAGTCGAATTTTCTCGTCAAAATACATAAGAATCACTCGAAAAAGCAATGTTTTTCCAAAAATGACTTTTTGGGCTAAAAAAACTTCAAAGGGGTTAATCCATCGTTTTTATCAAAATCCGCTAAAATTTAACATGCCCTTTTTTAGATTGTATACGACGTATTTAGATGCGTAGAGTGCGAAAAACTAGTTTTTATCTGGCGGAAGCGCTTAAATCTTGGAAAAAATCACTTTCAAAGATGAAAAGATTTTTGCAACTTCAATCGACCGTAAAAGTGTTATTTTAATAAATATTGCAAAATAAACTGCGTCAGTCGAATTTTCTCGTCAAAATACATTAGAATCACTCGAAAAAGCAATGTTTTTCCAAAAATGACTTTTTGGGCTAAAAAAACTTCAAAGGGGTTAATCCATCGTTTTTATCAAAATCCGCTAAAATTTAACATGCCCTTTTTTAGATTGTATACGACGTATTTAGATGCGTAGAGTGCGAAAAACTAGTTTTTATCTGGCGGAAGCGCTTAAATCTTGGAAAAAATCACTTTCAAAGATGAAAAGATTTTTGCAACTTCAATCGACCGTAAAAGTGTTATTTTAATAAATATTGCAAAATAAACTGCGTCAGTCGAATTTTCTCGTCAAAATACATTAGAATCACTCGAAAAAGCAATGTTTTTCCAAAAATGACTTTTTGGGCTAAAAAAACTTCAAAGGGGTTAATCCATCGTTTTTATCAAAATCCGCTAAAATTTAACATGCCCTTTTTTAGATTGTATACGACGTATTTAGATGCGTAGAGTGCGAAAAACTAGTTTTTATCTGGCGGAACCGCTTAAATCTTGGAGAAAATCACTTTCAAAGATGAAAAGATTTTTGCAACTTCAATCGACCGTAAAAGTGTTATTTTAATAAATATTGCAAAATAAACTGCGTCAGTCGAATTTTCTCGTCAAAATACATTAGAATCACTCGAAAAAGCAATGTTTTTCCAAAAATGACTTTTTGGGCTAAAAAAACTTCAAAGGGGTTAATCCATCGTTTTTATCAAAATCCGCTAAAATTTAACATGCCATTTTTTAGATTGTATACGACGTATTTAGATGCGTAGAGTGCGAAAAACTAGTTTTTATCTGGCGGAAGCGCTTAAATCTTGGAGAAAATCACTTTCAAAGATGAAAAGATTTTTGCAACTTCAATCGACCGTAAAAGTGTTATTTTAATAAATATTGCAAAATAAACTGCGTCAGTCGAATTTTCTCGTCAAAATACATTAGAATCACTCGAAAAAGCAATGTTTTTCCAAAAATGACTTTTTGGGCTAAAAAAACTTCAAAGGGGTTAATCCATCGTTTTTATCAAAATCCGCTAAAATTTAACATGCCCTTTTTTAGATTGTATACGACGTATTTAGATGCGTAGAGTGCGAAAAACTAGTTTTTATCTGGCGGAAGCGCTTAAATCTTGGAGAAAATCACTTTCAAAGATGAAAAGATTTTTGCAACTTCAATCGACCGTAAAAGTGTTATTTTAATAAATATTGCAAAATAAACTGCGTCAGTCGAATTTTCTCGTCAAAATACATTAGAATCACTCGAAAAAGCAATGTTTTTCCAAAAATGACTTTTTGGGCTAAAAAAACTTCAAAGGGGTTAATCCATCGTTTTTATCAAAATCCGCTAAAATTTAACATGCCCTTTTTTAGATTGTATACGACGTATTTAGATGCGTAGAGTGCGAAAAACTAGTTTTTATCTGGCGGAAGCGCTTAAATCTTGGAGAAAATCACTTTCAAAGATGAAAAGATTTTTGCAACTTCAATCGACCGTAAAAGTGTTATTTTAATAAATATTGCAAAATAAACTGCGTCAGTCGAATTTTCTCGTCAAAATACATTAGAATCACTCGAAAAAGCAATGTTTTTCCAAAAATGACTTTTTGGGCTAAAAAAACTTCAAAGGGGTTAATCCATCGTTTTTATCAAAATCCGCTAAAATTTAACATGCCCTTTTTTAGATTGTATACGACGTATTTAGATGCGTAGAGTGCGAAAAACTAGTTTTTATCTGGCGGAAGCGCTTAAATCTTGGAAAAAATCACTTTCAAAGATGAAAAGATTTTTGCAACTTCAATCGACCGTAAAAGTGTTATTTTAATAAATATTGCAAAATAAACTGCGTCAGTCGAATTTTCTCGTCAAAATACATTAGAATCACTCGAAAAAGCAATGTTTTTCCAAAAATGACTTTTTGGGCTAAAAAAACTTCAAAGGGGTTAATCCATCGTTTTTATCAAAATCCGCTAAAATTTAACATGCCCTTTTTTAGATTGTATACGACGTATTTAGATGCGTAGAGTGCGAAAAACTAGTTTTTATCTGGCGGAAGCGCTTAAATCTTGGAAAAAATCACTTTCAAAGATGAAAAGATTTTTGCAACTTCAATCGACCGTAAAAGTGTTATTTTAATAAATATTGCAAAATAAACTGCGTCAGTCGAATTTTCTCGTCAAAATACATTAGAATCACTCGAAAAAGCAATGTTTTTCCAAAAATGACTTTTTGGGCTAAAAAAACTTCAAAGGGGTTAATCCATCGTTTTTATCAAAATCCGCTAAAATTTAACATGCCCTTTTTTAGATTGTATACGACGTATTTAGATGCGTAGAGTGCGAAAAACTAGTTTTTATCTGGCGGAAGCGCTTAAATCTTGGAAAAAATCACTTTCAAAGATGAAAAGATTTTTGCAACTTCAATCGACCGTAAAAGTGTTATTTTAATAAATATTGCAAAATAAACTGCGTCAGTCGAATTTTCTCGTCAAAATACATTAGAATCACTCGAAAAAGCAATGTTTTTCCAAAAATGACTTTTTGGGCTAAAAAAACTTCAAAGGGGTTAATCCATCGTTTTTATCAAAATCCGCTAAAATTTAACATGCCCTTTTTTAGATTGTATACGACGTATTTAGATGCGTAGAGTGCGAAAAACTAGTTTTTATCTGGCGGAAGCGCTTAAATCTTGGAAAAAATCACTTTCAAAGATGAAAAGATTTTTGCAACTTCAATCGACCGTAAAAGTGTTATTTTAATAAATATTGCAAAATAAACTGCGTCAGTCGAATTTTCTCGTCAAAATACATTAGAATCACTCGAAAAAGCAATGTTTTTCCAAAAATGACTTTTTGGGCTAAAAAAACTTCAAAGGGGTTAATCCATCGTTTTTATCAAAATCCGCTAAAATTTAACATGCCCTTTTTTAGATTGTATACGACGTATTTAGATGCGTAGAGTGCGAAAAACTAGTTTTTATCTGGCGGAAGCGCTTAAATCTTGGAAAAAATCACTTTCAAAGATGAAAAGATTTTTGCAACTTCAATCGACCGTAAAAGTGTTATTTTAATAAATATTGCAAAATAAACTGCGTCAGTCGAATTTTCTCGTCAAAATACATTAGAATCACTCGAAAAAGCAATGTTTTTCCAAAAATGACTTTTTGGGCTAAAAAAACTTCAAAGGGGTTAATCCATCGTTTTTATCAAAATCCGCTAAAATTTAACATGCCCTTTTTTAGATTGTATACGACGTATTTAGATGCGTAGAGTGCGAAAAACTAGTTTTTATCTGGCGGAAGCGCTTAAATCTTGGAAAAAATCACTTTCAAAGATGAAAAGATTTTTGCAACTTCAATCGACCGTAAAAGTGTTATTTTAATAAATATTGCAAAATAAACTGCGTCAGTCGAATTTTCTCGTCAAAATACATTAGAATCACTCGAAAAAGCAATGTTTTTCCAAAAATGACTTTTTGGGCTAAAAAAACTTCAAAGGGGTTAATCCATCGTTTTTATCAAAATCCGCTAAAATTTAACATGCCCTTTTTTAGATTGTATACGACGTATTTAGATGCGTAGAGTGCGAAAAACTAGTTTTTATCTGGCGGAAGCGCTTAAATCTTGGAAAAAATCACTTTCAAAGATGAAAAGATTTTTGCAACTTCAATCGACCGTAAAAGTGTTATTTTAATAAATATTGCAAAATAAACTGCGTCAGTCGAATTTTCTCGTCAAAATACATTAGAATCACTCGAAAAAGCAATGTTTTTCCAAAAATGACTTTTTGGGCTAAAAAAACTTCAAAGGGGTTAATCCATCGTTTTTATCAAAATCCGCTAAAATTTAACATGCCCTTTTTTAGATTGTATACGACGTATTTAGATGCGTAGAGTGCGAAAAACTAGTTTTTATCTGGCGGAAGCGCTTAAATCTTGGAAAAAATCACTTTCAAAGATGAAAAGATTTTTGCAACTTCAATCGACCGTAAAAGTATTATTTTAATAAATATTGCAAAATAAACTGCGTCAGTCGAATTTTCTCGTCAAAATACATTAGAATCACTCGAAAAAGCAATGTTTTTCCAAAAATGACTTTTTGGGCTAAAAAAACTTCAAAGGGGTTAATCCATCGTTTTTATCAAAATCCGCTAAAATTTAACATGCCCTTTTTTAGATTGTATACGACGTATTTAGATGCGTAGAGTGCGAAAAACTAGTTTTTATCTGGCGGAAGCGCTTAAATCTTGGAAAAAATCACTTTCAAAGATGAAAAGATTTTTGCAACTTCAATCGACCGTAAAAGTGTTATTTTAATAAATATTGCAAAATAAACTGCGTCAGTCGAATTTTCTCGTCAAAATACATTAGAATCACTCGAAAAAGCAATGTTTTTCCAAAAATGACTTTTTGGGCTAAAAAAACTTCAAAGGGGTTAATCCATCGTTTTTATCAAAATCCGCTAAAATTTAACATGCCCTTTTTTAGATTGTATACGACGTATTTAGATGCGTAGAGTGCGAAAAACTAGTTTTTATCTGGCGGAAGCGCTTAAATCTTGGAAAAAATCACTTTCAAAGATGAAAAGATTTTTGCAACTTCAATCGACCGTAAAAGTGTTATTTTAATAAATATTGCAAAATAAACTGCGTCAGTCGAATTTTCTCGTCAAAATACATTAGAATCACTCGAAAAAGCAATGTTTTTCCAAAAATGACTTTTTGGGCTAAAAAAACTTCAAAGGGGTTAATCCATCGTTTTTATCAAAATCCGCTAAAATTTAACATGCCCTTTTTTAGATTGTATACGACGTATTTAGATGCGTAGAGTGCGAAAAACTAGTTTTTATCTGGCGGAAGCGCTTAAATCTTGGAAAAAATCACTTTCAAAGATGAAAAGATTTTTGCAACTTCAATCGACCGTAAAAGTGTTATTTTAATAAATATTGCAAAATAAACTGCGTCAGTCGAATTTTCTCGTCAAAATACATTAGAATCACTCGAAAAAGCAATGTTTTTCCAAAAATGACTTTTTGGGCTAAAAAAACTTCAAAGGGGTTAATCCATCGTTTTTATCAAAATCCGCTAAAATTTAACATGCCCTTTTTTAGATTGTATACGACGTATTTAGATGCGTAGAGTGCGAAAAACTAGTTTTTATCTGGCGGAAGCGCTTAAATCTTGGAAAAAATCACTTTCAAAGATGAAAAGATTTTTGCAACTTCAATCGACCGTAAAAGTGTTATTTTAATAAATATTGCAAAATAAACTGCGTCAGTCGAATTTTCTCGTCAAAATACATTAGAATCACTCGAAAAAGCAATGTTTTTCCAAAAATGACTTTTTGGGCTAAAAAAACTTCAAAGGGGTTAATCCATCGTTTTTATCAAAATCCGCTAAAATTTAACATGCCCTTTTTTAGATTGTATACGACGTATTTAGATGCGTAGAGTGCGAAAAACTAGTTTTTATCTGGCGGAAGCGCTTAAATCTTGGAAAAATCACTTTCAAAGATGAAAAGATTTTTGCAACTTCAATCGACCGTAAAAGTGTTATTTTAATAAATATTGCAAAATAAACTGCGTCAGTCGAATTTTCTCGTCAAAATACATTAGAATCACTCGAAAAAGCAATGTTTTTCCAAAAATGACTTTTTGGGCTAAAAAAAATTCAAAGGGGTTAATCCATCGTTTTTATCAAAATCCGCTAAAATTTAACATGCCCTTTTTTAGATTGTATACGACGTATTTAGATGCGTAGAGTGCGAAAAACTAGTTTTTATCTGGCGGAAGCGCTTAAATCTTGGAGAAAATCACTTTCAAAGATGAAAAGATTTTTGCAACTTCAATCGACCGTAAAAGTGTTATTTTAATAAATATTGCAAAATAAACTGCGTCAGTCGAATTTTCTCGTCAAAATACATTAGAATCACTCGAAAAAGCAATGTTTTTCCAAAAATGACTTTTTGGGCTAAAAAAACTTCAAAGGGGTTAATCCATCGTTTTTATCAAAATCCGCTAAAATTTAACATGCCCTTTTTTAGATTGTATACGACGTATTTAGATGCGTAGAGTGCGAAAAACTAGTTTTTATCTGGCGGAAGCGCTTAAATCTTGGAGAAAATCACTTTCAAAGATGAAAAGATTTTTGCAACTTCAATCGACCGCAAAAGTGTTATTTTAATAAATATTGCAAAATAAACTGCGTCAGTCGAATTTTCTCGTCAAAATACATTAGAATCACTCGAAAAAGCAATGTTTTTCCAAAAATGACTTTTTGGGCTAAAAAAACTTCAAAGGGGTTAATCCATCGTTTTTATCAAAATCCGCTAAAATTTAACATGCCCTTTTTTAGATTGTATACGACGTATTTAGATGCGTAGAGTGCGAAAAACTAGTTTTTATCTGGCGGAAGCGCTTAAATCTTGGAGAAAATCACTTTCAAAGATGAAAAGATTTTTGCAACTTCAATCGACCGTAAAAGTGTTATTTTAATAAATATTGCAAAATAAACTGCGTCAGTCGAATTTTCTCGTCAAAATACATTAGAATCACTCGAAAAAGCAATGTTTTTCCAAAAATGACTTTTTGGGCTAAAAAAACTTCAAAGGGGTTAATCCATCGTTTTTATCAAAATCCGCTAAAATTTAACATGCCCTTTTTTAGATTGTATACGACGTATTTAGATGCGTAGAGTGCGAAAAACTAGTTTTTATCTGGCGGAAGCGCTTAAATCTTGGAGAAAATCACTTTCAAAGATGAAAAGATTTTTGCAACTTCAATCGACCGTAAAAGTGTTATTTTAATAAATATTGCAAAATAAACTGCGTCAGTCGAATTTTCTCGTCAAAATACATTAGAATCACTCGAAAAAGCAATGTTTTTCCAAAAATGACTTTTTGGGCTAAAAAAACTTCAAAGGGGTTAATCCATCGTTTTTATCAAAATCCGCTAAAATTTAACATGCCCTTTTTTAGATTGTATACGACGTATTTAGATGCGTAGAGTGCGAAAAACTAGTTTTTATCTGGCGGAAGCGCTTAAATCTTGGAGAAAATCACTTTCAAAGATGAAAAGATTTTTGCAACTTCAATCGACCGCAAAAGTGTTATTTTAATAAATATTGCAAAATAAACTGCGTCAGTCGAATTTTCTCGTCAAAATACATTAGAATCACTCGAAAAAGCAATGTTTTTCCAAAAATGACTTTTTGGGCTAAAAAAACTTCAAAGGGGTTAATCCATCGTTTTTATCAAAATCCGCTAAAATTTAACATGCCCTTTTTTAGATTGTATACGACGTATTTAGATGCGTAGAGTGCGAAAAACTAGTTTTTATCTGGCGGAAGCGCTTAAATCTTGGAGAAAATCACTTTCAAAGATGAAAAGATTTTTGCAACTTCAATCGACCGTAAAAGTGTTATTTTAATAAATATTGCAAAATAAACTGCGTCAGTCGAATTTTCTCGTCAAAATACATTAGAATCACTCGAAAAAGCAATGTTTTTCCAAAAATGACTTTTTGGGCTAAAAAAACTTCAAAGGGGTTAATCCATCGTTTTTATCAAAATCCGCTAAAATTTAACATGCCCTTTTTTAGATTGTATACGACGTATTTAGATGCGTAGAGTGCGAAAAACTAGTTTTTATCTGGCGGAAGCGCTTAAATCTTGGAAAAAATCACTTTCAAAGATGAAAAGATTTTTGCAACTTCAATCGACCGTAAAAGTGTTATTTTAATAAATATTGCAAAATAAACTGCGTCAGTCGAATTTTCTCGTCAAAATACATTAGAATCACTCGAAAAAGCAATGTTTTTCCAAAAATGACTTTTTGGGCTAAAAAAACTTCAAAGGGGTTAATCCATCGTTTTTATCAAAATCCGCTAAAATTTAACATGCCCTTTTTTAGATTGTATACGACGTATTTAGATGCGTAGAGTGCGAAAAACTAGTTTTTATCTGGCGGAAGCGCTTAAATCTTGGAAAAAATCACTTTCAAAGATGAAAAGATTTTTGCAACTTCAATCGACCGTAAAAGTGTTATTTTAATAAATATTGCAAAATAAACTGCGTCAGTCGAATTTTCTCGTCAAAATACATTAGAATCACTCGAAAAAGCAATGTTTTTCCAAAAATGACTTTTTGGGCTAAAAAAACTTCAAAGGGGTTAATCCATCGTTTTTATCAAAATCCGCTAAAATTTAACATGCCCTTTTTTAGATTGTATACGACGTATTTAGATGCGTAGAGTGCGAAAAACTAGTTTTTATCTGGCGGAAGCGCTTAAATCTTGGAAAAAATCACTTTCAAAGATGAAAAGATTTTTGCAACTTCAATCGACCGTAAAAGTGTTATTTTAATAAATATTGCAAAATAAACTGCGTCAGTCGAATTTTCTCGTCAAAATACATTAGAATCACTCGAAAAAGCAATGTTTTTCCAAAAATGACTTTTTGGGCTAAAAAAACTTCAAAGGGGTTAATCCATCGTTTTTATCAAAATCCGCTAAAATTTAACATGCCCTTTTTTAGATTGTATACGACGTATTTAGATGCGTAGAGTGCGAAAAACTAGTTTTTATCTGGCGGAAGCGCTTAAATCTTGGAAAAAATCACTTTCAAAGATGAAAAGATTTTTGCAACTTCAATCGACCGTAAAAGTGTTATTTTAATAAATATTGCAAAATAAACTGCGTCAGTCGAATTTTCTCGTCAAAATACATTAGAATCACTCGAAAAAGCAATGTTTTTCCAAAAATGACTTTTTGGGCTAAAAAAACTTCAAAGGGGTTAATCCATCGTTTTTATCAAAATCCGCTAAAATTTAACATGCCCTTTTTTAGATTGTATACGACGTATTTAGATGCGTAGAGTGCGAAAAACTAGTTTTTATCTGGCGGAAGCGCTTAAATCTTGGAAAAAATCACTTTCAAAGATGAAAAGATTTTTGCAACTTCAATCGACCGTAAAAGTGTTATTTTAATAAATATTGCAAAATAAACTGCGTCAGTCGAATTTTCTCGTCAAAATACATTAGAATCACTCGAAAAAGCAATGTTTTTCCAAAAATGACTTTTTGGGCTAAAAAAACTTCAAAGGGGTTAATCCATCGTTTTTATCAAAATCCGCTAAAATTTAACATGCCCTTTTTTAGATTGTATACGACGTATTTAGATGCGTAGAGTGCGAAAAACTAGTTTTTATCTGGCGGAAGCGCTTAAATCTTGGAAAAAATCACTTTCAAAGATGAAAAGATTTTTGCAACTTCAATCGACCGTAAAAGTGTTATTTTAATAAATATTGCAAAATAAACTGCGTCAGTCGAATTTTCTCGTCAAAATACATTAGAATCACTCGAAAAAGCAATGTTTTTCCAAAAATGACTTTTTGGGCTAAAAAAACTTCAAAGGGGTTAATCCATCGTTTTTATCAAAATCCGCTAAAATTTAACATGCCCTTTTTTAGATTGTATACGACGTATTTAGATGCGTAGAGTGCGAAAAACTAGTTTTTATCTGGCGGAAGCGCTTAAATCTTGGAAAAATCACTTTCAAAGATGAAAAGATTTTTGCAACTTCAATCGACCGTAAAAGTGTTATTTTAATAAATATTGCAAAATAAACTGCGTCAGTCGAATTTTCTCGTCAAAATACATTAGAATCACTCGAAAAAGCAATGTTTTTCCAAAAATGACTTTTTGGGCTAAAAAAAATTCAAAGGGGTTAATCCATCGTTTTTATCAAAATCCGCTAAAATTTAACATGCCCTTTTTTAGATTGTATACGACGTATTTAGATGCGTAGAGTGCGAAAAACTAGTTTTTATCTGGCGGAAGCGCTTAAATCTTGGAGAAAATCACTTTCAAAGATGAAAAGATTTTTGCAACTTCAATCGACCGTAAAAGTGTTATTTTAATAAATATTGCAAAATAAACTGCGTCAGTCGAATTTTCTCGTCAAAATACATTAGAATCACTCGAAAAAGCAATGTTTTTCCAAAAATGACTTTTTGGGCTAAAAAAACTTCAAAGGGGTTAATCCATCGTTTTTATCAAAATCCGCTAAAATTTAACATGCCCTTTTTTAGATTGTATACGACGTATTTAGATGCGTAGAGTGCGAAAAACTAGTTTTTATCTGGCGGAAGCGCTTAAATCTTGGAGAAAATCACTTTCAAAGATGAAAAGATTTTTGCAACTTCAATCGACCGTAAAAGTGTTATTTTAATAAATATTGCAAAATAAACTGCGTCAGTCGAATTTTCTCGTCAAAATACATTAGAATCACTCGAAAAAGCAATGTTTTTCCAAAAATGACTTTTTGGGCTAAAAAAACTTCAAAGGGGTTAATCCATCGTTTTTATCAAAATCCGCTAAAATTTAACATGCCCTTTTTTAGATTGTATACGACGTATTTAGATGCGTAGAGTGCGAAAAACTAGTTTTTATCTGGCGGAAGCGCTTAAATCTTGGAGAAAATCACTTTCAAAGATGAAAAGATTTTTGCAACTTCAATCGACCGCAAAAGTGTTATTTTAATAAATATTGCAAAATAAACTGCGTCAGTCGAATTTTCTCGTCAAAATACATTAGAATCACTCGAAAAAGCAATGTTTTTCCAAAAATGACTTTTTGGGCTAAAAAAACTTCAAAGGGTTTAATCCATCGTTTTTATCAAAATCCGCTAAAATTTAACATGCCCTTTTTTAGATTGTATACGACGTATTTAGATGCGTAGAGTGCGAAAAACTAGTTTTTATCTGGCGGAAGCGCTTAAATCTTGGAGAAAATCACTTTCAAAGATGAAAAGATTTTTGCAACTTCAATCGACCGTAAAAGTGTTATTTTAATAAATATTGCAAAATAAACTGCGTCAGTCGAATTTTCTCGTCAAAATACATTAGAATCACTCGAAAAAGCAATGTTTTTCCAAAAATGACTTTTTGGGCTAAAAAAACTTCAAAGGGGTTAATCCATCGTTTTTATCAAAATCCGCTAAAATTTAACATGCCCTTTTTTAGATTGTATACGACGTATTTAGATGCGTAGAGTGCGAAAAACTAGTTTTTATCTGGCGGAAGCGCTTAAATCTTGGAAAAAATCACTTTCAAAGATGAAAAGATTTTTGCAACTTCAATCGACCGTAAAAGTGTTATTTTAATAAATATTGCAAAATAAACTGCGTCAGTCGAATTTTCTCGTCAAAATACATTAGAATCACTCGAAAAAGCAATGTTTTTCCAAAAATGACTTTTTGGGCTAAAAAAACTTCAAAGGGGTTAATCCATCGTTTTTATCAAAATCCGCTAAAATTTAACATGCCCTTTTTTAGATTGTATACGACGTATTTAGATGCGTAGAGTGCGAAAAACTAGTTTTTATCTGGCGGAAGCGCTTAAATCTTGGAAAAAATCACTTTCAAAGATGAAAAGATTTTTGCAACTTCAATCGACCGTAAAAGTGTTATTTTAATAAATATTGCAAAATAAACTGCGTCAGTCGAATTTTCTCGTCAAAATACATTAGAATCACTCGAAAAAGCAATGTTTTTCCAAAAATGACTTTTTGGGCTAAAAAAACTTCAAAGGGGTTAATCCATCGTTTTTATCAAAATCCGCTAAAATTTAACATGCCCTTTTTTAGATTGTATACGACGTATTTAGATGCGTAGAGTGCGAAAAACTAGTTTTTATCTGGCGGAAGCGCTTAAATCTTGGAAAAAATCACTTTCAAAGATGAAAAGATTTTTGCAACTTCAATCGACCGTAAAAGTGTTATTTTAATAAATATTGCAAAATAAACTGCGTCAGTCGAATTTTCTCGTCAAAATACATTAGAATCACTCGAAAAAGCAATGTTTTTCCAAAAATGACTTTTTGGGCTAAAAAAACTTCAAAGGGGTTAATCCATCGTTTTTATCAAAATCCGCTAAAATTTAACATGCCCTTTTTTAGATTGTATACGACGTATTTAGATGCGTAGAGTGCGAAAAACTAGTTTTTATCTGGCGGAAGCGCTTAAATCTTGGAAAAAATCACTTTCAAAGATGAAAAGATTTTTGCAACTTCAATCGACCGTAAAAGTATTATTTTAATAAATATTGCAAAATAAACTGCGTCAGTCGAATTTTCTCGTCAAAATACATTAGAATCACTCGAAAAAGCAATGTTTTTCCAAAAATGACTTTTTGGGCTAAAAAAACTTCAAAGGGGTTAATCCATCGTTTTTATCAAAATCCGCTAAAATTTAACATGCCCTTTTTTAGATTGTATACGACGTATTTAGATGCGTAGAGTGCGAAAAACTAGTTTTTATCTGGCGGAAGCGCTTAAATCTTGGAAAAAATCACTTTCAAAGATGAAAAGATTTTTGCAACTTCAATCGACCGTAAAAGTGTTATTTTAATAAATATTGCAAAATAAACTGCGTCAGTCGAATTTTCTCGTCAAAATACATTAGAATCACTCGAAAAAGCAATGTTTTTCCAAAAATGACTTTTTGGCCTAAAAAAACTTCAAAGGGGTTAATCCATCGTTTTTATCAAAATCCGCTAAAATTTAACATGCCCTTTTTTAGATTGTATACGACGTATTTAGATGCGTAGAGTGCGAAAAACTAGTTTTTATCTGGCGGAAGCGCTTAAATCTTGGAAAAAATCACTTTCAAAGATGAAAAGATTTTTGCAACTTCAATCGACCGTAAAAGTGTTATTTTAATAAATATTGCAAAATAAACTGCGTCAGTCGAATTTTCTCGTCAAAATACATTAGAATCACTCGAAAAAGCAATGTTTTTCCAAAAATGACTTTTTGGGCTAAAAAAACTTCAAAGGGGTTAATCCATCGTTTTTATCAAAATCCGCTAAAATTTAACATGCCCTTTTTTAGATTGTATACGACGTATTTAGATGCGTAGAGTGCGAGAAACTAGTTTTTATCTGGCGGAAGCGCTTAAATCTTGGAAAAAATCACTTTCAAAGATGAAAAGATTTTTGCAACTTCAATCGACCGTAAAAGTGTTATTTTAATAAATATTGCAAAATAAACTGCGTCAGTCGAATTTTCTCGTCAAAATACATTAGAATCACTCGAAAAAGCAATGTTTTTCCAAAAATGACTTTTTGGGCTAAAAAAACTTCAAAGGGGTTAATCCATCGTTTTTATCAAAATCCGCTAAAATTTAACATGCCCTTTTTTAGATTGTATACGACGTATTTAGATGCGTAGAGTGCGAAAAACTAGTTTTTATCTGGCGGAAGCGCTTAAATCTTGGAAAAAATCACTTTCAAAGATGAAAAGATTTTTGCAACTTCAATCGACCGTAAAAGTGTTATTTTAATAAATATTGCAAAATAAACTGCGTCAGTCGAATTTTCTCGTCAAAATACATTAGAATCACTCGAAAAAGCAATGTTTTTCCAAAAATGACTTTTTGGGCTAAAAAAACTTCAAAGGGGTTAATCCATCGTTTTTATCAAAATCCGCTAAAATTTAACATGCCCTTTTTTAGATTGTATACGACGTATTTAGATGCGTAGAGTGCGAAAAACTAGTTTTTATCTGGCGGAAGCGCTTAAATCTTGGAAAAATCACTTTCAAAGATGAAAAGATTTTTGCAACTTCAATCGACCGTAAAAGTGTTATTTTAATAAATATTGCAAAATAAACTGCGTCAGTCGAATTTTCTCGTCAAAATACATTAGAATCACTCGAAAAAGCAATGTTTTTCCAAAAATGACTTTTTGGGCTAAAAAAAATTCAAAGGGGTTAATCCATCGTTTTTATCAAAATCCGCTAAAATTTAACATGCCCTTTTTTAGATTGTATACGACGTATTTAGATGCGTAGAGTGCGAAAAACTAGTTTTTATCTGGCGGAAGCGCTTAAATCTTGGAGAAAATCACTTTCAAAGATGAAAAGATTTTTGCAACTTCAATCGACCGTAAAAGTGTTATTTTAATAAATATTGCAAAATAAACTGCGTCAGTCGAATTTTCTCGTCAAAATACATTAGAATCACTCGAAAAAGCAATGTTTTTCCAAAAATGACTTTTTGGGCTAAAAAAACTTCAAAGGGGTTAATCCATCGTTTTTATCAAAATCCGCTAAAATTTAACATGCCCTTTTTTAGATTGTATACGACGTATTTAGATGCGTAGAGTGCGAAAAACTAGTTTTTATCTGGCGGAAGCGCTTAAATCTTGGAGAAAATCACTTTCAAAGATGAAAAGATTTTTGCAACTTCAATCGACCGTAAAAGTGTTATTTTAATAAATATTGCAAAATAAACTGCGTCAGTCGAATTTTCTCGTCAAAATACATTAGAATCACTCGAAAAAGCAATGTTTTTCCAAAAATGACTTTTTGGGCTAAAAAAACTTCAAAGGGGTTAATCCATCGTTTTTATCAAAATCCGCTAAAATTTAACATGCCCTTTTTTAGATTGTATACGACGTATTTAGATGCGTAGAGTGCGAAAAACTAGTTTTTATCTGGCGGAAGCGCTTAAATCTTGGAGAAAATCACTTTCAAAGATGAAAAGATTTTTGCAACTTCAATCGACCGCAAAAGTGTTATTTTAATAAATATTGCAAAATAAACTGCGTCAGTCGAATTTTCTCGTCAAAATACATTAGAATCACTCGAAAAAGCAATGTTTTTCCAAAAATGACTTTTTGGGCTAAAAAAACTTCAAAGGGGTTAATCCATCGTTTTTATCAAAATCCGCTAAAATTTAACATGCCCTTTTTTAGATTGTATACGACGTATTTAGATGCGTAGAGTGCGAAAAACTAGTTTTTATCTGGCGGAAGCGCTTAAATCTTGGAGAAAATCACTTTCAAAGATGAAAAGATTTTTGCAACTTCAATCGACCGTAAAAGTGTTATTTTAATAAATATTGCAAAATAAACTGCGTCAGTCGAATTTTCTCGTCAAAATACATTAGAATCACTCGAAAAAGCAATGTTTTTCCAAAAATGACTTTTTGGGCTAAAAAAACTTCAAAGGGGTTAATCCATCGTTTTTATCAAAATCCGCTAAAATTTAACATGCCCTTTTTTAGATTGTATACGACGTATTTAGATGCGTAGAGTGCGAAAAACTAGTTTTTATCTGGCGGAAGCGCTTAAATCTTGGAAAAAATCACTTTCAAAGATGAAAAGATTTTTGCAACTTCAATCGACCGTAAAAGTGTTATTTTAATAAATATTGCAAAATAAACTGCGTCAGTCGAATTTTCTCGTCAAAATACATTAGAATCACTCGAAAAAGCAATGTTTTTCCAAAAATGACTTTTTGGGCTAAAAAAACTTCAAAGGGGTTAATCCATCGTTTTTATCAAAATCCGCTAAAATTTAACATGCCCTTTTTTAGATTGTATACGACGTATTTAGATGCGTAGAGTGCGAAAAACTAGTTTTTATCTGGCGGAAGCGCTTAAATCTTGGAAAAAATCACTTTCAAAGATGAAAAGATTTTTGCAACTTCAATCGACCGTAAAAGTGTTATTTTAATAAATATTGCAAAATAAACTGCGTCAGTCGAATTTTCTCGTCAAAATACATTAGAATCACTCGAAAAAGCAATGTTTTTCCAAAAATGACTTTTTGGGCTAAAAAAACTTCAAACTTCAAATCCATCGTTTTTATCAAAATCCGCTAAAATTTAACATGCCCTTTTTTAGATTGTATACGACGTATTTAGATGCGTAGATTGCGAAAAACTAGTTTTTATCTGGCGGAAGCGCTTAAATCTTGGAAAAAATCACTTTCAAAGATGAAAAGATTTTTGCAACTTCAATCGACCGTAAAAGTGTTATTTTAATAAATATTGCAAAATAAACTGCGTCAGTCGAATTTTCTCGTCAAAATACATTAGAATCACTCGAAAAAGCAATGTTTTTCCAAAAATGACTTTTTGGGCTAAAAAAAATTCAAAGGGGTTAATCCATCGTTTTTATCAAAATCCGCTAAAATTTAACATGCCCTTTTTTAGATTGTATACGACGTATTTAGATGCGTAGAGTGCGAAAAACTAGTTTTTATCTGGCGGAAGCGCTTAAATCTTGGAAAAAATCACTTTCAAAGATGAAAAGATTTTTGCAACTTCAATCGACCGTAAAAGTGTTATTTTAATAAATATTGCAAAATAAACTGCGTCAGTCGAATTTTCTCGTCAAAATACATTAGAATCACTCGAAAAAGCAATGTTTTTCCAAAAATGACTTTTTGGGCTAAAAAAACTTCAAAGGGGTTAATCCATCGTTTTTATCAAAATCCGCTAAAATTTAACATGCCCTTTTTTAGATTGTATACGACGTATTTAGATGCGTAGAGTGCGAAAAACTAGTTTTTATCTGGCGGAAGCGCTTAAATCTTGGAAAAAATCACTTTCAAAGATGAAAAGATTTTTGCAACTTCAATCGACCGTAAAAGTGTTATTTTAATAAATATTGCAAAATAAACTGCGTCAGTCGAATTTTCTCGTCAAAATACATTAGAATCACTCGAAAAAGCAATGTTTTTCCAAAAATGACTTTTTGGGCTAAAAAAACTTCAAAGGGGTTAATCCATCGTTTTTATCAAAATCCGCTAAAATTTAACATGCCCTTTTTTAGATTGTATACGACGTATTTAGATGCGTAGAGTGCGAAAAACTAGTTTTTATCTGGCGGAAGCGCTTAAATCTTGGAAAAAATCACTTTCAAAGATGAAAAGATTTTTGCAACTTCAATCGACCGTAAAAGTGTTATTTTAATAAATATTGCAAAATAAACTGCGTCAGTCGAATTTTCTCGTCAAAATACATTAGAATCACTCGAAAAAGCAATGTTTTTCCAAAAATGACTTTTTGGGCTAAAAAAACTTCAAAGGGGTTAATCCATCGTTTTTATCAAAATCCGCTAAAATTTAACATGCCCTTTTTTAGATTGTATACGACGTATTTAGATGCGTAGAGTGCGAAAAACTAGTTTTTATCTGGCGGAAGCGCTTAAATCTTGGAAAAAATCACTTTCAAAGATGAAAAGATTTTTGCAACTTCAATCGACCGTAAAAGTGTTATTTTAATAAATATTGCAAAATAAACTGCGTCAGTCGAATTTTCTCGTCAAAATACATTAGAATCACTCGAAAAAGCAATGTTTTTCCAAAAATGACTTTTTGGGCAAAAAAAACTTCAAAGGGGTTAATCCATCGTTTTTATCAAAATCCGCTAAAATTTAACATGCCCTTTTTTAGATTGTATACGACGTATTTAGATGCGTAGAGTGCGAAAAACTAGTTTTTATCTGGCGGAAGCGCTTAAATCTTGGAAAAAATCACTTTCAAAGATGAAAAGATTTTTGCAACTTCAATCGACCGTAAAAGTGTTATTTTAATAAATATTGCAAAATAAACTGCGTCAGTCGAATTTTCTCGTCAAAATACATTAGAATCACTCGAAAAAGCAATGTTTTTCCAAAAATGACTTTTTGGGCTAAAAAAACTTCAAAGGGGTTAATCCATCGTTTTTATCAAAATCCGCTAAAATTTAACATGCCCTTTTTTAGATTGTATACGACGTATTTAGATGCGTAGAGTGCGAAAAACTAGTTTTTATCTGGCGGAAGCGCTTAAATCTTGGAAAAAATCACTTTCAAAGATGAAAAGATTTTTGCAACTTCAATCGACCGTAAAAGTGTTATTTTAATAAATATTGCAAAATAAACTGCGTCAGTCGAATTTTCTCGTCAAAATACATTAGAATCACTCGAAAAAGCAATGTTTTTCCAAAAATGACTTTTTGGGCTAAAAAAACTTCAAAGGGGTTAATCCATCGTTTTTATCAAAATCCGCTAAAATTTAACATGCCCTTTTTTAGATTGTATACGACGTATTTAGATGCGTAGAGTGCGAAAAACTAGTTTTTATCTGGCGGAAGCGCTTAAATCTTGGAAAAAATCACTTTCAAAGATGAAAAGATTTTTGCAACTTCAATCGACCGTAAAAGTGTTATTTTAATAAATATTGCAAAATAAACTGCGTCAGTCGAATTTTCTCGTCAAAATACATTAGAATCACTCGAAAAAGCAATGTTTTTCCAAAAATGACTTTTTGGGCTAAAAAAACTTCAAAGGGGTTAATCCATCGTTTTTATCAAAATCCGCTAAAATTTAACATGCCCTTTTTTAGATTGTATACGACGTATTTAGATGCGTAGAGTGCGAAAAACTAGTTTTTATCTGGCGGAAGCGCTTAAATCTTGGAAAAAATCACTTTCAAAGATGAAAAGATTTTTGCAACTTCAATCGACCGTAAAAGTGTTATTTTAATAAATATTGCAAAATAAACTGCGTCAGTCGAATTTTCTCGTCAAAATACATTAGAATCACTCGAAAAAGCAATGTTTTTCCAAAAATGACTTTTTGGGCTAAAAAAACTTCAAAGGGGTTAATCCATCGTTTTTATCAAAATCCGCTAAAATTTAACATGCCCTTTTTTAGATTGTATACGACGTATTTAGATGCGTAGAGTGCGAAAAACTAGTTTTTATCTGGCGGAAGCGCTTAAATCTTGGAAAAAATCACTTTCAAAGATGAAAAGATTTTTGCAACTTCAATCGACCGTAAAAGTGTTATTTTAATAAATATTGCAAAATAAACTGCGTCAGTCGAATTTTCTCGTCAAAATACATTAGAATCACTCGAAAAAGCAATGTTTTTCCAAAAATGACTTTTTGGGCTAAAAAAAATTCAAAGGGGTTAATCCATCGTTTTTATCAAAATCCGCTAAAATTTAACATGCCCTTTTTTAGATTGTATACGACGTATTTAGATGCGTAGAGTGCGAAAAACTAGTTTTTATCTGGCGGAAGCGCTTAAATCTTGGAAAAAATCACTTTCAAAGATGAAAAGATTTTTGCAACTTCAATCGACCGTAAAAGTGTTATTTTAATAAATATTGCAAAATAAACTGCGTCAGTCGAATTTTCTCGTCAAAATACATTAGAATCACTCGAAAAAGCAATGTTTTTCCAAAAATGACTTTTTGGGCTAAAAAAACTTCAAAGGGGTTAATCCATCGTTTTTATCAAAATCCGCTAAAATTTAACATGCCCTTTTTTAGATTGTATACGACGTATTTAGATGCGTAGAGTGCGAAAAACTAGTTTTTATCTGGCGGAAGCGCTTAAATCTTGGAAAAAATCACTTTCAAAGATGAAAAGATTTTTGCAACTTCAATCGACCGTAAAAGTGTTATTTTAATAAATATTGCAAAATAAACTGCGTCAGTCGAATTTTCTCGTCAAAATACATTAGAATCACTCGAAAAAGCAATGTTTTTCCAAAAATGACTTTTTGGGCTAAAAAAACTTCAAAGGGGTTAATCCATCGTTTTTATCAAAATCCGCTAAAATTTAACATGCCCTTTTTTAGATTGTATACGACGTATTTAGATGCGTAGAGTGCGAAAAACTAGTTTTTATCTGGCGGAAGCGCTTAAATCTTGGAAAAAATCACTTTCAAAGATGAAAAGATTTTTGCAACTTCAATCGACCGTAAAAGTGTTATTTTAATAAATATTGCAAAATAAACTGCGTCAGTCGAATTTTCTCGTCAAAATACATTAGAATCACTCGAAAAAGCAATGTTTTTCCAAAAATGACTTTTTGGGCTAAAAAAACTTCAAAGGGGTTAATCCATCGTTTTTATCAAAATCCGCTAAAATTTAACATGCCCTTTTTTAGATTGTATACGACGTATTTAGATGCGTAGAGTGCGAAAAACTAGTTTTTATCTGGCGGAAGCGCTTAAATCTTGGAAAAAATCACTTTCAAAGATGAAAAGATTTTTGCAACTTCAATCGACCGTAAAAGTGTTATTTTAATAAATATTGCAAAATAAACTGCGTCAGTCGAATTTTCTCGTCAAAATACATTAGAATCACTCGAAAAAGCAATGTTTTTCCAAAAATGACTTTTTGGGCTAAAAAAACTTCAAAGGGGTTAATCCATCGTTTTTATCAAAATCCGCTAAAATTTAACATGCCCTTTTTTAGATTGTATACGACGTATTTAGATGCGTAGAGTGCGAAAAACTAGTTTTTATCTGGCGGAAGCGCTTAAATCTTGGAAAAAATCACTTTCAAAGATGAAAAGATTTTTGCAACTTCAATCGACCGTAAAAGTGTTATTTTAATAAATATTGCAAAATAAACTGCGTCAGTCGAATTTTCTCGTCAAAATACATTAGAATCACTCGAAAAAGCAATGTTTTTCCAAAAATGACTTTTTGGGCTAAAAAAACTTCAAAGGGGTTAATCCATCGTTTTTATCAAAATCCGCTAAAATTTAACATGCCCTTTTTTAGATTGTATACGACGTATTTAGATGCGTAGAGTGCGAAAAACTAGTTTTTATCTGGCGGAAGCGCTTAAATCTTGGAAAAAATCACTTTCAAAGATGAAAAGATTTTTGCAACTTCAATCGACCGTAAAAGTGTTATTTTAATAAATATTGCAAAATAAACTGCGTCAGTCGAATTTTCTCGTCAAAATACATTAGAATCACTCGAAAAAGCAATGTTTTTCCAAAAATGACTTTTTGGGCTAAAAAAACTTCAAAGGGGTTAATCCATCGTTTTTATCAAAATCCGCTAAAATTTAACATGCCCTTTTTTAGATTGTATACGACGTATTTAGATGCGTAGAGTGCGAAAAACTAGTTTTTATCTGGCGGAAGCGCTTAAATCTTGGAAAAAATCACTTTCAAAGATGAAAAGATTTTTGCAACTTCAATCGACCGTAAAAGTGTTATTTTAATAAATATTGCAAAATAAACTGCGTCAGTCGAATTTTCTCGTCAAAATACATTAGAATCACTCGAAAAAGCAATGTTTTTCCAAAAATGACTTTTTGGGCTAAAAAAACTTCAAAGGGGTTAATCCATCGTTTTTATCAAAATCCGCTAAAATTTAACATGCCCTTTTTTAGATTGTATACGACGTATTTAGATGCGTAGAGTGCGAAAAACTAGTTTTTATCTGGCGGAAGCGCTTAAATCTTGGAAAAAATCACTTTCAAAGATGAAAAGATTTTTGCAACTTCAATCGACCGTAAAAGTGTTATTTTAATAAATATTGCAAAATAAACTGCGTCAGTCGAATTTTCTCGTCAAAATACATTAGAATCACTCGAAAAAGCAATGTTTTTCCAAAAATGACTTTTTTTGGGCTAAAAAAACTTCAAAGGGGTTAATCCATCGTTTTTATCAAAATCCGCTAAAATTTAACATGCCCTTTTTTAGATTGTATACGACGTATTTAGATGCGTAGAGTGCGAAAAACTAGTTTTTATCTGGCGGAAGCGCTTAAATCTTGGAAAAAATCACTTTCAAAGATGAAAAGATTTTTGCAACTTCAATCGACCGTAAAAGTGTTATTTTAATAAATATTGCAAAATAAACTGCGTCAGTCGAATTTTCTCGTCAAAATACATTAGAATCACTCGAAAAAGCAATGTTTTTCCAAAAATGACTTTTTGGGCTAAAAAAACTTCAAAGGGGTTAATCCATCGTTTTTATCAAAATCCGCTAAAATTTAACATGCCCTTTTTTAGATTGTATACGACGTATTTAGATGCGTAGAGTGCGAAAAACTAGTTTTTATCTGGCGGAAGCGCTTAAATCTTGGAAAAAATCACTTTCAAAGATGAAAAGATTTTTGCAACTTCAATCGACCGTAAAAGTGTTATTTTAATAAATATTGCAAAATAAACTGCGTCAGTCGAATTTTCTCGTCAAAATACATTAGAATCACTCGAAAAAGCAATGTTTTTCCAAAAATGACTTTTTGGGCTAAAAAAACTTCAAAGGGGTTAATCCATCGTTTTTATCAAAATCCGCTAAAATTTAACATGCCCTTTTTTAGATTGTATACGACGTATTTAGATGCGTAGAGTGCGAAAAACTAGTTTTTATCTGGCGGAAGCGCTTAAATCTTGGAAAAAATCACTTTCAAAGATGAAAAGATTTTTGCAACTTCAATCGACCGTAAAAGTGTTATTTTAATAAATATTGCAAAATAAACTGCGTCAGTCGAATTTTCTCGTCAAAATACATTAGAATCACTCGAAAAAGCAATGTTTTTCCAAAAATGACTTTTTGGGCTAAAAAAACTTCAAAGGGGTTAATCCATCGTTTTTATCAAAATCCGCTAAAATTTAACATGCCCTTTTTTAGATTGTATACGACGTATTTAGATGCGTAGAGTGCGAAAAACTAGTTTTTATCTGGCGGAAGCGCTTAAATCTTGAAAAAATCACTTTCAAAGATGAAAAGATTTTTGCAACTTCAATCGACCGTAAAAGTGTTATTTTAATAAATATTGCAAAATAAACTGCGTCAGTCGAATTTTCTCGTCAAAATACATTAGAATCACTCGAAAAAGCAATGTTTTTCCAAAAATGACTTTTTGGGCTAAAAAACTTCAAAGGGGTTAATCCATCGTTTTTATCAAAATCCGCTAAAATTTAACATGCCCTTTTTTAGATTGTATACGACGTATTTAGATGCGTAGAGTGCGAAAAACTAGTTTTTATCTGGCGGAAGCGCTTAAATCTTGGAAAAAATCACTTTCAAAGATGAAAAGATTTTTGCAACTTCAATCGACCGTAAAAGTGTTATTTTAATAAACATTGCAAAATAAACTGCGTCAGTCGAATTTTCTCGTCAAAATACATTAGAATCACTCGAAAAAGCAATGTTTTTCCAAAAATGACTTTTTGGGCTAAAAAAACTTCAAAGGGGTTAATCCATCGTTTTTATCAAAATCCGCTAAAATTTAACATGCCCTTTTTTAGATTGTATACGACGTACTTAGATGCGTAGAGTGCGAAAAACTAGTTTTTATCTGGCGGAAGCGCTTAAATCTTGGAAAAAATCACTTTCAAAGATGAAAAGATTTTTGCAACTTCAATCGACCGTAAAAGTGTTATTTTAATAAATATTGCAAAATAAACTGCGTCAGTCGAATTTTCTCGTCAAAATACATTAGAATCACTCGAAAAAGCAATGTTTTTCCAAAAATGACTTTTTGGGCTAAAAAAACTTCAAAGGGGTTAATCCATCGTTTTTATCAAAATCCGCTAAAATTTAACATGCCCTTTTTTAGATTGTATACGACGTATTTAGATGCGTAGAGTGCGAAAAACTAGTTTTTATCTGGCGGAAGCGCTTAAATCTTGGAAAAAATCACTTTCAAAGATGAAAAGATTTTTGCAACTTCAATCGACCGTAAAAGTGTTATTTTAATAAATATTGCAAAATAAACTGCGTCAGTCGAATTTTCTCGTCAAAATACATTAGAATCACTCGAAAAAGCAATGTTTTTCCAAAAATGACTTTTTGGGCTAAAAAAACTTCAAAGGGGTTAATCCATCGTTTTTATCAAAATCCGCTAAAATTTAACATGCCCTTTTTTAGATTGTATACGACGTATTTAGATGCGTAGAGTGCGAAAAACTAGTTTTTATCTGGCGGAAGCGCTTAAATCTTGGAAAAAATCACTTTCAAAGATGAAAAGATTTTTGCAACTTCAATCGACCGTAAAAGTGTTATTTTAATAAATATTGCAAAATAAACTGCGTCAGTCGAATTTTCTCGTCAAAATACATTAGAATCACTCGAAAAAGCAATGTTTTTCCAAAAATGACTGTTTGGGCTAAAAAAACTTCAAAGGGGTTAATCCATCGTTTTTATCAAAATCCGCTAAAATTTAACATGCCCTTTTTTAGATTGTATACGACGTATTTAGATGCGTAGAGTGCGAAAAACTAGTTTTTATCTGGCGGAAGCGCTTAAATCTTGGAAAAAATCACTTTCAAAGATGAAAAGATTTTTGCAACTTCAATCGACCGTAAAAGTGTTATTTTAATAAACATTGCAAAATAAACTGCGTCAGTCGAATTTTCTCGTCAAAATACATTAGAATCACTCGAAAAAGCAATGTTTTTCCAAAAATGACTTTTTGGGCTAAAAAAACTTCAAAGGGGTTAATCCATCGTTTTTATCAAAATCCGCTAAAATTTAACATGCCCTTTTTTAGATTGTATACGACGTACTTAGATGCGTAGAGTGCGAAAAACTAGTTTTTATCTGGCGGAAGCGCTTAAATCTTGGAAAAAATCACTTTCAAAGATGAAAAGATTTTTGCAACTTCAATCGACCGTAAAAGTGTTATTTTAATAAATATTGCAAAATAAACTGCGTCAGTCGAATTTTCTCGTCAAAATACATTAGAATCACTCGAAAAAGCAATGTTTTTCCAAAAATGACTTTTTGGGCTAAAAAAACTTCAAAGGGGTTAATCCATCGTTTTTATCAAAATCCGCTAAAATTTAACATGCCCTTTTTTAGATTGTATACGACGTATTTAGATGCGTAGAGTGCGAAAAACTAGTTTTTATCTGGCGGAAGCGCTTAAATCTTGGAAAAAATCACTTTCAAAGATGAAAAGATTTTTGCAACTTCAATCGACCGTAAAAGTGTTATTTTAATAAATATTGCAAAATAAACTGCGTCAGTCGAATTTTCTCGTCAAAATACATTAGAATCACTCGAAAAAGCAATGTTTTTCCAAAAATGACTTTTTGGGCTAAAAAAACTTCAAAGGGGTTAATCCATCGTTTTTATCAAAATCCGCTAAAATTTAACATGCCCTTTTTTAGATTGTATACGACGTATTTAGATGCGTAGAGTGCGAAAAACTAGTTTTTATCTGGCGGAAGCGCTTAAATCTTGGAAAAAATCACTTTCAAAGATGAAAAGATTTTTGCAACTTCAATCGACCGTAAAAGTGTTATTTTAATAAATATTGCAAAATAAACTGCGTCAGTCGAATTTTCTCGTCAAAATACATTAGAATCACTCGAAAAAGCAATGTTTTTCCAAAAATGACTTTTTGGGCTAAAAAAACTTCAAAGGGGTTAATCCATCGTTTTTATCAAAATCCGCTAAAATTTAACATGCCCTTTTTTAGATTGTATACGACGTATTTAGATGCGTAGAGTGCGAAAAACTAGTTTTTATCTGGCGGAAGCGCTTAAATCTTGGAAAAAATCACTTTCAAAGACGAAAAGATTTTTGCAACTTCAATCGACCGTAAAAGTGTTTTTTTAATAAATATTGCAAAATAAACTGCGTCAGTCGAATTTTCTCGTCAAAATACATTAGAATCACTCGAAAAAGCAATGTTTTTCCAAAAATGACTTTTTGGGCTAAAAAAACTTCAAAGGGGTTAATCCATCGTTTTTATCAAAATCCGCTAAAATTTAACATGCCCTTTTTTAGATTGTATACGACGTATTTAGATGCGTAGAGTGCGAAAAACTAGTTTTTATCTGGCGGAAGCGCTTAAATCTTGGAAAAAATCACTTTCAAAGATGAAAAGATTTTTGCAACTTCAATCGACCGTAAAAGTGTTATTTTAATAAATATTGCAAAATAAACTGCGTCAGTCGAATTTTCTCGTCAAAATACATTAGAATCACTCGAAAAAGCAATGTTTTTCCAAAAATGACTTTTTGGGCTAAAAAAACTTCAAAGGGGTTAATCCATCGTTTTTATCAAAATCCGCTAAAATTTAACATGCCCTTTTTTAGATTGTATACGACGTATTTAGATGCGTAGAGTGCGAAAAACTAGTTTTTATCTGGCGGAAGCGCTTAAATCTTGGAAAAAATCACTTTCAAAGATGAAAAGATTTTTGCAACTTCAATCGACCGTAAAAGTGTTATTTTAATAAATATTGCAAAATAAACTGCGTCAGTCGAATTTTCTCGTCAAAATACATTAGAATCACTCGAAAAAGCAATGTTTTTCCAAAAATGACTTTTTGGGCTAAAAAAACTTCAAAGGGGTTAATCCATCGTTTTTATCAAAATCCGCTAAAATTTAACATGCCCTTTTTTAGATTGTATACGACGTATTTAGATGCGTAGAGTGCGAAAAACTAGTTTTTATCTGGCGGAAGCGCTTAAATCTTGGAAAAAATCACTTTCAAAGATGAAAAGATTTTTGCAACTTCAATCGACCGTAAAAGTGTTATTTTAATAAATATTGCAAAATAAACTGCGTCAGTCGAATTTTCTCGTCAAAATACATTAGAATCACTCGAAAAAGCAATGTTTTTCCAAAAATGACTTTTTGGGCTAAAAAAACTTCAAAGGGGTTAATCCATCGTTTTTATCAAAATCCGCTAAAATTTAACATGCCCTTTTTTAGATTGTATACGACGTATTTAGATGCGTAGAGTGCGAAAAACTAGTTTTTATCTGGCGGAAGCGCTTAAATCTTGGAAAAAATCACTTTCAAAGATGAAAAGATTTTTGCAACTTCAATCGACCGTAAAAGTGTTATTTTAATAAACATTGCAAAATAAACTGCGTCAGTCGAATTTTCTCGTCAAAATACATTAGAATCACTCGAAAAAGCAATGTTTTTCCAAAAATGACTTTTTGGGCTAAAAAAACTTCAAAGGGGTTAATCCATCGTTTTTATCAAAATCCGCTAAAATTTAACATGCCCTTTTTTAGATTGTATACGACGTACTTAGATGCGTAGAGTGCGAAAAACTAGTTTTTATCTGGCGGAAGCGCTTAAATCTTGGAAAAAATCACTTTCAAAGATGAAAAGATTTTTGCAACTTCAATCGACCGTAAAAGTGTTATTTTAATAAATATTGCAAAATAAACTGCGTCAGTCGAATTTTCTCGTCAAAATACATTAGAATCACTCGAAAAAGCAATGTTTTTCCAAAAATGACTTTTTGGGCTAAAAAAACTTCAAAGGGGTTAATCCATCGTTTTTATCAAAATCCGCTAAAATTTAACATGCCCTTTTTTAGATTGTATACGACGTATTTAGATGCGTAGAGTGCGAAAAACTAGTTTTTATCTGGCGGAAGCGCTTAAATCTTGGAAAAAATCACTTTCAAAGATGAAAAGATTTTTGCAACTTCAATCGACCGTAAAAGTGTTATTTTAATAAATATTGCAAAATAAACTGCGTCAGTCGAATTTTCTCGTCAAAATACATTAGAATCACTCGAAAAAGCAATGTTTTTCCAAAAATGACTTTTTGGGCTAAAAAAACTTCAAAGGGGTTAATCCATCGTTTTTATCAAAATCCGCTAAAATTTAACATGCCCTTTTTTAGATTGTATACGACGTATTTAGATGCGTAGAGTGCGAAAAACTAGTTTTTATCTGGCGGAAGCGCTTAAATCTTGGAAAAAATCACTTTCAAAGATGAAAAGATTTTTGCAACTTCAATCGACCGTAAAAGTGTTATTTTAATAAATATTGCAAAATAAACTGCGTCAGTCGAATTTTCTCGTCAAAATACATTAGAATCACTCGAAAAAGCAATGTTTTTCCAAAAATGACTTTTTGGGCTAAAAAAACTTCAAAGGGGTTAATCCATCGTTTTTATCAAAATCCGCTAAAATTTAACATGCCCTTTTTTAGATTGTATACGACGTATTTAGATGCGTAGAGTGCGAAAAACTAGTTTTTATCTGGCGGAAGCGCTTAAATCTTGGAAAAAATCACTTTCAAAGATGAAAAGATTTTTGCAACTTCAATCGACCGTAAAAGTGTTATTTTAATAAACATTGCAAAATAAACTGCGTCAGTCGAATTTTCTCGTCAAAATACATTAGAATCACTCGAAAAAGCAATGTTTTTCCAAAAATGACTTTTTGGGCTAAAAAAACTTCAAAGGGGTTAATCCATCGTTTTTATCAAAATCCGCTAAAATTTAACATGCCCTTTTTTAGATTGTATACGACGTATTTAGATGCGTAGAGTGCGAAAAACTAGTTTTTATCTGGCGGAAGCGCTTAAATCTTGGAAAAAATCACTTTCAAAGATGAAAAGATTTTTGCAACTTCAATCGACCGTAAAAGTGTTATTTTAATAAATATTGCAAAATAAACTGCGTCAGTCGAATTTTCTCGTCAAAATACATTAGAATCACTCGAAAAAGCAATGTTTTTCCAAAAATGACTTTTTGGGCTAAAAAAACTTCAAAGGGGTTAATCCATCGTTTTTATCAAAATCCGCTAAAATTTAACATGCCCTTTTTTAGATTGTATACGACGTATTTAGATGCGTAGAGTGCGAAAAACTAGTTTTTATCTGGCGGAAGCGCTTAAATCTTGGAAAAAATCACTTTCAAAGATGAAAAGATTTTTGCAACTTCAATCGACCGTAAAAGTGTTATTTTAATAAATATTGCAAAATAAACTGCGTCAGTCGAATTTTCTCGTCAAAATACATTAGAATCACTCGAAAAAGCAATGTTTTTCCAAAAATGACTTTTTGGGCTAAAAAAACTTCAAAGGGGTTAATCCATCGTTTTTATCAAAATCCGCTAAAATTTAACATGCCCTTTTTTAGATTGTATACGACGTATTTAGATGCGTAGAGTGCGAAAAACTAGTTTTTATCTGGCGGAAGCGCTTAAATCTTGGAAAAAATCACTTTCAAAGACGAAAAGATTTTTGCAACTTCAATCGACCGTAAAAGTGTTTTTTTAATAAATATTGCAAAATAAACTGCGTCAGTCGAATTTTCTCGTCAAAATACATTAGAATCACTCGAAAAAGCAATGTTTTTCCAAAAATGACTTTTTGGGCTAAAAAAACTTCAAAGGGGTTAATCCATCGTTTTTATCAAAATCCGCTAAAATTTAACATGCCCTTTTTTAGATTGTATACGACGTATTTAGATGCGTAGAGTGCGAAAAACTAGTTTTTATCTGGCGGAAGCGCTTAAATCTTGGAAAAAATCACTTTCAAAGATGAAAAGATTTTTGCAACTTCAATCGACCGTAAAAGTGTTATTTTAATAAATATTGCAAAATAAACTGCGTCAGTCGAATTTTCTCGTCAAAATACATTAGAATCACTCGAAAAAGCAATGTTTTTCCAAAAATGACTTTTTGGGCTAAAAAAACTTCAAAGGGGTTAATCCATCGTTTTTATCAAAATCCGCTAAAATTTAACATGCCCTTTTTTAGATTGTATACGACGTATTTAGATGCGTAGAGTGCGAAAAACTAGTTTTTATCTGGCGGAAGCGCTTAAATCTTGGAAAAAATCACTTTCAAAGATGAAAAGATTTTTGCAACTTCAATCGACCGTAAAAGTGTTATTTTAATAAATATTGCAAAATAAACTGCGTCAGTCGAATTTTCTCGTCAAAATACATTAGAATCACTCGAAAAAGCAATGTTTTTCCAAAAATGACTTTTTGGGCTAAAAAAACTTCAAAGGGGTTAATCCATCGTTTTTATCAAAATCCGCTAAAATTTAACATGCCCTTTTTTAGATTGTATACGACGTATTTAGATGCGTAGAGTGCGAAAAACTAGTTTTTATCTGGCGGAAGCGCTTAAATCTTGGAAAAAATCACTTTCAAAGATGAAAAGATTTTTGCAACTTCAATCGACCGTAAAAGTGTTATTTTAATAAATATTGCAAAATAAACTGCGTCAGTCGAATTTTCTCGTCAAAATACATTAGAATCACTCGAAAAAGCAATGTTTTTCCAAAAATGACTTTTTGGGCTAAAAAAACTTCAAAGGGCCGTCCATCGTTTTTATCAAAATCCGCTAAAATTTAACATGCCCTTTTTTAGATTGTATACGACGTATTTAGATGCGTAGAGTGCGAAAAACTAGTTTTTATCTGGCGGAAGCGCTTAAATCTTGGAAAAAATCACTTTCAAAGATGAAAAGATTTTTGCAACTTCAATCGACCGTAAAAGTGTTATTTTAATAAATATTGCAAAATAAACTGCGTCAGTCGAATTTTCTCGTCAAAATACATTAGAATCACTCGAAAAAGCAATGTTTTTCCAAAAATGACTTTTTGGGCTAAAAAAACTTCAAAGGGGTTAATCCATCGTTTTTATCAAAATCCGCTAAAATTTAACATGCCCTTTTTTAGATTGTATACGACGTATTTAGATGCGTAGAGTGCGAAAAACTAGTTTTTATCTGGCGGAAGCGCTTAAATCTTGGAAAAAATCACTTTCAAAGATGAAAAGATTTTTGCAACTTCAATCGACCGTAAAAGTGTTATTTTAATAAATATTGCAAAATAAACTGCGTCAGTCGAATTTTCTCGTCAAAATACATTAGAATCACTCGAAAAAGCAATGTTTTTCCAAAAATGACTTTTTGGGCTAAAAAAACTTCAAAGGGGTTAATCCATCGTTTTTATCAAAATCCGCTAAAATTTAACATGCCCTTTTTTAGATTGTATACGACGTATTTAGATGCGTAGAGTGCGAAAAACTAGTTTTTATCTGGCGGAAGCGCTTAAATCTTGGAAAAAATCACTTTCAAAGATGAAAAGATTTTTGCAACTTCAATCGACCGTAAAAGTGTTATTTTAATAAATATTGCAAAATAAACTGCGTCAGTCGAATTTTCTCGTCAAAATACATTAGAATCACTCGAAAAAGCAATGTTTTTCCAAAAATGACTTTTTGGGCTAAAAAAACTTCAAAGGGGTTAATCCATCGTTTTTATCAAAATCCGCTAAAATTTAACATGCCCTTTTTTAGATTGTATACGACGTATTTAGATGCGTAGAGTGCGAAAAACTAGTTTTTATCTGGCGGAAGCGCTTAAATCTTGGAAAAAATCACTTTCAAAGATGAAAAGATTTTTGCAACTTCAATCGACCGTAAAAGTGTTATTTTAATAAATATTGCAAAATAAACTGCGTCAGTCGAATTTTCTCGTCAAAATACATTAGAATCACTCGAAAAAGCAATGTTTTTCCAAAAATGACTTTTTGGGCTAAAAAAACTTCAAAGGGGTTAATCCATCGTTTTTATCAAAATCCGCTAAAATTTAACATGCCCTTTTTTAGATTGTATACGACGTATTTAGATGCGTAGAGTGCGAAAAACTAGTTTTTATCTGGCGGAAGCGCTTAAATCTTGGAAAAAATCACTTTCAAAGATGAAAAGATTTTTGCAACTTCAATCGACCGTAAAAGTGTTATTTTAATAAATATTGCAAAATAAACTGCGTCAGTCGAATTTTCTCGTCAAAATACATTAGAATCACTCGAAAAAGCAATGTTTTTCCAAAAATGACTTTTTGGGCTAAAAAAACTTCAAAGGGGTTAATCCATCGTTTTTATCAAAATCCGCTAAAATTTAACATGCCCTTTTTTAGATTGTATACGACGTATTTAGATGCGTAGAGTGCGAAAAACTAGTTTTTATCTGGCGGAAGCGCTTAAATCTTGGAAAAAATCACTTTCAAAGATGAAAAGATTTTTGCAACTTCAATCGACCGTAAAAGTGTTATTTTAATAAATATTGCAAAATAAACTGCGTCAGTCGAATTTTCTCGTCAAAATACATTAGAATCACTCGAAAAAGCAATGTTTTTCCAAAAATGACTTTTTGGGCTAAAAAAACTTCAAAGGGGTTAATCCATCGTTTTTATCAAAATCCGCTAAAATTTAACATGCCCTTTTTTAGATTGTATACGACGTATTTAGATGCGTAGAGTGCGAAAAACTAGTTTTTATCTGGCGGAAGCGCTTAAATCTTGGAAAAAATCACTTTCAAAGATGAAAAGATTTTTGCAACTTCAATCGACCGTAAAAGTGTTATTTTAATAAATATTGCAAAATAAACTGCGTCAGTCGAATTTTCTCGTCAAAATACATTAGAATCACTCGAAAAAGCAATGTTTTTCCAAAAATGACTTTTTGGGCTAAAAAAACTTCAAAGGGGTTAATCCATCGTTTTTATCAAAATCCGCTAAAATTTAACATGCCCTTTTTTAGATTGTATACGACGTATTTAGATGCGTAGAGTGCGAAAAACTAGTTTTTATCTGGCGGAAGCGCTTAAATCTTGGAAAAAATCACTTTCAAAGATGAAAAGATTTTTGCAACTTCAATCGACCGTAAAAGTGTTATTTTAATAAATATTGCAAAATAAACTGCGTCAGTCGAATTTTCTCGTCAAAATACATTAGAATCACTCGAAAAAGCAATGTTTTTCCAAAAATGACTTTTTGGGCTAAAAAAAATTCAAAGGGGTTAATCCATCGTTTTTATCAAAATCCGCTAAAATTTAACATGCCCTTTTTTAGATTGTATACGACGTATTTAGATGCGTAGAGTGCGAAAAACTAGTTTTTATCTGGCGGAAGCGCTTAAATCTTGCAAAAAATCACTTTCAAAGATGAAAAGATTTTTGCAACTTCAATCGACCGTAAAAGTGTTATTTTAATAAATATTGCAAAATAAACTGCGTCAGTCGAATTTTCTCGTCAAAATACATTAGAATCACTCGAAAAAGCAATGTTTTTCCAAAAATGACTTTTTGGGCTAAAAAAACTTCAAAGGGGTTAATCCATCGTTTTTATCAAAATCCGCTAAAATTTAACATGCCCTTTTTTAGATTGTATACGACGTATTTAGATGCGTAGAGTGCGAAAAACTAGTTTTTATCTGGCGGAAGCGCTTAAATCTTGGAAAAAATCACTTTCAAAGATGAAAAGATTTTTGCAACTTCAATCGACCGTAAAAGTGTTATTTTAATAAATATTGCAAAATAAACTGCGTCAGTCGAATTTTCTCGTCAAAATACATTAGAATCACTCGAAAAAGCAATGTTTTTCCAAAAATGACTTTTTGGGCTAAAAAAACTTCAAAGGGGTTAATCCATCGTTTTTATCAAAATCCGCTAAAATTTAACATGCCCTTTTTTAGATTGTATACGACGTATTTAGATGCGTAGAGTGCGAAAAACTAGTTTTTATCTGGCGGAAGCGCTTAAATCTTGGAAAAAATCACTTTCAAAGATGAAAAGATTTTTGCAACTTCAATCGACCGTAAAAGTGTTATTTTAATAAATATTGCAAAATAAACTGCGTCAGTCGAATTTTCTCGTCAAAATACATTAGAATCACTCGAAAAAGCAATGTTTTTCCAAAAATGACTTTTTGGGCTAAAAAAACTTCAAAGGGGTTAATCCATCGTTTTTATCAAAATCCGCTAAAATTTAACATGCCCTTTTTTAGATTGTATACGACGTATTTAGATGCGTAGAGTGCGAAAAACTAGTTTTTATCTGGCGGAAGCGCTTAAATCTTGGAAAAAATCACTTTCAAAGATGAAAAGATTTTTGCAACTTCAATCGACCGTAAAAGTGTTATTTTAATAAATATTGCAAAATAAACTGCGTCAGTCGAATTTTCTCGTCAAAATACATTAGAATCACTCGAAAAAGCAATGTTTTTCCAAAAATGACTTTTTGGGCTAAAAAAACTTCAAAGGGGTTAATCCATCGTTTTTATCAAAATCCGCTAAAATTTAACATGCCCTTTTTTAGATTGTATACGACGTATTTAGATGCGTAGAGTGCGAAAAACTAGTTTTTATCTGGCGGAAGCGCTTAAATCTTGGAAAAAATCACTTTCAAAGATGAAAAGATTTTTGCAACTTCAATCGACCGTAAAAGTGTTATTTTAATAAATATTGCAAAATAAACTGCGTCAGTCGAATTTTCTCGTCAAAATACATTAGAATCACTCGAAAAAGCAATGTTTTTCCAAAAATGACTTTTTGGGCTAAAAAAACTTCAAAGGGGTTAATCCATCGTTTTTATCAAAATCCGCTAAAATTTAACATGCCCTTTTTTAGATTGTATACGACGTATTTAGATGCGTAGAGTGCGAAAAACTAGTTTTTATCTGGCGGAAGCGCTTAAATCTTGGAAAAAATCACTTTCAAAGATGAAAAGATTTTTGCAACTTCAATCGACCGTAAAAGTGTTATTTTAATAAATATTGCAAAATAAACTGCGTCAGTCGAATTTTCTCGTCAAAATACATTAGAATCACTCGAAAAAGCAATGTTTTTCCAAAAATGACTTTTTGGGCTAAAAAAACTTCAAAGGGGTTAATCCATCGTTTTTATCAAAATCCGCTAAAATTTAACATGCCCTTTTTTAGATTGTATACGACGTATTTAGATGCGTAGAGTGCGAAAAACTAGTTTTTATCTGGCGGAAGCGCTTAAATCTTGGAAAAAATCACTTTCAAAGATGAAAAGATTTTTGCAACTTCAATCGACCGTAAAAGTGTTATTTTAATAAATATTGCAAAATAAACTGCGTCAGTCGAATTTTCTCGTCAAAATACATTAGAATCACTCGAAAAAGCAATGTTTTTCCAAAAATGACTTTTTGGGCTAAAAAAACTTCAAAGGGGTTAATCCATCGTTTTTATCAAAATCCGCTAAAATTTAACATGCCCTTTTTTAGATTGTATACGACGTATTTAGATGCGTAGAGTGCGAAAAACTAGTTTTTATCTGGCGGAAGCGCTTAAATCTTGGAAAAAATCACTTTCAAAGATGAAAAGATTTTTGCAACTTCAATCGACCGTAAAAGTGTTATTTTAATAAATATTGCAAAATAAACTGCGTCAGTCGAATTTTCTCGTCAAAATACATTAGAATCACTCGAAAAAGCAATGTTTTTCCAAAAATGACTTTTTGGGCTAAAAAAACTTCAAAGGGGTTAATCCATCGTTTTTATCAAAATCCGCTAAAATTTAACATGCCCTTTTTTAGATTGTATACGACGTATTTAGATGCGTAGAGTGCGAAAAACTAGTTTTTATCTGGCGGAAGCGCTTAAATCTTGGAAAAAATCACTTTCAAAGATGAAAAGATTTTTGCAACTTCAATCGACCGTAAAAGTGTTATTTTAATAAATATTGCAAAATAAACTGCGTCAGTCGAATTTTCTCGTCAAAATACATTAGAATCACTCGAAAAAGCAATGTTTTTCCAAAAATGACTTTTTGGGCTAAAAAAACTTCAAAGGGGTTAATCCATCGTTTTTATCAAAATCCGCTAAAATTTAACATGCCCTTTTTTAGATTGTATACGACGTATTTAGATGCGTAGAGTGCGAAAAACTAGTTTTTATCTGGCGGAAGCGCTTAAATCTTGGAAAAAATCACTTTCAAAGATGAAAAGATTCTTGCAACTTCAATCGACCGTAAAAGTGTTATTTTAATAAATATTGCAAAATAAACTGCGTCAGTCGAATTTTCTCGTCAAAATACATTAGAATCACTCGAAAAAGCAATGTTTTTCCAAAAATGACTTTTTGGGCTAAAAAAACTTCAAAGGGGTTAATCCATCGTTTTTATCAAAATCCGCTAAAATTTAACATGCCCTTTTTTAGATTGTATACGACGTATTTAGATGCGTAGAGTGCGAAAAACTAGTTTTGATCTGGCGGAAGCGCTTAAATCTTGGAAAAAATCACTTTCAAAGATGAAAAAATTTTTGCAACTTCAATCGACCGTAAAAGTGTTATTTTAATAAATATTGCAAAATAAACTGCGTCAGTCGAATTTTCTCGTCAAAATACATTAGAATCACTCGAAAAAGCAATGTTTTTCCAAAAATGACTTTTTGGGCTAAAAAAACTTCAAAGGGGTTAATCCATCGTTTTTATCAAAATCCGCTAAAATTTAACATGCCCTTTTTTAGATTGTATACGACGTATTTAGATGCGTAGAGTGCGAAAAACTAGTTTTTATCTGGCGGAAGCGCTTAAATCTTGGAAAAAATCACTTTCAAAGATGAAAAGATTTTTGCAACTTCAATCGACCGTAAAAGTGTTATTTTAATAAATATTGCAAAATAAACTGCGTCAGTCGAATTTTCTCGTCAAAATACATTAGAATCACTCGAAAAAGCAATGTTTTTCCAAAAATGACTTTTTGGGCTAAAAAAACTTCAAAGGGGTTAATCCATCGTTTTTATCAAAATCCGCTAAAATTTAACATGCCCTTTTTTAGATTGTATACGACGTATTTAGATGCGTAGAGTGCGAAAAACTAGTTTTTATCTGGCGGAAGCGCTTAAATCTTGGAAAAAATCACTTTCAAAGATGAAAAGATTTTTGCAACTTCAATCGACCGTAAAAGTGTTATTTTAATAAATATTGCAAAATAAACTGCGTCAGTCGAATTTTCTCGTCAAAATACATTAGAATCACTCGAAAAAGCAATGTTTTTCCAAAAATGACTTTTTGGGCTAAAAAAACTTCAAAGGGGTTAATCCATCGTTTTTATCAAAATCCGCTAAAATTTAACATGCCCTTTTTTAGATTGTATACGACGTATTTAGATGCGTAGAGTGCGAAAAACTAGTTTTTATCTGGCGGAAGCGCTTAAATCTTGGAAAAAATCACTTTCAAAGATGAAAAAATTTTTGCAACTTCAATCGACCGTAAAAGTGTTATTTTAATAAATATTGCAAAATAAACTGCGTCAGTCGAATTTTCTCGTCAAAATACATTAGAATCACTCGAAAAAGCAATGTTTTTCCAAAAATGACTTTTTGGGCTAAAAAAACTTCAAAGGGGTTAATCCATCGTTTTTATCAAAATCCGCTAAAATTTAACATGCCCTTTTTTAGATTGTATACGACGTATTTAGATGCGTAGAGTGCGAAAAACTAGTTTTGATCTGGCGGAAGCGCTTAAATCTTGGAAAAAATCACTTTCAAAGATGAAAAAATTTTTGCAACTTCAATCGACCGTAAAAGTGTTATTTTAATAAATATTGCAAAATAAACTGCGTCAGTCGAATTTTCTCGTCAAAATACATTAGAATCACTCGAAAAAGCAATGTTTTTCCAAAAATGACTTTTTGGGCTAAAAAAACTTCAAAGGGGTTAATCCATCGTTTTTATCAAAATCCGCTAAAATTTAACATGCCCTTTTTTAGATTGTATACGACGTATTTAGATGCGTAGAGTGCGAAAAACTAGTTTTTATCTGGCGGAAGCGCTTAAATCTTGGAAAAAATCACTTTCAAAGATGAAAAGATTTTTGCAACTTCAATCGACCGTAAAAGTGTTATTTTAATAAATATTGCAAAATAAACTGCGTCAGTCGAATTTTCTCGTCAAAATACATTAGAATCACCCGAAAAAGCAATGTTTTTCCAAAAATGACTTTTTGGGCTAAAAAAACTTCAAAGGGGTTAATCCATCGTTTTTATCAAAATCCGCTAAAATTTAACATGCCCTTTTTTAGATTGTATACGACGTATTTAGATGCGTAGAGTGCGAAAAACTAGTTTTTATCTGGCGGAAGCGCTTAAATCTTGGAAAAAATCACTTTCAAAGATGAAAAGATTTTTGCAACTTCAATCGACCGTAAAAGTGTTATTTTAATAAATATTGCAAAATAAACTGCGTCAGTCGAATTTTCTCGTCAAAATACATTAGAATCACCCGAAAAAGCAATGTTTTTCCAAAAATGACTTTTTGGGCTAAAAAAACTTCAAAGGGGTTAATCCATCGTTTTTATCAAAATCCGCTAAAATTTAACATGCCCTTTTTTAGATTGTATACGACGTATTTAGATGCGTAGAGTGCGAAAAACTAGTTTTTATCTGGCGGAAGCGCTTAAATCTTGGAAAAAATCACTTTCAAAGATGAAAAAATTTTTGCAACTTCAATCGACCGTAAAAGTGTTATTTTAATAAATATTGCAAAATAAACTGCGTCAGTCGAATTTTCTCGTCAAAATACATTAGAATCACTCGAAAAAGCAATGTTTTTCCAAAAATGACTTTTTGGGCTAAAAAAACTTCAAAGGGGTTAATCCATCGTTTTTATCAAAATCCGCTAAAATTTAACATGCCCTTTTTTAGATTGTATACGACGTATTTAGATGCGTAGAGTGCGAAAAACTAGTTTTTATCTGGCGGAAGCGCTTAAATCTTGGAAAAAATCACTTTCAAAGATGAAAAGATTTTTGCAACTTCAATCGACCGTAAAAGTGTTATTTTAATAAATATTGCAAAATAAACTGCGTCAGTCGAATTTTCTCGTCAAAATACATTAGAATCACTCGAAAAAGCAATGTTTTTCCAAAAATGACTTTTTGGGCTAAAAAAACTTCAAAGGGGTTAATCCATCGTTTTTATCAAAATCCGCTAAAATTTAACATGCCCTTTTTTAGATTGTATACGACGTATTTAGATGCGTAGAGTGCGAAAAACTAGTTTTTATCTGGCGGAAGCGCTTAAATCTTGGAAAAAATCACTTTCAAAGATGAAAAGATTTTTGCAACTTCAATCGACCGTAAAAGTGTTATTTTAATAAATATTGCAAAATAAACTGCGTCAGTCGAATTTTCTCGTCAAAATACATTAGAATCACTCGAAAAAGCAATGTTTTTCCAAAAATGACTTTTTGGGCTAAAAAAACTTCAAAGGGGTTAATCCATCGTTTTTATCAAAATCCGCTAAAATTTAACATGCCCTTTTTTAGATTGTATACGACGTATTTAGATGCGTAGAGTGCGAAAAACTAGTTTTTATCTGGCGGAAGCGCTTAAATCTTGGAAAAAATCACTTTCAAAGATGAAAAGATTTTTGCAACTTCAATCGACCGTAAAAGTGTTATTTTAATAAATATTGCAAAATAAACTGCGTCAGTCGAATTTTCTCGTCAAAATACATTAGAATCACCCGAAAAAGCAATGTTTTTCCAAAAATGACTTTTTGGGCTAAAAAAACTTCAAAGGGGTTAATCCATCGTTTTTATCAAAATCCGCTAAAATTTAACATGCCCTTTTTTAGATTGTATACGACGTATTTAGATGCGTAGAGTGCGAAAAACTAGTTTTTATCTGGCGGAAGCGCTTAAATCTTGGAAAAAATCACTTTCAAAGATGAAAAAATTTTTGCAACTTCAATCGACCGTAAAAGTGTTATTTTAATAAATATTGCAAAATAAACTGCGTCAGTCGAATTTTCTCGTCAAAATACATTAGAATCACTCGAAAAAGCAATGTTTTTCCAAAAATGACTTTTTGGGCTAAAAAAACTTCAAAGGGGTTAATCCATCGTTTTTATCAAAATCCGCTAAAATTTAACATGCCCTTTTTTAGATTGTATACGACGTATTTAGATGCGTAGAGTGCGAAAAACTAGTTTTTATCTGGCGGAAGCGCTTAAATCTTGGAAAAAATCACTTTCAAAGATGAAAAGATTTTTGCAACTTCAATCGACCGTAAAAGTGTTATTTTAATAAATATTGCAAAATAAACTGCGTCAGTCGAATTTTCTCGTCAAAATACATTAGAATCACTCGAAAAAGCAATGTTTTTCCAAAAATGACTTTTTGGGCTAAAAAAACTTCAAAGGGGTTAATCCATCGTTTTTATCAAAATCCGCTAAAATTTAACATGCCCTTTTTTAGATTGTATACGACGTATTTAGATGCGTAGAGTGCGAAAAACTAGTTTTTATCTGGCGGAAGCGCTTAAATCTTGGAAAAAATCACTTTCAAAGATGAAAAGATTTTTGCAACTTCAATCGACCGTAAAAGTGTTATTTTAATAAATATTGCAAAATAAACTGCGTCAGTCGAATTTTCTCGTCAAAATACATTAGAATCACTCGAAAAAGCAATGTTTTTCCAAAAATGACTTTTTGGGCTAAAAAAACTTCAAAGGGGTTAATCCATCGTTTTTATCAAAATCCGCTAAAATTTAACATGCCCTTTTTTAGATTGTATACGACGTATTTAGATGCGTAGAGTGCGAAAAACTAGTTTTTATCTGGCGGAAGCGCTTAAATCTTGGAAAAAATCACTTTCAAAGATGAAAAGATTTTTGCAACTTCAAAGTGTTATTTTAATGAATATTGCAAAATAAACTGCGTCAGTCGAATTTTCTCGTCAAAATACATTAGAATCACTCGAAAAAGCAATGTTTTTCCAAAAATGACTTTTTGGGCTAAAAAAACTTCAAAGGGGTTAATCCATCGTTTTTATCAAAATCCGCTAAAATTTAACATGCCCTTTTTTAGATTGTATACGACGTATTTAGATGCGTAGAGTGCGAAAAACTAGTTTTTATCTGGCGGAAGCGCTTAAATCTTGGAAAAAATCACTTTCAAAGATGAAAAGATTTTTGCAACTTCAATCGACCGTAAAAGTGTTATTTTAATAAATATTGCAAAATAAACTGCGTCAGTCGAATTTTCTCGTCAAAATACATTAGAATCACTCGAAAAAGCAATGTTTTTCCAAAAATGACTTTTTGGGCTAAAAAAACTTCAAAGGGGTTAATCCATCGTTTTTATCAAAATCCGCTAAAATTTAACATGCCCTTTTTTAGATTGTATACGACGTATTTAGATGCGTAGAGTGCGAAAAACTAGTTTTTATCTGGCGGAAGCGCTTAAATCTTGGAAAAAATCACTTTCAAAGATGAAAAGATTCTTGCAACTTCAATCGACCGTAAAAGTGTTATTTTAATAAATATTGCAAAATAAACTGCGTCAGTCGAATTTTCTCGTCAAAATACATTAGAATCACTCGAAAAAGCAATGTTTTTCCAAAAATGACTTTTTGGGCTAAAAAAACTTCAAAGGGGTTAATCCATCGTTTTTATCAAAATCCGCTAAAATTTAACATGCCCTTTTTTAGATTGTATACGACGTATTTAGATGCGTAGAGTGCGAAAAACTAGTTTTTATCTGGCGGAAGCGCTTAAATCTTGGAGAAAATCACTTTCAAAGATGAAAAGATTTTTGCAACTTCAATCGACCGTAAAAGTGTTATTTTAATAAATATTGCAAAATAAACTGCGTCAGTCGAATTTTCTCGTCAAAATACATTAGAATCACCCGAAAAAGCAATGTTTTTCCAAAAATGACTTTTTGGGCTAAAAAAACTTCAAAGGGGTTAATCCATCGTTTTTATCAAAATCCGCTAAAATTTAACATGCCCTTTTTTAAATTGTATACGACGTATTTAGATGCGTAGAGTGCGAAAAACTAGTTATTATCTGGCGGAAGCGCTTAAATCTTGGAAAAAATCACTTTCAAAGATGAAAAGATTATTGCAACTTCAATCGACCGTAAAAGTGTTATTTTAATAAATATTGCAAAATAAACTGCGTCAGTCGAATTTTCTCGTCAAAATACATTAGAATCACCCGAAAAAGCAATGTTTTTCCAAAAATGACTTTTTGGGCTAAAAAAACTTCAAAGGGGTTAATCCATCGTTTTTATCAAAATCCGCTAAAATTTAACATGCCCTTTTTTAAATTGTATACGACGTATTTAGATGCGTAGAGTGCGAAAAACTAGTTTTTATCTGGCGGAAGCGCTTAAATCTTGGAAAAAATCACTTTCAAAGATGAAAAGATTTTTGCAACTTCAATCGACCGTAAAAGTGTTATTTTAATAAATATTGCAAAATAAACTGCGTCAGTCGAATTTTCTCGTCAAAATACATTAGAATCACTCGAAAAAGCAATGTTTTTCCAAAAATGACTTTTTGGGCTAAAAAAACTTCAAAATCCATCGTTTTTATCAAAATCCGCTAAAATTTAACATGCCCTTTTTTAGATTGTATACGACGTATTTAGATGCGTAGAGTGCGAAAAACTAGTTTTTATCTGGCGGAAGCGCTTAAATCTTGGAAAAAATCACTTTCAAAGATGAAAAGATTTTTGCAACTTCAATCGACCGTAAAAGTGTTATTTTAATAAATATTGCAAAATAAACTGCGTCAGTCGAATTTTCTCGTCAAAATACATTAGAATCACTCGAAAAAGCAATGTTTTTCCAAAAATGACTTTTTGGGCTAAAAAAACTTCAAAGGGGTTAATCCATCGTTTTTATCAAAATCCGCTAAAATTTAACATGCCCTTTTTTAGATTGTATACGACGTATTTAGATGCGTAGAGTGCGAAAAACTAGTTTTTATCTGGCGGAAGCGCTTAAATCTTGGAAAAAATCACTTTCAAAGATGAAAAGATTTTTGCAACTTCAATCGACCGTAAAAGTGTTATTTTAATAAATATTGCAAAATGAACTGCGTCAGTCGAATTTTCTCGTCAAAATACATTAGAATCACTCGAAAAAGCAATGTTTTTCCAAAAAATGACTTTTTGGGCTAAAAAAACTTCAAAATCCATCGTTTTTATCAAAATCCGCTAAAATTTAACATGCCCTTTTTTAGATTGTATACGACGTATTTAGATGCGTAGAGTGCGAAAAACTAGTTTTTATCTGGCGGAAGCGCTTAAATCTTGGAAAAAATCACTTTCAAAGATGAAAAGATTCTTGCAACTTCAATCGACCGTAAAAGTGTTATTTTAATAAATATTGCAAAATAAACTGCGTCAGTCGAATTTTCTCGTCAAAATACATTAGAATCACCCGAAAAAGCAATGTTTTTCCATAAATGACTTTTTGGGCTAAAAAAACTTCAAAGGGGTTAATCCATCGTTTTTATCAAAATCCGCTAAAATTTAACATGCCCTTTTTTAGATTGTATACGACGTATTTAGATGCGTAGAGTGCGAAAAACTAGTTTTTATCTGGCGGAAGCGCTTAAATCTTGGAAAAAATCACTTTCAAAGATGAAAAGATTCTTGCAACTTCAATCGACCGTAAAAGTGTTATTTTAATAAATATTGCAAAATAAACTGCGTCAGTCGAATTTTCTCGTCAAAATACATTAGAATCACTCGAAAAAGCAATGTTTTTCCAAAAATGACTTTTTGGGCTAAAAAAACTTCAAAGGGGTTAATCCATCGTTTTTATCAAAATCCGCTAAAATTTAACATGCCCTTTTTTAGATTGTATACGACGTATTTAGATGCGTAGAGTGCGAAAAACTAGTTTTTATCTGGCGGAAGCGCTTAAATCTTGCAAAAAATCACTTTCAAAGATGAAAAGATTTTTGCAACTTCAATCGACCGTAAAAGTGTTATTTTAATAAATATTGCAAAATAAACTGCGTCAGTCGAATTTTCTCGTCAAAATACATTAGAATCACCCGAAAAAGCAATGTTTTTCCAAAAATGACTTTTTGGGATAAAAAAACTTCAAAGGGGTTAATCCATCGTTTTTATCAAAATCCGCTAAAATTTAACATGCCCTTTTTTAGATTGTATACGACGTATTTAGATGCGTAGAGTGCGAAAAACTAGTTTTTATCTGGCGGAAGCGCTTAAATCTTGGAAAAAATCACTTTCAAAGATGAAAAGATTTTTGCAACTTCAATCGACCGTAAAAGTGTTATTTTAATAAATATTGCAAAATAAACTGCGTCAGTCGAATTTTCTCGTCAAAATACATTAGAATCACTCGAAAAAGCAATGTTTTTCCAAAAATGACTTTTTGGGCTAAAAAAACTTCAAAGGGGTTAATCCATCGTTTTTATCAAAATCCGCTAAAATTTAACATGCCCTTTTTTAGATTGTATACGACGTATTTAGATGCGTAGAGTGCGAAAAACTAGTTTTTATCTGGCGGAAGCGCTTAAATCTTGCAAAAAATCACTTTCAAAGATGAAAAGATTTTTGCAACTTCAATCGACCGTAAAAGTGTTATTTTAATAAATATTGCAAAATAAACTGCGTCAGTCGAATTTTCTCGTCAAAATACATTAGAATCACTCGAAAAAGCAATGTTTTTCCAAAAATGACTTTTTGGGCTAAAAAAACTTCAAAGGGGTTAATCCATCGTTTTTATCAAAATCCGCTAAAATTTAACATGCCCTTTTTTAGATTGTATACGACGTATTTAGATGCGTAGAGTGCGAAAAACTAGTTTTTATCTGGCGGAAGCGCTTAAATCTTGCAAAAAATCACTTTCAAAGATGAAAAGATTTTTGCAACTTCAATCGACCGTAAAAGTGTTATTTTAATAAATATTGCAAAATAAACTGCGTCAGTCGAATTTTCTCGTCAAAATACATTAGAATCACCCGAAAAAGCAATGTTTTTCCAAAAATGACTTTTTGGGATAAAAAAACTTCAAAGGGGTTAATCCATCGTTTTTATCAAAATCCGCTAAAATTTAACATGCCCTTTTTTAGATTGTATACGACGTATTTAGATGCGTAGAGTGCGAAAAACTAGTTTTTATCTGGCGGAAGCGCTTAAATCTTGGAAAAAATCACTTTCAAAGATGAAAAGATTTTTGCAACTTCAATCGACCGTAAAAGTGTTATTTTAATAAATATTGCAAAATAAACTGCGTCAGTCGAATTTTCTCGTCAAAATACATTAGAATCACTCGAAAAAGCAATGTTTTTCCAAAAATGACTTTTTGGGCTAAAAAAACTTCAAAGGGGTTAATCCATCGTTTTTATCAAAATCCGCTAAAATTTAACATGCCCTTTTTTAGATTGTATACGACGTATTTAGATGCGTAGAGTGCGAAAAACTAGTTTTTATCTGGCGGAAGCGCTTAAATCTTGCAAAAAATCACTTTCAAAGATGAAAAGATTTTTGCAACTTCAATCGACCGTAAAAGTGTTATTTTAATAAATATTGCAAAATAAACTGCGTCAGTCGAATTTCCTCGTCAAAATACATTAGAATTTCTCGAAAAAGCAATGTTTTTCCAAAAATGACTTTTTGGGCTAAAAAAACTTCAAAGGGGTTAATCCATCGTTTTTATCAAAATCCGCTAAAATTTAACAAGCCCTTTTTTAGATTGTATACGACGTATTTGGATGCGTAGAGTGCGTAAAATTTGTTTTGATCCGGCGGAAGCGCTTTTAAATCTTGGAAAAAATCACATTATTCCAAATCCATTATTTTTGCGATATCTCTTATAGTCCAGTCTTTTGGTAGTTTTACCTGGAAAGTTTTCCGGGAGTGTTAAAATTTGGCATTTTTATAGATTTTGACCTGCTCTTTTCAAATTTTTCATTTTGCCACCTCGTATCTTTGCCGCTCGCGCCGCCATCTTGGAAAAATGGCTCCCAAAATCAGTTTTTTGACAATATCTCCTTTCCGACTCATTTCACGAAGGAAATACCTATATAACAAATTAAACTAGAGAAAATTTCCTATAATTTATGTCTAAACCTTTTTTTTGTAAAATGAATAGGTTTAGCGTACGAGCGCCGCAAATTCTTACACCAACATGCGTTTCGGCTAAAAACTCATTTACACACCACCAATGACGTATAGTATTGTTTTTGTGGTATCTCCAGTAGGCCTAATTTATTTATTTATTATTGCTAGTAAATACAATAATAATTTTATACACGTCAATACCATCCTGCACTTCACAACAAATATCACAAAAATTACAGCTTCTTATTTCCACAAGTAATGCACTATATATAACATTCTCCTTCGCTTCGACATCCTTGATGGACCAGGTTTTGCAAGTTTATTATATTCAATATCGAGAGAAACGTCACAGATAGAAATTTCTTTTACGTTATCCTCGATAGGATCATCAGCTTCGTTGCAATCCTCTTGTTCCTCGATTTCGTCATACGTTTTCTCAAGAATAGTCTCCGTTTCTTCCTCTTCATCGCTATCTTGTAATGGAATTTGCGAATTATCACAGGTACCATTGCAATTCGTGCAAATAACGGAGCACTTTAATCCAGCCTTTCTGTATCCACAAGCTCCCCAACATCCCTTCTTACATTTTCAAGAAATAAGTTTTAAGAAAGTTTCCGGAGCTGGAGGCTCGAGTGTGGTGACAGGAATCAGACCATTCTTGCTTTTTTTCCATCCCCATCGCTCTGCATTTTGTTGAACCCCATACCACTGCTGAACCTGGTTCAGGTTCGGAACGAATGTTGTCTTATATTCTTATATGCTGATCTTGTGAAGCATGTATATCTGTAGTTGTTTAACGACATACTTTTCACACTGTAACCGTATAATGCAAGGAGGAAGTGTTCTCCAGCTTCAGCAATGATGTCTGGGGTCAGCATTTTGGTTATTGAATACCTGGACAACCTCGTTTAAATCTGTGTTCTGTCGTAGTACATTAGCACATCTTATTTTCTTCTTCTTCTGCACTTTCCGTATTAGGCATTTAAATTCCTGATGCGGTTCCCATCTCTTCCTCGGTCTACCTAGGTTTCTCTTTGTTCCTGGTTTATACTTGTAAATCTTTGAAGAAAGCCTATCTTCAGTCATTCGTTCCAAATGTTCTTTCCATCTTGTTTTGTTTTCCATCAAATACGATGATAGCATTGGATTTATACTTCGATCGAACAAATGTGACGTAGTTATTGCAAATGGATGAAAACGATTCACCGCGATGTCAAACGACTCGATGCAAAAAGTATCCTCCATCGATGACATACATAGCGTCTCCAAAATCTCCAGAATATTGCTCAAATGCCTTATACAAAGAAGAACATAACTATTTTCATCGTAAAATGAGTCGAAAAGGAGATATTCTCAAAATCTGTTTTTGGGCGCCATTTTTTCAAGATGGCGGAGTGATCGGCAAAGATAAAAAAAAGGTGGAAAAGTGAAAATTCGAAAAGACCACGTCGAAATCTATAACAAAAACAATTTTCAAAACTCGTATGCGTATTGATGCAGATGTGTGTGGGTTTGAGGCACTCGTGCGCTGAAACTATTCATTCTACAAAAAAAAAGTTTAGACATAAATTATAGGAAATTTTCTCTAGTTTAATTTGCTACATAAGTATTTTCATCGTAAAATGAGTCGGAAAGGAGATATTGTCAAAAAACTTATTTTGGGCGCCATTTTTCCAAGATGGCGGCGCGAACGACAAAGATACGAGGTGGCAAAATGAAAATTCGAAAAGAACAGGTCAAAATCTATAAAAATGCCAATTTTTAACACTCCCGGAAAACTTTCCAGGTAACCCCCTTTTTAAGCCCCAAATGACTGGACTATTACGGTTTTCGAGATAATCGACATTTTCCAATTTTAGTCTTTTTGGCACTAAAAATACACAAAATTTGGTAAGATTTTTAATTTTTTCAATTTAGGACATTCAGCACTTGTTTTTTATATTTGGAAGCATAGGTTTAACAGGTGTATTCCGATTATAATATTAAGTAGAATTCAAGTCCTGCAAACATTTAGCACTCTTGCTTTGACTAATATGCCCTTGTTGATGAGAAATATATTATATAATTTTTTTTTTGCGCATAGCCGCATAGTCCTAAATTGCTATCTCAGGGTAACGAAATGTAGTAAATGGCTGATTTAAGTAATTCCTTTAATTGTGTCAGTAACATCCGAAATTTACTGTAATCAGAGATAAAATCAAAATCCTGTCCTAGATGATCAAAAATAAAAAGTAATATATAGAAAAAATTTCTTGCTAAACTAAATAAAATTGGTTTTTTTTTAATATAAATATGATACAATAATAACAGAGCATTCTGTAAAAATGAAATCATTTTATACATTAGCATCAAGCAAATTAATTAAAATTACATAATTTCTATGTAAAATTTTAAAATCTTTACAAATTTAAGTTTTGTATTAAACTTATATTAAATTTCCTAAGCCTACTAACTGCCAAGCTTTTTCAAGTTTTCCTTTTCTTAAATGAAAACTTGTAATTTAAAGAAATTATAGATAGGCAGAATAAATTAATATTACATAAATTCAGGTGCTCAAGAACTTGATTTACATTCAACAGGTTGAAGTTTCTTCACATCATTGTTGATAAAATTAAAAAAATATGGGTAGAAAATTTCCAATTTTTCAAATCTTAAATCATCTAATAAAATTGGTTGTGTGCGATTTTAAGAATTGAGAAACTAAACAACATAATATTAAATTTTGTAGTTTCTTATTGGGCAGTGATTTGTGTGTTGATCAAAAACAATTTCCTCAATCCTAATGTGCTGAAAGTGTCTTAAAATTAATGGTATTAACAATTAAAATAAAAAATATAACGATACTTAACTTTGCAATCTTAACATATAAAAAAAGAAGCAGTAATACCCATACTTTTTGGTTGTACTTCAAGTTCACAAGAATTAAACATGAACAAAAATGAGCTTAAAATACAACACAAAAACTATTAGGTATTTGTGCACATCTTATTTTTGGCTTCAGTTTGTCGTTACTTCTATTCTTTATTTATTGCAATATTAAAAATTTTATATTTACGAATGATAACAGTCTTTCAGGTTCACACTTCCCATTTTATAAAAAAGTACAAAAAGGTTTAATCTATCAATAATTCAAAATGAACAGAGCCTGTTCTGTCTGCTCGGTTATGTTTTATATTTCTTGCCCACGCTTTACACTCGATATTGATAACAATTCCACCTAAAAAAACAAGAAAAGTATTACATATTTGTTGTGGCGTTTTTGCACATCTTACTAGTAGGCCTAAGAAATTGTACTGCCACTAAAGGACTCAAATATCCTTCACCGTTTTTGTATGGATAGTAATATCCTGGAAAACCTTGTATTTCTGGATAGTATGCCATGGGACCTAAATATTCCACATCTGCTGGATTTTCACCTTCACAACTAATCCATACAGTATTTCTCTGTAAAAGAAAATTAAATTAAATTTAAAACTAAAAGAAGAAATAAACTTACCATAAGAACGGATGTGTTTCCTATGTGGTATTGCAGTTGAAGAGGCATATCGTGAGGAAGGTCCCTGGTATCGTTGTAATATTCAGGAACCCATCCATAAATTTTGTTTAATTTCAGAAATATGCAAGGCGAGTTTCTGTGATATTCAAAAAATTTGTCTTTACTACAACTTTTCCACAATGTAACATCAATGTTACAGACTTCATTTTCTTTTGGATATTGATCCCAGAAGCATCGTTTTGAGGAAGTACTTTTTTCAAGTTTACCCGGGGTGTAATATTCTGTAAAAAAATCGTCAAGTCAAAATTGTAATATTTTTATTAAGGAAACTTACTGTCTAAAAATTCTTTCAAGTTATCCACCCATTTTAAATAGTTGGATTGGTTGGAAGATTGGAACCATATTAATGTGCTTTCGATGTTGTCTTGTGTTGGCATTGGTCTGAATCCTAAACCAGGGTTAGTTCCTATTATGGAACGTTCCATTTGCCATTTTGGAATGCGTGGATCTAGCGTTTGGAAGAAAACCCACATGCAAATTGAGACTAACGCTGCGAGCATTCCATAGAAAACCAAATAAAATAAGATGATTTTTGCTGAAAAGAAAAAAAGAGTTAGATTTTACTCTAATTTGGTTGCTAAAACCCTTTCTCCCCAATTATATACCAAATTGTATGAATTAAATTTATTTGGCAAAACAAAATTGAAAGATGAAATAATGAATTCAAAACCAACAAATTTGTTAATCCCAATTTAAACCAATGAATAAATTTGAACACATGAAAATAAAAAACTTTTATGAAAAAAAGATGTATAGACATTCTAATCAACAACAAGAAATTGATTTTATTAAAAAATAACATTTTCAAAAATAAACAGATAGGAATTAGAAGAAATTTTAATTTTAACAAAGAAATATTATTAAAAACTTGTGGAGGCAAAAATTCTACCAATTATAAACAAAATAATTTTAATAATCCTTGCAATTAAATCTAAATTTAAATTAATTTTTTTCAATTAAAAATACATTAGGAATTTTGAAAAATGCTATTAATTTCAACAAAACTAACAAAATTACAAGTTTTTTAAATTTATAAAAAAAAATTAAATAAAAAATTAAAAATTTTTAAAAAAAACCTTTTATTTAAAATTAAAAAGGTGCACTAAAAAATAAAAAATAATTTTAATAAGAATAAACAAAACTTCTTGAAAATATCAATATAAAAGCGTGGGGCTATTTATTTATATAAATAGGGGCTATTTATTTATATAAGCCCCACGCTTTTATATTGATGTTTTCAAGAAGTTTTGTTTATTCTTATTAAAATTATTTTTTATTTTTTAGTGCACCTTTTTAATTTTAAATAAAAGGTTTTTTGGGGCTATTTATTTATATAAGCCCCACGCTTTTATATTGATGTTTTCAAGAAGTTTTGTTTATTCTTATTAAAATTATTTTTTATTTTTTTAATTTTAAATAAAAGGTTTTTTTTAAAAATTTTTAATTTTTTATTTAATTTTTTATTTTTAATTTTTTAGTCATGTTTGACTAAGTGGGAGGCGGTCGCAGCATAGTGCTAACGCGAGTTGACTATGAACGCTAAATACCCGGTTCGAATCCGAGTGAAGTAAGAACTTTATTCTGACCGTCTCCCCTCGGAAGGCAATGGCAAACCACCGAGAGTAATATGCCAATAAGAATCCTTAAAATGTTAATGATCTAATTAAGTCCAAAATTGATCTGTGGATACGCAAACCGCCACCCCATTAACATTAACATTTCCCTGGTACAGCCCTTCTTGGTTAAGTCGGGGGGATCGCCGTACATCCGAAATCGGATAGGCACCTAAAGAAGAAGTCATGTTTTTTACAGCTCCTGCTTCATCCTATCAGAATTCCTCTGGTATGTGTTTTTGATGTTTGATGCTTCACCCTGCATACATCATTAAAACAAAAATTTTCACCCTGAATGCGGTCCTTAAAAATGCGAATGCGATTTAGTAATCTAACTTTTCACCCTGTATGGTAAAACTGTACAATGCGCAGCCACAAATGCGCTTTATTATTTTCAGGATTTTCCATTCTTATCGGAGAACTTCAGCTTTGCCTCCTTCTACAAATGATTAACTTCTTGCTAGTAATTTGGGGGGGAGGGTCTTGTTTTTCTATTTTCCCTCTTTATTTGAATTTTGGGGTGAAATTGGTGTCAAACGTTAAAGCATCGTTAGAGTCTAAATGAGCTTCCATTTTTTCGTTTGAGCCTCAATCGTCGCGGAGTTATTCGCGAAATATTGGGGGGGGGTAGACGTGTTTTTCTATTTTCGTTATATTTTTGAAGTTTTTGGTGAAATTGGTGTCAGATGTTAGATCGTACAATTTTTGTTTCGATTACAAAAAGTAATCCTAAATCAATAATGAATGTTCATTTAGGCTCTAACGTATGATGCCAATTTCACCCCAAAATTCGACTTACAGATGGGGAAACGCGTCGGTGTACGTCCTTGTATTTCGTCAATTATTTCGCGGAATTTTGGGACACAAAATTAATATATGAAAATTCGCTGCAAGAGAAAGCTATGTTCCAAATTTCAGCTCTCTAGGACTTCGGGAAGTTGGTTAAAAACGGCCTCGAAAAAGTCCAAGGGACGGACGATGGACAACGGTCACACCAAGTTAAATAAAAGCTTTTAATAATAAAAACAACTTTTCGGCACAGTTATGCTCCGAATCAAACAGTAACTGCAACATAAAAGCCGGGAATACCGTATGGATGGGGGTCACAAAATAGTAACGGAAATAAATTAGGGAAGTTCCACAATGAGCGGAAATTTTACTGTGATCAATAGAGATGAGATTTTTAGGTCGTATAAAGTCAAAAAAAGGTACCTAAATAGGCACTAAAAAAGCTATTTTAGGTTGGTATTTCATAGTTTCTTAACCCACCAATTAGATATTAAAATTGTAATGCCCTTAATTTCATTAATAATATCATTATTCGATTCTTTATTACGGCTTTTATAATACATTTTTTTGACCCAACTCTCTACGACCTACCGTTTTTGAAATAAAAGACTGATAGGGGAGAGGTTTGCAGGTTGCCACCCATTAGCTTTTTTGCTCATAGCTCGTCACAAAATCAACATATTGTTGATATTATAATATTCGTTGGAAAGAGGAACTCAAAAGGCACAATCCTGACGTAGAAATTATTTGAATTTTCAAAAAATAAAAATTATACAGGAGTTTTTCAAAAGTACCTAAAATCGAGCTCTTGAAATTTAGGCTTGCAGGTTGCCACCCATCGAGAAATTGCTGAAAATGTAGAAAAACGGAAAGAAAACCAACTGATTTATAAAATTTAGGGGTTTTTATTGACACTCAGTGGTCGTAAACATAAAAAAATTAGTGTAAATTGGCATAAAATATCAAAATTTGATTTTTCATGTTAATTTACATGATTCCATATTATCTTGCAAATTTAATTATTTAATGCAATAAAAACACTTCACTTTTGACTCAATAACAATTGTAAACATAAAAAAATCATAAAAACGGACATATGAGTGTAAACAAGCGAAACACGATAGGTAGTAACCTGTAAATCGTAAAGGGTGGCAACCTGCATTCTAGCACTATTTTAGAATTATATCTGAAAAAAATTGCTATTTCATGATATGTTTGAAATTTTGTTAGGATAATGTAAGTTGAATGTAAAAGCAATACAGAAAAAATATTTACTTTGATTTCTCGATTAAAATGTTCAATTTATGACCACAGAACAAAAACACAATTTTAATTTTTAAATTTTCACGATACAACTTTTCAAACTTTTGTCAACACACACTGTCTTAGTGGCTCTGTCCGCTCCAGAAATTCGATTTCAGTCAAAATTTAGTTTATGACATTGGTCCAACACCAAAATCCAAGGTAGGTGGCAACCTGCAGTAGGTGGCAACCTGCAAACCTGTCCCCTATGGGTGGTCTCATTCACCCATATGCAATCGAATATTACTGAAAAGGGGAGGGAGTAATAAAATAATTTTTCCTACAAAACTTGCTTATTTCTTAAAGATCTTTTTAACGATACCATTTTCGACCTATGGTGCCATTTAAAATTCTGGAGTTCTGGAGTTTCTGGAGCAAACTACTCGGGATGCTGACCTTTCCGAGAAATAATAATATCACCATTGGATTCTTTATTATGGCTTTTATAATAAATTCTTTTAACCCAACTCAAAGACTAGCCGTATTTGAAAAAAATTGCTGATACGGGTGCTCTCATTCACCCTGTATATTCTTTTTCGATCTAGGAAATTAAAAAAGTTGCTGGATTTAATTTTGTGATTTATACAAATGTCATTGAAAAAACCAATGTAAACTACCACTTGGCTCAAGTGACACTGTTCCAAAAACTGCTTTACAAAACAGTGAAAAAATTTCAATTGATCCATGCATGTCTTCCCAGTTTGAAAAAAGTAGTTTTGAGAAATGTTTACTTATTATTTCGATCAGACTGCAGCAAGATCGAGAATTGAACTTTGAAAACTGTTCTTTTTACTGTAGGACCAACTACAACTGAATATTGTTTTTGTTGGAACCTCAAGTATTGTTTAAACAAAAAAAAAAACATAAAATCGATTTTTCCAAAATCCTAAATGGGGTGTAATAAAATAGAGTCACAAAAAAACTATGCTTTCCTATTTAAAAAGAAAAAACGACCAATTCCTATAAAATATTTTTATTTATTATATCTTTATTATATTATTAAGAAAGATCAAGACTGATAATTAATATAAAATGTACAAATATCTATAAACTAAGTAATTAAACTCCCAAGTACACTTAAATGCAAAGGAATAAAAATGTATGGAATAATAATATATAAATAATTATTTACTATAATAACACAAGAATGTAAATGCTAGGCCCTAACTTCGGATCGATTTAAAATGCACGATTCATACTTTTCATATTCTTCGGTAATCACCGATTTATCCAAATCTGCATTTAAAACTAAAACGGGTGCAGGGCAACTGAACAGGGTCTTATTTACCAGCCAGTCTTCGTGCATTTGATGTAAATCTTTTAAATACTGCAAAGGCACCAACTTTTCCTCCTGTCGGTTACGATCCAACATGCGTTGATAAACAACTTCGGGGGAGCTCTTCAGATAGACGATTAAATCAACTTCGATAAAGGACTTCTCGACGATCCATTTAAACCACTCGTTTAAAACGGAAGCAGACGCAGCAGGTAGTAAGCCATCACGTAACATCTTTTCTACAAAACAATACCTTGCACTGTAAATCGAACGCTCCATTAGCTTAATTGGGTGCGGGGTTTCCTTCGTGTGGTGTTTCAGCATGGTCAATTGAACGTAGGACTGGAATGTGAAGCTCCAACGCGCCGGATCTTCGTACATGTACTGCAGTAAGTTGTGGCTCCCACAATTGCGCCACAATTCCACAGGTTCCGATAAAATGCACACGTTATCATATTTGTTAAAATGATTCAGGAAAGTTGTTTTCCCACTGCCTATGTTCCCTTCAATGGTAACAGTAAACGGTCTTTTCATGTTGTTCAACGCCATTCTTAGCATAACTAATTACGTACACTAAACCCACCCAACTTTACAACGAATATTTACGGTTCACCAAGCATACAACGGCGGGTAAAACTGTTAGGTTAAAACCACAAGAATTTTGATTTTAAGCGGGTAAAACTTAACAGTGTTTACACTGCTGCGCAAACGAACTACTTTTACTTATGAGTTCATATTGTGCAACTTTAATTGCCGACACCGTTATAATCAACATTTTTATTGATTAATTCACGTATTAAATTTTAACTTGAATTTAAACTTAAGCACTTCATAATTAAAAATTAAACCCGTGATCGAAAGTGAGGTTATGATTGCATCCGATTAATCATTCCTTATAAAGGGGGCCACACACGTCACACCTGATGTCATTATTTTGTTTGATGCAGTAAACAAAATAAATAAAAAAAATTGATTTTCATAAAATATAGTCAGGACCGCATTCGGAACATCGCATCGTAGCGATCGAAATTATAATTTGTTAATAAAATCAAAGGTATTTTCTAAAATGGCGATTTTTTGCGCTGATTTCGTAAATAACTACCAAATGGTTAGCTTTTCGTTAAAAATGTTAAAATTTTGGTAATAATAATATTATTATGTAAACACATTGAAATTTTACGTAAGTACAAACTCTTTGAATGCTTTTCATTCTTTATCCATAAAAATTCAATACCCCCCCCCCCCAACAAACAGTGAATATTTTATTATGTGGATTTTCACACTGGTAATGTTAGCTCGGGTAGAAAAATTAATAGAAACAAAATTTACTCGATTTACAATAAAAGCTATAGTTTGTGCGTTATTCAGTGGTGTGATGTACTTTTAAAATAATAACATAACGTAAATACGTTATGTTATTATAGAGTGTTTTTCGCGAAACGGAATCACGTATCATTTTGACAAGCCGCTATTATAACGTGAACGTTATAAAAAAAGGTTTTCCTAACCGTTATAGTGCGAAATATATATGAACCTAAATTTCACCCGTTATATTTCGCACTATAACGGTTAGGAAAACCGTTTTTTTATAACGTTCACGTTATAATAGCGGCTTGTCAAAATGATACGTGATACCGTTTCGCGAAAAACACTCTATAATAACATAACGTATTTACGTTATGTTATTATTTTAAAAGTACATCACGCCATTGATTATCAAAAATGCAGTTTATTTAACTTATTAGTGACGTAACCATCACACCACCAATGGTCGCAACAAGATGCGGCTTCGAGCATTCCTTCAGTAAAAACTAAATAAAATAGGAGAATCGATAGTTGCGGCAATCGGTCTGTGACGCAATCAGAATTGATTCCTTCATATATTGCCAACATAGATAGTGCGGCCTGAAGGCCGCACAACCTTGACAATCGAATTCTTTGTACTTACTACAGTAATTTATCAATTAAACAAATACTTTTAAACCGATGGCCTAGACTGTGCAGCCTGAAGGCCGCACTGAAATTATTTTTGGTTGATAATAAATGAACGAACAATGCCGATTGAATCACAGACTGAACATTTTAGACAGATGTAGAGGTTTCGCATACAGCTACTTTAGCAGTGACTACTTAAGTTCCAGGTTAAAAATCAGTATAAATTCTCATATTTTTTCCGATGGACTTGAACAATTTTAGGGTTGCAGCAAAAAATTACATACATTTCTTAATTATATGCAACCTGCAGTCAAAAAAACTACTGCTACTTTTAAAACATGGCGATTCGTAGATTTTTAGTAATTTTGAATACTTCCTCAGGAGTTTTCATGGGAGGTGCAAGAAGCATCCCATCCTCGTGGGATGTTAATGCTTGCTGTGTTGCCCCCGTGGAGTCTACCGTTTCTTGCGTGGAGCTGTGAAGAGGGAGTATGCCGGTACGTGACATTTGGGCGCCGTCATTTGGGCCCCAGGACATTTGGGCCCCAGGACATTTGGGCACCAGGACGTTTGAGTGTGGGCCGTCCCATTCTCTGTCGTAGGTGATTAAACTCATTGAAAACATTCCCCTAGGCCCTTCCAACTCGGCAAATTGTGCAACTAGGAAGGGGGTGAATCTCGCTTTTACTTGCTGCAAATTTATGCCAGAAATACGCTTAAAATGTGAAATTAGCTCGACGTTGACTGTACGGCGGAGTAGGTACAATTGGGAGCGCTCCAGCCGACCGCATATCATAGCATCTTTTTGTTTACAGAGTTTCATGGAGGCAAAACCTCCATCAACTCTTTCAACATCATGGAACATCGCAAGGATGATTCATGATCCCGCCGAGCGTAAGACCAACTCAGTGGCGTAACTACCAATGTGCGCGGTGTGCGAAAGAACACGGCCCGTAAAATCTTAGGGGCCCGAGGTAATGTAAATTAAAACATTCTTAAACAAAGGTAAAAAGCGTCTGTGCAAGCCGGAAATGGGCTACTCGGAAACGGGAATTCACCGGTCGAGCTTAGGTTAGTGTTAGGAAACGACTTTTTTAATTGAAGGTGTGGAGCCAAGTGGTGCAGTGTCGAGTAGGCCGATGCCAAGTTATTGTGTACCTTTTTTTGTGCCCAGACCCCATCATATCAAATGATTACTTAGTTGTTCTGGGGGGTATTCCATACCCCCCAGACCCCCCGGTTCCACGTCCATTTTAGGGGAATAAATTTGTTTTGGTTTAACAATGTTTTATTGATTTTGTATTAAAAGAAAACTTTTTGGGGGGGGGGCTGGGGCTGGGGGGGGATGTAGTGCAAATCAAACCGAATGCCACGGGTACGTTTAATTTAAATATTTATTTATGCAATTAAAAACATTATTAAAGTAAAACAAATTTATTCCCCTGAAATGGGCGTGAAACCGGGGGGGGCCCGGGGTAGGGGGACAACTAAGTAGTCATTTGATATGTCAAAATTGATCTAATTCTTGAGAAAACATTTTTTTCTTACCCCCCCCGCCACAGAAAGAAAGCAACCCCCCGATTTGCTATAAGCTTATCCCTGATAAGTAGGGCTCCCTAGACCCCTAAACTGTGAAGAAACCGGGGGCCTGGGGGTTATGGAGTACCCCCCAGCACAAGCAAGTAACGATATGACTTTTTAAAATTGATAAAGAAGTAAATTTAATTCTTGAGAATACATCTTTTGCTTACTTACGGCTGGGGGTATTCTATAGCACCCGGTTTTGACTTGAACCCAGAATTTCCGCTCTGTATCTCAACCAGCGATCACATCACTCCACACCGTAGTCTTCATAAATTACATATTAATACCAAATATTGGAGCTCGTAATATATAATTGATACATACCGACACCGTAAAATGGGGTAACTTTGGCCCTTAGGTGTAACTTTGTCTCAAAACAAAAAGAATGATTGCATCATGTAGGTATGCTGGAAGCTGAGCGTCTCAAATTCATATAGTAGATAGCCTGACATAATCGGCGATTACTACATGAATCATAGGCTTAAAGTTACACTAGGGCCAAAGTTACCCCATTTTACGGTACTTAATTTGATCTCATTTTGAAGTGTTTTCTATTTTCTAAGGTGGATAATCCCGCTAAACACTCTAAAATGTTAAGAAATGAGTGTACAACCTAGGGTCTGTGGAGGGGGAAATACGGGGGGGTAAGAGGGAGGAATAGTCCCGGCCCAATGCTTTGGGCCCCCTTAAACTGCATTATATTGCGACCAATTTTCTTTTAATCGCACACCTCTTAATCGAGGGGCCATCGAAAGCTCTTGCTCCCGGGCCTAAAAGTTGAAGTTACGCCACTGGACCGACTCAATCAACACCGACAATAGAATGCACGAGAAGTTCGAAAATCGAGCGAAAATTGGCAACTTTAAAATCAATAATTATTGGCCAAACCAATCGATATACGACATTTATCCTCGCATTATTCGCTTCATTTTTATGTTTTCTATCTAAATCCGTCAAGTTTTCTTTCGAAAATTTTAAACTCTCGGGTCGTGGTAAATGAAATGCACCCATTCTAATATTGTCCTGTCTCCATATGATACGACAATTCGCCGTATTCTATTATCTACTTATTGATACTTCTTTCTTTTAGCCAAAGGAGCTTCACCACGTAAGAATTGCTGGTTTCTGCAAGCGCCCAAACTATACCTCAGCAGATTATGGAACTCGCCATATGCTCCTTCTGTAAACTACCTGCCTTGTCTAATAAAATATCGCTTTCTATATTTGATAACGTGAGATAAATTTTGTAAAAATGTCGTAATTTAATCGGGTTCGAATAAATAAGAATTCGAATTATCGAGGTTGTAGAGTGAATTTTTTCCTTAATGGTTGGCACGTGACTTTTGAGAACCCGCGACATCCAATTCCACCAATAGTCCAGTCATTCTACGAACGACATAATGATAAAGTCGAAAATGATACTACCCGGAAGCAAAAAATGGGGTCATCTAGAAGAAAAAATTCTAAGAAAGATAGCGCTTTTTGCATCGCCCTAGCTGGTGTAGAACATAACCTAAAAAATTAACCAAAGTCGAAAAACCGGTTTTTTGCGATTTAAGAATAAACGAAGCATCTTACAAAAGAAATTTAAATTAGAAAGTTGTAGATAATGAAATGCTCTATCGAATGCAACCAGAAAAATGGAAATTCGTTATTTGTTTTCGGAGAAAATCGAAAAATAACAGTCAAAAATTGCTTTTTTTTGTTTCTGCTGTGTTTTTTACACTCTCACAAGAGAGTGACTTAAAATATGACTTTCTCAAAGTATATGGTAGTACTATCTCTTACGAAGAATTTAAGCCCAGGTTGGGTTCTCTAGAGTCTAGACCATCTCCATCGTGAGCAATGGCCGATTTACGAAGAGGTTATTTTATCATAATTCCGCTATAAATCGCGCATTTTTCATTTTTTGAAATTTTCCAAAAAAGCTCTTCTTCTACTCCACAGAGGCAACATTTTCGTCGAACAAGGAATAATTTAATGCAAAATTGTAAAAAAAACACAGTAAAAACAAAAAATGCAATTTTTGACTGTTAGTTTTCGATTTTCTCCAAAACTAAATAACGAACTTTTATTTTTCTAATCGCATTCGATAGGTTTTTCCATTATCTACAACTTTCTAATTTAACTTTCTTTTGTAGGATGCTTCGTTTATTCTTAAATCGCAAAAAACTTGTTTTTCGACTTTGGATAATTTTTTAGGTTATGTTCTACACCAGCTAGGGCGATGCAAAAAGCGCTACCTTTCTTAGAATTTTTTCTTCTAGATGACCCCATTTTTTGCTTCCGGGTAGTATAATTTTCGTAGAATTACTGGACTACAATTGACACAAACATAGAACCGAAATGACGAATATTCGTTTCTGGACATTAGCCACTCCCAACCACTAAGGAAAAAATTCACTCTACTGTATAGTGAAAAACTTCTTACTTTTCCTTTACTCATCAGTAAGGTCCGCATTTGTAGGCATTTGCATGTTTTTTTTTGCGTACAGGCACGTGAAAAATTTTAAAAGGGGAGCATGTTTTACGCCTTTCTGAATCGTTTTACATAGTTTTTATTTTGCCCATAATGCATATTTTGAGTTTAAGTGCATATTTGGCGGTTTGTTGCCTATAAATGCTTATTTGCTTATATTGGTATATATTTTGCATATTTAGCAAATCAAGTAATAAAATTTTAAATAATTTTAATTAATTAATATCTACTTTGTCAACTGTAGCTGATTCAGTGCAATAACTGCATATTATTCTTATCATGTTACCAAGAAGGTGCATGTCCCCCCCCCCATTTCGAATTTTGACTCCAAAATAGTCTCAATCGTTTGTGATTTGTTTGTGCCTGTTTGTACAAACATTATTTTCGTTTGTACTCAAATAGTTTTCGAGATAATTGAATTCTAAGTTGGGGGGGGGGGTAGAGACATGTCTTTTTGATATTCAAATTTCGGATTCAAAATAATCTCAATCGATTGTACTTCGTTTGTGCAAACATTATTTTCGTTTGTACCCAAATAGTTTTTGAAATATTAACACGTATTATGTATTTGAAATTTGACGTATTTGAAATTTGAATTTCGGATTCAAAATAGGCTCAATCGATTATAATATTTCGTTTGTGCCTGTTTTTTAGAGCATATTTGAGTGCTTATTTTGAAGTTTTTAGAGCATATTTGTCTGCATATTTTCAAGTTTTTTAGTGCCTACAAATCCGGACCCTACTCCTCAGGACTCCTTATTTTGATTTAAATAACTTTATGTTCACCAAATAATACTAACAAGGGGTCACTACAGTTTTTGGTGATTCTAATAATTGTTAAAAAAAAATTATCACTTTTTCGAATTTTAGTCGATTGGCCCTTAGTTCGTGAGTTATGAATTTTTAAAAATACCGTGGTGGGTTAACTGCTATTATTATTAGCTATTATTACAAAAAACCATGGTGGTCTAGCGGTTAATAATTTGTAATGGTAATTCGTAGGTCATTAATTTTTTAATTCCGATAATAAATTACATAATTTAAAGAAAAAAAATTTGCCGGGACTGGGATTAGAACCCAGTACTTACGCGTTACAACGTCCATAATGCTAAGCTTATGGTAAAATCTGCCTTTTCAAAAATTCATAACTCAAGAACTAAGAGGCAATCGACTAAAATTCGAAAAAGTGATAATTTTTTTAGCTACTAGAATCACCAAAAAAATTGGGATCTCGATTGGCGACATACTCACTGTAGTGACCCCTTGTAAGTTTACGTAAAAAAATAAATAAAAATAAATGAAAAAGTGAAAAACTATTTTATGGATGAAAATTTAACTTATTTTTAAAACTAATCCGTTAGTTAAAGAAGCCATTGAAAAATATTATTTGTTTTGTAAAAATGAAATAGGAAAGTATCCACCAAATTATAATGTTTTGAATTTTTTGAAATTTGGATCTGCCTGATTACTGTTAGAAATTTAATTAGAATAGAATTGATGAAATTTTGTAATTTTTGAGTTACTTTTTAAAATCTAAGTACATCGTGGTGGTAGAGGGGTTAAATTTTAAAGAATTTAAAAATAATGAGTCATGAAAAGGTAATTAGTATTTAGGTGGTTATAAAATTTCATTTCCCTATAAATTATTATTTTTGAAATACGAAATCATTAAAATCGTTATTCTTCCAAAATTTTAATAATCTTTTAAAAATTGGCGGTTACCGGTTTTTAATTTATGAATAGATAATTTAATAATACATTACTGACCACTCCTGAATGTAGGAGTGAATCACGATTACTCACTATATTAGCAAGAAAATAATAAATTGTACCCGATTTCGAATGATACGCACAAATTTGAAAATAAAACAATGAAATTTAAAAAATATCCGAAAAAAAGAAGCTATTGTGAATAAACCTCTTACAGGTGAACCCATTTTCACCTGAGTTACCTTTTAATAATAAAATTTTAAGCTTACCCCAACTTTGGCCATCGCGACCGCCGAAAGTCCCATTTTTTGAGTCATAAAATCTATCGATATATTGCGAAAATCCCTTTTTGGGATACCTCTGTTTTGTCATAGTCATTTTCGATAAAAATCACTAAACAATAACAAATTACACCTCACCATTAAAACTTCACCAGGTGGGCGAGGCTACAACCAACAACAAAAATCGAGTCTTTGACTACGTTGTCGTGCAGGTTAACATTACTTCGGAAACGGACACGAACATGATGGTACCCATACCATTAATGCAAGGGTCAAAAAGTAAATTGAATTAAATAATTAAAAGTTTACGTTAAAATTTGAGTCATAACAATCAGTCATAGCATAACGATGTAAGTCCAACTACTTGCGAGGTGCATTGGCCTCCGTTAACTTGAAAAATAATCAATTTTTATTACTTTTACCTAACACGCAAATCGATATTATTTCGTATGGTCTGACGTATTCTACCTCTAAGTCTCTGTTTTAGTATCAAAAATTAAAATCGTCACGATTTAATAATCAAATTTAATTAAATCTACAGCTTAAATTAAAGAGTTTTTAAGTAAACGCTTCCGTTATGATTGTAATTAATTATATGGATAATCCACTGCAATGAGATCAAATTTACAAATAACAATTTCAAACAGACGCATCTACAAAATTTTGAAAATGGTTTAGCCTAAAATTTAAATTTCCGAAATAGAACGTTTCCATTTTTCCATTTAGGGTTCAAATATTTTGGTGCATTTAGTTTTTCCATAATCAGAAAAAATTTCATAATTTAAATAATTTTTTGGGAAGATGGACATGGACTCATCACTGGGCACGGTAAAATTTGGAGAAGCTATTTTGGACAAGATAATCGGTGGAAATTTTATTTGAACCGTCTTGAAATTTGTTTATGTAATTATTCAAATCTTTTTATTACTTTAGCAATAAAATCGTTTCTAATTATTTAACCAAGTGCTTGTAATAGAAATAATGACAATGTAAAAATTAACTTACACCATCCGACTGCATTACGTCCAAAAAAACTTTTTTCTTTAGGATCCCAAAAAAATCTTCTTATTTTTTCCTTTTGCGTTAACTTCATATCTTCTGGTTTAACAAAATATGAATTTTGGGCGGATAGGAGTTCATCTTGCTTGTTTATGGCCACCGAAAACTTTCGCGTACTGTTTGTTATCGGCATTTTGAATTTTTTTTTGTTGAAATTTTCCAATTTCTAATCCGATTAATTATGTTATCATAATAAGTTCTTATCTGTGGAAGTTGGAACCACTACTAAGCCAAAGATGATGATGTCGACAGTAGGAGGGCCCGGATATTAACAATTTTGTACATGATTACATCCTTTCAGTAGTTCTAAATATTTGCAACACACAAAAACGTTTATTTAATTGTTGCAGTTCTAAGGAAAAATCAAATTCATTTTCAGTGTTGATATTTAAAAAATAATGAGTTATCTGGGAGCATGGACCACTGCATTGTGTAACTATTTTTTATGTGCTTTACTTCCAGAATTGAAAAAATATTAAATCGAGCGCTAATTTCCGCCAATTTTGAAACTAGATTCGGGGATTCCCAAGCTTTAGTTTTTTAATAAATCAAATTTTTTTTTAAATTGCACAAAATTTGCGGAAATATCATAAAACACAAATTACTTGTATGTTGTATGGCTTTGGACGGGGCTGCAGCTCCATAACCCCCTGGCTTCGCGATTTCAGCAGGCCCGGACTGGCTAGTCGGCGATCGCCGAGGGCCCTGGACCTAAGGGGGCCCCAAAGGGACCTCAAAAGAGTATACATGGGGTAAAAGTGGACTTTTTGGTTCACTGGTGAGGTTTGGCGTGAGACAAAATTTCGGACGTCTTTACATAACTCCAAATGCTTGCGAGGGGGGGGGGGTACAGCTACTTATTGTAAGGCGCCAAGTCGTGTATAAAATGGGTATAAAATATAAAGAAATTAATATCAAACCGGGGGGTCTGGAGGGTAAATTATATGGCCCAGGCTGTGCGGCCTGAAGGCCGCACTGGTACAATGTTTGGATTAATAATAAATGGTCGAACTACTTAATCACGATTACGTCACCGATCGATAGCCATCTATATAGATCTATACCATTTCCAGTTTTAATTCAAAAAGCATCAATTGTAATTCAGATTAGTCAGTGCTATCGGCCTTACGGCCATCCTTAATTAGCTCTCTGAAGCAGATCATCTTTTGGCTCTAACATTTCTAGTTATATCCCCTTATAGACTTTGGGGCCTCTAAAAAGTGGTTTATACTTGGGGTAAAAGTAGTTTGTATTTTTTATTACTCAGGTAATTTTTCCAAGTGTTCAAAATAGTGTAAAATGCCCAATATTTAGCCGAGGGCTCTCAAAGGAGCCAGTCCGGGCCTGGATTTTAGTCACACTTTCAGAAAAATTTAACTCTGTCCGTAACGCAATATTTAGGACTATTAGGGCAGGTTGCACCAACGTCGGTTAAACCTAGTTCAACTTTGAACTCAGTTCAAATTATCATCAACCAATCAACATGGTTAAAAACCCCGTATTTAACCATGTTGATTGGTTGAACTAAGTTCAAAGTTGAACGAGGTTTAACCGACGTTGGTACAACCCACCCTTAGGATCGATGTCGCTTTTATTACCAACTCAGAAAAAGTTTACGATCTTTGATTGGTTGTTCATTTATTAGCAATCTAAAAAAGTTTACGCTCTTCTTATTGGTGGCACAACAATCACTCGCGAACCTTCTAGTTATAATAATAAACGTCTAGATTGGTGGCGCTCGTACAGGGTGAAAAGTAAAATTGGTAGCAATCCCCATTATTTGAGACCGAAGGCCAAACTACCATACCAATCACGCATTAGATAGCTATTAGGCTGTTGGTGCCAGTTACTTGCATAACTAGTAGGAAAAGTGATACTTTTCCTGGCGACTTGAAGATTGAGCCGCAGACGAGTTCATAAAACACAGGAATCTGGGAAATTTACTTTTCCTGTTCGTTATACAGACTAATTTGTTATTCCAACGTCCTTAAAATAAGACATTTCTTATTTCACATAGCTGAATAAAAAGGAGACCCCTTCCCAATCAAAATTAATCTTACCCCCTAATTAAAAAATATATGTCTGTGATTAATTTAAAAAACATGCATAACCGGAAATTAAATACAATTTGTAAAACAAAACTAACAGAAAAGTGTAGGGTAGGGTAACCATAATTTATTATCTCCAGGAGAAAAACGAGGACAAATTTAATAATAATTAAGGCTGGGAATTTTTAACATTTTAAAAATATTCGAATATTCGTTCAAGAAATCACAAGAATATTCAAATTATTCGAATAATTATTTGAATATTCAAATTATTCGAATGATTATTTGAATATTCAAATTACTCGAATATTCGAATAATTTGAATATTCGGATAATTTGAATAGTGCCGTTGAGAAAATATTCATATTCGAATACTCGATTAGTTGATTATATTCGATTTTTTACACAAAAAAACATTTTTAGACCCTTTTTTTAATCTCTTGCTCTCCCATGGGGGGATTTGAAGGTTTGAATCCCCAAAACCACTCCCGTATGTAGTAAGGCTGAGAATTTTTAACATTTTTGTATTTGAATATTTGTTAAGAAAATGACAAGAATATTCAAATTACTCGAATATAATTAACTAATCATTCGAATATTCAAATTACTTGAATATTCGAATAATCACTTGAATAATTTGATTATTCGAATATTTTTGAATATTCGAATAATTTGAATAGTGCCTTTGATAAAATATTCATATTCGAATACTCGATGATTAGTTGATTATATTCGATTTTGATTCCCAGCCTTAATAATAATGCGGCAGTGGGGAGTGGTACGAGCAACACAAGCAATTTTTTTTTAATCAACCCTGAAAATATTAATTATCCGGAATGTGTCAGGGTCCCTGGTTTGATCGAACCATTGGAACACAGGTAGTTTATATCTCTGACTCTCCACAAGGTTGAAGTTTCACTTTTTTGCGTTTATTCTAAAGTAAAATATGAAAAAAATAATTACTTTTTCTACATTTAATCTATTTACGATGATTGAAAAAGAAATAGAATGTTTTATTAGGAGTAAAAGTAACTTTTTATGGCTACCTTAGGATCGTTCATCAAACTACAGCCACAAAAGCGACACTTTTGTTCCTAATGAAAAATATACTATTGTCTATTAATTATCTTATTTCTAAGTGTCAGATTTAATGTGACAATACATTTCTTGCCACGGAACTTTAGTGTTACGTCATCGCCACATAAGTATCGTCATTGGTTAATTAAGCAAAACAGCTACCATCAACAACGATTACTTAGGCTGGGGTGACTTGACACTCAAAGTTCCGTGACAAGGACTTTTTTGATCCTTAAATAAAAATTTCAGATAAAGAAATTATTTTTACCACATTTAGCCTGAAAAACTGACATTCTCTGTTGCAATTAGAAACTGGCAACGTGGCAAGGAAATTAACCTTTCCCTGCCAAGGCTGCTAATAAAATTTCCTTGTTAAAAATTTTCCCTAAAATATTCAGATTTTCAAGAGATTTTTTTTTTCATAAAGTTGACAGAGAAAACCTGGTATACGCCGGAATTGTTTTCGGTGTCCAGCTTACACAGGTTTCATTGTACTTCCTCAGGAAGAGAGGTTTACTCTTGCAAAAGGCTGGCAATAATTTTCTTAAGAAGTCTTAGGTATTAGTAAAGTCAATTATAACCAAATCCATAACTGTACGTCACTGATGAGATCTAACAAGATCGAAACATGTCTGTCGTTGTTGTGGTTTGGTTATAATTGACTTATTTTCGAATTTTTATTGAAACCTGTATTTTGGAGGTGATGAGGAAAATTTGAAACTTAAACTGTTTTCCGTACCTCTATTTTGTATCAATTCAAAACAAAAAACTTTCAAGTACTGCTGGTCATAAATGCATAATGTCTAGAGTAATAGAATAACGTCACCTTGACGCAAAACTGGACCACCGGAAGCAGGTTGAGCTTGAAATGAAGATAATTGAAAGTGCAATTGATAACAAAACCCCCTTCAAAATTTAATTATTACTTTGGTTAATAATTTTGAAAAAAAAGATCCGACCAAAAAAAGTCACTAAGCAAGAGCCTAAATAACTTTCAAAATTAGATATTTTACGACTTCCATATTATGTTCAAACTATTTCACATACACGAGACAAAATTTGATTATATAATTTGGATGTCTCAAAAGTAAGAGATGAATAGTAAAGTGTAACAGACTTATATAAGAAAGGAAGTGTTAAATTAGAGCTAATCATAGAATTAAGACACATTTGAATCGTTAAACTTTAAAAGGTTTGAATATTTAAAGTTAATACTCAATAAGTAAGCAATTGGAGTTATGTAATTTTCCATTTACCATTTTAAAAAAGTGAAAATTTTGTTTTTGGTTTCGAAATGTTTTTGAGGTTTTAGGAAGCCAAAAATATAAATATCTGGAAACCAACTCCAAATATTCGTTAGAACACAGGAAAAATTCTAAGTAGTTTGGGGTAGTTTTTAGGGGGGAAATTCGCTGATGGATTATTTTTCCAGGAAGGTAAAACATGAAAATTGTTTAGGTAATTTTTCTAAAAACAAAACTAAAAAATAATCAAGGACTTTTATTCATGTTGGACTAATTCGATTGGTAATTAAATTCTCTATCATGTACACTAGAATTATAAAGATACATTGAGAAATTCAATTTTCAACCATTAAACGTAGTAAAACAGAATATCAAAAATCAAATTTTTATTTTTAATTTTTTTTTAAGGTGGCCGTTTAGCGAGTGGGCGTATCAATGTTAATTATTGTATTTACTAGAAGTGCTTCAATTTTCACTTTTAGGGAATTATTTTGTTATCATTTTAAAGATAAAACTTGGCTCTTGGACGTGATCTAATTTTTATTAAAATCGGATAATTAGAAATATTGAAAATTTTGCTGCAAAGTTACTCGATTTTAATAAAATTTTACTTCGATTTTTCAAGTAACTTTGCAGCAAAATTTTCAATATTTCTAATTATCCGATTTTAATAAAAATTAGATCACGTCCAAGAGCCAAGTTTTATCTTTAAAATGATAACTAAATAATTCCCTAAACGTGAAAATTGAAGCACTTCTAGTAAATACAAATTAGCGATCTGTCTCATATAATTAACATTGATACGCCCACTCGCTAAACGGCCACCTTAATCCAGTCGGGCGATTCCTTTTTCCACCGATGGTCGAGGGTCCTTATAATCCCATAGGACAATTCCACCGATGTCATGAACAGGTAGACTGGTCAGAATTTTAATCTTTTCGTTGTAAGCCTATAAGCTGTTCAAAAGTAGGTAAGAACCCAAAGTGGTAATTTTAATTATAACCAAATTATTTTTAATTAGATTAGTTGTTCGCGAAGTTATATTTTTAACACCTATACATTTTTATCTTTTCTTCAACAATTTAATAAATTATAATTTCGTGCATTATAAATTTACGGTGTTTATTCTCTGTAGAAAATATATAATATGGATGGTACTTTCGACTATTGCACCAAGTTCTTCAAGCAATTATTTACTATTCATGGCTACACAAATCACAGCAAACCTACCAGCATTGCTTCCAATCATTGATAAGCATTTGTTCTCAAAATCAACTATAGTTTTCCGACCAAAAACAGCAACTCTTGATTTTGAACTTGCTATTCATGCTAGTCTTAAACATGTTTGGGAAGACGTGGAAATCATTGAATGAAGCAACCAATGCTTGCGAGTCATTCCATTCCCACCCGTCGCTATACGTATTTTTAGAGGTGCATGTCGCTGCCCCCCCCCCCCAAATCGAATTTTGGGGTGCAATTGGTGTCAATTGTTAGAGCCTAAATGAGATTCCATTTGTTTAGTTTGAGTCTCAACCATCGCGAAGATATTCGCGAAAAAAAAAAGTAGACACGTTGGCCCCCCATAAGTCGAATTTTGGGATGAAAATGGTGTCAAACGTTAGAGCTTTGTTAGAACCTAAATGAGCTTCCATTGTTTTCATTTGAGTCTCAACCGTCGCGGGGTTATTCGCGAAATAGTTGAGAGGGGGGAGGCTGTAGGCACGTTGGCCCCCCAAGTCGAATTTTTGGGTGAAAATGTTGTGAAACGTTAGAACTTTGTTAGAGCCTAAATGAGCTCTCATTTTTGTCGTTTGAGCTTCAACCGTCGCGGAGTTATTCTCGAAACAGTTGGGGGGGGGGGGCAGGCTTTAGACATATATTTCTATTTTTGCTATTTTTGGGTAAAATTGGTGTCACCCGTTACAGCTTCGTTAGAGTCTAAATGAGCTTCCATTTTTTTCGTTTGAGTCTCAACCCTCGCGGAGTTATTCGCGAAATAGTTGGGGGGGCTGTCGATACGTTGGCTCCCCAAGTCGAATTTTGGGATGAAAATGGTGTCAAACGTTAGAGCTTGGTTAGAGCTTAAATGAGCTTTCATTTTCTTCGTTTGAGCCTCAACCGTCGCGGAGTTATTCGCGAAACAGTTGGGGGGGGGGCTGTAGACATATTTTTCTATTTTTGTGAATTTTTGGGTAAAATTGGTGTCAAATGTTAGGGCTTCGTTAGAGCCCAAATGAGCTTCCATTTCCAACATCTTAATTTAATTTTCTGAAAAGTTACGGGCATTTCAAATTTTCGATTCCTCCGAGCAAGTTGCGTCCGATAATTTATTTATTGTTCTTTCTTTTATATTAAATTTTTATTGTTAAATCTATAAAATGCTGCAATTGTTTTTGGTCATTTGCAATCTTTCAAGGGATTTTCAAGTTTGTTAATCCCCATTGTGCTACTTTTAATACTTAATAAGGTACTCGGCCCGCATCGGTGGAATTGTCCACTGCTCAAACGTAACCATTTTAGGGTCGAGGATTTAAAATTGACCATCGGTGGAAATGTCTGCCGTCCAATCCAGTCATTATAGACATTGCTTGTTGCAAAAGGTTTCGTAGAAGATTTTATTATTTTTAACTTGTATATATGGGTGCCAACATGTAAAAAACAAAAATGCTAACACGGGCGACCTCGGGAGAACTTTTGGCCTCCAAAAAACATCAAAGTTTTAGGACTTTTCTTCCTTTTTTATCAATAACTCCTAAACAGTGCATCCTAGTAAAAAAGCAACAATATAATAAATTAAAGATTATTTAATTCTGCGTCGAATGAGTACCACAACTTAATAATTCGGTCAAGTGATATGGTCGAAAACCACGGTCAAAAGCGACTACTTTTTCCAACATTGTCGAAAACTGAGATAGAGTATTATATATGAGTCTGTAATTTGGAGATAAGTACTTTATGAGAAAAATTCATGAAACAAAAATTATAGAACATCAAATTCTACGTCCAATGAGTACCAACATTTTTAAATTCGGACAAGTAGACCTCTCCAAATTGGCAATAAGAGATTTTGGAATGACCGATTCAGCTTCATGGGTTCTTGCCGGACATTGGGAGATTGCCAATTTGGAGAGGTCTACTTGTCCGAATTTAAAAATGTTGGTACTCATTGGACGTAGAATTTGATGTTCTATAACTTTTATTTCATGAGTTTTTCTCATAGAGTACTCATCTCCAAATTACAAGCTCATATATAATACTCTATCTGAGTTTTGGACAATGTTGGAAAAAGTAGTGGTTTTTTGACCGTGGTTTTCGACCATATCACTTGACCGAATTATTAAGTTGTGGTACTCATTTAACGCAAAATTACATGATCTTTAATTTATTATATTGTTGCTTTTTTGCTAGGATGCACTGTTTAGGAGTTATGGACAAAAAAGGAAGAAAAGTCCAAAAATTTGGAGGTTTTTTGGAGGTCTAAAGTTCTCCCGAGGTCGCCCGTGTTAGCATTTTTGTTTTTTACATGTTGGCACTTATATAATAATACAAGTTAAAAAAATAAAATCTTCTACGCCACCTTTTGCAACAAACACCCCTATTTTGATGCTATAATGACTGAACTATATAAATAGTTTTGGTTTTTTATTTAAATTCAGATAAATACAAAGGGCGCAATCTTGGGTACAGGAAAGTACTAAAAATTTTATTCAATGTGGACTATTTCTTAAATAAATTGAATTTTTGTAATGAAAGTTTTATTACCAATGTTCAAATCCTAATAAATAATAAACATAATCCAAAAATAATGTTAGTAATTTTTAAATGGGAATACCCACAAAGGTAGAATCTCATAATTTGTATGAAAATACAAAAACGAACCATTAAACGACGGAATAGTGTTGGGTGCCCCAAAATGTCTGATTAAGCCACAAAGAGTGCGCAATCTATTATTAAATGCTATTTATGTAACCAATGATGAAATTCTATATTTTATGTAAATGAGTGTAAAATTTCTATTCTAAAATATTATTAAAGTAAATAAATAGGATAAATAAATTTAAGGTAGGTATCCCAAGCAAATTATTGAATTTATAAACAAAATATTAATATTATTAAAGTTAGAAAAATGTACTTAACTTTAAGCACTGAAAACATCAGAAACAAAAAGAAAGTTCCATCATCGCACCAAAAAAATTCACTAAGATGTGGAAAATCTAACGTTAGGTCAACATTAACAACACAAAAATAAGGAATAGATGTATATTCTAACACAAACTGCCAGGTACTGAAGTCTACTCTGATTACACATTCAAAATTGGTCAACGATGTTCGTGACGGATCAAAGAGGGGGTAGATGTGTAATATGACGCTTCGTTCGCTTGTACGAAGCGAAAATTTCCGATTTAAAGATCTAGTCCAGTCATTATAGCATCAAAATAGGGGTGTTTGTTGCAAAAGGTGGCATAGGAGATTTTATTCTTTTAACTTGTATTATATGGGTGCCAACATGTAAAAAACAAAAATGCTAACACGGGCGACCTCGGGAGAACTTCCAACTTTTAGGACTTTTCTTCCTATTTTGTCCATAACTTCTAAACGGTGCATCCTAGCAAAAAAGCAAAAATATAATTAATTAAAGATTATTTAATTCTCCCTCGAATGAATACCACATCTAAATAATTTGGTCAAGTGATATGGTCGAAAACCACGGTAAAAAAACCTCTACTTTTTCCATCATTGTCGAAAACTGAGATAGAGTATTATATATGAGTCTGTAATTTGGAGATGAGTACTCTATGAGAAAAACTCATGAAATAAAAGTTATAGAACATCAAATTCTACGTCCAATGAGTACCAACATTTTTAAATTCGGACAAGTAGACCTCTCCAAATTGGCAATCTCCCAATGTCCGGCAATTGGCATAAGGAACCCATGAAGCTGAATCGGTCATTCCAAAATCTCTGATTGCCAATTTCGAGAGGTATACTTGTCCGAATTTAAAAATGTTGGTACTCATTGGACGTAGAATTTGATCTTCTATAACTTTTATTTCATGAGTTTTTCTCATAGAGTACTCATCTCCAAATTACAGACTCATATATAATACTCTATCTCACTTTTCGGCAATGTTGAAAAAAGTAGTCGTTCTTTGACCGTCGTTTTCGACCATATCACTTGACCGAATTATTAAGTTGTGGTACTCGTTCGACGCAGAATTAAATAATCTTTAATTTATTATATTTTTGCTTTTTTGCTAGGATGCACCATTTAGGAGTTATGGACAAAAAAGGAAGAAAACTCCTAAAATTTGGAGGTTTTTTGGAGGCCAAAAGTTCTCCCGAGGTCGCCCGTGTTAGCATTTTTGTTTTTTACATGTTGGCACCCATATATACAAGTTAGAAGAAAAATCCTTCTTACAAATCGGAAGCCTTAAACTTCCATCTCAGCATTAGGGAAGCGTATAACTCCAACATTCAATCAATCCTCCAATCCAATCACATATTGCGTTCATTTCTAGTTTGCTCCAGACAAACGATTTTCCTTCTGTTGTAGGAGGCTACGAACAGGACGTAGAAGATACAATTTACGGAGATCAAATAGGGATTTACTGATAACGCAAATGCTCGCCATTCTTTTATATGATGGGTATCCAGAGGATAAGAATTCTTCAATTATTTTATGTCATTAATTGTTATCATTACCCATATACCTGTCCAAAATATATAAAATTACGAAATTTGGAACCCAACGTGAGGTCGGTTCTCTAGATTTTATAATAAAGATAGAAAGGATTTAATTTAAACAAAATACTCTATTGTTAATTACGTGTTAATTAAAATTAATTTCAAGCCAATTTAAATGTTTAAATAACATTTTGGAGCTTCAAAGAGCCGTATCAACATAAAAACTGATCAGTAATTAAGCGTAATGAGCAGTTTAAAAATAAATTGTTAGTGTTAATAACTAATAAATATACTACGGTTTAGATTTATTATCGAAGAGATGGCGTCAATTGTTTAAAATGTGGAGTTTGCGTTGCAGTAACATTTAGCGATCGAAGTCGGTGTTAAAGGTGCGCAGGACGGGTGCTTGCAACCCCAGGGAGAGACCGTCTATATTTCTTTCGGCTAAAAAGATAGCAGTGAATAAGATATACAATGGCCGAAAAGAAAACCGAACAGTTTTATACGCGACCGCCAAAATTAGGAAATTGGGAAAGTTTCAAAATATTCCTATGGAACTCCGAAACCCACCAATTTATGGGAAGGACGGGATCGAGCTGGGGTAAGAATTTTTATGATTTTCATTTTAACAATTTTTCCGTTCATCAATGTTATGTCATCTTATTAATTAAAATTTTAATTATAACTTTAAGAGCGAAGGGGTTGATTATTGATGACGTCTTTGTTTTTTGAAAATCGATTTTTGGGGGTAATTTTTTCCAGTAATTAAATTCAAAATTTTTAATAAAATTAAAAAATTAAAAATCTCATTTTTCTTTAAAAATTATTTTATGGTACCTACTTATTAATTATTCGGTATACTTAATAATGGCGCGGCATCGAGACGCTCACAATGGTGGACGACGCCCGACAGTTCGATCGCTTCCTATTCTTTATTTTTATGTTATTTACGGATTTGTAACATAAAATCTTTATTTCTACGAAATTTGTTTTATTAAAATGATAAGTCAAGATTAGAGAGTTAACAAACTCTCGTTGTTATTCTAAAGATAACTCGATAATGTGACTTTTTTAAATGACCTTTCAACACCCTGGTGAAGCCCAATTAAAAATATTATTCCATATTTTTAATAATAGTTAGGTATCAAGGGGTCGTCACCGAAAATATTTTAAAAATTTCAAATTGTTATCTAAAATCTTTTTATTATATAAAATCGAAACCACCGAAGCGGAAATAATTTGTTATCGACTTGAGTTTCCTTCATTAACAGTAAACGTCGATTACATTAATAAGTAATTGTATTTTAATTAAATTTCTTTCTTAAAGCCAATGTAAACGTTTTCGTGTTATTTAATCAATACGCGAGTCACAAAGGGCTCAAACATTTAAAAAAATTTATTTAACGATTTTGGTTTGACTTATCAGAAATTAAAAATGACCTTCACAAAATAGAACTCAGGGCTGATTAAAATAATCGATGTTAGCACCTGCAATTTTCAAAATTTGTATTCAACATAAAATAGGATAAAATTACAATGCCAGATAAGTGCCAGTATATAAGAAATCCGATAAGGTTAAACATTGAAGATTTATCTAGCATCAATTTTTCAAAAATATTACGTAACCGTCTGGTTTACTATACCAAAATCCATATTTTCTGTTTTCTAATTGTATAAATTTGTTTTCTATTTTTAAAATTATTGATTTCGCTCGATGCAAGTTAAAGCAATTTTCTTGTATATGTCAAAACTTTTACGATTATTTTCCTTTTATTTTATCAATTCTGCGTTCATCAAAAATTCAAATTATGTATTTTAATAAATAATGAATTCATAATAATTTTTCTTTTTGTCTTAATTTGAACTTGCAGTGTATTTTCAAATTTTTTAAAGGGGAGACTGTGTTAGAAAGTTACGTGGTCAAACAAGGAAAATCTAAACCCTTCGATCCAAATGTGACTTGAGATATCTTTTTCCGATCTCCGTCAGGCTAATATTGAATGATTTGGTTCAGCAAAATTGCCGTTTTCTGCACTTCCTTAAAATAACCACTATGCAGGCCCGGACTGGCTCCTTTAGGGGCCCTCGGCTAGAGACTGAGGAGGGGCCCCCTTACTAAAAGCAGAGATTTTTGAAAATCACTTTTATCCCAAGTATAAACCACTTTTTTAGGCCTCTTCGGGGCCCCCTTGGGTTGGGGGCCCTCTGCGATCGCCTACCTGGCCAGTCCGGGCCTGCCACTATGTGCCTACGTTCTAGTATTTCTGATTGATTTTCTGATTCAACTTTTTCTATTAAATCGTTTAACTATTTATAATATGTCTGCAGATGAAAGAACTATCCAAAGGATAGAAAGACAAAGACATAAAACAATATAACGAACAAAATTAAAATGATTATCCTAGATTTGGATTTCACGTCATAAATATTGTAAATTATACATTCCCCTTCTATAATTTCTGACAATATTGAAGCTTAGTGGAAATTTTGGCAATATCGTTAACATTTTTATCTTAAAACATTTTTTTAACTAAATTATTTAAAAATTTTCAAACATTTGTGCATTTGGATATAATCGTAGGTAATCCATCAAATCCATCATGTGTGGCAGAGGGTTAATGAGAATTTTTAAAGATTTAAATGCGGACCCCTTCTCAGTCAGAATTATTCTTAAGAGGGGCCTTTAAATTTTGATGCGAAAACATGTTTCAACAGATGTAACGCCCTAAAATATTAATCTTTTCTAAGAATCTTTTCACGAGTTATAAACGATAACTAATTTAGGTAATGAGGAAGTTTGAGCTTCCAATGTTGAATATTTACAAGTATATTTCAAAAAGATATTCATATTTGAACACCAACATTTCATACAATAATTGCCTAAATTAGTTATCGTTTATTCATATGACTTTTATAAATTATTAAAATTCTGTATTGGTGAAAAGATTCTTAGAAAAGATTAATATTTTAGGGCGCGCCATCTGTTGAAACATGTTTTCCCATCAAAATTTAAAGGCCCCTCTTAATCTTTAATTTAAAAAAAGTTTTTACGGCCAATATTAGAGACATTGTTAACCTCAAGTGCTAAAGTCCTGCATTGAAGGGTTCCTTGTGAGTAAAATATGAAGAAATATATGTGGCAGTGGGGGTCTGGGGGCCGTAAGAAAGCAACAAGATAGCTTTTCAATATTCATAAGCATACAAATTTAATTCTTGAAAATTGGTCTTGTTGTTTACTTACAGCTGAAATTCCATACCCTCCGGTCCCTGGGGAAAATATTGTGAATCATTTTGCCGATTTTCGGCATAAAAAAGTACCAGTGGCGTAACTTCAAAATTTAGGCCCGGGAGCAAGAGCTTTGACGGGCCCCTCGATTGAGAGGTGTGCGATTTAAAAACAAAATTTTTACAAATGGCCCGGGACCATTTCTCCCTCTTCCCCCTTCCCGTTATTAAAATACACTTCAAAATGAGATAAAATTAAGTATTATTTATAAATTATTATAATATAATAATAAGCAAAATAATATGTTTCCTCAAGAATTAAATTTGATACTTCTGATAAAAAATACTTCCTTGTTCTGGGGGGTATTCCATACCCCCCAGACCCCCCGGTTTCACGCCCATTTCAGGGAAATAAATTTATTTTTGTTTAACAATGTTTTTAATTGTATAAATAAATATTTAAATTAAACGTACACGTGGCAATTGTTTTGATTTGCACTACGCTCGGTCCCGTTCAAATAAAATTTTTTTTTCATAAATTTATCAATAAATTAAGACATTGTTAAGGCAAAACAAATGTATTCCCCTGAAATGGGCGTTAAACCGGGGGGTCTGGGGGGTATGGAATACCCTCCAGTACAACAAAGTATTAATATAACTTTTCAAAATTGATAATGACCCAAATTTAATTCTTCGCACAAGGAAGCGTACACAACAACAACAACACAACAAAATCGTTTTCTAACATTAACCTAAGCTCGATCGAGGGATTCCCGTTGCCGAGTCATCAAATGCCGAGTTGTCCGTTTCCAGCTTACACAGGCGCATTTTAGCCTTATTTAAGAAATTTTTACTTTACATTGCCTCGGGCCCCTACGATTTTACGGGCCGTGTTCATTCGCACACTGCGCACACTGGTAGTTACGCCACTGAAAAGTACCCTCCAGGCAAGTAGAATTTTTTTAAGGAAAATAACCTACATCCAGGGTTCCCACTCGACTGGAATAAAAATTTAATATTTCTATCGCGCTTTGGTAATATTGTAACAATTATAAAATTTACATTAAATCAATATTGCACCGAATCAACAAATTTTCATTGTATTACGTTATAACAACGTTAAATAGACGTAAGTATATCATACCGGTATATTTAACTCAATTAACGTTATTTTAACGTGTGAATTAAAATATACGTGAATTTCAAATTGATATACAGAAAGATTGACCCATGAAGCAGGCCCGTAGCCAGAGGGTGGCAAGGTAGGGCAATGCCCGACCTTGTATGGATGTTTGCCCGACCTTTTAGAATAAAAATATGTAAGAATAACCCCCCCCCCCCCCGCACCCGTGGCACTAAAATTTGCCCAGCCATACAAACCGTTAGCCCTACCTTCATTTTCGTTCTGGCTACAGGCCTGCCATGAAAAATCTAGTAACTCGAGTTACTAAGTTTCTCGATTATACGATAAAGTCGTAGTCAAGTGTAAAGTTTAGAGGTATACAGCTAGAAATTTAATGATTATGTCAGAAATAATCCTCGTTTGAACTTTAATTAAACATATACAATTAGATGTACCAGGCTGTGCAGTCTGAAGGCCGCACCAAAACCATTCTCATTTCGTCACGTACCGGCATTTAAAATTCTCGGAGAAAATCTTTTTCTTTTATCGTTAATATCTCACAAACGTCCGTTTTGTTCGTAGAATTCTACCAACAAAGTTGAGACCTGTTTGGGTTGGGTAATCAATAACCGTGTTTCCTTGCGATGACGTAAGAGCCACGCTCGTAGATTTATACTATAGAAGCACAAGGGTTAATTTGTAGTTATTTTTCTGTTGAAGATAACAAAATAATTATTGAAGTATCTACAATCCTACAACAAAACCGAAAAATTATAATAATTGGGTGAAGAGATTTAAATTTATTACCTACTGTTTTAATACGTAACTAAACCTAAAATAGCAGTTTTATTTGGAAGGCTCTAAAAGCTTGAAATAAGTCAATTTCAGAATTGATAATCCTAATTTTTTTTAGTTATTTAATAACGAAAATTATCAATTTATAAATCGAACAATTTTGCAGTACTTAACACATATTAATTGATCAATCAAAAATATTGAACGAAGTATGGTATGTACTCGAATCAATTAACCTCCGACTGTGCAATGTAACAATTAATGTAACTTTGACGATCTATAAGCAATTCAATGCTCGCGTGAGTTTAATAAATAAAGGGAAAAATTTCATTGTAGGTTAACGTCATTACAATCTAAAAATATACTTTTTATTAAAACTTTATTGTTAATTTTTTTATTTATAATTAGAATAATTATAATTATCCTCAAAATTCTCACCACTTTATTTATTAATTTTTCATTACTAAAAAAATTATTTATGACTAAACATCCAGGGTAGTGTGTCACGATAGAAGAGGGTTATTGAATCGAAACCTTGTAATTTTATTGACTAAAAAAGTAATCGATAATATTTGAATTTTTTCTATTTTCTGGTTGTTTTGGAAACTTTTTTGTAAGTCGTCTTGCAATTTCAATAAAACTGAACGTTGAACATGTTAAAGCTGTTCTTTTTATTTAGGTCCTTCCTTCTCGCCAAAACCTTGGAATCGACGACTCGTTGCTTAGTAGGTACTTACGTCAACCCTCAGCACAGAATAATTTCAATTTACATAAATTAATTTATAACTTTAGTTAGGTATCCTAAAGTATAAATATTTCAAAGACGTCTCTTAATCCAATAGGTACCTAAAATAATCGCTCAAAAATGTTTTTTTCCTTATGCGTAATATTATTTATTATTACATTATTAGTAATACCAAAAATATAAAACATAAGGTCACGTAATCGTAAGTAGGTCATATTAACTAGCTTTTGGATAAAATATACTATGAGATACGAAGTGAGGAGGTCACGATCAATATTCTCCATCCCCTAACGTTACACTCGGAATGGAAATGTTATAAATGAGACTTCATAACTTAAATTCGTATTTTGTTAATTTGATCAACGATTTTTTAATCAATTAACCGACGAGATAATTATTATTATATTAATTATTTTTATAGTATCACAAAAAAAGTTACACTTGCGTTGTTTACGCATGCAAAGGAAGCAGTACAAAATTATTGATAAAGCAATTTTCACCATTTTTTCAAGCCATAAACATAAGCTTCCTTATTAAATTAAGATTAGATTGTGAACATAAAGAATACACAATTTTACGTTTTATTAAGAGCAATGTCCAGTGGTACCCCCCTATACTGTGTGAATAATTGTGTTTTATGTCATTTATTTCCAGGACGTTACAAAAATTTAAATAATTGCTAGCATTGCAGAATCTTTCAACTTTATTTTATGTAAAACCGCTAAAAGAAATTGATTTACTTATTTGAACATCGCGGAATTCGAAAACTACGGTTGGAAGGGGGGGGGAGATTCCCATGTTCTAATTTTCGAATAACATAGTTTTCCAATAAATAAATCAACTTCCTTTAGCGTGTTTATATAAAAAAGTGTTGAAAGATTTTGTAATGCTAGCAATTATTTAAATTTTTGTAACGTCCTGGAAATAAATGACAGAAAACACAAATATTTACACTGTATAGGGGGGTACCACTGGACATTGCTCTTAAGTAATAAGAAGTTGTGTCGGATTATGTTGGATAATGATATGTTGTAAAAGAATACGTAATACATCTTTTGTTATCCCTCAGATTTATAACGTAATTTTGTTGTTGCAGGAAAAATTATTCTGTTCTATCTAATTTTCTATGCAGTCTTAATTGGATTTTTCGCAGCAATGCTAACAATATTTTATCAAACGCTAGATGTTAAAAAGCCAAAATGGCAATTAGATGAATCACTTATTGGAAGTAATCCAGGTTAGTTTTAAATATTTTTCGAATCCAATTTTTTAAGTATAGTAATTTTTTTTAGGTCTTGGTTTCCGGCCAATGCCTCCAGAGAGTAACGTCGAGAGCACTTTAGTTTGGTATAAAGCTAGTGATCCAAATAATATTGAATATTGGAAAGCCGAAGTAGACACATTTTTACAACGTAAGCAGATGTGCTCCCTTTAATTTTTCCACAATTAAACTTTCCTTTTTAGCTTACACCAATCAAAAACAAGATACGGATCCCGTTTTTGACAAATGCATTCCCGGGGTTCCACCAATTCACGGTTCCGATAAAGTATGTCGAGTTAAAATTGACGCTTGGTTGCCTTGTGTTGAAAGAGCTGGTTACAATTTCAATTCTTCCGAGGGTGGTCCCTGCATTTTCCTTAAGTTAAACAAGGTTTGTGGTTTTTAAATTGGAATATGTAAAATATTTATTAAGTTTTTTGTTTCGTAGATATTTGGATGGAAGCCCGAATTCTACAATACCTCGACCATTCCACATCGAATGCCCGATAATTTGCAGAAAACTATTAGGGAAATTGAAAGCGATCAAGGACCTGATTCAAACGATGTGAGTATTTTTTTTTTTTAGTCGAATATTAAGATTTTCTTCCACATTTTCCTTAAACTATTCGAAATGGCAAAAATTTAACTGTTTCATATATATGAAACCTGTATGTGAAATCTTGCAACCATTACAAAATTTGGGCAAAATAGGGCCAAAAATCGTAAAAATAATATAAGAGTATTGTATTGGATGTTTGCAAAAGTAAAGAGCTTTTCTGAGCTGTGTTCTGTTCATAGGCGCAACTGTCTCTTAGCTCTTAACTCTTAGCTCCCCCCCCCTAAATTCAAGTTAGCCCCCCCAAAATATCCCAATTTTTCGTTATTTTTACCATCCCCTTCAAAAAATTTGTTTGAAAACATTGTTTTAGCCCCCCAAACTTTTGTCCCTATGTGTCTGTTTCACATGTAATCAGAAACTGCGGTGGGTCCCTCCACTTAATAGATCTAAGTGCACGGATCGTTAACAGAATGACCAAAATGATAATCGATCCCTTCCATAAATGCTTAATTTTAATGTTATTATTATTATATCCAGTCTAATTTTTGTAATTAACTATAATATCGTACTCTATTTTAAAACAGACATATTTTATAGCAAAAGCCAATTAACTAGTTTTAAACTATTTCGCAGGCCCGTAGCCAGGATTTCATTTCGGGGAAGGGGGGCACTTGTAAAAAAACCTTTTGTTAAATGTAAAATTTTCGGTTGATCCCCTTCCATTTCCTTTGTATTCTAAACATTTCAGGGGGCGCACGTGCCCCCAAGTGCCCTCCCTCCTGGCTACGGGCCTGCTAGCTAAATTTTAAGAAATGTACAACTTTTAACTCTGCAATGATTGAGCTATTTTATTTACTAACTATTTTACGAGTTAAATTAATTAAATTAATAATATACTTTTATTGAGCTTTCAGGCACGTGCCTTTCATCAGAATAATACATGTATTATTCTAATGATAGGTATTTACTTGCTCGAAAGCTCAATAAAAATAAATTATTAAATTAATTAATTAATTTAACTCGTAATATTATTTAAAATATACCATTTAATATTGATGCTTATGAATGGACTAACGAGATTAACATTGCTATGAAAAGAAAACTATACCAAAAAAGAAAAGAATTAAAATAAAAAATATAATTTAAAATAATATTTAAAAAATTGTAGAACGAAATTGAAACAATTTGGGGGCGTTGCGGTCTCCAAATTCTATATTTGGGTTCCAAACTTATACAATTGACAGGGGATACAGTGGCGTAACTTCAAATTTTAGACCTGGGAGCAAAAGCTTTGACGGGCCCCTCGATTGAGAGGTGCGTGATTTACAAACAAAATTTGGTCGGAAAATAATACAGTTTAAGGGGACCATTCCTCCCTCTGCCCCCCCCCCGCCGTTATTTACGCCACTGTCCATATCTCCCCAGACCCTAGATTGCACACTAATTTCTTCACATTTTAGGGTGTTTAGTGGGCTTATCTACCCTAGAAAATTGAAAACACACTTCAAAATGAGATAAAATTTAGTATTATCAATTTACTAAAAAATCAATTAAAACATTGTTAAACCAAAACAAATTTATTTCCCTGAAATGGGCGTGAAACCGGGGGGTCTGGGGGGTATGGAATACCCCCCAGGTATACGTAAGCAACAAGCCGACTTTTTTAAATTGATAACCAAGCAAGTTTGATTCTTGAATCGTCTTCCTTTTGTTTACATACCAAACGGAATATTTTATACCCCCAAGCCCAGCTGGAGTGGCTTGGGGAGTGACAGAGCATCGGGGTGAAGCTGAAAACCGGAGGTACTACAATTGGCTCGATTTAGGGCCAGTTCTACAAAGCAAGTATAAACTAAGAATAAGCTATACTGATCGTAGCTATACTGAGAATAAGTCTCTATTTTCTCTCTCTAAATTGCGTTCTACGCTTGCGTACAACGAAATCTGTGTGACTTATTCTCAGTATAGCTTATTCCTATTTTATACTTGCTTTGTAGAACTGGCCCTTAGAGGCCTAAGTACGTGTAAGTTTATATCTTACCCTCTACAATAAATCCAGACCTCCAAACCCACTTGGCCCTACAATGAATGGTTCGTTGTGTCAAGTTTGAAGAGAATCATCGGTAACCATGGCAACGATATTTGCTTTTAATAATTAGGTACGAGAATTGATGAAAGCCAACTAACTATTAATTTTTTTGTTTTGGAAAGACGGTTTGTTGCTTCCTTACGGAAATACTCACAGACCCTCCAGTTCTTAAGCGCATTTTTTATGTTTCGCAACACGCAGACCAAAAGGTCCAGGAGAAAATTTGTTGGTAATACTTAAGATTAAGAGTATTAAGAGGAGGTTATTTTTGGAATAATATTTTGTTACCTCAAGCCAATTTTATTCGCTGGGTGCGTGACATCTGGCCACCTTTTTTGCACAATTTGTCCGCAGCGAACGTTGGCGTCGTTTTTAATATCCCCATTATGCACTACGCACCCAGCCAATGGGTGCGTGACATCTGACCACCTTTTTTTGCACAATTTGTCCGCAGCGGACGCTGGCGTCATTTTCTAATACCCCCACTATGCACTTCGCACCCAGCGAATAGCTAAAATTGTATGCTTTCAAAAAACCATAATAATAATAACGAAATTACAAAACTTTTGGGACTTTATGGTATCCATATTTTATTTTTGGTTACTGACTTACAAATTAACAATAGCGGGGATATTTCTTGAATTAGTTTTTTGATATCTCAAGCAGGCCCGGACTGGCTCCTTTTGGGGCCCTCAGCTAGAGATTGAGCAGGGGCCCTTTTACCTATTAGAGGTGAGATTTTTGAAAATCACATTTTCCTCTATATTGAACACTTGGAAATAGTACCTGAGTAATAAAAAATACAAACTACTTTTACCCCAGTATAAACCACTTTTGAGGTCCATTCGGGGCTCCCCCTGAGTCGGGGGCTCTTCGCGATCTCCAACTAGCCGACCTAGACAGTCCGAGTCTAGTCGCTTTATAGAGAAACCAAATCGGGACAGGTTTATGGGACTTTTAGGAGGAGATTAATTTTTTTTTATTGGAGTAAGTAAGAAAAGTCTACAAGGGGAAATAACCATAAAGGTTAGGGCCAAAAGATTATCTGCTTCGAAGAGCTAACTACAAGCATAGTAAAAGAAATAATATAGTATGGACAGTCCATGATACAGTCTATTTCAATTGTATTTGGTGCTCTTTCTAAGAGAGTTCACAGATGGCGCAGTCGGTCGCACGACACGTGACACGATAACTATTCACGAAACGTCAAACTTATAGGTTAGAATTCATAAATAACAAAAGGTAGCCCCCTAGGGTACTACAGATGAACTCAAACTATTTCAGATTTTTTGGAACACCTAAGAACAAAGGGCCGACCAGGGACTGTCCATACTAGAGAAGAATGCGGGATCAAAAAAATCCCGTCCCGCCCCGTCCCGTCCCGCTCGCGGGACGGGACGGGACGGGACGACAGTTGAATCCCGCGCGGGACGGGATTTAATTCAGTCCCGCGCGGGACGGGGTGCCAATTTAGTCCCGCGTTTGATTTATAAATTTATTTTACTTAAGTAAAAATTTTAAAAGTTATTAAAAAAAATAATAAAAAACAATTAAAATTGTTATTTTTATACTATTTATAAAATAAAACAGTGCTCAGGGGGTGGATGCGCGGGACCTGCGGGACGCGTGGGACCCGCGGGATATGCGAGACCCGCGGGATATGCGGGACCCGCGGGATATGCGGGACCCGCGGGACGGGACGGGACTGCAGGACAAGGCCGCACCACGGGACGGGGCGGGACGGGACAAGAAAAAGTAGTCCCGCATTCTTCTCTAGTCCATACTGTATTATTTCTTTTACTATGCTACAAGGATGGCCGTAAGGCCTATAGCACTGACTAAGCCGAATTACAATTGATGCTTTTTGAATTAAAACTAGAGATGGTATAGATCTATAGATGACTATCTCGACCGGTGGTGCAATCGTGATTGGTTCGACCATTTATTATCAATTTAAACATTGTTCTAGTGCGGCCTTTAGGCCGCACAGCCTGGGCGATATATTTCAATAGGTTGTTTTCCACTTGTCCTGAAGGGTATTCCATACCCCCCAAACCCCCCAGTTTCACGCTCATTTCTTCACATTTTAGAGGATACATTTGTTTCGGTTACAAAGAAGTAACAAAATGGGCGGGAAACGGGGGGTCTGGAATACCCTCCAGATATAACGAAGTAATAAGCTGACTATTCTAATTCGATTCCTAAAAAGTAGTATTGTTGTTTATTTACTGATGTACCTGGGAGGTATTCCATACCATACCCCCCCAGTTTCACCCCCATTTCTTCACATTTTAGGGGATAAATTTGTTTCGGTTACAAGGAAGTAACAAGATGGCTTTTCGAACTTAATAAAGACGCAAATTTAATTCTCAAAGAAACATCGCTTTCTTACGGCTGGGGAGCACTCCCCCCCCCCACTGATGTACCTAGTCCCGCATGTTGAGGAAGGGGGTTATAGTTCCTTAAAGGGGCAGCGCCTAAAAAAAAACTCAAAAGATGGCGCTACTAATTCTCAATTAATTATTTTTACTCGGAACCTCCAGGCTTTAATATTTAAAATATAGCAAATTTGTTGAGATAATACTATTCTATAAACAATATTCTTGGTATTGAGCTTTTTTGGGTTCATAATTTTAATTTATAAAAAAAATTTCGAAATTACAGTTTGATAATTTTTTTCAATGTGGGTCAATTTAAAACATTCAATACCAAACCGACATGAAAAGAAACAAATATACTTAGTACCAAGTAGAAATTGTCAATAATAATTTTTAGAAGTTAAGACCGCGCTTCAAATTTTGATGCAAAAACATGTTTCGACAGATGGCGTGCCCTAAAATATTAATCTTTTATAGTTATCTTTTCACCGAAACAAAATTCTAATAATTTATAAAAGTCATATGAATAAACGATAACTAAGCTACGCAATAAGGAAGTTTGAGCTTCCAATGTTGAATATTTACAAGTATATTTCAAAAAGATATGCACATGTGAAAATATTGAATATATTTAAAAATATTTATCTTTGAAAACCCAAAAAAGCTCAATACCAAGAATATTGTTTATAGAATAGTATTATCTCAACAAATTTGCTATATTTTAAATATTAAAGCCTGGAGGTTCCGAGTAAAAATAATTAATTGAGAATCAGCAGCGCCATCTTTTGAGTTTTTTTTAGGCACTGCCCCTTTAATGTACAGCGTCGTGTGCTATATGTGAAGAAGTGGTTGCGAAACCGGGGGGTCTGGGGGGTATGGAATACCCCCCAGGTACACCTGTAAGTAATTAACAATCCGACTTATTAGGAATCAAATTTTAATAGCATACTTATTGCTTCGTTATAGCTGGGGGGTATTCCATACCCCCCAGACCCCCCGGTTTAACTCCCATTTCTTTATATTTTACACACGACCTGGCGCCTTTCAAAATGCGGGAACTTTTTATTTTTTTGGCTTCTTTACAATTTTTACGATTTATTTGCATTATTTTCGGTTCATTTGTGGCGTAAGTAATAAGTAAAAAGTTTTATTTGAATAACAAAAATGATTTTTGAAAAACACATTATTGGCTATTTTGAATACTTCGCAAAAGTCTACTTTTACCCCAAATATAAACCACTTTTTGAGGGCCCTTTGGGGCCCCCTTGCGTCCGGGGCCCTCGACGATGGCCGACTAGCCGACCGAGCCAGTCCGGGCCTGATCTCAAGCCATATCCGGGTTATTTTCATTACAGTTGAAAAACCAAACAATTTCCCTGCTATTTTTAGAAAAGATTTTCTTTTTATATTAATTCTTGATTTCAAAATTGTATATTACATTATTACCATAAAAATGGGGCACCTACGGTTAAGGTGGAGTTCACCACCCTCGAACATTTCGTAATTGAAATCTTTACTATTTGTATTATTTGTTAAAAAATGAAATGTTTATAATTTTTCGTTACAACATGATAATTTTTAGCTAAAAATTGTGTGGGTGAGCTGCGAAGGTGAAAATCCCGCAGACGTAGAAAATATCGGACCAATCAACTACCATCCCAAATTTGGATTCGATGGAAAATATTTTCCATTCTTAAACGTCGATAACTACCTCAGCCCATTAGTAGCAGTTCATTTTGAAAATCCAGCTCGTAAGTAACTTTTCCTCTTTGAAAGGAAGCAAATTTGTAAGTTCTTTTTATTTAATAATTGCAGGTGGAGTGTTAATTAACATCGAATGTAAGGCTTGGGCAAGAAATATAGTTCACGATCGGCAAGATAGACGTGGATCTGTGCATTTTGAACTTATGGTTGATTATTAAAAAGTCTTCTCTTCGCCATCTACATAATCCTTAAGAAAATATGATTTGTTAGATTCGAATCAAGTGAAAGTTTAAAAATTTAAGGACAAACATTAAATTTTTCAAAAATTGGTGATGAAGTTAATTTAGCTCAATTTATTTTAATTTTGCAATGGAAGGTGCGCTACTTAAACACTTATTACTTTAAAAGTATGTACTTAAGAGTAACACTACAGGATGACTAAATTAAATTAACAATGATGAAATGAAATAATTAAAAACAAAAATTTTATTTTGGATGCAAAACGACCTATTATAAGAGGTGCCTTTTATAACGTTACACCAAGTCGGTTCTTATTTCATTATATTTAGGTAATAATTTTTATTTTAGTCATCTTGTACAGAAAATTGTCTGTCGTATTAGGCATATTAACCTTATCGGTGGCGGATTTACGCTTTCCGCAGGTGCGGTGCTCAAATCCGTCATTGAAAATAATTATTATAAAATTCGTTGCTCATCATAATTTGCATATAAATTCATCACACTTACCAATTAATTGTTGTTATCTGTATGAATTGATAAACGCGTATGAAAATTGTTTTAAACTTATATTCGTGTTGTGATAAGGGGATATGTGACAAAATAAATTTATTATTTATTTGTAAGTTATGTACATAGATTTTGTTCAGTATTAAGAGGGGTTACTTAATTGTCAGCTTTATTTACGTATTACTTACTTGTTTTTAAGATGAAGTTATTTTAGCGAAGAGGTAAAAAAAACTACACGATGCTCGAGAGATAAATAAGAGAAAAGAAGGGAAAATTTCTGTTAGTTATCGCAATCGCAAAGAAAAAGTTAACATAACTTGATGTTAAAAACAATGAAATTAGGATACTTAATTTGAGTATATTTATACATAGGGCCATTGCGATGACATGTTGCACACTGTTAAAATTACCAAACGTTTTTAAGCTTAAATAGAAGTATGTAAAACAATGAAATTGTTAAAAGTTAGATCATACTTAATGTTAATTGTCTTTGATATAGTTTAGATTACTCTTTTAAAAATATTTAAATTTGTGAATGAATATTGAAATAAGTAGGATTTTTGAGTGCAATATGCATATCCACAGCTGAAGCAGTCAAAATAGAAACTAAAATGGTTATAACTAGAGAAGAATGCGGGACTACTTTTTCTTGTCCCGCCCCGTCCCGCGGTGCGGCCTTGTCCTGCAGTCCCGTCCCGTCCCGCGGGTCCCGCATATCCCGCGCATCCACCCCCTGAGCACTGTTTTATTTTATAAATAGTATAAAAATAACAATTTTAATTGTTTTTTATTATTTTTTTTAATAACTTAAAATTTTTACTTAAGTAAAATAAATTTATAAATCAAACGCGGGACTTAATTGGCATCCCGTCCCGCGCGGGACTAAATTGGCACCCCGTCCCGCGCGGGACTGAATTAAATCCCGTCCCGCGCGGGATTCAATTGTCGTCCCGCCCCATCCCGCGCGCGGGACGGGACGGGGCGGGACGGGACGGGATTTTTTCGATCCCGCATTCTTCTCTAGTTATAACTACCTATCGTTCTTTTTCTTTGGCTTATACTAATAAATAGTTAAAAATTAAATTGTCCAGTAAAAAATATAACATAATTTAATGTTGGGCACAGTTAATTAAACACTATTACTGTCTTAAATAAGTAATTACTTACTTAATAGCTGTGCGCTGTTAGAAAGGGCACTTTTAAATTATTTCTTCGTATATGCTGTAATTTTTTAACATTAAATAAAACGACAATAGTGATTCTATTACTTCTTGTATTTATTTATTTCATTATTTATAACTGCTTTTTACGATAAATTAAATTTTGTATTTACTTTTGCTTATAAAATAAAATTTTGTTAAAGATTTGTTTCTCATAATCTATAAGTCTTGCGGTTTTACCCATATAGGTCGATCATATTAGAATTCAAATGGAACTAAATCAAAGGTCGATGAAATCTCAACCATTTGATAAAAAAAAAACTTCAAAATGAAATAAACAAAAGTTACCCAAAACTAACACATCGACTTTGCGTTCAAAATGATGCCAGAACTGTACTGTCAGAAATATCAACAATTTGTAGAAGAACAATTTTGTAGGTAATTAAATTTTCTACAAAAAAGTCTCTTGCGGCATATATCTAGTTTTAATCGTTTAGACGTGGGAGTCGTCAAAAGTTATAAAAGTCATTTTTTAAATATTTCTAGCAAATTTAATTTTCTACAAAATTTTGTTGATATTTTGTGAAAAATTCACAGTTACAAAGTTATATTCAAAGTGAGCCCTAGGTCGCCATCGTTGCTCTAATTTATAAAAATTGTTAGCAATTTATTTATATTTTTTTTTAAAGGGGAAACCAAAAGCTATGACTTAATAATTACCAATTCCAATTTTTTTTTTATTATAGTAACTGTGTGTTTCTTTAATTTATAAATTGTTATAAATACTATATTATATAAATTTAGGTAATATTATAGAAAAATTCTTGTATTTTTTGTCAATACAGACATACAAATTCGAATTACCAAATTTCTTTTTACAATCTAATATTATTTAAAAAAAATAATTTTCTAAACTTTTCTAAATTTTTAAAGCGGTAAAGTTGCCGAACTTTTAACTCCCACAGTCACTTTACTCCCAATTTTAGGAAATAAAAACAACTTTTCGGCACAGTTATGCTCCGAATCAAACAGTAACTGCAACATAAAAGCCGGGAATACCGTAGGGATGGGGGTCACAAAATAGTAACGGATATAAATTAGGGAAGTCCCACAATGAGCGGAAATTTTACTGTGATCAATAGAGATGAGATTTTTAGGTCGTTAAAATTCAAAAAAAGGTACCTAAAAAGTTCGTAAAAAGTGCTATTTTAGGTCGTATAAAGTCAAAAAAAGGTACCTAAATAGGCACTAAAAAAGCTATTTTAGGTTGGTATTTCATAGTTTCTTAACCCACCAATTAGATATTAAAATTTTAATGCCCTTAATTTATTAAATAATTAATTTTTTTTAATAAAAATAAATTTTTTTTCAAATAAAAAATTAATAGAGAAAAATTAAATATAAAAAAATATTTTTTATAAATATTTTTAGTAAAATTATAGTCAAGAATAACATTTTTTCAATAAATTCACTAGTAATTAAAGAAAATTGTCCAAAAAGTCCAAAAAAGGTCGTAAAAATTAAAAAAAGGCAAAAAAGGTAAAAAAGGCAAAAACAAATAGGGCTTATATGATGTAGTTTTCCATGAAACGAATTTTGGTACTAAAAACATCTAAATAGGAGCTAAAATAAAAAAAAGGTAAAAACCTAAAAATCTCATCTCTAGTGATCAATTAAAATCAGAATCAATTCATAAGAACTCCTCAGCCCATGTAACCCCTCTATATTCCTTCAGTGGGGGGGGGGGGTTTAAGCTTCCTCAACTTATTAACTTTGCAATTTTGAAAAAAAATTGATAAGGTTTCGGTTTCAAATTGACGATTTTCTGTCATCCCAATTTTCTAAATTATCTCAAAATACCATCGGTACGAATTTAGTTGTCTAGCCAAAAATATCGGTATGTCCATAACGAAAGAATTCTCAAAAATTTGCTTATCATAGCATCCATGCAAATTTGAAAAAAAAATACGATAACGGCCTTGGGTGTCCAATAATTGATGATTTTCTTTGATTTAATTTTTAAACATTATCTCAAAATTTTACAGGTACTTTAGCTATATAGCCTAAAATATCTAGATGCCCATAAGATAATAAGATGAAAATTTGCATAAGTCTTTGTTCTGACATTTTACAATAAGTTAGCTCAAAAGTCTCATAGGATCTCGTGTCCGCGTCTCAAGATATTCAACATCAAAGATCATAAAAACCGATTTTTTTTTAGATATCGTGTTTCCTTTGCTCTAAATGACATCTGGAGTTATTAGGAATGTTGGAAAGCATAAAATTCTCTACAAATTTGGTCTTAAGCAATATTTTATACACATTACTGTTATTGATATAGAGCGCGAAGAGTGAGAAGCGGTTGGCCATATAATGATAACTAGGGTCCGGATTTGTAGGCATTTGCATGTTTTTTTTGCGTACAGGCACGTGAAAAATTTTAAAAGGGGAGCATGTTTTAGGCCTTTCTGAATCGTTTTATATAGTTTTTATTTTGCCTATAATGCATATTTTGAGTTTAAGTGCATATTTGGCGATTTGTTGCCTATAAATGCTTATTTGCTTATATTGGTATATATTTTGCATATTTAGCAAATCCAGTAATAAAATTTTAAATAATTTTAATTATTCTCTTTCTGATATTGCCGCCTTGTATTATTTAAAACAATAATTTTAATTAATATATACTTTGTCAACTGTAGGTGATTCTGTGCAATAACTGCATATTCTATTAATATTACTGCTCTATTCATGTTACCAAGAAGGTGCATGTCCCTAGCCCCCCCCCCATTTCAAATTTTGACTTCAAAATCGTCTCAATCGTTTGTGCAACCATTATTTTCGTTTGTATCCAAATAGTTTTAGAGATATTTCAAAATTAAGCTTGGGGGTGGGCTGGGAGACATGGGGGTCCCCCATTTCGAATTTTGACTCCAAAATAGTCTCAATCGTTTGTGATTCGTTTGTGCAAACATTATTTTCGTTTGTACCCAAATAGTTTTCGAGATAATTCTATTTTAAGTTGGGGGGGGGGGGGCTGGACACATGCTTTTTTGATATTCGAATTTAGAATTCAAAATAGTCTCAATCGATTATATTTCGTTTGTGCCTGTTTTTAGCGCATATTTGAGTGCTTATTTTGAAGTTTTTAGAGCATATTTTCAAGTTTTTTAGTGCCTACAAATCCGGACCCTAGATAACGCTAGGAGTGTGGAATCCAATACATAATAGGGGAGAGGGCGGAGAGTTGATTCCTAGGGAGACTTGATCCCTATTCAAAATTGGAGCTTTTGTTGAGTTTTTATTTACTATGTTGGCGTCACTGTAAAGTATGATGCCACGACTGGGAACCATAGTGATATGGGCGTCATAGGCTATGACTCATAGCTAGAAAGTGTTTATTATTTTACTGACTAAAGACTTCTTTTTTTGTACGTATTATTACTGATAAATTTCTTTAATATTTCGGTTAATTTCTGCATTGTATACAATGTTGATATTCTTGCTGCTTCTATTATTAATGGTTAACACATAAAAATTGAAACGGCTGTCTGTACCCAAACAATTTATTTATTCTGCTCAGCATGTCGTAAAGGGAGATTTGATCCCTAGAAGCGTAGTGAGACTTGATCCCGCGATCAATTGAAGAGAAGGGATCCGAACCAACTCAGAGCGGACACAAAAAGGCTGCAACCAAAGGAACAGCTCAATCAGCAGGAATTTTTACATTTAAATTTTAAATACAAATTTGATAGCTCTGTCTTCTAAATCTCAATAAAAACAGTATCTTTGTTCACTTATTTTCCTGCTCCTTTCATGTAATTCCTTCCTAAGATAACTAATAAGAAACTAATATGGACAGGGTGTAATTTTACAAAAATCTTAAGTAGGTTATTGGTATTCTAAACTCAGGGATCAAGTCTCCTACTAAATGAAGGGAGACTTGATCCTTGTAAGGTCTTATAAGATTCGTTCTGCTGAAATTTTCTATATCAATGGGAGGATTTATTTAAGGGTAATCTTGGAGCTAAGGGAGGAAAACTAAAAGTGGGATCAACTCTCCGCCCTCTCCCCTACGGTTTATAAATTATGAAGAAGCCTTAGCTATTGATTCGGCCTCACACAAGTAAATTTTGAATGTATAAGTAGTTGCTATGACGTAAATATTACTCAACCACAATAATTTGAAAGAATAAAATCTTGAACAAAAATGTGATAATTAATAATTGTGTGCTAATACAAAAAATATATTGTTTTGACCTTCGACCGATAAGATGGTCCTTTGGTAATCTCGTATAACAAAAATATTTATCTACTAATTCTTTGCAGAAAGTCGAGTTGTACCTACTATGTTCAATATGACAAAATTAACAATTTTTATTAGCATAGCGTTGATAAGTTCAACATTAGGTAAGTAAACTAACATATTATTATTGTAATTTTTTTATTGGATTTTTGCAAAGAAATTTCTAGCAAAGAGTAATTGGTGAGCGTGAATTAACATTAATAAGTTTTTACTCAAAAATCTGTTTCAACGATGATTTATTTTGGCATTTTGTTTTAGGATTGGATGCTATTCCGCCAGGTAATATCTGCAAATCTGTTGATTCATTCAAGTTTTGCAGAACTAAAATTTTTTTGAATTCGATTTTCAGAACTTGTTTTCCAACCAACGCCTTCGGAAAAAGATAGTACTCTGATTAGGTATAATTCAAGTGATCCAAGTAAATTTGAACCTTTAGTAAATACATTAGATGAATTCTTAAAACGTAAATATTCAGATTTTGACTACACATTTATTTTGATTAATCTGTTTTATCAGCTTACGACAGCAATGTAGTTAACAATCCAGATAAAAATTATTATTATTGCGAACCAGGAGTTCCACCCACACCAGATTCTGAAAAAGTCTGCATAGTTAAAATTGATCATTGGTATCCATGTCGTAACAAATTTGGTTATAATTTTAATTCTTCTACCGATGGTCCTTGTGTTTTTTTAACACTAAAACAGGTTATATTTATATATAAAAGTTACATTACTTAAATGTTCAACATTTTATTTGATTAGACGAATAGAACAATTGGATGGTTGCCCGAATTTTATAACACATCAACGATACCAAATGAAATGCCCGATTATTTACGGAAAGTCATCATCGACATCGAAAATAATGAAGGACCTGATTCAAATAAAGTAAGGCAAATTAAATTTTTTTGGAATATTTAGTCTTTGAAGAAGAAAAACATTTTTTATGCAGTATTATGCCTTTTAGCTCAAAGTTGTATGGTTAAGTTGCGAGGGATCAAATTCTGTGGATGTAGAAAATATTGGTGCCATTACTTACTTTCCTAACTCTCGATTTGACGGAAAGTATTTTCCGTATTTGAACGCCGACGATTACCTAAATCCATTAGTAGCACTTTATTTTGAAAACCCAAGACGTAAGCAAAATTCCATTTCTGTTTAAAAATTAACTTTTATGAAACTTTTTTAGGTGGAGTGTTAAATAATATCGAGTGTAAGCTTTGGGCTAAAAATATACATCGCAATACAGAATATAATCAAGGATTTATAAATTTTCAACTCTTGATTGATGATTAAAGTAAAAGAATCATCTTTATTGATATATTTTTAAAAAAATTTGAAATTTATATGTTAATCGTTTTATTGTTTCATTTCAATATCTGTGTCTTTTGTTGTCAATTTTGATAAATTATAAATTTATGTATAAGTACTGCTATAGAACCTACAATCACTTGAAGAAGGGGCTTGTTCTTTTTTGCGAAGAACAAGAGATGCAGTTTTAGGTCGTACCCAGGACCATTTTATTTTATCACCAAAATCGACAAAGGCCCCTCTACCAATTAATATTACAAATTGAAACTTAAATGTAAAAAAGAATAGGTCTCCTTTTCTATTCTGTAATAGAAATGATTTATAAATTATTTGATTATAGAGTAGATAACTGAACAACACTTTAAAAATTAATAAAATAGAAAATTTTAATTTACAAAATAATAGAAACCTAAAACTTGGTAAAATTTATTCAAAAATTTCAAGAAATACACAATTTGCAAAGTACATAATATTTTAAGTAGTAATCAAACAGGAATATCAAAACACCCTGTGTTTACATTTGCACAATATCATTGATTGTAAATTTAAAGAAGTGGCACAACTACAATTTAACAGGCATTGTATTAATATTGCCTAATATTAATAGGGGCTTTAAGACTAAAAATATTTAAGGGTTCCCGATGTAGTAACCCCTCCCCGCTCGTCTTTACGAAAAATGCCCGAGAGCTAACAATAAATAAGGCCTCTTTTATAGGCCTACATACAACTAAACATAACATCTGGTAACACAAGTGCACAATATAAACTTTTGTATTACTAATTCAACCAGTTTTAGATGCCAAAATATTTGTGACTCTATCTATCACTGTAACAACTTCAAATTACTAATACAACCAAATTTTCACTCTTTAAGTAGCATAAAAACAAAACAATTTGTTTAAAATAGATCACCAATGTTTGTCATTAAAATTAAAACATAACAAAATTTAAACCTATATTCATTACTATAATGCAGGTTAATATAGAAGAAAAGTGGAGCAGGATGGGATACCGTTGTTATTTGCTGTCTTTGTGCTACCATTTAGCGGTGATTATCATATTTATATTTTGTAAATACCGCTATACTTTGTTTACCCAACATTTGCACTTGAGCATCCGCCCAAAAAATAGAATAGAATTTTTGAAACTCCCATTTACTTAAGAGGAATCCTTCAAGTTGAAAAATACACTTTCGTAATTCAATGATATCTTGCTTATTACTCAAGAAAATTGCACAAAAGTATATATTTTTTAAAAGAGGACACTTGGACGCATACTACAGTGTTTTTATTTTTTTTAAATTCAAATTTTTTTCAAAACTTTTTTTTCAAAAAATTTGAATTAAAAAAAAATAAAAACACAGTAGTATGCGTCCAAGTGTCCTCTTTTAAAAAATATATACTTTTGTGCAATTTTCTTGAGTAATAAGCAAGATATCATTGAATTACGAAAGTGTATTTTCCAACTTCAAGGATTCCTCTTAAACAGCTTAAATACATTTTGGGGAGGAGTCTAGCTGCATATATTGGTTAGATAAAGTATAGATTGTAGCAAATAACAGTGGTACTCCTTTTTACCCACTCTATCAAATACAATAACAATGATCGTTTGTCGCAAAAATTTAAATAGAAAAACAACTTAAATTACTAATCAATAAATGTGCAATTATTTTATAAAAGTAATTCGATGGAAATTTTGTATTGCAGTGCTTATTTATAAAATAAAGTACACATTCATTTAAACAAGAGATCCTATCTAAAATAATTATTCTAATATCACAATATTTTATCAGGATCGCACCTATAAAGTAATAATATAAACTTTGGTTTGCTTCAAAATATTATAATAATAACCAGTCAAGCATTGTGCGTGTGCTACTCTCTTTTAAATGGCTAAATAGTATTTTAAAAATTATTGGAAACACGATAAGTGTTTCATTGGAATATAATCCGCTTCTCTCTTACTTCCGGCAAACCTAAAAAAATGTAATTATTATAATAAACAAAGAATTTGTGAAAATAAGCGAACCAAAGCGGTGGATGTTGGTGTAAAAATTAATCTATTGATGCATGGTTCCAACACTTAAAGCTACAATGGTCACTGCTTCTTTGCTCAATATTACATTTTTTGTTAATGATCATTTATTTAAAATGTGACCACTGTACACAGGACTCTCCTAATTATTAACGTGCGTAATTTCTTTAGTAGATCAAATATGAAATTTTATAATACAAAAAAACGTTTAAAAAAAAAAACGTTTTTTTAAACAATTCAATATTTGCTTAGGTATTGAAGATAACATGTCAACAGCTTTATCTAATATAATATTGATTAATTTATATTTACATAAATGAACTCTTAGATACAGTATCTCAAAACAGGGGCAGATCATGTAGTTTTCTAATTCAAAATTCTGTAAAACAGTTGAAACATGTAAAAAAAAAGCTTGGGATGTAGAAAAATCAACGAAAGCAAAATGGATAGTATAATGTAAACTTTCCTTATCCATATATCAATATTTGTTGAAATTCTAAGGTCTGATTTTTTTGCACAGATGGTAAAAATTCTTAGCAGTTCGTAGTATTCTTTATAGTCAGTTATTTTACTAAATATAACCAAATTTAATATGTGCAGGAATAAAAAGTTAATGATTGTTTAAATCCATGTGTTTTATATCAAGTTTTTTTGTCTTTGCTTTTTGACTTATTTGCTTGCGTTCACTCACCCTAGATTTTACATCAAAATTCGATTTTGATTTAAAAATGTTAGAAAAAAAAACAATGTTTCTACAATAAATATGTGGATTAAAAATAAAAGACCAAACACAATGGGATACAGTTGAACATAGCAGAAAATAATCATTTTGCTTAAAATTAACAACGAAATAATTAAAAAATTCACTCCATAGCGTACAAGAAGACAAAAAAACAAAGCTCGAATAATTTTTTATTTTAATAAAAGCATTACAGTCTATTTAGTTATTACAAATTCAAACAAAATATTCCATCACAGCCTGATTACGTTTCATTCCAATTTCATCTTAATCTAATTAATAACGTAAATAAAAAATTTAACTTATTTTAAGTGTGTAACACACGAGGCTGGATTTAAAGGAATAAATTTTTTATTATGTAATTCAAAAACTTTATTAGCATTACTTTTAGATACAAATTCTACTACTTATTTGTAATTACTAACGAAAAATCTGATACACTAATGTAAGATAAGTTTTCATAAATACTATTGTCTTTACAATAATATTGAAGATAAAATACAAAAATTAAAAAACCGCTCAACGTAGGGAAACAGTAACTATACCCTAACTGTACTGCAACTGTAACTGAACAAATATTTCTAATAAAAAATGACTTTTTTTAAAAGGATTTGGTAAGAACAAAATCACAATGTTACAGTACCAAGTTCTTAAAATACAACACAAAAAGCAAAAAGTTTTGGACATAAAAACAAACAAGGTAAGATATTTTGTTATCCATTGCACGCCATGGAGTGTTTTTTAAACTCACATGGAAAGATAGCCACGTGCTTGACGTCGGCGTCTTCCGACCAAATAGGCAACAAGAACTATGATCACAAATGCCGCCAAAGTACAGCCAACAGCAATAGGCACTATATCGGTAGTATCAGCAGGTTCGCAATCTTCAACTATAAAACAACAAATTGTATTTATACAAAAAAAACAGCAAAACTCAACTCACTTTTAGTAAATTCTTTGTTTTTCGACTCTTCGAATGCCTGGAATTGCACATGGCTAATATGAATTTCACCTTTTGGTTTCGCATCGACATCAGTCAAATTCAAAACTTGAATTTTATCACACTTGTAAGATTTAGACAAGCTGGTTACAAAGTCTTCGTGTTTGTATATCAAATTGAAGGTTTTATTTTTATCTTCATCTGAAAATAATTACAAAAAAATAAATAAACATGAACTCTAGCATCAAAAATTAGAATCGTTAATTTGTTTATAATATTTTTCCTATTAATTTAGGACCTGGTCGTATTATTATCAACTGTGTCAAGTGCAGATGTGCTCAACACTATTGGCTCCATGAGCACTTAACCAATACTTTCTAGTAGGGTGCTAACCTCGTTAGATAATTTAAATGGCCCACAGTAATGTCTGGTAATTAAAAATACAAACTGCTGATTAGAACTATCTCATATTTCAATGTAAACAAGTTTGATTGTGGGTACAAGTTGAAGGTAACAATAATGGTAAATTTTGGGAATTATCATTTAAAATTTTTGATAAGAAAACTGATTGAATTTTATAATTCGTTAAAATTTTGTTGACCTTAGAATTATCTGGTTTGTGGTCAACTCTTTACACAAACACCACAATTAATCTGTTCATACAAATGACTCATTAAAAAAAAACTATTCCAAGCTGACTCTTCCATAGATTTATAAACAAAATCATAAGAACCTATATTCCATGCTGTCTCATTTAATTGTAATAATATAATCATTTCACTACTCCGCAAAAACAATAAAAGAGCCACAATGTGGAAGTCTAGATCAGCGTTTCTCAATTTATTTTGGGTACGAAACACTTTCATAATCCAGGGTGGGCCATAAAGAATTTACTATTTTAAAACGTCATTGCGATCGAACGGTATGTCGGAGCGGGGTGGTGGGGATTAATTTGGTTCTTGAAAATTCAGTCACGATGGAGCGCTTTATGGATGAGTAGAGTGCACTTTGTGTAAAACATTTTTACAAAAATAGCGATTCATATTGTTGTTCGACTTTTATGTCGCTGTGTGTTCAACACTAAATCAGAAGCCACCGGGATGTCCAAGGTCAACAAGAACGGAAGAAGCAATTAACGAAGTTAGGTCTTCCATGTGCCAGAGGGTTTTCACAAATTTAAGACACAGATTCGAAGAGACGTTGCATCGAGATGGCTCACATCTGAATGATGTAATTTTAAAAAATTAAATTTCACAATTATTCGAGTCGCCTATTTCCAAAACCGGCTAAATCCATATTTTTCAGTAAATGCGTTATTGATGCCATCGGATGTAGCATATCAATACCTTACGACTGACAAAAAATTGGAGGTCTAAAATGAATTTAAAGCCTCCAAATTGTAAACCAAAGATTGTATTTACTTCCAAAACAGACTAATTCATGCATCAAATGGGTTTCAAAACCGACTAAATCCTTGCTACATACAGAAACAAATTCGGTTAAATCCAAGCAGTTATTTATACGGTTATTATAAGTTCAGAAACAAAATCGACTAAATCCAACCATGTATTTATGTATGAAGTTTGCAGAGTTGCACTAACCTGCATTATTAAACATAATTTGTAAGATTTTTTAAAATAATTAATATTATTAATTGTTCATTCAATGCAATTGATAATAAAATAATGTAATAGTTTAAAATTAATTAATAAAATAATTTTTCAAAAAAAATATAAAATTTAGTGAATTTAATTGTTGCTTTATAGCTACCTTGTTTATTATTTTCTGATTTTTTGTGAAATGGAGAGGTTTCTCAAAAATTTTAATTAGACAAAAGTTGTAGTCCATTAAATTTCCTATCCGGAATGGGGCGTCAGATTTTTTGTAAAATGTCTCTTTTGAAAGATACAGGGTTTTGAAAAAATCCAAAAGAAAAGAAAGCTTAAATTTTTCGACATTTTTTAACTTACTTTAATTCATAACTCGAAAGCCGTTGATTTTCTATATATATAAAATAATAAACTGACTGACTGACTGACTGATTGACTGACTGACTGACTGACTGACTGATATATCAACGCACAGCCCAAACTACTGGGTCCTTAGCGATGAAATTTTCCACAGAGGTTCCTGTTATCACGTAGGCGAGCACTAAGAAAGGATTTTATGAAAATCCTATCCAAAAGGGATTTATCACCTATTATCTAATTAGTGGTGACGCGCAGGAATGGACTAACGAGATTCCCATTGTCGACTTCCCTCAATTTTCCAAAACACAGCCTAAACAGGTGGGTTTACGTTTAGAAGCATGGGATTTTCATTATAAACAAAATTATACATAAATATGGGATTTATCACCTAATATCTAATTAGTGGTGACGCGCAGGAATGGATTAACGAGATTCCCACTGTAGACGTCCTTCAAGTTTCCAAAGCACAGCATAAACGGGTGGGTCTACTGTCCAGAAGCATGGAATTTTCTTTAGAAAGGAAAAGAATAAACTTTTAGAAATTAAAAAATAAAAGTGTGAGATAGGTTAGGATAGAACGAGAACCTCCGAAAAGTTGATATAGGTTGTCGTTTCTAGCGCGAGTTGAGAGAGAGAAATGAAACGTCAAACGGAATGGAAAGAAGAAGGGAAAATGAGGAAGATACAAAGAGTACGAGAGGTGAAGGTAGCCGGAAATGGGAACTGATGGGAGTTGGAGGAAGGAGTGCCACAGTAATGTTGACGCCAGGAGTAACAAGCGAGGTACGATGTGGGAGCTGTAGAGGTGGATGAGTGGAAAGAGAGCGTGCAGGACAGGACTGCATAGAGAAACTGTGGACAACATACCAGGAGAGAGAGACCGATGGAGTAGATTTTAGAGTATAGAGACGGAAGGAAAAAGGTTTATGCGCAAAAAAGTGAATTCCACGCGGACGAAGTCGCGGGCAACAGCTAGTAGACAATAAAAGGTTTAAATTAGTGCTGCAAGAAACCGTCAATTTTAAAAACCGGTTAACCGGTTTGTAAAAATACCGGTAAACCGGTTTACCGGATAGATAAAAAACCGTTTCTTACCGAACCGGTAAAAACCGTTTACCGAAAAAAACCGTGCCCGTAAAAAAAAACGTTTTACCGGTAAAACCGTGCCGGTAAAAAAACAGCATAAAGCCCGGTAAAAAAGACCGGTTATGAACTATAAAGACCGATAAAGAAACCGGCATAAAGAAAATACAGGCAAAAAAAGGTAAGAAATGCCGACAAATGACCGGTAAAATACCGGCAAAAAAACGATATAAAAAAAATCGATAAAATAAACCGGTAAGAAAAAAACCCGCAAAAAAACGGTAAGTAATGCCGACAAATAACCGGTAGAAAACCGGCAAAAGACCGATTAAACAAAACCGGTAAGAAAAAAACCGGCAAAAAACCGGTAAAATTTACCGGTTAACCGGTTTTCAGTACTAGGAAAAACCGCAGTTAACCGAGACCGGTTAACCGAAAAAACCGGTAATCGCTGACAGCAATAGTTTAAATCTAGTTTGTAGATTATTTCGCGCTCTTTAAAAAAGCACTAAACCATTTTTACTGAAAAATTAATATATTCGGTGCTATGGCCACGTGAAGGTGGAAATTAAAAAAAAATGAGGGTTTGAATTTAGAAAAAAAATTTTGTTAAATATTGTTCTTAGAAAAGTGTCCTCTATCACCACCTAAGTTATGTAAAGTGAGTGCGGGGACACCCTGTATTTGAGATTAAAATACTATAAGTCATCAAGCAATTTCACTTTCAAAATGAGTTAAATCCCTGTTCATTTCCAAATCCGGTTAAATCCAAAATACTTTTTACTGTAGTAGCTTCAATTTTCAAAATATTTTTACGGCATACAGTTTGAATGTAAACTGATATTTTTTGAATAATTTTGATGTTATTAAAATTTTAAAATAGTGTATACTTTTTATATGGCAGTTTTTCTGATCCCCTGAAAAAAATGCTAAAATGGATTTAGCCGGTTTTGGAAGTAGGCGACTCATTTATTTAATTTAAATAATAAGTTTATTTCGCTACTAGTTTTGTAAAAGTGTTTTACACAAAATGCACGCTGCTCACCCGTCAAGTTCTTCATGGTGACTGATTTTCCATGAACCAAGCTACTAATCCACACCACCCGCACCCCGTTCCGAAATACTGTTAGATCGCAATGACGTTTCAAAATAGTAAATTCTTTATGGCCTTCTCTGTATTTAAAACTGTATCACATCATTGGAATTACAAAGGTATCCAGGATACGTTGAAATTATTTGGCTGGGATTTGTTACCCCATCCACCGTAACAATAATTCTTCTGATTACCATTTGTTTTACTCCACGTCTTTACGCCTAAAAACGCTGACGACTAAGGGTGGATTGTACCACCGTCGATTAAATCTCGTTCAACTTTGAACTCAGTTCAACAACGGTTCAACCAATCAACATGGCTAAATACGGAGTTTTTAATCATGTTGATTAGTTTAGTTGAACTGAGTTCAAAGTTGAATGAGATTTAACCGACGACGTTTATACAACCCACCCTTAGGCGTAACGACGTGATACAATGGGACACGCACATGCAAATATGTGACGGATATTGCTTCAGCAGGAGGAGAGTATTTCTTGACTTTTTTGTTTTAGTTGACGTTTAGCGAAAGTAAACGTGGTACCGCTTTGAAGAGGAAATTGTCAAAGGTTCTCTTTTCACGATTCTATATCTCTGCCATTTAACAAAAAATGTTTTCAATAAATTTTTTTTTTTCGAAATGTATTATACTTTTAGCTACAGAATACCCGGGATTCAATAATAATTAATAGCTTCCCAAATAATAATAAATTCCCATATTTATCCATTGTTATTGTTGTGGTTAAGTGAACGTACGTCATAAAAAGCCAGGAGTTAAAAACACATTATGTGATGTGATGTGTAGTAAAGGTCAACTAACTAAATTTGAATATCGTAAGGTACATCCAGAAATGTGTATTAAAAGATGCAAATCGCAAAAAAATCCCGATGACCTAACACGGGGGAATAACATGATTTAATTTTACTTAAAATATTTATAATGATAATAAAAAATTATTACCTATTAATTATTGAAAATAATATTTTTTTTAATTAATGGATGGATATACCTAACTACAAAAAATATTCCTGATATTTTATATTTATTTTTAGAAAATTCCAATGCTATTGAAGAAACTTAACATTACATATTATACAAAAACAAAACCATGAAGGACATAACCGCTTTGTTAGCATAATTATTAGTTTTTTACAACAGCATAAAAATTACCACAGCAAGAAACGAAAGAAAATTAATTAGTGATTCGTACTTCATAAATCAATAAAGTAAATTCATATCAAATAATAATTGATTGCATTACAAGGTTCGTGTAAATTAGAAAAACTGACCGAAAATAATTTGAAAAGTATAGTTTTTTTTAAATACTTACTACAATTCAGTTGTTTAAAATCGAAAACATTTTTGAAATTATCTCAATAAAATGCCGGTCCTAAATTTGGATTAATATTTTTGTGTATTTTCATTTTCTAGAGTCTAGACAAATACAGTAATAAAACGTTCAAATAAATTGTGAGGCCCAGGGACCCCAGGGAATAAAATTGTGTTAACGTAATTAAAGGGTATAAATTAAATAACACAGAACATGAAATTATCAAAACATAATTTACATTATATTATTGCAGAGTCGAAATTATTATCAACTTAAGGGGATTTGTAAGAGCTGCGTTGTAATTTATATTAATTTCCACTATTTATTTCGAGCTGCAATTACAGCATCTTTTTCGAAATAAGCAAGAAATAGCAACATTTTTGACCCCTTCAACATTTTTTTCATCATCTCACAAGGAGAAGGCGCGATATTCGGGAAACAGATTTTTTTTATATTAATCGTACTTAAACATCAGTACCCCGACTTTATTTTGTGAAAGTAGTAAATAGCAAAATTCAGCCATTGTCGAAAAAAGAGTGTATCAAGTTCAATATATTACAAGCATATTACAAGATAAAAAGTTCTACTTATATATCTTGCAAAATAACAAAATATGCAATAACCGAGTTGGCCGAGGTGTTAGGAACAGAGGATTGAGAACAACGAAGCTACCAAAGCAGGTTCAAATCCCTTATTAGCTATTTTTTGCAAGTTCTTGTTTTTTAATTTTTAAAATTTTTTTTTGGTACATACTACACTACATTCAAAAATAAAATACACGTTATTAATTTTTTTTCTATTTTATGCTGCAAAACTTTTTTAATATGCTAATTTCAAACATACTTCGTTCATATTCATAAAAATCTCTCTATCGCATAGTAAAATATATCTAAAATTAATTATGTGTATTTTATCTTTGTATGTAGTGTAGTATGTATCAAAACAAAGAAAAAAAAAATTAAAAACAAAAGAAAAAAAATTGGTTCTGTCGGGATTCGATCGACCTTTTACTTGAAACGCTTTTTTCTCGAAAATGGCTGAATTTTGCGATTTACTACTTTCACAAAATAAAGTCGGGGTACTGATGTTTAAGTACGATTAATATAAAAAAAATCTGTTTCCCGAATATCGCGCCTTCCCCTTGTCAGTGAATTATTTAAAAAGAAAATTTGCACCCTCTAGAAAATTTATAACTTGATTTATATCCTTATGATTAGGAGATTTCACAACAGAACTGTGTTAAGAGCGCGCTGCAAATTTTGATGCAAAAACATGTTTCAATAGATGGCGTACCCTAAAATATTAATCTTTTATAGTTATCTTTTCACCAAAACAGAATTCTAATAATTTATAAAAGTCATATGAATAAACGATAACTAAGCTTGGCAATAAGGAAGTTTGAGCTTCCAATGTTGAATATTTGCAAGTATATTTCAAAAAGATATGCATATGTGAAAATATTGAATATATTTAAAAATATTTATCTTTGAAAGCTCAAACTTCCTTATTGCCTAGCTTTGTTATCGTTTATTCATATGACTTATATAAATTATTAGAATTCGGTTTTGGTGAAAAGAAAACTATAAAAGATTAATATTTTAGGGCACGCCATCTGTCGAAAATTGTTTTTGCATCAAAATTTGCAGCGCGCTCTTAAGTCATAATATTTGAGTTAATAAAATAAAATCTAATAAAAGAACTCTTGCAGGGTCCTACTAAATTTTCAAGGTTTACCAACACAAGATTCGAAAATTTTCCTCAACATCTTAAAACATTGTAATTTTAAAAATTACATGAGGGTCGACTTATTTATTTTATTATCAAATCATTTATTAATGAGAATAAATCAAAACGTGATTTGTCCCTGCCTTTCTCTTAAAAATTTCCATGAATTTAGCAATTTTATCTTCTAAAGGAAGTGGTCATTTAACCCTCATTAGGGCGAAAGGATCGAAGAGGAGAAAGTACAAAGTACAATTTAGTTCAGAATTCAGTAACAATTTTTGCATACTTGTAATTTAATAACATGAACCTACCAAAAAGAATAAATGAGAGGGAAGGGGTCACAATTAAGTAAATATTGTGATTGAAATGACCCTCGATTATTGATAACAGAAAATAATCCTGATAAGAAAAATAGTGAAAATATAGTTGAGGTAAAGCAACGGGGTAAAAAATTATCAAATTTCAAAAAAAGGGGAGGAGATATCACTGATTTGATCCATTTTCAGTATACCAAATTTTAAGGGGCACTTTTCAGTCCCAATCTTGATGCAAACACAAAAAATTGATTTACATATTGGAAACTACCGAGTTTAGAAATCCCTGATTCGCTGTCAGTTTATAAGAAATCGTAATGAAAAAATGTATGGTAATGAAACAATTAACACTCAATGCTAATTTCTGTATTATAATAATTACTGGAATTCACTCTAATTTATGATAAGAATCCTTATCAATCCCGATTAATATTTTACATCTTGTAAATAGCATTTTATACAATATAAAACTGTTAAAAATTAAAACATCAAATCTGCCACTTACCTATTAAACCAGGGAAGGACGAATTGTCAGGTACAACTTTCACAGAAATTTCTTGGAGGTAATATTTGTGGTTAGTCTCATTCTTCGCAAAGCTCAATATTACGCTGTCGGTGAAGTTATCCTTTTGTTTCCATTCAATTGTTATGCTTTCTGTTGCATTTTCACAAATCCCACTAGCGACTGCAGTTTTAGGAATATCAATGTATGCTAGTTTGGTTGTAGCGTTGTTTAGAAAATCGTAAGGAATTTGAATTTGTAGTGCAAATTTAACCAACAGGCAAGTACTTTTATTTGTGCCGATTACTTCCCAAACACCGGTTTCAGGATCGACTGGTGTAGGAGGTTTAGGTGGTGAAGTAGGTTTTGTCGGTTCGGTAGGCTTTGTCGGTTCGGTAGGTTTTGTTGTTGGTTCGGTAGGTTTTGTTGGTTCGGTAGGTTTTTTTGTTGGTTCGGTTGGTTTTGTTGTTGGTTCGGTAGGTTTTGTCGGTTCGGTAGGTTTCGTTGGTTCAGTAGGTTTTGTTGTTGGTTCGGTAGGTTTTGTTGGTTCGGTAGGTTTTGTCGGTTCGGTAGGTATCGGTGTTGGAGGGGTAGGTTTTGTTATTGGATCTGGTGTCGATGATGAAATATTGTGTTGTGGAGGCGGTGAATCCACAGGACTCCCTAGAAAAGACAACATTTTAACAAATTGTTCAATTTTATAATTAATCAGACATTACAGTGTGAAATGCTTGCTATGGAATTTAGTTATCTTCGGTTTATCTTTAATGACAAAGCACAATCACGTGATTAAAATGAATGGAAAAAGCGTCATTACAACTAATGATTATCAATTCGCCACTGTAATATTTGGGAAAATAAAGAGCAAAATTTTCACTTACCTGCCACAAAAGCAACTGCTAGACCAAGTAAAACTAGCAAACGTATATTTGTCATGATTTTAAAATATTTTTACTTAATAAAAATACAAACTCAGCTAATTGTAGTGTAACGTACAATGACCATTAGTTGCTCATAAATGAACTGTCACTTTTTATTTCGATCCATTATCTTTAATTGCGCATGACTGTCTGACTCAAGGTTATTTTCAAACTTTAGCGCGTATTTTCAATAATTCAAATTTTTCAAACTGGTAAACGAAACTTACTACACAAAAGGCACGTTAAAATCGTAATTTTGCATTATTCGTTATTATCAACACAATAAACTACTAACTAATCAATGTTTTTCACAATCAATTTTTATATTATACAGCACAATAATAAATAAATTATAGTGGGTAACATGTAAGTCATCTTTTATCTTATGAAACTAATGCCAATATTTGATAATTGAATATCAAAATTATCTAACATTATCTATGTGTACTAATAATAATATAATATTTTTCAAGGTCAGTAATGTAATTATACAATCTGAAAATAAAGAAAACATTCAATGTGAAAATTTTCAAAAAAATTGGAGTTGTAAAAAAAAGTTTCCAACCGCAGCTTTTTGCTTTTTACTTGCTGTCTTTAGGGAAGAGGGTCAAACACATAAATACTTTTAAAATTGTGTCGTAAAATTTGCAGAAAACTCAAATCCAACTAACTAACTATAATATAACATTCTTAGATCCATTAAAAACTAATAATTTTTGAGGGGACTAATTTGAATTTTGGGGGGCATGTCACCCCTCTCTCGCCCCTAGTTTGGCAGATAATTTTATCATTTTCAATATTTTAGAAATGGTAAGCTCAGTAGCATTATTGTGCAAAGTCTATATAGATTTGATAATATTAAATCAAAGCGAGAAAATACGCTTTTGTTACAGAACGTGATGATAGGCGCAACTAAGGGGGGGGGCTAAGCCTCCCCAAAATTCAAGTTAGCCCCCCCAAAATATCCCAATTTTTCGTTATTTTTACCCCCCACCTTAAAAAAATTGTTTGAAAACATTTTTTTAGCCCCCACAAACTTTTGACCCAAGTTGCGCCTATGAAGGTGATTAACCCAATCTCCACGTTCTCTCACAAAATCTTCGTCGTTTTCATACCCTGCGTTATGCGTCCGGGGAGAAGCTACTTTCGCTACCAAACGTTTCTTTTTTCCTTCTATCAAGCTTCCAGTCGCTTCTAAACGCTTTGGCTCCGCCCCTTTCTTTGGCTCCGCCCCTTTCAGTCTCTACAAACATTTTGGTGGGGAGCCAAAGCGTTTGGAATAGTGCTGCAAGAAACCGTCAATTTTAAAAATCGGTTAACCGGTTTGTAAAAAAACCGGTTCGATAAAAAACCGGTAAACCGGTTTACCGCAGGATAAAAAACCGTTTCTTATCAAACCGGTAAAAACCGTTTACCGGTAAAAACCGTGCCGGTAAAAAAACAGCATAAAGCCCGGTAAAAATGACCGGTTATGAACTATAAAGACCGATAAAGAAACCGGCATAAAGAAAATACAGGCAAAAAAAGGTAAGAAATGCCGACAAATAACCGGTAAAAAACCGGCAAAAGACCGATTAAACAAAACCGGTAAGAAAAAAATCGGCAAAAATCCGGTAAAATTTACCGGTAAAAAACCGGTTAACCGTTTTTCCGGTTTTCGGTATTAGTAAAAACCGCGGTTAACCGAAATCGGTTAACCGAAAAAACCGGTAATCGCTGACAGCACTAGTTTGGAAGCAATTTCGAGCCAGTGCTGCCAGTTTGGGCGACTTGTCGCCAAATGGGCAAATTGAGCATGCGCCATGGCGCCCAAAATTTTGAATTGGCGACAAAATGGGCGACTTGAGAATTTGGATTTTCATGCGGCGCCACCTATTGAAAAAGTGCAAGTTTTGAATTTTCCGCTATTGGGATAGTGCTAGATGGCGCCATGTTAAGAAAATCGTCCTTGGCACTTGGCATAGGGGAACATCCCCCCCATTAAAAATAGTTTTTTTATCCCCCCCAAACTTTTGACCCTAGTTGCGCCTATGGTCAAACAATATACGAAAAGAACAGAAATGCTCCAATCCAGATTGCAGATTACGAAGGAGATGATATAGTAATTGACATTTTTGAAGATATTGATGTGACGATTCCTTGCATATCAATTCCAAATTAATAAATTTTAATAAAAAATAAAAAATTGAAAAAAGTAAATTATTGTATTTCTAATTATATTTACGTAATACTAGGGGGGGGGGTAAAGAACAAGAGCAGGAAAAGGTGGCTAAAAAAAGAGATCGTTCAAAAAAGAGCGCCCTAAGATGGCATTTTTGTTTTTGGCGACATCTGTTAATTAATTTGGCGACCACTGAAAATAAAAACTGGCAGCACTGATTTCGACAGAAGGAAAAAAAGAAATGTTTGGTAGCGAACTAGCGAAAGTAGCTTCTCCCCGAACTCAGGGATAGTGGGTACCCAGGGCCGCCGCTAGGGGTACTTCCGCGTTTAATTTGGCCGCCCTTGTAGCCGATTTTTTTCAGTTTTTTAATACAATTTCTTAAATTTCTACTACTTATTCCCTGCCGTAAAGTAAATGACCTTTTCTAAACCCCTATTTTTGGGATTTTGGCCGCCCGTGTGTTTCGCACACTGTGAACAATAGGGCGCGCCGCCCCTGTGGGTACCTTTCGTTAGTGGTTGGCAGGTGACTTGGGTTTGCGCGGCAAATAAATAACGAATGTTCGTTTCTGCACATTAGCCACGCCCAACCACCAACGACAAATTTTATATTTGCTATTATTCTATGGCAGGGGTGTGAAACTCATTTCGCCCACGGGCCATTTTCCGACATGCAAAAGTTTGGCAGGCCATACACGAATGACCTTTTGTTTTTTTTAGGCCTATCTTTCAATTTTGGTAATACAGCCAAGGACCTCTTAAAGGTCCGTGAATACAACAAATACTATAGATTTGATAGCATATATTATATTCGCTTATAATTTTATTATGTTTTAGATTGTTGGTAGTACCACTTTAAAATAAATAAAAAATATAAAATTTATTATATTAATCTAATAAACTAATTCATATTTAATTAATTGTTATTTTCGGATTTACATTTTTTATTATCCTTAAAAATGATACCCATTGAAAAAAAAAGAAAATCCAAATCGCTTTCCCCGAGCGGGCGTCCCAGAAAAAATTTGAAAAAGCGAAGGCTTACCATGAACGAAGCTATACATGCAAATCATAATATTAGTCAAAAAGAAGTTGACGGTGGGGAGAGCTGCCTATTATTGGACGACAGCAACGTAAGTAAAAAACTTTTCCAAACAATTCAAATTGAGAAAAAAATATTGAGCGATACCTAAGTTTTCATCATTTCCCGAAATAATGAAGGGATGCAGTTTTAGGTCTTGCCCAGGACCAACCAAAACGACACGCCCCTTAAGTAAACATTTTTACAAAAATTAAAAGTTGTTTCTCCCACAGTTTTGGTATCACTGGAAATTTGTTGATGAAAAAGTTAGGTTAGGTTTCATTATTGATGAGAAAAAGTTGTGTCATAGTTTTTCTACTAAAAGTTAATTAAATATCGTTAGAAAATGAAGCCTGCAATTGTTGCCGACGAAATGTTTCCAGAAGGTGCTGGCCCATACATGGATATGGAAGAAGTCAGTTTCTTTGTGGTGAATCATTTTTTGTGCAAAATCTAATGTTTTATCTTTTAGGCTGGAGGTTCAAGCGGACTGTTGTTGGATCTTTCTGCTAACGAGAAAGCCGTTCATGCAGAATTTTTTAATGGTGGGTATCGAAAAGTATTTTTGTGTCCGGACACTAATTTGAGTAAGTTTTAGATTTCGAAGATTTGTACGACGATGATGACCTCCAATGAAAGAAACTGCAGTGATTTTGTTAATAATATATTAACTCAGTAAATTACAATGAATTGTTACCAAAACTGTGAAGGTACCAAAATGTATTTTTGTTTTTTTTTGTATTTAAATACTTCATCACAGGCCGTAGTTCCAAAATTTTAAGTTGAGTTGTACTACAATTTGCGTTTTTATGTAAAATTGATAATTATAAATCTACTCTATAAAAAATGGCATCGTTTTATTTTAGTTTTAAATCTTAATGATCAGAAGTGGGAACACTAAAATTTAAAATTATTGCGTAAATTTATAAATGGACATATTGTACATCAGTTTTAGTTTTTTGTGCTAGTAATTTTAAAAATATGATTTTTTACACAATAAATCGAAAGAGGTCTTAAGAATTTTGAAAATATATTATAATGGTAAGATTTTTTATGATTAACAATAAATTTAGTTTTACTACAATTATATCGTACTTCTATCTATGTACAAATTAATTACAGAAAAATATAATGGCTATATAATATTATGTACTTTTACGCAAGACAAATAATCGTCGATCAAAATTTATTATTGATCTCTATCTTATCTTGCATAACAAAAAATTTACAAATATTTGTAATTACATTTAAGATGATATTTACACGTTTTTTTACAACAAAACAAGTCAAAAAGATATTTAATCTTTTTATCAAGATCTACTCAAAACAGCTTTGGTCCATCATAAAAAATCATAAAATTTTCAAGTAGTAAACAATAACAAAGTTTGAATAGCCACTTGATAAAAACTGTTAAAAAAAATACACTTAAGCTAAACATTAACCAGGCGTAGTAAAATTATGCTTAATTTACATTTTAAACTCTGAATCAAATATTTAATCGCTACCGTCGATAACTACTGAAAGAACAGAGTGAGATTTTTAATTTTTAAATTAAGAAAATTGTTTTGCACCCTCGTAAATTAATGCACTAGGTGTTTTTTGCTCTTCTTTGGAAAGACACTCTCATTATCAACTTATTTCTACAAATTAACCTTACTTAAAATCATCCAATCTTTTAAAATTGCGAGTATTACATACTCGTGGATAAACAATGGACAGATACATTAGAAAAACTGTTCTCTTTTATTATTAAATCACTAATTAATTTCCAAATCGCTGGATAAGTCAGATTCTCCCTCTTCGTCTGAGAAATCTTGATGATTCGGAGAAAGCGGATCGTAGTTCGACGACTGAAGGGAGTTATCCTCATCAATTTGTGTTTCTACCAAATCTTCCACGTTTAAAAGCGACACATTGCTAGGACCAGCTGCACTCGATTCCATAATTTGGTCGATTTCATCTCCAGAAGAGTTGGCAAATTCTACAAACGCAAACTTAAAAGCATCAACTCCAAATTTTCTATTAACTTACGGTAAATGTAATCCTCCAGAGCTTTCGGAACTAAAGCTTTGATTTTCTCTAAATCCTCAGGACCACACTCCCCTTTATCCAAACCTGTTTTTCAACAAAAAACATACAATAAAACAATTCCACCATAAAATCAACTCCTTACCCATCAACATCCCGATTTCTTTTAGTACGGTCAAGTCGTCTTGCACCTGAAATTTGTCGTTAAATTGGAAGAGATATTCCATCCTAAAAAAGATGGGTTTTCAAGTTTTATTCACAACTCAAAAGATGGCAACTCACTTATCATTTGAAATGCTACAGTCAACAACAGTCTTCTTATTAGTATGTATAACAACAAAAGGTAATTCGATGTAGGAATTGGAAGCAGGAGGTCCATGTTCAACTTCGGACTTTTTATTTCGTGCCGCCAGGTTTTTGAAAGCGACTTGATTTAGAATCAAATCTTTAAGCTTGTTAGTTTTTTCTCTAATACTTATAATCCTCTTTCGCTTTTCCCTTTCCAACTGACTGCACTCTTGCACCGAGTTAGTTGGAAGCCCTAACCATCGAATTTCCTTTTTCTCCTTTGAAATGATATTCATTGCCATCAAAACGTTAAGAGCGTCGTACACTCGTCTTCTAATATTTTTTTGATCGTATTGCTATAAAAAAGTTTGTTTACACAAGTTTTTGAGTCCGGTTATGGTGCTTACTTGATCTGTAACGGAATTGTTTAAGGAATTCGTGAATTCCCCAACCAATTCGTCGGCGACTTCATTATAAGAGGTGGTTCCCTTTTTTCTGACTTTTTCACAAACTTTCATGGAGAAGTGTCGAAGTCCCTTTCCAACCTTTTCTGTCTTTCTGCGTTTGCTGAATAGAAAATAATGCAATTAGTTAACTTACAAGATTCAATTGTTCAACTTACTACTCTGGTGCATATTCGGGATCTATCAAGTCTTGTCTTTTTCTGGATCCACTGTGATCTAAAATTGGAGGCGATGTGTAATTTTTTTGATTCTGTTGAATTATCGACTGTGGAGTTGAAGAAGCTTGAGGTTGTATGGTTTGAATTTTTTGTGGAGTAGATGCTACCAATTTTGTGACAAGTTGATGATTTTGCTGAAAAACGATAAATTATCATTTTGAGTTATCATTCAAATTATTTCCACCAACCATTTGAGCCAATTGAGAGGGAGCAATGCGGATAGTTTTTTGTATGTACGGAGAATCGGTACGGGCATATCTGAAGGTGGTTCCAACTGGAAGTGCTTCTGCAAATTTTATTAAAGTCAATTAAGAGATCAGGTCGATTAAGTGGCAAAACTTACTGGTTACCAATTTGGAATTCCCTATTTTTAAGATCTGTGAACCAGAGGTAGTTAAAACCTGAAAAAAAAATAGGAGTTAATAAAACTTAATAATATAGCACTAAAGTTTACTTTAGGAGTAAGTAAGAAGTAATATAACTCCTGATCTAAAGACTCTTTGGAATCTACGTTAAACAGTAGGTTCTATTAGTGGGTATTTTTTAAATCTAGGGCTAGGGGTCATTCAAGCTTTATATTGCAAGGAAAGAGTACATACGGCAGCCCATTTTTATTAAAGAATTGGATTTAATTACAAATTAAGTAATTTCGTCTTGAGATTTTACAGTTAAAATTCTTTTTAAATTTATTTTCCTAGTGTTTTTCAAATGTTGTGTGCAAAAGTTTACATAACATGAGGAATGCTTCCAACCTAGGTCATGTTCAAAGACTTCGCCCATCACAAAGGCCTGAACCAACTTGTAGCCAGCGCCATGATAAGGCAACCTTCCAAATCTCCAACCCAAACACTAATGGTCAACATTTTTTTGTTAAATATATTGGATTTACATAGTCAGCATTATTAATACAGGCAAAGTTCCTATCAAATTTTGGTGTGATTTTTGATTTTATTCAATTGCAACTGATCCAAATAAATATAACAATATGTCAATATGTTATGGCGGGGGGGGGAACCCTCCAGTGCCTACAAACCATAGAATATAAGATTTACAATAGAAGGGAAACTTCCATGTTAAAAGTTTAGACAGTCTTAAACTGTCTTATCGTTGCGCCCCCTGGGTGTCATGGGTCAACTAATACGTATCTTTACATTTTATTCCACTATATTTAAATTTAAATTACACAAATTAACTATTTTTCACTGTTTTTATTTGATAATCGTCTTAAAATTCCAATTTATAGGATATTCTATGATAATAGGTAATGTTATTCTGTACTTTTCTAAATAATTATTGAAACAGCGCCATCTTAAGAAAATCCGCCAACTAAAATACCATTAATATCAGGGTCTAATATTTTCCTATGAAGTTTCTACACCGTGCTACAAACATATTTATTACTAGGCGGTTCTGCGGCCTTTGGCCGCCTTCACCCCCTAAGAGTGTCGGATGTGGTTGTTCGGCCTTCGGCCTCACAGGGTGGAGGGACAGTGGGAATCTCGTTAATGCATTCCTTTTTGTCCTAATCCTAATATGTTGACCATTAATTAAAACAAAAATTTCACATGTAAAAAAAATAGTTCCAGGTTTGGATTTTGGAAACAGTAATAATTTCGAATTTTTTGTTTTATCATCTACCCTGTATCGCTTCCCTTTTGCCCGCAGTTATTGCTATTGGGAAGGGGGTATCCCCGGCTATACCGGTGGATCTACCTTTTAAAGACCTTCTCTTTAAAAAATAGTATATTATACACCGAGGGAGTAAAGTGCCACTTTTCGTCATGAGGGTAAAGGTTTTTTACACGAGACGCACTTACTTAATTATTTAATTACTTAATCCTTTCCCCTTTCAATGAATGCCGGGGCGGCAAAACAAAAAGGTCGTCGTAAGGGGGCGTAGCCAACTTTTTTTTTAAGTGTTTATTAAATGTACAATTTATTTACAACAAAATACAGATATACATGAGTAATTTTTCCACCTAATTCGAAAAACTTTCTAAAGCCGTTGATCTGATCGCTTTTTACTGAAAAGTAGGGGTAAGTTCTACAAAACCGGATAGTCTGGTAATACCGGATAGCGTATGTTCGCTTAGAAACGCTGACGCTATCTCTCGAATTCATGCGGAAGCATATTTTACTTGATAAGAAAGTAAACTTATTGTAGACAAAGAACCGCATATATGTATTATTTTCGGTCAAGATAGGTTTGAAAAAAGTGCGTTCTAGAATTATTGTGATTTTTTGCAAGTGGATTTTGAATCAAAACTTTTTTGTGGAAAAGGTGGTTATTATTAGGAAAGTACACTATGTTAAAGTACATGAAAAGAGGTTCATTCGCATGTGATTGTTTTCAATTTTTTTTTCGTAATTTAATTGTGAAATTTACATTTAAACATTTTTTCTTCGAGTCTTACAAAACCGGATATAAATTTGTCCTCTAAAATCGGATATGTTTTTTTGGGTATTTAATTTTTTATAATAGTATTTTTTGATAATAAGTGGACTGTATTTAACTGTAGTTAACTTTAAAAACTTGAAACTTAAAATTAACGACTGCACCCCTGGATTCTTTGAATATGAATTTCGGGGTGCAATGCAAACAGACCTTCTCAAGTTCCTCACCCTGTAGGTCAGCTGCCGTGGGTTCGAAGTCTTTCCGACATTTTGAGACCCCTTACAAACCTTATTTTGCGAGCGATCGCGGCTTTGGAACAAAAAGGTCTCCCGATAGGACCGTGGAGAGGTTCAGCCCTTTCCCCCTTTCATCGCACCTGACGTTTTTCGGTGGTACTCGTGACTGAAATCGTGTTTTTTTGTCGTTAATCAATTCCTGCGCATCAGCATATCGTTAATCCATTCATGCGCGTCACCACTAATCAAGTAGTGCGTGATAAATCCCGTTTGAATAGGCTTTCCGTAAAATCCGTTCTTAGTGTTCACCTACATCATATAAGGAACTTGTGTGCCAAATTTCATGCTTTTAGACCCACCGGTTTAGGCTGTGCGTTGTCTGTCAGTTGTGGTTTTTATTAAGTGGGAAAGAGGGGCATTTAAATTTTGATGCGAAAACATGTTTCAAAAGATGGCGCGCCCTAAAATATTCTAAGAATCTTTTCACCAATACAGAATTCTAATAATTTATAAAAGTCATATGAATAAACGATAACTAATTTAGGGAATGAGGAAGTTTGAGCTTTCAAAGTTAAATATTTTTAAAAATATACTTGTAAATATTCAACATTGGAAGCTCAAACTTCCTCATTCCCTAAATTAGTTATCATTTATTCATATGACTTTTATAAATTATTAGAATTCTGTATTGGTGAAAAGATTCTTAGAATATTTTAGGGCGCGCCATCTTTTGAAACATGTTTACGCATCAAAATTTAAATGCCCCTCTTAACAGTATAATCTTGACTTGTCTGAGACCTTCATTTTAAACTACGAGAGAAGCGCCTTAAATAATGCACTTAAACTTTATCAAATAAATCTTAAGGGTGCGATTTTAAAAATAAAAGGGCCGAAACGTTGATAAAAATTTATTAATTAGACCTATAACCTTGAGAAGAAATTAAATTTATTATTCAAATAAGGTCAATTATAAATTACCTGCTATCTGAAATCTTATTTTAGTAAAATTTATGAAACATTTTAATTTGAAAACAATTTTTGTAGGATGAGGTAACTAACTGACCCCCCCCCTTCTCTTTAGGACAACCCAGACCAGGCAATTTGTACTTAAATATTATTCATATACATTAAATAAATAGGACATTTAGGCCCAGTTTATCAATCTCTAGTTATTGTTCCAAGTAAATTTATCTGATAAGTAAATTTTAAAGGCCCTAAATAAGCCTTTAAGAGGGGCATTTAAATTTTGATGCGAAAACATGTTTCAAAAGATGGCGCGCCCTAAAATATTCTAAGAATCTTTTCACCAATACAGAATTCTAATAATTTATAAGTCATATGAATAAACGATAACTAATTTAGGGAATGAGGAAGTTTGAGCTTTCAAAGTTAAATATTTTTAAAAATATTCAATATTTTCAAATATGAATATCTTTTTGAAATATACTTGTAAATATTCAACATTGGAAGCTCAAACTTCCTCATTCCCTAAATTAGTTATCGTTTATTCATATGACTTTTATAAATTATTAGAATTCTGTATTGGTGAAAAGATTCTTAGAATATTTTAGGGCGCGCCATCTTTTGAAACATGTTTTCGCATCAAAATTTAAATGCCCCTCTTAAAGTTTAAAGGGTCCTTTTAGGGCCTTTAAAATTTACTTGGAACATTAACTAGAGATTGATAAACTGGGCCTTAAAAGAAAATAAATAATCAATCAATAAATATAAAATTAAATAATTTGAATTATTTAAAGCTTTAACTTTGAACTTTTGACCAGGGTTATGCCCTGTTCATAAATCTTTTAACAAACCCATAGAAAAGATAAGTTATGGTCGATTTATATTCATTTTATTTATCACTTATCATTAAGGGGGGGGATTTGTAGGCATTTGCCTTTTTTGATTCCGTACAGGCTCTGAAATTTTTTTTGCAGCAAAATGTGTTTTGCGACTTGGCGATCATTTTAAACCACTTTTTAATATGCCTATTTTGTACATTTAGTGCTTTTTTTCATCTAATGCGCCTAAATGGCTTTTTTTAATTGATTTTGTCCTATAATTTGCCTAAATTTGTAAGTATGTAAGTATTTTTGAATGAATACCACGTACAAATTTTAAATAAGAGACAGGGCCGTAGATAAGGGGGGGTTTGGGGGTTCAACCCCCCCCCTCATGGGAGTGCGAGATATTAAAAAAAGGGCCTAAAATTTTTTTGTCGTGAAAATCCCCCCCCCCATGGCATAAAACAAACTTGACCAAAACTATGACCAGTCATGTTACCATTACCATAGATGTCAATTCATATTTATTTGTACTAATGCAGTTAGTGTCACTTCACTTCTTCATGTTGATATATTGAGGGATGATTCAGACAGTTATTGGAGCTATTACTAGGTAATTTTACAATGTGGCCCTTTGCCGATCCTTAATTTTAAGTTATTTAGGAAATACCCCGAAAAACCTCATTTTTTGTGTATGCATATGCTCCCGTTACTTCTTGTGATGAAGAGCGGTGAATCTGTGAGAAGTTTTTTTACTCCAGAAAATTTGAAAAAAGCTTTAATTTGTTATATAAATGTTTAATTATTTTAATGATTAGTTTTAATACTTAGTGGTTTTCTTTATTTTAATTATTTAATTGTGTATTTTTGACTGCCTATTAGTGCCTATAATCTAATTTTTTGATGCCCAATTGCCTGCCTATTTTGGCAATTTTCAGTGCCTAAAAATCCGGGCCTTACTTATCATTTAACATGCCAATGTGTACATGTCTGCACCCCCATCCAACTATTTCGCGAATCCGCGACGGTTGAGACCGAGGGGTAAATCACTTCAAAAATCTGTTGTACATCAAGGCAAAATCCAGATTATAATCTATAAAATTCTTCATTAAACATCCAATCAATCCTTGTTTCAATCTCTACAATCTTTATAAGGATTGCAATCCATTGTACGGTTTAAACCTTAGTGAATTACCCCTCGGTTGAGGCTTAACATGAAAAATTTGGAAACTCATTGAGGCTAAAACGAATGACACCAAATTCACCCTAAAATTGTTTAAAATGATGACGGTGATCATTTACAAATTTAAGTAGGATTCGTTTTTTAATCAGATAAAAATTTTAATTTGAACAAATATAATTAAAATTGAGGATTATCAAAAGAAACTTGAAAAGTGAAATACTCTTAACTTTGCATAAAATGAAATTAAAATGGTGGGAATGGAAGCCCATTCAAAGCTCTATCGATAGACATCAATTTCACAAAAAAATTCTAAATAAGAGCAAAAATAAAAAATATGTCCCCCCTCCAATAATGTTGCAAACAACTCTGATTGTTGAAGCTCAAACGTTTGACACCAAATTCACCCTAAATACCACGGGGGGGGGGGCATGTCTACAGCCCCATATTTCCTATTTCACCCCAAAATTCGATTTGGGAGGGGGGACAGCGACATGAACCTTCAGACAGTGTTAAAATAAGAAAGGGCTTTGCAAAGTAATTATTAGCGTTTCGGTTGCGATAACAAACAGCCAAATTTTGTTAAAAATTGGTGAAGATAATAATTCCGTATTTTTCATGTAACCTTTTCAAATCTGAAAGCTAACTTTTTGTTTCTAAGTATAACCGTTAAAGCCGAAATTAAGAAATCAAAAAGATCTTTGTTTAGTGAGTTTAATTTCCAATGTTGATCATACACAAATTGTCACTCGATAAATTAGTCGCTTCATACAAAAAAGTTAGTTTTGGTTGTACCTACCTGTGCCGTGTCTTGATCAGAATGTTGAGACTTCAAAATTTTGATAGTTTGCCCGGTGGTGGTCATTATACCACTAACGGCTTTTCCATCAGCCTGAACAAACTTTACAACTTGGGGCTGACCTAAACATAAATAAAAAATGTTAATTGACAAATTTCAACTCGGATTATTGCGTCTTAAGAATGATTCAAGGCGATATTCTTCGGTTATCTAAATGTAATTATATAAAGCAAACGTTTTAAAATGCACCCTATTGGCAATTTTATACAAAAATGAGCTTTTTTTGTAATTTTATTTAGAAATACCTTCAAGATTGGTCGTATGCATAGCAAAAATTGATACACTTACCATTGGTGTCCTGCAAAACCCAACTGGTAGTATTACTTTGTTGCGTCATCATTGATAATGTAACTGCTAAAAAATTCCAATTTTAAGTCTTAAATTTAAATACGAGCCCCGACTTTTTGCAATTTATTGGTACAAAGTGGTCGAGTAGTCAAGGGTAAGACCAAAATGGCGACTCCAACAGTACAACATTTTAAAGCAAAATTCGAAAAATTCCCGTGATCAAATTTTATATGCCGATATTAATCATGTACAGTTTTTATCACACTATCACATAGTAAAATATTTAGTTTCTTAAAATACGAAATTAAATCGTAAAGACAAATTTAAAGACATGCGATTTTGTTCACACACATCTGGGATCAGCTTTGGCGGCGGACACAAAGTCTCGCTTTTCATTGGTCGAAGCCGTCACATGGTACTTAGACGCTTCCCAACATCGTCGCTAGGAGATGTTACCACGTTTGGACGAAAATATTAAAAATCCTACCTCTTCTCTTCTATCAAATTTTAAATAATTTTTAGGCTAACATTTAGATTAAAAGCACTTTTACTTATTTCAGCTGAAGATGGTCTACATTTTACACCTTGCCAATCGAAAATTAAAAAATAAAGATTACAATTTGAATAGCGCCCTCTAGCCTCGAACGGGTACACTATAATTTCAAAACTGACAGACGTCAAACGTCAAATTAAAACGTAAACACCTTTAAAGATGGATGCCGATACCGCAATAGCGGAGTTAATGCCACACAATGTTTTAGAAGTAATATTTTCCTATTTAAATCTTCACGATCTTCGAACCTGTTCATTAGTATGTAAGCAATGGTATATATTTTTAAATGACGAGAATAACGACGTATGGAGGTTACATTGTGTTAGAAAATTAGCCGAAGAAGCACTCAAGTCGGATATACTTTCGTCGGTGCCCACATATAAAACAAAATTACGAGCGTTTTATCACGCGTGGAATCCCAACGACTGTTCAAGAAATATTTATATTAAACCCAACGGTTTTACGTTGCATAGGAATCCTGTCGCACAGAGTACGGATGCTTCCAGAGGTAAAATTGGTTTCAGGCATGGGAGGCACGCGTGGGAGGTGATTTGGGAAGGTCCTTTAGGAACCGTAGCGGTTATTGGTATTTCTACAAAAGACACACCTTTACAATGCCACGGATATGTGGCACTTTTGGGATCGGACGATCAGAGTTGGGGTTGGAATCTCGTAGATAATCATTTGTTACATAATGGTGATGCTCAGGGAAATTACCCTCTGTTAAATAATGCTCCCAAATATCAGGTAACTTTTTTGCCAATTGTTTTACCTGCCAATTTCATTTTCTGATTGTAGGTCGGGGAAAGAATTAGAGTTATTTTAGACTGTGATGACAACACATTGTCGTTTGAGAAAAATTATGAATTTTTAGGCGTTGCTTTTAGAGGTATGTAAGTTTTATGGTTGTTTGCATGATGAAACCACTACAAAGTTGACTTTAGATTTTGTTTAATTAGAGCATGATTTGTGTTGAAATAAATGAATAATGCAAGTGTGTTTGGGTAGGTTTACCAGACAAAAAGCTTTATCCAACGGTATCGGCTGTTTATGGCAATACAGAAGTTTCCATGGTATATCTCGGACCGCCTCTTGATGGCTAACATTTTATTTTGATTTTTTTAGCCTAAATATTTGAATGAGAGATTTTTGTAATCTGTTTAAAAAGGTGGTTTTTAAGGATGGTCAGGTTTGCCAATGTGATAAATTACACTGCAGTAATCCAGTACTAGTTTTTAAGCATTTTGTCAAATTTTGTTACTAATTTTTTATATTATTGTTTATTTCTGCGGAGGTTTGTAATAGATAAATACAGGGTGGTTTTCATCAGGAAGCTGGTTAAAGTTTACCTGCACAGGCGCTTAGGAGCCTCTAAATCATAGATTTCAGTTTATAAGAATGGTTTAATTTGCACCGCCCCCCAACCACACCTGAATGCTCCCCAGAGCTAGAAATCGCCCACAGGGGGCGGATTTGCAATAATTGCATTATGTTTGGCACATAAATGTGAAAGAAATCTTCTCAAAAAGTCGCCAAATATGGCTATTGTACAAATTACTTGTCAACTTTAACTGTGCTTTATATGAATTTCATCTAGAAAGAAAAAAGTTAGGTGGATAATTCCCCCCCCTCCCCCACTGTTCCTATGCGCCTGTACCTGCAAGGGGTGATTGATGTAGGTTTTGCTGAAAATTTGTCTTGTCAAATTCGTTACCTTCCTCTGCTCCATTATCATCAGGCATTGTAGTGCTTATTTTAGGTCCGTCCTTTTCTTCCAAAAATAAGATTTTTAAGAATATAATTTACTACTTGAAAAAATTGATTCGTTTATCATTAAATGGCCCTTTAATGTATGCAAACTATGCATATTTTTAATTAATTTTTATTGCATGTAATTAACGTGCGTGAAATTGTTTTTTATTTTTTTTTATTTATTCTCGATTGTTCAAAATTTGTTCCTAAAGCAATTTTTAATTTTGCTTTCTTTGAAATTATATATTTTTGTTTATTGTTCTCATTATTTTTTGAGAACAATAAATAAAAATTGCAATTTCAAACAAGGACATTAAAGAGTTTTTTTTCGATTTTTTTGATTATTTTTGAGAACAAATAAGAAAAATTATAATTTCAAAAAATGGAGGCTAACTTCACGCACGTATGTAATTAACTCGATAATTTTTATATTAATTTAGTATTAGGTATTTAACGTTTTGTATGAAACACATAAAAATGCATTCACTCTACTATCGGAATAAAAAGTACTGACCCCTGAGTTAGCAGTGAAAAAAATATATTATATCAATTGTTTAGTGCTAAATATCATACAGTCAAAACCATAGAATATAAGATTTACAATAGAAGGGAAACTTCCATGTTAAAAGTTTAGACAGTCTTAAACTGTCTTATCGTTGCCCCCCCTGGGTGTCATGGGTCAACTAATACGTATCTTTACATTTTATTCCACTATATTTAAATTTAAATTACACAAATTAACTATTTTTCACTGTTTTAATTTGATAATCGTCTTAAAATTCCAATTTATAGGATATTCTATGATAATAGGTAATGTTATTCTGTACTTTTCTAAATAATTATTGAAACAGCGCCATCTTAAGAAAATCCGCCAACTAAAATACCATTAATATCAGGGTCTAATATTTTCCTATGAAGTTTCTACACCGTGGTCAAAACTCTCTAAATCAACCTCTCTTTAATTCGAAATATTCTCTAAATCGAATTATTTATTTGGCACGTCCAACTAACATACAATCCAATTCTTACTCTCTAATTCGAACTCCCCCTAATTCGAACAAATTTTAATACATTATGAGAATTCGATTTAGAGGGTTTTGACTATTAAAATTTTATACTTCTAATTGTGATATTTAAAGAAAAGAGCCTTTTTATAATAAACGATTCAATTGTAATTATAGTTAATTACGTGCCACCCTGTACGAATTTTATTATGTGTTTGTGTTTGAGTTTTTGTTTTTTTAAGCAATCGAATTTATATTATGCTAATAGTTTAAAAAGGTTGTGGTACCAGCAATAGCATAAAATTAGTACCATTGCTTGTAGTAAAGACTGTCTAGTTAATTATGAATTTTTTAAAATTAATTTAGTCTGTAAATTGGATGTATACCATGTATATATTCATTTTCGTCTCTGTACAGTAATCTCAAAGTTTTTCTACTCAAATAGTAGATTGTAGAGTTTGCTAAGCTGTGTATTATTTAAAATTTCACTTGCCAAGTGAAAAAACCGCGAAGATAATTCCAAAAAATAAGTAAGAAGCGAACTGTTATTTTGTTGCATTTCAAGGTTATTGTAAATTTCACTTGCCTAATTAATTCCTTGAGATACAATGAAAAATAAAAGGCTCGCTTTTTGCAAATTTCACAATTTTAAAAATTCAAAAACCAAAATGACAACTGGCCTTACTTTTTAATTTTGTATTGATGGTAGTAAATTCTTGCAATTAACACATTTATACGTCCTGCACCGTTCATATTTGATAATTATCTTGTTAATTCGTACGTAATTCAATTTGTCTGTGCCAATTTATATGATTCGTGCACAGGTTTTTAATCATGTAAAATTATTCTTCCATTATGAAGAGGAAAAATACTTTTTTTAATCATCAATTTTAGTACAAATTATTGAGTTACCACGCAAAGTGAGCAGAACATAATTATTATACTGTGTAGGTCATTCCAGGACTCTCTTGGATTTGTTTGTTTTTTCAAAATTACAAAGTTTCTTCTTTTTTTACCAAATTCACGATTTTGTTGGAGAAAACCATTGTTGCCTTTATACGAGTCGGCAAGAATCTTAGATTAGGATTTTATAGTGTCTAAATCATAAAATTGTAATTAATTAACTTAAAGGTATTGTAAGAATTTTATATGAGGAATTTTATTGAAATGCTATACTAATAATTATTATTCTTATAAGTACATACCTTTTTTTATTGTGATTTTATTATTGTGTACCTTGATATTTTGTTCTCTGTGATATTATTTAATATTTTATTAATTATTTATTTTTCAATGATGCAATATTTATTTATTTGCAACACCGGGTTTACATGCCTCTTTCTGACTAATCAGCACTTTTTGCCATCGACTGTTTTCTGATTGGTAAATATTTTTAACGTACAGCACAGTCTCATTCCTGTAAACCCAGTGTTACAATCGAATTTTTTCGCGTTTAGCTACATTCCAAAGAAAACATTTTTTTGTACACAAAAAATTATACTTTTTTTTTTACAGTAAAACAGTTTTCATTTAAGTGAGGATCTTATTTATTCTGTCATCATAAGAAATCATTTGATTTTCATATTGAACCCAATTCCCATCTCAAAAGTAGCTTCAAAATTATGTTAGAAATATTGTAACACTTTTTGTTAAATAAATCCTCATTTAATACGAAAACATTGCTCACTTTTAAATTATATTTTATTGTAAATATGATATTTATGATATGCCATCTTAGAAATGTGTAATTAAAAATCTCCTATCTTTATTTTAATTTAATCATGGCCATTCATAGCGTCCAGTAACGTATGAAAGTGACTTATTCAAAATATTTACATTCCAATCATACAGGACAGTTGGTATACGAAATGTTAAAATAAATATTGTAACTTTTACTTCATTGGAACCTATGAATATCCACAATTGATTTTTAAAATTGTACAAATTACTTTTTACTTTGCCATTACATATTTCTAAAATGCAAAATGTTGTATGAAATGTTTGTGAATAGTATGAATAAATATCGATTATAAAATATTTTAGTTTAATTTTCTTTTTCCTTTTACCCCTCAATTACTTGAAAATAGTTTTTAAGTGGTTTTAAACTCAATTAACGTCGAATCCCAAATTTAAAAAAGTTTTGGACAAAATTTGTTGCTGCAGTGTTCTGTATGTTTTTATCAGCTGTGTTCTGCTCAGCTGGAGAATTTCCTGTGTTCTTTTTTTCCTGGAGGAATCTCCAATGAACTTTCGCGACTGCATTAGTCCCGAAAGAGCCTTCCAGTACATAAGGTGTTATTTTTTTCTGTGGTTCCTTAACCCTCCAGTAGGCGCGTGATTTACGCTTGTAGACAAGCCCTGTTTCACAACTAATAAAACCAATAATTTACCACTTTAAAAGTTCAAAAACTACTGGATCCGAAAGATTGACTAATTTTTGTCAGCTACTCAAAGATGCAACCGATATAATTCGAACTGTTACGAGCCATGGCGGTTTAAAGAAGGCTTAAAAAAGCATGGTCTACGGTGCGGTAGACCACGCGACCACTGGAGGGTTAATAGTCCCCTTTGCGGTCTGATACGCTATCGCACAAGTTTGTTTTGGACCTACCAGGTGTTTTCCTGCAGCTTCCTTAGCAAGTGAGTCTGATTCTCTGAATAAATTGGGGATGCTGATATTATGGTATGATCAGGTGTGCAAGGACTGCAATTTGGTTAAAATTGGTTATTTTTTTGTATTAGTAAGGAATCTATAATTGATATTTTTTTGATTGATAATTTTTAAATTTTTTGATATTGACCAGGTTTTTTATGTATTTGCCCCACTGTGCAACTTCAATAACGCATTCTAACCAGATCTAAATGCTGTTCAAATGAGGACCTATGGAAGCATTCTAGAAAATAGATTTATCTCATGAGCATCACACAGGAATCCGAATTGAAAACAATGACAGAAATCCCTTCAATCCAAAGAAATTAAAATTTTTAATCAATCCGGCATATTCTCAATCAACTTTTTTTTAATTAATCCTCAATTTGCCAACTGCATTAACTAAAATTCGTAAACTTAATTTTGTTGGAAACATTAAAAAGAAAAGTGCCAATTTTTTTAGCGATTTTGTTAACCAAGTAAAAATATTGGGGGAAGTTCATCTCCCTCATTTTATGGATCCGCCCCTGGGAGGGGGCAGCTGCCTTGACCTTCACAATTTTTGAGGCCGCACTTTTTTAAGTTTTTATCGCTCATCATAAAAAAATAATATTCATGAACAAAATTTTTAATTTTGAAGGTAGGAGGGGAGCATCAAAAACATTAATTGCTTCAGGCCCTCCATTTTCTTCATATTTGTAGGTTTTACAGTTTAAAAGCATTTTAAAGTTAATAAATAAAAAATTAGTTATTACCTCTTGAGGATGATTATTATATGAAAAATAAATTACACTTTTCGCAAAAACAATTTCATGGCTTGTCCATAGGGCCGGGCGACCATTCCTGGGGGGGGGGGTTACAAAACGTAACTTCTACTTGTAAGTGTCAGCAGGGGGGTGAGGGGATTAGCCAAATGTGACGTCTGCATAAAAATTCAAGTTTTGAAAATTGTAAGAACATTATGCTTTGTTATTTTGTAAAATAATTTATTTGCCATATCGCTTCTCTAACTTTTAACTATAAATTAGAAGCGGTCGGCAACCGGTGGTCCGTGGCGTAATTTTAGTGGTCTGCGAAAAAATTCTGACGTTATTTAAATTTGCTGAGTTCATTTAAAAAAAAGTTATTTAAAAAATAAATTGTGTTTAAGCTGTCTCCAGTGGCGGATTCTCGGAGAGGCCTCAAAATTCAGCTCTCAAAATAAAAAAAAATATTTTATTTAATTATTAAAACAGTGAGACAGGGAAATAACATTGAAAATTAACCAATATAAAATTACAACTGCTTGGCTAATATAAAAGTTTGCTGATGTTCAGGTTGTATTAATTATGAAAATTGAAACTTATTCGTACTATAAGAATTAGCTCATTAGGTAAAATAGTTAAAAATTTAAAAGAACCGACTTTCAAAAGTCCATGAGGAATTTCTAGTTAGATAGCAACATTTGGTGAAAATTTGATGGACCTAATTTTATAAAATGTTTTATACAAATTGGGCATTAAAACCAGGTTTTAATGTGCAATATTCCATAACATAAAATAGATAACATTTTCAAAAAAAGTCGCCTGCGGCGCTAATGAACGGCGCCTCTCGCCCTGTGTGACAGAGATTGAAGGTAGTGAAAATATTTAGAAGGACTCCTCAAAAGTTCTAAAACAGCCACTGGCTATATGTAAAAAATTTACCTCGCGTGTTGCTCGGAGCACATGTAAGCGTGGGATTCAGTAAGTTTAGTTAATTATGATATAGGGCTAAAACAAAGGTATTCAAAAAAAATTTAGCGTTCAAAGTAAACAATTAAAAAGTTGGTGGTGCGCGAAATTTAAATTGCGAATTTAGTGGTCCGCAATACCTAAAAGTAACCGCTGAATTAGACTATCGTTTCTCAATCATATGTGTCCCCCCCCAAGAACTAAAGAGAGAAAAAAAGCACGCAAACCTTCTAGACTCTAGAGTTTGGCGACTCACCTTATACCTGTGGCGACCCACAAGTTGAGAAACGATGAATTAGACAAAATCCTATCTGCAGTATTTGTTATTATTTATTAAAATTAACTATAAATTATGAAATAGCGGCATCTGAGGTTCTATTAAAATTACTACTTAAGTATACTAAAAATAGAAAAAATAAATCATATTTTATTCTACAGAGCCATCGCCCCCCCCCCACCGACTACCTGACCTTCCCCAAAATTTGTTCATGCCCACTATCACCCCCCTAGGACTAGAAATCGTCCACGGGGGGGGGGGCGATCGCCCACTTTGAGAACCACTATTCAAAATTATAAGCTAAGCCTTAGTCCTCCACGGTGCCATTAAGACACAAATCAAGACCGAAATATCTTTGACCATTGCACACTGCCGTTTATCTTAATGTTGCTTTGTGGAAAATTTGACATGCTGCAGCAGGAACTAAATATTTTAAATAAATTGAAAAAAGTATAGATAATAATAAGGCACCCCTAATGATTTCTCATGGTTGCGTACATAAACATTTGGATTTTAGTAAGTTTTCATTTTAGAAAGCTTTATAAAATAAAATTAGTTTTGACATATTAACATGTGGATTGTTTTTAATTTCTGTGTTTCTGTGTTTAATTTCAATGGAGTATTTTTTATTTAAAATTTTTGATAAAAATTTAATTGTGTTCAAATATCTTAAATTTAATGGAAATATTAATACCGTTGTAATAAATACAGGAAAAATAACGAAAAAATTCTAAGTCCTAAGATGCAGATTTGCAGATATTTTGATTTCAAGGCAATTTTTGATTTAAATTTTTTGATTAAATTTTAATTTTGTTCAAATATTCTGAAATTTAATGAAAATATTAATACCGTTGTAATAAACACAGGAAAAATAAGAAAAAAATTCTAAGCCCTAAGATACATTAGATTTGCACAGTTATTTTAATTTCAATGCAATTTTTTTGATTTAAAATGTTTGATAAAAATTTAATTGTGTTCAAATATTCTGAAATTTAATGGAAATATTAATACCGTTGTAATAAACACAGGAAAAATAAGGAAAAAATTCTAAGCCCTAAGATGCATTAGATTTGCAGTTATTTTGATTTTAATAAAAAATTTTATTTAAAATTTTTGATAAAAATTTAATTGTGTTCAAATATTCTGAAATTTTATGAAAATGTTAATTCTGTTGTAATAAACACAGGAAAAATAAGGAACAAATTCTAGGCCCGAAAGATGCCTTAGATTTGCAGTTATTTTGATTTTAATAAAAAATTTTATGTTTAAATTTTTTGATAAAAATTTAATTTTGTTAAAATATTCTGAAATTTTATGAAAATATTAATTTTGTAGTAATAAACACAGGAAAAATAAGGAAAAAATTCTAAGCCTTTAAGATGCCTTAGATTTGCAGATATTTTGATTTCAGTGCAATTTTTAGTAAAAAAAAGTGTCAAAAAAATAAATCGTCTGCTGTGCTGGTGAAACCCGGGTACCAGGGGTTCAAATAAATTGCTTTAGGGAGTGTAGGATTAGGGAAAAAACTTAGAGGGGTTCTAAAACCGCCACTACGTGTTCCTTTTTTGGGTACATTTTGAAGTATTTCCGAAAGTATTTTAAGCTTTGAGGAAAGACTGAGAATGAGAGAACAATTTATTTTAAACATTAAAATAATAATACATTTCTTTAAATATTTTTATTCTCTTATTATTCTTGCTTTTTTCGGCAAAATTTTGCGTTAGCACATAACGCGAAAAGCAGTTTTAATATTGGGTGTAGTAGGTATTATGCATTTTATAGTAAGGACGCCTTTTTGTTTAGGTGTACCTACTCTAAAATAATTTGTTTCTATTCTATACAGGATGTTAAAAAAAAGGTGTACCAAATTTTAGATGTGGTAAATTATTCATCTTCAGAATGTAAGTAATGTAAGAACAGTAAGTAAATAAATAGAACTTAGTAGTACATCAATACATAGTATTATTATGTACATAAAAACTGTTGACTTGCTTGCATCAATTAAGGAGGCATTAAGCAGCTATCAGAAGGACTTAATATTATCTACTCATTGATTATAATAGAATAACAGTAAATGGTCCAAAGGTTTCAAAACTGTTTCCTTTCATTATCCTACTATTAGATTATCTGCCATACATTGTTTTGTTATTTATTAATTTTACATTTAGAATAAACGCACACTATAAGTACAAGTCAACAGTATGGGACTCACAGCTTAACGTGGAATCCAAACTACGGCAACAAATAATTCGAAATGTGTGCTACAATAAAGCCTTTGGACTACTAATACACTCAAAATTTGGCACTTGCCACTTTTGAAACACTCTGTATTTGGTAAGAAGTTTTGCATTTATCTACGGTAACACTTCAATTCGAGAGCAACTCTGAATTGTATGTACATTTTATTGAAGTTTAAAATTTTACAGAATATTTCCTAAATAATCAACAATAGGTAAACCATGAAATAAAGAAATTAGGCTTAAATGTTTATCGATTTATATTATTTTTTTTATTTTTAACTTTAATTTGTATAAGGATTACTTAAATTTTCGTAGGTCTATTTAATTATTTTAGTAGGTAGGTATAGGTAGGTATAATATAATTATTGTTATAAAAAAGCTGTGAGATTACATAAAATTACCTTAAAAATACAATAAGATAAATTAAATAAAGCACACAGTTGAATTTACAATAGTTGAACGAATTAAGAAGAGGGAAAACAATATTAATAGGCAATATAGTACTATTCATATCTTTAACATTATTATATAATATACATATTGAAAATGAATGGTACATGCTAAAAATTAGCACCGTTCATCTACTTCATGTATTTATGTACCGTGTATGAATTTAAAAAAAGTGTAAGTAGTAGCGAAATACTATAAATCACAATATTGAAAATGTTGGCCTAAATGCATTTATTGTTTCAGTTTATTATGTATGTACGTAAATTTAGTTGTTTTTCTTTTTGATCAAAACATTTAAGCTATATTTATATGTTTTGTAAGTTATACTTAGCTAAAGGTACTTTTTATTAAATTTGCATTACACTAGTGCAACATTACATTTTAATTTTAAAACGAAACATTGTAAATATTTAGTTTGCCACAAAATGTTTGACAATGGACTCATAAAAATTCACGAAATATTTGTATATGTATTAGATCTTTTTAAAATTTCATTTCTAATCTATTCAGAGATATGAATTCTATATGTTTAAAATTAGTTGCCCTAATATGTCATTATTTGAAGCACTGCTACCAAGGCTCGCGTTATTGCCGACCTAAATATATCTACGAAAAATTATAGTCGATTCTAATTAATATGTTCGTGGTTACTCCTATCTATCACTTCTCCATTTGTATTTGGAGCCAATACTTCGCAGCACAACGTCTGTTTAATTTTCGTAGGCCAAAACTTTGTTAGAAAAAACGCCGAAATCAAACAAAACAATTTACATAATAATGGACAGAGTAGCGCTTGATGTAAAACAGCAAAAGACCTGTAATATGGACCTTCAAACGGATCCAAAATGGCCGGACATATCATATGATTCAAATTCACTTCGGTAGGCTAAAACGACACAAAAATAATACAGTCGATTTTGGGTATCTGAAAAGAAAAATAAGTGCGACGATAACTTACAACTGCAATTGCCTGAAGCAGAACGAAGTGGTAAAACATAAGTAAACTATAGCTAACAGCATTCCAACTGAAATCTGTGAGTTCTTCAACATTGTAGACACCTAAAAACAGGAGAGGAAAAATAAATTTGGAATTAAAATTTTGGTTTACTCACCCCCTAATCGTAAGAGGTAATAAGGCACAACGAACATTAATCCATGTTGAATCCAATATATTGCCGCTTCTAATGGCAGCTTCAATAAAAATCAACGTTGCGTATCAAAATATGATATTGGATATTACATAATATAAAAAATAATAGGGTCTACTGGATATTTGAATAAATTTCGCTCATACTTACGATTCGTGTATCGGTTTCAGGGAACAGAAAAGCCAAGAGTGGTCCATTCAAAAGATTTAAATGACATCTAAATACTGCCGTTACTATTTTATTAGGCGACGCAGCTAACAAGTAGATCTGCAAGCAAAAACATTTTCGGGTCGTCGCTCGTTTAAAATAACAAAATAAATGTCTTACTTGTATTGCCGTAGTAACGTGACAGGGATTTAACAAATATATCACAGTTTTCGAAGAAAACTTATATCCTATTTCCATGCCCCATATTATTGACATAAGTACCAAAAGGGCTCTTCTACCACTTCTGTCCCTGCGAACATAAGCTGCAGTAGGAAGAGATATTCTTCTATATCCCCAATTAAATACTATCGCCGACCCTACCAATACTATCACAGATTCCACCAGCCTACTTGCAGGATTTAAATAATTCGCACATTCCGGACCTGCATTGCGGGGCACAGTTGTGTTTACTCCGCTGTAGGCCCAATCCATTACTCACTCTAAAAGTAATGATAAAATTGTTAGGTGATTTATGTGAACAAAAGTGTTAAACATTAGACGGAAATGCTACATTAATTAATATGAACTAAATAAACATCATAGTTGGATGTTGGACAGGCAGCCAAGCAGTTAAGTTGCAAACGAACATTTTGATGCAGTAATTTCAAAAACGTTTCAATTAAAATTTTAAATTAAATCAAATCTCCCTTTATTCTCTCTATTATCCTTATTGCAACAGCAAAATTTAAGTTGCAACAATTTAGATGAATATAACCAATCATCCGAAACTTTGTAACATTATTACAGAAAATAAAAATTACAGTCGAAATAAACAGAAATTATAATGTATGTATTGTTATACTAATTACATATAAGTACCTACTAATTATTTTAAAATGTTTAATAATAAACCGTTTAGGAAAATTAGCGGTAAGTACAATAATAGTATAAGAATATTGTCGATATATTGATAATTTTTTCAAATGCTTACCACGTTAATAAGTTTTGTTTTTAGAGCACATTATAGGAATACTACGAACTATAGGAACCACAGTCGGTGAGTATTTTTCAAATATTTTAATGTTAAATCACATATAAAATATGAAACTGTGGTCGTGGTTTACCTTGCTCGTAGAACACAACACAAGAATGATTATTGTCATATTTATTGTTACATGGATCATCAAAATCTCATTTAACTTTGTTTTTAGCAAACAGGAAACTCAAATTGTATTACAACCTTGTAACTAATATTATACCTAACATAATATAATATATTACATACATCATATACATCGATAACACACATATATGGTTTTAATGCACTTAGGAAGGAAATAAATAGAAAAATCGATTACAGATAAGAAAGGAGGGAACAGTTTTAAATTTTCATCAACCCATGCAATGCTTGCGATGGTAAGTAACCTTGCATTCTCTACGGAATGCAGAGCAGCATGCCTCGTAAGATTATCAAACTTTTTAGTACAAAAAATTTCGAGTTAGGCCACTCGGAATATTCAAAACATTTCGTGCATCAGATATTTTCACCACACGAGAAAATGAAAACATTAATCTCGAGGAAATGGGTATGTACATAATATCGCATGCATTATTGTATCCCGTCAAAGGATTTATTACTTAAATCATTAATAACCAATAATGGCTTGCTGCTCGGAATAGAGAAAATTTATTATTTTTAGAACCAAAATGCTTATTCGTCCTAATAAAATTTTCAATAATGAGCGTCTCATAAATAAATAGTCGAGTAATTAAAATTTTGTAATAATAAGGAACCGACATGATTAATAGCATAAAGATGGATTCGGTGTAGCGTATTGGCTTTTTGTACTTTCTTAGTTTGTCGTCCAATGAAATTTTATTTGAAAACAATTTTCGTTGTTTTGCGAAAGACGTTGATGTATCTGGCAGGAATTTATAACATATACGAATCAATAGTAGCAAATATAGTAAGTACTTCGAGTATTTATTTAAAAATGGACAAGGTGAATTTAAGGGTGACAAGTTTGAAATGGCCATCGATAAAGGGAAGATTGCAATATTTTGAAAAATTACCAAACTTTATTTTCAAATTGTAGGAAAATTGTCAAGTCATTTGGCACAGAAAATAATATTACATGCTGGAATTGGACTTACTTACCCAAAGGTCACACCTAAAATATGTTATGGTCCAATGTTCAATTTAATTATTACCTGGCACAATAACAATAACAACAACATTAAAATAAAGTCAAATATATTATTATTTGTAATTTAAGATCGATTGGAAACGTTGAATCAGATCGATAAAATATTATATTTTATAGAATACTTGTAAATAATAAATTGAGTAATATTCTGTACATTATTAAATATTAAAATTAATTTTGATCAAAGTACAGCAGCAGGTTTAAAAATTAATAGCCGCAATTAAAATATATTAATAAAACAGGTACGTAATTGCAAAGAAACTACAAATGATTATAAATAATTGTAAATAATAATTTTATAAGGTACTTTTCGATGTAATTACAATCTAATAAACAGGGATATTTGCATGGAATAAATATTAATAATTTATATCGCGTAAATTTGTTTACCTTTAAACTTGACACTTCAAATTTTATGTTATAGAAACTTTCAAGGAATGACAGGAAAGGACAGGATGTACTACCGGCAATTAGGGAAGATAACATTAAAACTGGTCCTCTGCAAGAAAGAATATAAACCACCCAAAAAATGCAGTTTCACCGTTTTAAACCATTAGATCTTTTTGACAATCAGTATGGATTTAATTCAAGCATTCCAAAAGAGAGTGGAACTTGTCTGAGAAGCAAGAGGATAGTGAAAATGATGGAAAGTTACTTTAGCCATACAAGACTGAAGTAGAGGAAAGGGAAGAAAGTGGTTAAAGCTGTGGAGTTCTCACAATCTTGCACGATTTTTAACCAAACAGAGTGGACCTATGATGGAAATTTAAAGACGTTTGTTGATTAGGTTACGGAATCCATCATGGGCAAAAGTTGCAAGGAATCAAAGAAAAGAGGATCAACTATTAAATATTAAAATAAGAAGGATCATTGTGACTGATGTCGTTATTAGTCGCCAATTCTACCTCATCGCAAAAGAGAAACAACAACTCTTAAAGAAAGCCATCGAAAAATTATAAACATTTTGCGAAGAGTTTTCAAAGGAGAGATGGATCCATGAACTATTTTCACAGTCATCCTGTGGTATATTTTCATTATGAATAAATTCATAAATCCTTGACGACCTTGACCTTGATTTCCACATCCGTACAAAAATTATCACCGTAGCACATAAAATATAAATTATAAGGTTCAATACGGATTTTTTTCAATTATTTTGTACGGAGTGAGAATTAAGGTCAAGAAACGATAAGATTTTTTACATTTTCAATTTTAAAATTTAACATCAAAGTAGTGGAAACTCTTTACTAAAATGAAGCTATAGAGAATTCGGAAAAGTTGGTTTAAAAAGGACTCAAAGAAGTTCAAGTGTTACAACATGTCAAGTTAATAAAACGTTTTTAATTAAAAATATTAGGTCTGTACAAAATAAAAAGAAAAATCTGCAGAAATGGTGCTCATTTTTTGTCTGTAACGTAGTTTTCTAACTGTAATATTGAGAAAAGTATGATTTCACTTTTATGGTCACCCAAATTGTTGAATAATATAGGGAATGAATTTTCTTTCAAACGACAGATTTAGTATGAATCCATAACGGATACAAAAAGTCATCATATTCCATATTGGTAGCTATTCAAAGTGGCGAAATATTGTAACACAAATAATCTAAAATTTCCGAAATATGTTATCTCTTCTTTAAATAATGGAATATCTTATTTAATGGGTAATCTTTTGTACTTAAAGTTTTGATATATTTTTTTACGATTTATAAAGAATTTATTTTCTAATGAATATTAACTGATTTTTTGATGTAAAATTAATTAAAAAATTCGAAAAAGGTTAAAAGAAATTAAACATTCGAACTTTAAAAATTATATGTTAAATAGAAAATTGAAATTCATAACATCAGATTTTAAAAAGGGTAAAGGAAAACTCCAAACATTGTTTATAATTATTATTTCAGAACTTTCTAGATTATCAAGTTTGATGCGCGTTGACGCAATTATGAATAAAAAATCATAAGAGAAAATTCATTAAAAATCCTTTATTCATTTTAGGGATGCTTTGTGAACCCATATCAGATTTTATTTTAATTTAAAATGGTATCGCGGTCCGATATCTTTGTGATAAGCAGAGTAGAACGAAATTTGCAAGCTAGAGACCAAAATTTATTAAATTTAAGAGTGACAAAACTGGAAAAAGTATGTAAATTCATAGTCCGCACTTTGAGGAAAGTGCACTCGGAAATGTTAAATTAATCCTGAATAGAAAAACCGTGTTTTATCAATTTTTTCCTTCAATACGGAACAAGAATACGATTCGAAACAGTAACCAATTGAAAATAACAAAATTTTTCTCAAGTAAAGTAATTTTAGTTAAGCTTGAACAAAATGTAGTAATTTGTTAATCAATATAAAAAATGTTATCAATCTTTTATGCATAAGACATCGAAAAAGGTCAATAAAATTAAAAAAAAAGGTCATCAATAAGCAATTTCAAAATATGATAAGAGATACAATTATTATACATCTAATCTAAATAATTAATATTAAATTTAAATAATACCAATTGTAATCATAGAAATCCTTGTAACATGAACTGTTAGGTTTAATTAACCTTCTTTTTGAAAAACAATTTAAAAATTGAAGCAAAGGATTGGTTGCTATATAGAATTAATCCCTAGTTACAACTAATTCGGATTAGTAGGCCTCTAACCTCGCTATTTAATTTTTTTTTAAATGTGGTAAAACTTGAGAAAAATTCGAAGAGAAAACAACTACAAAATATATTAATGGTTTTTTATACGGGTAATACAACGAGCGGATTGTTAACTTAAGCCGGTGGTTTTGAAACTGCCAACAGTTGCATATACCGTTTTATGAAGATATTAATTTTCTGAAATCCAGGGCTAAATTTAAGTGGCTGCTTTATGAGATAATAAATTTGGATGATTTTAAATCAGTCACCAAATAAGAATTCATGGTTGAGATAGTGAAAATTGACATTAAACATACCAATTTCGATGATATTAAATCTCAGCAGATTCTTTTTGGACTGTGTTCTGAGTAGCGGAAAAGAAGAAAATTGTCAAGACGAAATTGAGGAATAAACTCGGTTATCACCTGAAGAGGAAGGACGCTTTTCAACACGAGCTGACGTTATATTGACCGATTAACTACAGAGTTCAAGTTAATGGAGGGGAAATAATTATGACGGTTGATGAACTGATAATTGCTTAGATAATGAGCGGGAAGAAAATATTTTATAAAAAATTCATTACCAACGTTTTGTAAAATTTAGGTTACATCAATTAAAAAATTGCATACACAAGCAGAAATATTTTCAAGGTGGATTTAATGAAAACTTGCCCAAACAAAATTTTAAATCTTGACACCCCATCAAGAGGAAACGTTAAAACGATTTAAACTTGATTTGGGTGATATAAATTCGGCTTATCAAAATTACCTATTTATTAAATTTTATTTCCATAATTGAGGTTTCGTGATACCCCGCCATCTGATTTTTCGAGTTCACATTTTTGCTAGAAATAAAAATTATGGAATCATTACTGTAACGATCGATTTGCACATAATCGACTTTTTTTTACGATAAACGCTGAATAATTATAAATGTAGCTTATTTTAGAATTTAATGTTAAAATAATCGATAATAGTTTTATAACAAACATTTTGATATCAATTTTCATGCCTTGCATGGTTCAAAGTTAGAAAATTATCGTGATACGAGTAACAAAATATAATAATAATCGAAGTGGTTAATTGAAATAAATAATGCCAACGGAAAATAAAGTAAACAGAGTTATTGGCTTACCAAAAATTTCATTCCACGTTGTAAATTCCAAATTTCTGCAGTGACACTGCGTTAAATCCACCTATCATTTGTGACAAGTGTCGGTTTTGAAAATATCGAATTTGTATACTTCTTCCATGGTTACAGTGACGTCTATTTTATGGGGAATGCAGCCAAAATTGATTTAGTTTATTACACACGCATTGCCGTGCTAGTGGTTGTCTATTTACTGCCCTTTTCCTATCGAGCTTTACGAGTTTTTCACGACGCGCAGCCATCTATTGATGAAAATTATAACACTTGAACAGTTTTCCGATTACAACCGATTTTCGTTTTCCTCGTAAGGTGACTCTTCCCATTCTGAAAGCAACAAAATTGTATTAAATAATTAAATTCTTAATAAAATAGTAAATAATATGTTACTTTCATTTTACATTATAGAAATCAGGACTAGAAGAAATGGAAATAAAATTTTTTACTCTCCCACAACAAATTTCATACTGGAGAAAGTTATATTAGAATAAAAAATTGAAAGAGTAATTTGGCTCTTTATTGAAAGATAATAAAACTGTTATTGGAAGTTGGAATTTGATTTTAAACTTTCGCATATTAAATAAAATTTTAATTATAAAATAATAATTTAATATTTTACAGATTTTATATTCGAAATTGTGGTATTTACCTATTCCTGTGAGGGATGACACAAAACGGATATAACCATAACATTTCACTCAACTGACGATTGCAACCTAGCATGAAACATAAATATGTTAATATGTGTATACGACTTCGTCAAAAACTGCATGATTTATGCAGTGCGAGCTGTTTCAAGTTTGACAAGAGCTTTATAAAATAATCGGTTATGTAAACATCGCATAACTTTCCCCATAGAAATCTAGGATCATAAATTATTTTCGAGATTTGAAACAATACCTAGTATAATAATTTTTCAGAACAATCATGAAACCACCTCATTGTTTCTATTTCCGATCTTGTTTAATTTTTTTTGGATTAAATTGGAAACCATTTAAAAGTGTATTAAAAATATTCATAATTAGTTTTCCAAATTTTAGTTTCTTTATTGGAGGGGGCATAGTTAGACAAAACTTTACTAAAAATTTTAGGACGACCGTAGCACCCTTATTTACGAAACATTTTCTTTTTTTAAGGGGAAAGAAGTGGGGCGGCTCTTGATATTATATTATCCAATAGTAGGTATGTTTTATCAAACTTCAAAATTATATTGTAATTTATTTCCACCAAATTGAGTTTTAGAGTTTAATGTTGTTTAGGAGAGTGGGTGGATTATTCAAACCGTCAATAGATTTTCTAGAAGTACATAACTCAGAAGCAAATAATTTTGATTGTTTTAAACATAGAAAACTTTCACGAAAATATTTTTATTAGAGACATTCCAAGACAATTTAAGATGTAAAACAATTTTTTTCTTTTTAAAAATTCTTTTGCGTTTCTTGTGATTCTTTAGGCGGTGCTTTAATTCACTTTCACTATTTTTTACATTTTGAGAAAAGTGTTTACGGTTTTAATTTTTCGAAAAATTTCTGTTCCTGTTTTCTGTCTAGTTTCACATAATAACAAGTTTCTTAATGTTTCCTAAGAAGATTCGAATACGACCGAAATAATATTCTATTCTTAAAATTAATGTACTTTTACTTCAATTATTTGATTGTAATGCTTTTGTAAATCCATTTCTATTCATAAAATCTATTCGCATAGAAATTTTCTAGAATTTAATGATAAATATTCTTACATTTAATCTTTCTTTTCGTCTTATTAACGGTTCAGAACAAAAATGAGGAAAACTAGAACTAATTCCTCATTGTGGGGGGATATTCCCAATGAAAGGGGAATTTTTTATCTATAAAGGTGAAAATTTTCGGTTCTTTATTCCTAACCCTGTTGGGAGTTCTTATACCAACCACAAGCTCCTTATAAAGTACTACTAAAAATATTAATTTGAGACATTTAAAACAAATTAGGTAATAAAACTAAGGAGGTTTTATTAAACTAATTGGAAATTTTTAAAACTTACACCAGAAAACAGTACAATTTGTTTAATACATTTTCTTTAAATCTCGTGGCTTTCTATCAACGGAAGATGGAAGTGCCCCCTTTGGCTAGCTCGTAGAGGACAAGAGATAAAATGATGTGCCAAACTCCTTCCTTGTTGGTAAATGGATAGGGGGTGATAAAAAGTTATGCTCCAATGGTAAAAAAAAAATTTTTATTGACCACCCTGTATATCACAGGAAAGTACCCACCGTGAAAACTATTAAAATATGGCGTATGGGAAACTGGAATAATGAAAGGTAGAGGGGATTGGGTAAATCACCTTTAGTAACAAAAAGCGTGTTATTTCGCTTTACTCTTTGATGTTTTAATGACATACAAAATTTACAAGTTCGAAGCAATTATTATACAATTGAGCTGTCCCTTTTTGATCATAAGAATTCAGATTAAAAATTAAACTACGCGTTTTGTAGCTATAGAAATAGCTGATGGTTTTAATATTACTGCGTATAGCTGCTATATATAGTGTATAGATAAAATTACACGCTACTGTGTGGAATCCACAGCTTATAAAAAAAACAAGGTAATTATGGTGATCTTACAAAATAAATATAAGGGAACTGCCCAAAATGTTACGAGTAAATCTACAAAAATTGAAACGAAATACAAAATATGTACGGGACTTAACTTGAGATGTTTTCTCGCTTGATGTTATTCAGGACGGGGGTTGTTCGATGGCAGAGGTAATTTTATTCATAGTGGTTGGGAGTGGCTAATGTGCAGGAACTAATATTCGTAATTTTGGTTCTATGTTTGTATAAATTGGTCGAATTTGGTGTCAAACGTTCTTCCTCCACATTTGCCGCGTAAGCCCAAGTCAAGTGCCAACCACAATCAATAAAACGACCTATAGAATGGCTCAAATATCGATGGAACAAATATATGGCATGTGCGAACCAAATGGTTTCATACCAGATTGCAAATAACACTTAAATTCCAGGCACACACTCTATCCAGGGAACCACGATGGAGGAGCTCCAATAGACAAAACTGCAGGTGTAATTATCCCAAAAAAATGGTGAACCTAAAAGATAAACCGCAAGTTGACCGTACAAAAAAAACCCTAAAATAATTTATGTTTAGGAACTCCAATTAGCAAAATGGTTTAAATACCTCAAGGATGTTGGTTGATGGTCCACGAATCTTCAATTAGAATTCCTGACGAATATTTGATGATGTTAAAATTTTGGATCGTCTAAATCCTACATAAAAGTGAAGATAGAATTTTCTCGGCAAATACTCCAAAAGAAGCAGGTAACCAAGAGAAAATCCAAAAATTGCAGCGACTGAATGAATCCCAAATAAATTGGTTTGGATTGAAACACAAGTCAAAAAAAAAACAATCGCTGGAACATTTAAAAAATGTAATCCAAAACGTAAAAGTTACAAAAATCAAGAAATTCTCCGTATGTTAAATTCGAACCGTAACATTAATAACAGGTGCGTAGGTAGTTTTGAGTGCGAAAAGGGTGATAACCCCTTATTTTATGGCGACGGGTGTAAAATATGCAGGTACAAAATTAGGAGGTCTGGGAGGTACGGAGTATCAAAGATCAGTGAGAAACTTTGGAAGAAAATAAACTGTTGTATTTAATTTCATTACATTTCTCTAATGCCCTTTTCGTTTTCTAGGGTAGGCAATGCCTACGCTTCTGATTACATGATGTTAGTAAATCACCTTTTATTTTTTTAAATTTTGTAGATTATACAGATCAGGCCCGTAGCCAGGATTTCATTTCGGGGGGGGGGGCACTTGTAAAAAACCTTTTGTAAAATGTATAATTTTCGGTTGTTCCCCTTCGATTTTCTTTGTCTTGTCAACATTTCGGGGGGGGGGGCACGTGCCCCAAGTGCCCCCCTGGCTACGGGCCTGATACAGATAGATTATTCTTATAATCGTTTTGGTTTTGGTTTTGAAACGTCTTGCGACGTTATCCGATACCTAACTACCAACCTTGCGAATTGGCATTTGGTTTGTTAGCATTTTACATTTTTTACCAAGACGAGGAGCAAGCCCGACGAGGACCAGAGACACATATTCTTATAAATAAGAATAAATTTTAATTGAAAAATTTAAAAAATATTATAACGAAGAAATGTGTAGGTACCTTAAAAAAGAGTAGGCCGAAAATCATTGGTCTTTGGGCGTGATTCTACCCTAAATTTCACTTTCTAAATATTTCATACAGTTTAGAATGACTCAATGATTACTGACTGACCGACTTGTTAATTGCTTAATGAACAATTTAGATGTTGGGTCTAAATCTTCAAATGAGATTCTAATACTCTTTATGGCCTAAAATCAACGACTTTCGAGTTATGGATTAAATTAAATAAAAAATGTTGAAAATTCAAAATTTTAATTTTTTACTTTCTTTTAAATGCCATATCTGTTAAAGGAAAGATTTAGATAAACTAATGTATTTCATAGCTAATGTCAAATCAGTTATTACGTTGCTGATATCCTTACAATTTATTATTTGATTCAGACCTAAAGGTGCAGTGGCGTAACTACCAGTGTGCGCGGTGTGCGAGTGAACACGGCCCGTAAAATCCTAGGGTCCCTAGGCAATGTAAAGTAAAAAATAATGGAACCGTGCCAATCTTCTTCAAGTGCGATGGAGCGGTCGATGTATGTTGCTCGGAGCAAATGTAGGCGAACGATCAAACAAGTTAATAATATTAAATAGGTTAATAAAATGTCGTTTAAAAACATTATTATATCTTGAAAAAAAAATTTAAAGTATTGCAGGCCAGCCGTCTGGATACGCTAGTGAAAGGTACTCCTTTTCCTTGAACCGTACAATAAGGAATGGGGGGGGGGGATAGTGCAATTGGTGCGTCAACATGTATGATTTTAAAATAGAGGTAAAAAAGGCAAAAAAACTTGCATCATACTGAGAAAATCTACCGCAGGGTCCTGACCAGCGATTAGGATTTCTAATGAATTTCGCCTGCAGGACCTAAATATTTGGGGGTCTGACCCCCTACTCCTATGTGCCTGATTTTGTACAATAACATCCATGATGTGTAGGTGCTCCTTAAAAATTTAATCACAGATGATTTCAAAATCGTAAAATTTTAACCCTTTAGTAGTTATCAAGGGGGTTAATTACTACTGACCTTACCAAGGATTACAAAAAATCCAAGAAAAGTTAAAAACTACAAATTTAAAAAATGTACTATAATAGAAAAAAGAGATTGTATTTATCTCTCCCCTAGAGTTGTACCAAGCGGTTTAATTTTCACTATCCCCCCCCCCCCCCCGTTCAAACACAAACTTTTTGAAATATTTATTTATTTAATTAAAAATATCGTTAAATCAAAACAAATTTATCTCCCTAAAATGTGAAGAAATTGGCGTGAAACCGGTGGGTCTGGGGGGTATGGAATCCCCCCCAGGCATACGTAAGCAACAAGCCGACTTATTAAAATTGATAACCAAGTAAGTTTGATTCTTGAATTGTCTTCTTGTTGTTTAAATACCAAACGATACAAACCAATAAAAACAAATTCATTCCTCTGATATGGGCGTGAAACCGGGGGGTCTGGGGGGTATGGAATACCCCCCAGGTATACGTAAGCAACAACCCAACTATTAATATTACCCCCCAGCACATGGAAGTAGCGATATTATTTTTTAAAATTGATAAAACCGATAATTTAATTTTTGAGAATACATATTTTGCCGGTTTATTTATGGTTGGGGGGGGGTATTCCATACAACCCGGTTTTTCAATTGTTTACCTAACAAAGGTACCTTCCAGGTCAGGAAAAGTTTGTTTTAAGGAACATAAACTAATAATACTTCATTTTATCTCATTTTTAAGTGCTTTTTTCTATTATCTGCATAATATATTGCGACCAAAATTTGTTTTATTTCTAAATTGTACACCTTTCAATCGAGGGGCCCGTCAAAGACCTTGCTCCCGGGCCCAAAATTTAAAGTTACGCCACTGTAAAGGTGCAATTCCTTAAACGCTGCCGCTGCAATACATCGGCCGCATCAGCAATAAAATCCCAAAATTTGAGCGTGCGATTGTAAACTTATGGATATAACTGTGATATTCTGACTAAATTTGGATGTAGAAATTTATAGTAGAAATACAAATTAAAGGTTTAATTAGGTTGTTAGGAAAGTAATTTCGTTTTTTTTTCGTCAAAATGAAGACAATTTTCTTATAGTGTGTAAAAAAAATTTAGTGAATTATATATTCTCCATTTTGCTCCAATAACATGATTCCACGCTCATAAATCTTCTGATCTTTGTTGGCAAAAACTGATCCATTTCATTTTTTACGTCCTCATTTGAAGTAAAGATTGCTGCCGTCTAAAAATTTTGTAGAGACTGGAACAAGTAATAATCCGAAGGTACCAGATCTGGAGAAAATGGTGGGTGCGGTAGTGCATTTCCATCCAAGCTGTAAAATCTTTTGGCAAGTTACCAAACTTTTATAAGGTCTTTCATTATCTTGATGGTTTATGCCTTCTATATTTTGATCAATTCTGGCCTTTTTTTTGTTCGAGTGATTATTCAATTTGTCCAGTTGATGAAATGTTTTTGTAATTATTTATTTTGCAAACCAGTTTAGGCACTGGCGTTCTGTCAATGCATCTTCTCCATACACATTCAATAATTTTTTTCTGGCTTGAACACTGAACAGCTTTTTTACTTTTTCGATAGTAAAAAAATAAAATATGCCGTAAATGCTGCATCTAACTTTCCATATTTTTTTTTACAAACAAGCCTTACTATATATTATATCGGTTGTCAAAATATTGAAGTCGAATAAAACAACCTTCCACTTATTCCAAAATTTTGTCGAGGGGTTGAATTTTCTCTTTGCATGTACCACAGCTCACTCGATTGGAAAATTATCGCCCCTGGTAATTTATTTAGCAACTAATCCAATCATCAAATTATCAAAGTCTTCCAAAATTTTACTAATCCACACCCATTTTCTGATGAATTTTATTTTATATCACTTTAAAAAAATAAATCAAATTTTTACACATTTTCAAACAACAAAATTCAAACACAACTCGCGACTTGGGAAGGCGCACTTAAGTCCTCTATCAATGTTTTTCTCCACCCCACCTCGGATATTACCAGAGGAGTCATATAAATTTTCAAGAAAATCAAAAATTAAAATTTTCCAAACTGAAAATCCTCTTCACTCCAAAAGAATACAACTATGTTACAATTAAGTGCTTTCTGTTGGGAAAAAACGAAATTATTTTCCGAACAACCTTCTTCTCCACTTTCTTCTAGTTCTATCGTTCTATCACTACCAGAGAGAAGAGATCGGTCATGGGGACACCTTTGTACTATATTGTCACAACCTCAAAGTTCAGTAAACTTAATAATTAAAAGAAATGCTGATTCATAACAATTTCGAAATCATAAGACGACAGATTCCAAGATGACAGTATTAGTCACGCAAATAAAAGGAAGATATTTCCCAATAATATTAAATTACTAGCTAATATCAAGTTACACATAATTAATAATTAGATTCTTGGTAATCATAACAAGAATCTAATTATCTAAAATAAACAAACATGAAAATGCAAGATTCTTCTAAGAAATGTAATTGCATTGGAATGTAAAGAATTGATAAACAAAGGAATAACTAGTGGAGTTTTCAATATAAATAGAGGAACAGATTTGTGTAGAAAATCAGTCTTCGGTCATCCGTCTACGGTCATGAATCTTCAGTAATCAGTCCTCAGAGGAACACAGCCCGAATCGACATCCACCAGCCAAGCGAACTCAACCGAAGGATGTCGCCTCCTTTGTACACCGTACCGATCATCGTAGGGTATGAATAATTAAGAATATTTAATAGACTGACCAATCTCACATGCGCCTCTTATTTATGTAACGTTTTATTTATAATAATTATTAAATGTATATTGTGGAAGACACGTTTTATTATGAGTTGTACTAAATCCCCCGTCGAAAAGTTATTATGGTACCTAACCGTTAAAACCCGAGCCACATAAGAAACATAATTAATAAATTAGGATTCAAGGATGAACCTTAAATTAAAAGAGGGTTTAAACGTGACAATCTAGGTGTATATTTAACACTGCTTTGTTTTAAAAATGAACTTTCAGATTACAGTTACTTTAGTATTGAATATTATAATACATCAGTACGCAGTCAAAAAATTTTAAAAATATATTTTTAATTGGAAATGGAAGATTATTTACTAAATATCTGAATAAAAGAATTTTTGATTACTTTTCAGTAATGTAAAACGAGATATAATAAAATTGAATGCGATATTAAAACAGTATTTGGTAGAAATTTTTATTTTTTTAAACAATTGAAAACAATTTTTAGAAATCTACAATAATACAAAATATTTATAAATTAATTTATGGAAACCGACTAAATGAAATGAATTTTATTTATACGAAAATTGTTTTAAAAAACAATTTGTAATATTATAAAACTTCCATTGTTTTGTTCTGATGTAATCTAATAAATATATTATATCGTTATTTGCATTCCTTACAAGTAAATATAGGGTGGTCCGTAAAGAACTTACTTCTTTAAATCATCAATGCGATCGAACGGTATGTCGGAGCGGGATACAGGTGGTGGGGATTAGCAGCTTGATTCATGGAAATCTAGTCACGATGGAGGACTTTACGGGTGAGTTTTTTTTGGAGAAAAATTATTGTACACATTTCGCTTGGAAAGTCATTTCACTAGATTCGATAGGTTTCAGAATTTTCCTTTAGTTCATTCCGTAAGCTGTTCGTCCTGTCTTATAAATGGGACTTTCCAAGCTTCGAACGAAATATATATTTTTTTAGTTCAACCAAAATATAGAAGTTTGTATTTATGTATGTAAGTAAATTTTTAAATTAAAAATGTCAAAAGTTTTTGTTACTAATTTGCCTTTCCCGTAAAATTACCGTAATGTAGCTTTGTAAGTTAACATATCTATCCACTCACCCCTTTGAAGTTTTTACAACAGTTTTTACTAAAAATTGTTTTTATGAAATTTCACGTTTTAAAAATAGTCAACCAAAGAATTCATGGTATTTATTATTTTAGTGTAATGATTTTGGATGCCAATGATATATTTTTTACCACTCAGTTTTTATCAATGTAAATTTTTGATAAAATACCAAGAGATCGATAGTTAAATGTTGTTACTAATTGCAGTTGAATTAATTAATTCTTATGATGTAGTTAAAGAAGATAGTAGAGATTTTAATTTTAATTGCATCAAAAAGAGATTTTTGTGAAAATTTGCTAGTTTAAGAAAATGCATTTGTCCATTAAGGAAAATTTACATTGTAAAACCACAGGAGTGTTATTTAAGTATCTACCACGTCAGTTTGTAAGCTTAGTAATCACTAGCTGTCTTTAAAACATTAGTATTCTGGGAACACTCATCTCGCATGTATTGAAACCACGTTCAAGCTGTATATTCTAGTAGAATTCAGAATTTTTTCTTATAATAGAATAAATTGTATAATGCTTAATGGAGGGTATATATTATTATCTTTCCGGCTATTCTACATGCTTTTAACATACCTTTTACGTATATTGCTCAAATCATCGATTTATAAGCACAGAAACTGTAAAACATTTTGTATTTTAAATTTATTTTGCACTAAATTTAAAATTTCCTACAACAGGGAATCCGCCTATTTACACCTATATACATAAGATGTATATTTATAAGCCTATGATAAATTTATTGAGTTTTTGTTGAATCATGGCTTATACATGAGTCGAATAAAGCTTTGGAAAAACTAAAAATCTGGCTATTTAAAAAAAAAATATTCCAATCTGTACGTATAACTTTATCAAAGTATGATCGTGACGTCAAGCTCATCTTACGTGATTCTAACCGTACAAACTTAAAAAAACCATTTCATATGTAGATATATTATGTATATCATTGGGGTTGAAGCAAAATTTCCTGTTTATTTAACATATTACTTTCGGTTAAAAAAAATAAAATGAAATTTGGTTATTACAGTTTATACTATGAAAACAAAATCCTTCAGCGCCGAAATAAATAATTTTAATTTTTTATCGACCGCTATTTATTATACCTTTTGAATTGAACAGTTTTCAATTTCAAAGTTTTGTAAAAATTGACCTCCTTGACCATTTAACAAGCATTTTTATCTCTACACCTAAGTCGACAACAAACTCATTGCTTATACATTAGGAATCTCGAGTTATCCTTTCTTCTTTCTCCATTAATCTCTGGATTTGAAGCGAGATGATGCATTGATAAAAGTTGAAAAGTGTAAAAGTCGAAATGTAGGCTACAAATTATAAAAGAATTGGATTTTATTTTGTGTAATGGAAAAGTGCAATCTAATAATGAATGAATTACTAAATTGTTAAATTACTGACCATATTGGGTGTGCTATTTATTTAGCATTAATTGTTAAACCAGATTTTGGGTCAAGTCTAATTATATCTCCCAGACGTTAAGTTTGAAATTACTAACAATAGCGCAATATTGAACATGGTAATCCTCCCTGTATTAGGGGTTGTTTTAAATTTGAGATTACTATCATTACATTAAAATTACAGGTACTTTCGCAATAGTTACTGATAATATGGGAATCTAATAGGTAATGTTTGACCCATGTCAATGACACGTGACACGTGAATTTGCTATAACTGATGAAATCAATATTTACGGGTACGTGATGATATCGGCGGCGTTAGCACTTTTTTTTTTTACTAAATAAATTTGTAATCTGTGGATTATTAGGTGGGTTACAGTTTTTTACTCGACACCGAATAAACATTACCGAAGTACATAATTAAGCAAGCAAAACAAAAATTATTTTATAAATTTTATATAAAAATGTTTTTGAATTTATTATAATATTATAATAATTAATTTACTTCTAATAATAATAATTGTAAACACAAAAATTTATTATGTGTTTTTGTTAATATGTTATTATGAATTTTAGCTGTAATATTAAGTAGGGGAGAGGTTTGCAGGTTGCCACTGACTACAGGTTGCTACCCCCCTTAGATTTTGGTGTTGGACCAATGTCATAAACTAAATTTTGACTGAAATCGAAACCTAAGGAGGTGCGATTACTTTTAAACTAGTTCTGGAGCGGACAGAGCTACTAAGGGCCAGTTCTACAAAGCAAGTATAAACTAAGAATAAGCTATACTGAGAATAAGTCTCCATTTTCTCTCTCTAAATTGCGTTCTACGCTTGCGTACAACGAAATCTGTGTGACTTATTCTCAGTATAGCTTATTCCTAATTTATACTTGCTTTGTAGAACTGGCCCTAAGACAGTGTGTGTTGACAAAAGTTTGAAAAGTTGTATCGTGAAAATTTAAAAATTAAAATTGTGTTTTTGTTCTGTGGTCATAAATTGAACATTTTAATCGAGAAATCAAGGTAAATATTTTTTCTGTATTGCTTTTACATTCAACTTACATTATACTAACAAAATTTCAAACATATCATGAATTGGCAATTTTTTCATATATAATTCTAAAATAGTGCTAGAATGCAGGTTGCCACCATTTATGATTTGCAGGTTACTACCTATCACCTATCGTGTTTCCCTTGTTTACACTCATATGCCAGTTTTTATGATTGTTTGATATTTACAATTGTTATTGAGTCAAAAGTGAAGTGTTTTTATTGCATTAAAATAATTAAATTTGCAAGATAATATGGAATCATGCAAATTCACATGAAAAATCAAATTTTGATTTTTTATGCCAATTTATACTAATTTTTTTATGTTTACGAACACTGAGTGTCAATAAAAACCCATAAATTTTATAAATCAGTTGGTTTTCTTTCCGTTTTTCTACATTTTCAGCAATTTCTCGAGGGGTGGCAACCTGCAAGCCTAAATTTCAAGAGCTCGATTTTAGGTACTTTTCAAAAACTCCTGTAAAATTTTTATTTTTTGAAAATCCAAATAATTTCTATGTCAGGATTGTGCCTTTTGAGTTCCTGTTTCCAACGAATGTTATATAATCAACAATACGTTGGTTTTGTGACGAGCTATGGGCAAAAAAGCTAAGGGGTGGCAACCTACAAACCTCTCCCCTACATTTTACTATTATAATTTTTATTCTTGGTAGTAAACTTGATTTTAAAGTGTAACTAATAATACAAATTAATAGATTTTCTTTAATGTGCTTCGGTGGAGATATGAATTTCGCTTTGGTGTTGTATTTTGTCACTTCAAAAATTCCAAATTCAAATCCCGGCTTTCTTTAAACATTTTCATTTATTAAGCACAAGACGGAATCTCATCCAATTTTCATTTATAATTTTCACAAGTTAATAACGCAAAAATATATTTACCTATATATTTTAATTTTATATAAAATAAGTAACGTTAAGGTTAAGGTAAATTGACAAGAGATGGTAAACATTATAATTTGATAGAAATTAAATTTGGTAGTGACCAAAAATTTAATAGAAATCTAATTTTGTCTCTCATTTGTAGTTTAGGCGGCCATTATTAGAAATAATAGATTTTTCTGGAGAGAAATAATCACAGGATTTTATTTAGTAGCAAGCAACGGAAAACTTTTCGTTATATACTTCGGTTTTTACTATTTAAAAGTTCGATATTTTCCAAAGACAGAAATGTTGAAAGTTTCCTTAAAACTTTACAGTTATATATAATGTAGAATGTAGATCGTTGTTACTTATTACCATGGACGAATTGGGAATTGTTTCTCACCAGGCTCCCCATCATTGCAGGTCTATATTAAATATTTATTTTTCTTCGAAGGTTTCAATAATAATAATAATATAAATTAGTAAGTAAATGATGAAATTATCATTTTTAAGTCTATTAAAATTTTCTTTCGTTAGTTTGATTACATCGAATTCCTTGTGATTCCAACATCATCGAGGTTCAAAACCTTACTAATCCTTGCAGTTGATTTGAGAGTGCAATTTGTTATAAATTCGATCTTATAAACCTAATTTTCGGGTATTATAAGTATTCAAGGAGTGAGGAGTTTTTTTTTCAAGTTATGTAGGTCAATTTTTCAAAAATTCGTAACTTAGAATGGAGAGCAAAAAGTTAAGACAACCATTTTTTTAAAAAAATTTTCAAACAAATTTTTCTTTACTGAATTTAATAAATTTGATTAGTAAAGCTGGTAAAATAATTACCACTCTACTTATTTAACGTATGTGTCGGCATTATAATTAACACGAAATTTCTAATGAAACAAAATGTTACATTTTAGTTAACACATCTTATGTTAATTAATAAATAAACTAAAGTACATGTAGACATTTAAAATTCACTTGCAATATGGTCATGATTTTAATATTTGCATATTCATAAAATAAATTACTCGACAAACTTTTCTCTACAACGTAACATCCAGTCATATGTTATCAAAATTGAAAAGCTACATCAAATTTCACATGTCGGATTCTTATTCAGGTTCAAGTTTCTCAGGCGTTCGTATTTGACAATCGACAGGTTAAGTTAATCAACCACAATTTTACCACCCCACTTTGGTTGATAAATTAAGGAATTCAAAGTTTACCTTACACCCTATTATAACGACTATACAAAGACCATTTTCTTTTATCTGCAAAATATGAAAATTTAGTTGACCCAACGTCGCGTCGTGAGTGCTTAGAAGGGTAGTTTTGAAAACTGTGCCTGCAATCGATTGACGCATTAAATTTTATTCAAAGATTAAATATACAAAGTTGTAGTTAGCAAAGCATGAGTTATGTATAATCGCGAAATAATTCATTTATCCCGGCACAGCTTAGGGCGTCGCTCGCCATTTGTCAGATGGGGTTTTGCTCTACCCGACAGCTCAGGCGGCCACCGGTTAACTTATTAGTGAAATTACCGACGCTTCCTCGTAAAATTTAATCACCATCAACATTTACGTGTCGTAAATACAGAAATGTTACTTTAAACATTCTGCTGTAGCAAGTAAATAATGCCTTCTTCTTATAATACAATCAAAATTTATTTAAATTGATGGGAATCAATAAAGGACAAAGCAGCAAATTAGCTGTTCATTTAATTGATCTGGTGGTAATTCAATTCTTAGGAAACCATTGTTTTCCATACTAATTTCTAAGTGTGACTTTCCACATAATCTCTCGAACAAGAGTTACAATCAAGATGCTTAGATTTTTTATCTTAATTAAAATGGACGTAAAAGAAATATCATAATGATTGAGTGATCAACATACCATCCCTGTTGATTAGAACAGCATTGTCTGATTAACCGAATTTTACAATCGGTAATATTTTTGCTTAGATTCAAAAGCTTGTGGAGCGTGATTATTCAGAATTTTTAAAATAGATATTATATCCACAAGATGGAACTTGATCAATATTAACTTAGTACTATTGAATTTCTTTTACAATGTAATGCACTTTCAAATTAAAGTAAATACAACAGCGACATCATTAGAAATTAAATTTGTTTCCAAGTAACCGAACCGAAATTCGCAAACAGGAAAAATTTAAATATATTATTCGCTGATAATAATTCGCTGGAACAGTCAAAAGGATTTTGTTTTTGGAAAATTACGTTAAAGTCTAATCAATACTTTATAGTACAACAAAAAGGTATCGTTTTCGGAATTGTGAGGCACTAAATTATTCTGATAAAAAAGTACAACCGATAATATTTTCTAAGATGAGGAAATTGTAACAGTTAAGATTCGAAAAAGTTAATATATTACAAACTAAGCTAAAATACTTTTAAAACGGCCTTAATGGTATAAATATCTCATTTACATTTTGTGGGTAAACAAGGATTATTCCACTATTCATGGTGGTTGGTTGTCGCAACACTAACAAATACAGAAGGTAATCGGTACTATAATTAATTGATTATTTGAGTTTCTCTATAAGCCATTGTTTTCGGCTATTCTATTTGATATTGATGTCGCTATCACCAGTATTCCGTTCTTCTGCATTAAAGTAAACTCATGAATTTGTAAAATACCATTTAAATTAATGGATGAGGCTATAAGTGAAGAAGTCAAAAATAAAAAATGTATAATGAATCAAAAATTAAATTATCAAATTTTATTTTGGTGTTTGCTTACCATCACAAAATGAATAATGATTTACAAACTTCTAATAACATTTTTAATAAAATGCCTTATCAACGGTTTTTTTTATACCATACCAAGATTTTCCTTGAATAAAAATAAGCACTCAGAATTATAAAAGAACCATTTGAAAACAATTTTATTTTTGCAATAATCTTTCATTATTTTCATTGATTTTACTCAAAAATTATAAATAAGTTTTCCAATTTGTTAAAAACTGAATCAGATTTTATTCTCAAATTGAAAGCCTTTATATTATTTGTTAATCCTAAATTAATTCCCAGCAATTTCATGGATCAGTTCAAAATTATAGCGCCGAAAACTCAACATTAATATGAAAACTAATTTGGATCAAGATTTACTAATATGACATTTGGTTTCTAGCACTTTTTTCAATACCCCCCCCCCCAAGACGTAACAAAGCACAAAGATGACATTTATAAATTGATAAAGATATACAAATTTGATTCTTGGAAAATTGTCTTGTTGCTTACTTATAGCTGGGGGGTATTTCATACCCCTAATTCCTGTGGGTAAAATATTTTGAACCAAATAACCTACTACTACTTCTTATTCTTATTATATTTTTCAAATGGTTATTTCATTTTCTGGGGTTTAAGCCCACTTCGTTACGCCCCTGTTCCTAACGTTCCTTTACTAAAACATATTTTTATTTGGAAGCTCCCGATTTTTAATATAAAACAGTAATACTTCCACAGGTAATATGAAATTTCTTTGAAGAAAATAACTTGCAGTAACTTAATTTCGATTTCTAAAGTAAGCTTGCCTCTTTAGCTCTTCCCTAAGCCAATTTTAAAAATTTACCATTATTATCAAAATTTACATAAACAAATATTATGCTCTAAATTGATCGGAAAGCAAGCAAAAATATTTCTCTAATATATTTTTAAATTTCAGAAAAATAGATATTCTTCTGATATTAAAATGAGCAAGAAGAGCGCCATAGGCGAATTTTGTTTAAATGAGCCATTCTTCGACCTTAGTTCTGCCGAACTATAGGAACTCCGGTAGTTACGCCCATGATTAAAACTAAAAAACTAAAGTGGTTATTATGGTAGCCGAAATGACCAAATTCTACTTTAGCCAATCGAATTTTTCTGTCTTTATTTTCCTAAGGTTTGAATCTTGGAACAAGGATGGAATAAAACTGTGATGAAACACAGGTTTTTTGATTTGAATACCAAACCAAAGTCAAATATATTTAAAATTTTGAAGTAGTACTTTAATGATTGATACAGTGATCTAAAAATCTCCAGACCAAATCCTCCACTATAGTGAAGGGCTGCATTTCTTAGTAAAATTTTAGATTAGACAGATTAATATGGGATCCGTACCACAGCGAAACTAAACGTATTCGTATTCTCTAAAAGGTCACCCAACTATAAGTTCAAAGCTTGGCGAACAGTCCCTAACACTCAAAAATAAAATTTTTTAAATCAAAATTGAATACTAAATATTTTAAGTAGATATATCATACGAGTTGTGGTTTAAGAGCGCGCTGCAAATTTTGATGCAAAAACATGTTTCAATAGATGGCGTGCCCTAAAATATTAATCTTTTATAGTTATCTTTTCACCAAAACAGAATTCTAATAATTTATAAAAGTCATATGAATAAATGATAACTAAGCTAGGCAATAAGGAAGTTTGAGCTTCCAATGTTGAATATTTAGAAGTATATTCCAAAAAGATATTCACATGTGAAAATATTGAATATATTTAAAAATATTTATCTTTGAAAGTTCAAACTTCCTTATTGCCTAGCTTAGTTATCGTTTATTCATATAACTTTTATAAATTATTAGAATTCTGTTTTGGTGAAAAGATAACTATAAAAGATTAATATTTTAGGGCACGCCATCTGTCGAAACATGTTTTTGCATCAAAATTTGCAGCGCGCTCTTAACGCAAAATATTGAGCCCCCCCCCAGAACATTTAAAAATATGCCTCTTTGAAAGCACCTTTATGTAATATTATTAAATAAAAACCTATTTCTTTAATTTTTTAAATAGTTACAGTTGTCTCCAGGAGCCCTCAAGTGCTTTAGGGCTCTATAGGCCCTAAATCCACTGCATAGTTTTTGTTTTAATTACATTTAGCAAAACAAGTAAAACTAACCTGAGACATAAATCCTGTAAGCTTCCGAAATGCAAACTTGGAAAATTTACACAACACACACTTTTCATTTTGTCAAAACGACTGATCACTTCGAAGTCACACCACAGACTGATTTATTTAAACTGACAATTCGAATATTGTTCCGTAATAAAAGTATGATTAATGCGATTAGTAATAAGTAATAACCTAATAGAAACTTCTTTATTTGAATAATTGAATTACCGGAAATAAAACTATGTGAACAAATGGTTACTTTTTATTTGGTTATGGAAACCTGATTATTATTGTTAAATTTTTAAAAAATACTAACTTTTATGTAAAAAACTTTGAATTTAAAAAAAAGGTGAAAGAAAGCAACAATGTAGCTTTTTAGAATTTCAAAAATACCCCCCCCCCCAAAGCCGGAACAAAGCATAAAGATGACATTTATAAATTTATAAATATTTACAAATAATGTGATTCTTGAAAAGTCATCCTGTTGCTTACTTATAGTTGGGAGTATTTTATACCCCCAAGATCTTGGCTAAAATATTTGAATAGTCTAGAAAAAGTAAGGGAATATAAAACTGGAGCTAAGGAAAATTTGTTGAAAAAATTTGAATGAAGAAACGCTATAAATTTATTCGTATGTAGCTTAGTTGATTCACTGTTGATTTTTAAATATCACAAAGATTCAGTCAGTTATGGGAAATGTTACGGAACAGTTAGGACATTTATTTCAAAAACTTGCAAATGTTTTTCCATTTTCTAGTGTGAGTTACAAATTTTCCATGGTGGGGTAGCTTCCCCCTTCACCCATGTCTCTGAGATAGTTAAAAAAATATGCCCATAACTTTAAAATTTATATTATGCAATGAGATACATGTGTAATCGGGGGGGGGGGGATAGTAATTTTCTACTTTTTTACAAAAATACCTACTAAGTAGAACAACTTGAAAAGTACATTTAAAATTTTAATTCTTTCAAAACCTGTTGAAAAACAGATGCGATAAGATTTGATTTTAATCATAATTTTAATTAAAAAAATTTTCTTGTCTTTAATAATTCCTCGAAAAATGGCTCGAAAATGTTTTATGTGGCTGCTTAACCACCAACACCCCTGAATTTACTTGTACCCTTAATATATAATATTACTAATCACATAAGCTTCCTATCCTGAAAATATAAAAGTATCAAAATGCTCCTAGAAAAAGATACGCAAATTTGTCTTTAATAATTCCTCGAAAAATGGCTCGAAAATGTTTTATGTGGCTGCTTAACCACCAACACCCCTGAATTTACTTGTACCCTTAATATATAATATTACTAATCGCATAAGCTTCCTATCCTGAAAATATAAAAGTATCAAAATGCTCCTAGAAAAAGTTACGCATATTTGTCTTTAATAATTCCTCGAAAAATGGCTCGAAAATGTTTTATGTGGCTGCTTAACCACCAACACCCCTGAATTTACTTGTACCCTTAATATATAATATTACTAATCACATAAGCTTCCTATCCTGAAAATATAAAAGTATCAAAATGCTCCTAGAAAAAGATACGCAAATTTGTCTTTAATAATTCCTCGAAAAATGGCTCGAAAATGTTTTATGTGGCTGCTTAACCACCAACACCCCTGAATTTACTTGTACCCTTAATATATAATATTACTAATCACATAAGCTTCCTATCCTGAAAATATAAAAGTATCAAAATGCTCCTAGAAAAAGATACGCAAATTTGTCTTTAATAATTCCTCGAAAAATGGCTCGAAAATGTTTTATGTGGCTGCTTAACCACCAACACCCCTGAATTTACTTGTACCCTTAATATATAATATTACTAATCGCATAAGCTTCCTATCCTGAAAATATAAAAGTATCAAAATGCTCCTAGAAAAAGTTACGCATATTTGTCTTTAATAATTCCTCGAAAAATGGCTCGAAAATGTTTTATGTGGCTGGTTAACCACCAACACCCCTGAATTTACTTGTACCCTTAATATATAATATTACTAATCACATAAGCTTCCTATCCTGAAAATATAAAAGTATCAAAATGCTCCTAGAAAAAGATACGCAAATTTGTCTTTAATAATTCCTCGAAAAATGGCTCGAAAATGTTTTATGTGGCTGCTTAACCACCAACACCCATGAATTTACTTGTACCCTTAATATATAATATTACTAATCACATAAGCTTCCTATCCTGAAAATATAAAAGTATCAAAATGCTCCTAGAAAAAGATACGCAAATTTGTCTTTAATAATTCCTCGAAAAATGGCTCGAAAATGTTTTATGTGGCTGCTTAACCACCAACACCCCTGAATTTACTTGTACCCTTAATATATAATATTACTAATCGCATAAGCTTCCTATCCTGAAAATATAAAAGTATCACAATGCTCCTAGAAAAAGTTACGCATATTTGTCTTTAATAATTCCTCGAAAAATGGCTCGAAAATGTTTTATGTGGCTGGTTAACCACCAACACCCCTGAATTTACTTGTACCCTTAATATATAATATTACTAATCACATAAGCTTCCTATCCTGAAAATATAAAAGTATCAAAATGCTCCTAGAAAAAGATACGCAAATTTGTCTTTAATAATTCCTCGAAAAATGGCTCGAAAATGTTTTATGTGGCTGCTTAACCACCAACACCCCTGAATTTACTTGTACCCTTAATATATAATATTACTAATCACATAAGCTTCCTATCCTGAAAATATAAAAGTATCAAAATGCTCATAGAAAAAGATACGCAAATTTGTCTTTAATAATTCCTCGAAAAATGGCTCGAAAATGTTTTATGTGGCTGCTTAACCACCAACACCCCTGAATTTACTTGTACCCTTAATATATAATATTACTAATCGCATAGGCTTCCTATCCTGAAAATATAAAAGTATCAAAATGCTCCTCGAAAAAGTTACGCATATTTGTCTTTAATAATTCCTCGAAAAATGGCTCGAAAATGTTTTATGTGGCTGCTTAACCACCAACACCCCTGAATTTACTTGTACCCTTAATATATAATATTACTAATCACATAAGCTTCCTATCCTGAAAATATAAAAGTATCAAAATGCTCCTAGAAAAAGATACGCAAATTTGTCTTTAATAATTCCTCGAAAAATGGCTCGAAAATGTTTTATGTGGCTGCTTAACCACCAACACCCCTGAATTTACTTGTACCCTTAATATATAATATTACTAATCACATAAGCTTCCTATCCTGAAAATATAAAAGTATCAAAATGCTCCTAGAAAAAGATACGCAAATTTGTCTTTAATAATTCCTCGAAAAATGGCTCGAAAATGTTTTATGTGGCTGCTTAACCACCAACACCCCTGAATTTACTTGTACCCTTAATATATAATATTACTAATCGCATAAGCTTCCTATCCTGAAAATATAAAAGTATCAAAATGCTCCTAGAAAAAGTTACGCATATTTGTCTTTAATAATTCCTCGAAAAATGGCTCGAAAATGTTTTATGTGGCTGCTTAACCACCAACACCCCTGAATTTACTTGTACCCTTAATATATAATATTACTAATCACATAAGCTTCCTATCCTGAAAATATAAAAGTATCAAAATGCTCCTAGAAAAAGATACGCAAATTTGTCTTTAATAATTCCTCGAAAAATGGCTCGAAAATGTTTTATGTGGCTGCTTAACCACCAACACCCCTGAATTTACTTGTACCCTTAATATATAATATTACTAATCGCATAAGCTTCCTATCCTGAAAATATAAAAGTATCAAAATGCTCCTAGAAAAAGATACGCAAATTTGTCTTTAATAATTCCTCGAAAAATGGCTCGAAAATGTTTTATGTGGCTGCTTAACCACCAACACCCCTGAATTTACTTGTACCCTTAATATATAATATTACTAATCGCATAAGCTTCCTATCCTGAAAATATAAAAGTATCAAAATGCTCCTAGAAAAAGTTACGCATATTTGTCTTTAATAATTCCTCGAAAAATGGCTCGAAAATGTTTTATGTGGCTGCTTAACCACCAACACCCCTGAATTTACTTGTACCCTTAATATATAATATTACTAATCACATAAGCTTCCTATCCTGAAAATATAAAAGTATCAAAATGCTCCTAGAAAAAGATACGCAAATTTGTCTTTAATAATTCCTCGAAAAATGGCTCGAAAATGTTTTATGTGGCTGCTTAACCACCAACACCCCTGAATTTACTTGTACCCTTAATATATAATATTACTAATCGCATAAGCTTCCTATCCTGAAAATATAAAAGTATCAAAATGCTCCTAGAAAAAGTTACGCATATTTGTCTTTAATAATTCCTCGAAAAATGGCTCGAAAATGTTTTATGTGGCTGGTTAACCACCAACACCCCTGAATTTACTTGTACCCTTAATATATAATATTACTAATCACATAAGCTTCCTATCCTGAAAATATAAAAGTATCAAAATGCTCCTAGAAAAAGATACGCAAATTTGTCTTTAATAATTCCTCGAAAAATGGCTCGAAAATGTTTTATGTGGCTGCTTAACCACCAACACCCCTGAATTTACTTGTACCCTTAATATATAATATTACTAATCACATAAGCTTCCTATCCTGAAAATATAAAAGTATCAAAATGCTCCTAGAAAAAGATACGCAAATTTGTCTTTAATAATTCCTCGAAAAATGGCTCGAAAATGTTTTATGTGGCTGCTTAACCACCAACACCCCTGAATTTACTTGTACCCTTAATATATAATATTACTAATCCCATAAGCTTCCTATCCTGAAAATATAAAAGTATCAAAATGCTCCTAGAAAAAGATACGCAAATTTGTCTTTAATAATTCCTCGAAAAATGGCTCGAAAATGTTTTATGTGGCTGCTTAACCACCAACACCCCTGAATTTACTTGTACCCTTAATATATAATATTACTAATCGCATAAGCTTCCTATCCTGAAAATATAAAAGTATCAAAATGCTCCTAGAAAAAGTTACGCATATTTGTCTTTAATAATTCCTCGAAAAATGGCTCGAAAATGTTTTATGTGGCTGCTTAACCACCAACACCCCTGAATTTACTTGTACCCTTAATATATAATATTACTAATCACATAAGCTTCCTATCCTGAAAATATAAAAGTATCAAAATGCTCCTAGAAAAAGATACGCAAATTTGTCTTTAATAATTCCTCGAAAAATGTCTCGAAAATGTTTTATGTGGCTGCTTAACCACCAACACCCCTGAATTTACTTGTACCCTTAATATATAATATTACTAATCGCATAAGCTTCCTATCCTGAAAATATAAAAGTATCAAAATGCTCCTAGAAAAAGTTACGCATATTTGTCTTTAATAATTCCTCGAAAAATGGCTCGAAAATGTTTTATGTGGCTGGTTAACCACCAACACCCCTGAATTTACTTGTACCCTTAATATATAATATTACTAATCACATAAGCTTCCTATCCTGAAAATATAAAAGTATCAAAATGCTCCTAGAAAAAGATACGCAAATTTGTCTTTAATAATTCCTCGAAAAATGGCTCGAAAATGTTTTATGTGGCTGCTTAACCACCAACACCCCTGAATTTACTTGTACCCTTAATATATAATATTACTAATCACATAAGCTTCCTATCCTGAAAATATAAAAGTATCAAAATGCTCCTAGAAAAAGATACGCAAATTTGTCTTTAATAATTCCTCGAAAAATGGCTCGAAAATGTTTTATGTGGCTGCTTAACCACCAACACCCCTGAATTTACTTGTACCCTTAATATATAATATTACTAATCGCATAAGCTTCCTATCCTGAAAATATAAAAGTATCAAAATGCTCCTAGAAAAAGTTACGCATATTTGTCTTTAATAATTCCTCGAAAAATGGCTCGAAAATGTTTTATGTGGCTGCGTAACCACCAACACCCCTGAATTTACTTGTACCCTTAATATATAATATTAATAATCGCATAAGCTTCCTATCCTGAAAATATAAAAGTATCACAATGCTCCTAGAAAAAGTTACGCATATTTGTCTTTAATAATTCCTCGAAAAATGGCTCGAAAATGTTTTATGTGGCTGGTTAACCACCAACACCCCTGAATTTACTTGTACCCTTAATATATAATATTACTAATCACATAAGCTTCCTATCCTGAAAATATAAAAGTATCAAAATGCTCCTAGAAAAAGATACGCAAATTTGTCTTTAATAATTCCTCGAAAAATGGCTCGAAAATGTTTTATGTGGCTGCTTAACCACCAACACCCCTGAATTTACTTGTACCCTTAATATATAATATTACTAATCACATAAGCTTCCTATCCTGAAAATATAAAAGTATCAAAATGCTCCTAGAAAAAGATACGCAAATTTGTCTTTAATAATTCCTCGAAAAATGGCTCGAAAATGTTTTATGTGGCTGCTTAACCACCAACACCCCTGAATTTACTTGTACCCTTAATATATAATATTACTAATCACATAAGCTTCCTATCCTGAAAATATAAAAGTATCAAAATGCTCCTAGAAAAACAAAACGCAAATTTGTCTTTAATAATTCCTCGAAAAATGGCTCGAAAATGTTTTATGTGGCTGCTTAACCACCAACACCCCTGAATTTACTTGTACCCTTAATATATAATATTACTAATCGCATAAGCTTCCTAGCCTGAAAATATAAAAGTATCAAAATGCTCCTAGAAAAAGTTACGCATATTTGTCTTTAATAATTCCTCGAAAAATGGCTCGAAAATGTTTTATGTGGCTGGTTAACCACCAACACCCCTGAATTTACTTGTACCCTTAATATATAATATTACTAATCACATAAGCTTCCTATCCTGAAAATATAAAAGTATCAAAATGCTCCTAGAAAAAGATACGCAAATTTGTCTTTAATAATTCCTCGAAAAATGGCTCGAAAATGTTTTATGTGGCTGCTTAACCACCAACACCCCTGAATTTACTTGTACCCTTAATATATAATATTACTAATCACATAAGCTTCCTATCCTGAAAATATAAAAGTATCAAAATGCTCCTAGAAAAAGATACGCAAATTTGTCTTTAATAATTCCTCGAAAAATGGCTCGAAAATGTTTTATGTGGCTGATTAACCACCAACACCCCTGAATTTACTTGTACCCTTAATATATAATATTACTAATCCCATAAGCTTCCTATCCTGAAAATATAAAAGTATCAAAATGCTCCTAGAAAAAGATACGCAAATTTGTCTTTAATAATTCCTCGAAAAATGGCTCGAAAATGTTTTATGTGGCTGCTTAACCACCAACACCCCTGAATTTACTTGTACCCTTAATATATAATATTACTAATCGCATAAGCTTCCTATCCTGAAAATATAAAAGTATCAAAATGCTCCTAGAAAAAGTTACGCATATTTGTCTTTAATAATTCCTCGAAAAATGGCTCGAAAATGTTTTATGTGGCTGCTTAACCACCAACACCCCTGAATTTACTTGTACCCTTAATATATAATATTACTAATCACATAAGCTTCCTATCCTGAAAATATAAAAGTATCAAAATGCTCCTAGAAAAAGATACGCAAATTTGTCTTTAATAATTCCTCGAAAAATGGCTCGAAAATGTTTTATGTGGCTGCTTAACCACCAACACCCCTGAATTTACTTGTACCCTTAATATATAATATTACTAATCGCATAAGCTTCCTATCCTGAAAATATAAAAGTATCAAAATGCTCCTAGAAAAAGTTACGCATATTTGTCTTTAATAATTCCTCGAAAAATGGCTCGAAAATGTTTTATGTGGCTGGTTAACCACCAACACCCCTGAATTTACTTGTACCCTTAATATATAATATTACTAATCACATAAGCTTCCTATCCTGAAAATATAAAAGTATCAAAATGCTCCTAGAAAAAGATACGCAAATTTGTCTTTAATAATTCCTCGAAAAATGGCTCGAAAATGTTTTATGTGGCTGCTTAACCACCAACACCCCTGAATTTACTTGTACCCTTAATATATAATATTACTAATCACATAAGCTTCCTATCCTGAAAATATAAAAGTATCAAAATGCTCCTAGAAAAAGATACGCAAATTTGTCTTTAATAATTCCTCGAAAAATGGCTCGAAAATGTTTTATGTGGCTGCTTAACCACCAACACCCCTGAATTTACTTGTACCCTTAATATATAATATTACTAATCGCATAAGCTTCCTATCCTGAAAATATAAAAGTATCAAAATGCTCCTAGAAAAAGTTACGCATATTTGTCTTTAATAATTCCTCGAAAAATGGCTCGAAAATGTTTTATGTGGCTGCGTAACCACCAACACCCCTGAATTTACTTGTACCCTTAATATATAATATTACTAATCGCATAAGCTTCCTATCCTGAAAATATAAAAGTATCACAATGCTCCTAGAAAAAGTTACGCATATTTGTCTTTAATAATTCCTCGAAAAATGGCTCGAAAATGTTTTATGTGGCTGGTTAACCACCAACACCCCTGAATTTACTTGTACCCTTAATATATAATATTACTAATCACATAAGCTTCCTATCCTGAAAATATAAAAGTATCAAAATGCTCCTAGAAAAAGATACGCAAATTTGTCTTTAATAATTCCTCGAAAAATGGCTCGAAAATGTTTTATGTGGCTGCTTAACCACCAACACCCCTGAATTTACTTGTACCCTTAATATATAATATTACTAATCGCATAAGCTTCCTAGCCTGAAAATATAAAAGTATCAAAATGCTCCTAGAAAAAGTTACGCATATTTGTCTTTAATAATTCCTCGAAAAATGGCTCGAAAATGTTTTATGTGGCTGGTTAACCACCAACACCCCTGAATTTACTTGTACCCTTAATATATAATATTACTAATCACATAAGCTTCCTATCCTGAAAATATAAAAGTATCAAAATGCTCCTAGAAAAAGATACGCAAATTTGTCTTTAATAATTCCTCGAAAAATGGCTCGAAAATGTTTTATGTGGCTGCTTAACCACCAACACCCCTGAATTTACTTGTACCCTTAATATATAATATTACTAATCACATAAGCTTCCTATCCTGAAAATATAAAAGTATCAAAATGCTCCTAGAAAAAGATACGCAAATTTGTCTTTAATAATTCCTCGAAAAATGGCTCGAAAATGTTTTATGTGGCTGATTAACCACCAACACCCCTGAATTTACTTGTACCCTTAATATATAATATTACTAATCCCATAAGCTTCCTATCCTGAAAATATAAAAGTATCAAAATGCTCCTAGAAAAAGATACGCAAATTTGTCTTTAATAATTCCTCGAAAAATGGCTCGAAAATGTTTTATGTGGCTGCTTAACCACCAACACCCCTGAATTTACTTGTACCCTTAATATATAATATTACTAATCGCATAAGCTTCCTATCCTGAAAATATAAAAGTATCAAAATGCTCCTAGAAAAAGTTACGCATATTTGTCTTTAATAATTCCTCGAAAAATGGCTCGAAAATGTTTTATGTGGCTGCTTAACCACCAACACCCCTGAATTTACTTGTACCCTTAATATATAATATTACTAATCACATAAGCTTCCTATCCTGAAAATATAAAAGTATCAAAATGCTCCTAGAAAAAGATACGCAAATTTGTCTTTAATAATTCCTCGAAAAATGGCTCGAAAATGTTTTATGTGGCTGCTTAACCACCAACACCCCTGAATTTACTTGTACCCTTAATATATAATATTACTAATCGCATAAGCTTCCTATCCTGAAAATATAAAAGTATCAAAATGCTCCTAGAAAAAGTTACGCATATTTGTCTTTAATAATTCCTCGAAAAATGGCTCGAAAATGTTTTATGTGGCTGGTTAACCACCAACACCCCTGAATTTACTTGTACCCTTAATATATAATATTACTAATCACATAAGCTTCCTATCCTGAAAATATAAAAGTATCAAAATGCTCCTAGAAAAAGATACGCAAATTTGTCTTTAATAATTCCTCGAAAAATGGCTCGAAAATGTTTTATGTGGCTGCTTAACCACCAACACCCCTGAATTTACTTGTACCCTTAATATATAATATTACTAATCACATAAGCTTCCTATCCTGAAAATATAAAAGTATCAAAATGCTCCTAGAAAAAGATACGCAAATTTGTCTTTAATAATTCCTCGAAAAATGGCTCGAAAATGTTTTATGTGGCTGCTTAACCACCAACACCCCTGAATTTACTTGTACCCTTAATATATAATATTACTAATCGCATAAGCTTCCTATCCTGAAAATATAAAAGTATCAAAATGCTGCTAGAAAAAGTTACGCATATTTGTCTTTAATAATTCCTCGAAAAATGGCTCGAAAATGTTTTATGTGGCTGCGTAACCACCAACACCCCTGAATTTACTTGTACCCTTAATATATAATATTACTAATCGCATAAGCTTCCTATCCTGAAAATATAAAAGTATCACAATGCTCCTAGAAAAAGTTACGCATATTTGTCTTTAATAATTCCTCGAAAAATGGCTCGAAAATGTTTTATGTGGCTGGTTAACCACCAACACCCCTGAATTTACTTGTACCCTTAATATATAATATTACTAATCACATAAGCTTCCTATCCTGAAAATATAAAAGTATCAAAATGCTCCTAGAAAAAGATACGCAAATTTGTCTTTAATAATTCCTCGAAAAATGGCTCGAAAATGTTTTATGTGGCTGGTTAACCACCAACACCCCTGAATTTACTTGTACCCTTAATATATAATATTACTAATCACATAAGCTTCCTATCCTGAAAATATAAAAGTATCAAAATGCTCATAGAAAAAGTTACGCATATTAATTAAACTATTTAAAGCCCAATCCTGCCGCAAGTGGAATATATTAAAGGAAATTAACATATCCTTCAAGGTTTTCCACTCGTCTGGAAAACTTTACCAATTTGGTCATGGAAAAGTCAGAAAAATCAAACTTGTACATTTTTTTAAATTTAAAAATATTTGGTTTAAAAAAATTATATAAAAATCACATTTTCGATTTATCCAAAACAATAAAGTATTTAGATTAGTCGACCCTTATTAATTTGATCTTAACCCTTACAAAAATAAAAAATCCAGCGCTTATGAATCAAATTGTAAATAATGAAAAACAAACACCTGAAATTATGGTAAAAAAATACATAAAAAATTTCCCTTTTTAAAACTTCTTTGCGATTTTTTGGGGCGCGGGTTTTGGGGGTTAGTATTTTGATCAATGGAAATTTAGTCACGATGCTCAAGCATTTACTCAAGCTTTACAGGTGAGCAGCGTGAATTTTGGGCATGTTTACAAAAATAGTAGCGAAATAAATTTTAATTAAAATAAATAATTGGGAAATTTAATTTTTTAAAATTACATCATCCAGATATGAGCCATCTCGATGCAAGCACTCTTCAAATCTTCTTCTTCTCTTTAACTTCATTTAGATCAATGATCTGTTTTACAAGCAACTGTGTCAAGTTTTCTTGTCACTGTTACCACTGTGAGCATAATAATTGATTTATATCTGGTAGGTAGCTTGCTAGGCTGGCCTGCAGATGTGCTTGTATCCTGTTTTTGTGTGTTAATGTTGTCAATTACTAACCTTCGCATTTGTCTCTTCAATTTGTGAAAACTTGCTGGCAACATTGATTTAAGTGATGTAATCCATATTTATCGCCATTTTTGTAAAAAAAAATTACACAAAATGCACCCTGCTCACCCATAAAGCGGTTCATCTTTACTGAATTTCAATTAACCAAGTTACTGATTTCCAACACCCACACCCCGCTCCGACATACCGTTCGATCACAATGATGTTGTAAATATGGACATTCTTTATGACCCATCCTGTACATTGCAAAATTTATATATTCAGTGGAGGAAGGAGCTACTGATCAGGCCCCTTGCACTACTTCCGATTACACCACAACGTGTGGATGCCCATTGGAAGACCGACCTAATAAAATTATGTGTAAACGATTTAAACCCAGATTTTCCTCACCGCAACTGAACCAGCGGCCGCATCACTCCACGACTGTGGCTACATTGCAAGAACACAATGGTATTGTACTTTTAGTTATTCCACTAATCGTATTGATTTCAATAAAGGATATAGTATAATAATTTTACTAATTTATTGTTTCATAAATTTGAAAATAAACCATAGGAGCTCTAAATTACATCAAAAATTTAATGTAATTTCCAACAATAAAATATTTATAGTGACACGTGAATATAAACTTTTGTAGTCAATTCATCGTTATAATATGTGTACCTATCAAAATAACTTTAAACATTACAGACGGGAAACAAAGTAAATCCAACATATAGCGAGAAATTATGATAATTGTTGCAAGCAACATATTTGTTCAGACAAAACATTATAATAATTAATGACGTTTTCGTATGGTTAAATTATCAAAAATTGTTTTATGGACGTCTAATGAATAATTTATTTACTTACTCGTACATAAATATATAGTTGAAATCATGTAAGATGACCTGTCACGTCACGAACATCTGAAATTATCCTTAGATATACCGATATATTGCTCCCCCCGTCTGCATACCACGGTGAGGCGCTTACGAGGCTGCCTAAATCGCGCTCATATAATGAGGTTTTTATAATATTAACTTCATACAAATATTTTTATAATTATATAATCTTACTCCATACGAACATAGCGTCGTTATGACATAATGGTTTTCTTACACGATTTCAACTATGGGTAATGTCACATAACAATTAGCTCTTCTGAATTTATGTGACTATTTTTAGATTCCGAAATAATAATTAATTTAAACGGCCGACTAATTTTATAATTTATGTAGTTTTTAGTAGTTAAGGTAGGGTAGATAATAGAGCATCATAAATCAGAAATTTTTGACCTCTTCCTAAACTATTAAGAACAAAATCCATAAATTATTTTGCCATTGCACGAACTTACTTATACACGGTGATTGACGAAATCAGTAAACGTGAAAAGTGAGCATCAGCTCGGTGCTAGCCGAGCGTGCAAAATCCGCTTTCGTGAGCGGTGCTGATACAAAGCCCTTTAATTATCAGAAAACTTGGTATTTTAAAATAAGAACTTGATTACGTCACGTTTATAATTCCAATTACTGAATCTAAATGAAAGTGCAGGAAAATAAAAGGGAGAAGATTGATAATACGTCGTTCATTAAAATCGCATCGTTTAGTGTTTTACAAGACTTCTTATAACGATTTGCTTTATCTATATTGAATTAAACGAAACATCTCACGTTGGAATGAATTATTGCCACTTGAAGTTGATTAAGGACCAGCGTATTTCTGAAATATTCACGAATTAGTACTAGCAAAACTGCTACACTTGAAAAGATATATTGATTGAATGTCTGAATAATGATTTCGTTTTTATCTTATCAAAAATGTCAGCCACACTCTGAACGCTTTTAAAACTGAATACAGGCCAAGTGAGACAAATTATTATTTTTAAAAATTTGCTAGAGGTAATAATTTATTTTTCGTTGATAATAATTGCTCCCTCCCTCTTGTGGAGTGTACTTTTATAATAATCGCTAAGCGGCGCAGATGCTGGCACGCGTAAGTCGAAGAGAAGAAAAATCGTATTATAACGCTTTATTGTTGTAATTTGTAATATTTTAGTTGTAATAGACACTTTTATCTTAATTTGTGGCCCATCTCAAAACACGGATTGCAGTTATTTTAGCAATTTTGTAGTGAATAAACGGACAAACGTAAAGGTTATAATGCGTGCAAATACCAAGCATTAATGGCATAATGGCACGAAGTCTACGAATAGATTAAATAATTGTGTTCAAATTACTTTATAAATTACATTTGAAGCAAGATTCTAAAGATACACTTTATAGCCTTAATGCAATAAATTTTGTTCGTAATTACTATAGACGACTTAATTCCACATTTGGAGATTTATTAGGCAAATTTCAAAAGAGCATCTAGAACTTACCTAGAATTATTTCTTTTTGCAGAAATATAATAGGGTAATCTGCTAAAAGTATTTTTGACGGAGGTGACAAACCTCACAATGAGATTGTCTGTCTGCTCTTATCGTAAATTGACCGACATGAGATTTAATTATAGATTTGAAATTGATTTGGCAAGTCTCCACTCGTGCGTTTGATATCAAGCAAACTTTTTGGAAGGAAACCTTGTTACTTTTTTTTTTTATTAAAACCGAAACATTAAAATGCCTCTTCAATTTCAAAATAATATTTACTTTTATTCTTTCAATTTTCTTCGCTTTAGTTTTGGTTATTTCAAATCGGAGTTATTCACATTTTCATTTCTCATTTTCTATGGACCATAAAACAAAGATAATCTGACTTCCCGCTAGAATTTTTAACATGCAGATGGATGCTCGGTTCATGACGTTTTTAGCAATTTTTATTCTACCGACGACTTAATACTTTTCTGTAACAACGGATTTTCACTTTTTTCCATATGATTTTTAACTTTCTCTAACGTTGGAATTTATTTCTTTTATATCTCAGAAAGTTTTTATGAAACTTTTTTCCTTATTTCAATATGCTTTCCATCACAATGCAAAATTTTGTATAAATCTCAAACAATAAATATTTCAAAAAACCTTTAAATTATCAATTTCTACATGGAGTGTACGCATAAATTATTAAAATAACGTAGTACTGTATATTTTGTAGTGCAGAATCATTAGTTTCTGACCTAGAAGAAAATATATCTAAAAATTGCCCCCAAGGCATTGCTAATTTCTAATGAGATCTGATTAGGTTACTATTTTATTAGTGAGTTGCGCCTGATTTTATTTACAGTGCTTTATTTGGTATTCAATGCTTTTATTTATTTTACTTACATTCACAATTTCAAGTTTCAGGCATATGGTTTTCTTCTCTATAATGGACTATACAGTGGAAGAGATCAAATCAAGTGATGCAGGATTAGGGGGACTATCCAAAATTGGGAACTTTTATGATTTCTACCTCCCAGTAGGTAATTCACCTGCTGGCCATTCATCATTCGTTTTCAAAAGATGGACAAACTAACCAGGATTATATTCCATCCAACCATAAGAGCTCAGACGTGCACACGCAGTACTATATTGTAGAGATATTTCCTACGACCCTTCAACTTTAAAATTTATTTTCACCAGGACAATATCTCAACACTAGAGTACCATCGGTAGCTTTGTAGCTGTTCACATACGATTTCTGTACGGAGACAAATCTCAGGGTTGGGTTCGTACTTCTCTCTTTTTCGGGTCGTCTAACAGTACAAAATGTACGGCCCTAATGCCGCACTATTGTCGTAAAATTGAAATTTCCCTCTTGGGAACAAAATTGCATGAATTGCCTTAATCAAAATTATTGTCGTTATCGACAACGCTAAAAAACTAAATTTGACCATGTTATTTCGGATAAACATCCCTTAATCTGTGGCAAATTTTTAATGCAAAGCTGTATCTCATTTCGTTTTACGACAATATATCACTCAAAATTAACAAAAATTCGATCACCCAATAACTTTGCTGTAATTAAAAATTTAAATAAACCAATCTGTTAAAAAATATCAAAAATAATTTCTAGTTTTCTGGTCTTTCCCATGTCTTCGACAGCCTTGACTAGGAAAGGATTTCTCGATGCTGGAAATCAGGAAGAACATGAGGGGATCATCAAGAGGATGTGAGTGTGGTCATCTAACCCTATTCAGCCATTTTTTAATAGAAGAATTTTAAGTTTTAAAATAGAGACTAATGTACGAATGGAACGCTTATTCCAGCATACAAAAATATCCCGGGTTACAAATATGAATTACATGTTGTCAATCATAAAGTGGCGTAGTTGTGTCAGAAATCACACAAATGGGAACCGATAACGTCGTCTAGGTGCGAAAGTCCATGAAAACCCATAAAAAATTTTCATTCCATTTTCAATGTTCCGTTTTATCATTTTTGTTAAATTCAAGTGTTTAAATTGACTATAGTGATTTCTTGGAGTTAATTTTCAGATTTATAATATTCTTTTTGAGGTTTGAGCAAAATTTATTTTGAAAATAGTATTATAAATGTTTAATTTAAAATTTTAACGTAATCTACAAGCTATTGGGTTTAACTAAGGCGTTTTAAATCAATTTAAAATTTATAATACGCCCTAAAGAAACTTTTAATTAAAATGCAAGCAACACTAAACAACCCAATATTGATACAAACAATATCGATCTGTAATTGTTTTGTTAGAGGCGTTGTTAAAAAAACTAAAAAGGGAACATTTATCAAAGTTTGATTAACTTACTTAATAAACTGTCATTCGCATCAACCCCTTCATGAAAACTTTATAATAATTTATATTTTGCAAGGTTTTTCATTTTTAGCGTTCAATTTAAGATTTTCAATATTATTTTTATAAAAAAAATTAAATTACTGCAAAACAAATTATTACAATCGATTAAGTTTAAATTAAGTTAGGAGTTCAATAAATCCCAAAGATTATCTATTATGCTATCATTTAGCTACAAAATAGCGATGACTACTATTGAGGTACCCGGTTTGATTCCAGGCGAAGTAAAAGCTTTATTCTGGCTGTTCTCTCATCAAAGTGTAATTTAATTTTGCGATAATTATTTTTCCGACTCTAACCAAACAGACCAAAAATAGTGTGATTTACTGGAAAGTTTGGGATTTATTTTGATAATTACTTCAAAGCACACTTTTGAGTTATAATAATTGCGCAAAAATTCAAAGTTGAAGTATTTTTTTTAAAGGAGATTTTATTTTGTGTGTGTAATATTAAATACACTTTGAAAATATAACATAAAGGCTAGGAATATTAGGTACACTTTTAAAGGAAATTTATAAACGTGGGTAGGAGGAAAAGTAGTGGAAAGTGATCTATAGAGAAGAACGACGGAGGGTAGAGTGAATTGTCGTAGCGGTGCGGCAGATTGTGAAAATGCTGATTGGATTTGGGTGAAGAGATTCTCAAAAAGAAAAAGTAAGTAGGTAATAGAGATGTGATGCTTCGTGCAAGCTTCTTAAATAAAAATGAAATATTTAAAAATAGTTCTACTTGCTCAACAATCCAAAATTTTAATTACTTTGCTTAAGCATTCAATATTTGACTATTGGATATGAAGTGACATTATTACGAGTTATAAAGTTTGCTATCAACTTAAGACGAAGAGCTTAACATAAGAGTTCAATTAAGATATGTTGACTTGGAGAAGGTCTAATCAATGTTGCAGAGTATAATTAAATAACTTGGTATAAGGAGCACTTTGAAATTGCTTCGTAGTACACCGACCAATTCCAACCTGATGTTACCGTACGCACACTAAGCTTCTTACTTAGTTCATATAGTTTTAGTTAACAAAATTAATTTTGAATTCAAACTTTACATTGAGCTGTTCCAACTTTTATGAATAGAAATAAACGTGGATCATTCATTAAAATCTAAATTAAGCGTAATTATGTCACAATAAATGAAACTTGTATTGAAATTGTGAAGAATAAAAGAAATGGCGAACAACACGTAAGTAAGTACTTACCACAAAAGCAAGTATCGTAAAATGAACAAAGCCATCTATTGGCTAGATTGACAATCAACATAGTAGTTTTTTTTTCGTTCTCTGTTTTTCTAAATCTTTAAATCGATCTGTGCCTAGTACTCTCCGAGGACTAATTCCTCTTTTTAAGTTTTTTACTTTCTGTTGATCAATACCCGATGAAAAAGATTGGCACTCCGTTTAACAAATTGCCGGTGTCTCTTTTAAACTATTATTTATTTATTAAAACTTAATTTGTACCCAACTTTTTTTAATTGTTGTTCAAAACTTCTCAATTAATTGTGGGTTAAGAAATTATTTCACTGCAGTAATATTCACACGAATTCACATCAATCGATAAAAACTGTCGCAAGAACACAATTAAAGTAATTTATGATTCAACTTCTATTCAAATATTGCGGTTATCCTAAACTCTTGAAATCTTTTCGTGATGTGTTCATTGAATCGATTTGTTTATTGTTGAATATTGTCGGTTTTATTTATCCCTACAATTTACTTTTTTTTAAAGTGCTGTTTTTTTTCAAATGCCAACAACGCAAGGTAGTTGTCAAATCAAAACACCCTAATAATTTAATTAGTTTACACGAGAAAAGGTCTATGAACTGAAATAATTAAAAAATGAAGTTAGTTTAGTCAGATAGAAAATGAAGAGGGAAATTTGAAAGTTAGGTGCAATATTTTGCACATTATTATTGTTTGCAATTAAATTATTTGTTTAATAATATTGAAGTTGGCTTAATTTTATTTCAAAACCGAAACTACAAAACATTTAAGCAATTTAGATTATAGATTATTCGATTCTCTCAACTCCTGCAACTATGTTTATATAAATTGTAATTCGGACTCGAATAACATTTAAAACCGACCCTTCAGTATAAGTAAGATCCGAAATCTTATCTTTCAAAGAACCGGAGTTGTAAAGTTTCAAAATGTTCTAATGTTATTATTTTTCTAGTTTAATGAAGAAAATAATCGCGAAGCAGTAAAGAAAATTAAAGCAAACGGTGCTTTATGAAAATTTATGCTTGCATCTAATAGAGTAATTTCCTGGATTGAAAAGTTAATTTTTTCAATTTTATCTTTTCGTACTTTTTTCTTTTGAATATATTTTTTTTAAGTAACGGAAGATTGTACTTTTTATTCAAACTAATTTAATTTTCATCGATATTATCTTTGTGTATTTTTTTCTATTACTTATTTTGTTTAAGGTTACAGCACAATAGTAATTTCTTACTTGATTTGTGAATTTAATTAATTTCCTAAAATATATAAAAACTATATTTTGTTTGTTTATAAACTTCTAAGTAGTTTTTTAAATGGACAAAAAACAAATAGGTACTGAATAATATAATGTAAAATGTATATAATAATGAAAAACTAATCATTATTATATAATGATTTCTTTAATTATAATTATTAATTTCATAAATTATATCGTTACATAACCACAATTTTATATAAAAGGGGGCTAAAACAATTTAAATCAACAAGTGATCGAGAAGTTTGCCGAAATGAAAATCATTGTGGTGTTGGCTTTAGTAAGCTTAGTGGCTTTGGCCAATTGTCAGGGGCAAAAGGTAATTAATCAATTATTATTTAAAGTTGAAGTAAAGAACATAATTTTATTTTTAGTCTATGATATTAGCAATTGAGAATTATTTAGAAACTGTTGGTTTAAAATTCCGGGATGAATGTATTAAAGAAAGCAAGGTGGATGAGGCAGTGCTCATCAAGTTAGAAAAGGAAGCAGAATTAGTTAACGACCAAGGTTTGAAATGCTACTTACGATGTTCCTATATAAAAGCAAATATTGTGAACGAGAAAGGAACACTTAACATGGAAAATATAAAACAAGCAGTGAAAGCCACAAATCAAGAATTCCTCAATAGGCTTGAACAAGATTGCATGCATCCAAAACATGATGAACCATGTGAAGCAGCATTCCTTAGTGCAACTTGTGGATTGGGTTTACTTGAGGAATTTCATATACATTAAAATATTAACAAGTTACTTTTGAATAATCGTAAAATATGTACCTACTCTAAAAATATTAAATTTTGCACCTTTTAAGTGAAATAATTAATAAATCGTTTTTGTATTGTTCACGATTATAAGAAAGAATATAGCTAGAAGAAAGTTAGTACTCACAAAATACTATTTCCGGTTGGGCAAGTCTAGGGGGTCAAATCTCTTTAGTCTTTTCAAGTTAGGGGCACTGAGGAGATCTGACGCCAAACTCATCATTTGGATGAGTACTGAGTCTGAGGAGGAATTTCTTGCTTGCTAAAGCGATTTCTTTTTTGACTGTGGACCAACTTCGTTGGGAACATTCCAGGGTGCATTACAAACCGATTGCAATGTTTTAGATTGGAATCGTTGAAGTTTCATAATATTCGAATCGCTAGCAGAGCCCCATAATTGTATGCCATAATATTATGATGGTTTGGTACCTATATTAATAGTTTATTTTCCAACCTAAGCTGGGAATCTCTACTCATTAGCCATTGCAATTTACGGTAGATAAGACCTAGCTGCAGTCTCTTTCTCCAGATATGCTTTGCCCATGTAAGAAGTCTGTCCAGATGGAGACCAAGGTATTTGACCTCTTCGCTTTGCCGTTTACATTTCCATGCCGTTTACATTAAAAAAATCTTTACAACTTGAACATAATTTTATAAATTAAACAAAATATTATTTCAAACCGTTCTGCTATATAGACAAAAGATTTATAATTAAAATTTAATTTGATTCGTTCAAATTTAAATTTTAATTACTGTAAAGTTGTGTAATCTACCAAGGTTGTTATAAATTTAAATATTCAATTTTACCTTATCGCTAATTTAGTAAAAAGTAAAAACTAGAACAATTACATTTCACTGTATTACGCATAAAAGGTTTTTTAATTTAACAGCTTATAATAAATTGCATAAACAAAACAAAGGTAAAGTAGGACAAAGCAACTGTTACTTGGACCAATTGGAAACTTTGATATAAAAAACCTAATGTATTTTAAAATTGTCTTAACAATATAATAGTAAAATCGATAAATTAAACGGAATTGAAGAATGATAAATAAATAAAAGTAGAGAAATCTACAAATTTGTATAGATTAACAATATGACGTTATGAACAAATTGTGAGAAATAAAAGTAGAGATAGCGCGATGGAGAAGAATGTCTTCTACAAACTTCAATATGGAAAATATTTTTCACGCCTTTTATTCGCGGCGATACGGGGTTATCGATGAAATTGTATATTTAGATGCCTTGACCCAGAATATAATGGGATCGACATTATTATAAGGAGCGATTTACTGCACGTATATTTCATCTCAAAATATGATCCCGGAGAGAAAGGAAAAATGCTTTTATTAAAAATGTTGAAGCCGAATTTTGAAAACACTTTAATCAATTAACATCAAATATATAAAGTTCACTTAAAGTATTGGGTTTTAAAAAGGTAAAATTAAAAAGCAGAAGTAAAAGATAAAAGCAATGGCAGATGTAAGCCGCATCTGAAATTTGAATATGTATGAGAAATTAACGGCTCAGAAGCCCAACGTTTTACATATTGCAGATTTTAATTTTGTTTCAGAGATTTTACTTGTTTATCTTTATAGACCAGGTAGGGTTAAAATTTTATTTTTAAATGAATAATTCATTCAAATGCACTTGACGATTTAACTAGTTTACCACAAGAAACATTATTGTTAACACGTTTACTACAAAACTGCATACTATTTGCTAATTCCTTCCACAGAATGAAAATAAATTAATGAACATTAATTTTTTTTAATCGGATTATTTTGTTAAGTAGCTTAAATAACTGTTGAGTATCCGGTTCATGAAATTCCGCCTGAGCGGATCCTTTTAATGATCATTAACTTGGCAATGAGTCGAATGTGTTAATTTCAATTTTCAGAATAACATAACAACCATTTTAAATTTTTGTTCTGACACACAAAAAAGATTGGACCTTTCTTTATAATAATTTAAACTGAAAGTCCAAAATAAATTATTATTTTGAAAATAGTATTTAAAAAGTTTAATAAAAACTAGAAGATTTATCTCTTTCAAAATGTTAATTTTGGCACTTACGCTTTCACCACAATTTTCGCATTAAGCAGCCACACACTTTGTGTACACTTCAATCCAAAATTGTTCGGAATATTTATTAGAGAAAATTATTTTTATTAACTCATAGTGCCTGCCATCCATTTTAATAAATATAGTTTAAAAATAACGGTTTGTCAAAAACAAACTTTCTGAAAAAAATATTTTAAAAATATAAAAATAATTAGTTAATAATTAAAAGAGTAAAATTTGAATTAGCGCCCTCACTCGCGAGGTGGGAACTATAGGCTTTATATTCCAATAGTAGGTCTTTTTATTGAATTGGTATCCCCCCCCCAATTTAACAGTCTAGCTCCGCCTATAAGTGTGATGCTGACTGTAAAATTTAATTCCAATATAATAGTTTGCTAGAAATATCCTCCTTAATGTTACTTTAGGTTCGCCTTTACTCTAATTTGGGACATTCATGTATTACCAGCCTAATAAAAGTACACTGCTTACGAAATAAAATGGATGCGTACATGTCACAATCTTCTCGAAAGGCCGACATTATTAAATATGTTTCCTTAATTCGTAATTTATTAAAAAACAAAATAATGAAATTAACATTAAATTAAAATTTGAAAATTAATTCACTCAGAATTATTAATCAAAAATCTGCATCGGAAGGATCATACAATATTTCTTTTCCTATATCGTATTCGCTGTGTGCATTCCTCCTGCTGCCCTCTGGTGGCTCAATAAATAAAATGAATTGGGACTGTTTTAGCAATAGCAACTGTTTTAATTAAACATTTTTGAGGGAAATTTAAATTTAAACTTTGTTCAAGAGATTCGTGGTGTATTTGTGTGTACAGTTGTAATCACGAATAATGAAGCTTACGTCACAACCATCTGAATTAAGTACCGACAACCTTTTTTTTAATTAATTGTAGTAACATAGGCGAAACAAAGACACACTATATTAAATTATTCTTAAATGTCTGATTTTAGAAATATTATACGTCGAAAATTATCTGACACCCAACGTATGAGATAGAAACAATTGTTCTTAGCGTGCATAATAATTTTAATGAAAGTAGTTTTTATAGTGATTGTTGCTTTAATTTTTTAACAAATTAGTTTGATTTTAGGTTATATTTCCATTTCATTAGAGCAGGGTTTCTTAAATTTTTTGATTTCCCAAACCGTTTTTTGTATGAATTTGACCGTGGACCCACTTATTTCATAAAAGTCATAAGATATTGTTAAAAATAAAATTTTAAGCTTATTAATTATTAAATTTTATGATTTAAATTTATGATATCAAACACTTATGTGACTCACAATTTTCGTGTTATTTCATACAAATGCCGTTTATGACGAAGCTTCATTATTCGTGCAAACAACTGTATGCTATATTCTGTTTACCCAACAGATGCACCAAGGCTCCTCCCCAAAAATATAAGCCAATGAGCGCATCAACCAGTTTTAGACGCTAAAAAATTTTACATAAAAGTTCAAATGATTGTATGACATTAAAAATTAATAAATTTATAGGTTAAAAAAAACTATGACGTTAGTGTTGTAAACGGGAGTTTCAAAATTCGGGCAATAGAAAAATTCTATTCGAATATCCCGCGCGTTTTTAGGGAGGAGCTTTGGTGCACCTGTTGGGTAAACAGAGTATAATTACATACGACATTTCAAAAATGAAAGTGTTTTAATCATTTTACATTTTATTTACATAGACATAATTACATAGATAAATAATAAATAATATATGGATCGCATTCCACCAAATAAAGTCCAACTCAAAGTCTCACCCCGCTGATTTTTTTCAAATTTTGTGGAGTTATTCTCTGTATAAATATAATGACTCATTGAAAAGTTTGGCTCTTAAGATCAAGTACTTTCGTCGTAATGATTTTTTGAATTTTGACAAAATTTTATTTTTGAAATTTTTCATTAATTTTTTGAAGTAGAAACATTTTTCATAAAAATTCAAACAGTACAGTTTCCTTTCTCAAAAATTCTCAGCTTTTTAATGAAGATATTAATTTTGTATTATAAGCAACAAAAGACCCTTAAAAATTCAATTAAAGTCAGAAAAAACGATTTTTCTAACAGTCGGCAATTTTTTTTTTCAAATTTGATATTATTTTCTGAAAGCTGAGAATTTTTTACACAAGATATGTCATTTTCACGATGTGCATATTTTTTGTTTAAATATAAATAAATAAAATGTATGCACTATACCATTCGAAAATTCAAATTAAAGTCAAAAAAGCGATTTTTCTGACAGTGCGGCAAGCTGCTTTTTCAAATTTAATATTATTTTCTGAAAGCTGAGAATTTTTTACACAAGATATGTCATTTTCACGATGTGCATATTTTTTGTTTAAGTACAAATACATAAAATGTATGCTATAATATAAGATTAAAACACTTTCATTTTTGAAATTTTTCGGTTGTTGAAGTTTTATTTCAAATTTGATATTATTTTCTGAAAGCTGAAAAATTTTCACACAAATTATGTCATTTTCACGATGTGCATATTTTTTATCTAATTACAAATAAATAAAATAATGTAAGCTCTCTACAAATAATATAAAACCTTAATTTTATAATTATTTCGGATGTTGAAGTTTTATTTTAAATTTGATATTATTTTCTGAAAGCTGAGAATTTTTTACACAAAATATGTCATTTTCACGATGTGCATATTTATTGTTTAAGTACAAATACATAAAATGTATGCTATAATATAAGATTAAAACACTTTCATTTTTGAAATTTTTCGGTTGTTGAAGTTTTATTTCAAATTTGATATTATTTTCTGAAAGCTGAAAAATTTTCACACAAATTATGTCATTTTCACGATGTGCATATTTTTTATCTAATTACAAATAAATAAAATAATGTAAGCTCTCTACAAATATAAAACCTTAATTTTATAATTATTTCGGATGTTGAAGTTTTATTTTAAATTTGATATTATTTTCTGAAAGCTGAGAATTTTTTACACAAAATATGTCATTTTCACGATGTGCTTATTTCTTGTTTAAATAAAATGAATTAAATGTATAATACCCCATACGATTAAAAATAGTTTATTCAATAAAATAAGCCCATCGTGAAAATGACATATTTTGGTTAAAAATTCTCAACTTTCAGAAAATAATATCAAATTTGAAATTAAACTTCAAAATCAGAAATAATTTCAAAAATAAAAGTTTTCTAATGGTATAGTGTATACATTTTATTCATTTATATTTAAACAAAAAATATGCACATCGTCAAAATGACAGATCTTGTATAAAAAGTTCTCAGCTTTCAGAAAATAATATCAAATTTGAAAAAGAATTTGCCGCACTGTCAGAAAAATCGCTTTTTTGACTTTAATTGAATTTTTAAGGGGCTTTTGTTGCTTATAATAAAAAATGAATATCTTCATTGAAAAGCTGAGAATTCTTGACAAAAGAAACTGTATTGTTCGAATTGTTATGAAAAATGTTTCTACTTCAAAAAAATTAATGAAAAAGTTCCAAAAAAATTTTTGTCAAAATTCAAAAAATCATTACGACGAAAGTACTTGATCTTAAGAGCCAAAATTTTCAGTGAGTCATTATATTTATACAGAGAATAACTCCACAAAATTTGAAAAAAATCCGCGGGGGTGAGACTTTGAGTTGGACTTTAATTGGTGGAATGGCCCATTATACGTCCCGTTTCGTTTCTATTACGGCCACTCCGAACGCTTCGATCGGTTTTCGTATCCCCTCTCCACCCACGCATAATAGCGAATAGTACTTTTAAAACATATATTAAGGACAAACTGCGAATTTAGTGAAATATCTCCAAACACGGATCCAAACCTTAGCATGAATAGGGGGGGGGATTAATTGAATAAACTACTTGAAATATTATGAAACGTTTGCCTTTCTAAATTTTAATCACATTTTTATCGAGCCGTCGATAACCACCAAGCACAATCAGTCAAACCTGCGCTAGCGTCTACTCTATTATTATTAATATTGTCATTTAAAGGGTGTGGTTTCTTTATCCACTAGTACTGAGACTCTATTTCTATAAATTCTATGAAGTTTGCGATTATATTGCTTATTTAGGAAGTTATCTTACAGAATGTACCTTGGTCAATGATAAATCCTTATAATTTTGGCTAATAATTCCCTAAAGTGTGTTGCTTTACGTAACACACCTTTGTAAATTATTAACCAAAATTATTGCGTGATTATCATTGCCCTTGGTACGTTACACCTGATAATAAATTACAACATTATTAAAACAATTTGTTTGAAGAAAAAAATTGCTGGGTCCGAGGTGTTAACCTGATGATCAACGGATTAGTAGCCAAACATTGTCCTTGTCCTTGTCTTTTTGCATAACAAACTTTGGAAAAATTTGCCACCATAAAATTCAAAAAAGGCATTTTTAACGTACTTAACCGGCCAGACCCTTTAGGATATAAATTTTAAATTAATTCATGCTTTTAAACGATATAAATTTTAATATAGTACCTAGGTATGGTATACATTTTTTTAACTCGTAAAATAAATAATTATTAAAATTGAACTAAAACGTTAGGTAGCTGTAAGCTTGTAAAATTATATTTCAGCACGTATATTAATTATTATTTAATAATTAATTAAAATATTTTTAAAATAGTTTTTATAAGAAAATTAAATAAATTGTTAATTACAAGCATTGATGTAATTGCTTTTATATTACAATGAGGGGAGACAATTGAATTTCTAGGAAATCCCATGTTTTTTTGCGAATACCATAATTTTTGATTATTATGAATTGACATGACATCGGTACTTTTTTTCCAAAAAACTTACAGTTTTTTGAATAATTCAAATATGAATAGGTTATAATTTAATTTAAATTAAATTTAAACTTTGTAATTACAAAAACGAAAGGTTTCAAATTCAATACATCTACCGACTAAAAGTAATGAAAATGTTATAAAAATGGAATACGAATGGAAGAAAGGAATATGGGAAAACTATAAGATATAAATTCAAAATCCAACCAATTTCAAGTAAGAACAAAAAAATTAATAAAATACGTGGTGAACTCAAAAATTCTTGGAGCTGCAGTATTTGTACTATCGAATCTGTCTTATTTTCATCCCTCTTCTTATTACAATCATGTTAAATTCATTTTCAATATATTTCATATCTGTAAGTGTATGGATAACTATAAATTGTGGGAAAATGGGATGCTAATTTTAGGCTGAAATACTCCTGAGCAGTTAGGAAAAATATCGGCGTTAATTAACTCACATTTTTTTTCTATAAAGATACAAATCTACACACAAATGGTGTGACAGGTTAAAAGCTTTATTCCCTTTCTTTTTTAGATGGGGATTAAGAATAAGATAGTATTAAATAAAAAACAAACCAATTTGAAGGGGAAATTTCAATAAAAAGCTCGAGTAAAGTAAAAATAAGCTTCAGTCGTAAATGTTGAAAATAATAATAAATAAAATAAATGTTACAATTTTCAAGTAAAAAAAATATATGCAATTATTTTAAAATCAAGTTTAGATATAAAACATCCAAAACAATACACTTTGGGTAAAAACTACACTTTTTAAAGTTTTTCTAACGACTTTAAATAAACATTTTTACATATCGACCAACCGATTTGCTTTTCTAAGGTTGTCTGCGAGGATACCAGGTTCTTTTAGTCATTTTTGAACGTAAAGCGACTAGAGTTCTTTTTTGGATTTTTGTGTCTTAACGAAACAGTTTATCAAGAAGCGTAATGGAGTTTTATGGCTTTTTAAATATTATTATAATGATTTAAATTTTGTTGGATGCTACAGTAAATTGAATTAAAATTCTTTTTAGTTTTTTGCCAATTTAAGTTGAAAATTGTTACATTTGCTACACTCTCCAGCAAACATCAATTCAAAACTCCATGTAAAAATAGAAGCTTTATTTGAGGAAAACCAACATCGTCTTTTTCATGAATTGAGAAATGGCGACACATTTGTCACCAGCTGCACGAAAGCACCAAAAGGTAACCAAACAAATAAAATAGAACACAAAATAACACATTAGAGCTAAATATAGCGAAACAGCCCTATTTTTTTATTTAGCGTTTTTCGTTGCAGAAATAAACTTAATTTTTCCGTGAAATAATTTACAAAAACAATTTCCTTTGTTTGCCGAGAAAAGCGCTCGACTGAGCAGTGGTGAGCGCTACTACATCGACACATCTTTCTTATTATTTTGTAAACGCCTTAATTGGGAAGCGATTAAGAGGGAAAAAGAGTTTTGTAGGTCAAAATCTTTACAATTATTATGATAAATGGTATTAGTAGGCAAGGGTATCTTTTTTTAGCTAAATCCCTCTCGTGGGATACACTTGACAGCGTCTGTAGTAAGTAGTGGTGTTCATTTATCAGTGAAGAGACTACGAGCGTCAGCGTCATATACCTAAGAGAACAAAGTTAATGATCAGGTTTTTATTATTCTCAAATTCGAGATAACCCTTTTTCGTTTTTCCAAATAGATTGTTGGGTAGAGATTTATTACGTGTTTTATATCCTTAGGATTTCCAACTGCATAAAAACATACGATGCTACATTATAATGTGATACAAACAAAACGAGGTTATATTCGATACACAGCTCCTATTTCCTACTTGATATGCATTGGAGTATTTGACTGTGAAAGAGAGTACTTTGTTTGAAATTGCTCTAGATTTATGATGTGCTTTCAAACTATGAGTTACAGCCATTTCCAATGGTTTCCTTTACAAATTTTAACCCAACGGCTAGAAAGTTATTTACTTAAACTGTGTTGAGTTAATATTAAATATTCGGTTATAACCTACTCCGCTCACTCACATACAATGCAAATTTTTTCAAAAGTTACTCAATTTATTTATAAAATACCTAACTCTTCATGAAAATGCTTTATGAAAAGCTTTTTAAAATGCGATCAAAATCGATTTTCATCTATCAACTCTTTGTGTGTCACTGTAGATTATTGATGTGAAATATGTCATACAACTTTATTTCACTGCGTACGAAGTGTATTGAAGTGAACACTTATGAATTTTTGCTTTCATGAAATAACTTCAACACGGGATCTTTTTAAAGGTACATCCATTTATTCCCTCAACCAAACTATTTAGAAGAATATTTTCAACTCTTCAAAACTAATATTGTTATTCATATTTTGAAACTTTCTGATGTGTAGGGAAAGTTTAATAAATGTAATGCCAGACGCCAGGTGACACAAATAACACAAAAAAGAAGAAAACTGTTTTATTTTGACTTCAAACTTTATCTGAGTTGCATGCTTCTAAATTACCTCACAGCGCTTAAACAAACCTTTTACTATTTGATTAGCAAATGATGAACCATCATAAGCAAAAATACAATCCAAGTTTGTTTGGGTCGCTGCGGTCACTTCCGAAATATCTCTCAAAATTTGGCATCAAAACAATACAACTAAAATAAAATTAATTACGTTGTTATTTGCCAGGCACCATTCCATTTTCTATTATTCGTGAAAACCAATTTAATTTGCCTAAATTTAAAATGTATTCGAAAATTTTACACGACATTAATTTAGAATTATTCAAGCTTGAATCCATAACATTTTTACGGTATGAGAGCTAAAACACTAAATTTATTTGTTCGCAAATATTTCTACAAGTACCAAATATCGAAAATGTCAATAAATTTTTATTATTATGTTGTTTGTCATATTAAACTACATTTCAAATTAAAGTAAAAATGTAATATAGCACAGCTACTTTGTAAATGTTGAGAAATCAAAATTTGTACTAGAATATGATGATAAATACTAACGTTTGTTATTTGTTTTGGAGTGAGCAGTTTACAATAGTAATTATAATTATTATAATTCCTTTTCAAATAACTCAAAAATTAATCACGCATTTTATTCGTCCTGCACTTATTAGATTTGTTTAAAATTCGCTCATATCCCAAAAACGAAAAAATTTTGTTATAATTATTTTCATATAAAATTTTGTAACGAACATTTTAAACTATTTTAAGTGTTTATTTGAATTTTTTAACAGCGATTTTGACGTTACAATTTTTAATTTTAATCCGCAGTTTACTAATTTTAACATTACAAACCTTACTGTGAAATTTTTGGATCCTCTAGTGTAGGTATATTTGTAAATATTTACTTCGTCACCCAAATTAGATACATTAATTTAATAATAATCTCGGAATTAAATCACAAATACGAATATTAAAAAGTTTTAATTACATAGATACATAATAATGATAATAATTGACGAAATGTCTCTCGTTATGATTTTGAGCCAGCCTTGAATCCTATAGAGTAGGTACTATAATTACACTGATATTTTAAATTAACTTTATTGGTAAATAACCGCAGTGGCGTAACTTCAAATTTTAGACCTGGGAGCAAAAGCTTTGACGGGCCCCTCGATTTAGAGGTGTGCGATTTAAAAACAAAATTTGGTCCTAAAATAATACAGTTGGTGACCCTTGCCCCTCCCCCACCACAGTTATTTACGCCATTGTCCATACCTCCCCAGACCCTAATAGGTTGCACACTCATTTCTTCACATTTTAGGGTATGGTAGTGAGCTTATTCACCCTAGAAAATTGAAAAAACACTTCAAAATGTTAAAAAATCAATTAAAACATTGTTAAATCAAAACAAATCTATTCCCCTGAAATGGGTTTTAAACGGGGGGTCTGGGGGGTATGGAATACCCCCCAGGTATACGCAAGCAACAAGCCGACTTTTTAAAATTGATAACCAAGCAAGTTTGATTCTTGAATTGTCTTTTTGTTGCTTACAAACCAAACGGAATATTTTATACCCTCAAACCCAGCTGGGTGGCTTGGGAAGTGACAGGATCCGATTGGGGTGAAGCTGAAAATCTGAGGTAATACAATGGGCCGGAATTAGAAGCCTAAGTGCGTGTGAGTTTATCTTACTCCCAACAAATTTTCTCCTGGACCTTCTGGTCTGCGTTTTGCGGAAGATAGAAAGTGTTCTTAAGAACTTGAGGGTCTGTGGGTATTTCCGTAAGGAAGCAACAAGCAGTCTTTTCAAAGCCAAATAAATAGTTAGTTAGCGATCAATTTTATGATTTTTGATGATTCTCTTCAAACTTGACACTTAGAACCATTGTAAGGCCAAGTGGGTTTGGGGGTCTGGATTTATTGTAGAAAGTAAGATAAACTGTCACTCCCCAAGCCACTCTAGCTGGGCTTGGGAGTATAAAATATTCCGTTTGGTATGTAAACAACAGGAAGACATTTCGAGAATCAAACTTGCTTGGTTGTCTATTTTAATAAGTCGGCTTGTTGCTTGCGTATACCTGGGGGGTATTCCATACCCCCCAGACCCCCCGGTTTCACGTCCATTTCAGAGGAATGAATTTGTTTTTATTGGTTCGTATCGTTTGGTATGTAAGCAACAAGAAGACAATTCAAGAATCAAACTTGCTTTGTTAGTAATTATTATATAATAGGTCGGCTTGTTGCTTACGTGTACCTGGGGGGTATTCCATACCCCCCAGACCCCCCGGTTTCACGACCATTTCGGGAGAAATTTAATTATCTTTATTAAAAATATCTTTTATTTGAACGGGGCTGGGTGTGATGCAAATTAAACCGCTTGCTACGGATAAGTTTTTTTTTGTATTGTAATTGTTTTTAAATGTATTCCCCTGTAATGGACGTGAAACCGGGGGGTCTGGGGGTTATGGAATATCTCCCATGTACACGTAAGCAACAAGCCGACTTATTAAAATTGAAAACAAGCAAGTTTAATTTTTGAATTGTCTTGTGTTGCTTACATACCAAACGATACGAACCAATAAAAACAAATTCATTCATCTGAAATGGACGTGAAACCGGGGGGTCTGGGGGGTATGGAATACCCCCCAGGTATACGCAAGCAACAAGCCGACTTTTTAAAATTGATAACCAAGCAAGTTTGATTCTTGAATTGTCTTCTTGCTGATTATATAACAAACGGTATATTTTATACCCCTAAGCCCAGCTGTCGGGGTAGCGACATGCACCTCAGATAAACTCATTTTTTAAGTAACGAAATGCGCTAGAATTATGCAAAGTATTGTTCTATAGTAAGGTAACATTTGACCCACAATAATAACTCGCTATCTACACATTCGTGCAGTTTGTCGGCAGCCTATCCTATAAACAAATGGAATCTCGTTAATCCATTCATGCGCGTCCGTCAGGACCGAAAGCATCGGTTTCAATATCGATTTGTGGAAAAACTATACTGGTGTTAGCTTTTATACTTGGGTGCTAGCTGGTGCTAGCTATAAGGATTCGGTAGCTAGCTTTTGGAGAAAAAATATTAACTGGGGGGGGCCAACTTAACGTTAAGTTGGCCCCCCCCGGTTTCAGTTGCGGTTTGTGGAAAAACTATAATGGTGCTAGCTTTCATACTTGGGTGCTAGCTGGTGCTAGCTATAAGGATTCGGGAGCTAGCTTTTGGAGAAAAAATATTAACTGGGGGGGGGCCAACTTAACGGACCCCCAAACCCCCCAAACCCACTTGGCCCTACAATGGTTACATTTAGTTTACATTGCCTCGGGCCCCTAAGATTTTACGGGCCGTGTTCATTTGCGCACCGCGCACACTGGTAGTTACGCCACTGAATAACCGCATTACAAAAATCTTACGATCAGGACGTATAACCTCCACAAATTATCAAATTTCCTTTATTTTATCGCGCCCACTTACAGTTGCAAACTTCCAAATACTTTTTACCTTCAAAATTATGATTTTCCTTTAATTATATTATTTTCACAGACTTAACAAATTTACCATTATAACACTATCAGTTCTTAATTATTTTTAATTAATCAAAACTCCAAAATTCCAGAAATAATGGGCCCGAAACGTCCGTAAAAACTTAAATTTTGTTAATCAGACCTAAAAAAACCCCAACGAAATTAAATTTGTTATTCAAATAAGGTCAATTATAAATTACTATACTTTAAAATTCAATTTTCATGTATTTAATTTTAATTAAAATTTTTCTCGTTATCAAAATTAAATGACGTCACGCTCTTCCAATCTGAGTCATAAGTGATCAAATTTCCTGTTTGTTTCACTCTGGAAAATTGTAGCTCACTTTTTATTGGTAAAACAAAATATGTCCTAAACATTTACAATAAAAATATACAAAAATTTAGTGCCAAAACACGGCAATATTATATAGTCCTTTATGGGTGTGAAATTAGTGGGTCTGGGGAAGTACCCTCCAGGTTAAGGAGCTACTTTATTTTATCATATTTTCTAAATGTTTTTCACATTTTATATGTAAATCGAATCGATGCAAATTGAGATCTTGGTTTCAATCATCATAAGGATAAGAGAGATCTTACTAACTCATATTTATTAATAACTTGTTTTTATTCAATAAAAGCACAGTTAAGGCCTGAAGACGATAACGAAAAAACGACTAACACAAAATGCAGATTTAACAAATTATGTTGTATGAAATTTGAATTTTTTTTACTTAAACTTTTAACAATAAAATGAAGAAAAGTGAAAATCTCATAAACTATGTAGGATTTTCTTAACGTTCAAATATTGCGTTTGAAAAAATTTATATATCTTATTATTTAAAAAATAATTGAATGAGCGATACGATAATAATTTTTATTCCTTATATTTCTTATACTTTATCATTCCAGTATTATAACCGTACGTGCAGGATACCATAATCTTTCATGCGTGTAATAGCGTCAGTAACGGCATTAAGCCATTCCTTTCCACAATTGCCCAGACTTCCATGCAAACCCTAAACCTTTTAATTTCGAAAGATATTCAACAGTACCACTATGTTGCTTTATAGCACGGTAATTGTCGGAGTTTTTGTGTAAATTGTTTCATTAATATGAAATTTAACTATTTTTTAAATTTTAATTTTCTCTATTATGTTGTAATAATAATCATCCAAACTTGTTACTCGTATGAGACACATTAAAAGTTAATGTTCAGATAAGGAGAAGCCTGCCTTTCAAGTAAGATAATGAAAATCCATTTAAAGTAAATGTGGAACAGTTAGTATTACTGTTTTAGTTTTCAATTCGGAAAAACCAATAACATGCACATGGAAAACTTATATTAATATCATAAGATTACCAGTAAAAAAAAAAATGAAATGTTAAGATTTTATTTTTTATATTTTACGTTGATGATAATAGCTTCCGGCAAGTTTTGTTTCTGAAGTGGAATTGTTTGAATAAGTTTAAAAAAATACGAATATTTATTCGGCTGTTAACAAAATATTATTCAAAATGTTACTTTTTAAGTACAAAAATAAAAATTATATTTAAAGACAAATAATAGTAAAATCAATAATAATTTTGTTTAAAATTAAACAGTTATTCTCTTTACTCCTAGGACGTAAAGTAGTAGTTTTTGAGGGTTATCTGCTCTTATCTTTCGCGTTGCCATAATGTGACTCAATTAAATTTTTTTAAATGGAATTTAATTTAATTTTATCATTTTAATTAATTGCTAAATACACATCAGGCAGTTGGTTATAGTTTTTGTACCCTGGCTTAAGGAATTGCATTTGTTTAAATTGTTTAACCTTCGAGTGTATTATAGAGCGTATTCGCTGCTTGTGTTTAGTAATCTCATTATTCGAGATAAAATATTAATATATGTTCAACTTAGAACAGCTTAAGTTTACAGTTTGGTTCTAAGATACTTATTAAAACAATACAATATGCTTAGGTGTGCACAGGTTACAAACATCAAGTGTGGTTATACGGGCTTTACAATAATTCTCAAGTTTGCGTTGACGCTTGTGACGTGATTTTTACATACGCCGACTAAAGGCAATTTTATCTAGAATAATATGTTTTTAAATCGGGTTTGTACAAAAATTTCGTAGCTGTACCTCGTATTTATCAAATAGAGTGGTTATTCATCGAGACATGAGTATTTTTCCGTTAAATAATAAATACTAGATTTTATGGGATTACTAAATTAAATGTCAACATCATGGTCAAAAGTAAAATGATATTTTTAGTCAAGTACAGCTGCAAATAATAAAACGAGATCCAAAAAGCAATTATAGGCCTAGTTTTGGGAAAACTAATATTATTTAGTTAAGCCGGTCTCGAGTTTTATGGCTTTTTCAGAGAAGGGAACAAAGAAGCGGCTGTGAGTCAAGTCATTAGGACGGGCACGAGTGCTTGTGAACGGTTTATCAAAAAGTACCGCGCGCCATAATGTCGCGTTTAAAATTACCAAAAAGCACGTATATCTATTATTCACAAACTCATTAATAGGTTTTAAGAAATCATAAAAATTGGGGGAGTGATTAGAAAAAAAGGAAGAGGGAAACCCAAAATGAGATCTCTTATTGGATGGGACCCTTCCTAAAAATTAGGAAATTTATGTTAACGAGTAGAAGGGAACAGGCAGATCGACTCACTCGACAAAGTGGTTCTGATCAAGTAAGTCACCTAGCTTGTGAGATCACTTTGTAAAACGTTTAACATCTAAGTTTTCGGGTCAAAAATAGTTAAAGTTTCGACGGTCAGTACTTGTAAAAATTATTTTATAAGTACTGGATACACCAAGAACACCTAAAGCGGTAGTCGAATCGAAAGTAATAATAGAAATTATTAGTGAATAAAGACATTATTTCGAGTGTTAAAATAGTGAATTTCGTTAATAAACTATTGAACTTATCACGTTTATTTTAAGAGTGTATAAAGCCGATCGTTAATTATATTTATTAAGAACATTTAGCGTCTGGAAGAATCGAAGTTATTAAGTTTTAGTCATCCAGAATAATTAGAAAATTAGTTCTCGATGCAAGTTTAACGCGAATTAGCGGGATTATACGGTTTAAGGTGAATTAAAAATATGTTTGAAACATCGTCGTGGCCCAGGGGTGCAAGTAAAGCGATCTTTGATTTCAAATTCTTTTAAGTCCTTCGATTTATTAAGATTCTGACCTAAAGTTCATAAGGAATCCACAAAATTACGTGCGTAATATTATAATCTCGACGACGTAAAAATCACCATAGTGATTAATTTGGTCAAGTAAAACTTAGCCAAAGCGAATGAACATTATTTTATCTGATAAAAATTATTAAGTTGGGAGTTCATTCATATTATACACATTTAAATTAACAATTCGTGTGAAAACCATCATAAAGTTCAAACACCGTATTTAACATCTTTTGGGGCCAAGGAGCCATTTCATCAATCAAATCAAGGATCGACACTATCAAATCTATTGCAGTCAAGGAATATCCACAACGAGTGAATCATTGTGTAAGACACCTGTATTCAGCCATAGTAAGTGAAACTTTGTTATTTTTAAAAAAACACATAATTTTCAAGAATCGGTGTGAAGTTTATTTAATTATTGTTAGGATATTTAAAGTTTGTCTAATTTTATTCAAGTTTTGTAATTTCATTACATATATTTCATTAGAAATACATGGATGCGAGTAGCTGACAAAATCGGGGTTTTAAGTTCAGAAATTAAAGAATAGGGTTGTAATTCAAATCGTCATAAATTTAATTATTAATTCTAATTTTGTCTATGATAAATTTGGGGATGTTTATTGAAATTAAGGGAATTTTACTTTGATATAAAGATTAATCAGTCAGTTGCTCAAATCATTAAGAATCATTATTTTATTAGCATTAAGAAAACTTAGCTTTGCATCGAGCTCGAATAATTTTGATAGGTTTTATTATTAGTATTGATCAGTGCTTTTGGCATTGAATGTAAGTAAGTGTGTATTTTGAAGTTATCTTATTATTATATATTTGTTTTCCAGTTTTCATTTGTTTTTTATTGCGTAACTGTGTTACGATATTTCTTTTACAGGATATTCCATATTGTGAGACTCGATAGATTTACGATAGTCCATCGTCCCTTGATAAGTTACATCTAGTCTTTTCACTAAACAGTTTTTATTCATTACCTACAAAAACTATTAATTCCAGACCAACGGCCGTGCGTGGATAAAGGGGATAAACCGTGTTCTCTGTTACATCGTTTACCGGTCCAAGCAATTAAGATCAGGGGCGGGTCGGAATCAAACTTAACAGAGTGGCGCCAATAGTAACTCCATAAAAATCGGGGTTATCAGTCGAGCATTGTAAATAGTAACCAGCGACGCTATGCCATCACACTTTTTCCCGTAATTTTAGTAATTAAAGAATCTACGCCGAAAACCACTGAGTTAGTTGAGTGCTTTCCTTAAGTGTCATAACCTTTATTACGTGATCGAGGGAAAAAGGGCGTAGTGTGAAAATAACACGTAATACGCTAATGTTATTTGCCGACATGTACTTACTCGCCTTTAGTGTTATTGCAAATTTAGGCACTTTCATCAATTGTACTCAAATATTTAACGAGATGTGCAAAGTCAGCAACTCTTATATTAATATACTTTTGTTTAATTAAAACAGAAAATTCAACCACGAGTACCTACTTCTGAGACCCACACTTGGCTATTTTGTGGTTTGTTAAACCAAATTCTGTTTATTTTGAATAATTTTTACATTTAGTTTAGTTTTCTCCCAAATAAACTCAAATAATAAAAACGAGGTCACTTTATGAATTTATAAACCAACACCGATGGTGACCGGAAAATATTAATTGGGAAAAAGTCTAATGAATAAATAAAATAAAATTTTATACATACTTTGACTGTACAGAATTCTTTGTTTTAGAACTAACTATAGAAATAGAACAAAACCTGGGAGAAGCTACAAGAAAGTTGCAAATTTGTTGTAAAAAAGTTTAACTAGCTTGAACGTGATGTTTATTAAACGTAAATTTTTTATAACGCAACTACGTCTTAAGAAAATGCAATTATAATAGTATCATACAGTTTCTTGTTATAATTTAGCAAAATAGTTTTTTTGTGTCAAACTTTGAATAATTTCAATTAAAACTATGAGAAAGAAGTGCAAATAAGAACCAACTTTATTTTCCTATCTTAATTCTTTATGTGCATGAGTGGCGCTCGAGTTTAATATGCGAGATATAACATTTTTCCCTATTATTTTTGAAGCGAAGTAGTAAATTTAAAAAATGAAAAAGAAACACTTTTAATAATGCAAAAGGAATATTTTAAATTTTGTCATGTGTAAGATTTCCTTTTTTCGGTCGAATAATGCTTAGTGCTGTTCCAGGATAAAAGTGTACAAAGTAAATAAAACAAGCAAACTTGGATCTCTTATCGTTAACTAACTCAGTTACTTGGACAAACCTCAAGAGGATGCATAACCACGATACACTTATAAAATAACCGAAATGTTGTTCCGGAATGTTGAACGTTACTTAGAGATGATGTAACTTGAACTGGGGATTTGTTACAGATTTATGTACTTAAATTCGATCATAATAGACACTTTTTTTTGTAATAACCGTGCATTATTTTATTAGCATCATATTATGACGAAAAACTACTCAAAATATTTATATAAACTATAACTTAGTTAGTTGAAATGTTAATTTCAATTCTATTTTAAAATGCTTAAAAATCACAACAAAAATTAGAAATATCACAAAATTCAAAACTAAAATTATATTTCTGTGTAATTGACACGATGAAAGCCCATTTTTTGGTGATTTAGGGGAAACATAATAAAACAATATTAGTAATTTATCAAAATAAGCAGATAATTTTGAAGTTAAGTACCCAAATGTGGTTTTTGAGCTATAATTCTTTTTCTGTTCTTCATAATGCTCAAAATGGTATTATAAAATATTGAAGAAAATTAAATGCTCTACAAAAAAAGGTTCTATCATATTTTTCCCACACCAATATTTTCTGAACATTAACCGCGTAAATTTGTAAATCTTTAAATGAATAATAAATAATTGTTGAAAACAAATGAACAAATAGTGTGGAAAGTATTTTTATACCGAATTTAAAGAAAAATCAAACGAATTATCATACAAATTAATACCATATATTAGTACCTTAACTTCCTATACATTTAAGGGGGGCTGTAAACCTCGGTGTAACCATATTTTTCCTCACCCTTAACTTACTTATCCTGTTAAAGCAAAAAAAAAAAAAAAACATTAAAAAAAACGTTTTGGCGCTTAAAATTTCCTATTACCCGAAAAAAAAGCTCTTCGCTGTGATAGAATAAATAATTTTGCAAATGGGCAAAATAATCCTTTTCAAATATTTCTAGTTCTACCATGTCGTAAGGAGGTAAATAAAATGTCTTTAAAGACTGCGATCTGTTTGACATATTTTTGTATTGAAACGCCGTTAAACACATTTCTAAAGAATGAAGGAAAAAAAGCAAATCGAACTTTTAAAATTAGTTTGACGGACTTCAAAGCAAAACATGTCAAATCGAATGCAGCCAAAGTGTTTTTTGAATAAAATTTCTAGTTTAGTATTAGGTATTTATCTTCACAAAACAGTTAACATTGTAAAATTTTAGATCTTATTAGTTAGATAGCGTCCATTAATTATTTAAATAAGATTATCTTTTTGGAGGGGGTCCGAATAGCGTTATTTTTCAAGATTATAATATGAAATTCGTTTATTGTTGTTTTATGTATAAATAATTTTTGAAAGTTCTATATTTGAGTTAATAAATTAATCAATACCTTTAATTTTTCAAATCATTGGTCTTCGAGTGGGGGTCAGGCATTTCAAAAATTATTCTTACGTAAATAATCATAGGTACTAATATTTTATCACATATATTCTTGAAATTTCTATGTTAATTAACTTAAAAAAAGTAAGTGGGCCCAAACCTTTTTGAGCGGATATCTACATTGAAAATGCGACCCGAACCAGATGGAAACTTATCAAGGGAAATATTCAGAAAACTTATTTTTAATTTGCAGCTAAAAATATTTAATATTGTAACAAATTTTTATATTATTATACAAAATGGTTCTTAAGAGACAATCGATAGGAACACGAAGAATAGGAAGAGCCAAGACCAGATTGAGGGCGGCAGTGGAAGGCGATTTAAGAAAATTGGGTGTGAGTGAATGGGAGAAAAATGCGACGAATAGAGGATAATGGAGAAAGATCGTCAACTCAGTCCTGGGTCTTTAAGGCCCGTAGCGCTTGTTTATACCGGGTGACCGGCCGCCGATGTGAACATAGGAAATTAACATAGGAAATTAATTTTTCTTTAATTCCTGCTTCCCATCAGAACAGATAAGAATGAAAAAGATATCAATTGAAAGAGTTTTATTTTCCGCGTCTAAAGACACCCAACACTTGATGTTTTGTTCTTTAATAATGTTAAAAATGTAGAATTAAAATAAGCGATTTCATAAAAATGAGGCCTGCTTTGGATGGTTGAACTGGCAAAACTTACGTTTAAAATTAATTTTCAAACAAAAACAATTGCAATGAATTAAACAAGGCATCTAATATCTATTTAAAAGTGCCATTTTGTCATTTTATTTTGAGTTTTTAACAATAATCAAAGGACAAACCATCAAGTGATTGGGTGTCTTTAGACGCGGAAAATAAACATCTATAAATAAATTGATACTCTTTTCATTCTAATCCGTTATAATAAATGGGAAGCAGGAATTTAAAAAAATCTATTTCCTATGTTATTTTCCTATGTTCACATCGGCCTATGTTCACCCGGTATAATTAATTATATAAATTTTATTTTAATTAGAAACCTTTTGATTTAAAAAAAGTAAGATTGTAACGAATTTTTGCAATTTGTTACATGGTACTACTTTTCATATCATTTCATAATATTTCTAAGTACGGCCCATGAATTTTAAATGAATGCAACTTTATATTGCAAACATTTGGCTTACAATTGAATGCCAGGTTATCGCCTGGGAACGTTGGCGTATGAATACTTGAGTCGGGGAGGCTTGCAAGTTCAACCATGGCAAACGTACGCTGTTTTCACGACGATTTTGTTAATTGCCTGTAGTGCGTGGTCCTGTAGTTTTTAGATTTATTTGTGACTTAACGTGTGAAACAGTAGTAGAGTAATCGTGTGGTGTTTTTGGCTCCTATTTTTAAACATCTGGAACAGGATAGGCTCTTTATGCGCAATCTATTAAGCAGTTTCTTTGTGCGCAAGTTGTGGAACCATTTTGGATTTTCTGGAGTTGGTAATATCTTATTGTTGTTTATGATGACGCCTGGAGAATTCTTTTCATTGTCTGGATGGTCCAATCTTGTTGATGTCTCCAACACCATCTTTCACTGGTCCGGTTCCAGCTACTGATCTGCAAGTAGCGTTTTTTTTGTTCGCGAATATCAATCAAGTGCTTTCCTTTGAAAATTATAAAAAGTTACAGATTTTAATCTTTGAACCCGTACGTTGGGAAAGCAGTTGGAGGTGAATACTTGTCACCATTATATTGTAAGTTTATCCGAGCTCGAAGTAAGCAATTTTAACTTATCCAATTCGTATGAACCGACTTGTTTATGGGCTTTTGTGTTCAATTTTGAGTAACCGTAGAGGTAGGTTACTGGTTTTGTTGGGTACTTGTTTGTATTTAGTATGGGGTGCACTTTTTGATTGCTATTGTGCATGTTAGCGCAGCCATCTACATTGCAATTATTGAAACTGGGATAACATCTCTCAAATTCTGTGTGTGTCAATTAAAGCATTTGATTTCTATTTGCGTTTTTTTGAGTTTTCCAAGCTACCGGTATTTTTTTCAGAAACCCATGGCCTGGCCTCCACATTTAATCAGGAGCTAGCCTATTAACATTGTGGCCGAACAAACTGGAGAGGTCCTCTCCGGGTTGTTACGGACTCTGGTCGCTGATTGGGTTAACACTCTCATTAGGGGTTGCGATTGAGAGGGTAGTTTTTGTTACCAGTTTTGAATTTGAAATAAAATTGATTCCAATTTAAAAATTGCATAATGTTTTTCGAATTCGACAAGATAATAATTAAACAAATTAATGTTTAATTACTACAACAGATTGCCCAGACTTAAAGGCCGTACTGGAACTTTATATATTTAATATACGATAATACTGCCGTGCTAAGCAAGAAGGTCGTATCTGCAAATGTCTTCAAATTTACGTAATTTTTAATAACATACGATAATAAATTTGATATTTACTACACGCAAAATGATAAAGTAACATATTTCAAAATTACGTTTTAAATTTCAACCTTCTGCAGTAAAAATTGAGGATGCTATTAATAATTATTTAAAAAATATCTCCTGAATCGGTATTTGCAGATACGACCTTCTTGCTTAGCACGGCAGAATAAATGAATGAACGATTCCTAATGGGGTTTCGGACGGATCTAGGAGAAATTAATTGGGATTTTAACAATTTTTTTATTTTACTTTAACATTTCAATATTTTTGAATAGCATATTATGAATATAACTTTTGATGTTCTTTCATTTTACAATAATAATTATTATGTTAGCAGATTTTTTATTTAAAATTTTAAGGGCTGGGATATTATTTTAAGTATACAAAGAAAAGCCGCCAAAGCAGGATCTGTTTACATAATAATACAATATTTTTATTAACTGAATCAGTAAAAGTTAAACCCACTTTATTTGAATTTTTTTTTTAATCTTATCGGCATATAGAATATTGGCGGATTTCAAAAAAAATACTAACATACCATAAATTACAACCAAAACGGAAGCTCTGGGAAGGTAAAATTGTAACCCACGGCTTAAAAATTATTTATATTCATATAATATTAGCCATCAATTTTTTCAACTGTTCCATTTTATTTTTTGATTAGGTATAACTGAGAATAATTTGCAATAGCTACGACATACATAACTAGGCATAAATATTATTAAACCTAATATTTTCCTATTTTTTTTTAAATTCAATTATTATTCGACTTTACAAAAGAATTAAGCATTACTCTAATTTATTCCATAAATTTGATTCTTGATAATTACGAAGGTATTAGGATCTCTTATAAACAAATTTGTCTTTTTTTTTAAATAAATTTATAAGCTTGAGCAAATTGGCCGATATACAAGAGGTGTCTTCGTGATTATCAAGAAATTTTGAATTTTAAATTGTTCTAATTAATAACTTTCTTAAATAAAATCGTAATTTGATATAATTTTAATAAGAGTGTAAAATCTATATAGTAACAAATGTACTAATTAACTGTTAATTTCGTGTGCGTGCTTATGAACTTGTGTTTCCGTTTATTAACAAGAACCGGATTAGGGGTTTGATTGATACTAAACCTAATGTATGTGTGTATGTGAAACCACACAACTCAAGTTAATTAGTGCTATTTTAGCGAAATTGACAAAATAAACTAACTAATTAATTAATTAAAAAAAAATTCCTTATTTTAAAATTGGTGTTTCGTCAATTAATATCAAATTACAAAGCAAGAAAACTGTAAAGGAATTCTTCCTGTCTTGCAGGCACAAGTTACAGCAAAAAAGGGGTAGTAGACCTTTCATTCAGATGTCAGAAATCAAGCAAATCCTGATTAACTGATTGTGTCGTTTCGAAAATGTTTAATTTATGCAATTGACTATCAAGTATCGTTAATTATTGTTTACTGTTTAATCGATTTCTATCATATCGATAAATTCGATCCAGTCTCTAATTTATCAAATTTGTTCCAAACGGTTGAAAACCTAACCAAATACACTGGAAATTTTCCGCTTTATCGAGTGAACAGAATAGTTGCATGTTGTATGTACATCTCATCTATGGCGTGATGTAATTAACTGTAAATGGGAGATATACTATACAGCAATATGTGGAGGTATTCGCACTGCAACAATGTGTTTGATAGAATTTAAGTAAATAATTTTAATTGTACATTAAATGAATCTATCGAAATCCATTACATCAATCATGTACATTTTACAATTAATTTGTTATAATTTTCGTATTTCTAATTAGTTGGTTGAGTGACATTTTCTTAATGTAAATGTTACGTAGGATATTAAGAGCTTCTAAACTTTACCCTTAATATCTGTACGATTGTAACAAATTATAACGTTATCCTGACATTTTGGTTGGAGCTTAAATTTATAAAATAATCAAATTAGAAAAATTTTACATTTAGTGGTAGGGTAGGGGAATACCCCAAGTAAAAATTTAAATCTAAGCTGTGGTACGCCCACAGTGCTTTTAAAGTTAACGAATTCTATATTATCTCGGGAGTTTCTCAGGGGAACATTATTGAACCCTTGCTCTTTCAACGCGAACAACTTTTAGTAAAGCAATTGAAAATTATGATTCACATTAGTTATTTTATTACTTTTGAAACTATTGGTTGAAAAATAAATCTCAAACGTGACCTTTTTTAATAAAAAAATTATTAATAATTCTTTCAACAACTACAAATTAAAATTCTCTTATAAAAACGTAGGTTAACCTCAAAATGGTTTTGTATTCTCTTTGTAGTAGCTTTTGAAATACGATAAGAAGTTCGATACTACTTCACCTACCCTAGAACTTTCGTTTTGTTAATCCCCAACCTCATGTAATAAAATTATCATAAATTTATACTTCGAGTTTTGGAGTGTGTATAAAAGATATAAAGCACCTCGAAAATTTTTCTAAAAATAATTCAATTATAAAACTAAATATTTTTATAACAAAGTTAATAAACACGCGAAACATAGGAAAAAAGTTATTTTGATTGACCACTTTCTTGAATAATTAATATGCAGAATATAGTACAAACGGAAACTCTACCAATATTTTAAATAAATAAAAACAATAAATATAAAAAAGGGCTTGTATATGCATTTTAAATTGAAAGTCGATCAAAAGCAATTCAAAACTTGACAAAAAAATGTAAATCAAATTATTTAGCAAAAAATATTGCTTCTGTTTTGGATAAACAAGACGAGGGTTGCCACAAATTTATTTAAAGTGAAAGGACAGCAACTTTCTAACTTAAAGATTTTTTTAAATGTAGAACATTTTGAAATAAAAAATGTTTATATTATGTTAAATAATAGTTAAAAGTTTTCATATTAATTTTTGTTTACGTAGGTAACTGCATTTACTTCAAACAGTTAATTAAAAAAATAATGTAATAAAGTGCAGGGGTGGTATGTAATATGTAATATAACATTGTTTTTGAAAATTACGTACGAAATTGTGTATCGTATTTCAATTATTAATATTTGAATTAAATTATAATAAAATATTGTGTCATGTGCTATTTTCAAATAATATTAAATTTATACAAAATATAATAAAAACTACAACAAACCCTTGGTGCACCCTTGTTAAATGGATACCACTTGTCACATAAATCTATCGGTCGACCCACTGAGATTTGGGCATAACTATGGGTTTACTATAAACAACTCACGAGATGTACCTTTTGCCCAAGTTGAGGATTCCTAAAAAAAATTTTGCTAAAGCTAACAATTCGGGACCCGGTACAATAATGTTGAAAGTTGGAATTAGAAATGTATTATGTTCTAGGATACACAGTAATTACGTTATTATACAAATATTATTTAAATAATTATAAAAATTTTAATAATTGAAGTAATTTTATTATTTAATCAATGGAATTAATTAAATAAAGCTACTGATGCTGGAAAAACTTTTACTGGTAAAAGCACATTCAAAGTAAATTCAATTAAAAGTGTAAAAGTTAAATTGGAGTAAACTTTATTGCGATTTTATGAATTAGCAATCTTTCAGAATAAATTATTTTGATCACAGGTAAAAATACATTTAGTAGGGTATTTTACAATAATTGATTACACGAATGCTAATATTCACATTTTAAAGGTACAAATTCGATTGGAAAAGTTTTATGGTGAAATTATTTTTGCTGATACTTAAAGTTAAGGTGAATTTCAGGGAGTCTACTGTTCAACTGCACTATTACCTAGTAGTATTACAAGTCATAGTGACAATAATGGAATTCCATGCAAAAATCCTTCATGAGAAAATTTTGGAAAATTAAAAAGTATTTGAAATAATCGTAGGGCAATTCGAAGACTATAAGTTTTTAATTACCAATTCTATTATGTTAGAATACAAATTCTTTTTACTCCCCTCTCGTAGTAAATTTTTACTAATCTTTGTTCAAAATTTTTCTCCCATCAATTTTATTCGATATAAAATAAATTTGTCATAGGATGCACCGTTTAGAAAATAATTGTGAAGTTGACATAACAAGAACTGTTAGGGGGAAGGTTTTTAAATTTTTGGGGGTGAAGTAGTCGCCAGAGAAGGAGGAACTTAACGGATATTATTTGATTCTACATTATATTTTATATATTTACTTAGTTATGATAATTTTTAACGAATAATTAACCGTTTGGTATTTATTCACGAAATTGTTAGCGCGAGAAATGAATATTGCTGCGTGCCAAAATGCACTCCCCCCCCCACTTCTAGCCTCTGTATCACCCGAACTATAACTTTTACACAAAATCTCTTTGAATAATTTTTGTTCAGAATTTTATTTTCATTAATTTTATTTGATATAAAATTTTTTATAAGTTGCACTGTAAGAGATAATTTATTATAATTAGCACACTTTAAATTGAAGATTTTCTAAATTATTGGGGTGAAGGCACCGCCAAAAGGGGAAATTCGTTAAATATTTGATTCCACCACTAAAAATTTTATAAATTATTTCCGCTGAAAGGTCTTTTTGAAGCTAATACAAGAAAATTTCAATTAAAACAAACAAATGATACTAATTAACATTATTTTCTTGTTACATTATGCTATTGTTTTTATTTCATTCTTTATTGTTGAATTAAATTCATTTCATGTTTTTACAGTTGCTATTATTCATTAGTACTTCCAAATAAGTTTATTGTTTTTCTTTACGTTTTAGGCTTTGGATCGTTACTTCATCTCCGATCTGAATTTTTGTTTCGATTCTAATTCCAATATTTCCTGACTACTTCCTTGAAGCGCTCGAACCGAAGAGTAGAAATTGTATATTTTTGTTTTTAAAATTTTTATACGGATTTCTAATTGTTTCGGAAAATTCATTTCTGTGGACCATTTTCTTCTTCTTCTTCTTGATGGATTCAGACTTTTCCAATTTATTCTTCTGTTCCACATTCCTTTATCGTTAAAAAAAAATATTAATCACTAGTACGCAGAATAATTTTATGATTATCATTCACAATGCAGCAGCGCTCGTTTTGTTAATCGTGAAGTTGTACCTGAACATTTTCAAGTTTTGGTTATCTTTTTAGTCCTATTCGGAAAATACAAATTACTTTACTTTATATCTTTGTATTATTTTAAACCTTTCGGGGCGTACTTGAATATATAGGTCAGTTAGAAATACTTGGTGAGAGTTTTTGGATTTAAAGCTCCTTGTGTTATCTTTAAGTTTTAGGATTCCACCGCTCGTAGCTATCTTTTTCCCTCTAACGTCATTCATTCCGTGAGGACGACGTGGTTTATAACCAGGTAAATAAACAATACCTTTCCGAAATAGAAAATAGAGAAAAGAAAGCTTTCAAAAAATTAATAATGAAATATTATAACATAGTAAATAGTATATTCAATTTTTATTTGAATAAGAGAGGCACGTTTAACATAAAATACAATCTAAAAAGAAAAGGTTTAAAGCACCGTCTGGTAAAACAAAACAAATATTATCTCGCCAGTTTTATGAAATATTTTCCGAGCTATTTATTAAAAGTTTCCGAGTAGCAGTAATCAACATGATATATAAATTATCCGAGTAATACAGTAATCATGGCGCATTTAATTATTCCGACGTTAAACATAGTTTGAAGATAAAATAAAGCAATTTAGAAATTAACAAAAATATACGAGGAAGGTTTTTCATCTGATCAAACACAAAACCAAACAATTTATTTTCAATTGATAGCTTACACCTGATCCTGGTTCAACAAACGCGAAACAAATGGCACACATTAGCCTTTCCATGTTCACAGTTTCCTTTGCGTTTTTGCCCCGTTTCATTTGTGAACTTTTTTTAAGCAATCGCTCTTACTTGTCGTGCGTGTTTTTCATTTGGCGTTTTTGCGATTTACGTCTAGTAGAACTTCATCAGACATCAAGGAGTTCCCTGGAGGTCTGTATGCGGATCCAAATAAACTGTGCGTAAGTAACGACTGATGCGAATCCCGTCCTGACGTGCCCTAAGCTCAAAAAAACTGGGAAAGTATGTGTTCCAAGGCATCTAATTTTTACAACGAAAATAATTCCTCTACGTTTGTTTTATCTAGACAGTATAAATGTGAATTTTAGTAACAGGGCGATTTGATTACGTGGTTCGATCCTCGGGAGAGCTTAATTATATATCTCCCAGTTTACTCTCTCTAGAGCAGTCAGTCGATCAGGTGAGAAGTGATAATGTCATACTTATTATTATTATCACAGCATTAAATGAGTAAAATATTATTAAGCGTGGAACTAATCTAAAACTAATTACAAGTAGTAATTGCAACAAATTAATGATTAAGTAGGATTATTTAGCAATTCATAGGATTAATGGAAAGTGATAGAGCATAAATTTAATAAGGCAAGTCTTAGAAGGCTTTAATATTGTTCTAATGCGTTTACATTACTATATCACGATATTGTAATTCAAACTGTCTGCGTACACTTAACAAAATAAACACAGAATATTAGCTTGTTAATTCAAAGCTCTTTGATGCGCTTCCAATGGACATTGTAAGTGAATAAAGCAATCAACTTCTATATGAAATAAAGTTCTGCTTTGTTTTTATGTTTGAGTGAATTCAAATTTCAGGTAGCTATGAAAAATTTACGAAAATACTACTTCAAATGAAAACTGTAGTTGAAGTTGAAACTTCTCTTTACACGAGGGTTTCACCCTCCTTGTCCTTGTGAAAATTGAATAATAATCGTTTAAATTTATTATATTATGTGCGTTTGTTTAGCTTTAATAAAAGCTTTTATTAAATATTTTTAAATTCTAACTGTCCTGATCGACTTAATTAAATTTAAGATTTCTTTTAATGTAAAATACACGAAAAAACATTTTTATTCTATGAAATAAAAGTAGTGTACATAATAAATTAATATACAGTGTAGTTTTTTGTGTTAGGACTCTGATACCAGAGTCGATCCGTACAGATGTGGTTTTATGATTTGTAAAAATAGAATTTGCAGTTGAAAATGAAAAAAAGAGTACGAAAAACGCATCTGGGACTAGCGCATACGTCTACAAACTGCTCAAAAACACTTACAAATGCAAAACCGATTCGAAAAACTTAAAACTCTTGAACAATGTCTACAAAAAATATATTTTTTTAGTCAGTTTAGCACCCCCAGATTTTGATTTACGTGGCAACAAAGAAGTACTGCGTACCATCCAGACCCCATTTAATGACGTTTCAATAATAGGAGAAATAATAATAAATTATTAATTAATTTTTAATTTATTTACGGACATATCCTTTTTGCGGCACAGATAAATAATTTGGGAGCGATCGGGATTCTAACCTATGACATTTAGATCATAGGTTCCCTAATAATAGAAGAAGCTACAGTAATAGCCGGAAAATTCAAGATGTTGATCACAACCTCTGATTGCATGAAGATTCTACAAATTTTTTGATTAATATTTTAATTGGTTGATCGTTGTTACTTTCATTTGTTAGGAAGGCGTCATGGGATACAGTAATAACCATTATGTTCTTTAAAAAAATGTTGATTGACCTGATTTTGCGGGAACAGCGTTGTTACTGCAATTATTCTGTGAAAGACCAGACTTGCTGGTCAGAATTTCTCATTTTGAAGTATTTTTATATGTAGAATTTATTTTTCTACATTTTAAACACTTGAAAACTTAGATGATAAAAAATAGTCATGACCTGTAATCTATGAATTTTGATTTTGAAAGTAACCATCTCGAAATAGGGCCATCCGCAGTGAGCGGAGCAGGACATTTGAACGCGGCCGTTTGAACGCGGCCGTTTGAACGCAGAGACGATTGAACGCAGAGAAACGCAGGGACGTTTGAATGCGAGAAATTGCACCTTCCCTCGACTTATTAACGACGCACTTTATTATGACCAAATTACGGCAAAAAGTAGATCCACCGGTCGAGGTTAGGTTAGTGTTAGGAATCGACTTTTATTTAAAGAGAGGATCATTATTAAAAGGTAGATCCCGGTCGAGGCTAGGTTAGTGTTATGAATCGACTTTTATTTAAAGAGAGGATCATTATTAAAAGGTAGATCCCGGTTGAAGCTAGGTTAGTGTTAGGAAACGATTTTTTTTAAAGAGAAGGTCATTAAAAGGTAGATCCACAGGTCGATGCTAGGTTAGTGTTAGGAAACGACTTTTTTTAAGAGAAGGTCATTAAAAGGTCGGTACCTAATCCAATTATCTAATTAAGTACATATCTAATTGCTCGCGTTCAATCGTCCCTGCGTTCAAACGTCCTGCGTTCAAACGTCCTCGCGTTCAAACGTCCCTGCGTTCAAACGGCTTCGCGTTCAAACGTCTCAGCGTTCAATCGTCTCTGCATTCAAACGGACGCGTTCAACCGGTCGCGTTCAAACGGCTGCGTTCAAATGTTCTAGACCGACAGGGAGGGAGGAACACCACCAACAATAATTTATTATTTTGTAAGAAATTGAAGCAATTTCTCATTTATCGCCTTTTTCTTTTCTATTTATTTCTACGACCAGTCAGAAAAAATACCTCCCCAACAAATTCTTCGTATGGCTAAAGTCCAAAGGAAGAAATTTCCGCCCTTCATGGTTTTATAGATCTTATTTGTAGTAAATCTGTTTACATTTTTCTGTTCTTTTTAAATTCTGTAAAAGGAGGACATATTTTTCAAATTGGAGATTTAAAGATTTTACTTTTACCAAGTGGAAGAATGCTTTTATGTTTACAAATAATCATCTCTATTGCTTTGATTATATCGAATTTGTTCCCTTACTCCCCAAGGATTAACCATAGCTACAACTTTGCCTGACGTAAACTGCATTTGAATTGATATTTACTTAGGAACCATGGCACTTGAAAAAATTGTTGTACAGCACCAATAAGTTTGTAATTTAATTTTTTTACTAACTTATTTTTCGATAAGTCAAAAAGTCTTTGAGAAATTCGCGAAAAAATGCAACATTCTGAAACAGTACCTACATCAGAGCTTTACCTTTATTTTAAGTTTATAATTTTGCCTAATTCTGCATGGAAATAACAGAAACTTATAATTAAAATACTTTTAGGCAAAAACTGACTGCCCAATCAAATTTTCACATTAAAATAAATTATATTCATTTTTCAACATTTAATCTAATCTAACTGCGAACCTGAAGGTCGTGAGCTTGAATCACAGTTATTCCATAATCAATATTATGCCGTGATTCGAATTCCACGTTAAGTAGTAGGTTAACGGTAGTCTGTTCCAGTACACTAAATTAATTTCAATTAATATTTTATAATAAAAAGACTGTTCGTCGACCTAGTTGGATATTATTTTGGAGACGGATCGCCATTTATGACTTTTGTTATACCTCTACATAATAAAATACTAATAAAAATATAAAATGGAATCTGTGTATTTTAGAAAATACGATTTGAAAACAAAATCGATTTAATAAAATATTATCAGTGGGATGGAACATTTAAATAATTTAATATACATTTTCTTGAATTCCCATTTAAAAATAAATAAATTGGGCCGGAAATTTTTTTCTTTATTTCAGCATGTCAGGATTTTATCTCGATACAACTTTAAAAACAATTCTACCACAAATCACGCTTGCATCAGATTTCCCTCATGGCTCACGTGTATCTTGAATATTTAATACTTCTTCTACCTGTCTTTATTTATTTTGTATCGAAGGCTACACGAAATTAGATCGATTTTATTCAATTTTTCAAGTTATACAAATATGCCTCGTTGAATATAAAATTGGGTAGGAACTAGATTGTGTGGGTGTCGTCTAAAATGGTAAAAATAATTTTCAAATTTAATAATTTTAATGCATTTAATATATTTTCGTAGAGTAAACTACCATCTCATAAATTTTAACTTTATCCATGAACTACATTGTGGTAGAACTTATCTATCCGTAAGCTTAACTCTTACGTCACTATAGAAAATGCTTGAATATACTCTCTATTTTTTGAACACTTTTCACCTTTTACTAAAAATTTAGAAATTAAGCATTTAAAAAATCGATGTTATTAGCATTCAAAATTAAATAAATTATCACTTAGGGTTAAACGTAAAAGCATTCTAAAAATAGTGTATAAAAGATTTCTTGGAAATACCTAAGCAAAAAAGAAAACATGAAAGGAAATGCATCAAGCTAGTGGATCTAATAAATGGATGTAAAATGTTGACTCCATTAGAAGAACAGAGAAATTGCTCCGCCTTAAGAATAACAACCGTCAGTGACTCTTTAGACACAACTTCCAAGTGAACCGTTTCGTGCTGAAAGTTGCCGAACTTTTCCTTACAGCTTTTCCGATTTCTATTTTGTAAAAATTTAATTAAATGAATGCTCGAAAAAAGTGCTGAAAATGAAAATTTTCGATAGTTGTTAAAATAAGTGAGAAGGAAGTTAAATCCGTGCTAAAAAGAAAAAGAATAAATAAATTTACGTTTTGTGTGGTTTAAGATTTTTAGAAAATGCATCAGTTAAAAGGAAATGCCGTACTTAAACAACGAAATGTTTTAGGTATTCCTTTCACGTTTTCCTGTTGGTCTGAGTTACATCCATTTACGAAAAACTACTTCTTGGTTTTCTGCCTGAAATAGCAGAATTACAAACAGAACAAACATCCGCCATTGCAAAAGGTAAATAAGAGTGCTTTAAGGCAAAAGCTCAACTTCAGTTTTCGTGTACTAAATATCAAAATTAAAATTAAGAAATATATGGCGAACGGATGAAGGTAAAAATTCAATATTAGTTATTCATATTCAATTACGTTAGAAATCAGTTTAACTCTGCTATACCAAATAATGCAATCTTATTTTCAATTTTCGGTATAAATTTGATTCAGTCATGACAAATAGGTACCTAATATATATCGCGGTTTTAAACTTGGCAAAAAAAGTAATACACTTCGAAGTAACTTTTTTATTTTTTCTTAAAACTGAATTAAAACAAATCGAGGGACAACATAACACACCCTTCCCTGTTCCACCCTCAGTTCCTAACCAAAAATCCCTACAAATAGAGACTTATCTAGATTCTAGAAGTATAAAATGCAGTGCAATGTGGCTCTGGGTTTCGAAATCACGCGAATGTTCTTGTACTTTACAATTTAATTAACTACATCTACCTAAATTCGCGAGTTTATTTAGTGCCCTCACAAACCAGACACCCTGTAGATTAAATAATAATTGTAAACCACATTGTACTTGTTCAACGACTACAATAAATCGAACGACGTAGACTGAATTGCTTACATAAAACATTCATGCACCAGGTACGACATAAATAACATTTTGCTTAAGGATAATTGTGTTATTTTTGTTAAATGTTTCATAAACGAGAATTAGGAGCAGATAAGGGAGTCTGCAGCCTAACCGAACGACTAACTAACCTGATAAATTAATTAGTTGTTTCCAGTCGTACGTGAAGGAATTCTCTTACAAAATTATTGTTTACTCTTCTTAGAATCCTAATTGCCATATAGTCGAGCCCTTAATAATAAAATCTATTATCCTTTCAAATATCTTTAAATCAAACTATCTTTGTTTGTATTCTATCCAAATTGTAGCAATTTTTGAGGCGTATGAAAAGGCGGTCACTAAAGCTTTGAATTTAAAGCAAAATAAAAAGAGAGTGTGAAATAATGTTAAATATATTAAATAAATCTTAGCGGGCAATGATTATAGAAAAAGTGATAAATGTGGATGCGGGTTAAGAGATGTCGCAGGGTAATTCATACTCCGATTAAGCTGTCGATATCAGGCACGAATGACACGACCTTTCAACGCTTTTAGAACTTTACAAAAGACCCCGATATAGATTCCCTTATTCGCACTTTAAACTCTGATTTTCGTATTTTTTTGTTAAACGAACCCAACAATAATCTAAATGGTTTCCTGAAGAAACTTTGATAACTTCATAAAAGTTTTATTTAGTGTTTGTTTTGTTTTTATCGATCATCCAATTGTACCTAATTTTATTAAAACTTTCTTTTCTTTGTTCGGCTAAACAAGGTAGTAGTATAACAGTTTTTAAAGAAATTTAAAATAATATTTTTGAGAAGATTTTCTAACTTCGAAACTTAGTTTATGGGGAGTGCACTCAGATTCGAAATTAAGTGGAAGACAGTTGCGCTAATGTAAATTCAAATTAACCTTAAGAAGTGATTGCAGTTTTAAATGATAGCTAAAAATGATGTTGGAACTAAACTAAAAAATTAAATAATGATTACCCCAAAAAGTTCCACGTAGAAATTGCACACAATTTTCCCATTCACACCCAATTGCTTACTTCCACTTTAGTAATGGAAATTATTTAATTGAATTGCATAGTATAAATTAGACTGTACTGTAATGTTGTTTAAAGTTCTAATGCTGTAAGAGTAAATTACCGAAAACAGTAGTAATATTCATAATGTAAAATTATCCAGAAATATCTAAGCATTAAGAAACAATTCCAACTTATGATCAAAACACAGTGTTGGAAATCAAAATTTTCTCTAGTTAAGTAAACACTTTGCTTTACTTGTTACATGTACTAGATAATTGTTAGAAATTTAATTACTTCATCACCGCTGAGAGAAAATTTTCACACTGCTTTGATCAAAGTTATGTTTGCTTTGTAGATGATGATTCTAATTAATATCGCACGAGAAGAAACTTTTTTCTTATTTTAAAATTTTTTATCAAATAAATCCATCAATTTCTTTCTTTACATTCTCACAATTTCCCAAATTATACTCTAATAGTTCTTACACAATACTATCGATATCTTTAGCTTCATCATTTGCCATTGTGATGGACTCAACGTATTGTTGCCAATCCAATACACACAATTTCCCAGATAAGAAGAACTTGCAGAGTAGGCGTCTTTCAATATAAAACTTTTATTTATTTTATAATAATGTCTACACTTTCTCATTTATAAGTTTCCTTGTAAAATAGCACGCAAAATAATAATTTACTTTTCTTTATATTTATATTCAAATCCAAATTTAAGAAACTTTTCGTTTCGTTAACCGGTTAAGCCTAAGTTTCGTAGACAACTAATCCAGCGCAAAAATATTAAACAATTTAATTTATTATAAGCTCCCTCCCATAAAATTTGTTGCCCATTACTCAAATAAGTTTATAAACATTATTTTATATTTTATTACCCTTAATAACTTTCCTAAGACCGTCCTTCATCATTTTGTTTAAATTAGGGTTATGTCTTACTGCCAAGTAAAAATAAAACTTTGATTAGTTACCTCATAAAAGGTATAAAGAAACTGACAGTAAAAAAGTTTTTCGTTTACATTTAGTTAATAAAATTTGGTTATAAAATTTGATGTTTTCATCGATTATTAATTTAAAAGTAAACAATGGAATTATTGGAAGCAGTCGATGAAAGTAACATAAAAATTACTTACAATCTTCGTGCGGTCATTCTAAATAAACGAGAAAGTTGTTTGTTTATTTACCGATAGGTCGCTTCGCACAGCACAAAATAATCAAATATTATTAAAAGTTAGAAATAATTTTTCTGAAATATTTTATGATTTTTGTGGTTTTGCTGGATTTTCTTCGGTCATCGGTCAAATTACAATCTCGTCACAAAAGTGAAATTGCATTCGTCCAAGTCAATACTGACTTCGAACAATGATCACGTGATGAACAATGTCTATTCAAATGAGCTTCGTGGGTAAGCACTGTCACGTGATCTAAACTATAAAATGAAATTATATTGAAATAAATGAATAATAATGAAATCATATTTCTGACTAGCAAATCGATAGTTTTCTGAAGAAATAGGTGGTTATTGAAAAACATATTTAATACTGTTTTTTTTTACTACCAAAATGTCGGGAACTTGTGGGAATAAAAATAAATTTAAATAAAAGTAAAAAAGTGTTTCAAAAGGAATGCCAAAATGTATTACTACCTATATTTTGTCGCCTTCGTCTTGATCTTACAATCTTGCTCTTAATCATTATGCTTCTTGACAGGACCTTTTTAACAAAAGTTTTCATGGCAGATGACACCCCGGTGGTTTGCTGGGACAAAACGGCCAGAATATGATTCTTACTTCATTCGGAGTTAGTCATTGCACTTTATCGCTATACTAATGACCATCCCTCACAATGAATGTTAAAATTTAAATAAAATAAGTTGTTCAAAATATTTATTATACTGAGGAAGAAGGAAATCGTTTGTGGTCAAGGCAGATAAACTATGATATTTAGTTAGGCTCAGTGGTTCCTAAAGTCGCATGAGATCTCTTGTGCATGTACTCGCGATCTTGTTATCGAATTTTAATCAAACAGTTTCTTTATTGTTAAATGAATTAAAATTGAATTTAGTGAAGTTTCTTGTACAGATAAATTAATAAAATTGCGTATGGTACATAATCAGGTTCGATAATAATTAAATTTATAAAAATTATGCTTTCATACCGTATGTTACGCTACTGTAAAAATTCTTGATACAGTTGTAATCACGAATAATGAAGCTTACTTCACAACCATCTGAATTAAGTACAGACAACCTTTTTTTTTGAATTAATTGTAGTAACATAGGTGAAACAAAGACACACTATATTAAATTATTCTTAAATGTCTGATTTTAGAAATCTTTTTTTTTTTTATTGACTTCCTCTAATATATTACAATCTGTATATTGACAATTAGTAAATGATTTGACAATAAATAAATGGCCTCCACCTGTTTTTACAAAAATCGATATTTTCGGAATTTAACCGAATAATATGTACCCATTTAGAAATATTCCCATTATGCCCTTTATTTTCAATTTTAAATAAGGCGAACATTGTCGCTTTTTTCGAGTCCAATTCCAAAAATATCGATCCTAGAAGAAAAATTGTGAGGACCAAACTTGTTGAGAATCAAATTTCCTACAATTTTTATTCCCACGGTTTTTATGTAAAATCAAAAATGGCCGAGTTATTCAAGAAAAACCGTTTTTTACGAAAAAAACCATTTTTCGTATATACGGAAAAGCATAATTTGGTCGATATTTTCAATTTACACTCCCAGTAACCCCCCCCCCCCGAGACAGCTGCGAAAAGAAAAACCACTAAGAAATTATTCATGGGTAGGGTCGGTTTTTTGGATATAATGACTGCACTACCTGCAAACCCATTTCTTGCTAATTTTTGAAACTCTAACAGGTAAATTCATCACTTTGACCATTGTGCATACCCTGCATTCATACAATTTTCATACAAAGTAGCGACATCTCTGTTCAAACACAATACAAAAATAAGCAAGTTCTATAAACTAAATCAACCTGACTTATGGTATTTTGTTATCGTTAGCCCATGATTGCCGATAACGATGATAACGTAAGAGCCCATGCACTTCTTATTAAATGAAAATTACTGAGGTACAACTTTAATCAATTCCTGTTTTGGCAAAACAAATTGAATAGTTGTTAAATTTTAAGTTGTTCAAATAAACAACATATCTTATTTGGATTCGACTACAATCTCAAAATTCTCGGGTTTTTTGAACTACGACAATATAATACTCCCAAAATTTCAGGTTAATCCGTCAAGCGCTTTTAAATGAGGTATATTTTGTGCATTGCAAATTCCGAGTTTTAAGCCCATGGGGTCATCACTGGAAGATGAGGGACGAGGAAGAAGATCATCATGACATGTAATTTTATTTATATTTAGTAAAGAACTGCTGACTGTAAAATGCATTTCTTAACTTACTATGTGATTCAATTTGCGTTGTTTCAATCTTTGTGTGCTTTCAAAACACCAACAGAAACTCCACACAGAAAAAAATTGTATATATTTAAAAATTAAACATTTTCATTAGCGTATCTGATTCGTAAAATTCCGTTTGGAAGGATCACTAATTAATATTTAAAACGTAATAAATATCAAGAATAATCATCAGGGTCCAATTTTGCTAAAAATTAACTATTAGTAGGTACCATCTATCTTTTGGTAAAAAGAAATTATATAAAAATGATTCGAATCCAGCTCTACATAAAAATTATCCTAGTCCATTTGATGCTCCTTTATGGTTTATAAATCTTTGAGTGTGCTTTTCATATGTATTGCTTAGTTACAATTAAAATTTAAATATTTTAGTGCTTAATTAATTATTTACTTTACAGTACATACTAATATTATCACATCTACATACATAGTTAAATCAATTTCTATTATTTGGAAATGTAGCTAAAATGTTACTTTTGGCACTTCAAAGGTATTTGAACTAACATTCGCAATTTTCTCATAAAATTTTGATCTGCTGAATTAAACTTCTAGAAATAAATTGTTTCTGAAGTCTCCGGACCCAAGACTATCCCTGAAAAATTTTCACGTAGGATGTGATTTAAGCTCTGATATAATAAAAAAACTTTTCTGTATTATAAAAAATATTTTTTGTCTTGGACCATAAAAACTATTGTAGGTAGTTTTTGTTCTAACACTATTTTTAAAAAACTTTTTAATGCATTTGTGTAATTAATCGAAAGTATAAAAAATGTGATAGTATTCAATTAATTAAGTGCATCGATTCAAACATGTTAAATTTATACAATTTAAATGGAAGCTTTTAAATGTCACAAAAATCTTTTTATTTTCCACTTTTAGTAAAATCGCTATCGTTTTAGATCAATCAGGTTTCTTCAATCACTTGTGACAGTTTCAATTGCAGTAAAAAATAATGCGTTGTAATAGTCTATCGTAAGCGTTGTACTTTGTATAATTTGACAGACATGAAATCTGACAAGGGTTTTATAGTAAAAAAAGGTATGAAAAAGTGCCACAGTTTTTAAATTTTGGGGAAACATTGAAGAAGGTAAAAAAATACTAAATCCGAATTTGCACCCCTTTCACCCCCCCGGAACATTGTTAAATTAACAAAAAACGTTTATTTCCAATAACTTCTACAAAAAAATTCACATAGTTATGCAAACTTTAGAGAACATTTTAATAATTATTATACATCGTCTATTAAATTTGCACCCTGCTAGGATGAACGGAACATTGCTAATAATTGTTTATTAACTTTATTTTGATATATCTTTTCCAAAAAAAATGCCAGAGTTATGCAAATTATTGTTTATGCAGCAGAGAAGGGTTACAAACCCGCTTGCAATTTTGCATAACTTTTTTTAACCCGGAACATTTTTTTTAGAATTTTTTTATCTGACACGTCGGAAATTTTGACGCTATAAACAATAAGTGAGTCTCCACATAAACGCCATAGTTTTAAAATCTGGTTGCAAATGATTGTTACACAAATATATGTCAAAATCTGAATTTGCACCCTCGTAAATGTACCGGAACCTAATTAAATTACCAATTATTTAATTAAAAGTTAGTTTCGACGTACTGTCGAGCTTCTGTGCTTGTTCTCGCTGGATTTTAAGAAGCTAAATTGACAAGACGTTTGTTGTATTACCATTGCATACAACTGCACATCGCCGTTCGAAGAAATTTCATAAGCCGACTCGAAGGTAGGTACCTAACCGCTGGAATAATACAATAGGTAGTACTTATTATAATAAAACTATTATATTATGAAATGTAAGTTTTGAAAGGTACAGGGTGGCTCAAATTCGATTCTTTTTATGGGGAAATCGGTAACTTTAGGAGATATCGAAATAGTATATTAAAGAACGAGTTTTATAATTGATGTTTTTATCGCACGAAATCTGTTTAGAAAACGACCCGCGTAGCGGGGAGTTTTCTAAAGGATAAGTGCGATAAAAACAATTATAAAACGAGTACTTTATACAATTTTTTCTATTTTGCATTTTTTATGGTTTAAAATTAAAAAAAAGGTCAATATTAAATGATGGCCAATTTAAAAATTTCGTTTTATTTAATGTTGGTTGGTAATATTTTGACATTTTTACAAACAATTGAAATTTGAAAAACTTTTCAAGTTTGTGTCAAATTGTCGAAAGTTTAAATAAACGAAATTATACCTGCCGTTAATAGTTTTCCTTATTTATTATTATAATTATGTTTAATTTAAAGTTAATTTGCAGATTTTAAATGTGATTTAAAATGATATGCGTTTCAATAATTAAAATTATTTTGAATAACGTTTATGCTGCCAACCTCTTAAAACAAAAAATTGCGTATCGTAATAGAGTCCATTTCGATACCCATTCGCGTATCGAAATGACTTTATTTTAGACGCAAAATAGAAAAAATTATATTTGAACCACCCTGTACATGAAAAATTATATTTAATCTGAAAGTCTTACATAAATGTCTATAATTTGTTAAGGGTGGTGATTATTCACCAATCACAGTACAGCTTGTAGTAGCTTGTACTGTGATTGGTGAATAGTTATAAGTTTATCCCTAGGTTAGCGTTAACCGACTATTGTAAAAGCGGCCCTAATACGAATAAATATGTAAAACAAATAAAGCTTTGTTTAGAATTGCAATTTTTAAGAAGTATTTTTTTGTAATTATATCAATAATTATAATTTTATATAAAATTTTAAAAATAATATAAATAGTGTACATTTATTGAATAAAGCAGTAAAGGCAATCACACTCAGGACCAGGGACGGATCCAGTAACTTTTTCAAAGAGGGGGGGCCTATCCTATCCCATCTCATTTACGGAGGTAAATGTGAAGATAAGTTAAATTCGTTGCGGTACAATATCTTCTCAAGATCAATGACCAAAAGCGAATTTAATCTTGCAAATATACCTCCGTGTGAAGCTGCCGCGCGACAGCATTCCTTGCGATGCTACCATCAAATTCAGAAGTGGTTGGGAAACAACAAGTCCTGTGAAGAGTGGGGTTGGAAGCAATCTCTTCACGGGTTAATTCCAATTTACATGTTGAAGAACCATCAGCACCTCCCGAAGTGTTGAAATTTATTTCGTGTAAATACAAGAAAGGGTGCGATAAACAATGTGGGTGTAGAAAAGCTGGATTGAAGTGTTCATCAATTTGCTTTTCTTGCCAAGGACAATCTTGCAATAATGTTCCGGAGATGGAGGACGAAGATAACGAAGACGAGGAAGATGGTGAATTGGCGAAGTTCCTAACACAATCGGATGTTATTGGTAATCCCATCGATCCAAATCTTATTTTTGATCTGGAAGCCGTCAAAGTAAACGAAATGGAGGAAATGGAGGGCGAGGAGATAGGTCCGCAGGGGTCTACAATGCAATTTGATCAAGAAATCAGTATCATTCCGGGTCCTTCTTATACAACTGACAATTCAGAATCAGATGAGTCACCGAAACATAAAACACGAAAAAAAGCTAAATTATCATAAGATAATATTTTATGTAAAACAATTTTTTTTATGTAATAAAAACTATTTCTTAAAAATTGCAATTATATTATAGCAAAATAAGGCATGAAAAATTGGATCCGCCGTTGGTCCTGACTTTTCCTAATTTTTCATGTACCTTTCAAAACTTACATTTTATAATATAATAGTTTTATTATAATACCTATTGTATTATTCCAGCGGTTAGGTACCTACCCTCGAGTCGGCTCTACTTATGACATTTCTTCGAACGGCGATGTGCATTTGTATGCAATGGTAATACAACAAACGTCTTGTCAATTTAGCTTCTTAAAATCCAGCGAGAACAAGCACAGAAGCTCGACAGTACGTCGAAACTAACTTTTAATTAAATAATTGGTAATTTAATTAGGTTCCGGTACATTTACGAGGGTGCAAATTCAGATTTTGACATATATTTGTGTAACAATCATTTGCAACCAGATTTTAAAACTATGGCGTTTATGTGGAGACTCACTTATTGTTTATAGCGTCAAAATTTCCGACGTGTCAGATAAAAAAATTCTAAAAAAAATGTTCCGGGTTAAAAAAAGTTATGCAAAATTGCAAGCGGGTTTGTAACCCTTCTCTGCTGCATAAACAATAATTTGCATAACTCTGGCATTTTTTTTGGAAAAGATATATCAAAATAAAGTTAATAAACAATTATTAGCAATGTTCCGTTCATCCTAGCAGGGTGCAAATTTAATAGACGATGTATAATAATTATTAAAATGTTCTCTAAAGTTTGCATAACTATGTGAATTTTTTTGTAGAAGTTATTGAATATTTTCGCTTATTTGTTAATTTAACAATGTTCCGGGGGGGTGAAAGGGGTGCAAATTCGGATTTAGTATTTTTTTACCTCTTCCAATGTTTCCCCAAAATTTAAAAACTATGGCACTTTTTGTCGAACTTTGCATTTTTGAAGTCTCTAATGACTGGCCTACAGAGAACATCTCATATCCTGTAACAATGACATCCTCCACGTCAATGGCGACAACGTTGACCCGCGGCACATTGTTAGATAGAAATAGAACTCTAACCATTTTGCATTATCCATCCATGCTGCTGCATTTCGGTTGGATTCTATGCCCCTTCAAGCAATTTAGCAAAAAGCAGCAAAATTTAAACCACTTGTTTTATTAGAATTTTTTGTTGTGATGATAATATTTAGGTTTCACTTTTTGATGCCTAACTTGTGAAGTAAGACCCAAAAAGGAAAATGTTTTAAATTATTTCTCTAGCGGATAGAGGTAAGTAAGGTATACACATAGTATAACGTATCAAAGAAAATTATGTTTACCTTCATCTCTGCAGACCTTTCGTAAAATATATTTTCCTAACAGAATAAAATAATATGCAACTTTTGCATTTCCATAAATCAAACGAATTTAATAAATTCTCCTTTTAATTCAATCAAGTTTTCCACTGAAAAATGTACAGTACAGTCCGCAAAATTCCGAAATGATTAAGGAGTGTGAATAAAACATATACAGTAAATAAAAATATTATTATTATAATAGGGATACAGTGCGAAAGCTCAAAGTGTTCTAATATTTACCTAACATTATTTATAAATTACTCTTCTATTGTTGGGTCCATGATCCAAATTTTCAAAATTTTCAAGGTCAATATAACTATTATAACATAAAAACTATGTCTAATAATTGGTTATTGTTATTTAAATAATTAATAAATATTTACTTGAAAATAAAATTTTATCTGAAACAGAAAAAAAGTGGTCGCTTCTATTTGATCTGTTCTGAAATCGGTGAAAACTTCAGAACCAACTCATTTGGAAATATCAATAATTTTCCTACCTTTGGAGCAGGGAGGGTGTTTCGGGGTACATTTAAATAAAAATTTACCCCTCACACTACTGTGGACATGACACACTAAATCTTGCAAAAATCACTGTACCTACATCACTGGAGAAAGATTAATTTTCACCAACCTTTTCCGTTGAAAATACATCCACCATTACGGACCCACCTACATTAAACAGAAAATTATATTTTAGCATCATCATTGATGAATGATTAGTAAAAATTAGCGATTACCTTTAATCCTGTAGTCCTTGAGCCGGATGCCTCTCCGTGGCTCTGCTCCATCACCTTCCATCACCACCAGGCACAAAACCGACACACTTTCCACTACATTTTCACTTTGAAAATTAAAACCGAAAACGGTACGCGAAATTTAAAGCTTCCATTAAGCTTTTCCTTTACAAAACGAACTCGCCACTTTTCACTAACCGACCGCGAGAATTACAAACGAAAATGATTCGCGTAATTTAGTGCCTCCAACAAGGAAGCTTTTCACAAAAAGAAACGAACTCGACACTACTTAAACACAACCGACCGCGGAATATCGAAATGACTATCGCGATCGTACCCGCACTTTAAAAAAAATAATCCTGCAAATACAAATTTCATTATTATGGTGATAAAATGTAAACTAAAAATTTGTTGCTTACCTAAGATTATTAAAGATCCTACGGTTTACTAAAGCTCCGAAGAATCACATCTCCTCTAGGAACCTCTTCAGCCATTGGGCCAAACAAAGATAACATCTGACGAACACGGAAGGATTTAAACAATAATCCTGCAAATATAAATTTCATTATTATGGTGATAAAATGAAAATTAAAATTTGTTGCTTACCTAAGATTATTAAAGATCCTACGGTGTACTAAAGCTCCGTAGAATCACCATCTCCTCTAGGAACCTCTTCTGCCATTGGGCCAAACAAAGATAACACCCGACGAACATGGAAGGATTTAAAAAATAATTCTGCAAATAAAAATTACATTATTATTGGGATAAAGTGGAAAATTCAAAATATCTTGCTTACCTAAGATTATTTATGGCCACTCAGCGTACTAATATTTAGCAGATCTCCATTTTTCTCAGCCCATTTCCACCGTTCCGTTGGGGCCATGATCCAAATATTTGAAATTACACTTGTCGAAGTGCATACCTAACCGGTCACATTTGGAGAAAAAGAAAATTCTGCAGTCAGGGTCCTAAAATAAATGGTTACGAAAATGCTAAAGAATAAAATTGCATCTGAAACAGAAGAAAGAGCGGTCGCTTCTATTTGATCTGTTCTGAAATCGGTGAAAACTTCAGAACCAACTCATTTGGAAATATCAATAATTTTCCTACCTTTGGAGCAGGGAGGGTGTTTCGGGGTACATTTAAATAAAAATGTACCCCTCACACTACTTGGACATGACACACTAAAACTTGCAAAAATCACTGTACCTACATCACTGGAGAAAGATTAATTTTCACCAACCTTTTCCGTTGAAAATACATCCACCATTACGAACCCACCTACATTAAACAGAAAATTATTTTTTAGTATCATCATTGATGAATGATTAGTAAAAATTAGCGATTACCTTTAATCCTGTAGTCCTTGAGCCGGATGCCTCTCCGTGGCTCTGCTCCATCACCTTCCATCACCACCAGGCACAAAACCGACACACTTTCCACTACATTTTCACTTTGAAAATTAAAACCGAAAACGGTACGCGAAATTTAAAGCTTCCATCAAGCTTTTCCTTTACAAAACGAACTCGCCACTTTTCACTAACCGACCGCGAGAATTATAAACGAAAATGATTCGCGTAATTTAGTGCCTCCAACAAGGAAGCTTTTCACAAAAAGAAACGAACTCGACACTAACTAAACACAACCGACCGCGGAATATCGAAATCAATATCGCGATCGTACCCGCACTTTAAAAAAAATAATCCTGCAAATACAAATTTCATTATTATGGTGATAAAATGTAAACTAAAAATTTATTGCTTACCTAAGATTATTAAAGATCCTTCGGTGTACTAAAGCTCCGAAGAATCACATCTCCTCTAGGAACCTCTTCTGCCATTGGGCCAAACAAAGATAACACCCGACGAACATGGAAGGATTTAAAAAATAATTCTGCAAATAAAAATTACATTATTATAGGGTTAATATAAAAACTTTAAATTCGTTGTTTACCAAAATTTATTAAGGGTCACTCGGCGATCATCAGCGTACAAATATTTTGAAACCCATATTTTCTCTAACATAATCTACTGTTAAGTCAAGAGAGAATTTCCACCAAACGTAAAAGGAATTGAAAATAATCCTGTAAATAAAAATTAATGTTAAAATTCGAAAGCTTTTGCTTACCAAAGATCATTTAAGGGTATCAGGGTAAAACCATATTAAAGACCACATTTTCTCTGACCTCTATTATTGGGTCAGTGATAAAATTTCCACCAAACGTTTGAATTTTCCCTCTGGACATGACTTAAAATCATTTTAACCACATTACTCGACAAATATTAATTTGCACCTATTGTTTCTGCTGCGAATCCATCCCTTTGGACTTTGGACCCTTATTTTTGTATTAAACAGAAAATTATTTTTGTTTTAAGATTATTTAAGATCACTAACGCCCGTATTCTCCAACATTTATTTAAGAATTTCCTAGTAAAGAATTCCTTAGCTAGGATTCCATAAATTTGATTTGTCAAATTTGATATAGTATTGACATAAAAAACTCTTTTGTTAAATTTGACCAATCAAATTTATGGAACATCTAGCTATGGAATTCTTTACTAGGAAATTATTTAATAAAATGTTGGTAAAAACGGGCATAAACCAAACTAACATTTGGTATATCACAACTTCTCCTACCACTTCTTGTTCAAATGTAGGACAACTTGAAAATGTTAACCATAAGGGAGCTAAAATATTAAAAATGGTTTTTAATTCGAAACATTGATTAAATAAACAACAAAAGGTTTGTTTGCTAGGGCTGTAAAGAAATGTTTTGAAAGAACCCTGTAGTTATTGAAATTGACAAATAAAGATAATCTAAAAAATATTGAAAGAACTAATTATTTGGTATATTCAAAAGTTTAAAAACATTCTATAAATAATCCAATAGTACAACAATATTTTGTAAACACCCTGTAGGTGAATAACAAATATTTTTTTAAATCGGTTGTCTTGCAATATAGCAGTTATTTTTTATAGAACGATGATTCTTATCGGACCTTCTAAGCGAACAAAAAATTTTGGGAACTTACATTCTCTACACTATTAGTAATTTATACAAAACAAGAAAACTTTTTAGATTAAACAAATTAATTGAAATTTACCATAAAAATTAGTGTAAAGACCTTTTTGAAAAATGTAAATCAAGCACAAAAATATTATTAAAAACCAAAGCATATTAGAGAAAAAATTTCAAATTAAGTGTGCTATGTTACGACATGGCGATCAACGCGATGACTCATCATATTATAACTGGGAACCACTGGTTCCTGGAATAACGCAGGCGCTTTAAATATCAAAGTTTGATTTTATAATCTTCACGAAATTTTTGTAAATTTAATGTAATTAACTTCATTTAAACTATCGCTTCATTGGTTTTGCAATAATATTAAATTTTATTTAGCTTTAATTTCAAGTGACGCCAACCGATTCTTCAAGATGGCGACTATACAAAATTTGTTTTTTATATTAACTATTCTTCGATCATCGCGAAAACGAAAAAGAATTTTTTGAAAATTTCACCGCAAAAAGGCATAGGATTTAGTTGTTCATCATAAAAGTATAGTAGTTCGTTCGGAAATAACTTTTGAATTTTTTAAAATAAGACCACGGCAAATTGCGAAGCACATAAAAAAATTGTTCTTTTACCTTCGTTTCTGTGGCCAGCTTTAATAATCCAACGACACTTTAACACTAAATACCCACAATTAACACACACAATTAAAATTTTCATATTTTGTTAATTTAAAACATAGAACAAGAACAATTTTAAAGCGCATCTGCAAACTGCACATCTTAACTCGGCGGTAAAGCAAACGAAACTGAGCCGATATATTACGACCACTGTCGAACGTGCTTGCAGGTTGAAACAATTCGCCTTTTTCGCGGAATTTTGAACACCACCTGATTTAGAAGATAACAAATTATTTATGTTAATAATTTTATTTATATAAAGATAAATTAATTATTTCGGATATTTGGAATAATTTTTTGTTTGAAAATTAAACTTTTAGATTAACCGAGATAATATTATGTTAAAATTGAAACTTTAAGTTAAAATTTAATAGTTTCAAGTGATTCGTTTGACTAAGGGAAAAGGAACCCTTTCCACGATTTCACTTTTCATATTTTGAGTTGCACAGGATCCACAATTTTGATGTTTGCACCAAACAACTAACCACCAATTCAAGTCAAATTTGAAGTGTCTCGCCGAGGTTTATAAAAATTTAAACTTTTTTTAACAAAAATTATTATAATTAAAACCCCATAAAACCGTTATGACGTCGAAGTTACAATCAGATACAAGTAAATTTTTAATCAAATATGAAAGTGATTTTAATAATCGTAAATTAGTCTTACCTTAAATATGTAGTTCAAAAAATATTTTTCAACAAGAAAACTCGAACCATTAGAATCTGCATGAAGTTTTCAACAGCAGGATGATTCTTTAAAGAAGAAAATTTTCTGTAATTTTTCTAAACATTTAAGTGTTTCTTATTCTAACATTTAAGTGTTTATGTCGGATCCGAATTTTGTTGTCAAATATTTATAACAATCTTACATTTTAATAACAGGAATTTTGCACTTTTAAAAACACCAGGAGAACTCTACGGCGCTCATACAATTTGACACCTTAGCGGTTCTTGCCTATGAGACTATAACAGCCCATATTAAGACAATGACGTACATTTTAACAAATGACGCGATCTTATTCATGACAAATTCGTGCAAACATAAACATAAATCAATCTTACCAATAATTTCCTCTTCAGAATATCCAATTCCGGCAGAAAGTGATCAGGATTTCAGTAACAAGTGCCATTCAATTGTCCTTGCCTATACAGGAAAGAAAGTTATTTGTATTAATTTTCCAAAATATTATACCATTTTTACAAAAAGGTTACACTAAATTTCAAATTATTCGATCAAAACTACAAAGAAACCGTAAAGCCATAATTAACCTGCTACGACGCAACTAAAATGATGCGTCACATTTGAAAATTTTTTGACAACGTTTCAAGACGATTTTCAATCGTTTTAGAAGAAAATTTACACTACACTTTTCTTTATTTTCACTTGTGTACACATGATTTATATTTACTTTGGTATATTTCATTTTTACTGTAAGAAACAAACAAACAAGAAAATTCGACTTCTTACAACGACGTCTTTGTAACTTAGACCCCACTATGTTAAAGCAATAATATCAATTTTAACCAATAAGAGGAATCTAAATTTGATACCTCTGGCGGCTTTATTCAAACCATTATTTTAAAATGCTTAAAATGAAGTTGAAATTAGTACATGCAATTGTGTGAAAAAATTGATTCGTTAATTTTCTAAGTTTAAAATCAAATAAGTGATAAAATTAATGATAAATTACAAGGTTAATCTAACTAAATAAATAAATTATTGCATTCTTCAAAGAGTTGGGTTTTCTACAATTCTACAAAGTTAGGTTGCATTGAAGGTCATCGGAAAATGAATTTTTTAACTGGAATTTTTGGTATTCTGCAGTTAACACTCCCTAATTTTTTCATTAAGAAAGTTTCCTAAGAAAATATTTTAAAATCACATTTTGTTACATTTTAACCCTTCCCAAACCACTTATAAGTACCATTGCTTTTATTATTAATTTATTAAATTTACAAATTAAAAGGAACTTTCCAATGTTGGTCCATAAATGAGTTTAAAAAGTAATTTTCTCTGAATTAAAATTTCCTAAGTGCATTGGGAACAGATAATAAATTATCTTCCAGAAGTTGATGCATTAACGAAGGGTTAGTATAAATTGCCATGGTTGATACACGGAGGATATATTTCCTTTCTACTTTTTTATACAGAAAATCCTAAATTGTCACCCTAACATGATGTCTAGTAGGTATAGGATATTTGATGCAACTTTTCACTCCCCACATTTTCATTTCTATTCTATAAAATTTTAATTTAACAAAAAAAAACACAGAAAAGAGGAAAAACTTATAACAGAAAACATTTGGAAAGTAAAAATAAAAATATGAATATTATTCTTAAATTAATTATTAATTTTAATTAGTTATTAAAATATTAAATATGAAGGAAAATGGAAACATGTCTGCTAGCCCCTCTCAAGATTTGTGAATAAATCTTTGGCACTGGAGGTCAAACGTCTGGCTAAAGTTCAATAGACAAGTTTATAGACCCCCCCCCCACAATTAATCGACAGTCGATGCTTAAACGAAAAAAATGCAAGCTTATTAAGGCTAAAAATTTTTTTAAAACAATTTTACTATCAAGAGATGGGATCTTTACATTTGTATACAATTTAGTAGGTACAAATTTTCAAATTGCAGTAAAATTTATTTCTGTTCAAATTTTATTTAAATAGAATTACGATATTTCGTTTATTTACTCCTTAAATATTTGTTCTATTTGTCTTTGAAAGATTATTCAAATCAAATGAATAAAATTTTTTTTTAAAGAATCTAAAATTTTCCTACATTAATTTTCAATTTTATTTTGTACGTATTTAAATAATTGACTCATGAAACTTACTAAATTAAAAATTGGGAAGCTTAAACAATTAAACAGAATTTAATCTCATTTTGATTATTTTGAACTATTAATTTACCTAAATTTTTTTAACAATTAAGTGCAAAAATTTATTCAAGAAATTTGAATTTTTTTTGTATATTCTTGAAAATTTGACTTGTACTTCATGGCTTAATAAAAATACAACAAATTATGAGGTTATATGGTTTTTCAGTTGATTTAATCGTTTATTGTGTTTAGTCACGCATGATATTTTTTCCGTTTAGAGTCATGCTGCTGAGTCTGCTGTTGAGTGTGACAAAAATAGTTACTTTCTGGATGATTAGAGAAAAAATATTCAGATAAAAATATTTTTGAAACAAAAGTGGTTTAAGTTTAGTTTTTTTTTTTACAGAAAAGTGATTTAATTTTAATTCTTAAACGTAATTCGGAAGTCTTTACTCAGTCTCCTTGAAATGGAGACTTCTGGTCTGAGGGGATTAAAATCTTATCATAGGTAAATCCCCTACTGGGAATCAATCTTCATGACTCCAATTCACAAGGTGGAGGCAGTTAATTTACATTAAATTATATAATTATGTTTTTAGATTACACAGTCACATAAACTAATAGAAAATTTACAGATTTAAGCATCTTAGTTCCATTGCAATTTACAAATCGTTTTGAACTTTAATAGAAATAGCTTCATACTAGCAGAACTGCATAACACAGATGATAATTTGATATGATGTGCTGGTATCTAGAGGATAACGATTTCATACCTAATAGGAGCATTTCTCAAAGGGACGACTGAAATCAAGTTTATCAACTCGCAACGCATTTCGATTGCATTTACAAACAGTATAATTGAGCTGCTGCAAAATTCTCCCACAAAAAAAAACGCAGAACCACGTAATATTGCAGTTTTGCCACTGCACCTTCATATCTATAATTTTTTAATTCACGGTATAAAACAATCTATCATGTTGAACTGAACCAATGTTAACTTAATTATGTTGTTAAATGTTGAATCTCACTGTTTAATAACAAAATTTAATTTGGTTTCACTGTAGTAGGATGACATGGTGGTGCGCTGTGGAGAATCTAATTAATAAACGAGCTTCTTTATTGTGATGGGGAAATTTAGAAATTACGATTGTGGAGGCGTCCTTTAATTCTGAGCTAATGATTGAAATAAACCAACGTTTGGTTTTAACATAATTTGCAATATTTCATGGTTAGTTTATTTTTTATAAAATATATCGACTACTTTGCTATTTTCCAAACAGGAAACAGGGGCGGAATAGCTAAAAACATGAAAAGAAAAATGTTTCCAGGTCAGCCAATTCGGTTAGAGTGGTAAAAATTTTGTAAAATATACGCAAACCGATCGGGGTTGTACGAATAATAGTCTTTCGCAATGTTATCAAAAGTTACTGTATTAAAATCCTTATAAATTTTAAGTTATTTATTTTGGTATCCTTAAAATAATTCATATCGCAAGTACCACGTACTACATACTAATATCTTTTTGAAATTCCAACTCGTTTGAACTTTGTAGCCTCGGAAATCCTATCTTATTAGGAAGTGCAAAATCTGTCGCATTATGCAGTAGTTTTGACTACAAGTCCGTTTATAGTTTGATTTAACCAAAGGAGTCTGCTTTCAAATGCATTGAAGTAAATAAATTTCCTTAGGTGGTGTTGTATTAAAATCTCTCAAAGCTATTGGTAGCCTTACACTAGCGGAGATCTATAAATCAACCAAAGTCGTTTTTTGCAATTTTTTCACAAAAAAAAGAGAAGTTTAAAAGTGCTCTAAATTTTGTTATTTCTTTAAAAATTATGGCAAAATCAATTATATTCCTGAGGAGTATAAGAAAATTGTATAGGAAATGTAGAAATATTTTTAAATTTTCTTTTTCTAGAATAAATGCTTCTGTATCTAAAGAAGGCACCGATAAAGGACTCGATCAGTCATGAAATATCTGGTGACCAATGATCTTCGTGAGTAATTTTGTATTTATTACCACATAAATAGTTTTTTTTGATAGAAAAGGTAGAATAAGGGCATCATTAAGGTTCGATTACACTTAGAATTGCATTGTTTGCTTAACCGATGACTCGAGGCAATTTGTTGTGAAAATTGGCTTGATAAAAGAGATAAATTAGTCTTTATTTTATAATTGTCTGTCTGAATTTTTTTATGTCATAATTTTTTTGTAATACTGATATGTAAACGTGTGGGCACATAAAAAAATTGCATTTGCCCTAAAATTATGTAATTAATAACATGAAAGCAAAGGAGTGCTTACCTTTTCATTATTACTTCTGTAGCATTTTTAAATTATTGATTTTTAAAATTGTGTATCTCTTTTTTGCTCAAATTTTTTATTTTATGTAAAAGGTTTTATTTTTATTTTAAAATTAAAGATAAACCTGAAATTCATCAGATTTGTTACCAACTTTTTACGGAGATGTAAGGACAATAGTTGTAGTAAAGACACCTCTTGCAATGTCTCATACTTTATTTTGTTTTTTATATTGAATTATGGCAATAAAAATGACAAAGTGTTACTACAATGGAATTTTCTTCAGCAGCACCTTTCATTTTTAAATAAAAATTAATGTACTTATAGCGGAGAGGACGTCAATTTCCTTTGTATGTTTTCCTAATTGAAAATATTTTATTACTAAAATCATTTCATTTTGAATATATGCAAAGTTAAACAAAGTTTTCTTTTTTGCAGTCGACGAAGGCTGTAACATTGACAGTGATTCTCGAGAAAAAGAGGGTAAGTGGTTACAAATTTTTATGCATCCTTAAATTAGATGTCCATAATAAAGAACAGAGTTTGATAACTTTGAATTGGGACGTCTTTTTATAACGCAAATTTAAATTTATTAAAATAATAAATTTCATTTTATCTTTAAGTGTTCCACTTCACGATCAACAAAATAAAAACTGTTGAATATACCTTACCGTCTTCGGAAAAGCTATTGTGCTAGTTTTTTTAAAGAATGATACAAGAAAAGGGATTTCAAGTTATGTCCTTATAGAATGATTAGTGCTTGACCAATAAAGTTAATACAAGAACTTAGAAAGTTCTTAGTAAATTTCAACGCTTTGGAGAAGTATAAATTTGAAACAATCGCTTGGAAGGATCCCAATTTTTAATCCTTTTCTATGTATCACTCTTAAGTAAATGAGTGCAAAGAACAACTCAAAACAGCATTCGAATCTATTTTTAGTAACAATAAATTACTATTATTTAATTCTAATCTTTGTTTGTTCTTATGGCCAAAAAGCATGTAAATTTGTCACATTGCAATTAAGATTTCTTTGTTTTAAACTTTTTATCCAAATTTTTTATTCAATTGCAGAAAATAAATTGCTAGAAAATTAACCACTTTGTTAACTAACATGGAAATACAACTTTCATAAGTAAGGGAGGTCAGATCAGATTATATTCGTGCAATTTTAATGATAAAGCCTAATTTTGAAATAACAATTTTAGTTTGTAGCAGATGCACAATTCTTGATTGAAAATCAAAATTAAAACATATCCAAGTGTTATCTTTAGATATTTTGTTCAAATTTAAATTAAGTTCTAATTTAATTTAATTAATTCATCAATTCAGAATAAGATGATTTTTGCTTATTTTGCAAAGCAACATAAACATCAGGGTTTATATCCCAAAATCACTGAACCATAATTTATAACTGATAAAATTAGGTACCATATAAAAAATAATTTCAATTAATTTTTAGGTATTACAAGCCCTGAATTGTTGGTTACATTTCATTAGTACTAAGCTTATAATACTCGCATTATGGTTATTTAAGTTCAGCACTACCAACAAATTAACAACCACTATTATTTTAACATAATAAACATTAACTCACAAAATAAGCTGTATTTAAATTATAATCAAATTACACAAATTTTAATTAAAATATTATGAACAAAGCAATAATTTCTTTCTACATAATGGACGTAGATTCCTATAACGAAACGCCACAAAGAATTTTAAGGGAAATTAATTTTAGTTTTAATATAACCAAATAGTACAAATTCCAAAAAATTTGTTGTTATCGATTCTCCACTTTTAATTATTGTTTATCATAGAGAGAAGCGGAACACCCAGATCTACACCATGTAGAAAAATATCTTGAAATTGAAAATTTAAATTCATTTTATCTTTAATGTATACGTGAACATCAGCGATGCTTTTTGAACAAGACAAAAAAGAATAGTGGCAGACTCTAAATCTTATAAATGTCAAAATATGTGCACAGTAGGGAAAGGAGACATATCATATGATTATAAGAGAGTTACAACAGAAAATGTGTAACACGAAAGATAATATGAGCAAAAATAAAATTTCAAGAAGTAATTAATAATCAGGATTGATTTTGTGAAAACTATAATAATAATCAATCAGTTTTGTATCTTTAATGCTTTCATTTTGTTAATTATTGTTAATTTTCTATAATTTGATTTCCTCCATTTTTCTATAAAATGAACCTAAGAACCTATAAGAATATTTACATTTTTAATTTGTCTATTTTACCATTTACTAACACTTATTAATTTATACCAATTGATGCATCAGCTTCTGGATGATAATTCTTTAATTTAAATATAATTTCGAAAGCTGACAATTAATATTTCATATTTTTATGATTTTGTAAATTTTTTTAATGGATTCAAATTCAGAAAAAATTACGTTTTAATTGCCATTAATGGACCAACAATGGAAAGTTCCTTTTAATCTGTAAATTTAATAAATTAATAATAAAAGCAATGGTATTTATAAGTATCTTGGGAATGCAACAGGATTTGGGAGACTAATTAAGTATTAATATTATGTAACAATGTGATTTTAGAATATTTTTGTTAGGAAACTTTCTTAATGAAAGATTAGCGTGTTAAATGTTGGAAGCTGATAATTAGGGTTATGGAAAACGTTGAAAATTCATTTATTTTTTTCATAAAATAATAATTTATTTATTTCGTAATTTATCTTTAATAATAAATTGTATCACCTATTTAATTTTAAAATTGAAATTATTGTTAAACTTCACTTAGAAAATTAGCGAATTCATTGCTTTTTTTTACATAATTTAATGTACTAATTGTAAACCAATTTTAAGCATTTTCAAAAAATGGTTTGAATAAAACCGCTAGAGGAAGTTCAGATTCATTTCATTCGCTAAAATTGATATCGTTGTCTTAACACGGAGGGGGCGAAAGTCGCAAAGATGCTGCTTTTGAATTTTTTTGTAAATGACAGTAAAATTTTAGTATTCCAGTCATTATAGACTTTGACCCGTGAATAATTTCTTAGTGGGTTTTTTTTTCGCAGCTGTCTCGGGGGGGTCACTGGGAGTGTAAATTGAAAATCTCGACCAAATTATGATGCTTTTGCGTATATTCGAAAAATGGTTTTTTTTCGTAAAAAACGGTTTTTCTTGAATAACTCGGCCATTTTTGAATTTACATAAAAACCGTGTGAACAAAAATTGTAGTAAATTTGATTCTCTACAAGTTTGGTCCTCACAATTTTTCTTCTAGGATCGATATTTTTGGAATTGGACCCGAATAGAGCGACAAATTCAAAATAATATCATTATCTCTTTTATTTTCAACTTAACGGCATAAATGAAGAGGAACAAACTTGTAGAATGTAGAGAATCAAATTTTTGACAAATTTGGTCTCCACCTATTTTTACAAAAATCGATATTTTCGGAATTTAACCTAAAAATATGTACAACTTTCGCCTTATTAATTAATTGTACCTGTAAAATTGAAAATAAAGGGGATAATGGGGATAATGGGAATATTTCTAAATGGGTACATATTTTTAGGTTAAATTCCGAAAATATCGATTCTTGTAAAAACAGGTTTGTCCAAAATTTGATTCTCTACAAGTTTGTTCCTTTTCATTTATGCCGTTAAGTTGAAAATAAAAGAGATAATGATATTATTTTGAATTTGTCGCTTTTTTCGGGTCCAATTCCAAAAATATCGATCTTAGAAGAAAAATTGTAAGGACCAAACTTGTAGAGAATCAAATTTCCTACAAATTTTATCCCCACGGTTTTTATGTCTTCTTCTTCTTCTTAGTTTAAGCCTGAAGGCTTGTTATTACCAACGTCTGCGTCGTTTCCTTTGCAGTGTTGGTTCTGTGAGCATATAAATATTTTGCATCCATCAGGTAGCTTGCTAGACTTGCCGTCAGATGTGCCATATATCCTGATTTTTTATGTTAATGGTGGCAATTCACTAACCCAGGGGACCACCAGCTTAACGTCCCTTCCGAAGCACGGAGACTAGTCATAAGAAAGTTTGACTTTCCCCAGGTTTGAACTCGGTGCCCCGCATTTGCATCCAACTGCGTTAGCTGCAAGGCAATGACCGTCTCAATTTTTCGTTTTTTTTATCGGTTTTTATGTAAAATCAAAAATGGCCGAGTTATTCAAGAAAAACCGTGTTGTTTTACGAAAAAAAACATTTTTCGAATATACGCAAAAGCATAATTTGGTCGAGATTTTCAATTTACACTCCCAGCGACCCACCCCCCCGAGACAGCTGCGAAAAAAAAACCACTAAGAAATTATTCACGGGTAGGGTCGGTTTTTTGGATATAATGACTGGACTACGTGAGCAAAAGTAAATCAAGTAAAAAGATTGAAAATCGTGTTAAAAAGTTGATGTAACATTTTCAAGTGTGACGCATCATTTTGGCTGCGTCGTTGCAGGTTAGTAAAGGCTCTACGATTTCTTCGCTAAAATATTGTAAAAATGTTTTTAGAAAATTAATAGAAATAATTTTTGTGTCAGTGAACGGCACTTGTTGCTAAAATCAAGGTCACTTCCTGCAGGGGTTGGATATCCTGAGGGGCAAGATCCGTTGGGAATTCCTGCTAAGATTGATTTATATTTACGTCCGCATGAATTTTCGTATTTTGCATTTAAATTTTGTCCGCCAGAGGGTCATCATTATTCGTCATCGAACGAAAAATTACCATGCATGTAACATCCGTTGTAATATTTGTAATTCTATAAAGACGGGCTCGTTGGAGGTATACGCCTTTTTGGTTGTTTATTGTATGAAAATTACAATATAACTAGTAAAATGTAATTTAATTTCTAATATTATGATAAAACCAAGTTAAAATGTCTCCTCAAAAACCGCTAAAGTGTTAAATTGTGAGTGACGTAGTTTTCTTTGTGTTTATAAAAGTGAAAAGTGTTATTTATTGTAATATTGATAATATAAACATTGTGACAACAAAATTTGAATTCAGAAGATGTTTATGGAACACATAAATGTTTAGAAAAATTATAGAAAGCTTTCTTCTTTTAGGATGGATCCTGCTGTTGAAAACTTCATGCAGATTCTAATGATTCGAGTTTTTTTGTTGAAATATATTTTTGGAACTACTTAAGGTAAGACTAATTTACGTTTATTAAAATCACTGTCATATTTGATTAAAAATTTACTTGTATCCGATTGTAACTTTGACGTCATAACGGTTACTCATCTTAAATATTATACAGGAACGGTCGTGTACTTATGGGGTTTTAATTATCATAATTTTTGCTAAAAAAAAGTTTAAATTGTTTACAAACCTCGGCGAGACACTTCAAATTTTACTTAAGTGGTGTAAACATCAAATTTGTGGATCCAGTGCAACTCAAAATATGAAAAGTGAAATCGTGGAAAGGGTTCCTTTTTCCTTAGTCAAACGAATCACTTGAAACTATTAAATTTTAATTTAAAGTCTCAATTTTAACATAATATTATCTCGGTTAATCTAAAAGTTTAATTTTCAAACAAAAAATTATTCCAAATATCCGAAATAATTAATTTATCTTTATATAAATAAAATTATTAACATAAATAATTTGTTATCTTCTAAATCAGGTGGTGTTCAAAATTCCGCGAAAAAGGCGAATTGTTTCAACCTGCAAGCACGTTCGACAGTGGTCGTAATATATCGGCTCAGTTTCGTTTGCTTTACCGCCGAGTTAAGATGTGCAGTTTGCAGATGCGCTTTAAAATTGTTCTTGTTCTATGTTTTAAATTAACAAATTATGAAAATTTTAATTGTGTGTGTTAATTGTGGGTATTTAGTGTTAAAGTGTCGTTGGATTATTAAAGCTGGCCACAGAAACGAAGGTAAACGAACAATTTTTTTATGTGCGTCGCAATTTGCCGTATTCTTATGTTAAAAAATTAAAAAGTTATTTTCGAACAAACTACTATAATTTTATGATGAACAACTAAATCCTATGCCTTTTTGCGGTGAAATTTTCAAAAAATTCTTTTTCGTTTTCGCGATGATCGAAGAATAGTTAATATAAAAACCAAATTTTGTATAATCGCCATCTTGAAGAATCGGTTGGCGTCACTTAAAATTAAAGCTAAATAAAATTTAATATCATTGCAAAACCAAAGATTCGATAGTTTAAATGAAGTTAATTACATTAAATTTACAATAATTTCGTGAAAATTATAAAATCAAACTTTGATATTTAAGGCGCCTGCGTTATTCCAGGAACCAGTGGTTCCCAGTTATAATATGATGAGTAATCGCGTTGATTGCCATGTCGTAACATAGCACACTTAATTTGAAATTTTTTCTATACTGTGTTTTCGTTTTTAATAATATTTTTGTGCTTGATTTACATTTTGCAAAAAAATTTTTACACTAATTTTTATGGTTTTCAATTAATTTGTGTACTCTAAAAAGTTTTCTTGTTTTGTATAAATTACTAATAGTTTAGAGAATGTAAATTCCCAAAATGTTTTGTTCGTTTAGAACGTCCGATAAGAATCATCGTTCTATAAAAAAGAATTGCTATATTGCAAGACAACCGATTTAAAAAAATATTTGTTATTCACCTACAGGGTGCTTACAAAATATTGTTGTACTATTGGATTATTTATAGAATGTTTTTAAACTTTTGAATATACCAAATAATTAGTTCTTTCAATATTTTCTAGTTTATCTTTATTTACCGCAAGACGACCGATTTAAAAAAATATTTGTTATTCACCTACAGGGTGCTTACAAAATATTGTTGTACTATTGGATTATTTATAGAATGTTTTTAAACTTTTGAATATACCAAATAATTAGTTCTTTCAATATTTTCTAGTTTATCTTTATTTACCGCAAGACGACCGATTTAAAAAAATATTTGTTATTCACCTACAGGGTGCTTACAAAATATTGTTGTACTATTGGATTATTTATAGAATGTTTTTAAACTTTTGAATATACCAAATAATTAGTTTTTTTCTTGTTGTTTTCTTTTCTTTTATTTGCGGGGTTGGTGGACAATAATATTAAACTCTATTATATTTTTTAATTAAGATAACGTTTCGAGGGTTGTGTTTCCTCTTCGTCAGACCAAAAAATAATAAAATAATATGGACGCAATAAATGAAATTAATTCAAATAATTAATTCTTTCAATATTTTCTAGTTTATCTTTATTTACCAATTTCAATAACTACAGGGTGCTTTCAAAACATTTCTTTACAACCCTAGCAAAAAAACATTTTGTTGTTTATTTAATCAATGTTTCGAATTAAAAACCATTTTTAATATTTTAGCTCCCTTATGGTAAACATTTTCAAGTTGTCCTACAATAGAATAAGAAGTGGTAGGAGAAGTTGTGATATTCCAAATGTTAGTTTGGTTTATGCCCGTTTTCACCAAAATTTTATTGAAGAATTTCCTAGTAAAGAATTCCATAGCTAGATGTTCCAAAAATTTGATTGGTCAAATTTAACAAAAGAGTTTTTTATGTCAATACTATATCAAATTTGACCAATCAAATTTATGGAATCCTAGCTAAGGAATTCATTACTAGGAAATTCTTAAATAAATGTTGGAGAAAACGGGCGTTAGTGATCTTAAATAATCTTAAAACACAAATAATTTTCTGTTTAATACAAAAATAAGGGTCCAAAGTCCAAAGGGATGGATTCGCAGCATAAACAATAGGTGCAAATTAATCTTTGTCGAGTAATGTAGTTAAAATGATTTTAAATCATGTCCAGAAGGAAAATTCAAACGTTTGGTGGAAATTTTATCACTGACCCAAGAATAAAGGTCAGAGAAAATGTGGTCTTTAATATGGTTTTACCGTGACACCCTTAAATGATCTTTGTTAAGCAAAAGCTTTCGAATTTTAACATTAATTTTTATTTACAGGATTATTTTCAATTCCTTTTACGTTTGGTGGAAATTCTCTCTTGACTTACAGTAGATTATGTTAGAGAAAATATGGGTTTCAAAATATTTAAACGCTGATCGCCGAGTGACCATAAATAAATTTTGGTAAACAACAAATTTAAAATTTTTATATTAACCCTATAATAATGTAATTTTATTTAACAGGATTATTTTTAATTCCTTCTACTTTTGATGGAAATTCATTCTTTAACCCAGCAGCAGAAGAGGTAACAGAAAATGCATCTTCAGAATGGCGGTAACTCGAGTGACCTCAAATAATCTTAGGTAAGCAAAAAGTTTTAAATTTTCACATTATCCCTATAATGATAAAATTTTTATTTTTAGGATTATTTTTTTAATTCGTGTTCGCTATAATTATTTCGAAATTCCGCGGTCGGTATTAGTGAAAGTTTCGAGTTCTTTTTTAGTGAAAAGCTTGATGGAAGCTTTAAATTCCGCGGCTCATCTTTGTTATTAATTTTCAAGTGAAAAAGTAGTTTTCAACATTTTAAAATATTTGCTTTTGTAATCGGAACGATAAAAGAAAATGTGAAATTTCGCGTGTGTTAGTTGGAGGCCATGGAGAGACATCTGGCGAAAGGACATCAGGATTAAAGGTAAACACAAATTTATACTAACCATTTATAAATAATACTAAAAAATAATTTTCTGTTTACTGCAGGTAGGGTCGTAATGGTGGATTTCCAGCAGTAAAGGTTGGTGAAAATTAATCTTTTTCCAGTGATGTAGGTAAAGTGATTTAAAAGTGTTTCATTTCAAAGGGGTAAATTTTTATTTAAATGTACCTTGAAACTCTAAAACGGTAGGAAAATTTTTCTAAAATACGTTCTGAATTTTTTACAAATTTCAGAACAGATAACATAGAAGAACCCTTTTTTTCAGATACAATTTTATTTTCAGATGTTTCCTTATTATACAGAAATTACATTTTTTGTAAATATGAAATTTATTTCGCACGTGTTCGTCGTATGATTGGAGGAGTTGAAGCAGACATTGGAGTGACACCGGTGCAAAAAGCCAAATTCTTCTAATTATAATACTAAAGATGAAAATTATTTTTTTCAGTGGTGTAGGCAGTTAATGGCAAGTGTTTTGCGCGCAAAGGGGTTACCTAAAAGTGTAATATTGAATAAAAATTGTTTACAAAAAACATTTCTTCAATTATTTATTTAAATTTTTTAACCTTTGCCACATGAACTAATTTTGTTGTGATTTAAATGAAAATGCTAATGGGGTTCGGTCCCGGTCGTGTCTTTAACGGTTTAATAAATAATAATTCAATCCCGTCAATTTTAATCGACAAACGGATGAGATTTCCAAATTAAAAATTTTTTATATAGGGTGTTTTTTTAACTGCATGAGAACTTTCATTAGGGATAACAATTGAATCAAGATTGCTATGGAAACAGTTTTTTGACATTTGTGTTTAGCAAGGTTTGGCATTTGATAATGCATAGATTGACCATTGAACAACGCTACCAAATTGGGCTCACAACCAATTGGAAGTGGATCCATTTTTTTACCGTAAAATTTTGTTCAGTGACGAGGCACATTTCTGGTTAAATGGGTATGTGAACAAACAAAATTGCCGTATATGGAGTGAGACCAATCCGGGACATTATCTTGAGACTCCATTGCATCCATTAAAATTGACTGTTTGGTGTGGAATACACGCCAACGGCATCATTGGTCCATATGTCTTTCGAAATGAGGAAGGAGCTACCGTTACGGTGAATGGTGTGAGATATCGACACATGCTCAATACATTTTTGTTTCCAAAACTTCAAGAGCTAAACATTGACAACTTATGGTTCCAACAGGATGGTGCTACGTGCCACACAGCCAACGAAACCATCAATTTATTGAAAGGACAATTTGGTGACAACATTATTTCAAAACGTGGTCCTATCAATTGGCCTCCAAGATCGTGTGATTTGACACCTCCAGATTATTTTCTGTGGGGGTATGTTAAATCCATGGTTTATGCTAACAAACCAACAACTCTAGAAGCATTGGAGGCTAATATTCAGCAAGCCATTTATGAAATAAAGCCAGAAATATTGGAAAAAGTGGTCAAAAATTGGACTGAACGGATGCGCTTCGTAACCATTAGTCGTGGTGGTCACATGTCGGAAGTCATGTTCAAATCATAAATGCCTTTAACTGTACTTTCATAAGAAAATTATAACCAAAACATTCCGTCAGGTTTTTAATGTTTTATTTCATTTTGAAGTGCTCATGCAGCTAAAAAAACACCCTATATAAGAATTGCAATTAGATATCTGAAAATCCACATAGATAACTAATTTTTCCTGCAGTACTTCATTGTTTTCATAATCTTTCATTAATTATCATCTTCGAATATTTATAATTTGTAAACAACTATACATTCGATCGATTTAATCTGCAATAATAATATTTGTAGGTTTGAACTAATTTTTTTCTCTAATCGAAAAAGTCTAAAATTTTAAGGAATAGGTAGTACCTACATGGAAAATATGTAGATTCTTAGAAGGCATAAGCAGAGAAAAGCTGTTTCAGTTTTCAGTTGCTACGATCGGAACAAGTTTAATTACTGGTAAATTTACTTAATGTTAGTAAGTTTACAATTCGATATTCAATATAGCTACAAAGAGAAGTTGAAATCGTTTTATCTTAACATCAAAAGTATACATGTGAAGCTTTGATGGATATGAATTATTTACATAAAGAAGTATATGGTTACATAATAAAGCAAACCCTATCATTTACTCTTCATTTTTTATTCACTTTTTTGGATCAGTAAATTGAAGGATCGAATCCCAAACCTGACCAATTGTTCTCGTCTTGTGAAGGGATTGGTTACCAGGTTAAATATTGAAATAAAATTAATTATAACGTAGTTCGGTTATTTCGTTCTCCATGCGTGTTTAATTTATATCAACCTGAAATTGTATTATCTAAGCAGTAAATTATACAATAACAATCTCGCAGCTAATGGATATAATAGTAAATACAATTAAAATAAAATAATTACCGAGTTATAGCACGATACACACATACGTAATATTTAGCCTGCTGTAAGACAGTTTGAATGCGATTAGCTTTTCTGCAAATTATATAATACCGATAGGAACAGCCACAAAATTTGCACTGCTTCCCTGATATTGCAAAATTAGTAGCGCATTTGCTAAAACCAAAATTGCAAGCGAGAACTTTAATAGGATCCATCTACTATGTGTTATTTGCTTTATAATTTAATTTTGTTTGGAGATTTCGTTTTCAAACTAGTTGAGATAATTAAAAAAGTTTGCAGTTGGTAGTATGTATGGGTATTAAATTTGTAAGTGAGACAACTCGGTTTATAAAATTAAGTGAATTAATATGTAATTTATTTCATAATCTGAGTGTGTAGAAAGGATTGAAGAGTGCGCGAAGTGGAGATGAATGATGGATGGTGTGTATGATGGAAACGGAGTTTGTGTGTTTATGGTAGACGCTGCATTGAATTGTGATTTTAAAATTTAATAGTGTGTGAGGGATGCTTATGACGCCACAAGTGATATAGCACCAATGGACAACACAAATGTACTTATGCATCATAGTATCTAGTTGACTCCCTGTTAAAGGCAGAAAAACACTTAATCTATTACTGCAATTATTGATAAATAATGGAATATTATTAAGTTTGTGGCTAAAGTCAAAAAGTAATATTTGAAATTGCGCAATGTCTGAATGATAATTATAGTTCATGTGTCGCGGAACACAGTTTACTGCAATCAAAATTAAATATTTACTTCATCACAAAGCTACCACACCGATGATAAGGAACAAGAACTTCTATCACCGTATTTTAGTCTTACTTAATAAGACATTATTTTTTGTTTGTCAAAACAAATAATACCACGATTTCTCCTTAGGCATTCCCTCTGAAATTAATTGGACTAAAAAAATAAATATTTTCCTTAAATGTTTCTTATTCATTATTAATCACATTATAACACCACTTGTTATATTATTATAGCTAAATATATTACAATAGCTCTGCACTACATCACACAATGACGCCACATTGGATTAATTTACCATTATAGATAACCAATACAGCTTATACTGTAATCAGCATAAATTATGAAAGGATTCTTCAATATTATATACATTTCCAATCTGTCACGGTGTTGCAACATTATGACCTAAAATTCGGTATAAACCTAATATTCAAATGAGAAGTAACAAAGCTATGCTATTGGTCTATTTTATTGATAAGAACTCTTTTAAATACAACGCTCATTACAAGAAACACTGCCGAAAGGGGGTCCCCTCAGATTTAAAGTTATATGGGAAACAGTAGCTACAACAAAAATTCAGATTAACCTTAATGAGTGATTCATTTGAATTATATTTTAGCTGCTATTTTTTTGTTGTTAAATTTTGAATTTGATGAGACTTCCGGCCGGTGATATTTTTGTGATAACTGTGTTCGAAATAGCATTTGTCTACCAGATAGATTACATCACGTATAGCCTAATTCTGTTTACAACTTTTGGTTATTATCGATACAGTCATTTCTTGACGAGCTCAATTTTAAATTGTAACATTTAGCGCATATTAAACCTCTTGCCACAGGCGCTTTCTATCCTCGTTATGGCTCTGTGGAAAGGAAAGAGTTTTGAAACCAGAGAATATTATATTATTGTTTATCTACTCATTATACACACCTTTTTCGATAAAGCACCGTCACAATAACGACTTTGTTGCGAATTTCACGCGTGGACATTTCGTCATCTTAAAAAGTTATTTATTTAAAGATTTAAAATTCAAAATTACAACGCAAGGTTTAAGAAAGGTCTCATTTAGTGATCGAAACAATAAATGTAATGTAATTTTGTTTATTGTACATGGAATGCAAAATGTTCGACCTACCAAGTTTGCAAGTTTTATCAATACCGATAGTATCATCATCAACAAGTTTTAATTGCAAATTATCTGTAATTGCCTCCTTTAATCAATTCCGTTTACACCAGAGACGCAATTTTCAAATGCATACATTGAATCAAAAATATAAGACCGAAAATCTGATCTGAGCCATTGTGATTAAATTTGGATAATATTAATTAGATGATTTTGCACCAAATATATTGTAATTTTTAATATGACTGTCAAATATTATTATTTTCAAAAATAACTTAAATCTACCGCCTACTCTTTGTACAATTGAAGGGTTTATTACTAGAACATGATAAGCCACACATTTTGTACAAAACGGCACCACACGGAATAATTTCAAACTCCATTCTGGACGTATTATAGTGGCGCCACCAACGGTAATGTAAAACGCGAATAAGAAGCCGTCTTAAAAGTATTAAATCATTACATCGTCAACTTTCAATCGTTGATATCCATAAATTCTACTTTTGTGGCTTATCATGTTCTAGCAATTAAATTGCACATTTTTCATAGCATCGCAGTTATACGAGCCCAGTCACATCCGAATTGGACCAAACTAATCTTCGATACAATTAATTTTTTCTAACATTACAATGGTCAAATATATTTAGTTGTCATTTTTGAAGTTATATTCATTTCATAATAATTTTGAAATTAGAACAAAAACATTTTTCAAGAATTTGTTTGTTCCGATAAATTCATGTGCTGCTGGGATCACATACAATAAAGTTTTTATTTTGTAATAAAATAAGCAATATTTACGGGAGATTCTCGGAGATTCTAATATTATTCGTATCATTTTTCTTTATATTTAATGATTTCATACGATTACTTGAAAGGAAAACTCTCGACAGAATTTTAATTTGTTTTGAAATTTGATTTCTATGTCAAAATCGTCAGAAAAAATTTATGTTATTAAATTTTGTATGAAGACATTTTTTATGAAAGTCTCATTCAAAAATTTAATAAAATTCAAAATTTTTCTACATGAGAATTTCAATGTAAACTTTTTGTTTTTATAATATTCTTTTAATTTGTGCTGTCCCATTGAAAAAGGCCACAGTCCGTCACTGCGTATTATTATAACACGGCCCGTAAATTCCTAGGGGTAAAGTAAAATATAATGGCACCGCGACAATCTTCTTCAGGCGCGATGGACCTGATGTTGAGATATTTAAATATCGCAGAGGAATTTAATTAAATAGGAAGTCTTAGGGCGAGGATCACTAAAGTCAGTTAATTTATCCTCCTGCTAAATAGTTGGATATAATTGTTATTGTGTAAGTGGGACTTTGAATAAATTTAACGTTTAATTTCCAAACGCCATCTGTCATCTGTTTCGAATTCGAATTTAATATAAATCTACAGTTCTACAGATGACCGATAGCGTTTGGAAATTAAACGTCAAATTTATTCAGGGTCCCACTTACACGATAACAATAAATTATATCCAATTATTTAGAAGGAGGATAAACTAACTGACTTTGGTGATCCTCGCCCTTAATTGGGTAAAAATAATGAAATTCGTGCATCAGCATGTATGATTTTGAAATAGGATTAAAAAAGTGAAAAGTATATAAATTTGTAATAGTAAAAAGAAGTCCAAAGGTATAAATATGTGGGTCTCATTTAGAAAACTTGCATCATACTGAGAAAATCTACCGCACGGTCCTGACCAGCAATTATCTAATGAATTGCCTGCAAATGCAGTCCGACTCCCCCCCCCCTGGTCCTATGCACCTGATTTTGTACAATAACATCCATGAAAGTATAGGTGATTTTCACAAGTTTAGTTTTTTTAGTTTAGTTTAACAAATTTACCCCTCCCTCAAAGTCGTAACGATGGTAGAAAGCAAGCAGTTTAATTTGCACCCCCCCCCCTGTTCAAACAAAAGATTTTTTTAAATATTTATGTATGCAGTTCAAACCAAAAAAAATGTATTCTCCTAAATTGTGAAGAAACGAGCTCGAGACCGGGGGGTTTGGGGGGTATGGAATACCCCCCAAAACAAGGAAGTAGTGATATGATTTTTTAAAATTGATAAAGACGAAAATGTTATTCTTGAGAATACATCTTTTGCTTACTTACGGCTGAGGGTATTTAATAACACCCGGTTTTCAATTGTTTACTAATGAAGGTACCCTCCAGGTCAGGGGAAGACCTTTTCATAAAGATAAAGTACATAATACTTAATTTTATTTCACTTTTAAGTGTTTTTCTATTTTCTAGGAGGTGATAAGGATATTATCCACTTTACACCTTAAAATGTAAAGAAATCACCGTGCAAGGGAGGATCTGGGGTGGTATGGACAGTGGCGTAAATACCCAATGCCTTGGGCACCCTTAAACTGCTTATATTGCGACCAAATTTTGTGTTTTTCTTTATTTTTAAATCTCACACTTGACAATCGAGGGGGTCAAAGCTCTTGCTCCCAGGCCCAAAATTTTAAGTTACGCCACTGTTATTATTATTATTTCTATCAATTTTTGGGCAGATTTTGAACGATAGGAAAATGTGGTGTATGCAGTTTGAACACATTTTTAAGTGAAAGCATTTGCGTAACTAGCCTGGAGTGCTAGGTGATGACTAATGCTCTTTACTATTAGGGCTCCTTGTGTAAAATTGGAAGTATTTCATATGAAACCGGGGGTTAACAGCGTATGCACTGAGAAAAAATTGGACGCCGGCGCCCAATTGTCCTGGTGCCCAAATGTCACGTACCGCATATTAGGACCTATGCGGACTGCACTGCATGGTTACATGGTCAGTTTTTAATTCTCATTTTTACGCTAAAATTTTAGTAAAAAATTTTAAAAAATTTCTCACCAGTGGTACCGAAAGCCGAACAACTTAATCCCATTCTTCTTTTTAATTTTTAACTAAAATTTAAGCCTAAAAAAGATAATCAAAAACTGACCATGCAGTGCAGTACTTATAGGTTCTAATATGGACAGTTTTTCCAGTAAGCCCACGATATATAAAATTACATAATATAAAATAATGTAATGTAACTCATCAAAAAAATTATAGAAAGTTTTGTGATCAGTATTTGACATCATTATAAGAGATTGTCATTATAATAATATAAGAAACAAAATATAATAAATATATAGATAAAAATTCACTCAAGTATGTCATCTAGAAAATAAGAGTAAAACGTCTTGAAAAATGCTTCAGGCTTCAGGTGTACTCTGAAAGCATGGATAGGTACTTATAATTTGATCCCACTGCTGTCATATTAGGGGGAATAAATTAGGTAAATTCTACAAACAGTTGCTGCAGTAGTTCCATAAAATGACGCCCATATAGGAATATTATTATAGAACTATTATTTATACCTATAAAAATGAATTACTAAGTTCAGGAAGGTGAAACGAAATCTTGCTTTACTTTCTCTTCTCCAAAAGCCATTAATAAAATATCGGCTGCGGCGCTCTTTTACCTTGTCCTGGTAAAGGCTTATGCGTACACAAAGAAATGTTTACATTGCATTACATCGAACATAAAAATTGACCACTCCAAGTTATATTAAATCCGGCCCTTTTTTCTAAAAGGCACCCCAACCTTTAAAAGCTCAGTCTGCCCCTGCTTAATACAACAATTACTTTTGCGATAAATCACTTCTTTTCAAGTATACAAACTTACCTTTTTTTTGCCTAGATAGATGATCTGTAATTATCAATTAATTTTGTCCTTCTCACCTGCAAAGGAAAAGAAAGAAAGGCTATAAATTGAAAAAACCCACTAGATTATAATATAATGTAGTTTCACCTTTATTCATTTGTTTTTGTTGTTGTTTTCAACGAGAGACTAACGGCAGCCGGGTCTCAAAAATCTCCGTCCAATAGGAGCGAATGCGCGCGACGTTAGTTCGCTCCTATTGGACGGAGATTTTTGAGACCCGGCTGCCGTTAGTCGCTCGTTTGTTTTCATTTCATCATTCATAGATCCGACAATAGCAGTTCCACGAGTCAAGTCACTAATGAGAGGTTGAAAGAACGTTATAATCTATTAAGGATTTTGAATTTTATTTATTTCTTATCTTGATATCTTGTTAGGGAATTAATCATCTAGTTTAGTTACGATAAAAAGTAGTTAGACTGTGAACACAGGGCATTTCTACCTTCCGTTAGATTGGAGGTGGGAAAAGCTGTCCAGTTCCTCCAAGGGAACTTGGCGGTCATAGCAAAACACTGCTGCGGTTTTCCATGCTTAAATAATCTAGCTTGGGCTCGTCTTTGACCGGTTAATTTGCAAGTTCAGTTCCAAACTATTTTGTTAATTACATTTCATTGCAATTAGATTTCAGTCTCCTTTAGATTATTGTGACTTATGAAATAGTTTGTAGGTTTCCCATTCGATCGTACTTGACAGAGAAAGACGAATTTAGTGCTAAGTAAAAAGTTAAATATTTACTTTTTTGAAGGGGATTATTATGATTATCCCTTGAATGACTACTTTAATTTTATTACTTTTGCTGTATTCTTTGTAAACATGTTAAATAAATGAGCATTTTAGGGTTATCTATAAACTCAAGCACACAAACTTAAGCTTAGAATAAGTACGGGTAAATTTGAAATACAATTATAATAACAGGGATTTGAGAAAACACTATCATCATTAATTATATACTTCACTCTGTCTTCAACAATTCCAGACGATACTAACGCTAATCTTCCTCTATTCAGTTTCCACGATATCGGTATCACCTTTAATTCATTTTATTTTCCTTTGGATGCTTTTCTTACGCCTGGATCTTGTTGTAATCTTAGTCCTTTTCATACGTTTCAGTTTACTTGCGGGCATTGCAAGCGCTAAAATCGATTTAAGCGGTCGAGGCGACGTTCAGCTTCCCTGTCAGTGGTGCGTTAGACGCCGAGTGATTCGGTTATCCAGCGCCTCACGGTAGTTCGTGTATTTTATTTTAACTTGGAAAATTTCAAGTGCTTTTTATAATAATTATTGCTAAGTATTTAAAGTGTGATCAGTGTTGTTCATCATAGTGTACTCCACTCGATTTTCACCATTTGGTGTGAGTTGAAATAATTCTTATTTATTACATAAGGAACACACATAATTATTGTAAAATATCACATGTTAACAGTTTTAAACGATTTTTTTTTTTACAACTAATTAAAGATTTCGATTTGTTATAACGAAAACAGCTTATCATGTTATTTTTGAGATAATACTAAAAATATTAGTTTGGGTAATTTGGATGATTTTAATAAATTTTGGGCTAAAACTTTAGAAGTTGCTTAGGTCACCGTTATTTTCTCTGACACTATCCCGTATAAACCTTTATAATTAAGGATTAAGCTTTCAATTACTACAGGACTAGGTTTGCATAAATGTAATCAATGCTTAGCACTAATTATTAAGGTAAAATTAATTATCATTTTTTGTACCTTTTATGTAGGGCTTAATTGTAATTGATGATTTAAGTTTTTGTTATGGCTTAACCATAATAAGTAATAACGTATATTCCTTACAGTCTCAATCAACACTCTCGTATAATTTTATATTAAATTGCTTACGCTGTTTATTACTAAATAAACAACGTAAGACAATATAGTGTAATTAACATTGCGAAAGAGATAAGTTTAATATTAATTTTAAAGTAGTGAGAACGACGCTCGAGAAGTTAAATCATTTATTATACTGCTAGAATAGCAACCCTCGAGTTATTGTGCAACACCGTGTTTATAACACCACTATCGCGATCTAGTTTACATTTTAAACAAGAAAGGAAATGAAAAACTTAAAAATTAATAATGATGTAAAGTTTTCGCCAAAACATATTCAAATTACCTATAGCAGATACTTTAAACCTTTTGGTGCAAATTTAACCATGTGGTAGGTAACTGGTGGAAACTCTTAATTGAAGAATTCTAAACTAAACTCCAAATTGCGTTATTAAGCGATAGTTAATTATTCAACTTATGGTGTTGGTAATAAACTTTTAGAGAGTGACATATGTAACTGATAATATCAAATTTCATAAACTAATACAAACTGTAATTAAATCAAGCCCCGATTTTTTTTCAACAATTTTTCAAAACATAACTTAATGAAGTAATTAAATACATTAAGTTGGAAATGAACTTTTCTGACTCGAGAAAGATTGAAAACGAGTTAAATTCAAAAAGTTTGAGGTTTATAATTACAACAAGAAAATTAAGCAAGATACCATTTCAATTAACATTGTTTGACCTAAACAAAAATAAAAATTAAACGACGCTTTTTCAAGTACTTCAAGTGAAAGAAGACTAACAAAATTTTGTTTTTAAAATTCTGTTAAAGCAGGTCAAATATTTACAAAAGCAACGTAGTTTAGTTTATAAAATCCAATTAAAACAGATCAAGCATATAATGGAGAACACGGTAATATCGACCGAAACGTTGGCCAAATACTTGAAAGTTGTTTATCTAAAGGCAGTCAATTGAGCGTTAGAATAAGAAATTAAAAATTGGCAAAGTTCAGAATGATTTTTAAATTCTTCTATTTTTAGTAAGGTCATCGGTTCGACTCCCAAATTATGAGGTGGTTTGGATTGCACGTTAAACTATGGATGCTTTTTAGTTCTGAAAATTGTCGGGTGATTCTAAAATACTCACGTATAAACTGTGATCCTCCGTAATAGTGGGATATTTAAATGCAACGTATAAAAATGCTGAGTCTTTCAGTAGTACATAGGGATTTAGCCTATAAAGCCACGCGTATGTATTTTCTGCTTCGCATTATTTTATAACAATAGAGAGTAGAGGTAAAAATGATCACAAATAAAATATCTACAAAATAACCCATTTACTTTTTACAACAAAATGTGTATTTTATAATGAAAAAATAAATAAATGAAAGTTAAACTTTTAAACCAGAAGGAACTATTTTTCATAATAGTTTTATTTTTAAAAAAGTAATAAAAATTAAGCATTAGTTTTCGCTTATTATTGATCACCAGGTTAATAATTAAAAATTTCTAATTGCTTACTAACAAAAATTTTCACTTAGTTTTTGTTACTTCGCAGTCTGATGTAATTTTTGTTAGGTTCAGATTGTTTGTACCCTCATTATAGCATCGCTCTTTTCCTAAAATTTTTTTGACCCATATTATTATTAAGACGAATTATTTGAATTGCAAATTTACTGCTTTCCTTCTCCCATTTAAAAAACAGCGAAGAGTCAAATCGTAAGCAACATTTAAGAAAGAACAAAAAAACTAAAAATTTTAAAATAATTTATTATGCGGTTAGATTATCGATTTCCTAAGCAGTAGGTTCAGTTAATAAATACTGATTAATTATTTTATCCTACTAAAATACAACAAAGTTTTTCGTTCAGCAGAAATTCAAACTAAACGAAGATTCGCAAAATTCTAGTTTTTAAACCTAAAGCTGTAAGGCATTCAAAAAATTATGGACATAAGAAAAGTTTTATTAAATTGTATTTATGTGACCGGAAAGCTTTGAATCATTTCAACGAAAACTACTACTCTCAATTTTACTGATTTTTCCCCAATTTTATAGAGAAAGTTAGTTAAAGCTATAACCAATGAATCATTGTGTTATTAACGTATGGGGTTCCTCGTTAGGTTTCCTGATAAAATCGCGATGTCTTTACGTTTTGGTTTTATTAATCCCAAAAATGAAATTATATCACAATATTCTTCAATTACTTAAGCAATAAAAATTGCATTTAAGTAAACAAAAAGTTAATTTATTGTGAGTTATCTATTTTCAGCTAAAAACTAATTAAAAACTACAAATAAATAAGAACAAAGCCATAAAAGTGATATATCCTTTTAATTACGGAAAGCCTACTATAACCACTGCTTTTTTCTAGTAAAAGAAAATTAACTAAAAATTTTGTAGTATGAAACTTTTGAAAATCTTGTTAATTACTTTACAATTATCAACTGTTCGGTTCAAACATTTTTGCATTCATCTTCTAAAGATGTAATAAAATCTTTAATCCTAATTAATTAAAGTAGTAACGAATCCTTCATCACGTCTAAAATACTAATTGTATTGGATACTACAAATTTACATTTAATTGTTAGGTAGCGAAGTGCAAAGTTTAGTCTTGGGTAGTTTCAAGTAGCTTTACTGACGTAATTAATTAGTCCTCAATATATTCATTAATATAATTTTTTAAACTAATATTGATTTACTTAGTATTACAATAACAATAAAGTTAGTTGATTGTATTATTTCTTATAATTGTTTTTTGAAATATAAATAGGTACTTATCATGTTTGCAAATTACATTTAAAATCCCCCTGGTTTAGTGAAAAAAGCATCCACTAATTAATTTTGTATAATTTAATACGAATTGAAGAAATATTCAACAAAGCGTTAGCTGAATTTACATCATATTATTTAATTAATGAATTACGAAATTTGTTATTTATGTAAAATTTTGATAGGAAATTTTTACTCTAATTTGAAATTTAATACGTGCCGCATATATTTTTTTTGAAATTTTAATTGTCTATTTAAGTAATGGTATGGTTGGGTTTTAAATCAAGATTAGGTAGGTGATATAACCGACGTCGCTTTAACTTTATGAGTTTAGCTTGTTTGAGCAAAGTTAATAATGAAAATAGATAAGTACAACATTTATAAAATTATTAGTTTGTAATGTTGGTTATTTCAGAAATTGTATTTGAAATTGAGACTTATTTTTCATTATACAAAAAGTATTAATATCAGTTACATTAGGTAACTAATTAATGAAATTTAGATTTGATAGGTTTCCCAATATATAATTTTATATATCTGATAATCATAATCATATTATTGTTATTTTGTTTCTCTTGTAGAAAACAAATTCGAGAATAATGACGTTCACTTAATATTTTGAATTGAAAATTAAAACATTTGAAATGTTTCCACGCATTGTTGAAGTATCAAAACAAAGTAGCACTGAACATTGAGAAGGTACTTAAGCCTCAGATTTGTTTATAGCAAATAATAAATTCAGATTACAGCTTTCCTTCGTTCCTCGAGGCTATTTTCTTCATAAACATTTCCATCGTCGATATTTAACTAGAATATAACTTGGCTAGTTAAATTATACGTAAACATAACTAAATATAGGTAACTACAAAGTAACTTTTCTTAAAAAATTCTAAATTCGGTCATATAACTTAATGCAATAATTAATACCTCCATAATTTAATGATGATTACTACGTATACAAACTACGTTCAATATTTGAATAGAAAATATTGCATGTATGGTAGTTTTATCGTTGGGGAAATGCACTGATGCCTGGAACATCCATTATATTATGCAATAATAATGCACTCATCCAATACATGGCTTTCATTCATCGCTTCCATCTTCGCAAAGTAATTTCTTCAACTCTTGTGTTTTTTTTTTCGAAAAACTAAACTTGAAAAAATGTCCTATTGTGATAAAGCTGTTTAATTTGAAATGTTATTTTATTAATCTGAATTCTCTTATCGATGTAGTAACTTGCTCCTAACCCTATCAAACAGTTGATCCATCACCGATTGAATCTGTCAAGTATTCATGCGATTGTTCAATTATAATTAACTGCTAATAAGCTCCTGTCAGGTTTAACACGTTAAAATAATTCAAATTTTTATTATGACTAAACTTGTAACGTAAAACGAAAGTTTTGTAGTGAGGCAAATCCTGGCTTTGGAATGTATTCATCATTTAGTACATGAAAAATGTAGTGAAAATGAAACAAATTCTAAAAATTTATTAAAATTAACTTATTGTTTGAGTATAATAATACCTAAAAGTTGAAGCATTATTTTTAAGCACTTCATAAGAAGCATTTCATTATTGCATGCTTATTATTACATTTTGAAGAATTATTATTCTTTTCTTATATTTCCGAACTGAAAAAGCACAAAGAATTTAATTAGGTATTTAAATATTGAGTAGCTAACGTACATACCGATTACACTCACCCCACAATACAACTTTTTTCATTAAATATGTAATACGTTAGACAACGAGAAAATGAAATGTACCTAACCAATTTTTATTTTCATTCCGTTGTAATTTTTTTCATAATACCCCTTATACCTTACCTAATTATGTTTTCGGTTCGAATATTTACGAAATGACGTGACGTACATACAATTTTATACAACACTTAAGCTGCAGTTCGTCAGAAGATGACAAATTAATCATTTAATAATCGCATCTTTAATTAATGAAGGATTAAAACATTATCATGAAATTTGTAATGAATTACCCAGGTAAACGTTTTTTTTTTAACATTATTAATATAGATTTATATAATATGAAAGCGTTTTTAGTGTAGGAATTGAGGTTCTAAAAGGCATTATAAATTCATTTGCCTTCATGTCCAAACTAATTACACTTTCCAGCCTTGTCTAAGTATAAAATAAAACCACATTAAAAGGTTAAGTTTTATGTACCTTTCTGATCTTTTAACAAAATCATACAATAATAAAATCTTTTCAGTTTAGTTAGTTTAATTTACTCATTTAAATTGTTGACATTTACATGTAGGTACGTTTGAAAATGTATTTACTGTACATGAGGAAATACCTATTGACTGATGGGAAATTGCAAACATGTTAAATGAACTAACTTAATTTAATTATTTGCGTACTTGGCTATATTACCTACTACTTTAGGAAACCTTCGGAAATTTTAATGCTTCTATTTTTGCACTTATGGATAGGCACGTAACAGCTTTAAAAATGTGTCAAGAAAAATGTCACTTGAGAAACATGCAATTTCAAATTAAATTTTATTCCTGTAAAATTGCAATATTTCACCTCGTTTCATTATAAAATGATAAAGGGGTTTCAAATAAATATTTTAGCTACAGGGTTTGAATAAGAAACAACTTGGAAGTGTAATCGATACACCGATTTTATATTCCTGTGCGACTAAGATTTGAACTGTCATTTATTTATTTATTTACAGATTGAATCAGTAAATTACTAGTAATATTATAATATACAATAATTCTAGATACCTACTTTTTAAGGAATATACTATTTTAAACGTTGTAAGATCCATTTGCAATGATGTTGAAACGCACTGTACGGTGTATCAACCCTATATACAGAGTTGGGCATAAAAATTTTCTATGTTTTATTGGAAACCTTAAAATCAAAATTTTTATACGACTTTGGTGTTTGACATCGCAAAATAATGGAAATTCTAGTTTCTTCAATCGTAAAAAAATGTTTATTTTTAAAAATAATTTTGTTTATAATGATCTATTGATAACAATAATTACTTTTTACGACTTAGTTTTGGAATTTACTTGAAGAAAGTGGTCCGTTTTCGTGCAATTTGAGAATTTGCCAATAGACAAATTAAAAAAAAAATTGTTTTAGAGCAATCAATATTACTAATTTAGACCATATAGACCAATAAATGTTGGGTCTATTACCTATAATAGACCAATAATTGGCCTATAAGTAATTTCCATTAACGGCGAATTAGTAGAATATATTATTCTCAAAATATTGATTGTTTCAAAATCATTTGTATTAATTCGTTGGTTGGCTTGCACACATTTAGAACTAACAAATTCAAACTATACAAACGGTACGATTATTTTGTAATGAATGGTTTACACTATTCAACCATGTGCACTGACTGACATAGACGAGGATATTGCAATTCTAAAAATGTGAACATGACTGGATGAGAAGGACGATTTAATCGATTAAATATTTTTTACCCTGGCTTGGCGTGAGCGTAGATTGAGTAACAGAAAATTTAAGAAATATTTCCACATTTTTGCATTTAAAAAGATATGTAGGTACTTAAAATACTAATATAAATATATAATAATATAGATTTCTCAGGATAATGCGGCCTGAAGGCCGCACTGGCGCTATTTTTAGGTTGAACAAACCAATCATGACTCACCTGAGGTCTGGCCTTACCATTCGTGGTATATTTATTTACTTAAATTAAATCACATAATTTTTTGGGCATTAATTAATTTATTAATGAATTTTTGGAACATACCATGTATAAAATAAACTACAACATTAATTTGGGGGAGTAGGGATTCTATATTCAATGTAGTAGAGGTTAAATCGAAGAGAAGTTGGTGAAACAAATACTTATTGACTAATTTATATGTGTATTATTTAGAATGTAATATTTATCATTGAATCTCAGGCAGAAAATACGAAAACATAAAATAACTCTATATTAGGTACATAAAGTAATCAAATAAGTGGTAATAAGCTCCGTATAAACAACATAAATGCTTATAAAAAGCAACAAAATTACAAAAGCACTTCTTCACATTTTTTCTTAGCAAATGTATTTCTATAGCATCTTCATAATCAATACCATTGAATAATATAGTAAATTTTTTATGAACACTGTAATTTTATTTTCATCTCATTATTAAATTTAAAGAAATCCAAAAAATTCACTTTTTAAAATATTAGACCCCCTTCTGCGATAAGGAACAAATCGACATTTCACTTAAAAATGAGTCAGGTCCATTTGTAAATCTGAAAATATTAGTTTAATTTGATTCTATTGAAAACTAACTTCCTTGTTTTATTCACAATTTCATCCATGCCACTTGGTTCTGTAATGTAAAAGGGGGTCCAATTTAAAAACAAAATTTATTCTTACATAATAATTTTTTTAAATTTATAAAATTTTATCGCACCAAATTAGATATTTGCAATCCATTTTATTAAAATTAATTAGTGAAGGAAGGTGGTGTACCTTGGATTTATGTATACCTTCGACTTTTGCTGATTCTAGCTCTATTGGTGTCGGTCTAGGACTTGGGACTCAGACACGTTTGAACGCGAGCAATTCGATGCAATTGCACCCCCCCCCTTGTTTCAATATTTCAATAATATAATAATAAATGATTCATTTTATTAAGACATATGTCATGTCGTCGTACTTTGTGCTGCTAATTTAGATCAATAAAGACTAGTTTGACTAGGCCACCCAAAAACGCAGTTTTACAAGTTTAAAAGGTTTAAATTGATTTAGCTACGTTGGATCCTAGTAGAGAGTGGATGCCTTGCCAAAATTATATATTATATTGAAATATAATAAAGGGGTTGCAATTGCATCTAATTGCTAGCGTTCAATCGTCTCTGCGTTCAAACGGCCGCATTCCCCAGTCCTGCTCCATTATTGGTGTATGCAAACAGCTCCATATGGAGTTCAAACAATTGCCACCAGAGGTCTGAGTGGAGTTGTTAATGTTTGTTTGGAAATTAAACTGCTTTTGTCGCGCCCCTGGACAAAAAAACGTATTCTTTCTGAGATTTCTTTGAATTTGATGACCCACAAAAATGTTGTTGCGACCCACAGTTTGCGTACCACTGTTCTAGAAATAATACCATGTACCTGAAATCAACTTTAGTCTAAACTCATCATGGTGATTATCTTTTTTCTTTTAAATAACCTAGTGGTGTACCTTGGACTTGTTTCTAAGCAAGAAAAACGTTAAATATTTTGTTGCTGAGATTATTTCTATCAGTGATGATATTTATGATGCAAAAATACCTAAAAGTTTAAAAAATAAGTTATATTGAAACTGTCACTTCCAATGTTTTGTTTCCAAAATTAATATATTAAATTTTTATCTTTTTACTGTAGTTTTGTTTATTTTTGGCAAATAATTACAAAGTTAAAAAGGTTTTAGTCAAAGTAGGTCCAAAGTACACCACTTTCCCCTACCTATAGTATACTTTTGAGTAATTAGCGAAAAAAGTAGAAGGAACTTTATGATTTTGGTATCAATGAACTTCTGGTTTTTTTGCAATAGAACTTATTTTTGTGAGGAATTATTTTCTATCCTTTCAATAATAAATTATACTTTATAGAATCGCAATTCTGTTTGTCTGTCTGTTTGTAACGCTAACACTCGCCTACTTTTTTGTGTGTTAACTTTTTTATATGTTTTTGTTTTCAATTTTGCTCCTTTCGTTTTCCAAGCTTCAAAATATGCTAAAAGAAAGTGTCTACAGGGTAAGCAAATAAAAAGATGTTTGGGGGTAAAATTAAGTATTATTTTTCTCCTTTAATTTCGGGTGAAAGCACCCGGTAGATTTGATGTCAAAACAGTACAAAATCTTTTTTTATATCTTTATTCTGTAAAGTTTGTACTGTCGATGTCGTAGTAGCGTAACTATTTTGAATTATTGACTTTTCATTATGAACAGTTCATTTAATAAACACAAAAGGGATTGTTATTTATTTAACTATGAAGCTCTTTAAACATCAACAGCAAAAACATTTTTAGAAAATTTTCTTAAATTGATTTTAACTTTCCAAACTTTTCTTGTTTTTAAATTAAGGAAAATAACAACGTATAGAAAACTTTTTGGGATTGTGTTTTCACTAAAATTGTTGAAGCTTATCACACAAATAATATATTCGGAGGACAACTAATTTTTTTTAGATTACTAAATTGCGTAATTAAATTGTTGTTTTACGTGGAAGTTTTAAACTAGCAGTACAGTTCGGCCGTATAATTTAAAGAAGCAAAAGAAAATTGAAATTTTGCTTGATAATGCACTTAATATTAAAAGTTTTGTAAGTTAGGCGTAAAGTGAAAAACTTTTAATATAACCAAAAACGATTTAAAATAAAAACTTAGTAATCGAATTTTTGTATTATTAAAACAGAAAATCAATACAAATGTATGTTTGTTCAATAGCAAAATTTTCATTTATCACACATTTCTATCTCGAATAAATTTCGACTACAAATAAGCTTTTCAAACAAAATTAAAATTTAGAAACTTTTTTATTTCAGCTTAAGGACTAAACTGCATTATATAAAATGCGTATACAATGTCTTGATAGATATATTTTAAAGTCGCTTTGATGTACTAATCTTTAAATTTTAAATTAAGCTTTTCAAATTTTTGAAACGTGTTTATTCGTCACATGAAAGTTTAATTAATTTTCGTAAAAGTTGCGTTTTACTTACCCATATAATGGATTTCCCTTTAAAGAAAACAGCGAACGTCGATCCCTTTAAAAAATTCGGGATGAAATTTATCTCGTGTATTCAATGACAGAAACTCCATCTTCCATTTTGTTTTTTCTTCCAATTTTGCGACAAATTCCGCATACCTCTACTTAAAGTTTCCACCGGTTTATTACATTTTTTCATAATAATTTCCAAAATCAAATTAAAAATCACTTATTTTAATCATTAAAATTTTCTTTTATCTTTGTTTTAATGTTTTATTTTAAAATTTAAATATGAGATGATTGAAGCGTGTTCTTTTTATGCGTTGCCTTAGAAAATAATTAAGAACGCTGAGGGTTAAGAATCTTGAGAATAAAAATGTCAACAAGCCTTTTCTTTACTTGATCCTAAAATAATTTTTAAATTTTTTCTATCAATTAAAATGTAAAAGGATATTTCGCCAACAAATTTTTCCAAGATGTTTAAATTTTAAAAATTAATTACTTGTAAGTTATTTCAAGTTTAAATCCTGTAATTTAAAAGCCCGTTAGCTCATTTTTTCGTTTTAATTAACCAAAAACGTTAAAGTTTTCTTACTCGCATTCCACTTTAACATCAGGACTTATCATCTCTGTTATTCTGTTGGGAAAAGCCTACGTAAGAGCCTTGACATCAACTCATAGCAACTGTCTGAAACACTGTAAGCAACGAGCTTTAATTTACTATTTACTAACTTGTGACATAGTTAATGTGATGAAGGTTTCGCTTCTAAAATAACTGAAAAGTTGTAAAATGCTTCTATTTTGAAAATTTTAAATTACGTTATTAAGTTTGCTCCTACTACTTTATCACACGTTAAATATTGATTAGGGATTACACTGAAAGGTTCGGGAACCGGGAGGGAACTCAATTAATTCTCCATTTGAAACTTTATTTACTATCTAGTAAATACATATGGAAAAGGGCAGTACTCGTCATAAATACCATTAGTGCAAATGTATGTATCATAATTTGGTATTTATATATCGCAATAACATTTCAAATTGCACTTGTAATTGCATTTTATATTATACAACAACATTTAACTCGGAATTATGTAATGAATAATAATATTAACATTATTATTGTAAGAGAAAACCCTGAATAACATGCAATATTATTCCAGAAAACATTCTGGCATTTATTGTTCGATGAAGCAATATGTTTCAAAAATAAGAGCATGTTAGTTCTTTTATATCTCGAATATTATTTGTTTATTATACCAAATCTCATTGTAACATTTAAACAAAGAGCGAACTTTTCTTAACCTTAATTTACTATTGTATCCGGACTTAATCTGATCAAAATTGAAAAGTACCACTAATTGTTGTATTTAAAAACCTACGATTTTAGCTACAAAAATTAAACTGTTAATAGTAGATTAAATTTCATCTTTATGAAACTCGCCATCCGGGTAGTAAGAAATCAAATATTAAGGGCATGTAAAGTATATCTGGTAGTAACAGTTCAATTATTACAAAATGGAATTCTATTTTTGATGTCACACAGAACCCTAAAGCTTCAGTTCTATCTAAACTTGTGAGTATTTCGTTTCACCACATTTCCTTGTACCGAAAGCAACAATTTAAGGTAATATGACATTTAGTGGCTTAACCGCATTTTCATTTTTATTTTGTCTTGAAACTTTGCTGTTGCAAAATTTTTAGCTTAACGATATTGTTATGGAATATTGCTATTTTTGTGTTATTTTGTTTGCATATAGAACATTTACATAACATGCAACTATTTTGTTGTAATTCCTTATTCGATACATTGCATACATTATTTTCGTGTTATCGACATGTTTAACATGTTCAATATAAATCATGACTTATATTTGAGTGACCTAAACCGTTTTTATACATACAAAAAATGGATGGAAAGAAATAAATTAATCATAAATTGGCAATCGTGTCAAAATTCCTGTAGAAAAATGTACCACCAGTGAATTTTGAATAAAATGAAAATCAAAGAGCGACTGCAACGATTTTTGTGATAAAGAAAGCCTTTAGGACATTTTAATATTTTCGTTTCAGAGTTTATCTTAAGTAAAGTGGATCATAAGCTTTAGTATTCAATACGAGACATTGATTTTATATAACAAAATTTTGTTTTAGTTTAAATGTTTTGCATCAGTACCTCGTATTTCTACACTGTTAAAAATTTCTATAGTAATTTTACAACAAAAGTGTTGGAAGTTTTTACGCACCACAATCTAGTAATAATAAAATTCAGTTTTGTAAATTTACTACACGTTTTATTCCAACTCAATTTAGAAAAATTACAAAACATTTGTTGAAATTTATTAAAACATCTATCGGAAATTCGCTTAGCAAATTTACAATACAAACATTGTAATTTTTTGTTTGTTTTGTTTTGTAAATTTACTATACAATTCATTTTAACTAAGTTTAAAAAAATTACAATATATTTGTAGCATTTTTACTAAACATTTATCAGCAATTTGTTTAGTAAAATTACAACATATATGTAGCATTTTTACTAAACGTTTACCCGCAATTTGTTTAGCAATATTACAATAGAAATATTGTAATTTTTTAAACGAATTCTTTGACAATGTTTGGTAATTTCAGGACGATGTATTGTAAATTTACAATAATATTTGTAGCATTTTTACTAAACATTTATCAGCAATTTGTTTAGTAAAATTACAATACAAATGTTGTAATTTTTTGAACAAATTCTATTAAAAATGTTTGGTAATTTCAGTATGATGTATTGTAAATTTACTATATACAGTAGACTCGCGTTAATGTGAACAACAAAAATTATCCTTAATAATATTATAAAAATCGTTAAATAATACAACTTTAAGTGTTTTTTGTTCTTTATAATCCATTATTATGTGTTTTTTGTTCTTTATAATCCTTTATTATAAAGAACAAAAAACACTTAAAGTTGTGTTATTTAACGATTTTTTATAATATTATTCAGGTTAATTTTTGTTATTCACATTAACGCGAGTCTACTGTATATAGTAAATTTACAATACATCATACTGAAATTACCAAACATTTTCAATAGAATTTGTTCAAAAATTAAAACATTTGTATTGTATTGTATTGTTATTATGCTATTAGTCTTATTCCAACTCATAATATTTTAAATCCTTAATAAATTGATTTCTTTAAAAAATGGACTAAGGAGAAAAAAGATTTCAGTGACAACAATAAGTACAAAACGAATTTATTTTTCCATTAAAAAATTAATAATAAAACAAGCGTTCTACTAAACAAACAATAATACTAGTATTTAATAATTTTGAAAATTGGATGCTTGCATCAAAAATTAAAAATTTTTAATTTTTGGAAGCACCTAATTTCGGTTAACATGCTTCAAATTATAAACTAAAATAAAATACAAAAATATATACAACATTCTTCGTCAATCTTACAAAAATTGGTGCTACAACGCAAATATAGGTGTCACTTTGTGCATTTATATAATGATAGATGCCTAAACGTTACATTATATAATATTTTTATATAATTTTTGAATTTTTTTATGAACACAAATTGCAGAACAAATAATTAGCCGATATTGAATATCATCATGTAACGTTTAGGCATCTATCATTATATAAAAGCACGAAGTGCAAATGAATTATATATTAGTTTGATTATTAATTAATATCAGGAATATATGGGTCGATCGCCTTTATCAGCTTCGAGACTTTGGGATTAATGTTGTTTGCCTTCCTTTTTCCACCTCGTTTTGTACCTTTGGGAGGATTAATTTCCAAAAATAATCTGAAATTTAAATTCAAACATAAATTAATCTGAAATAAAAAAAATAAAGAAACGGAATAATATAATTATCCTGAAACTGGGAAAAACTTAGTCAATTATAATTAATTACTACAAAGAAATTGCAAAAGATTATATCATGTAAAGTCTTTTAATGGTCAAGAGTTGGGACGTCTAAAGTTTTAAGTTATTTAAAGCTGTGTTGTATGTTGATTTTTAGTTTATAGTACAACAAACATTGATCGCATAATAAAAATTATTTGTAAATATTAATTATAGTGATAAGATTACTACAGAATAGAATAAAATTAAAATGAACATAAAGGTTATGTCATCAAGTCCTATTTTAAAGCCATTATGGCATTAAGCCGAAATATACAAATAAAATAAATTTAAAGTGCATTATGATAATTAAATTCGAAAAAAAATCGAAAAATATTCACATCCAAAGTCCATACATCCAAACAACAAACATCCAAAGAAAAACTAGATAATCGATCAGTTAGAGAATAATTTAATTTTTCAACACTCACCGTTGAATAGCTTCAAGTGTGCCTTCGATTTCCGGTGGATAAACAATGCTAAATACGTAATAGCATAGGAAAGTTGCCAATATTCCTTCAGTAAATGATGACGCATGTATCATTATTGACTTGTTAATCACGACATTATATATATTTTCAGAGTCGTGTAAATCTTTTCCTAAAATAATAAAAATATTTCATTCAATAAATATATTCCAAATAATACGAACTAATTATTGTTGCATACATATTATAATGGTTTATCTCTTAAAATTTTACAAATAAACATTTTCATTAGCAAAAAATTAATCAAAATAAATCTCAGTTCAGTTAACCCAATATGTCCTGAATTATGTTTTTTCAAACTTGTAGTTATCATGGCGACTTCAGACTGTTACATACCTTATATTATGTACATGTACATAGCATTATGTAAAGCTAGGACATAATGGGTTTTAATGTTTTATCGCAGAAAAAAGTTTATGTTTAAAAAGATATACAAATAATGTTACATACCTCTAATCATCAACACCGGATTAACAACAGGTACACGCTGAACGCTGAAGTAATTCGTCGTCATTTAATTCTTCCTGTAGAGAAAATTGAAAAAATTATACTATACAAAACGTGCAAATTCATTTTTAATTATTTCATTATGAAAATAGTGTTTTTGTGATTTTTGAAAAATATGCAGTCACTCCAAGTCGTATTCGTATACTCCTATGTTAGCAATGTAAATTGCACATTTTGAAATCGTTTTTTGACATATAAAAATCGATTTTACAACAAAACTTGTTTCAAAAAATGTTTAAAAAGTTTTGTTGTAAAATCGATTTTTATAATATGTCAAAAAACGGTTTCAAAATGTGCAATTTACATTGCTAACATAGGAGTATACGAATACGACTGGGAGTGACCTAATGCCAAAACAAAAGTGTATGTACGTAGATGATTTTGTTTATGCTTTCTTTTAATAAAATTTGTGCTTTTTTTGACAAAGTTGATGCTTTTTTTATCCGGACTCGACGTGATATCAAATAAAAAATTAATTATAATTTAAGTGTACTTACCAACAATTTTTGTTTCACTATTAAAAAAAATCAACCTTTTCACTACGTTAATATACAATAACTACTGGACTCGAAACAGTAATTTGCAGCGAAGCTGCTTAGATCAGCGTGCCGTTACGTGCCTATGATATTATATCAGCACATTCCTTCAAAAACCCCGGGAAAATTTTGCTTATTCACGTCTGTCTGCACCTACGCACTTCATGTTAAACGGTGTGATTTTAAAAATTAATTAATATTAATCTGCTTATGGTGATTTGTAAAAATATTATAGTACTACAACTATAGGAGTGATGGACCACATTTCTAAAAAAAATTCATATACTTTTACTTTTTGATATTATGGAGCAAATAAAATTTATCCAAACAATAACTAGTCATTTAATAACTCTTATTTAATTCTCATAAACGTGCAAAATAACGCAAAACTTTAACTAAATTTCCAAAAAAGAAAATACATGTGTCGACCCATCTCTCGTAAATAGTATTAGAGTTAGAGATGGACCACGCAATTTAATAAATTATAACAAACAAAGTACAAACCAATTAAAGGTTTTTAAAATTTCAACAACTAACATTTTTACGACACAAATTGAGATACCAATTTTTTTGGTGATTCTATGAGCTAAAAAATTATCACCTTTTTCAAATTTTTCTTTTTTTTCAAAAAAATATTGTAGATCGAATTGAAAACAGATTTTGTAAATTTTAGAACCTTTTTGTTGGTAATTAACCAACGGTTTGGAAAAATTACAATACGTGTAAGAGAAATAACAATTTTTGGTAGAATTACAATGCATCATGCAATTTTCAAATTTGCGTTATAGAAATAATAAAAATGTTTGTAAACTTTTAATAATGTCATAGTAATTTTAGTACCATCATTTCTTCGTAACTTTACAAAAAAAAGTATTGTAAATCAAATTACAAACAGTTTTTGTAAATTTTGAAACCTTGTTGTTGGAAATCAATGAACGGTTTGAGAAAATTACAATATGTGTTAGGAAATTAAATTTTTTTGTAGAATTACAATGCATCGTGTAATTTTTAAGTCTGCATTATAAAAATGATAAAAGTATTTGTAAATTTTTAATGATTTCATAGTAATTTGAGTTCCAACATTTTTTCGTAATTTCACAATAAAAGTATTGTAAACCAAATTACAAATAGTTTTTGTAAATTTACAACCTTTTCATTAGAAATTCACCAAAGGTTTGGGAAAATTATAATATGGGTAGGGTTATTACATAAAGATTGTAAAATTACAACTCATTATAGTAGGTTTCTTCGCATGTTTTGGAATATTACTCGAATTGAGTTATAATTTCGTATTAGCACACGTTGATTTGTAATTTTACTCATATTTTGTTTTGTAAAACAATTGTAATTTTACAAAAATTTTTAACAGTGTACAATTTAAAGTTTAATGCAAATCAATTTGCAGGTACAGATATCAGCTGAACTCGAAGTGATTTGATTTATGCTTGAATAGTTTGAATTACCCAATCACTGAAATGTTCTCTTCTTTTTTTATTAATAAATAGTACCTAGCGGAAACATGCAGTTTCTTATTGTTGCTATCAAAAAATAGCAAAAATATATTATGACCTAAATTGATTATTTTGTGTTTACTGCTCATAGTTTGCCTTCTCCATACCTTTTATATCCATTTTGGCTTTGAGAACTTTAGAATTTCTCACTCCCCAGTCTATATTTGAATACTTTAAGCTAAATTGCTAATCATTAATGATTAAGTAGCATTAAAACGAATTGATTTTCTATTCAATAACATATAAATCAAACAATTTCGATAACGTAGTTCTATAGATATGTTTGCGTGTTTATTTTATAAAATTTGGTAGTAAATATTATTATTAGCATGGTTACAAATATTCATAGTCTATGCCGCAATAAATTTATTATCATTTCGTTCATATTTTATTTAGTTTCAAAACATGAAGATATAATATTAATAATTTGTGATTTAATAATACATGCTTGAAAAATTATACATTTTTATATTCCATTTGCGTACAATATAATGAAATTTAATAAAAATAAATGTTGCTCTCTATACGAGAAAACAAGAATCATTCGAGAGAGTAGTAAACAAACAAACAGAAATTGAAAATATTTGGATTTATTGCACGATTACCCGCAGACTAATAATTTAACTTGATATGGAATGATTTTGAAAAGGTTCGAATTTTTAGTTTTCATGTGCCAAGGTTTCTGATGCATTTTGTAGCACTTGAAGTGTAAATGATATTGGCAGCTACCAACGAAATATATTTTGGTGCTATCTCTAGCAGCTTTTCTTTTTTTTAAATGTGTCAAATTTTACGTTATGTCCTACGGATTACAATAGAACGAAGTAATCAACAAAAAAAAATTCTAAATTAAGAATAAAATAGTAATAAGTAAATCAACTTTGAATGCATGGTGGAAATGTAAATCGACTACTTAATGGAATTGCAAAAGAATATAAAGTATACAACCTTTACAAACTATAAATCTTAAAAAATTAGGTAACCATAACTGTTGCTAAGTGATATTGTAAAAGTTTTATTCCTACTATACTCTTTTCTTCTTTCTCTTCCGTTGATACGTATTATACGAGCTAGAAAGGCAAATTTAAGGGTGCATACTTTTACCCTTATATACACATACGATAAAAACTGTAGTAACGAGCTAATGGTCTAGTACAAACAAGCTACTCCAGGTTCTCCCTTTAAACGCCTCGTCATTAAAGATTTTGCTCAATGTAAACTACATATTGATGTGTTGTAAATCTAATAAATTTGTAAAAAAAAACTAAATGAGCTCTAATAGATCATGTAATTTATCTTAATATGTCGGGATTATTGTGTTCTGATGAATACATCACACCAATCCCTAGTTGGTGGTGTCTTTTTGTGATGAGTGTTGAGTTGGAAGTAGTATCTAATATCCACAAGATCAGATATTTTTTTACAAAATTTTATTCAATTATTATTTATTTTCAGAAAAAGTAAAGTTTTGATTAGTTTAAAAGGTTGAAAACAAATTTTAATACCGTTTGCCTAAAGGCACTCAATGCAGATGATGTCTTCTTTAATTGCTTTGACATCTTAACTTAAAATCTTGTACCATGTTAAAAAATTCAATTTTAATTTTAAATCAACATTCGGATAAAAAAACAGTAAACAAACAAAGGTGATGCCGGTGATGCTTATATTTCAAGTTTTGGGGTAAGCACTTAACAATTTTGCAAGAAAAACTTTTTTGAAAGAGCCAACTAACATACAAAATAAATAAAAAATTTGAGTAATTACAACCCGACACTTTGAGGATATAATGAATGAAAATGGATGCACATAAAGTTTTAACGTTAATTACTAAAGCTTGGATGACCAGCAGTTTTGCAAATAACACTAGAAATGAGAATGGATGGAAAGTGTAGTAAATACCTACGAACATGAAAATTGAACGTATTGCCTATTTGATGGCAAAGAATGTTTTACTTTCCTATTAAGAGATAAGTTTACCTTTTGAATATTATTCCACGTTCGATTTTACTTTCACATCCTAAAATGCAATTCAACTTACAAAATATACTTCAAATAAACTGACAGTTGAATTTTTTATTAAGCGAAGCTACGTGAACTGCTTTTATAAGTTTACACGTAGGTGAAACTAATGTTTTGATTACGATTCAAAATTTTACTGAGGGATATTTTCTTTTTGAAATTAGTATTCTGTAACATTCTTTGTCTGAAAATATTTGATAGGTTTATAGGGAATCGGCCTTCCCTTCATCGTTAACTGACCTTAGTATACTCCAACTTATGTTGCTCGAACATTTTTTGTAGAAAATTTAAATCGTAATATTTTTTGTAAGAACCTGCATTGATGTATCTCGTATCGTTTGTGAGTTATAGTGGAAAACCGATTTGGAGCGAATTTACAGACCAAAAAATTTAAATCTTATGATATTTAGGACGTCATTAAATTAAGTGATTTTTGGGTCTGCAGTGTTTCAATTTCTAGGTTACTCTACAATAGCCAAATCGCTAACCCACCCCCACGGGTCACGTATGTACAGTTCATGTCAGAAGGATTAATATTATGTTCTTTACGAGTAAGATTATAATCGCTAGCCAAATGAGTGTCTGGTAAAATAAATTTTCCATAAATGTATAATAAAATGATAAATTCAAGTGGTTGACCATAATTTTGAGGCAAGGGATTAATTTTCGGCGAAAGCTGTATACAGATCGGGCGAAATCGTTTTCGAAATTTCAGTGTCAATTTTATTCAAATCATGGGATGCCCTTTTTTCAATATGGTATACAAAACAAGAAAATCGGATAAAATATTCTTTTAATTTTATGACCTATTAGTGTTCGTTTTTTTTTTGTTTCAGAAGATTTAAATTTAAAAAAAACGTTTCCATGGAGTTTGATCTTAGGATTCTTTTTTAAGTAGCTATTCGGCTCATTAAGCTTGGAAACTGTAGTTTAACTGGACCGCACTCAGAAAATTTTTATTCACAGCAACGGTGTTTTATTTTTTCAAGAAATCTCGAAATTATACAATAATTTTTTCGGTGCTAAATTCATATTGTTATAACATGACGCAATATTAATCTTTCTTGGCACGAACTATGATCAGTATTTTCTGCACAAGTATATTGGATATATGGATTTAGCACTTCGGATTCGGAGTAACTGTAGTCATCGATGTATGTAGTTTCACTTCCAATTTCTTGAATTTTGATTCAAATTTTGATGTTATTATTGCAATTATTTGTACAAATTGGTTAGGACCCCACGTCGAAATGTTATCACTATATCTTCCCGCAATAAATAAATTGGAAGGTGATTGTTCCTTTTTGTTTTATGGGGACAAATCCAATTTTGAAATAAATTGTATAGGTTTGTTGATTAATGTGTAACATTACACGACCCGCATTTTAATAGTAAGAAATAAATGTAACGAACGATATCGTATGAATCATTAAATTTGATATTTTGGTAACATTTCTAGCCATATCTTGTATACGACTTGCAGTAAGTAGACAATAACATTAAAATGAAAATTAATAATTTATATCAAATTACTTCAGAGACTCTGACAATCCCAAAGCGCTTTATTTTAATGTAATTATTCTTAGCTCTTGATTTCCATCTTTTGACATACTTAAACTGGAAACGGTGCTAGAAAAGTAAATTTGTGTAACATGTAAAATTTACAACTTTTTGAGAAAGAAAAAATTTGAATATATTAATTTGGCCTTTATGGATATAAAAGTAAAAGTATGTAAATCGACAGGATTTATTTGCATGATACGTGCACGCAGAACTTCTTGTATTTATTGCCAACGTAATTCACCGAGCATGATCAATAAACGAATATCTATTAAATAAATTGTAAATTTTATCTTAAACTAATCTCGTGCTTCTGTCTAAAATATTTTATGAGCTAATCTTTTCTTGAGTTTATTTTTGGATAACCACACGGACGATCCCACCCTTTTAAATCCCCTATAACCGCAGACACACCCTGTAGATGTTTCTGTCTACCGCAGCCGCCTATGAATAATACCAACTTCGATAAGGTATCCTCATAAATTCCTTTTTATTGGCAATCAATTATATCGGTTATTTTGCGTATAACTTTGAGGTTACTGGCGTTCTAGTCTGAATTTGAAAGCTTTATTGTTGAAAACTTACATAAAAGAGATTATATTGGGAACGTCTTCAAACCATATTCTCGCCGTTACACTTCTATGCCACAATACCCTTTAAAACATTCATTTTTCTTTTATATTCTGCAAAATAGTTTTATCTACTTTAATTTAAATATTTCCACAACGATTACTTTCCATAAAAATACTTTAACCCTCATTTTCTCTATACAATTTCAAATGTTTTGCAATGTTTATTGCGAAAGCTCATACAAAACTCGGAGAGATCTAAGGTACACTCAAATTTTAGTTCAAATCTGGCTTTAGAATAAATTGTTGTTCCTGAACGAAAACGAAGAGAGCCAATTTTTCCAAATTTATTGAAACCGAAGCAAAATTCTGGTTACCAAAAAAACCACCTACTTTGCCATGTATTCTCTATTATCCTGTTAGATTTTCTGATGCATTTCCATTTTCTCGCGAAAATTGAGGATTTTCATAATTAACGAACGTTAATCGAAAAATTTAATATTTTACAAAAGGAATCTTCCTTTAAACTAAATTAAAATGTAGTGAAATGGCAATTATGGCGAGAAAGCTGAACTTTATATTACCATAAGGCAAATTAGTTTGTCTAAGCAATTTAAATTACAAACAGATAATTTACTTTAACGAAACAACGGTAAATTGTACTTTATTTGACTTTAAAATTAACAGAAGCTTCTAAAATTAAGCTATTTAAAGAAATTATAATTTTAGATTCAAAACCAAGTATTCAGAACATTTTCGCGATTTCATTTGATGAGGTTTAATAATTTTGTTTTTGACAAAAGGTTAAATAATAATGTAATGGATCATTAATTTTGAAAATTTTATGTAGTGGGTTTTGTAATCTCGTTATTTTATATCATGCTATTATACAACTACTAATTATTATTGTAATCTGTTTTTCGATTGTTTCAATAACATAGTTTTCTTTTTTTTATCTAAAAAGTTCGCCAGCTTTTCTTCTTCATATACTCGGTTCTTATAAAATTTTCGCAAAGTAAATTTTAATGTAAAGCACCTTAGGTATTCGAGTCTTGAATAGTAATTAAGTTTTTGGAATAGTTTATTTACAATATACGGTAAAAGCTTTCTAATTAGCTTCATTAAAGGCAGTTCGCTCTAATAGATAAATCCGATCGTGTGCATACGAAAGTTTTCAAATTGTCTTATAAAATTTTGTATTTTCAGTTTGCCGTTGAAAAACAACTAAAATATAATGAGTTGGTGTTAAAACATATTAATTTAAATTTTACACGGATGAAATGCATAAGGTATACTAAAAAAATATTAAATTGTAGCAGAGGTCAAATTTGCGAGTATATACGAGCGAAGCCCCACGCGAAGTTTAGGGTGGATGCAAACATAAAAAGAAAGTGATGAGGGTATATTTTTTGTCAATGGTTTATTGGATAAGTGTTTGATTAAAAGCTTACATACACACACAAAAAAAACTTTACCATAATATTTATTTACCCTACGGTGTATAATTAAATTTAAAGAATGGCACTTACGACCGTATTTTTACTCTAATTAAGGATGTGCAACGGAACGAATATTTAATAAAACTTTTTTGATGTGTCTAATGTTGCTTAATATATTGTTTCGTACGTAATATTGTGGTTAAGTGATAAGTTGAATAATTGGAGTAGCGTAGTAAACGTGACGGTTTAAGTTATAAAAAGAAGCACGTTTTACCTTAATAACGTCACCGAAAGTATCCGGATAAAGCAATTTGTCGTACTTTATGTTGCGAGTGCTGCCTCACTTGCGTATGCTTAAGAATGTAATAATCTTTTCAAGTTTCATAAATTCACCCGCACACCCTTAACCATCCGCCCTCGTCATTTCTACTGGACCGTGCGAGCTGCGATAGCAAACGACGGTCCACTTGGGAATTTAAGTCCGCTAATCTACTTCGTGGGATCCAAACTTCCTAAGTTCACTTTTATTTAAGACGTTTGGAAATTTATTAGATAATGCATGCCGTCGCGCCTCAAGCAATTGACAATGATAAGTTTGTTTTTCTTTTCACATCCCAACTTCTTATTTTGCTAACATAATTTCAGATTTTCTTTTGATTTTGACAAGTAGGAGTAGGAAACTTTTTCTTTAAACACGCCAACTTTTCTTTTTGAAGGAACTATGTCGGTCAAATAATCTTGTTTCTTATTTGGAACGGGGTGTTACTAATGAAAAATATTATTTTGTTACGTACACATGTTAGACCATAATTTTCTAGCTCGGGGAGTTATCCCCCCATAATGCCAGTCTCAAGCCGTCACAGTAGTAGGTAGCCTTTGTTCTACTTGGTTTGTCACACGGTATTCGTATGTACGTACGACTTACCATCAAAGGGCCATTAATGTTGTTATTAATGACTTTGTGTAGGTACATTAAACATGAGAGATTATGACTGCGGTTGTTTTCTGATGCTTTCCAAAATAATATAGTTACTTTATTGAGAAAACTCGGAATTGGAGTATGCATCCTCTCGAATGGTAAATTTAAAAATTATTTCGAGTTTATAATTTTCGAATTAATTGGATTACTTTAATGCTCAGTAATGACACAAAAACTAATTTATTCGTAGTACTAACACGGTCCTGCAGGATGCGGTAATTTACGCTCACTTATTCTCGGCACAGGTTGCCAACAAACAAATTTAGAGGAACGTCTACAAAATTAATATGAAAATTGGAAAATTAATAAAACCCTAAAAGGATTCTGGAAACTCTTTTAAAAATGCAAATGTAAAACATTCGAAGGTGAAACATTCGATTTTTAAAATATAAAATATTTGGATCTTATGTTCATACATTTTACAGTTTCATAAAAATTTTAAGGGTAAAAGGTAAATGTATATGCAATAAAATGGTGTATAACTTAAAGAGAAATCCATTTGATATTTTTAAGGATATTACAGAAGTAGGCAGGGAAGACAATATATTTGGAAAACCAAACTACAATTTACATTGTTTATTACAGAGTGGTGGAGTTATTTTCCAAGATAAGTTTATAGGGTTAACCAGGATAGCTGTTGTGATAACAATAGACCATTGGATTGTGACTGAAACTCTACGATTTGGTGGCTGGCTAACTTTCAATGAAGATGGTCGCGGGTGAGAAAAAAAGATACAATAAATTGCTTATCAGGGACACCAAATCATAGAGAGAGATAAGTCATGGAGATAATTGTCACAAAACAGGCTAGCCGATTTGTTAGTAGCCTCATTCCAATTTTTGATTTCAAAGAATAGTAAAAATAGTAGAAAGAGGCTTTGGGGTGGCGGGAGGCTAGAGGGAGAAGAGAAGGGAAGAAAAGTAGCTCACAGTACAACTACTAAAAAGAAAGCAGACCTGTATCAGGTTTCTGAAACTAGCAGTGGCAAAAGTGACGACGATTAGTGATAACAATGTGAGGTAGGGTAGAGCGGGGTCAATTGAACCACTTTCGACAAAATCACTGCCTGTAACAACAATTTGAACTGGACGTATTTGTCACTATGCCTAAATTGAACCTTAGTTATTTGACTACAAATGGATAAGGTTATAGTGGCATTATCTGCATTACAAAAAACACTAGAGGGCAATTTATAAAGTCAGAGAAAGTGCTTCAACCGTCCCCATAGGCGGGGCAGTTGTACCAGTGAATGGGGTCATTGTACTACTAGCAGAATAAAGAAAATAAATGTTTTTACATACTTATTTATTGAAAAAATTACAGAATATGGTCATTTATAGATATTACTAAATTAAAAATGAACATTTGTTGATATTGCGAAGACACCTTTATTGTCTTCGCAATATCAAGAAATTTTGATTTTGACTTTATTATGCTCTGAACAAACAAAGTTAAATCAATATTATCGAAAATATTATTAAAGGCACATCATTAACATCTAACTTAAGAATCCGTCTCATCATTATTCACAGCAATAACTAAGCCTTGCCTTAACCTATAAAACTCAATTAAAAACTAAAATTTACTTAGGGGTCTGGTCACTTAGCTTAAACGCACCGCTTAAATACCGTAAATAAAATTAAAAAACTAATGAAATCTGAAGAAAGTAGTAAAAATAGCTTTTCTATGACAAAACAAATAAAACAGAATGAATAAAATTTAACACTAATCAGATGGTTGGTCCTTTTTCCTTTTTTTATCTTTGGTAATTTTTTTTTCTACATCTTTGGATTTTGAATGTTTGAATTTTTTGTTTAAATTAATCTTAATTCCTTTTCCCTTCTTTTTTAGTTCTCTTTCCTCAGTTTCACGTTTTCTAGGCATCTAAAAATTCAAAACACAGCCTTTAATAGCTTTGAAATACATATATGAGATCAGTTGAAGCGGTTCAATTGACCCCGCGAAAATTGGTACAACTGACCCCACCACATCTTTTAGAAAATTTGTTTTTATAACATCCAAAATAAACATTTACAATTATTTATACTCCGATAACCAAAGTTCTTACATTAAAAACTATAATAACCTAAATTGAATAGTTTTGTATTAAATAACAAATTATAACAATAAAAATACTTACTTTTGCATTCAAAATCACAATGTACCCTCCTGCACGCGTGTGTTGTATTCGAAGTGACACCAAACACTGAACCAAATGTTCCCACACTCCATTTACGCCCTCTGCTATCTCTATTAGTTTTTGAGATATTAGCGTTGGTTCAATTGACCCCGCTCTACCCTATCCCTTGACTTTTCAAATCAAGTTATAATGTTATATTATCTCATATTTTTAGAGACACCAAATTTTCTCATACTGATACGTGATTAAAATTATAACAATACAGTTGAGGCCGTGAGAGTGGTGTAACCCTCATCGAGAAAATCGCGTTTTTGGGGTGTACTCGTATTTGCCTCTCTCTTAGTAATATCCACCCAATGTATTGTATGTATCTATTGGAATCGAGATTGGAATATTATGTTGTAGTATATGTTGGGTACATCAATTTTCCTTCAAAGATATTACTAAGAGAGAGAGAGAGAGAGAGAGAGGGGCGAATACACCTAAAAACGCGATTTTTCTCGATGAGGGTTACACCGCACTTTACTTCTCACGGCCTCAATTATTGTACTACATTTTACTAATGTTGATCTGGAAATTCACAATATTTATAAGAAAACTAATTATTTCCAAAACACCAGGGATGATAAAACACAAGTTTTAACTTTGATTTTGTTTATCTGATCATATTTTAAAACTTTTTAATTAAAACGAACAAAATTTATTGTTTTAAAACTTTCGCAGGATTATTATTTATCTTAAAAACATTATTTTAAAATGGAAATAATACTACCTAATTAATTTTTTATTGAGTAGTTTAAATATAATATTATATTAAAATCTTTGTCATTTTGAAATGTACAAAATTTGTACTGTGTCATATCTGATAATAATCCAGACAGTTCATATTTATTTATAAACCAATTTTATTATTATATTAATCCAGTAACTGTGACATAAAAAAAGATCGAACTTATTTATAATAAGTTTACAAATATTATGTATTTTTTTTCTGAAGCGCTCCCTAATATTTTGCGCCCCTGTTCCTCGCTTAGAGTGAATTTTTGCCTTAGTGACTAAGAGGAGCCAAAATCTTGCTCAGTAGATGTGGACGGAAAACGCGTGACATTAAATTCCACCAATTGACTCCAACATAGACCCCGAAAAGACGAATATTCGTTTCTGCATATTAGCTCCTCCTAGTCAGTATGGAAAAACTACTCTCTACCTACCCTGCGTTCGGGGAGAAGCTACTTTCGCTACCAAACGCTACCAAACATTTCTTTTTTTCCTTCTTTCGAGCTTCCAGTCGCTTCCAAACGCTTTGGCTCCCTACTAAAATGTTTGTAGCGTTTGTTTTTAATTTCCCAGCTCCTGACTTTAAGGTTATGTTTAACAAAGCAACAAATATTGCTTAGTTTTCTGAGAGTTTTCTGAGACTGACTCTTTCAATAGTAATATCATAGCTCAACCTGTAAGCCTTTGCATTTCTTATGTCGCACAACATAGCACGGCCTATGGCCTCGGACTGATCTTTTGTAATTTTAGTCCTCCAATTTTCTTGTATTTGAAACAATCCCGACCATGGATTAATGGATTAGTCAGTAAGAACATTTTGCTCACCGTTGAATTTTGCTGGAACAGCAGCTTAAAATATTGTATTGCCCCAAATGATTTGTTTTAATAATATTTAAAAAAAATTTATCTTTCTTGCTTTCGAAAAATTGACCTCGCAAAGGGTCATGATTGAAGGTTTTCCTCACCACATTTAGTACTGTCGTAGAGTGAATTTTTTCCTTAGTGGTTGGGAGTGGCTAATGTGCAAAAAGGAATATTCGTCATTTCGGTTCTATGTTTGTGTCAATTGGTGGAATTGGGTGTCACGAGTTTTCCCTCCACATTTGCCGCGCAAGCTCCAGTCACGTGCCAACCACTAAGGAAAAAATTCACTCTAATGACATGTCTTCACGACCTATCGGGCCTATCGACCTATCTTCAAGTTAATTCTACAATATTTTAAAATTTTAGTTATATTTTAATAGTAATAATTTTTTAATAATGCTACATAGGTAACAACTAAGTTAAAAAAAAGAAGAAAAACTGAAAACAGAACAGAGTTACCTAACCAAAAAAATAACTTATTGTAAACCGTTGTAAACATTGTTTAAAGCACTTTACTAGATCGTGGTTTAAAGTTAATTTCAATATTAAGTTTGACACTTTCATTTTATTGCAGATTATGCTATAATTAATTTTAAAACTTGTTTTAAACATCGCAACCCTGCGAAACATTGATCATTGAGGTAAAATTCATGGCTACAATTATTATTAATATAATATTATATATTTTGCTACTGGAATGTTACGTCAACTTTGAAAATAATCATGTTTATATAAAAATATCATTACATGTGAACATCGAAACTTATTTGGTCACCAAATAGCTATAAAAAGCAAAAAGGAACATTCCACTTTATTACACCATAATCCGTCAGTGCTTTATTTCAAATGGGCGAAAACAGTTTCAACTTTTAAATTTGTTTTATTTTCGTTTAGGTATAAATATATTCGATCTATGCACAATTCATTATAATTATTTTATTTTGTTGTGATTTTTGTGGTGGTCGTTCCATATTTACTTCTTTGATAATTTTATAATATAAAATGTTTAAATTTTCATAGGATTGTACCTACTAAATCCTGGAACATGAATATATCTTCCACAGTAATTAATTAAATTGTGAACTATGTCTGGGTCCTTGGAGTCAAAACAATAATCGTGCAATTTTGAAAAACTTGACACTCCAAATTTTTTTTCAAGTGGAGAAATCAATCAGGTTAATCACTTTCTGTAGCTTCAAAACCAAAAAAAGTTTTGGACGAGTAATTGTATTAGGACTGAATACCTAAACATCAGGCTCTAAATTACTAAACAATTGAAAGATATTATAATACAATAGCTTCAGATTAAATTGTAGTCAAATATACAACAAAATTTTCACGTAAACGCAGATGTGAAAAATGACTCTATCCAAAGGCTATAATTTGAATTTATGATAATTAAGTAATATGAGCTTAACGAAACATAATATTATACCTTCGACACAATGAAAATTAATGATTATCGACTTTTTTTAAATCAAATCTTTGCAAATAAGAGCCTCGTGTAGAAAAATTTAGTTATAATATAATTAAACACAATAAAAAGAGATTTATAATCAAATTACCTTTCGCTATTATGGCAAAATATTATAAAATATTTTTAATGATCATTAACTTAACTGTGGTGTCGAATGTGTTATCTTTTGTTCTGTTTATTGTAATCATCAATAATCAAGAAATTTTATATAACGATCGATGAATTTTCTTTTTTTATCTTCTTCCTGACAACGGTAATGGATGGATTACATGAATATTATACTTCGTGAAGTTTCATCTAAATAGTTGAACGAAAAATGTGTATTTTCTATCCCTTCAACCTACAACAGAAACCTTCCATCATACTTTCTTTGAGACTTGTAATTTCGTTTTGAAATTCCAACAATTGGAAGATAAAATGTTTTTCAATTTAAAAATGGGAAAGAAATATAAAATAACATTAAGTGTTAGTATATCTTCGGAGTTGAAGTTTCTTTTTATACTAAACTGTAACTAATTGAAGTGACACGACGTCGTTTGCCTGAAGTCGTAATAATTAACGTAGATAGCACTGGGCCAGTTCTGTAAGTGTCAGGAGTTAGTATATTGCAAGCCACCTTCATTTCCAATGTCAAACACACTATATCAGCAAACGTACTGGAATTTATTCAGAAAACCACCACTAAATATTCATGAGATTACAATTCCAATGGAAAATAAATGATAAAAGCTACTGACAATTTCAAACAAGCTGCTTTTGTTAGTAAAAATTACTATTAATAGAGTTGTTAACAAAGGGTAGAAATGTTGAATTATTTTTCAACCGTTTTGCTGGGTATATTTACACAGTTTACAATTGTTATTTTTTATATTACAAAGTCTTCCTGTGCTTGTATTACTAATTATTACAAAGTAGATTTTATGTTAAAGGCAGTAGGTAATTTGAAGAGAAATTATTTTTTTTGTGTTAAAATAATTCGCCGTTTGTTCCTTATTTGCACACGAACATGAATCCACGCTTATATCGTATGTGCTTTTTAGCTCAACTTCTTTCCGAATATTGATTGAGCTTTGAATAAAACTTGGGAATAATATCGAACACCATTTACAATACCAAAGAGAGTAATTGAATGGAAAATAACATACAGCATTCAGTGAAATGTTAAACAAGAACGCTGCCAATTTTGATTAAATAGAAAATAGCCATTGGGTATCTTAATTGATTAAATTCAATTAAGGCTGAACAAGGGATAGGAGACATGAAGGATAATGGACGAATAATATTAAAACCTCGAATAAATATTTTTAAATATTTTAAGCAGGCACTACCTACGTATATATCGTAAGAAGGGATTTAAAATGAAAGAAAATCTTGTTCTTACCAAAGTACCCGAATTTTACATTACGCAGCATTTAGTATTCCACCGCCGAAAAAATGTAAATGCGCGCTATTCTCGAGTGATCAGATTGTAAAATGTGTTCACTTGTCAATCTATTCAAAACAAAAAACCTCTAAAAGCATCCCTCACCGCAAATAAAGGGTTAAAATATACAATATCTTTCTTCCATGGTCACTTATTTTGAAACCTGTATATAAATTAGAATTTTAGCATACGTATTATTCGGAGCAGCATTGTCGGAAAAATGCTTTAAAAATCAAAATTTTAAAATTATACACTAAAAATCGTAATAGAAAATCAAACATTTTTTTGATCTTATAACAAATTCAGCTAATACACATACATCAACCTGCACGAAATCATAAATCACGTTCACATAGCCGCTACGTAACTTAGATAGATGATGTTATTGAGTTTCCGTGAAAATGAAAAATTATCTAAGCCGCAATAACTTTTTTAAAACATAATCATAGTTTTAATTTTTAAAGTAAAGTCGATTGTTTTGATTTGCGAGGTCATGATGAATTGACACAAAGAGGATAATGGACAACAAAAAATTACAAATTACTACTTACAGGATTTAGCACAAAAAATAGAGAATTGAATTTAAACACAAGATTGCCTTTAATGTAGATATATAGAAATCAGTAGGGTAAATTGAGTTTGACTTGCCCATCCACTTTATTTATAAGATTAGTTTAAGGACGAAAGGGTCAGTTAAGTGTAACAAAGTAAGACTTAGTAGCTTGTTTACAAGGCAAATTCTATTCAAGTACAGAAAAACTGCTTACGTTACAATTAAGGAAAAGTTTGCAAAGTTTAATTTCCCTAGTGTTTACATTGTAAGTCGCCTTTAATTAACTAGGAATTATGAAAATAATATTGAACACCGATCGTTATAATTTTAATTTAAAAAGTTTTCCTACCAATTTTCAATTAAAAATGTTTGACTTTTCATATTTTATAATGTAATCCCTTCGACACACTCAATGTTAATTTATTATTAATATTTACTAAAGAGAAAATTAGCGAATAACAATCTCTTAGTAGATAACAGTTGAGTTAATGTAAAAGGAATGGTAAAATGGAAATTTACCAAGTTCATAGGTACTAATTATTTTTCGTGCATGTTTATGTATTTCAAATTTAGTTTTAAGAAAAGGATCATTTTATTAAAGAAATTGTTGGTTGCAGGTGCTTCCGTTTGAAAATCTAACGTCTCTTCATCAAGTAAGTTTTACCAACAAAATAATAATTTTAACAATTTTTTTAGTTCTGTTGTGAAAAAGTGACTACAAATACACCTCTAGGTAGCCAGACGATTCATTCTTATCTAGCGCGCTAATGAGTTGCTTTGTGTTGAAAAAATATTTACTAGAAAGTACGGACCCGGGAGATATGAAGATTTTTCGCCATAATGAATTTGAAACGGGCATTATTAATTCTATAATTCCAACGTTACATTACGATGTATAATTAAAATTAATTGGAGCGCAAATTAAATACTATTAAACACATTACATATAATCTACAAATACTTTAATTAGTCAGAATACACACGTAGCAAATATTAGTACCTCATGGAATTCGATTTTATTAATGCAAATATCGAAAATTTCTAATTATTATAACAAAATAGCGGTTTATGTTATCATATTACAGTAATTGAAGACAAAAATCACTCTTAACATTCTAACAACTGTAAATTTCAAATTTTCTATTAGACAATAAAATACTTTTTTTGGACAAGGGGCAAATTAACAGTTTAACTCTGTTACACATCTCTAATTGGTTCTTGAACTTTTTTTAGGTTGGTAATAAAGAAATAAACCAATTTGAACAGAAGAGTGTTTTTAAATTAAATTGTAACGTAGTGATAACTTTGATCATCAGGGGTTACCTACTAACCTATAAAATTTTCGTAGCTGTAGCTTTAGTATTATTTAATTGTAGTGATAGTTAAATAGATTTTAGTTAAATAGATCATCCCCATAGAAATCGGCCACCTTAACAAATAAAATTGGACTACTGGCAGAGACAATCCTGTCCCCCGACTAGCTAACGACTCTTCTCCTCAGTGATATCTTCAGGGAATACCCCGAGGAATGCTTTTTTAATTCAAAATAAAACTCGATATCAAAATAGAACACTTTTAAATTTCGAAAAAGGTAAATTTTATCTGTTATTGTCGTTAAAGGCAAAGACCAAGAAATTGCTTGATTAAAATTGAAATTTGAAATCTTCACAACACCCGATTAACCCTTCTGTCGCTCATGCAAGGGGGCATTTATCCTACCTCTTGCAAGCACGAAGGAATAACATGCAAAACAAAATTCTAATACAAATTTTACACAAGGTTATGCTAGAGTGAATTTTTTTCTTAGTGGTTAGGAGTGGCTAATGTGCAGAAACATTTCGGTTCTATGTTTGTGTCAATTAGTGGAATTGGGTGTCACGGGTTCTCCCTCCACATTTGCCGCGCAAGCCCCACTCAAGTGCCAATCACTTAAGGAAAAAATTCACTCTACCTTAACTTTTTTTCATGGTGAAACGCTACTATCCAATTTGATACCACCGCAATCTTCTTTATCGGCGTAATCCAACCTCTAAGAATAGACGTCGATCCAGATGTGGCAACAGTCGCTCCTGAGCGATTCAATTATCTTGCAACACTTAATTTTGGTATCCAGATAAAAACCAATTGTATCGTTCCAAAAATTACAAAAAGGACTTTCTTTTACTCTCTGGCAAAAGCGAAATCATCAAAACCTCTCAACCTAACCTCAAAATTGTTAATTTTCATTTCTTTAGCGAATCTAGAAACACCCAAACAGTAATAACTCAAAATTTCACATCGAGCCTGATTCCAGAAAAGTCACACATTTTGCAAACTAATATCGGACGACAAAATTTCTTTCGCTTTCCCAAAAATGGTCGCCGGAAAAAACCTCATTTGTTAGTGCCACTCTTCGAACACAAAATGTATAATGTTACGGTCAATGATGACAATTTGGTCATTAACGTCAATGGCCGGACAATGACGTCAATGCCTGGCTTAGTTGGGCATTGACGTTAACGCCCGGCCAATAACGTCAATGACCATACATTTTGGGCGATGTTGACATTTAAAATTTCATATGTGGCTTTTACATCATTGACGTCACTGTCCAATACAGAGAGGTCAATGATGATACTACTATTCTACGATGAGGATTGTTGTACTATAGCAAAACTGGTATTATTTTATTTGGCGGTATTTCTTTTTCTATTCCATCATAAAGTGACATATTAATTAATGTGCTGTGTACTTTAGAGTACGATTTTAAGGACTGTTTCAAAACTTCATTTACAGCTCGAAATTGGTTATAGATACAGCATTAATTTTTTTTAACGGAAAGAGAAGAATTTTGTGAAGGTCATGATATAATTTTTAGTCGGTTTTTATAACGGATTAATATTTTGATTATGTTAATTGGCGATTTTATATAAAAAGCGCACAATTAATTAAAATTTAAAATATGTTATGACTACAAGAGACAGGATAGTTAGGCAAAAACAGATCGAACGGATAATTCACCAATAGAGATAGTTTATTACCAATAATTAAAACGTTTATTAGCGTTAGTAACTTTCTCTATTGGTGAGTTATTCCTAATAAGTCTTCTCCTAATCTTATGACTAGGCTTCTCATAAATGAAGTTTCGTTTCTACCATAATTTGAATGATTTAAAAAGAAGCCAATGAAAATTTACTTTCGAAAACCGCCATTTATAATGAAACTGCAAATCTAGGTAACTGCGCCACCTGTTGAAAAAACTCTTATCCTGATGATAGATCGGGTCCTTAAGAACAATGTCCAGTGCTACCCCCCTATACAGTGTGAATATTTGTGTTTTCTGTAATTTACTTCCAGGACGTTACAAAAATTTAAATAATTACTAGCATTACAAAATCTTTCAACAATTTTTTATATAAACACTCTAAAGGAAGTTGATTTATTTAAATGGGCATTGACGTCATTGCCCGGCCATTGACGTCAACGCCCGATTTACATCATTGACCGTAACATATACACCTTCTTATCTGACGAGGGTAATTTTAAATTTCAAATCGCAAAGCGTCGCAATTTCACTAATTAATTAACTTTTCATGTACCATACCAGTAAAAAAAACAAAAATAACACAATTCAAAAGAAAACTATAATTTAATTTCCCAGAAAAGATAATCATTCAATTAATTGATCAGAGGACAAATTTCCTCTTCATCAAACAACCAATCCGTTAGTGAACATTGGAAACTCAACCTTAAACAAGCTCAGCACAAATTTTACAAAATTTATATTTTCCTTCAATTCCAATAATAAAAGTTTACGGCATCCCAATACGTATTCGCTTATTATTTACCATCAAAACAGAAAACGACAATATATTTTTTAATTTGAAACAAAATAGCTTTAATAATATTAAAAGGATAACTTCCTAAATTAAAAAATATATAAATATAACGAATTGAAATCTCACAATGGAACGAGACTTAAAATTTATATATTTGATACGGTATTACAAAATTCAATCAGACATTCATACAGGATGAAACAAATTATTTTGAACTTCTAGATTGAAAGATTTCACTATGGAAGTTTTCGTTCTGCTCTTCGATTTCACTATGGAAGTAGAAAAGCAGGACGAAAACAATTATTTACATTTTAAAATTGAAGATATATTTTGTTTAATAATTAAAAAATATTATATGTACATAGGACTAGGGGAAGAATTGCATAATTTGCTACAGTATTTTAAAGATGATTTTCAAAAAATTATTTAAATATTCAAATCATATCTAAAAGCTGATAAGAATATATTTGAATTTTATTCTGTTTAATGACTTGATAATTTTTAAATTTTAAAGTTATATACAATATTGCAATAATTCTGACAAAATAAAATGAAATAGTTTAACATGAACTTCATAAAATTGGATTGAATTCGCTCTGAAGTTTCTACCATACTTTTTGTTATGAATGATGAGTTTAAAATCGATACATTTTGTGCAAGTTTATTTACCACGGCTTGTAATATAATTAAAGAATTACTTCATTGTTGGGGAGCAAGTCACGTGTATAACCGGTCGTCTTCAGGCTTAAAGGATGTAATTGTTTTTTTTTTGTAAAATTGGCAGTGGCGGAGTTAGCACTTCAGAGACTCCTAGCGCAATTCAATTTTGAGCCCCCCCCCCTCTAAATATCTTCACATCCCCTACACCCTACAGTGTGCATTCTATGCGTACGTTTTTTGACCGGATATTGAGGCCTTTTTGATTTATAAGGCCCCAGGCCTCGTGCGCCTGTACGAAAATCTGACCCTGCAAATTGGCATTCTTTAATGTTTGGATAGCCAAGCATCTGTTTGATCATTCAATTATTCAAGTCGTATGTGAACAAATGATTGAAAAATTGCTTAGAAAATATTGACATTTAGAAAAAACTGTTTTTATGTAGATAAACCTCAGAAATACTGCCAAATGAAAAACTAGGAAGAAAATCATGAAATTTAGAAAAACTTGAACGAATGACTTATTATTTTGATCTTTTTATGCTTTATGCATGAAATTAATTTGATTGAATCCGCATTAGCAAAATCAAAATATAAATTAAACTTGCGTTTAAAAAATTGTTGTTCATTTTATGAAAAGAGTTGATACAATTTTGAATAATATCGAAATATGATGCTGTTTTCTGGGATGATTTTAACCAGCTAATTCACCATAAATTATAATAATTCTAACATTATTATCAGTTCACGTTCAACTGCATATTATAAAAAAAATTTCGCTTTCCTAGGAATTCACATTTTCAAATCCTTGTTAGCATATTTACATATTTTTAAATTTTGTGTGTGCATTTTTAACATTCCCTTTTCGCTTAATATTATTCGCACAGATGTATAGTGTAAAGGATTTTAAATGTAACCCATTATAAAAAAATGTCCAGTTTCCTAATATTAAAGCTCTTTCAGAGGTGCTTTTAGCATCGTTTAATAAATTTATTGGAAACCGAATCTAACAAAAAAATGCGAGTAAGAACTGTCTAGTGAGTTTTTGTTACAAATTCAATATCAGCATACACACAGTTGTTTAGAAAATCAATACACAAAAAATTTTAAAATAAATAAAATTTAGAACCGTTAAAAGCGTAGCACAGAGAAACATTCAACACCCGATTTTATTCTTTTTTCTGTCTGTAGACAAATAAGAGCTCGAGATAAGAGAATACATAATGTAAAGTCAACAGCATTGTTGGAAAACGTCTCTCAATCTCGGATGGAATTGTGTTTAAATAAATTTTTGCCTTTTCCAAATTTACTATTAGAGCTAATAACAAAAATCAATATTTAAATTTTATTCATCTATAATTTTAGAAGCTTTTATATTATGTAAAAATAATAAGAATACCTACGTTTAAGGTGTGTCTTATAAAAAAACATTTTCTCTTTTAAATCATCAAAAAATGTAAAATTGAAAACGATTCTTCTGATACCGAAGCTTTGGCACTTATTCCGAAATAGCGGACTCTCACAAAACAATTACGCCATCCACTCGAGAGAAGAAATGTTGATTCGCAAACTTTCATGAAAAATTTTGTGTAAATAAAGTAAAAAATTTAGGTATTAGTTTGAATCTAAGATTGGTTTTATAAAATTGTGATTCTTTCCTAATTGGTTGAAAATTGCAGTTTTTTTCACGTTCTAATTTTAAGATTTTTAATTTTAAATCTGTTTAAAAGTGGGCAAGAAAAATTCAAAATAAGCCTTGAACTTGCGACTTAAGTCTTTCGGATCGTTTACGCTAGATTTCTCGTTTTACCTGTTTACAAAGCTGTTTTTTTACAAAATTTTTGGGTTTTACAAATTTTAAATGAATATTTTGCTTCGTTGTTTATGATAACTTAGTTAGGAATTTAATACCTTTTTGTTTTGCTTTCAATAGAATAATTGCGAAACAAATTTCAAAGTTGTCGAAATGAAGTTTAGAAATATGAGAGAAAATTTTCCGACAATAATAATAATAATAGCATGATTAAAGCTTGTTGTAATTAAATGCTTAATTTGAGAGCAATTTAATCTCAAAGTTGTGCTGAAATGCAATTGACATGTTATTAATTATTAAGATAGTGTGTGTTATCGACCGAGATAACTCCCCAATGTTACACTACCACAACAGATCCAATATTCTTGTTGTTATCCGCGCAACATGTCTCCAAAGGGGTGGAAATTAGACCATTGGGTAACAAACCGCTGAGATTCTGTTCTGCTTCGCTTGTTAGATTATTGATAAGTAACTTTGCATTGCAGATTTTCTCCCATATTATAATTTCGTTTCATATCTCCTTTACATATATGAAATTTTGGACACGTACTATCGGGAAATTGTAAACATTAAATTGAAAAATTAAATATTTATAACTACTGATAAGCTGCTACAAATGCGATAGAAAAGTCAAGAAAAATAAGGATATATTGAAATTGTTACGCATTGGAATGTATAGGTAAATCGGATAAAGCGGCTTGAAAAGCTCAAATCTGAGTACAGATTCGAGAAGGATCCCGTCAACTTTGGAAGAAATATAACGCATCACATATTTTTATTATCACCTTTTATTAAAACTTCTCTCAGCATTCCTACGATTTTGTAATTTTTAGATCAAAATTCTTACTAGAAGGTGTGTAATTCCAAATATCGAAAAGGATTTTTGTTATTTTCTTCTTTAGTATCGCAATTCAGAAATAATATTATATTCTTTGATGTAGTAAGATTACTTCAAATGAGATATGACGTCATAAAAATTTCAACGACGCGTAGCCAACATGGACGGATTCGATATAATTTAATTTTTTTTAACAGCGCCCGACGTCGACCATCAATTTTTAAATTCCGCCAGTTAAAGGAACAATGCAAAATAAACAATAATTCGAATAGAAGCCCAATTTATTAAACATTTCGGTAGACAAAAAACAAACAGGAAACCGCATAGGTATCAAATTTAGTGTTCCTTTTTCATTGGAATATCAAGAGAAAATAAACAGAACAATACATTTTCCATTACAGGTGTAGCCATGTTTTAGCTATCAAAATCTAAAAATGTAAATTTGTAATAAGCAATTTCACGTGTTTTTAAACTTATGGATCACTAAGCAAAAAAATAACGGTAAAACTTTTTACCAACCGAAATTAAAAATTTGCTATTGTATATAAAGTAAATAGGTCACCTAAAAACTATAATGCAATGACAGAAAATTACGATCCTTCATTCCCAATCGGAATGGTAAAAGAAATAGCCAAAAATATCGGGATTATTAATTTATCTGACAAAGTTGCGGAAAAGTTATCGGAAGAGGTAACACTTCGATTGAAATTCATCATCCAAGACGCTGTTTCATTTATGTACCACAGCAATCATACCAAGTTGATGGAAGTGGACATCGAATCGTCCTTTCAGCGAAATTATATTGAACGCAGATTTCATTTCGATTCAGGTAAATCGAAAGATCAACTAAATATGAGGATATTGGAGAATAATTTTAATATTGAAGTACCTTTGGATATAAAGTTGCATTCTCATTGCTTAGCTATCGCTGGTGACGAACCCTTAAAACCATTAAAAGTTGGTGCAAATGTGGAAATAAACCGGAGTTTAGTGAAAAGTTTGAAAAAACGCAATAAAACAATGCGCAAGAAAGAGAAACTTACGCAAAAGAAAGAGAAACTTACGCAGAAGAAAAGCGACAAAACTAAAAAAAAAATCTAAGAAGAGTAAAAAACACAAAAAGTCAAACCGTAAAAACAAAAACAGTGATTAAAAGTTTGGATGATACAAAATTAAGGAAAAATGAAAGAGATAAATTTCGGTATATGCATATGGAAATCTCCATGTTTTACATTAAAATTTAGAATTTTTCTACATCCGAAAAATTGGGCTGATAAAATGAATTCGTAAACCCGAAATTTGTTGATTTAGGCACGAGTTCTGAACCCAATTTAATAATTTATCGTAGAGACGACATGTTAGATATCAAAATAGCTCTGGTTTATTTTCTGTGTGTATCAAGTGAAATAAAGTTTGTAAATTTACATTCCGTTTTTCTTAAAAAACCTCACCTGGAATTTTCATTTTAAATATTGTTTGGTGTTACGAAAAATTTTATTTTGAGAGCATATAAATTAAATGGAAAACAATATTTTAACACCTCTTTAATCCAAAAGCGCGGAAAGTGTTTTTTCATACCCGCACGTAGTACATATAAGTGTTCAAATCCACGCAACCCCTATAATTCCGTTTTAGATAATAAACTTTTCAAATTATTTAAAATTCTAACTACCTAATGCAGACTTTGTTTTTACTTAGATTGTAGTTAATTTCAAAATTATTTTTAAATAATGTTCAATTTTTATTTTTAATTAAAAATGTATAAAAGTTTTTAACTTTGTGCATTGCTTACGAAGTCAAGTACATTTTATAAAAGTTTTCTTGTACCTATAGTACAGAAAATGTTTTAATTTCACATCTCCGATGTGCACGAAGCATTTAACAATCGGCAAATTTTCCAATAATTGAAAAATGGGAAGAACGAACCGCTTGGAAAAACTCTGGAGGGTAGTTTAAAAAAAAATAAAGAAGACTAGTTGATGTCAAAAAATCGGTTTAGACTATTAGAAGTGGAAGAAAAGTAGTCGTATACGACTTTAAAAGCGATTGTTAAATGTTGAAACTTGAAAATGGATGCTACAATGAAGCCATTGACAAGCGTATCACGTGCAGTGCACTTTATGTTAGCGCATTGAATATACCTTAAGCCATTTTATTAAACCTCATTTATTTTAAAGCTTCATCAGATATTGTGCTTTTTTAAATTTTTTACCTCTTAACCGTATTAGATTTTGTACTATAGGAAATGGGGGAGCTGTTCGCACAAGTTTTCGCACTTATTTTACATATTGCCTAAATTGCATAAATTAGGAATCGTGCAAGATTTCCTTATAGAGTTGTTAATTTTAAACCAAATTAAGTTTTATAAATTCTAAAAGTCTTTTGCTACTTTACGATTACGCGTCTATTTCCTCGCTTTTTGGGGTAGTTAATCCGATCAAATCCAATTGAACAAAAACGGAGGAGCACACGAAATAACTGTTTACGTTCAACTCATCAAGTTTGTTAACATCAATAACCACTAAGGTTTTCCAGCTATTTTCTCTTTTAAATTACCTTGATTTGCAATTTCATTGTGACCAGGTATCAACGCGTTAAAGATATAAAATTGCATGAGCACATATTTGTTTAAAGCCATCGAAAATACCGCTTTGGATAAAATCAATTAACCTAACAACAAATTAAACTTGAAAACAATTTCCTTTGCCCATTAAAATCATTATCTTAAGGATGTACTTACGTAAAGTTTCATAGTTAAACAATCTTTAATATCCTGTCAAATGTATTTCTATGCTTTAAGTTTGCATACTAAAGGCCGACTCACATAACGATGGTTGTGGGGTATCAAAGGGTTTTAGTCGTTGTCGATATAAACAAGGTGCAAGCAAGTCGATGGCACCTCCAAACTTAATTTTTGAGCAAAATTAGTGTTAACGCTTAAGCTTCGTTTTATATCCTACGAACTTCCATTTTGTTCATGTAAGCTTCAACCGTAGGGGATTCTTGCCTAATCATTAGGACCGAGACTGCACCAAGTCGAATTTTAGAGTGAAATTCATGTCAAACGTTTGAGCTCCAATTCTCCTCGTTTGAACCGTAATCTTTTTTTATGGGGGCAGCTGCAGACATGTTTTTCCATTTTACTTTCTATAACGAATTTTTGCGTGAAAATTATGTCAATCAATGGAGATTCATTTGAGCTATAGTGAGCTTCAAGATTTTCAAGAGTTTCATACACTTTGTAGAACATGAAATGAAAATTTTTGGCATGGAAGCTCATTGAGAAGTCAAACAAATCGATCACAAAAAAAATCAAAATACGACCCATGTAGCACACAATCTTGGCACTATATTGCTGCAATATTTGTACAATATTTACCTAGTATTGTCCCAATATAACGCCAAGATTGTGCAAAATTCCGGAAGCAAAATGGAAAAGCATTTTAATAACAAACAAATTTAATAAGAAATATCTCTGTCGCGGTTGAAGCTTACATATAAAAATATTAACACACAGAAGCTCAAAAAATATGTTTGCACAAATTTAACTCAAGAATTCAATTTGGGTGTACCAGCAACAATTACTTACGTAATTGAATTTAGGGACCCATGAATATTTAAAAAAAAATTATCTGTAGAAATCTCTAAAAATATTTCTTTTTGCCTATAAAAGAATTTTTAAATTTAAAAAAGTAAGTTTTTGACAAAGTTATTAAAATACTTTTTTCAATTGTTTACGAAATTTTTGCTTTCTCTTGTATTTTCCGAAATCCTCGGAAATCACAATTTCAAAAGCTGATTTTTATTGCGTTATAATATTTAAATTCTTTCAATAATTCTGGACGAGACTAAATTTATATTTTTCATTTAATAAAATGAATTTTGTTCTGCAATATCAGTCAAAGCAAAAAATTTTAATAAAACACAATTAATTTTTAATATATCGAACACAATTTTAAATGAAAACAAAAAGTGGTAATAATTATAGCTAACGAGCATTTAATATCTAGACTTTATTCTTTTTGTACTTGTATATTAATCAAAATATACCACATATTTTATAATAAATTGAATATTAAGTAATAAATAAATTATGAACTGTGCAGGGTAGGAAACTATTTCAAACAAATCTAATATTAAAGTCATACTTGACTGTATTCTGTGACATATTTGCACCAAGCACGAGTTTCAATTCCATTTCATTACGATTTAAATATTTTGCACTTTCATTTCATGAAAATATTCTAAATAGTTTTGCACACATGGATTTAGTAATGTTTTAAACTACGTTGGTAATATAATGCAAGTTGAACTTAATTTTGAATATGAAAATTGTTATTAAGCGACGACAAATAAATTTTCCGGGTGATATTACATTTTAATGTTGATACGTTTCTACCAAAAGGAAAGAAAAAGGATTGAGTGTGAAAAGAATCTCGAGAAACGTCTGACTCCAGTCAGACTAGAAAAATAAAACAAGAAAATAATATATTAAAATTTAGAATGCTTTTACTTCATTCTTCTCTATTTAAGTCACAATCCCTGTGATGCTTTCTACTTTTATCTCAGTTTCGTATGGATACTCCTTCAAATCCAATACTTAATCAAGGATACCGAACGGATGTAAAACAATTAAAAAAAAATTTAATTAAATATTGCTTTTTTGTGTAGGTATGTAAATTATTTTTGAGATATCAAGTTTTTCCTTTGGAAGAAAATGCAGTATAAGCTCACGTCCGTATAACAAATTGATGCTGGTATGATTTTTTGTATGAAGAAAGAATTTTATGCTCTTGTCTTGCGAGGTAGATGCGATTAAAATAAAATTTTATTTCTACTCCCAAAGGATTTTACAACCTACAGCTGGTTGGTCTAAAAGGATATATTACAAACAATCTCTCTCGTCAAATTATTAATTAAAATAATTAGTATCTGTTTCTTATTAAGAAAAAAACCTTATTTATTATTAATTTGTTAAAGGATGAATAAAAAATTTGTTTAAGTTTTTATGCATGATGATACCTTAATTGCCTGTTCTTTTATGGAACGGATGACGTAATTAATTATATTTTATAATTCATTAGAGAAATTCGTGCATCAAAAGTAAACAAACAAGTTTAACGTTTCACAAAAGTCATCAAGACAAGCTCGGAATTTAATGAATTTCTATACTTTTTTATGAAAAAGAGACGAAAGGGAATCGTGGAGCATAAAAATGAATATTTTATTACATGTACCTTAATTACGGCATAAATTTTATATAGGACTTGTGATGATTTTGAAATTATAACGTTCGTTACATTTACTGAAAAAGAAAAAAAATATTTCGTTGTAGTTTAAAATTTAATAGAGAATATTGGAAGGAAATCTTGTCTGGGTGATAATCCCACAAAGCAACCGAAGTGAAAATAATAATAAACAACATTAGATTTAAATTTATGAGCGAATTAGCAGTTGGCTTGATTGTCCTATTTGGATGTAGAATTTTTGACCTAAATAGTGAACCACCAAAAAACAAAACAGTGAAAATTCCCGAGCGGCTAGCAACCCGCAGCAATCCTTGTCTATAATATCGCACCAACTTGAGATTAATCTCAGTCCTTGCCAACCTTATGTAGTAAATCATAGAAGCTGCCGCATTTTTCGTTCAGACGTATAAAATATGACTTGCATTTTCCCAAATAGAATCGTATATAATTCAAATATACTTTTGATAAAATTGGGATTATAAATACTTTAAAAAGTTAAATTTCTACGCTCAACGTTTCATAGGGTTAATCTATAGCCAAAACTTAGATATTAATATTCTGGATGGTTATGACAAAATTTTCAATAAAGTGTCTTTAATAACGATGTCGTTCCAACTTTCTAAAAGGGTTTCTAACAGCCCTGAATGGAGATTTAACACACGCCATGTTCTTTTACACCGTTACAACCTTTGCTTGGGGTTTACGAGTGCAATCCTTAGTGAAGCAGTAAAAACGCGACACTAAAAACTAATATTATTGACCAGAGGATAACATCCTTGTTTTTACGACTATCGTTTCTTAAACTCAAACGATCCTTAAAATTGGCTAAGCAAAATTTTGCTTTATACTAACTTGTAAACTTGGACACCATGCCGAATAACTTTTAAAAATAGCAAAATACAACAAGGATGAAATGGAAAGCAATTAAACGATCTGACACATCAGGCATCATTGGTAAAAAATAATTCATTTAGTTAGCTGCATTCCACAAAATTTTGATTTAATCAAGTTTAAATTTGATTGCAAAATTATAAATAACTAGCACGAATCGCTTTATAGAATTTTCGTTTAATAAGTAAATATTTACAACACGAGAATTTTCAATAAATCTCAGGTGGGTAGGTACGTTATTTTCAATCCACTTCAGAATTACATTCACAGTTCGCAAAGTGGTAGTCGAGTATGACTATTATTATACACTTTCGTAATGAACAATTAGCAAATATAAACAAAATAATTAATATTCTGCAAGACATATGTACTATCAATAATAATTATTACAAACACGAATTGCTATTTATGGAACCAATTACTAAATGCCAGATTTTATGCAACCGAAAGTCTGAGTGAAATGAGCAGAATACAAAAAATCCCGACCAGAAAGGTCGTTGAGATTCGTTATATCAGAGTTCTACTGTATTGTGTATCATTTGGAATGATTTGTAATTAAATTGTGTTTGTACGAAAGAGAAGGACAATGACGACAATCACGAATTATTTACCTAGTAAATACTACTAATTTAACCACAAATTGAAAATAATTTAGAATATAAAATTCAAAAATTATCCAATACGATTTCGAGTTACTTCTAAAGAGAATTCGTAGGCGTCCCATGAGACAGTCGCCTCGGGTGACAGTTCTAGATGTCGGTAAAAACGTTAGGGAGGATGATGTACCGAAGTTCTTGCTTGTTATGGTTTCTTCTCTCTTTATTATACTCTTCGGAATTGAAATCTGATTTTCTATATCGTTTTGCTGATATTATTCGCTGTTCTGTTAGCTCAAAGTGCCTCTAACGTAATAACATCCCTTTTAATTGTACTTTTTAATTTTTCTAACGTTCAGTTTCTGATTTTCTAAGCATTTAAAGTGGCAATTTCGAATTAAATGTATTTGTTTCATTAATCACCCCAACTTTTTTAATTTCATTAATAATTAAAGCATTCTTAATTCAAAATAAGTCGTAATGATTAATGTTCTAAAATTTGAAAAGAAATTTCAGTCGGGAAACTCTTGGAAAACTTTTCGGTTAACATCTTCGCTGCTATGAGAGCGGAATTCCATCGGCATTATTTCCCGTTGATTTACGAATACATGAAAAGTAATTATTTTTTAAATTAAAACTGCGTTGTTGGTAAACAATACTTTATTAATAACCTGCGGTCTCTATAGGAGGGATAATTACGTTTGATGTTCAATATTTACCTTCTTTTTTGTCATAACAACCAAAGCAACTCGGTGTTTGGCACGTTCATATTGCTTTTTCTCCATATGTGTCTCAAATATACACGAAAGAATAAAGACTTCGTAAATGCATTTTCATAGAATTGTAGCAAATATTCGATTACATTTCTTCAAAAATATCATCAGGATTCTTATTGTGTTTATAAATTATGTTATTTTGTGTCTATATAAAAATATAACATTCCAACATTAAAATTAATTATGAAGTTGACAAAATTAATGATAATTAAGTAAGAAATCTTCAGAATAAGTTTAGTTGAAATAATTCCTGCAATTTGACTGTTACGTGAATTTTGACAAAATTTATCATTTGGGATTCATTAGTTCATGTCAGAAACATAAATTAGTATAATTGCTTTTTGTTTTAATAAATTATTTATAACGTTAACTAATATTTTATCTTGATTTTCTATTGATTAACTTTTTGGCTTGAACGTAATCATTAGTTGCCGTCGTTTTACTATAATCCAAGATGAAAAATCACGCTTTGTTCTAATTTTACTATTTACAGTTTTTGAAAAACGCGTTTTTGAAAGACCGGTCTCATGTGTTCTGCTCAAAAATCAGTTTTAAATATTAATGGGAAGATGCACAGTGGACCAAGAGATGTTAAAAGGCGGCAAGAATGCAAAATTCTATTCTATGTTAGTAAATGCACACTTCTAATGAGTTTCTGATGTCGAAAATTTATAATCATAGCGTAAGTAATTATATGATTGCTGATTAGTTCTAATTTTAGTAAACGTTAATATGAAATACTCCGCATTAAACGTGTCACAATTGATTTGATCATAATTATCAAAGTTTGCCTTTATGTGTATAATTTTGTTGCAAATTGTTTATACTTTGTAAAGAAAATTTTAAAGCTTTTAAAATTTTAATTAATATTTCAATTTATAATTTGGTTTTTCAATGTTCAATATTGTAAATATTTTTAATTAAGATTTTCTTACTTCTTCAATTAACTACTTAAATTTGTTTTATAATTTAATATTTTAATTTTAAAATCCAACTTTCACTTTAGAACAATCAGAATTCACTTACAGTTTAAACATCGTAAACTCAGTCAAATGGCATGAAGTGAAACATAGGTCGACTACGAAAAAGCAGGCCCGGTTTTCAAATCGCCTGTTGGGCCAAACGTATTGACTTTAGTTGTTAATATAAAAATATATCTTATATTTTTATTCATTTTATTTATTAATATTATTATTATAAATTTTCGACATCAGAAACTCATTTTGTTTGTGTAAATTTAATTTTTATGCACTCTAAATTAATTCCTAAATTTTAATTTTAATTCGTTAATTGATTTCTACTCCCTGGCACCTCATCCTCCAAATTTATATTATATTAAGATCATTCAGTTTTGACCTCCTGTTCTGACCTATATATCAATTTTCTTTCTCCTAAGGGCGAGGATCACCAAAGTCAGTTAGTTTATCCTCCTGCTAAATAGTTGGATATAATAAATTATTGTTATCGTGTAAGTGGGACTTTGAACAAATTATACGTTTAATTTCCAAACGCCATCTGTTATCTGTTTTGAATTGGAATTTAATATAAATCACTCACAAAACAGTAAAAACAGTTAAAACAGGAAGCTCAAAGTAAATTAATTTCTAATTTGCACGAGATTCTACGCTAACTTTCAGTTCTACAGATGACAGATGGCGTTTGGAAATTAAACGAAGGGTTGCCAGCACAGATACACTTTTTTCACTTTTGTCACTTTTTTGAAAATTATATATTCTTCACTTTTTTCACTTTTTCCATGATTTTCCTTACAAAAACTTCACTTTTTTCATGATTTCCCTTACAAAAATTTAAATTTTTGATAATTTTTTCTGATAAATTCAAAATTTTCAAAAATATTTCAAATGTTTTTGGTGGTACCTTTTTTAGATTTTATTTTGTTGGTGTTTGTTAGATGTAAGTTGTTGATTCTGAAAAAGTAAAAAATGAACAGTGTCGATGAAAACCCTTGTCGATTGTGCTGTAAATTTGAGAAGTGAAGAAAGAAAAGCTACGGAGACTATGAATATAAAAAAATGTTTCAAAATTTGAATTAAAAAAAAAAAACCCAAAATATTAAGAAACGAAATAGTTGATCTTATATTAATATAAAACAAGTTATAGTTGAGAAAAGATCTAAAAAAAAATCTATCAAGTAGATTTTAAACATTTACTTCTTACAGACCGTCGTTAGAAATCGACGTATATTGAAAAAAAAAGTGCCTGAGGTTGAAACAATTGTAATCCGTTAAGGTGGTCTTTGATTTTATAATTTTTTTTGCTAGTTTTTTCAATATACGTCGATTTCTAACGACGGTCCTGATTTTTATTGTTTTTATGCTAACGGTTTGTAAGAAGTAAATATTTAAAATCTACTTGATAGATTTTTTTTTAGATCTTTTCTCAACTATAACTTGTTTTATATAGACTATGAATATGTCTTTAAAAAGGAAAGATCAAATGATAACAAACATTTTTTACTAAGAAATCAAAATTGTTAACTTATATTTATGTTAATTTATATAAATAAAATAATATTATTAATTACGTAAAAATATTTTTACACTTTTGGTCACTTTTTTCAAATTTTTGTTATACACCATTTTCAAAATTGCTATACACTTTTTTCACTTTTTTTTTAAATCTATACACTTTTTTCACTCACTTCTTGCTTAGAACTCTGTGGCAACCCTGTAAACTTCAAATTTATTCAAAGTCCCACTTACACGATAGCAATTATATCCAATTATTTAGCAGGAGGATAAACTAACTGACTTTGGTGATCCTCGCCCTTAAAATTATAAAATTATTAATTTTTTATCATATTTATTCATCTTTCCGAATAGCAGTGATTCCCAACATTATAAAATTCGGTCATATCTGATTTCATTAAACTGAACGGTTTTTCATTGCATTAATGCTTATAATGTGATATCGTTCGTCTCTTTTTGCGTTACTAACAGACAGACAGATAAATTCAAATTTCTTTTACAGCTTATAACAATTTTTTTTTATATAGATACTTATTAGTAGAGTCCGGATTTGTAGCTATTATGCTTTTTCTGAAAATTCGAAGCAGGTGAAAATTTTTAGAAAAATTTTGTGTTTTAACTGAAAAGAAGTCATTTGGTATCAAGTTTTATATGCTTTTTTTGCTTTTTTTTGGCTTTTTGTGCTTTTCGTGCTTTTTTTTGACTTTATGTGCTTTTCGTGTTTTTTATACTTCATTAATGCTTATTTTACAAAATATTTCAAAGTTTGATCTTTTAAATGCATCTTTCTCTTTTAAAATGCAGAAAATTTTACAAATGTTGCTTATGAATTAGAAAATTCGGATAGCAAATCTATAAAAGATTGCCAAAATGTATTAAATAATCCAGAACTCAAAGCAAATTTAGCGTTTATTAAATGCCACTGTAACTTTGTTACTGATGTTATAAAACCTTTCGAAAAGCAGCAAATGCGACAATATAAAAAAGAAATTGAAAGATGTGTTAGAGAAAAATGAAGGATTAAAAATCTTAAATAATATAGCTAAAACAATAGCTGTAGAAACTATTGAAGATTTTGAAATGGAACCCCAACTTGTAGCAAAATTCAAATTTGCACCTATTACTAGTGTAGATGTCGAAAGAAGTTTTTCTGCCTACAAAAATCTATTAAGTGACAGAAGGATGAATTTTACTAAAGAAAATTTGGAAAAATTCTTAATTGTTTCAAAAATTAAATTAATAGGTACTTTTGTTTATACTTTTTTTTTAATAAAATTTGTGCTTTTTTTGACAAATTTGATGCTTTTTTTAGTATTATTTGGTGCTTTTTTAAGCACTTTTTTTCTCATTTTTTATGCTTTTTTATCCGGACTCTACTTATTAGAATCCAAATTATTTTCGAACTTTCATCAGGATCAAAATATGTGACCATCTGAATAATTCCAATTTCTCGTTTCCTTTGCACATATTTTAAAAAGTCAACTGATTTCTCTGAGTATGAAAATTCTTAAAAATTTATAAAGAGATTTTTGCCAAAATTTTTATTTTATGAGGAGCTTATAAAAGTAATTAAAATTTGAACAATTAATTTATGGATAATTTATGATCTAATAAGAATTTATTGTTGAATTTCTACTTCATTAAGTCGCGAGCGGAATATAGAAAAATATATACAAACAATTATTAAATTTATTTATATATTTGTAGCCTGATTTGTATGTTCCACTCGAATGTTATTTATTAACCATTACCGGGGTTCCAATGGTAGAACCTGGGCCCAGACACTTGCCGAAGATAGATAGGTAGTACTTATTTTCATGGCTCATTTAGAAAAACTCGCTTCGATATCGATTCTTAATGATGGGCACTATATATTTTACTATTATTCTTGCTTATCCAAATTTTGCAAATATAAGCATATTTTTCAAATTGACCAGAGAGGTTTACCCCATCCTAAAAATTAAAAAACAATTTTAAAAATGTCAGAAAATTGTCAAAAGTCCTGGGGGAGGGGGAATCTACAATAAGGATACAAGATGACGATGTAAAGTATTCTTGTTTTTCGTAACTGCTGGGAGATTCCATACCCCCCCCCCCGGTTTGAAATGCATTTCTTCATATTTTTATACAAAATATTATACCTATAAGTACAAAACCTCCTATAGTCTATTTATTTATCGCATGCACGTGATTGCATTATGTTTCAAGGTCAAAATAGATGCGTCCCTGCATAATTACAAACTCCTCCCCATAAATCACGTGCAAACTGCATGTATTTGTTATTCTCCACTGCATGCGATAAATAAATAGACTATAGTTACGTAATGATGAAAAGCATATTTAACTTACAGTGGGAGTTTTAAAATTCTGACGTATTTCCTTCGTTAATTAATTTCTTATAAATTAAGCCAAACAAAATGAATCAGTTAAGGGAAGTTCAATTAGGTTACCATTAAAACGGTACTTTAATTGAACGAGAAAATTACATTAAACTATTTAAGATAAGATGTCCTATCCGTTTGATTCACGTCTTGAAACAAATTTTATTAAAACTTACCCAAGTTGAAATTTGAAAATCTTTTTTAGGAAATTGTTATTACATAATATAACAAATAGATATGTTTTGGTTGTTTTGCCTTATTTACATAGTACACATGGTTGTACTTACTTCAGATTGATGTTAAGTTTACTTCTTGTTTGCTAAGGGTATCGGTAACATTGTTGTGAAACATTAAACATTGCTGTAATAATTTCATACAGTTAAATCAAAATCAGTGCAAATTGAGTAATACTGCCATATAGTACATTATTTTCCAGAAAATTAATTTAAGTTTATTTTTGGATCGACAAGAAGTAGTTAGGAGCTTTCTCAATAATCTTTACTCTCTTGGCAATTTCTGCTAATGCAAATTGTCGTAGATTTATTAATACAAAACGACGTTGGAGCTCTGGCAATTAAATTGCGTTTTAAACGGGATTCAACCGCTTCTTAATGTTGGTTTAATGTAGTTTTATGTTTCTAGTAGCTTCTGATTAGTTTAATACATCTTCCAGTTAAACTCTTTTAAATAGAAATTTATTTATTGCAATTTATTGTGATGACTCGTAATGATTATCGTAAAACGTTTAAAATTATATTACCCGGAAGTAATTTTTTCAAGAAAAGCTAAGCCCGTCATTACGATAAAGCTCTTTTTATATTCCACTACACGAGCATAATAATTATATTGTCCTCGAGACACGAATTAATATTTTGACACCATCGCGAGCACCAGCTCTGAAATATAATAATTAATCCTGCTCAAGTGTTTACTAATAAATACACGCAAAACGGAAAGAAATTTCTCGTTCTGCATTAAAGATCTAATCCTATATTCCTTCAGTCACAAAATAAGTGCAAATTGAAAATTTTACAGAAACTAAATCGCACTATTTTTTGGTATTTCAAAATAAATCTTCTAAACCTTTTTTCATTACGTTCGCTCTAAGAACAGAATTGATTTCGAAGAGTATACCCTATACGCACAATAGAAAAAATCCATCTTATTCCTCTCTAAGGTTATCCGAATTTTCCAAAATTAAAGTTGTATTTTTAAAGTTATTTTTCGGCATCCAAATCACAAAGGTTTAATTAATTTTATCTGCCATAAATAACCGCTAGTTTATAATATTACACTTAGGACACTTTATAATCTTGTATCGATAACATTTCAATACCATATTTATCCCAGGATTAGTGCGTGTATGCTTTTACAACCGATCCCAAGTTTGAAACAATTTAGCCAATTCTCGTGCGACGCTATTACTTATAGCATTGATTAAATTCTAACAATAAAACAGAACACACAAGTAAACTTTGTGCTAGGTAATCAATATAGTATTTGGCTAAAGCAATTTTGCAACTTAAAAATTTATGAAAAAGCAATTACAAGTAATCATGTTTAAATTACTTTTTTTTGTTTGCCTTAATTTAACTTTTGCTTACAATACCTTGAAAATGTTTATTTTTTATTTAATTGAAAACGTACAATTTTTAATAAGCTGCTACTTCGTGACAGAGGGTAGATATATTGTGATGGTATAGAAAAACAAACAAAAATGTTTCCTCATTATTGGAAACCTAAATTGTATTAAATAAATAAATACAAACAGATAATTGCATTTGTGGGTTATTAGTAGTACGAAATAATATTAATATTTAATATTTTATTAAAAATTACTACTCCGATATCAAAATACTTCTGATCGATACATTCCTCTTAATCAAATCGGAAAGTTGTTAAGAGAGCAATCAAATTTGAAAATTTTCAAGAGTATATTTGCGGAAGTTTTCTAAAAAAAATGTTAGCAAGACGATTCCATTGGAAAAGTGATACTTGAACAAGTTGAGGTTATTCAATATGTTTGCTGTTATGTGCGGTTTAAACTTTTTTGTTTATTGAATTGAATATATTTTAGAAGCTTTTCCATTAGGACTCCTAATACGCTAGTTTAAGTACGATGGGCGCTCCTGTAACCATAAATAAAATCGAAAGCTCGAATAATCGATTGGGAGGTTTGAAACTTATTAACAGATTGAGAGGAGATGAGTTGAGTTCCAAAATCTTAAAAGGTTTCATCTTTATGACCTCTTTGCTCTACAACCATAATAGAAAAACTTGACCTGGCTCATAACTACATTGTAGATATTAGATACTCTATAAAAATTCAGATTCAGAGGAAAACTTTGCAAACGTCTTAAAAGGTTCCTGTTGGTTCTTCAAAGGACATTGGACTTTAGGCTATTTACAAAACTTATAAATTAACCACATGCAAATTAAGAAATTTACACTTAGGGTCTGTATTCTGTAATGCGCCCTTTGTGCAAAGTTCATTTTATTGCAGGTAAAACTCTGCTGACACTCAAAATTTTACAAGTTATTTAATAATTTTAATAGAAAATGACAAGTTAGCCTTTTATATTTGGGGTCACTGTAAAGAGACTGGAAAGCATTATTAAAAAATTATATCATCTCTGAGAGTGCCAGATCCTGGTTCTTATTGAACCATCTTGTATAGGATGATACAAAACAATATTATTATTATTATTAATCAAGTTAAAAGTTAATATCTTTTTCAGTCTAAAAAATTTAAAGTGAAAAATTGTTTACATTATAAGAATTTGGGTACCGGCTGATTTTAATATTTTCACAATCTTCCAAAATACATTTAACTGTTTGAATAGCAAGGAATCCGTATAAAAAATTAAAGGAAGTTTACTACATATCAGGATTGTATCAAACCAAGGCAAGCTAGGAGCAAAAACTCTCTTCGAGCTTCTCCATAAAATGCTTTCCTTAAATTTAACATTGTTTGCTACGAAATTCATGCGAGGGCCCTTATTAAAAGAGATAAGAGAAAGTAAAATTTATATGTTAATGAATATTAATTAATAATTAAAATGTATATTTTACTCCTACAAAATCGGTGCAACCAGAAAATACTTCTGGAATATCGTGCAATTTACACAGAACTGAAATTTTTTTGTGAAATTCATAATATGGTTTTGCATTTAATGTTAATTTTCATCGGGAGTATTCCTACGAGATCAATTATTTTTAATTTTTGGCGATCCCAATCCCTCGTATGCTTAAAAGAGTTTTTAAATTGTAAAATTAATCGCTATAAAATTTCGTTTTAAATTAATTAGCCAAACGAAAAAATTTACGATTTAATGAATTAATTTGTAGCTCACTCACATTTCCACTTTTTGAAATTACGGAAGAATCGTGAATTTTTATGTAACTTAGTCCAAGTAGAATTAATGTGTTGATTTAATTAAAATTGTGCTTCACATGCAAAATGCGTTAAAATAAATAAATGAGAACACGCAGTCATTAGCGCCCGCACACCTCATAACTCTAACGAGCCCTGCCAACCGCCGAACACTGCAATTTTACCCTCCTGTTCGTTTTGATTGCCCTTATTTGCAAATTCCACCCTAATTTTTTTCTAATGCATTTCTCGCTTTTAATTTTTCTTATTTCGAAATTTTGAATACATCTATTGAAATGCATCATCATGAAATGAGAATTTCCGTTTCACTGTTAACGGTTTACCTGATTTTGGAATCGAATTATTTGCCTTATAATCGCTTTGGATTACACATTCAACCAAAATTGCTTTGTAATATATACGGCGAGGAAATTATTATTCTCTAACGTACTGTGCAAAATATCAACAAAGTTTTCAAATATCAAAAGAATATTTTTTGGGGTTGGGTACATTTCGCCGAGAACGATTCGCCGATAACACTTCGCCGGGAACGATTCGCCGAGACACGATTCGCCGAGGCACGATTCGCCGAGACACAATTCGCCGAGAACGATTCGCCGAGAACAATTCGCCGAGAACGATTCGCCGAGAACGATTCGCCGAGACACGATTCGCCGAGACACGATTCGCCGAGAACGATTCGCCGAGAACGATTCGCCGAGGCACGATTCTCCGTGACACAATTTTTAAAGTGACATTAAATATTAATTTCTTGTATGTTGTTCTTTACGTATTAGTTAAAATTCTAATATTTTAGCGCTTAGGCCGGTTTTATAATAAAAGCGTTATCTAAAAGTTCCTAATTAACCAATAGAAAACGTATGTTAACTCTAACAAGCCAATAGAAATCCACCTTTACTTTTAACGGCTCTTTAAAAATTTCGTTTTATGAAATATATTAGGCGGTTGAAAGACTGAATTTTGTGATGAAATTTCAATTTTTAATTGGAGCTAATGCGCAGTAACGAAAACTCGTACATGCGGGTTTATGTTGGTGAGATTGGATGTCAAGCGTTCTCCCTCCACATGTATCTACGACCTATCTAATCTGAATACACACCATTTCGCCGCCCACCCAGGGGGTTTTGACGCAGTCAAAACCTACTACTAACCTAAGCTCGACCGGTGGAACTCTCTTTTCACGGTCTCTTCATTAAAAAAAAAAATCGTTTCCTAACACTAACCTCCTCTCGACCGGTATATCTCTCTTTTCACGGTTCTCTCATTAAAATAAATCGTTTCTTACCACTAACCTAAGTTCGACCGGTGGATTTCTTTTTTCACGGTCTCTTCATTAAAAAAAAATCGTTTCCTAACACTAACCTAAGTTCGGCCGGTGGATATCTCTTTTCACGGTTCCCTCATTAACAAAAAATGAATATTTGGACTTTATGGATATTTGAATTAATAACTGTAACTAAACTGTAAATTTATTTTTATTATTTTAAATAATCTACATTTAACTAATCTATCTACCTTAAAGTTAATTATAAAACTACTATTTGATTTTAAAAGAAAAAAAACTTTGAGTTTCCTTTTATTAAATCTTTTTTTTTGCTTCTTAAACCTTATATAAACCTTATATTTTACCATAATATTAAAAATTTAATATATAAAATTACTCTCGGCGAATCGTTCTCGGCGAATCGTTCTCGGCGAATCGTTCCCGGCGAATCGTTCCCGGCGAATCGTGCCTGTCGGCGAATCGTTCTCGGCGAATCGTTCTCGGCGAATCGTTCTCGGCGAATTGTTCTCGGCGAATCGTTCCCGGCGAATCGTACCTGTCGGCGAAACGTTCTCGGCGAATCGTTCCCGGCGAAGTGTATCTCGGCGAATCGTTCTCGGCGAAATGTACCTTTCCCTATTTTTTGTAACTTATGTAATCGCTTTATACGGATCAGTACTTCAAGTGAAGAAGTTGAAAGAAATTCTAACGAAAGGATTGGCTGTGAAAAAATACTAAGGTGTTGTATAAAACAAACTTCTAGATTATTTACGGATAAATCAACAAGCAAAGGTTTTAACAGTAAAAGTGGGATTTTAACGCCGATCACTCTTTAAGGTCAATTTGAATTTATATTATTTTTAGATGTTATTTTGCATTTAATTTTGAATCTTTTATGTGCAATACCTCACTTTTTTTAAGTTCAGGTTAGAATCAGGTTCAGAAACTATCAAAACTGCAATAGTAAATAAAATAGTAGGTTATAAGGGGGAAAACTTGTAATAAAGCAATTAATTGAAATGGAATTGATTTAGAAGAGATTTAGTTTATTTATTAAGTTATTATTGTTATGGAAACATTACGGGCCAAATACCAATAAAGTAACGAGATAGGCAAATACTTGTTCAAGTGTTTTATTAGCAAATCAACCAATTACCAACCACCGAAGCATTATAATCTGTTGGAAATGCAATAAATGGATAAAATTGAATAAATAGTTAATTAACGTCAATGCCTATCTGTGCAGTGTTTACTGTTGGTAAATGTAAAAAGAAAAGTTATTTTTGAAGATTTTAAATTTTCATCTAATTAATATTGAACAATGTATGGAAGCATACAATAAAATTCAAATCATTGCAAGCTAATTATTTATATTTTAATAATAAAAAGGGCTCTTATAACAAATTAATTTTATTTTTCTTATAAGATATTGTGAAGGTAATAAAATATCTTTTAAATTGTTCAACATTTGACTTTAATTTATCTAGCAAATGTTGACCGACTTGATTTGTGTTTGTAATGTTTGTATTCAATTTAGGAAACACAAGAATGACTTAGCAAACCCTTCAAATCTATTTAGGCCATACAAACTTTTCAGTTACCAATTACTTCTAATGTTTGTCATAATATTTTATGTCGGCGTTCAATTTTAAATTATATTTACATTTCATAACACTTTGTAATAAATATTTTTTGGAAAGGTCGAATTCCTTTCTAATTTTTCTTAACCGTTTTCGTACAAAATCATATGAAAATATACAACGACCAAAAAAATTGACCTGTGATAATGCAAGGGAGCAAATGAAATCCTGCGGAAACTGCAATTTCCGAGGATTGTCGATTTTCCAGGATGTCACACCGGTAGGTTGCCTGACCCACCTGTCTTTTCATCTCGCCTTCTGTGTTCCCACTATTGATCTATGTCTTTGGAAGTTATAATTTTGAAACCAGAAATTATTTTATGGCTGGGAGGGTTTCATAATATTATTGCGATGTGTTGAAAATTAATAATTTTTGTTAATAATAATTTATGTTTGGATTGTTTAGTTTATATTAAGTTCAAATTGATTGACTAGTTACCACAGAAGCATCTGCTACACGAAGCGATGTCACTTTATTAATTCTCTAACAAGTGATTATTAATTAACTCGATAGTCGAATATTTAAATTAGACGCCTACCAATTGACATTCGTTTACATTTAATTACAACAAAGCTTCGGATTCTCTTTTTTTTTTCATTACTACACGAAAACAAATTTTAACATCCATCTGCGGTGTCCACTTTGAAAGAGAAATTTGGGTGAGTGTTTAATGTCGCTTTGTTTTTTTTTAAACTTTACGATTATTATCTTGGTATTTTGAAAACTCACTTGATTTGTTTTCGCTTCAATTTATTGGGGGTAATATTTCGCCATCAAATCATACCGGATATTGTTGGGGTAAGGTTTTACGTTTGTATAAAGGAACAAATTTATCGAATAAATCATAAGATTAACCCGAAAGCTCTCGACGTGAAAACTCAACATCTCTGCATTGATGCAAGGATATCTCATTAACTGTGCATAAACGATCCTGTCATACAAGAAAATTAATTTTCGGAAAATTGTAATTTAAGTTCGGCGATACTAAATAATATCTATGAATCATGTTGGTATTTAAAAGTGAATGAATCCATTATTTAAATTATCTTGTTTTGTTCGTTGAGTATTATATTTTATAATACAATACAAAACTATCTTAAGGAAAACTCGACTAACTAGTACTTTGCCATTCGCCATCACTGTGATAAATGTTGAACGTTACATCAACTTTATAATATATTTATGGTGTAATACAGATTTTAAACCTGGTATTATATCCTCGTTGAAATTTTAAACTGAAAATGCTCAATGTCGAGGTTTTTCAATATTTTATGAACCACAATTCCAATAGAAAATGGCGCTTGGTATTAATCGCGTTGTGTAGTATAATAGGTAGATAAAACTTTTCGAACTATGTATGTTTGTGAAATAATACAAAAACTAATTAAATACCTTGAGCAACTAACCCAACCATATTACCTTATCGACAAACACGTTTGTGTTGTTGCATATTTGTATAATGAATACGTGATCGAACTTCTAAAGTATTACCAAAACGCTTCTCCATACTACAGCTTCATCAGCCTTCTACGTAATTGGAATTTAAGCGCGATATGCGAGATTCGGGCCATATGCCTTATCTAAAGTATAAATAAATATAAACCAAACGACGTACGCTGCTACAGGATGTAATAGAAATTTATAACGAAACTTAAACAAATTCCCAAGTGTTGGAATTGATTTGTAATTTGGAAGTGCTTTCTCACTTGAGCGAAACGCGCAGTTTAAGAAAAGATAGCCACAAGCTTTAATTTCGGTATCGATGAAATTGTTTTTGCAAATGTAAAGGGTATCGATTTCCTAATAATTAAGATTCAAACGGAGCGCGTTAAGCTGATACAAATTATTTCAAAATTTCCAAGTGCTTCGTAAAAGCGATTCTATTGGAGAAGTGTAAATGCAAATAGGGACGTTAAATTGAATATCGATACTTTTAATTCAAGGAATGTTTAAATAATTAAGGAAAATTAATTACAAAGTTAACCATGTTTTTTAACAGCATTAGAGGAAACGTGATCAAACTACTAAATATTCGAGAAGCAATATCGTGCTATGGCTCTATCAACTCTCGATGTAATTGGAATGTAAGCAGGATATGTGAATTTCACAGCAGACGTCTTATCTTGAATATAAGTAAATGTAATGTGGAACACTGCATGATAGTGACATGCAATATAGTCATTTAGAACTAACAAGCTTTTGAGTTTAAAGAACGGCAATGTTACTTACTCTAATAACCTCCAGAAATAATATTTAATGTGAAAGCTGCGTATATATAATTTTGGCAAGAACCAAATCATGGAACGACGTTCAAAAATGTTTTATTTAAATTTCCTCATACTTAAACAAAACTAATATTTAAGCACCGTCAGGAAACTAATAAAACTTTTAAATGAATTGTAGATTCTTGTTTGGATATCAAAGTTAGTTCGATTTTAATATTTAGCAATTACTTTCGCATTAGAGGATACACTTTTTTTAACAGACTTAAAAATAATTCCTTCAGAAAATTTGATGAATCGTTTTAATATTATGAACTTTAAAAAAACAGGAAAACAAGCAATATGCAGTCATTGAGAACACCGATGTCTCGCGTTATTAGTTAACATTCATCAGTGAATAAATTATCGTAAAAACTGACATTCAACAGAGTAATTTGCATTTTCTTCCTTGTTTAGAATTTATTACATACAACATAATAAGTTGAAAAGTGCGCTAATTCGGTTTAACTTGGAAAAATTAGGAATCATAATGATTATTTTAAAATTTATAAATAATTGTTAGTAGAATTTTTTTGAATGTTTTTTGACTTCGTTTGGACGAGGGTGAGACTCACTCAATAAATTAACATATTGTTCAGGCGATATTTGCTAGTCACATTGGTTTGGCTTTGATGGTTAAAATGTAACCCCAGTAGATCTGCATATAGTTTTTAAACGGTTTGCACTTTTGATGATGAAGTAGAGCGAATTTTACTTGAGTAGGAAATTTTGCAAACCACACTGACCGATCTAACCACAATAATAAGGGTCCTGGGTACGACCTAAAACTGCATCCCTTGTTCTTCGCGAAAAAAAAGTACCGATTTTAAGCAGTACCATTAACTATCACAAAGAACTAAGCAAGTGATTATCTCAGGATTATAATGCCTTCAGTTCTGATTCAACATTGTATTACAGGTGCATGTCGCTGCCCCCCCTCAAATCGAATTTTGGGGTGAATTTGGTGTCAATCGTTAGAGCTTCGTTAGAGCCTAAATGAGCTTCCATTTTTTTCGTTTGAGCCTCAACCGTCGCGGAGTTATTCGCGAAATAGTTGGGGGGGTAACAGACACGTTGGCCCCCCCAAGTCGAATTTTGGGGTGAAAATGGTGTCAAACGTTAGAGCTTCGTTAGAGCCTAAATGAGCTTCCATTTCCAACATCCTAATTTCATTTTCTAAAAAGTTACGGGCATTTCAAATTTTCGAATCGATTTTCGATTGAATCCTCAAATTTTATTTTATTTTACCAGATTAAAACTTTTGTTTAGATTAAAAAAATTAATCCTCCTTGCCATTATAATCTTCATAATAAATAAAAATGGAAAAATTAATTTTACAAAATTTTTCATACTTTTATGTTTCAATTCTGTTTCCCACTTATGTAAAGTGTATAATAATGTAAGTTAAATTGCAAGAATTTGTAAAAACTGCACACGTTTCTGGGTAAAGGGCCGAAAGCGGTATAATAAATTATATTTATATATATTTTTCATTACTTACAGGACGTAGACATGTTTTAAGTCGAATTTTGGGGTGAAATCGGTATCAAACGATAGAACCTAAATGAGCTTTCATTATTGGTTTAGGATTACTTTATGTAATCGAAACAAAAATTTTACGCTCTAACTTCTGACACCAATTTCATCAAAAACATCAAAAATATAACGAAAATAGAAAAACACGTCTCTACTCCCTCCCCAAGATTTAGCGAATAACTCCGCGACGGTTACGGCTCAAACGAACAAATGGAAGCTCAGTTAGACTATAACGATGCTTTCACATTTGACACCAATTTCACCTCAAAATTCAAAAATAAAATAAAATTTGAGGATTATCGGACGCAACTTGCTCGGAGGAATCGAAAATTTGAAATGCCCGTAACTTTTTAGAAAATGAAATTAGGATGTTGGAAATGGAAGCTCATTTAGGCTTTAACGAAGCTCTAACTTAGAGAATAGCAAATAATGTCTGTGCCCCCCCCCCAACTTTTTCGCGAATATCTTCGCGACGGTTGAGGCTCAACCAAAAAAAATGGAAGCTCATTTAGGCTCTAACGAAGCTCTAACGTTTGACACCATTTTCACCCCAAAATTCGACTTGGGGGAGCCAACTTGCTCGGAGGAATCGAAAATTTGAAATGCCCGTAACTTTTTAGAAAATGAAATTAGGATGTTGGAATTAGAAGCTCATTTAGGCTTTAACGAATCTCTAACGTTTGACACCAATTTCATCTAAAAAATCGTAAAAATAACGAAAATAGCAAATCATGTCTGTGCCCCCCCCCAAACTTTTTCGCGAATATCTTCGCGACGGTTGAGGCTCAAACGAAAAAAATGGAAGCTCATTTAGGCTCTAACGAAGCTCTAACGATTGACACCAAATTCACCCCAAAATTCGATTTGGGGGGGGGGGGCAGCGACATGCACCTTTGTATTACCGATATTTGTTCAATTTCAGTTAATCAAATGACAACCAAACCAATGAGGTTTCTTTTTAACCAATAGTTTATGTGGCGTTACCGTAAGACCGGTCTGTTATTGCATATAGATCCGCTCTCTACTAATTATTGACTTCTGTTTTAAGGGCATATTCATAATTTAATCTAAATAATAAGATCAAATTTTGTGATTTCATTATAAGCAAAATGTTGGTTATTTTAGCGTATAAATAAGATGAAAATAACATAGCGAATTAAAAAAATATTAATGGCCTTATTATTTTGTATCTTAATAATACCTTACTTACCCCTAAATATAATCAGGGACTTACTAAGAAACACCTGACAATGATCATTTTCGGGAAAACTTTAATAAATTCCAAAGCAATCACTTTTAGAAGGGCTTTAACGAAAATCCTCTAACAAGTCAACCTTATTTTGTTAAATTTCACTGTTTTCCGTCTTTAATATTTTTGCACTTTGCACATAGCACTTTTTTAAATTGCAATCCTTATTTTATCTCTCACAAATTTGTAAAGAGCACATCTTTCTTAGTCCAAAAAGGTTAAAAGTGTCTGTTAAAATTAATAGAGTAGACCAAACACTTTTCATAGGCTCTGAAAACCAGTAAAATAAAAATAATAAAAAAAGAACATTTTCGTACCCTGAAAAATGAGCTTAGTCCAAATGTAAAAAAAATATTAGGGTTTACCATTTAAAAAAATGTTGGTAGCGTGATTACTTGAACAATTTTTAAAAATGTTCAAAAAAACTTCTTCTTAAAGGATAGAAAAAGATAGATATGGAAGCAAAAACCATCAATTTTGTTTTTACCACTTCCAACGAAGTTAATATTAATACAATTTGATGTTAAAGTTTCACTAGCGACAACTGTTAGAAATGAATCAAACTCCGATTGAAGCATTATTTTATAGTGTTTATTATTAATTATAAATTTTCAGCTACAAAATTTATTAATTATATGTTAACAAGCTAAGTAAACCTAATCAAATTATATTTACATCACAAGCTTTTGAGAGCAGTTATTCCGATATTTTCATTTGTAAACAATTTAATTAAATTTATCTATTAATTTAAAAACATTACATTGGTTAAAAAAAATACCTCAAAATCAGTCAATACGTATAATAATGTTAATTGAATTTTATTCCGTAATAATTATTATTAATTCATATTTAAACGTAAAAAAATTTCCCAGCAGCTGTTACATTTCGTGAATTATGTGCATGAATGTAACAAACAATTGGTTTCAATTTTAAATCGCACAGCTGCATTTACTATGTCAAATTATTTTGTATTCATTAATCAAACACCATCTTACTTGCTCTAAAAAAATGTTCATAATACAATTTGAGAAAATCAGTTTAATCTTCTGAAATGTTGAGAAAGCTCACTTTTTACCGAGCCTTTCTTATTAATTCTTAATAGACCTTATTCTCATCCAAAGCTTCGTTTAATAATCTGTATACATTTCATACTGTTTTTCATTACCATTTAATTCTCTAGTTATGTATTTCCACAACATTTTCCTCTTTACCTTAGTAAAGTAATTTTACGTTCATTATTTTGAGTTTATATAAAATTTTCTTATCGTTTTTACATCTCGACTCGAGCGTTATTAAAAATTCTGATGAGTGCCCTTTTTCAGAAAACTGTTTTAATTTAAACTTAAAAGTTATTAGAGAATTAATTTCTCTTTTCCTTCTTCTGGATATACCGTCAGTTTTTACCCTCTATTTACTTTTCCCATTAATATCAAAACATAAGTTTTTCTGAAGCAGTAATTTTGAAAATTAAGTTAACTGAAAATATGGTGGTCAAATCTAGTGCAATAATTTGCGAATCTTACCAAGTAATTTTTATTATTGCAACATCAGAATCACCTCGGGCATACAATTTGTAACTCCAAAACATTTTCCAATAATGAAAGCTTTCCTCGACAGTGATATGATGGTTTATTACCTACAATCGTCTCTACACACGTAGAAAGATAAAGTTGAATTCCTCTCCTTGATTAATGTTGCAATGTGTTTCTCAAGTTTCTTTCTTTTAAATTTATTCTTGTAAATATTAAAAGCACTTTTATATGTTCGACTTTACGTGTATTTATTTTGGGTTTGGTCTTTATGTGGTCACTTGAAAGCACGGATTTTAGTTGGGAATTTCGAACGTAATTCCAAAATTGCGGACTTTATGCAATTATATTACTTACATAAAATAAGCTACTCGTACGAACTAACTTAATATGGCGCTCACCAGTACTTACGGTTATTATCTTCCTAAGCCCTTGTAGTAATCGGATGCAGCATGATCTTTTTGGAAGTTATTAAATTAAAACAATAAAACGATAATATTCATGTCACCATCTCCAGACTTGGAAACGGCTACCGGCTTACGCTTACGCTGTGATTGCAAGCTACTTAGAAGAGCTTTTTTCATTTCCTAATATTTTATTCTTTAATCGATTTCTTGAATATTCCAGCTTTATGTGGTGAAAGCGTTGCTTTCAATTTGAGGGCCGACCATTTAGAAAAGTCAGACACACACATACATAAAACAATTTTAAGTTGGTAAGGTTTAATGTAAATATATAATTTCTCGCAATAAAGCCACACTCCATTAACTTTTACTGTTTCACTTTTTAAAATAGGTACGCCCGAATTGTTACCATTACATTTAACATTCCAACGTTGTTTAATATTCATTAATTAAAACATCGAACACACAAAAATAATACATTACAAACATTTTTACGTACGCTACTAATTGACTTGTAAATGACTTTTTTATTATAATAATTAATTAAAAGCACGAAACAAAACTCTTTTCCATATTTTTCGGCCCAATTAGACGCTACTGGAAATTTAATGCCCAAAGGTGGAAATGTGTTGTTTTTTATTAAATGAAACCAGCGACTCTACAAGAACTGCATAATCCATTATAAAGTTAGCATTTTCACCGGTGGAAGCACTTGCAGTCAAAAGTGTTAGACCGTTGAATTTTAATGATGGTAGGTAACCTTGTTGCCAAGTGTTATAATTACTCCGAATAATTAAAAAAATAATATTAGATAGAAGTATTTCAAATGGTTTAGAGTGACAGTTCAGGAACCTCCATTTTTGGGTGCCTATTCAAGCATTTTAGTAGTTCATGAGTTAGGGTGGGTTGTACCAACGTCGGTTAAACCTAGTTCAACTTTGAACTCAGTTCAAATCATCATCAACCAATCAACATGGTTAAGAACCCCGTATTTGACCGTGTTGATTGGTTGAACTAAGTTCAAATTTGAACGAGGTTTAACCGGCGTTGGTACAACCCACCCTTAATAATATAAGTTTACTTTCATAAATTACACTCACATTTTAGCAAAATAAAAAAAATGTTGTATGAACACGCGAGTAAAATGCGCTTTTAGTAGAACATGTTACACAAAATGAGACATTTTCTAACTAACTAACTGTTTTATTGTTACTAAGGATGATTTATGAAACATTATTTCATAATGTAAATTTAAAATAAAATAATTTAAATTTAATAGGCGAACTCATATAAACTTGTTTTGTAATTGCGACTACAACAAACTATTACGGTCTGCGTAATAGCTTACGGTAACTTCATCATTTTCATATGGTGAAGTTTGGAACTGTCCTTTATCTCCTTCTCTGTGGAAAAAGGAAGAGTTAAAGTTAAGCATCCATATTATGCACCACCTACCTGTAGTTTTAAACTCTCTCCCAGTTTCTACAAAAGCCTTGGTTGGAAACTTAATTTTAATTTCACCTCTTTACTGTTTGCTCTTAGATCAAACCACAACTTGAGAATTATTATTTTTATAGTTAATCTGTTAACTTTTAGTCGGTGCTTTTGTAGATTTAATATAAAAATCAAAGAGTTTCCATTGCACTCGGAATTCTTTGCACCTTTCACACTAATTACTAGAAGTTAGTATGCCATAACAGTTCTTGGAAGGGAAAAGTTTTTAGTTTTAAAAAGTTTTGTTCAATTTGAATTTCGTATTGCAAAGTTGTTTCAAAAATTATTATTAGTTTTTTTACGTTTTAACCAAACAAAGTAGGGTACCACTAAAAGATAACGCTTTTAATATTGTGAAATTGTTTTAATAGCATAAACAAATAAAAAAGATTTAAAATTTTTATTTTAAGAGGCAAAAGTTGGCTATCTTAAGGGTTGGAAGCTCAATTAATCTTAATATAATAATTTTTCGTAAAGAAAATACATCATAATATAAATCTTTTTAAACAATAAGAGCAAAAGGAAATTTAAACTTTATATCTGCAAAAGTTGAGTGCAAATGGCATAATTCATCATAAAATTTTATCATATTTGATTTTATAGCTTATACCATCTAAGTAATTTAAAAATATTTCAAATTGTGGAACAAAATTTAAAAGAATATCTTGAATATGTTAAAATTTTAAATGTTTCTCCACGCCTTCCTAAACAAAATTTATCTTGATAAATTTGAACAATGTAAAATTTATTACAAAATTGAAATAAGACGAAAAAAGTGTAGCTTCTTATATACGTTTTTGCTACGCACTAGAACGCTATGTAAATAAAAACATTAGGTTTTCCGTTTTGAATTTGCATTTTTATAGATATTATTTAGATGTACTTTTTAAATCTGTTGCTAATTTAAAAACCAAACCTAATTTGAAAAAACCCCACAAAAGCGTAATTAAAACAAATCCTATAAAATTTTCCACTTGCACAAAAAACAGATTAATTAATTGCTATAATAGAGTAATAATTCGAACAATGTAGCATAACGTATATTGCATAATAGGACAGAGAATTTTCGGGTCAGCACACACTTGTCTCACCAATTTATGTTTGCAAATCTGATAAATGTATTGTCAAACATTTAAATACAAAACCGTTATTCACTGCAGTATTTTTAGGAAAACTGAATTGCATTTCTAGTTGAAATATAATGGAAGTCCTGAAAAGCATATCCTTAGATACCAGGAATATATTACTTATTGTACGACTCATTGCAGCATTAACAACAAGGAAAACTTCAATTTTTCTTCCAAAAATTGCTTTTAAACTAATATAATTTTTGTACGACACAAGAAATGATTTTTGAATATTTAGCCAGTCAATAACAATATCGTTAAGTGTGTCAGATTGTTTGAATTCAAAATTTATCCGCATAATGCAATTCTTATACTTCGGTGACACGAATGACAATGGAACATAATTGAACATTCAATATCTATCGCTTTTATTTTTAAATTCGTAGACATAAATCAAATTTATATTTCACTGTAACAATTTCTTTCGTGTAGATATGTTTTTCAAGATATTTCAAAAATAAATTTTTATTTGAAAACCAAGGGAGATTGAACAAATGTGATACAATCGTATTGAATTATAAAATGTTCAAATGACTTTTGTGTTCCCCAAAGGGCGGAAGTAATTGCAAGAGGTGACTTTTGTAAAGGTTTATCGATATTTTCAACATACTAAAAGTTCCCAATTATATAGTTTTTTTTACCGACAGAAAATTTCAGTTAGAATTGGCTGTGAAAGGCGAATATTTTATTTAAATTTAATAGTTTGAGTATGTTTTGAATGTGTAGATAAGAGAAAATGACAGCAACCTTCTCAATTTATTCCTAATTTTTTTTATTGCAATGAAACTTCAAAAGTACTATGTACATTCGTTCCTTTGGTTCGACGATTTCTATTGAAAGCATAGAAAACACTGATTTGTTTTGCTTGGTTTTGATATGCGACGAAATCTGACGTTCTCGTACATATATCATGGAATTAACTTCCTATTTGGTTGTGTTTGAAGTCAGAAGAGGAGAATATTTGTATAGTTTATTTAATAATAATTTTGGGGACTTGTGAAATTGAGTTCGAGAAGTTTTTCGGTACCTCAAGTCGTTTTCGAGATAGCAAGGTTTTCATCTATTTTAAATTTTGTTTGACTCCCTATTTTAAAATTTAAATTCTGTTTCAATAATTTATGCTAACGCTTCGTACAGTTATAATTCAATGTAAATAAATTTACATGTGCGGATTCAATTGGACTTGAACTGATTGCATTTATGCTTGAACCTGCTGAGGAAATTTGTTTTGTATTTTTGTGTGGACGTTAAATTCAACCTAAAATTTCATGTTTCGAATCTACCAACAGGTGGCTTATTCTGTTTACTTTCTAAAATTGTGGCTAATTTAAAGAAAATATCGATTGAAATAATATATTTTAACCATTTTAACTCGAAACGTATCAGATTAAAAGCGGCTAACCAAAAATTTATATTCATAAACCTGCTCATAATTCAAATTTAAGAAGTAATATTTCATGTACCCTTTTCTACAATAAAGATTAGAGAATGTTTAATTAAAGTGTCAGATTCGTAGTCTACAAGCACCAGCGGTTTCCTTACATTTCCGATCACATTCTCACATTACCCGTGTCTCTGCCACTCGATATAGCCTACCTGCTTACTTTGACGATCTTTTTCTCCAAATGCGCCATATTTCCAAAAAAATGTGTGTGTTTGAAGAAAATTACGAGAAAGCAACGAAGCTCTATAATATAATCTCGCCATTAAAAAATTACTTTGTTTAAAAGCACAAACGCATCTAAATGTTTGGGCGTATAATATTTTAAATCGGTACTAACTGAATATTTTGTACTGGTTGGTATTAAAAATGATTATTCCTTTTTTAATGCTCGTTTTTAATATATCAATTTAATTCTGTAAAATGTTGTTTGTATTACAAATAAAAAATTTTATTAATTATTTTACGCTCAAATGAAGTCAAATTTTATGTCATTAATCATCATTGGTTCTACAATCAAATAATTGAAACAAATTAATTTGACATGAATGTATTATTTAAGTACAATAATTACAATTTATCAAATATGAACACTTTCCGACTACCTGTATTTTAGATGTGATATAGTTGAATTTTAGTAGTTATGTAAATTTGGTACTTTTGAATGAAAATTTAATTATTCACAATACAATTTTCATTACTGGTTCAAATATTATAGTTTCGTGCCGTCATATTATTTTAACATAGATTTTGTATAAATCGTGCGATATAATATGTAAACTTAACATAATTTTGGCTCAAGTCAAAATGAGGGTATAAAACCTTTTTTATTCAAATATAATCCTTACTTTTTATTAATATATGAAAACCATTGCGTTGCCACGAACAACAAATTGCAGAAATTTGAATTTTTAAAATACTGCCATCGACGCGACGTATATCAAATACTTTTTTATTCGGAAAAATATGTCGGCAAGTTCTTTTTCATATTTTAAATTTTCTTGTGCTCATAAAACCAAATTTCTTTTTGTCGAAGAACAACTTTTGGCATAAAGATAATAGTTTGAAATTATTAGCAAAGATTCTAACTGACACTTTAAATTGACTCCGGACAGATTCATTAGGTTTTATTAGCTCAAAAAACTATCTAATAAAGCGATGCTCTGGTATTACAAAGTCGTTAAAGCTTTTTATTTTTTCTATTTCTTTATTAAATGTTAGGACTTCAAGTTTCATTTAGCTAATAGCTTTTTCAACTTTGTCAACTAGAAAAGATTTTTTAATTAATCGCTTGTTTGTTTTATAATAAATTTTTTAAATGTTATTTTTCTTAATTCGAATTGAAAATTTTCCGATTTTCAACCGCGCTCGAAAAACTTTTAAATTTTTAATAAATATGATAGGTATAATATGACTAACCGACCATCTTGTTTACGCTTTCAGCTTACTTTCCTAATGGTGAATAATGTTCTGGCTTAATTCCAACTTTTAAGAAATTCATTTATTTAAATAAATACATAATCAAGTTTAATTAAATACAAAGAAGTACTTACACAACCTTGGCACCTTTATAAAAAATGTTTTTTCTTAAGGATGTTTTACAGTGCCATTTCATTATGAAAGTTGCACCTGTACCTAGAAGATGCTTCTCGTGATCTTCGAGAGCGACTAGCCTTTATATCCAGCTCCCGAGAGCTCGGTATATTTAATTAGTAGTAGAAACATTTAAATATAACCCATAGAGCAGGTAGAAAATTCAATTACTCATAAGAATATCGCACGAAATAAAAATTAGAGTTATCTAAGTTTTCAATTTCCACAAGTAGGTTTCTATGAGTAAATCATAATAATCACTTAAATTTGTACTTATTACAATCTGAAAATAAATGAATAAGCACGAGAGCTCAATATAGCACTAGACAGCGCTCTTAAATATGATCCTTGTCAAGACAAGTGTTTTATAATAACAATTTTTTTCTTTCTTTTGGAAAGCCCACTATCTCTAAAATAAATGTTTTGTGTAAGTCGCCTATGATCTTTTGTGTAATTTTCATTTATTTCAGATTAGAAAAGAAATTGATTGCTCACATTTATCATCATTCTTTGCAGTTCTTTTAAAGTAAATTGTTTTATTTTTATGACACATAAACTTGAAGAGATAAAATATAAGCTTCCACTATTACCAACATCACCAATGTTTAGATTACCCAAGTATAATCGTAATGCTGAGTCATAAACTGTATAGTATTTTGATAACACAGTGGTGGAAAACTTAAAACTTTTGTACATTATTTATTAAATTTTTAAATCTTTTATTACTTTAATTTTTTAATTTTGTTGCATTGATAATACATAAAGTTTTAAAGTTCCTTCCGATTAAAATGAAAAATGAAACAATTTAATTTTTCAAGACTTATAAGAATTAAACATTTATTTTGATCAGACTGTATTTTATAAAGATGTGCAAAATTAAATCACATAGATACTTTATAATAATCAAACCACATATCATCTCCCTGAAATGACTTCTTAAATTTCACATGCAATTCTCACAGTAGATTTAGTAAGATTTTTTTTAATTTTCCTTTGCAATGTAGAAAACATTGTCTCTTTTATTTTTGTAAACTTTTTCAACGACTCCATTGTAATAAATAAACATGTAATATCGAGGGATACATCATGATGTAAATCCTTATTGTTTGAAAACAAAACACATAAATTAATTATCCCTGGAAAGGGAAACCCTTCAATTCATCGAACTGCATCTTTTGCTCTAGATCATGAAACTTTTGGAAAGTCGTTAGAGCATAAAGTTCGTTGCTGCAACAAATTTTAAATATAGAAGTAACAATCCAATTCGCTACTTAGACTAATCATGCGGATATATTCTCGAGTTTCCACATGATTGAACTCGTCTCGAACTGAACACGCGAAATTTTAGTTTGAATATCTCACGAGTCTTGATTATTGAAAATTATAATTAAATAATATATAAAACTCGAACTCAAGAAACTTTTTGGCGAGCCCCCAAAACCATTTTGTCCCCAAATATGCTGCTAACGCACCAAATAGTTAGAGATACTTTTTGTAATAAATTGGGTGCTTTCAAATTTTTTACGGCCATATTTTCATTAGATTTAACAGTTTCGATAACTTTTTGTATGGTAGTAATAAAATTATTTTAAAACTATACATAGGGTAATAACGAAGTTGTATTATTTACAGAGAGGGAGCACTTCAAGATGCTTTTAATGATATCATAAAATTAGGTGCTTTTATTCAGATGTGAATTTTAATAGTTTTTAAGCTTTCTCGTTTTAATTAGATAATAAAAATCTTAAGGAGTTTTATATTTACTCCTATAAAAGCTTTTATCCAAAAAGAAATTAAAGATCTTTTCGCAATTTTCCATATGGCAATGTGGATGGCCGAGGTCAAAATTAATACTAACAAGAAATTTAATCTAAAATACACAAAGTTTTACAAATAAAATATACCAAAAATTGTTTCGCGATTACTTAGTTTACCGTTAGTTAATATTCTAAGTCTGTCAGTCTGTCTAAAGTTTCTTAACTCTGCCGAACTCGTCATATTTGTTGTATTTCTCTATTTTTATTCTCAAGTTTTCTCTCCATTGAATTTTCTTCCATATTGTATGTTGTTTGATTTACTACTATCGAATTAATTTTTGTTTAGATTAGCAAAAACAAATGACCAATCACACTTATGATTTCATAAAGAAGATTTGATTCGTTATAGTTAATCAGTGATTAAATTGTAACTATCATTTCTAAAACCGGCCATTAGATTAAAATTATTTTGATTTTAAGATAAAGAATTGGTTTACAATGAACCAATTAAAGATCTTCTTTACAAATATTATTTTTAAATAATATTCTTTGAGTTGGTGGGATAGCAGGACGCCTTGTCGCCCTCTCCATGTCGGCCGCCACTGGCAGTGTGCTTATGTTTATGAATGGAACCATGTAAACACATAAATTTTTAATATTACAAGTTTCCAGAAGCACCTAGTTATTCTATCTTCATATTTTCATTTTACATAAAACCTTTTTATAGCTTACGAGCTACAATTTACAATTATTATAAGTAGCTAACGCCCCTCTTGTGCTATAAAAAGTACAAACAGGTATGCAATCATTGGTAATTTTTCGAGTTCAGTTCAGTTGAAAAAGTTCCCAAAAATAAGAAACATATCGATTTCTGATTAAATTATTAATCAAAAAAGAAGAAGAAAACTGACGGAGTGTAAATTGAAATTTATCGTAGAATATTCGTTCTAAATTCTACAATTAGTGACGTTTCTAATCGCTATTTGAAATTAGTATGCAAATATGCTATTGAGGTTATTAGAATAGGGTAGATCACCAATCCCCAAAGGATAACAGAATTCTTAAGATTCTTAGAAGACCATCAATTTCTTGTCCATAAAGTGCTTGTTATTCAAGATCATAATTAAAAAAAAATTTAAGCAATAATTTAAAAAATAGCTTAATACTTAAAAATTTAAAGCAGCTTTTAAACTGCCGAAACTACGTGGCTAGCATTGTCGTAGCTAACCTACTGCCCAACTGTAATCTTATTAAATTCTTTTTAACTCTCACATTTTTAATTGCACGTTGTTAAAGTTACTAACCTGCAGGGATAAAACAATCCCACCCTGAAATTGGAAAACTGAAAATAGAAAGCTTATTGATTTAAGAAACCTGATGGATTCGAAACATACGATAAAAACTAAAGGAAGGCAGTTCCTAAATAATCCTTAGCATGAATTTAAGGATGTTATGTAGGTCGTTCCAAAATTAACAACTCTGAAAACTTTTAGTATCTATTCGAAAGATTATTTGACCATAAATTTCACTGTAAAATTTTGATTTGTTTCGCTTTTAGTAAACCACTAAATGTCATTGTATACTGCAATAATTCAAATATCTTTTTTATTTTTAAAGCAAATTACGAAATCAAAAATTGCTTTCATACTTAATTTCTAGTAATACTCCAATTACCATGATGGCTTAGATTCGAAAGGTCAAAATCCAGGTAATTAATGTAATTAATAGTTTATACCAACAAAGCTCTCAATCAATATAAGTAAAAAGTGGGTCAAATGCACGACTGGTGATTGGAATTTTGTTGCATTTAACTCGGACTTGAATTTCTATTACGGGAATGATCCAGAGAGGAAAACATGTTAGAAAATCTCCATGTTTTCCGATAACCCAAATAAAATGATAGTAATTCTTGCAAAGTATGAAAATTAGCGATTTTTTTGTAAATTCACCTTTATTTATTAGCTTGTTTCATTAGTCACTGCTTTATTGGTATATGGTTAATTATTTGAAAAATTGAAATGGTAAATAAACCACCGGATATGTGCCAATCAGATAAAATGTTCATTTATTTGTCAGTGGCCTTTAAAACGTCATATCTAATAATTCAGGGTGATGATTTGTAGTGCTCGTTCGGCTCACATTAATTAAAGTTTTGCGCAATTGTTGCCTAGCTTATTTGCATCATATTTTAGTTAAAAATGAAAATTTTAACATTATACATTGCAGTGCGAAGAATTTTTAATTTCGTGTCATGATAAAATATGTATATTGTTTGAAATTATTAAAATGGATTTAACTAGTGCAATAATTCACAAAATGCAAGAGAAACAGAAATTGCTGTTCATTGGCTGATCCCTGAATATTTACCTACATTTTACTAAGCCCAGCTCCATTTCACATTCTACGACATTTTAACTCTCATAAATTTAACTGCAAAGTCTGCATAGAAGCATTGTATATTTGGGCCGTTCCTTAGCGCAGATTTATCGGCGTTGTGCGACGCCCAAGCCTCTAGCGTCGCAACTGCTTTCGTCTCCTCTTCATCTCGTTAGTGCTACATCACTTCTTAAACCATTACTCCACTCAGACGCCGCTTCCTTCCTTCCTGCTTTCTCTTTTTGCATCCCCTTTCTTTACGCACTCACGACAGGTTAACAAATGCATGCATAGGTTTAAAACGGGGGAAAATTCGTTACTAATTGTTTTACAACAAAGGTGACCTCCTTAAACGGCCACTTTAGTTTAAACTCGCTTATCACCGAAAAGGTACAAATAAAAACACTGAGAAAATAAAAATTTTAGGGAAAACTTGGAATCTAATAAAGGAAACCTTTAACGTACATCAAAAAATTTACGTAGTGAAAGTTAATGCTATTTCAAAATTTGTTGACAATATTCCGCAGCCATAAAGTTTTGAGAACACAGAAGCACTGCATACTGCATTTCATAACTTGAAATCGAGAAATCGTAAAATTTAAGTAAATATTATTTTTCGTACACTGAAAGTAACCGACTGACACGAAACTTCTTAATTTATTGTAACTACGACTGAACTTTTATAATTTCAAATCTACATGATAATACTCTATAAAATAAAAAAGTCTTTTTCATTTTTGCAACTTCTTAACCTAACGTTAAAATTTTTGAATTTTAACTGTAAGATAGTGAATTTATGGGTGCATGGTAGGATTACAAATATTTTGGAGAAAGATGATAAAAAATGAAAGGGGAGCAGAAAATGTTAATTATGTAAATGAAAATTTTGTTTAGTTTAACCACAGGTCGTTTGAAGTCGTGTGAACAATGCAAACTTTTACCACGTTTAATTAAAACGCTTTTTTTTATCTATAATTATACAGGGTGTCCCCGCACTCACTTTACATAACTTAGGTGGTGATAGAGAACACTTTTCTAAGAACAATATTTAACAAAAATTTTTTTCTAAATTCAAACCCTCAAGAGTTAGGCCTATTTAAAGCATTTTTTTTAATTTCCACCTTCACGTGGCCATAGCGCCGAAAATATTGATTTTGCCGTAAAAATGGTTTAGTTCTTTTTTAAAGAGCGTGAAATAATCTACAAACTAGATTTAACCCTTTTATTATCTAAAACAACGGCTTTCGAGTTATGAATTAAAGTAAGTTAAAAAATGTCGAAAAATTTGAGCTTTCTTTTTTTTTGGTTTTTTTCAAAACCCTGTATCTTTTAAACGAAACATTTTAGAAAAAATCTGACGCCCCATTCCGGATAGGAAATTTAACGGACTACAACTTTGGTCTAGTAAAAATTTTTGAAAAACCAATCCATTTCACAGAAAATCAGAAAATAACAAACAAGGCAGCTACAAAACATAAAATTTAATTCACAAAATTTTTATTTTTTTTGAAAAATTGTTTTATTAATTAATTTTAAATTATTACATTAATAAAGTAATTGTTGAAAATGACGATCCTCATTTTCAATACACAGTTGTGATTGTTTTAAAAGATGTTTGTCGAAACAAATCGAAAAAAGGCGATTTTTCGACACTTTTAATCGCAAAAATTCGAATTTTTGACACTTTTCACACTCACGGATTGACCAAAATTGGCCTCGTGATCGACCGGTCAATCCCTCGACCTTGTTGACCACCCCTGCTATAATGGATTTTTAAAAAAAGGGAAATTTTATAAATAATACTATAAAGCATATTTTAAAACGAACACGACTGTGTATTAAAAATGAGGGTGGTCATTTTCAACATTTACTTAAATAATCTAATAGTTTAAAATTAATTAATAAAATAATTTTTCAAAAAAAATAAAAATTTTGTGAATTAAATTTTATGTTTTGTAGCTGCCTCGTTTGTTATTTTCTGATTTTCTGTGAAATAGATTGGTTTCTCAAAAATTTTTACTAAACAAAAGTTGTAGTCCGTTAAATTTCCTATCCGGAATGGGGCGTCAGATTTTTTGTTAAATGATTCGTTTAAAAGATACAGGGTCTTGAAGAAAACCAGAAAAAAAGAAAGCTCAAATTTTTCGACATTTTTTAACTTACTTTAATTCATAACTCGAAAGCTATTGATTTTAGACAAGAAAAGGTTTGAATCTAGTTTGTAGATTATTTCATGCTCTTTAAAAAATTACTAAACCATTTTTACTGAAAAATCAATACTTTCGCGGCTATAGCCACGTGAAGGTGGAAATTAAAAAAAATGCTTTAAAGAGGCCTAACTTTCGAGGGTTTGAATTTAGAAAAAAATTTTTGTTAAAAATTTTTCTTAGAAAAGTGTCCTCTATCACCACCTAAGTTATGTAAAGTGAGTGCGGGGACACCCTGTATAATATGATAGTCTACAATCTCAAATAACTCTGTTTAATTATAATCAATAAAATTTGTCAAGGAGCAAATATCGGCTTAAGTTCAAAGGACATGTAACGATAAAAGGTGAAACAAAAATTAATGTAGAAAATCAAAAGAAAAATTTACCTTAGAAGTAGTGGTAAAATTATGTTTTAAAGGCTAAACTCTTCAAATTAGAGAGACCATGGAGAATTGTTCGCATATTATATCTACAAGTATTTGTTCCATTATCATGATTAGGGCTTCAACAGTTACAATTTCTCAAAGCAAATTTGCCTATTTAGCCAACAACCGAAATTTTTTTGTTATTGTTATGTCAAGTCATGTTGTCATCCGCATTAGAAATTTATGATATTTTGTGTTAATAATATACATAGGATATTCACTTCGGCTCTCGGGACTTGAACATGTAAAATCATACTTTCGTTATTTTCTGCTTTCTTAATTATTTTAAGCAAAAACCTTCACTTCCCACGCAATTTATTGCAGACATGTAAAAATTACTTCTAGGTCTTGCTAAAGGGTCTGACCGGTTAAGCATGTTAAAAATGCCTTTTTTGAATTTGATGGTGGGAATTTTTTACAAAGTATGTTATGTAAAAAGACAGTGTTGTGCAAAATTTCAGCTTTCTAATTTAATTCCTGTGGACTTTAGGGGGAAAAAACCACTTTTTTACATTTCTTAATTTTTTTGGTACTAAAAGATATCCGAAAAATTTCAAAAAATTCAGAAAAATCAAAAATCATATAAGAAATATGAAGACAATTTTTTGGAATTCCTTCACTATTAAATTCCACGAAATAAGAATTGATCAAGTTTTAAAAAAATTATTTGACCATGTTAGAATTTTCGTACTATTCTAAAAAAAAATTGACATAATTCTGCTTTAAAATACCTACAATTTAAAAAAAAAATCATCTCGAAATTCCGCCGACAACACCATCAAAAATGCAAAATTCAATTCAAAGTTGTGACGTCGCGTCGCACTACACTGTCGTCGAGTCGATTACACTGCAAGCTATCAGAATCCTATAATTTATCGCAATTTCTTCAATAACTTCAATTATGCCTGCTTTTCAACGTGGTTTTATGATTTGAAACGGCATCTTGTTATTTCTAGATGATTTCATCGATGACAAAAAATATCCGCATTAACCGGGCTAATACCGGGTCCTTTTAACAGGACACCTCACAAAGTACCTAATAACTTCTTTATTTGCAATTTTTTGGCAGATGGCGTGTATAATAATCGATAATAGTATTTTATTGATTTAATTGATTCAATAAAAGATTAAAATTCAAGAAAATTTTTATTTAAACTTAAAACTAACTAAACTTATAAATAAAATTATTTATTTAAGTTAATAATATGTACAATAAAATGAAATTAAAAAGAAAATGTTTTGGGAAAAATAATATCTTACAATTAGCAGGCAACAGTCATTGCATAGATTTTTATAATAATTAAGTAAATTAATAAAATAATAAATTAAATAAAAATACACATTAATCTTCTTCACTGTCACTGTTAATTACTGCATTTACTTCTTCCACATCGAAAAGTGCTGTGAGAATCGCGGCTGGTCTTATAATCCTGGATAAATATCGAGCATTTGCCAAATAATAAATCACTGCTGCGATGTGCGAGCAGCATCCGATAGTGCGTCTACCGTTTGGACAATCACAAACATAACGCCGGATTCCTGAAGGACCTTGTGAATTCCGAGTATAGTCAATGTAGCATTTATATGTCTTGCTGTTCACATGTCGTGATCTCACGAGAAACTGAATGATTGAATTCGGTAGAATTTGGTAGCAATCCTTCGATATTATCGATTCTTTTAGATAAATCTTTTAATTTTTTGTTTTTAAAGATATTTGTCTCGATTTTGAGACGAAATAATGATGGGTCTTTTGATGGGTATTTTGCACAATACAAAGTTTAAAAAACAAAACACAAAAATACACAAAAGATTCAAAACACTTGTAACATAATCAACACAAAGAAAGAGAATGACGTACAACACCAGATGACCACGATAGTGGAAGGGAGGTTTTTCCTTTTTTCGTTCTTTGCTGTGATTATTACTTACTTGTGATTATAATAACAACAATCAGCATTTATTTATAATTTTTTCTTCTTTGATGATATACAACATATTTTTTAATTTAAAACATATTTAATAAAAATATTATGTACTATAAATTAATTAAATGATTTGTGAAGAGATATTGGATTTCTATGAAGCACAAGAGAACTATAGTTTATTTATAAATCTTGGAAATCAGAAATAATGCAATACACTGAACCTACTATGTTCTTAAAAATAACAGACAAAATTAAAGTTATTGAAGAAATTGCGATAAATTATAGGATTCTGATAGCTTGCAGTGTAATCGACTCGACGACAGTGTAGTGCGACGCGACGTCACAACTTTGAATTGAATTTTGCATTTTTGATGGTGTTGTCGGCGGAATTTCGAGATGATTTTTTTTTTAAATTGTAGGTATTTTAAAGCAGAATTATGTCAATTTTTTTTTAGAATAGTACGAAAATTCTAACATGGTCAAATAATTTTTTTAAAACTTGATCAATTCTTATTTCGTGGAATTTAATAGTGAAGGAATTCCAAAAAATTGTCTTCATATTTCTTATATGATTTTTGATTTTTCTGAATTTTTTGAAATTTTTCGGATATCTTTTACTACCAAAAAAATTAAGAAATGTAAAAAAGTGGTTTTTCCCCCTAAAGTCCACAGGAATTAAATTAGAAAGCTGAAATTTTGCACAACACTGTCTTTTTACATAACATACTTTGTAAAAAATTCCCACCATCAAATTCAAAAAAGGCATTTTTAACATGCTTAACCGGTCAGACCCTTTAGTAATAATATTTATCCAATTTTTCCAACTGTATAAATTGCCAAGGACTCAAGAAGGATGCAGGAACTGTCTCCTCGGCGTTTGAGGCTCGCATTAAGGACTTGAAATAATGTCACACCTTTAAGTTAACATAATCCGAAAAAGGGAAATTCAAATTTTTATTTAAAAAAATTTATTTCTGGCAGCTGTAAATAATTAAAATCGTCAATAAAGACACAAAGCTTAATTCATTTCCGGATAAGCTTAAAATACTTTTATTAAATAATATGAAAAAAAGTATGACGTTTGATTAAAATGTCAAAATAAATTAATATTTTAATATTAAAATTTATGAATAATTCAGAAAATAATGTAATCTCATTTATTTTCTTATTTATATTGTGAAACTTCTTTTCAGGTTTATTTTCTTTTTATTTTTGTGAATGCTTAGCAGCGGGTGTGAAGTGTACAAACATTAATCAGATTTTGTTGTTTATGTTTCCTTGTAAAAATTTTCTTTTGTACTACCAACTAGGATCTACCCTTGTAATAATTTATTCTAAAAGTTTCAGTAAGACATCAAGTGCTGAAAGTTTGTGATTGTTAACATGTCTAAGCTATTAAACAAGCGAACGGTTCTTTATCTGAATTGCAACAACTATTTAACCATTAGCGTTATAAATGATGGTAATTTATTAAGTAATTAACTAAAAAATGAAAACTTTTATATTTTATTAGTGTAATTTCTTGAACCGGGGAGGCCGATTCGACGTCGGCGCCGACCGACGCGATGCCCTACTCGCCAGTAAGTTGTAGTTTTTCTGTACCTACTACTGCTTTCCTAAATATTTTCTTTAAATTTTCTCTTTGAATAACGAAAACATGAAATTTATAGTGACGAAAGGTTACAGATGTTTATTCTAAGGAAAAGCCATAAAGGGGCCAGAAGTGTTTCACAAATTATCGCCGAAGTGGCGGTATGTCGACGCTGTAGGCCAAACATATATCCGACATTTAAAGTTGGGGGATTTCCCCAAAACTGCAATAATCGTAAATTTAAAAGGTTTGCTACCTTTATTGCAGTTTGGAGTTTTCGGTAATCTCGCATAGAGCAATAAATGTCATTTCGCTGTCGGTTCTATTACTTCAATTCAAAAAGACGTAAGTTGGTTCCATAATTTTAGTCAAAAGTTTTGACGGACTTAAATGAATGCAAATGCGGCCAAGGCACAAGTTAACAATTATTTTAGACGCGCATTGCGTAATTCAACAATATGATGATACAGATTTATGGCCGACTTTCAACTTCCCCCTCTGACATTATCTTATTTACAAATGAAGCAGCAACTTGTGCAAACCAAAACTTTGACATTTAGATATATCTGAGCATAAAGATTGTTTAACATAATCCTTCATAAGACACGAAACTACAACGGGGTTAACACGCGCATCCTGACATTCGACAGGAAATTTAGAATCTTGACAAGTATTAATCGTTCTTAGCTTTCAATACCTAAAAGATAATTTATAAAATTCATAAACAAGCATTAAAAATAAATTGTTGTTTGTTTCTGTTTTAACAAACGGCAATATATCATGAATACGGCGACATTTATTTACCCAACAACGCAATGGATTAAAAATTTCAATATTAAAATATTGCAGTATTTTATAAGTAAATTGTGTGTATATTTTACTACATTTCCTTCTTATTCACCCCTTAATTTTTCAATATCCATGATAATATATTTTAAAGCAGGAATTCTTTTCAAACGCTTTATATTTTTTAATTCCTTGATTTGTTTTGCAAATAAAGGCACCATCTACTCGCGAGGTTTCCACAGAAATAAGATTCTGCTGTTCTATTGGTTTGACAGTTTTCTGTTATGGCAGCAACTATGTTATTAAAATTTTTTTAATTCCCAAATAGTTCGTCGGTAATATTCAAATCGTATAAACAAATTGCTATCCTACATATTTGTATGGCTTCATAAATCCCAGGTTGGAAGAAAAAATAGCAACCTACTATAGCAAAGCATGTTTAAAACATGCACGCAGTAGAATTTTATGTTTCTTTTAGACTTTTATGTCCCATAGTAACGGACTTTTATCCTGATTTATTTGAGTACCTGTTTTATTTTAATTCACTTTCCTTTATTATTTTTTCACCTAAAAATATACGGTTACCAGTAAATCTTAATTATGTTTATTACGTCTTACATTTGATTAATTAAACTCTAATTGGTTTATACTCTTAAAAGTAATCTGAGAAAAGAAACTAAATGAGAAAAGAAAATCTTGTGAGAACACTCTTTTCTTGGACTAGTCTTAATTTTAGGTTTTAAGAGAACATTTTTGAAATATTACCATTTCTTAATCAGTTTTTATATAATAACCTGCGCAAGATGTTCAACTCTTCAAGTTTCGTAAAAGAATTTTAAGGCTAAATAATGCAATAGAATCAAACTGAATGTTGGTTATCCTTATCTAAAACTAAAGGGGAAAAAAAAGGTGAATACAATAGCAATTAACAAGATATTAGTTGATTAATTTAACTGGTAACTACTTTTTGTACTAACAAAAGTGATAAAGCGTCTACACATCAAACGTTGTTAATTAGAATGACAGCTAAATTGCCATTCTGTAATTATAATCTAGGCATATATATTTTACCTTTGGTGTTGATGTCTAACAGTTACCTACTCAACAAACTCAGCATCGAGTGATTAATAATAATATACGTGAACTAATGATTATGATATTAGTTACTATGGCAGTATATCTAGGCCTGGAAGGTGTTCGTACCCTATGATTTGATAATTACACAAAAATTAGAGAAGACAATTTTTAATTTTGTAACATTTATATTTTGTATAAATTTAACTTTGTATTGGAAACAAACGAAATAAGCTGTTTAAATTTAGTTAAAGGACTTTTTAACCCCCCCCCTTCCACTTCGTCAGAGTTGATCCCAACTTTTGGTTTCCCTCAGGAACGTCAGATGGTCACAAATGAAAGCCAAATAAAATTTTGTACATAATATGAAAGAAAATATTCGAGCATAATTTTCTTGCAAATTTCAAAAGTGGGATTTCATGCGGACTTCAGACGCGCATGAAATGAATGGATTAACGAGATTCAGCGGAAAACTTACAGGATAAAGACGTAAATAGTCTCAATCGTTTGTACTTTGTTTGTACCTGTTTGTGCAAGTTTTATTTTCGTTTGTACCCAAATAGTTTTCGAGATAATTCAATTTTAAATTGGGGGGGGGGGGCTGGAGACATGCTTTTTTGACATTCGAATTTCTTTTGAACATATTTTATTTAACAGACTGGGGATTTGGTAATTAATTGCTTTCATAAGAAAATTATTAAAATTTGTTTATTAGAAACATGGATAATAATAAAAAGATTACTCGATTTTAACAATATTTATTAATAAAATGAATACAAAAATTATATGTGTGTTATGTCTTATGTACATTTGAAATTTGAACCAACAACCACACCGGCGACCGACGCGCGACGTCAGTCCCAAAAAACAATCAAAAAACAAAAGGTTTTTTACAAGTGCCCCCCCCCCACACCGAAATGAAATCCTGGCTACGGGCCTGACCGACGTGCAAGATTTTGATACTGAAATTTACAACAAAATTAAAAAATTTAAATTAATTTATTTTAATTATAATTAAAATAAAATTAAAAACATAAAAGCTTAGACAAGATTACATTTACATTGGTGATTATAACGAAATATCAGGAACCCACGATTTCTTCATATAATATGATCGGTTGTTGCGGAACCGCAGTTTGATCTGGCATGTTTACCGAGGTGCCTATAGTCTATTTATTTATCGCATGCAGCATGCAGTGGATGTAAACAGTGATCAACGCGTGACATGCACGTGATTGCATTATGTTTATTGCACCTGTAATTGCGATTGGGTGTTTGCAAGGTCAAAATAGATGCGTCCCTGCGCAATGACAAACTCCTCCCCATAAATCACGTGCAAACTGCATGTATTTGGTATTCTTCACTGCATGCGATAAATAAATAGACTATAGCCTCCCTGGAGGAAACGCCACGAAGCCATTATCATATTGATCCAGCTCATGAGTACACCACGGAGAAAAAATTCCACGGGGAGACGAAAATCTTTTAATTAATCCATGTGATATTTATGGAGTGGTTAAGACATTGGGAGCAGGGCTGGAGAAAGTTTTCACAAATTGGGGGTGTGTCTGCACTGAGTGAGAGTTTGTAAAGTGTTTATAAAGATATTGCTTTAGGCCGCACGCAAGTTCCATAGATCGGGCCGCACTAGCCCCCCTCCCAACTTAAAATTGAATTATCTCGAAAACTATTTCGGTAAAAAAGAAAATAAAACTTGCACAAACAGGTACAAGCGAAGTACAAACGATTGAGACTATTTACGTCTTTATCCTGTAAGTTTTCCGCAGAATCTCGTTAATCCATTCATGCGCGTCAATGTCCGTTATGTTACGACGACGTGGTAATACGTGTTACCGAAAATCTCGATTATTTCAAAAACTATTTGGGTACAAACGAAAAAAATGTTTGCACAAACAGGCACAAACGATTGAGACTATTTTGGAGTCAAAATTCGAAATGGGGGGGGGGGCTAGCATGTCTCCAGCCCCTCCCCCCAGCTTATTTTTGAAATATCTCGAAAACTATTTGGGTAAAAACGAAAAAAATGTTTGCACAAACAGACACAAACGAAACACAAACGATTGAGAATATTTTTGGAGTCAAAATTCGAAATGGGGGGGGGGCTGGAGACATACACCTGGCATGGTGGACCTCTTAGCAAATATTTCATCGGTTAATCATTTTGGAAGTATACATTTTTAAAATAATATAAAGAAGGTCCTTAAAACTGTTTAAATTTTTTTGTCAAGTCATCTAACCTTAAAAGAGTTAAAATTATTGTGTTTGCAAACAAACTCTTTAAATTATATGATCCTCTTCAAGTTTTATAAAAGCAGTGTAATATCAATTATTTATTATAGCTTTAAACGTCAGTTCAATAAAAAATTGTTTTGTTTAGGTATTTCAATCGATGGTTAACTTACATAAATTGGTAACCTTTTTTTTTCTAGTAGTTAACCTATAGTTAAAACATTTTCACAATTTCAGCTTACATTTGTTTCAAAAATTGTAGCTTGCGGTGATATCCGCTCTGCTAATTACATAATCCAAATTTGCTTAAATAAACTCATTTCATTTACTTTAAATTACAAAATTTTAACTCAAGTATTAACTCTACCATCTTCATTTTATATTTGAAATTCAAATATTTTAGCGTTGAGTTAAGTTTTGTCAAAATTGCATCACATCTTGCTTCGAAAAATTTACAAAGATTAAAACGTTATTAATAATTTTGTAAACGGAAAACGTGACTTTTATTGGTCCTTCCTTATTTCGATTTCCTTTTTTGTTGTAAATTACTTCTTCAATAGGATAAGTAAAATAAAAGTCGTCTTAACCTAATTCTAAGATTAGAACAGTAAGACTACTCCAAAAAATAATCATTTTTGTATACAAATCTACAAAATAAGAACAAAAAGCTTTTCTTTGTAGTTCTCAGATAATCTGGTGATTCTTTTTTTGATTTTTAGTTCCAATTTTAATAACTCAAATAAATCAAATCGAAGGTGCATGTCCCCAGCCCCCCCCATTTCGATTTTTGACTCCAAAATAGTCTCAATCGTTTGTGCTTCGTTTGTGCCTGTTTGTGCAAACATTTTTTTCGTTTGTACCCAAATAGTTTTCGAGATATTTCAAAAATAAGCTGGGGGGGGCTGGAGACATGCTAGCCCCCCCCATTTCGAATTTTGACTCCAAAATAGTCTCAATCGTTTGTGCTTCGTTTGTGCCTGTTTGTGCAAACATTTTTTTCGTTTGTACCCAAACAGTTTTCGAGATAATTCAATTTTAAGTTGGGGGGGGCTGGGGACATGCTTTTTTAAAATTCGAATTTCGGATTCATAATAGTCTCAATCGATAGCACTTCGTTTGTGCTTGTTTGTGCAAACATTTTTTTCGTTTGTACCCAAATAGTTTTTGAAATATTCAAGATTTTCGGTAACACGTTGTAACATAACGGACATGGACGCGCTGAATGCTTTAACGAGATTCTGCGAAAAACTTGCAGCATGAAGACCAAAATAGTCTCAATCGATAGCACTTCGTTTGTGCCTGTTTGTGCAAGTTTTATTTTCGTTTGTACCCAAATAGTTTTTGCAATATTCGAGATTTTCGGTAACATAGGTGCATGTCCCCAGCCCCCCCCATTTCGATTTTTGACTCCAAAATAGTCTCAATCGTTTGTGCTTCGTTTGTGCCTGTTTGTGCAAACATTTTTTTCGTTTGTACCCAAACAGTTTTTGAGAATTTTAAGGAAAACATAAAGGACATGGACGCACGTGCATGAATGGATTAACGAGATTCTGGGAAAAACTTGAAGCATGAAGACCAAAATAGTCTCAATCGATAGCACTTCGTTTGTGCCTGTATGTGCAAGTTTTATTTTCGTTTGTACCCAAATAGTTTTTGCAATATTCGAGATTTTCGGTAACATCGCACGTGCTAACATAAACAGTTATTTTAGAATTTCGGATTCAAAATAGTCTCAATCGATAGCACTTCGTTTGTGCCTGTTTGTGCAAACGTTTTTTTCGTTTGTACCCAAATAGTTTTTGAAATATTCGAGATTTTCGGTAACGTCGCACGTGCTACCATAAACAGTTATTTTAGAATTTCGGATTCAAAATAGTCTCAATCGATTGTACTTAGTTGGTACCTGTTTGTGCAAACATTTTTTTCGTTTGTACCCGAACACTTTTTGAGAATTTAAACGAAAACATAAAAACATTGACGCGCATGAATGGATTAACGAGATTCTGCGAAAAACTTACAGCATGAAGACCAAAATTGTCTCAATCGTTTGTGCTTCGTTTGGGCCTGTTTGTGCAAGTCGTATTTTCGTTTGTACCCAAATAGTTTTCGAGATAATTCAATTTTAAATTGGGGGGGGGGGGGCTGGAGACATGCATTTTTGACATTCGAATTTTTTTTGAACATATTTTTTTTAACAGACTAAGGATTTTGATAATTGCTTTCATAAGAAAATTATTAAGATTCGTTTATTAGAAAAATGGATAATAATAAAAAGATTACTCGATTTTAACAATATTTATTAATAAAATGAATACAAAAATTATATGTGTTATGTACATTTGAAATTTGAACTAAAATTATTTCTTACATTTTTTTAATTTTGATTTGTTGCGAAAAATTTTGTTAATCGACATTTAGTTACAGTTGCACTATTCGAGTAAAACACAATTCAACACATTTAAAAATATGTTTTCGATAAGTGACAAAATAGTTCATGAATTTTGAATCCAAAATAGGCTAGATTGTTTGTGCCTGTTTGTGTAAAAAAAAATATCTAAATAGTATTCGAGATAATCATAAAAAAAGTACAACCATACCGGCAACCGACGTCAGTCCCGTAGCCAGTGCCCCCCTCCCCCGAAATGTTGAAAAGACAAAGAAAATGGAAGGGAAACAACCGAAAATTTTACATTTTACAAAAGGTTTTTAACAAGTGCCCCCCCCCCCCCGAAATGAAATCCTGGCTACGGGTCTGACCGACGTGCAAGATTTTGATACCAAAATTAAAAAATTTAAATTAATTTATTTATAAAATTTATTTATTTATTTATTTTTAATCGTGTAATCTTTTTATTATTATCCATTTTTCTAATAAACAAATTTTTAAAATTTTCTTATGAAAGCAATTTGCAAAATGCCCAGTCTGTTAAAAAAAATATGTTCGAAAAAAATTCGAATTACAAAAAAAACAAGTCCCCCCCCCCCAACTTAAAATTGAATTATCTCGAAAACTATTTGGGTACAAACGACAATAAAACTTGCACAAACAGGTACAAACAAAGTAAAAAGGATTGAAACTATTTTGAATCCGAAATTCGAATTTCAAAAAAGCATTTCTCCAGCCCCCCCCCCCAGGCTTAAAATTCATATTTAAATAATACCTATGAAACTTCTTTTAATAATTTAAATTTTTATGACCTGACGTTTCATAGTGTTCTGACTTTTTTTTATTAATTAATATTTTTGCATAACAATTATCAATTTCTTGTATAACGAAAATAATGTTTGCACAAACGAAGTACAAACAATTCAGACAGGGCCGTAGCTAGACATTGGTCATGGGGGGTGGTTCCTCCGAAAAAAAAGTTTCTTCTAACCCCCCCCCCCCGTATCTACGGAGCTGAATTCAGACTATATTGAATCCGAAATTCGAATATCTAAAAATCATGTCTGCAGCCCCCCCCCCAACTTAAAATTGAATTATTTGGAAAACTATTTGGGCACAAACGAAGCACAAACGATTGAGACAATTTTGGTCTTCATGCTGTAAGTTTTTCGCAGAATCTCGTTAATCCATTCATGCGCGTCAATGTTTTTATGTTTTCGTTTAAATTCTCAAAAAGTGTTCGGGTACAAACGAAAAAAATGTTTGCACAAACAGGTACCAACTAAGTACAATCGATTGAGACTATTTTGAATCCGAAATTCTAAAATAACTGTTTATGGTAGCACGTGCGACGTTACCGAAAATCTCGAATATTTCAAAAACTATTTGGGTACAAACGAAAAAAACGTTTGCACAAACAGGCACAAACGAAGTGCTATCGATTGAGACTATTTTGAATCCGAAATTCTAAAATAACTGTTTATGTTAGCACGTGCGATGTTACCGAAAATCTCGAATATTGCAAAAACTATTTGGGTACAAACGAAAATAAAACTTGCACAAACAGGCACAATAGAAGTGCTATCGATTGAGACTATTTTGGTCTTCATGCTTCAAGTTTTTCCCAGAATCTCGTTAATCCATTCATGCACGTGCGTCCATGTCCTTTATGTTTTCCTTAAAATTCTCAAAAACTGTTTGGGTACAAACAAAAAAAATGTTTGCACAAACAGGCACAAACGAAGTGCTGTCGATTGAGACTATTTTGAATCCGAAATTCTAAAATAACTGTTTATGTTAGCACGTGCGATGTTACCGAAAATCTCGAATATTGCAAAAACTATTTGGGTACAAACGAAAATAAAACTTGCACAAACAGGCACAAACGAAGTGATATCGATTGAGACTATTTTGGTCTTCATGCTTCAAGTTTTTCCCAGAATCTCGTTAATCCATTCATGCACGTGCGTCCATGTCCTTTATGTTTTCCTTAAAATTCTCAAAAACTGTTTGGGTACAAACAAAAAAAATGTTTGCACAAACAGGCACAAACGAAGCACAAACGATTGAGACTATTTTGGAGTCAAAAATCGAAATGGGGGGGGCTGGGGACATGCACCTATGTTACCGAAAATCTCGAATATTGCAAAAACTATTTGGGTACAAACGAAAATAAAACTTGCACAAACAGGCACAAACGAAGTGCTATCGATTGAGACTATTTTGGTCTTCATGCTGCAAGTTTTTCGCAGAATCTCGTTAAAGCATTCAGCGCGTCCATGTCCGTTATGTTACAACGTGTTACCGAAAATCTTGAATATTTCAAAAACTATTTGGGTACAAACGAAAAAAATGTTTGCACAAACAAGCACAAACGAAGTGCTATCGATTGAGACTATTATGAATCCGAAATTCGAATTTTAAAAAAGCATGTCCCCAGCCCCCCCCAACTTAAAATTGAATTATCTCGAAAACTATTTGGGTACAAACGAAAAAAATGTTTGCACAAACAGGCACAAACGAAGCACAAACGATTGAGACTATTTTGGAGTCAAAATTCGAAATGGGGGGGGCTAGCATGTCTCCAGCCCCCCCCCAGCTTATTTTTGAAATATCTCGAAAACTATTTGGGTACAAACGAAAAAATTGTTTGCACAAACAGGCACAAACGAAGCACAAACGATTGAGACTATTTTGGAGTCAAAAATCGAAATGGGGGGGGCTGGGGACATGCACCTTCAAATCGAGGGTCTTCGCGACCCGAGTTTCCAATGGGGTACAAAAGTTACACAATATTGGTGCCCTAATTCGATAATATGCAAGATATTAAAAAAAAAAAAACTAAAGCAGGGATCTTCAATGAACTAAATAGTTAAAATCATTTTTATAACTTTCGGACTGCTCGAAACCATTAAATTTAAATATATTCCGTAAGAGACTTTTTTGTAGAAAATTTAAATACCTATACAAAATTATTCCTATACAAAGTATTGTTATTTCTTACCCTTGTCGCAGAATTTTCAATGTCAAGTTAACGGAGTCAGTTTTTTGGAACTGAACAACAAAATCTGTAAAGAAAACTTTTAACTTTTCCACTGACTACTTCTGCGTAAAAATTGAAATTTACTTTAAATTTAACTTGGATAAAAGCTATTCAACCACACTTTTGCAGACTGTTACCATTACCACCTATAGCAGCCGACTCTCCTTGTTAGGTATAGAAATTAACAAACTGCTTGTTTTCTTTCATTTCATCAATGTTATTTCATTTCCTCGTGATTTAATGAAAATTCCCTGGAAACCATTTATCTTAAATTTTCAGCCAGTTTTAAATTTCATTTAGTTTTCATAATTTTGACGTAGGCATCGATTTTGTTTATCTCGCATTTTGATTAGAGTTTTGTGCTTCTTCAACTAATGGCGCGGAAAGCCTGAGAATCGTTTGAACAAGAAGATTTAAAAATCATCAAGCATATTTACAACCATCTCTTTGGAATCACTGTCAGGATAAACTTTTAGACATGAAATGTAACAATGAAATGCAAGTCAGCGTTCGCGAACACTGCAAGAAGTTCTAGTTGAAAAATTAATGTTAAAATAATATTTCTTTTTATTGTTACCGGAATTTTATACCTAGAAAATTGGAAAATGTCGATTATTTCAAAAACCGTAAGAGATATCGCAAAAATAATGGCCTACAATATCAATTAATTTTAGTAAAATTTAAAAGAAAGTGGAAGCTGCTTTTCAAATAATTAGTTTTGATTTAACAAACGAATTGTATTTAAGCTTAACAGAAAAACACTTAATCACTGCATTACGGACCAATCATCGATAAAGTCTAACAAATGACCGATGCTATACATACATCTATCTTACTCTAATCCTTCGATCCGCAGCTATACAGAATTTCTGTAACTGGTTGACAAGTCCTTATCAAAAACGCAATTGAAAACGATTAAGGCCAAATTTATAAGGTTTAAAATAATTCTCCTTTAGAAGTTATCTACGAAAATATAAATTGTTTTTGTCGTAAACCAATTTTCACCTGCATGACTTATTCTGGCAAGTAGGTATAAATAATTGATTTGGTGTTATTATTTTAATGAATCCTTTAAATATATTCTGTTATGAAAGGCACAAAAGTAAATAATGTAACTCATTTATACGCTAATTTAAATTTTGAAATGAATCTTCTGTTTTCTTATTCCGATGAAAACAAATTTGAATGAAACTAATTATGTGTATGTGTTGCTATTGTGTTAATATAAAATAAAGCTCGACATTAATAATTTTGTTTTTGTTGTAGGTTATTCTTCAAGATACGAAGTAGTCCAAACAAAAATTAACAATAAATAATACTAAATAAAGTGAATTTATTATAAACATAATGTGGAGTAAAAAGAGGGCATAGTAAGCGAAGACTTACAGAAACACGTCGACTTAGTATACAACAGGGAATTTTGTTTGGATAAGTTTCAGCTTCACAACCACTGAACTGTAGTTTACTCCAACTGATTCTCTACAACAACAGATGTTTGCAGAACTTTGGTGTTTTCTATGTGAATACTAAACAAAATCATCCAATTTTATAGATCCTAAAAGTTTTCGCAACTGAGCCTACGGTGCTTGTGTTTTTCTTTTAAACGACCTAGAAAATTTTGTCATACTTAAAATTCTTCTCAAACTTTTGCTCAAATTAATGTAACCTTTAAAATGTTTCGCATTTCGCGCGGTTTTCAACTCGATGTAGTTTATCGGATACTTTCTACTTAAAAAATGTCGCCTAACTAAATTAAAGCGTACCTAAACTAATGTCGATTTTAAATTTTAATTCTAATAATAAACCTGCATGCGGTGGAATAAAACGAGCCAAGTGATGCTCAGATATTGGAAGTATTTCAGATCATGCTTTCTAGATGGCCCATCGCATTTTTGCTGTTTATTTCTCTAGCCACTTCACGAGCGGGACCTCGCTACAGTTCTAGGATTGTGGAAATCGAAACTGGCGCGATTCGAGGCATAATCCTCGAGCTGAATTCTCGTCATTTGGAACCGGTTGAAGTTTTTCGCGGAGTCCCATACGCCGCGCCTCCAGTTGGACCTTTACGTTTTAGTAAACCTTCGCCTCCGTTATCCTGGCCAGGAACTCGCCTAGCGGATACTTTCGGTTCGGTTTGTCCTCAAAAGCACCCGGACGTTTCTAATAAAACGGCAGCTTTACAATTCATGCCTAAAGGGAGATATCATTACTTGAAGAAGTTAATTCCGACTTTGATAAATCAGTCCGAGGATTGCCTGTTCCTGAATATCTACGTACCCGGAAGTGGTGAGTTTTTAAATTTCTTTTTACTATGGAGCTTATTGTTCACACTTGACGCAGCATATTGTAACCGTTTGCTTATTTCGGTCGAGATTTCAATATATCGCACTTAATAAAGGGAAACTTTGTGGCATTGCCGATGTTACGACAAAATTCAAGCGTCGCAATTTCACTCCAGACTATTACCGCCCCCAGCAATAGATTTGCAATTTCAAATTGAAGATTTTTGCAGTACTAAAATAAAAATAGTTCCAATTTACAAAATAACCAATCGGAAATCTATATGTTAGTATTATAATTTTGATCGAAGGTTTATAAATTCATGAACTTTATTATTTAGTTTAATGAACAATGATGTGCTAAATTATAATTTGAAATAAATTATAATTTTTTTAACGTTGAATATTGTAATATTAATGGAAATAATTATCGATTTTATTCGAAAAGAAAAATCGCGTTCATACCAACTATAAATAAAGATAAGTTATAAAAAAATTTATTAAAACTAATTGATACATCAGCTTGTTGAAAACGCCCAATTTTCGAAATATCATAAATAATACATTTTTAATAAATGTAAAAACTAATTTATTTCAAAAATCAATTAATTTTGTTTTTCTGATCATTTCACAATAACAGCAGCCATAAGAAATACATTATTAATATAGTTTGCTTATTTATTTCTTATGCTTACAACCACAGTGTTGATCACCAATTTTATAAAATTATATTGGAAATTTAGCTTCCAGGAATTTATTAGCATTTTTCAAAATCCATATTTTACACTAACGATTTTATTTGCTAACCAACCTCCTGGTGTAATTTTCGGATGTGGTTTGACCATTAACGAACGGTTTCAATTTAGGCACCTATTGAAACCGTGTCTAAGCCTAAATGTAAATACTAACTTATAAAATATGATCAACAATGTGGCTTTTTAATTAAATTTGTGTTCAAAGTGTTAACAAAAGTTTTAATTTGTAAAACACAAATTCATTTTATGCCTTATGTGTGTACATAAGCCTTTTCAAATATAAAAGCTTTCTTTTTTGTTTATAATATTGAAATGATATTATTTTAGTAACTAATTGCACCTACTGTAAATGGTAAAGAGGATTTTGTTATTTTGAGCTTAATTTTGATTTTGTTGTTGAGTGTTATAGCATTGTATTTTGACGTGAATCGAAATACTTCTCTAGAAGTGCTTCTACTTAACAATAGTAGTGCAATTTTGCAAATACGATACATATATGAGCTAGACAAATACATTGCATTAAGCGTAGCATACCATTCTGAAATGTTATTTGTACATATGCAAAATTACTGCAGCGACTCTCATTAATTTTAATTTGTTTCCTCTCAGACATTTCTTTAATAATTACATTGTTCCTTGAAACAACAACTACATAAAATAATGTTACAATTTTGAATTTAAATGTTATACACTAAATTAGTTCTAAAAATCGTGGAAAAACTTGTAATTTTTCATTAAGTGATAATCTCGTCATAAAATTCATGAATTTTTCATGTAACACATACTTGTACATAATTTATTTTTTGATGTAGTACCTGCAAAGGGAATTTCATTAAAATAAAAGAACTATATAATATGTCATCTAAATTGAAATAAATCTCCAACTAGAGGCATAATATATTAACCATATCTGTATTTCAAAATCACCAGAAAATCCACAAAATGTAATTTCGGAGCAACTTTAGTGAAGGAAAGTTGGCAGTGCTTTTCTTATCAGAACTTACCGATATGCATATTAACATTTACATAAACAAAAACCGACACCAAATTAACATTTCGTAACAACGGATGAATCAAAGCAATGTAAAACAAAGCAAAGACAAAAGCAAAGACAAAAGCAAAGACAAAAGCAAAGACAAAAGCACAGACAAAAGCAAAGACAAAAGCAAAGACTAAAGCAAAGACAAAAGCAAAGACAAAAGCAGAGACAAAAGCAAAGACTAAAGCAAAGACAAAAGCAAAGACAAAAGCAAAGACAACAGCAAAAACAAAAGCAAAGATAAAATCAAAGACAAAAGCAAAGACTAAAGCAAAGACTAAAGCAAAGATAAAAAAGCAAAGAGAAAATCAAAGCAAAGACAAAACCAAAGATAAAATCAAAGACAAAAGCAAAGACTAAAGCAAAGACAAAAGCAAAGATAAAAGCAAAGACAAAAGCAAAGACAAAAGCACACACAAAAGCAAAGACAAAAGCACAGACAAAAGCAAAGACAAAAGCAAAGATAAAATCAAAGACAAAAGCAAAGACTAAAGCAAAGACAAAAGCAAAGACAAAAGCAAAGACTAAAGCAAAGACAAAAGCAAAGACAAAACCAATGACAAAAGCAAAGACAAAAGCAAAGACAAAACCAAAGACAAAACCAAAGACAAAAGCAAAGGCAAAAGCAAAGACAAAAGCAAAGACAAAATCAAAGACAAAAGCAAAGACTAAAGCAAAGACAAAAAAGCAAAGACAAAACCAAAGACAAAACGAAAGATAAAATCAAAGAAAAAAGCAAAGACAAAGACAAAACCAAAGACAAAAGCAAATACTAAAGCAAAGACAAAAGCAAAGACTAAACCAAAGATGAAACCTAAGATAAAAGCAAAGACTAAAGCAAAGACAACAGCAAAGACAACAGCAAAGACAACAGCAAAGACAACAGCAAAGACAAAACCAAAGACAAAAGCAAAGACAAAAGCAAAGACAAAAGCATAAACAAAAGCAAAGACAAAAACAAAGACAAAACCAAAGACAAAACCAAAGACAAAACCAAAGATAAAATCAAAGACAAAAGCAAAGACAAAAGCAAATACTAAAGCAAAGACAAAAGCAAAGACGAAACCAAAGACGAAACCAAAGATAAAAGCAAAGACTAAAGCAAAGACAACAGCAAAGACAACAGCAAAGACAAAACCAAAGACAAAAGTAAAGACAAAAGCAAAGACAAAAGCATAAACAAAAGCAAAGACAAAAACAAAGACAAAACCAAAGACAAAACCAAAGACAAAACCAAAGATAAAATCAAAGACAAAAGCAAAGACAAAGACAAAACCAAAGACAAAAGCAAATACTAAAGCAAAGACAAAACCAAAGAGAAAATCAAAGCAAAGACAAAACCAAAGAGAAAATCAAAGCAAAGACAAAACCAAAGAGAAAATCAAAGCAAAAACAAAATCAAAAACAAATACAAAGCCAAAACAAAACTTTGGTTTTGTCTTTGTCTTTGTCTTTGCTTTTGTTTTTGCTTTTGTCTTTACTTTTTTCTTTGTTTTTGTCTTTGCTTTTGTCTTTGCTTTTGTCTTTGCTTTTATCTTTGCTTTTGTCTTTGCTTTTTTTTTTTAAAATAATAAGGCTCGCTTTGATGTGTAAAATAAAAATTAGCTGAGTAACTTGGCTCAAGTTAATTGAAAGCAAATCATGAGGAAGTTAGTTGTTTTAAATTTAAAATCTTTTTGCAGTAAAACAACGCAAACACTAAAAAATAACTTTTTTTTAATTGTTCTAGCGTTTGTAAGATTTGCATATTTTTTTTTACTTTACTCTCTTTTCTTTATGTACCCGGGTTCAGTGCTATCTTCTGGTGTTTAAGTTTACACGGTATATTGTGAGAAATTAGTTGGTAGTTGGTACCCATTTTGACGTACGATAGGTACTTCAATAAAAATTTTCTTAGTCAGCTTAAAATTCGATTTTAAAAAAGATTTTACTGAACCTGATATCGCGGAAGCTTTAACCTCTTCTCTAACCCTGGACGTTGATATTTTTTGTGATTTGGAGATTATATCTAATTATCTAAGGAGATAGATCGTAATAACCGAATGCTTTAATTTTAATTATACTCAAATATTTCGTCATCTCTGAGAGCGCACAGTGTTTGGTAATTAATTGACGATGTTGCAGTGAAACGAAATTTTGTGTATTTTAGTTCTTAAAAATCTTTCGCACACTTTTTTGTGATTGTAAAATAAATATCATGGTTGCTATAAAGTCCACTAATTGACTTACTTTAAGATTTCCGAAGAAAATTTATCGAATAAAAGTTACTTTAATGATGTCAAAATTAATTATAAAAACAATGAAATTAACTCCTGACCGGAAAATGTTATGTATAAGGAGGAGAATTTCGTTTCATCTCAATTTTTATATTTTTCAGTTATATTTTAATTTTAATTTCGACTTCTAAAAATTCGTACAGTTAAAAAAACAGCAATTAAAACATAATTTCAAAGACAGGCGTGTTTTTTGGTACAACTACAAAGTCAAAGCGAAAAAAGTACTTTAACAACTTTTGATTTTTCTAAAGATTTATTATTTTCCCGAGCTTAGACAGATAATTGCTGAAGCTTGAAAATATTTCATTTCAAGTACATTTTTCATTAAAGCGTTTCTGTTACAGTTTATGTGTTTGACTTTTAGTAATAGTTCAAAAGGATATTTCACTAAAAATTTGACTTATAATATTTGATCAGCTGTAAGCTTGTAGGTAAAATATAATAGAATAATGCACAAGAATTAAGTAAGAATCGAGTTTTCGATACTTTTTCACACACAGCGATCGACCAAAATTGGCTTGACCATCCTTGATGTGGAGCACATTTATTAAAAAGCTTAAGTTAAATGGAAAAAATATTATAATTCCTACTTATGGAAATGCGTTCTGCTTCACAATCAAGCTATTTTTATATTAAAGTGATAACTTCTGCATCATTAAAATGATTTGAATCTTATTTCCCATATTGTTTGTACTACTGACGATATTTATTTGTTGTCTGAAAAGACTTTTCCCTTGCTTTTCCAAGGAAACCATTAATAAACAGCAGAATTCAAGCCTCGAACGTCTTACACGCCTGAAGACATACAAAAGTGTTCCATTGCGCCGTTGAGGATCTGAATACGATAATCAGGATGATATAGCACTATTCAGAAATATTCCCACAGAGGAAGCCGATCTTTACTGCACGACAATAGTCACAATTACATGAGTTTTTGTGACACAAACAAGTTTGAGCAAACTTCGAGTTGTGAAAAGCAAAAAAATTAAACCACCATAAAACTGATGAAGTTGATAAAATTTTTATCCATTCCAAGGTAGTGCTATAAATTGCCGACGCATCATTGTTATTCAATGCGTTATCTACCGAAACGATTATAATTAGAATGTAGCTAGCGTAGAGCAAATAGAAACGTTGTAATGGAGTACAACATTAAATTATACAGTTTTGTAAGAAAACAATACATTTAACAAAACCTTCATAGATAAATGTAAAATCATTTCTCCCTAGCGTAACTCGAATAGAAAACTCACCCAAATAAATTATCCACCATCACCATCTTTAAGCTAGAAACAATCAGAGAAGAGTTATAAAATCCAATTTATTTTTCGTCACGTCTGCCACTACTTTTTACTTACTGACTTTATTACCAAAGCTGTAAATTAAATTTTGTAAACAAAAACAAGACCAAATCACAGAATTTTTAAGAGACTGGAAGTCATGTTTCATTCCCTTTTTTATTCTCTTTATCCAACGATTTATTTTATATAAAACATACACTGCATATAAAAAGAGCAATGAATTATTTATCACCACGCCAACAGATATAATTTATGGTACATAAGTTAAACTCAAAATTACACGTAGATGAAATACTAACGAGAACGCGAATTGGCTATTTGAAATCGACGCGGTTAAATAAAATCGCGACTTTTCTTTTCCGTGAACTTAGCACTTAATTATTATGAAGTAGGAAGTAGGAAGCAAACTTTAAAAAATCTGGCATTACCAAATTAGCGTCCCATTTTAAATCGTATACGGAAAATGTATAAAAAGAAACAGTAAAATTTGTCACCATATATTAAATTAAAAAGTAAATTTATTAAGTTCACTCTTAAAATTCTTCTCGTTCACCGACTTTGGATTAGGAAGTTTGCCAATGGGTTACTTACGTGAAACGCTTTTAAACTATTTTAACGCCATCTAGATTTTCTGCCAACTATTCAGCGGCATACAATTTTGTGGTTTACTTAATTGATTAAAGTTTCTACTAATTGTTTGTTTCGATAACAAAATTAGTACCTATTGCAAGGAACAATTCAACTAATTTCGAGAAAACCGATTTTTTTAACGGAAATAAAATTAAAGCGGTTACTAATTCTAAATTTTTATTTAAATTAGGGAAACTTTAACATGGAAAACTTTTTAAAAGCTTTTCTTTACTGTACTCGCGTTAAATTACAAATTGCAACTAGTACTCGACTACGTTAATTAGCCACTTCTGCCGTGTTTTACCGCCCTAACCTCAACTTTAAATCCAACCAACGATTTACGACTTTTACAGCTTTTTACGTTCTACTTACGACTTTCTTAAGAAATTGTCAATCATAATTTTTTATCAACAAAATTTTCTTGCTGGAAACGAAATCACGATTTTCAGTTTAATCTGTTGTTGAAATTTATTATTCAATTAAATTACTGAAAGGCCGAAAGATTTATACTTTTTATGCAAAAGTTCCGGTCTTTAATATGGTAGCAGGTTTCAAAATTGTTTTGATACCAAAAATTTTACTTTTTCTAATTTAATGCTTTAATACCGCAGAAGACGCCTTTTTAGACCGGGGTACTTACTATAAGAGGTAATTAAAGTTTGACAAATGTTAATCTAAAAATTCACCACTTTGCAAAAGATTTAATTATTGGGTGGAGGGTAGCTTGAAGGCTTAATATTTGACTTCAACTTTTGTGTGGTATAATTGGAGATTTTTCTTGCGGTTACGAAGAGGAAAATGCAATTGTAATTATTTATGAGATTACGAATTTTGTCTTCAGATTTTTTAGAAACGTTTTTATTTACATTTAAATTATATTTAATGATTTTTGAATAAAGATGGTTCAGATTAGGATAAGTAGTAATAATTGAATGCTAGATTCAGATAACCATAAAAACAGAAACATGGGAATCCAGATAGTCCTAAACTTTTCGGACTAACCACAGAATGTGAATATCGACAGCTGGAGAGTTTCCTGTAACATAGATGAATTTTCCACCGGGAAATGAACTTACATGCACTTTAAAATACAAGAAAGAATTTTAGCATCTAAAATATGTAGACGCATCACTCACTTTCAAAATTTTAAACACTGTAAAATATGAATTGACCTTTGACATATAAATTCCATCAGATTTTTTGCCTCATAAACTCAAGATTTTTATGTAAAGTTTATTTATTTACAATATAAAAACGGACAGATTACTCATGCGGAGACGCAAATTTTGTGATCGGTTGCTATTGATTTTTAATATTTGAATTAATTAAAAGAATTCATTTGGCAAGAAAACAAACCAACTCAATTTTATTTTCCAATGTTGACCCTTTGCACAATTACGATACGGAATCTCGTTAATTCCTCCATGCACGTCATTTCCACTTATTCAGCCTCAATGTAAAATTATTTTCTGTTACAGAGGTGGCCAGTGAACCCCGCTTTCCCTACTATTTCATTTTTGAATGAAATAATGGAACAATTAGGGTGTAATAATTTATTATCATCATAATGTAGGTACGTCTAAAACTAAATCCGACAGCGATCTTGAATGTATCGTATCTACAAAAAGTTGGGTTAAAAGCATTCGTCATGCTTTTGTTGTTATTTGTCATAAAGCGGTTAAAGCTCGAATTATATTTTATGTATTTCACACGACACGTTATTGTTCAAAATTATGCATCGTATAATTTTTATACAACGTTTACGTATTTACTACCGTCGAGAGGCATCAATTTCCCTTCTATTGATCAACAAAACCATCAAATCAAGCTACCAATTTTCTTTATACCTTTACGACATCCTTTATCTTTAACTTCGAGTTCCTTTTATCTTTTAATTTGTTGTTCTCTAGTTCAATTAGTAGCTTGCAGTTTAGCTTATCTATAATTTATTTAAATAGCAACATTTTTGATGTCAAAATCAAAATGCGACCGAAATCTATGGTTTTGCTTTTTGAAAGAAAAAGCAAAATCATCTAATTTATATTAAAATAAATCCCAATCTTGACATTTTATTTAAATTTAGATTTGTGGGTGAACGTTAAAAAAGTTAATAAAGCTATAATAAAAATGTATCACATTAAAAAATCTGTTTTGAAAGTCGAACTTGCGGTTCGTCCATTAGCATATTACAAACAAAATACTGTGTGAACTGAATTAGATAGTGCAATCTTTTGGACGGACGCCCATATGTAAAATTCAAAATATAATTACAAAAACTCTTTTTTTTATAAGGTATACCATGTAGATGATGTTAGTTCGCTGATGTTTCAAAATTGAAACCATCTATGTATGTATCGGTTCAATGAATTTTAATCGCTTAATTTGTAAGGCTTTAAACTTTTAAAATTTGTATGTATGAATGAATAATTTTATTTATCCCGAAAAATATCAAATTGGTTCTTTTTCAATTGATAATGTCGGCCAACGAAAATTTTTCATGCCTTCGTAACAAAAGCAAATGATTCTAAAGGAAATTGACAAGGGTGCTTTCTGTAAGGGTAATTTTAAGGCTTTATCGCGTTTACAATGAAAAATATTTAATAAACTTTGATAGCTGGTCGAAGAACCAAAATAAAATAATTTGATAATTTTGACTTGACGAAATATCCACACGTTTGAAATAAAAAAAAAAGGTCCGTTATGCTGGGCATATTATAAAAATATGCTGCCGTTTATTTAAAGAAAAATCATTGAAAAGCTACAAAAGTGTAAAAAGAAGAAAATATGTGGACCTAAAATAGATTTATTTTATGACAGTTTTATACAAAAGTAAATTGTAATGCTTTGAAAGCACAATTTGGTGTAATTTATAGAAAGAAATCTTTATACTGTCACATGCTTGAAAAAACATTTAGTAGCGAAAACTTTTATAACGACTTTAAGTTGGTAAACAAAAAATAGACACAAAAATCAGGAAAGCACGTTAGAATTTAGTTCGAACAGTCCAAAACTTGGGTAAAACGTGTGAAGTGGAAAATATTTCCAACTTTGGCTTTTGTTCCTACGATGGTTGCCACCCGTAAACGCGGTTTATCCTCAAAATAGCAGAATTTGCACGTTCTACGTGCCGATACCACTAGTGACTTGAATATTGAAATTCTAAATTAGGAGATACATATTGCAGATCAAGTAAATATGTAAAAGCTTTCAAGGATGCACAAAGAAGAATTCGTTAGTTTCACCAACGTTCTGAATATTTAATATCGAAATTACTATTTTATCAGGGTAGTTTTACTAAGGAATAATGTTTCCTTCCAATTCCATATTGCTTACAACATTTTTTTTACATTATCCAAATTTGAATGGATGTTACTTATTACATTGAAAGCTCAGAAATGTTATAATGGTTTTATTATGTTCGATAAATCTTTCAATTTAAATATTCCAGATTAGCGGAGGGACAAACTTCCTTATGATCTTCCTCGTGCTTCGGAGGGCACGTAAAGCCGTAAAGTAAAGTGAAAAATATTCGAAAATAATTAATTGTACAAATATGGCGTAATAACTACTTTTAATGCTTATAACGACACCAATTTGCTATTTTTAACTTTTGGTATCGAACACGTGATATTTAATTATAATTGGACGAAATTAATTAAAGCTACTGAGTTCTAATGGCCTATAATCAATTGTTCTATCAATTAAGTTTAGTATTGTTCCTACTAATAAAACGTTAAAAGTGTAGTAGTGTAATTTACAATAAATTAATCATTACGATTCGCCAACTGATTAATGGTTATTAGAAATTAAGTACTACCTACTATACATACAGAATAATGAAACTTTTTTTAATTAAAAGAAAATTAAGAGAAATTTATCAGTGCATTTTTCAAAATTTTGCTTAGAGGGAAAACTAAAAAAATGAATTGTTTAGTGTTAATTCCTTCGCTCTCATTTTTATTAATTTTCTTGTAAAATATGCGTCAACTTGTTAAAGTTTTCCGACTTGTATTTCAATTAAAATTTTAAAATAACGCAGATTTTGTGCCGTAGGATTTATAATTACATTAAAAACCCTAATTAAATAATCACATTAAATTTGCACTTTTGTAAATTAAGGAAACAGGAAAAATTGGGATTAAAGTTCATAATTCTTTGTAATATAAAAGCTGAATTGTTAAGTTTCCAATGTAAAAGAAGCCTACCACTTTTTTCTCATTAGCTACAAGAAACTTAAATTGGATTAAAAAGTTTTAAAGCTCTACTTGAACCTAATGAACGACTTTGAATAGAAAATGCTTTAAGCCAGTGTTGGTTTAATATAATGCTCGAAAATTGAAATTCATTTTCGTTAAGAAAATTTGTAGGTTAACATTTCACGTTTACTCCTAATGAATATCTAATTAAATTGTGAACTTAGCACTTCGTTTATGTCCATTACCAATAAATAAATTTTCATGCAGATTAACAAATTTAGCCTTCGCGCAATCACGGATTTATATTATGCAAAGGGTTTATTACGCTTTTAGTAAGCTAATTAAATTTTTAAAGGTAACAATAACTGTGAAAATGTGATTTTTGGTTTAAAAAAATCAAAAAGTAAAAATAGACTTTGAGTAACTTCGTGAAGATGATTCTCAAACTATCACTGGAAATAAATATTATATGTCGCTCAATTATGTACGTAAACTTGTACAAGAACTTAAATTTTGTGGTGAATTTTATCGCGAAATCAATCTGTACTCAGATCATTAAACTTTTACCCAAGAACATTACTAAAATTTATCTTGTTTACATAAAATGATGAGAGACAATGATGTAATTTTACTTTTTACTACTAATTTACTTTTCGAGGTTACTTTGTTAGGTATAGGATGCTTTTTTAGCTGCATGAGAACTTTCAATAGGGTTAACAATTGAATCAAGATTGCTATGGAAACAGTTTTTTGACATTTGTGTTTAGCAAAGTTTGGCATTTGATAATGCATAGATTGACCATTGAACAACGCTACCAAATTATAGAAATAAATATATTTTAAAAATCAAAGCTCTGTTCGCCAAACATATAGAGCCCTTCGCCCATTTTATGTTAGACATTTTCGACCTTCTGAGCAAGCTATTCGTGCGGTGGTAGACAAATTTCGTACCACTTCTTCGTTGCGTGATATAAAAACACCAGCAAGACGAAATTATGTGCGTACCGAAGAAGCTATCAGTTCTGTGAGTGAAAGTGTGCAACAGGACCCAAACATTTCAATTCGCCATCGTGCTCAACAACTTGGGCTTTGTCCGTCCACTACATGGAAAATTTTACGGAAAGATCTTCATTTACTACCTTATAAAATCCAGTTGGTTCAAGAACTGAAGCCTGATGATCATCGATTGCGTCGTGAGTTCGCAGATTGGGCTCACAACCAATTGGAAATGGATCCATTTTTTTATCGTACAATTTTGTTCAGTGACGAGGCACATTTCTGGTTAAATGGGTATGTGAACAAACAAAATTGCCGTATATGGAGTGAGACCAATCCGGGACATTATCTTGAGACTCCATTGCATCCATTAAAATTGACTGTTTGGTGTGGAATACACGCCAACGGCATCATTGGTCCATATGTCTTTCGAAATGAGGAAGGAGCTACCGTTACGGTGAATGGTGTGAGATATCGACACATGCTCAATACATTTTTGTTTCCAAAACTTCAAGAGCTAAACATTGACAACTTATGGTTCCAACAGGATGGTGCTACGTGCCACACAGCCAACGAAACCATCAATTTATTGAAAGGACAATTTGGTGACAACATTATTTCAAAACGTGGTCCTATCAATTGGCCTCCAAGATCGTGTGATTTGACACCTCCAGATTATTTTCTGTGGGGGTATGTTAAATCCATGGTTTATGCTAACAAACCAACAACTCTAGAAGCATTGGAGGCTAATATTCAGCAAGCCATTTATGAAATAAAGCCAGAAATATTGGAAAAAGTGGTCAAAAATTGGACTGAACGGATGCGCTTCGTAACCATTAGTCGTGGTGGTCACATGCCGGAAGTCATGTTCAAATCATAAATGCCTTTAACTGTACTTTCATAAAAAAAATTATAACCAAAACATTCCGTCAGGTTTTTAATGTTTTATTTCATTTTGAAGTTCTCATGCAGCTATAAAAACACCCTATACAAACAAATGTAATTAGAGATAATAAAATACTCTGGTATTGATTAATCATATAAATGAAACTCAAAAATTATTTAAGGGCAACCGGGAATCGAACCTGTGTCCGAAGGCCTATAGTTACACCAAATTAATTGTACCTATCAAGATAATTACTTGGGGAGAGTCAAACTTTCTTATGACTAGTCTCCGTGCTTCGGAAGGCACGTTAAGCCGGTGGTCCCCTGGGTTAGTGAATTGCCACCATTAACATAAAAACCAGGATACAAGGCACATCTGAAGGCAAGTCTAGCAAGCTACCTAATGGATGTAAACTATTTATATGCTCATGGAACTAACACTGCTAAGGAAACGAAGCAGATATTGGAAATAACAAGCATGAAAGCTTAAATTAAATTGAAGAAGAAGATAATTTACTAGTAACAAATATTATCTATCGTGCAGCGCTACAACCCTGATGGGTCTTTGCTGACCATTATAATATTAACTTTTTAATATCAAATGGTTTTCATGGCATTTTATTTTTTACGACGGGGAGCCAGACCGACGAAGAACCCCAACCTGGAGGACCAGATAGACGGCCAGGATAAAGTTCTTAATTCACTCGGATTCGAACCTGGTATTTAGCGTTCATAGTCAACTCGCGTGACCACTATGCTCCGACCGTCTCTTAACAAATATAACCAATACAAAATTTATAATAATTTAGATGTTCGTTTGATTATTATCATAATATAATAATTTAAATTAGATGTTATCGAGTTAATTGAACGTATAATAAAATCAATTATAATATTTTAAGCTTTCAGCTATTTATCATGATGTAGCCTCATTAGCCATTAGAAATTCAATAATAGGCTATTATCATACAATTTCATACTTAATTTTCATGTTTGTTTATCAAACACATGTCCACATATTGGAGGTTATAAATATAGCTTTTTCATTATCTTCTACAAAACTTATGCAATTTAAGGGGCTACGCCCAAATGTGCGAACTGAAAAAGGCGAATTTCGCAGGAATTTTTGTCCTAAAAATAACAAATAATTTTTAAACCTATTTTCGAAATGAAAATTCTTAAAATCACTATTTTATGGCCATATACCTACTCCTTTAATCACTACCCCGCCATAAGAAGAAAAAATTTGACAAAAAGATTATTTAGAAAGAAAAATTGAAGAACGTGGTTATCCCACGTTAGGAAATTTGACTTTCCTAAAAAAAAATTATATACATAGATTTAATTAATTAACATTACAATAATTATTATTGTAAAAATGTCGTCATTATGACAACATTATTTTTATTATTAGGAAAAACCAAATAGAACAAAATGGCAATTTGTTAAAAATAAAAATTGAATTTTTAACGTGTTTCTTTTTTTACTTTAAACTTTGAAGGGTAAAAACATTAGCGACTCTCAATGGATCGTTAAAATCCGAAATTCAAATTTTTATAATTTAGGTGATGAAGTAACTAAGTAATGAAGAACTAGGGCCCTAAAGCAATTCGTCCAAAAATACATTATGATGAAATCTCATTTGAAGAATACAAAATTATCCAGTATTTTGTGCCACATTATGAATCACCCAAAACATTTTCACCACTTTCTGTGACGGCAATTTGCCGTTTTGATAGTCCAACTGCTTCAAGAGTTTATGGGGAAGAAATTGAACAAAAAATCTTGATGATTTCATTTGGTGACTAATTTTGCCTTAATATTCACCAGAATTTGGCATTTGAACGTCAAAATAAATTATTTAAACACCTACACTATGCATCCCATTTATACTACTGCTGCTGTTCTGATTTAAATTTGCTCTCACTACCTACTATTAATATTTTGCTCATCGTTGTATTTCACCTTCCGCTTCAGTTCTACTCAGAACTTTTGTCGTTTCCCCGAGGCAGCTAGTAAAGTCATCTCATCTGCTTACTGTAACATTTCAAATGTTAGTTTTCAACTTAACGTCCGAAGCAATCATATAATATTTATTCAAATCCGTTTGATTCGGTAAAATGTTCCTTTGTATCCTTTTGGAAATATCCCTAATGATTTTCAGCTCCAAAGAATTCTTTTGTTATAAGTGATAAAACCTGTTAAAATTCATTAAACTGTTTTTCCAAAAGAAAGGCTCAATATTTGCAGCCATTTTTGTTCTTCTATTTGCAAGAGAAAAAATTTGTAACATTTACAACTGCTCTTTTTACATTAAAATAAAGCAACTGGAAAGTGTATTCCCATTTAAAAGTGTGTCTTAAAAGTTGTTTAAATTGCATATATTCGTACTTTTAACGACTCCGCATTCGGGTTACCCTAACCTAAAATTTCGTTTAGGAAAATTTAAATATTTTATTACATCCTTTATGTTTAATGAATAAAGTAGGGTCATACATTGAATTGACTTGTAAATTGTATGGTGAATGTAGAAATGTTAATACGAGTGCTGCTTAATTTTACAAAGTAGTAGATTTTGTAGAGTAAATCTAACTGCATAGTTATATTTACTATTAGCTAGCAAATTTTGGAACGTTGAATTTGCACAAACTCGAGATTGTGAGCTGAATTATTTATAATCTGCGTATTACCGTACCTAATATTAAAGCAGCATTTCCTCTTTGTGCTACCTCTTCTAGGGAAATGTGGATCGCATCACATTAAAGAAAAAGCATTTTCTTTGCACACATAACTAGAAAATAGAGGTCGGAGTTTACGTTTATCGAGTGCAATAAAGAAAATATTTAATTTATTGTTATCGTAATTTTCAATAAAAGTCCCTTCCTTATCAAGTTTTCAAATGTATTTCAATTTTTGTACGCGCTTTAAGAGCCGTCTGAAAGCTCAATTTTATTAGTTGGGAGCAGGGCTATACAACGCTTTTATGATTTCACTGCACTGCTGGATACATACGCAGCTTCACGCAATTCTATTTAACCAACTTCAATTGCCTTCATGGTCCTTCGAGTCGAATAAAATCTTTCAAATTGTAAGAATTAAATTCGCACCATTGTTATAGAGGCACCAAATCGAAATTTATAGTATAAACATGCTTGTATACAAATTATTAGTGTAATGGCGGTAATTGGTTTAGTTATCGGTTTGATGCTATTTTAACGTCATTGTTTTAGAATTTGCATATCAAGGCGCTAGTGAATGCACCCTATTTACATATCTTGTTACAACATAATCCAAGTCAAAATCTGCCCCGCATTCAAAAGCTACGTCAGTTCCTTTTTTTCAAATTTGCATATCTATACACTTAACCTCGCTGCAATTGAAATAATGAAGCACAAGAAGTTTTTGTGTTAAAATGTATCTACACAATTCCACTTTATTTTATTTTTAATTTTTCTACGCTTTTAACTTTGTTTCGTTATAAATTTATAAAAGCTAACTTAGCACGTCATGAGTGATACACTTATGAAAATTAATATCACTACTGCATGCTCATGCTCACGGGGAATTTCAAACATGTATACATACGTAAGTGTCCTTTTGTGTCATATTTTTAATTTTTTAAATATTAATATATGCCACCGCTGCTGGGTTAATAACTACGCTCCACAATTATTGATGGGTCGTGACGAGCACCCAAAATATTTTATTATTATTTTACGGCTGGATTAAGAACAATTAGCAATTACGTGCTGCTGCCAACAGTTTGTAATTTGTGATTATTATAACAATAAGTTTGGTATCCTATATTTTGATAGCATTAATTAAACTAATAATAATTTTAGAGTTCCAAGCTAACGATCGATAAAGTATGGTATACAGGAAAATATAGTAAAAACGTTCCAGTTTACTAAACAATCAGTAATAAAAAAAACAAACAATTCAATTATTACATAGTACGATAATATATAGGAATGGCAAAGAGAAAAACAATTGTTTGATAATAATTTGAACGAGAGTAAACAAAAAGCATTTGGTATTGGTAATAAATATTGCAAAATTCCAAAATATTGTCGAGAAATCATAATCTGATTTTAACCGAAGCATAAAGCGTTTTAACCGAATATTAACTGTGCGCATTCGTCAGCTAATTTAATTGTTGTTGGTAAAATACAATTAATTTTAAGGTGTGCCTAACTTATTCCACACATAAATCTCCCAATTTCTCCTCATACGAGATTTCCACTTTATATTCTTAATTAAATTGCCTTCTGCGTTCCGCAAAAGTCAAATTTCTCATCTGTTATTTTTAGTATTGCTCTATCGAAACCCGTTTAGCTCAATATTCAATTACAGATAATCAATATAAAGAAAATCAGGAAATTTACCAAAATCTACCAAAGACTAAATCCGTTTAGCACATATCGTAGTGGAAATGATAGATTTTTCTTCTTGTGTGCGTAGTAGGAGTGGAGTGGTGGAAGGAAGAGTGACGTGCAATTAACAGGATGAACTTAGCGTGAACGGAAGTGAGTGGAATAAACAGTAGATGTGGCCGGTCGTAATTTACTCACCTCTAACTATGTCTACTTGATTTACTGTTAGGCTTAACTTCTCATTAAAGTTTACTAATAGCAATACATATTGTTACATTTTATGCTTTGTTTAAATTTAATTAAGCGTTTTATTAATTTAATCGAATTAACGTACGTTAATAATATTAACAACCCCTGCCCATCAATCGATGGCGATTTCAATTTTGCGCCACCATGAACACATTCAAAATTTATACTAAATTTTGCTTCAGCTTCCTACTTAGCCCCTACTGATAATATTATAATTAAGGATAATTTTTAAAACGACACGCCGAGTGCCTATGAAACAATATGAAATTGTATAGGTACTACCCGTAATTTTTTAATCTCCTACCTACAATACACTTTTTGTTTTGTTTTTTACTACTTTTGTATTCCAAGGTTCGTATTTAAGTTCAGACAACAACAAAACCCGCAAGAACAATAGACTAGATTTATGTAAAAAATAAAGTGAACTACTTGGATATAACACAGAAAAGGGAAGTCGGCGTAGATTACAAAAATATATAGCACACAACGTACCTTTATTTATGTCTTTGATTTAAATTTGAGATACGGCGATAAAATTTCAGTATGTGTCGATAAATTGCAAGAAACAAATTTTAAATTAATTTCGTTTCGTTCCCTTTTACTTTTAAAATAATAATTACAAAATAACGAAACTCTTTATTTGGGGATAGTGTTTGGGTCATTTTACGGTTCGTTTAAGTGAAAGGGTCAGATCTAATCATTCAATTGGAGGGCCAGTTATATTTACGAATTGATTTCATTCCCACTGTCTATAAGTAATTAATGTAAATTTTACTTTTAGTAAATGTTTATAATTTAAGTGATGAACTCTACGTGCGTCGCGTCGGGCTGGCTCCCCCCCCCCGTCGGCCGTAGGTAAAAAATGCAATGATATGAAATCCATTTAATATTAAAAAGTTAATATTATAATGGTCGGCAAAGACCCACATCATCAGGGTTGTAGTGTTGCACGATAATCTCTTTCGACCCCCCCCCCATCCTTATACGTAATTATTAATGATGATACCATTTTTCTATTTTTAGTTTTTGTTGTTATCATGACAATCTAATTTTAGTGCTAGAAACAGGATTGTTATCTCCAAGTATTTATGCGGCTAATTAGGGCGAGGATCACCAAAGTCAGTTAGTTTATCCTCCTGCTAAATAGTTGGATATAATTGTTATCGTGTAAGTAGGACTTTGAATTTTGACGTTTAATTTCCAAACGCCATCTGTCATCTGTAGAACTGAAAGTTAGCGTAGAATCTCGTGTAAATTAGAAAATACTTTATTTTGAGCTTATACTGTTTTAACTGTTTGTACTGTTTTGTGAGTGATTTATATTAAATTCGAATTCGAAACAGATGACAGATGGCGTTTGGAAATTAAACCTCAAATTTATTCAAAGTCCCACTTACACGATAACAATTATATACAACTATTTAGCAGGAGGATACACTAACTGACTTTGGTGATCCTCGCCCTTAAATATTAAAAAATTATACAGAAGCTTTATGTTACCGTTTTACTTTTTTTTGCGTATAAAGACATAATGCACTGGAGGGTATTCCATACCCCACAGACCCCCCGGTTTCTATTTCTTGGTTGAGAGAACTGGGTGCAAAACAGTGAATTTAAAAAATTCTAAAATTAAGTTACTTGTTCCCGTTCGCTAAATGACTTGTAATTGTAATGGAATAACCAAAGAATATTTACCATACTTACAAGAGTTTTTTTATATCTTTCAGTAGGCCAATGAAAATACTGCTTATAGATAAGTTTTGCTTTTTATTACTAATCTAATAAGTATTGAAGTGAGAAAAAGTAAATCAAATGGGCAAATAATAATTTTGTTTAAATTTAAATTTTGTCGTTTGTAGGCATTTTATTTTGAAGCAATTTTTGAGATGACGAAAGCGATTGTATTGTTACTTCCAACACACAAAACAATACAATCTTGATTTTTCTTAAAGACTGTTATATTTCTTGAGAATTTGTGGTGTTTTGGCTCATCTAGAATGTAGTGTTATCTAAAATGTGATAAGTGATAATTTAAATCTATCGCGGCAAAGTGGCGCATACTCACAAAATTTTGTTTGAAATTTTATTGTTGTTAGGATGGTAATTTCAACTGTGAAGCCAATTTGCGGCGAGGCCTTTGTCTTGCGCCGACCGGTCGATGAAGAAGATGCATTTCGTGGGTTTGTGAATTTTACCTCGAAATTAAACCCATGAAGACCAATTTGGAAAGTTTTTGTAGTCTCAAAAACCATTATTCCAGTGATAGGAGATAAGCGTGAGTTAATTTTGAAACGCTTTATTTTCATAAATCAGCATTTTACGTGCATTTTGTGGGCGCAAGCAATATTCGACTTTATTGGATGCCATATTGCTTTTGGATGATTTCGCATCTGAAATTACTTTTATAAGTTTAATTTTGATGATTTGTATGATTATACAAATCAAATTTAATTGTAAGTACCGAACAAGTAGATGTTTCGCTAATTTTGGTGGTTTACGAGAATCACATGTGGATATTGGAGGTTACGATTTTCCGGCCAGATGTTAATAGTTCCAATTTAAGTATGAAGTTGGAAAGATTTGTTTAAACCGACATTCGAGGTTTGAACACTACACTGGACGATTTCTACACGTTCACTTTACTGTTTGGTTTGGATAAACGAAGAAGTTTCTGGATCGACGCAGATGTCAATTCGCTACCGTTTTTACTGGCTGGATGCAATTTCGACTATAGTAGTGGCGTATGGTCTGATGTACAGAGTGCTTCGTAACAGGTGTCCACTGCGAAATTTATATGAGTAAGAAATTGAACATTATTTTACAAAAACACCATTGTTTCAAATTTTCTTTATTAATGTCACACATTTCACATTTATGGAACATTCAATAAAAGTATAGCTGAGGTGTTGTACATAAATGATACGATTTATTGAATGTTTCTACACATTAAACACTTATTTGAGTATCGCTTGACGATTGTGTCAGGGGCATCCAAAATTGCTTCAAATTTATTTTTGGGTCATTTTAATAAATTGATTTCTGATTTATTGCGCTTATTGATTTACTTTAATCTCGCCGATACCCATAACCTGAGATATTGTGGCCTCGAATTTTGCAAACCGACGTAAAGCTGGCTGGGACTATTTCGTTCGAGTGGGCTGCATTGAGCGAGGTTTCACCGCTGACCATTACTGAGCTGTAGAACACGACAGTATACATGTACAGGGGCGCCGCGCCCTATTGTTCACAGTGTGCAAAACACACGGGCAGCCAGAATTAGAGGCGGCCAAAATCCCAAAAATAGGGGTTTAGAAAAGGTCATTTACTTTACGGCAGGGAATAAGTAGTAGAAATTTTATGAAATTGTATTAAAAAACTGCAAAACATCGGCTACAAGTGAGGCCAAATTAAACTTTGCACACGGGCGGAAGTACCCCTAGCGGCGGCCCTGTACATGTATATTCTTTCGCATAACGCAACTACTTGAATATGGAGCTTGTTCTTTCGGTTAAGAACAAGGGTTACAGTTTTAGGTCGTGCCTAGAACCTCACAATAATTACGTTATCGCAAATTATTAAAACAGAAAGATGGTAGCTTACTTTGAAGCGATATTCAGCGGCCGAGTTACTATAATTAGTTAATTTTCAAATTGAAAGCTATTGTATTTCAGTAAGGGTTAGAAAATATTTCGTAGGTAATTTAATAAAATTTTCACATAAACATATTTCCTATACTACTACAAATTAATCGAATTTTTTTTAAACATTTGCAGCCGTATTCATAAAAAACTTACAACAGTCTTGTAAGCCTGTTTTAGTTAAAGAGCTTTTAACCTAACTTTTTACTTTGTTTTGCTGTCATCATGGCTGTCATTTCGAATTTTTTTAGGTTAAAATACCAACTTATCACAGTAAACGCGCTAAACTCCCTATAAAATAGTTTACTAAATAGTAAGTCCCTATAAAATTTATAGGGAGTTTAGCGCGTTTACTGCAATAAGTTGGTATTTTAACCTAAAAAAAATTCGAAATGCAAGCAAAACAAAGTAAAAAGTTAGGTTACAACAGGTTAAAAGCTCTTTAACTAAAACAGGCTTACAAGACTGTTTTAAGTTTTTTATGAATACGGCTGTTCTAGTGTAAACTTTTGAAACAAGCGCCGGGCATATTATTGCTATTAAGGCAACTAGTGTTTTATAGATTGTTTAAAAATCGATGTCGTAGTTTAAATCCGAACGACCGTAGGGAGTGAGGATTTAATAGAGAGAGATTTTTAATCTATAAAACACACGTTGTCTTCAATATTTTTTCTAACACTAATATAAAAATTAGAATTTTAACTTATTTTATATCCTATAAAGTACGTTGTCGTTGACAACGTTACATTATAATTCTATAAAGTACGTTGCTATTGACAACATTAGAAAAATACTATAAATTTTGTTCTCTCTCTCTCTCTCTCTTGTTTTTAAATATTTACGTTTTTTTGATTTCGGATAAATACAAAAGGGCTTTCCCTTTTCCCACCTTCCATGTCTTTAAATATTAATTTCTAATAAACATTAACTCAGTTTTGGTGTCCATTTGGCCGATGATACTTACATTTTTATAGCCAATACGAACATCGAAACCAGCATAAAATACCTACATACAAACAATCATAAATTCTGTACTCAAATGGCTTAATAAATGGAATCTAAAAATTAACATCTTCTCATCTCAAAATGTGTGGCTAAAGAAGATCCCACAGAATTGTCACTGAATAGTGAACTTATCTCTTGGAACCATGTCGTTTTTTATTTTATTTTTTTTATCTTTTAATTTTATTTTTAATTTTACCCGAATACACAAATTTTTAAGTTGAACTCTTGTGCTAATTTGTTACAATATCTGCAGTTTAAACCTGCAACACCCAGTTTACTTTGTAAATATTAAATTGCAAAATTATACTATCAAAATGTTAAATGTTGATTAGTTTAAACCAACAAGTAGGTAATTTTCGAGCATAAATGAAGACTCCTATTTAATAATTTTGTAACTTGTAATAAATTAGTTGCAAAATTGTTAACCATATTAAAAGCTTTATAAGTTTTATTTTCGCTAAAACTTTAACTTAAGTACTGCGGATTATTTTGTAGTAGGGTTTCAAATAAATTCCCGTTGAAGAACTTAAATCATTGCTATATCAAGAAAATCGAAAACCTCGGGTGTTTTGTACAATTCAAAATTTGTTTTGTGTTTTACTTACCTTAATTATTACGATCGACTTTGATGTAAATTTAGTCAAAAATCACATCGTAATTTACCTTTTTCTTGTGAGATTTTAACGATTGTTGCAAAACTTTGTCGTCGGAAAATATAGCAAATGTTGATACATTCGAACACACGTTTCGTTTGTATATTCAAAAGTGAAAGCAATCTTGTAACATTTTTGCAATTTTCTTTTGTTCGCGTCAACAAACTTTTACCGAAGATAAAAGTAGCACTAACGACGGACAAATTTTTTGTTGGTGCTTGTAATGTATTGTTTTTGCGATGACTATTTATTTGAATTAGGAAAACTCGGAGAACCACAATCCAGGTTATATTTTATAATCCTTTTTGTGTGCAGTCGAGTTAAACTAATGAAGGAATTTGTACTATATTAAAAAAGTCGTTTCGGGAAGGTTAAGGAGAAAATGAAATAAATAAAATATTTTTTTTAATATACCTACTTTGTGTAAATTGTTAAATTTTAACCTGCAATCCAATTATGAGACATAAACGTTTTAGGTAATCGTGGTTTGGAAGCTCCATATGCAGTGTTGGTCTTTGTACACGGAGAAAGCTTTGAGTGGGGGTCTGGAAACCCTTACGACGGCAGCGTCCTGGCCTCCTACGGGCACGTTATTGTGGTTACGCTCAACTTCCGACTAGGGATACTTGGTAAGTAATTATTATTATTATTTATTTACATAAGCGTCCCAACTAAAACTTTTTACCATCACAAAATTTAATTTTGTTTATTAAAAGGGCGATTTAACAATTTGTAACTTTTGCAAGTTGAAAAATTCTTTTACGGGAGATAGGAAATAAGTTAATAGAGTTTTGGAGAGGCATAATTACATACCTAGTAGCAGTTTTTCAAGTAAATTTAGCCTGATGTAAAGTTAAAACTTTTACAATTATCTCGGAAAATTGCAAAAAGTTGTTTTGTAAGAAAACACTTAAAGCATTGAAAATAAGAAAGTACTTTTAAAGTAACCAATTCCGAAAACAATTCTTTTAATTAAAACGTCAAGTCGATAAAACTAGCCATGGCATAAAACTTTAATTTGCAAATTAAAACAAATTACTATACGATTTACTCGTAAGTCAACAGGGAGCGATGAATTTCTGATATCTGGGGGATTTACACAGCGCTTCCCTGGTGCCGTGTGTGCTTAAAACATTAGAGTAGCTCAGCGAATTAAGTTCCCTAATGTGATTTATGCCTTGTTTAATTGGATGAGTGAGAAAGACTGCACCAACTTCTAACAAGAACGCCAAGAACTGCTCGGTTTCAATTTCCTTACAGTTTAACAAGCTAACTTTCTATCCTGTAGTTAAGTCATTAGATTTACGATTTTAACTAACTTTTTAGTGTCTATTATTTCACGATTTTTTTTTTAAATATATTTTAAGAGCTCACCCGAATTTGGAACGCTCAAATTTATTACGCTTATTCACGCACTTGACGCAATTTATTACTATTTCACCGAGATTTTGTATATATTTCTACTTCTCATCCTTTAATATTGAATTTAATGAACTTTGTTTTTACTTTTTTGCTTCGCCAGATTTTATCTAAACCGTTGGTTCGTTCCATAAAATTCTATTCGAATGTTTGGTCGAACGACAAGAATGATAATTTAAGCTGAATCTCATCTGGCTCCGTTCTTTTTATCTCATGTTAAAAAATTATTTATGTTACTTCTGATCTAAAGTTATGAGGTGTAAAACCTATAGGTGCGAAAATAACATCGAACCTAACAAAAAAGCGTGAACTCTTCCAACTGTAACTGTATTCAATATGCAGATACAACATACATTTAATTAACAAATTCTTGTTTTACAAACAATTTTCATTTCATTTTTTACACGGGACGTTGCGACAACGCATTAGTCACGAACAAAACTCGGTGGTTTATCATTTTTACGAAAAAAAGGTCACGAACGATTTGAATTTATGGAAAATGCTTCTTCCATATCGTGTCATGTCTTGTACACATTTCTTTGCATATTTCAAGTGGAATTTAAAAATCGACCATATATACTCTTTTTTTTTGTTTAACCAGATCTTGCTTCAGCGAATGGATCTTTTATGCTAGCACGCAACGAAGAAACTTGCGATAGCTTTAACGCACAATGATTGATATACGCTATAGTGCCTAACCTAATCATTTACAAAGCAAATAAATTCTTGTGTCTGGAATTAGATAAATAAATTGCTTAGTGTTTGAGAACCCTTCGGTTGACCCGATAGCTGTTCAGAATATTATATTAGTAGATTAAATTAAATCCAAGATTATAATGTGAGTAGTGCTCGAGTAAGTACCAGAATCCGATTTTTAATTAATTCATATTAATTCTAGTTGTAGTGCTGCTGGTGAACAATAAAACTAGGATTTAAAAAAAAAACTAATTTCAACTATCACGTGTGGGGTAGGTCTACCTTGGATAAACTCTTGTGCAAATTCGTTAACCAACAGTCAGGTTGAAATAGAAAAAAAGTTCTATTTACTTAGACTTTTACATTTAACATTATGGGGTTCCAATAAAAACAGAAGCTAACCAGTCGAATTTGAGCTTTGTTTGATTAAACGAACATAAAATTCCTTTCGGTGTTGATAATGTTGCAGAAGTTTAATAAAGGACTTAAATTGGTGACAAACTTAAATTTGATCTGTCATTATTTGATCCCTTTTCAAATAGGGTGGATTATTAAAGAATTTAAAATGCTGTCAAAGTGTAATATTTTATTGGGAAATATAAATCTTCGGATCCGATCTATAAATTAAATTTTTTTTTAACAACTTTAGTTGAATTCACGTATACAAGCTTAAGAGCATGTTTGCAAACAAACATAAACAAAACTAAGCTTACACTAGAGCTGCATAGAATTATAAATTATTCTCTACTTTCCTTGTACAAGAAAGATAACCTTCGTAAACCCTGGAATGTAAAATTCATGCAAAACTACTTACTATCGCCCTGTTATATAAACTTTAATGTTATAAGTGGATTTTTTTTTACTAATGGCTAATGCATTTTTAAACGTAACAGTTTTCAAAATTGAATTTAGAACATTTTTCTCCTCGAATCCGAATACATTATAATTTAACTTTCATTACATTTGATTTAGAGGAAATTAATAAAATTGGTAAGATATTAAACAATAAATTGTTTTTTTTCCTACAAAAAAGTTGATGACAGCATAATCTTAAATATTTTGGTCGTGGAAGACATAACAAAGTCATTGATAAGTCATAACAAACAGAAAGTTTATTTCCTGATCAGTTTTCTTTTCAATATGTTTTATTGAAATCGAAATATATAACATTTCCTTGTGGATCCAGGCACATGGGTACATTATGTAATCGTATAATTGCAATTTATGTTTGCAAAACTCTAATATTGAATTTGTATGTTATCATAGAGGCTCTCTCATGTACGACTAATATGCTAAACTGTACAGTGCATCGGATAAAATATTTACTAGACCCTGCGGAGTTATCCTTCGTTGCAAGGTTTCCTTTGAAAAATCTATGATTACATAGATAAAGTCCCCCAAGTAAATCGTCCTAATACAGGTACAGAAAGCTAAAATCCAAAAAATTTTAAATTGAAAACGTTTCAATAAAGACTATTTTGCCTGATTAGCAACGTAATGAAGTTTTTCCCCCTTTTCCATAGAATATAGTTCTGTGCTCGCACTTAATTTTCTTTTAAATCTGACGGAGATTAGAACGTAACACGGAAATTGATGTCGCTATGTTAAAGGTTATCTTTGAGACACACCATTTTTACTACAATTTAACTTTCCACTTCCTTTAAAACCTTATTAATTGCCTTTTTAATTCATCTACCTAATTAGATTTTCTTGTTTTCGATGTTTCGATATTTACGAGTTTATTGGTAAAACAAAAAAAAATTATCCGATTCCCAATATCGTAACGTTTTATTACAAGTTGGGGTCGTTGAGAAATAATGAGTAATAAAAGAGGTTTTTATTTATGAACAATTCTACAATAAAATTATATTAGCTATTCTAAAATGGATTTACTTTTTTTCCGTGCGATTTAATCCCGAATGTATGTATGTATGCGGTTTGTTTCGAAACCCCTAATAAGTTTCGGTAAAACTATTACAATTGCCCCATTTTTTTCCTTTTTTAACTTTTTCTCTTCAAGTAATTACTTAATTGTATATCGAATAAACTAGACTCAAGTAGAGTAATGAGTTTTACGGTAGTTTAAATGGACGATTGCGAAACAATATTCCACTGGAAAATTGAATTATAAAATTTATATTGCAAATACCACTCTTGTGAAAAATTGAAAATAGTACATACCTAATTTCGTAATTATAAAGTTTTTATGCAATTTTGATGATTAAATTTTTATGATTGATGGCTAACATTAGGGTAGTTTCTTCTGTTTGCTTCACGAAAAGTTTCAGTCCAAAAATGTAAAAAGCGGGTTATACTTACTAATTAAGGTTGCTTTATTTTGTGTAAAATTATCTTAAATCAAATTTTGTTTTAGCAAGAAGCTTCCGATGTAAAACTTGAGTAGGCCCTTATTAATGCGGACTTAGAATTTGAATAATTATTTACTTAAAATATTAATTGAATACTTGAGAAATTGTACCTAGAGATTATGTTTTCCGAATAGTGGCGTAGTAAATTTAATATCATGAATAAGGTATAAATCGAATAACAAAATACCAAATTTTGGTGACAAGGGGTTTGATTCAATACGACTGGATAAGTGGATATACGACAAAATATCAAGTATAATTTTCCTTTCTGTTCAATGCATTTTAGCTTTTACCATATTATATTAGGAGGAAGAGATTTTTAAACTTAATACGATTTATTCCGCTTTTTGACATACAGGTACAACGATGATTGGTTATTTTATATTCTGTTTTTAAAGTCGGAAAATTGTTTTCCGATTTTTAAATGCTACGCACATTATCATAAACGAAATATGCAAAATGTACCCAATCATCCAGAGAATAATTTGAAAATAAATGTAATTTAACCCAGATATAACGAATTTATGCAGGACACTAATGAAAATTTGTTGTAACTAAAGTTATTGTATTTATTATGCAAAGTGTGCGTATATGAATTAGATAAACTGGACCCTTAAAATTTTAAAATGGAAAATATTTCTCAACTGCTTTGAAAAATATGGAAATCGTTCGATCATATATTTTGATTTTTGTGAAAACTTAGTTGAAAACAAGATTTGGAAACATTTTAAGGAATCCGTTGAATCAAATTCAATTCATATCGATGCATGTGTTATATGTGTAAAAGCTTTTACAAAGAAAAAGGTTTCGAAAGATTTGTACAGAATGTAACGCGACCTGTCGGATCAATGTAAGCTTTACTTTCAATATCTTGACACGAGTTTTATCTGTAACTTATGCTTATAACTGCTGTTTACAAAATCACTTTAAATTATCCTCGAATTTAATTCAAAATTACCAAATTACACTCGTTAAGCACCACGCCACGCCACGTAAGCTCTGGGAACCACAAAATCGTTAGTTCTTTTAAATATGAAAATTGATTTGGATGAATTAGCAAAACGACCTTTCAAAGCATCGAAAGCAGGATTAATCTACCTTAAACGTGGTCCGGTCAATCATTTTGTGATAAATGCAACATTTCAAATTGCACGCTAGTCAAATCTGTTCATTAATTTCGACAAAATACTTACCACGTATTGCTGACACTGGACATAGATAATAGTTTTTCATTAAACCAGGTGGTATATATTACAAATTTTATTTCTGTACCATATGTTACAAGGTATCGTGAAATTTTACAAGTTGCCTTTATGAAAATGGTGAAAGACTTTTTAAACAGCCACCGAATAACTTTAAGATATTATTACCTTTCCGTGGTTAAAACATTGAAATTTCAGTGGAAATTATAATTGGCATTGGAATTATTAAATATTTTAGACGAGAAGAGTGCCGTTTATTTATTTAACAGTTAAAATTCACCTCTATTTACATTAATTTTAAAAATAAAAAATTTTGAGTGAGGTTAATTCAATTTAAAATTTAAAAGGAATAGATATAATATAATGAAACTTCGATATACCGAAAATCTCGATTTTATAAATAGGATACATTTTTCAAACGGTTTTGAAGGAGTTAATATATTAAATCCACCATTCAAAATTTTCATTTTCATTTTGTAAGTAAAAATTACCCTTCAAAAATTAACGTTCAATAAAAACAATAAAACCTTAATTTTTGTTAGGTAGCAGATAATAAATTTTTAGATTTCGCTTCGTGACATGCTCGGAGATAATTCACAACCAGGTTTTTAATCTCTTGCACAACAATTTAAATAAAAAGTGACCGTTTTTATTCCGTAGCTTTATTTCCGGTAATGCAATTATTCAAACAAAGAAGTTTGTATTAAATATTACTAATCGCATTATTCATACATTTATTACGGAACAATATTCGAATTGTCAGTTTAAATAAATCAGTCTGTGGTGTGCCTGCGAGTTGATAAGTCATTTAGACAAAATGGAAAGTGCGTGTTTTGTGTTGAGTAAATTTTCCAAATTTGCAGTTCAGAAACTGATAGGATTTTTGATTAAGGTTAGTTTTACTTGTTTGTTAAATAAAATTTATTAAAACGTAAACTTTACTATGCAGTCAGGAAAATTACACCCACGTTTGAGGGGCAACTGCAAATTTTTTAAAAATCAGATAGGTCTTTCATTTAATTACATATGTAGTTGAAAACCTTTTTTAGTTTCCCCCCCCCCCAAAAAAAAAGAAAACCCCGATTGACCGCAGTTACGCTGTTGGACCCCAGGTGCTCATTTGGAGATGTTTTAACTTCAGCAAAAAAATTTTTAATGACTTTAATTAAATACCATAGAATCCAAAAGAGATTTCCAATAGCTCAACGTAGAGTCGGTTTTTATTTAAAAATTATGTACAAAATTAACGCCCTGGGGTACAGAAAGACTCCACGTGCCCACCCAAATGTTTTAACTATGTGCTTTCCCATGTAGCACAAAATATTGTCAAGATTTAGCCCATATTAGTGCAATATTGATTACCAATATTGGCGCAATATTGTACAACAATATTGGCGCAATATAGTTTTAATATTGGCGCAATGTTGGTACAATATAGATTATCCATATTCGTATCCAATATGGGCACAGAATATAGTACGAATATTGGTGCAATATTGTTACTATATTGCTTGCCAATATGGGCTAAATATTGTAAAACAATATTGGCGCAATAATGATTACCAATATTGGCGCAATGTTGTTGTACAATATTGGCGCTATATAGTTTTAATATTGGTGCAATATAGACTATCCAATATGGGCAGAATATAGTACGAATCTTGGCGCAATATTGTTACTATATTGCTAGCCAATATGGGCTACATATTGTAAAACAATATTGGCGCAATATTGGTGCAATATATACTATCCATATTGGGATCCAATATGGGCAGAATATAGTACGAATATTGGCGCAATATTGTTACTATATTGCTTGCCAATATGGGCTAAATATTGTAAAACAACATTGGCGCAATAATGATTACCAATATTGGAGTAATATTGTTGTACAATATTGGCGCTATATAGTTTTAATATTGGCGCAATATTGGTGCAATATAGACTATCCATATTGGGAACCAATATGGGCAGAATATAGTACGAATATTGGCGCAATATTGTTACTATATTGCTAGCCAATATGGGCTACATATTGTAAAACAATATTGGTGCAATATTGGTGCAATATAGACTATCCATATTGGAATCCAATATGGGCAGAATATAGTACGAATATTGGCGCAATATTGTTGTACAATATTGGCGCTATATAGTTTTAATATTGGCGCAATATTGGTGCAATATAGACTATCCATATTAGGATCCAATATGGGCAGAATATAGTACGAATATTGGCGCAATATTGTTACTATATTGCTAGCCAATATGGGCTACATATTTTAAAACAATATTGGCGCAATATTGTTGTACAATATTGGCGCAATATTGGTGCAATATAGACTATCCATATTGGGATCCAATATGGGCAGAATATAAAATACATTTCAAAATATTTACTTACATGTACAGGTCGAATTAGTGTTAATGTGGGCTTAATTCATAAGTTGAAATTATTTTTTTTTTTATTTTACCCTAGTAAAGTCGTCAATTTTATTTTGTAAATATTTTTATGATTCCCAGGAAAACACTATTTTAAAAAGTACAGAGAATTAGGTCTAGTTTAACTTATCTGTTTTTCACTTTTACATCAGATGAATAAGAAAAAAATGTACATCGAAAACTGGAAACAGATTAAAAATCGAAAAAAATTTACGAATCACTTAAAATACATAAATAACAAAATTTAAAAAAACTTTAATATTGGATATTGGCCGTTCTCGGTGGGGGTGTGAGAGCACGAACCTTGGCCTTTTAAGGCAAGTCACCACTGAGGAAAGGTGCTTTCATTGCACATTTTATATTTATAAAGAAAAGCTAGTGGTAGGCACTTCATAAACACTGCGCGAATTGCTGATTAAGGGGTTAACCCTTAAATTGATAATCTTTTCGGTAAAGCAAAGACAAATTTCGTAACTTTTATTAAGTATTTTCTAATGTTTATTAAAATATTTTGAGATTTTAACTTTTCTGGTTGTGATGCACCTTATGGCAGAAAAATTTACTTGAACTAAAAATTGATATTCTATAGTTCGCTCCAAATAAATTTGCCTCTACCTCACAAAATTCTGATAAAAAAAATAATGCTGTTTTTATAATGTAAAATATTGGTAACGTACGACTTATATTACTTTCGCAAGACTTGTAAATATTTTTGTACCCTTTGAAATAACGCTGAACGACCGACGTCCTAAATTACATTCAGGATGTTATTTGTTAATCAGGATTTCGTGACGCAGAGGCAAATTTATTTGGAACAAACTGTATAATTTTTTGGAGCAAAATCCGTCCCGACGATAAATTTATCACCCTGTAGTTCTATCCAATCACTATTAATTCATCAGGGTCAAAAACATCAAGGTTCCTCTTCAAAACTACCGAGAGAGAGAAAGGACTTATTATTATCTTGGAGATGGGGTCACTTGTAACTAACAAACTTACGACGGCGGCGTTACAATTTGTACTCGTAGAAATTCTTAATTAAAATCACTTGTAAAAATCGTAGTAATATCATTTTGTTTGTAATTTAATTAATTTTAATGTCTAAATTAACTTACATTTCGATAGATTTAATAGTTTTCGAGATATTCACGAAAAATTGCATAAGGAACATATTTTTCAAGATGGCGACTTTTTTTAAAATTCTGAAAGGTTATGTACAAATTTTCATCACTATTTGTTCGATTATGACCTAAATGATACTGTCGTATTTTGAACCTTTACATTGATTTCGTGTCATCGCATCCTGCTGTTTATCGATCGATTCTTTCAACTAATTAATTGATATTACACTTTTTATTTCCAATCCTCGAGTTTTTCTGAACAAATAATTATAAAAATATTACTTTTAGTAGAAATTGATTTTATTACTTTGTAAGTACCACCTACGTAAGAGCGTAATTAACTTTAATGTTCGGAACTTACATAAACTCTGAAATGTGAAAATAAACCATAAGAGTTTTATTAAAGATTATTAAGTTTGGAAGTGGTAAAAAAAATATTGGACTTCGTGTGTTGTATAGTAACACTTTTTGGCAGCAGGATTTTTTTTAAATTGCCATCAAATAAAATAATATGTATTTATTTAGGGACGCAGCATTAAAAAATCAAATAATACATGCAATGTAAACATCATCGATGTATTATTTTCTTAATGGTCAATTAAATAATTTAATAATAAGCTAATTTTGCTGTTTGTTCATTAATGTTTTATACACACCTAATGCAAATTTATTTTATCCTCATTATTATGGACAAATCAATTAAGCTTAACAATTGGAAATTAAAAAGGTATCACAGATATAAAATAATGCGTTGCTCTCTTTGTTTACGGGTGGTAAAAAAAAACATAAGTTTATTACCGAATTTTTATTATCAGATTTGGTTATTAAAATAAGAAAACCTTATATTAGTGACTTTCTGTGGGGAAAATATTACACGTAACTATCCAGAATAACCGCAATTTTGATATCTCTATTTTGTGTTGTTCCATTATTGCAAAATACAGGCTACTGCTTCCAATTAATTATTCTTTTCTGAATTTTTATCGTAAAATTTTTTATTTTTCGAACGAAATTGCACGTTGCAAAATAGAGCTTTCACATTATTACGAATATTTGGTGCGATTACGCTTTACATTATAAATGGCTTTTGATAGCCTCTAAAATTTACATTGCATGTTTTTCTGGAGCACGTATGTGACGTGTCAAATTTTTATAACGACCTCGTTTTACATTACAGTCAATTTTTCGAATCGGAGCACTCAAATTGCATCGAGTGAAATATCAGGTTAAATGCGCGTCTAAAGGTAGTTTACAGAGCCGGCGCAAGGGGGCGCAAGGGGTGAATCCTTGAAGATTTTGGGGTCCTTCTCTTGCTTTATGTAGTAGCACTAATAATAATAAAGCTGCTACTATGTAAATACAAGTCGAAATGTATCTACAAATCTCACCACTCGTCGATTAAATTTAAAGCTCATTCAAGACGAACCACCTTTGTGTAACCAGTAACAAGGATAACTAATTGGGTACAACGATAACAGAAGTTCTGCAGTCGAAGATTTGTTTGGCAATATGCAAGTTGCACGTTACTAATTCTGTTTTAGTCCTGTTTGGTAAATTATACGAAGCAATTAAATTACAAGGAAATTTGTGGGGGTGGCGCAAACCTCCCGAAGATGTTAAGACGAAGCAATTAATGCTGCAAGTTTTTGCTTTGATTTTTCAATTTTCAATTCCTTCTTAAATTATTTTATTTGATAAAATCTCTATTCACTAAAATTTATCCCCCAATAAAATACTATTTACTAGAAAATTTAGTGATAATTAAACTTATCGATTACAGGATTTTCTCTTAACTAAACTGCACAATAATGTATGCTTTACGTAGTTAAAAGCATTTCATCGGTAGCTAACAAAGTTTTATCAACAGAATAATCAAGATCAGAAAGAATTGATTAAATTACGTGGCATTAGGTATCGTAGTGGATTACTATGCTAATCACGTCTCTTCTGCAGCCCGTTTTCCAAAGCTTCAATCGCCTTCAGCAAGTTTTGTTAAAGTTTCAATCTGTTCTAGAATAAATCCGGTTTTATAAGAGAGAATTCATTAAGCGATTTCGCAATAATTGTCAGTCTGCTAATACTTATCTGCATCATCAAACTCAATCCATTAGTATTGCAGCACTTAATGCAATTCTACCATCTTAAATGGAAATTGCATCATCAGATATAAACGACTTGCACAAGTTTTACAATTTAATTAAACTTAAATTATTTACATTATGGCTAAATCCAAACAGTAGAGGTAGATAATGTACGTAACTGTGTCCAACTTTATAAACATTTTAAAATGTGCAAAGAGCACCGTTTGAAGTTGACAGAACAAAGTGAATATGCGTTTGTCCTGTACAGATTTCAAATTAAATTAGTTATTTTATTCCTTTAATTAATAAATTAATGTTGACTGTCGTTATAATTTGATATTTTAAAGAAAAATCAAACCTGAATGGGAAAATGGAAAAGCCGATTAATGTACTAATAAATTAGAGGAAACCTCTTTCAAACAAAACTGGCAAGTGCGTAAATCAAGAGACAATAAAGAAATACAATTCTGTTCTGGTATTGTAAAGTAATTCCAAAAATTAATAATTAACCTGCCTAATAACAAATTCGCACAATGGAATCCTTACATCAAAATAAACCAAGTTAATTAGGCCCCACAATAGAAAATTATACAACTTTCGAATTTGCAACTTTCTACATACAAGTTAAATCTAAATTAATTATTAAAGGCTGAGTTTATTTTTAAGATTTATTTTGTATAAGTAAAATTTTTCTTATTCTATTGTAACATTTATGAGCTTTGACCAATTTACTTTTTATTGCAATTTTAGACAACAAAAAGGCGCTGAAATAAAAGCACCTTTAAACAAAGGCAGAAATGCGTTTCGGTTCTACGTTTTTACGATAATGAAGCCATTTAAACGCGATCCTTTCTGAAATTACTCATTTTATGACATTTACCGTTTACGCAGTAACTAGTCATAGATTTCAGCTTAGGGGCATCAAAATGATATATAATTGCTTTGGATGAAAATGTTCTGCTTCGTAAAATTGAAAAAAAATTTAAATAAACATAAATATTCCAAATCGATATCAAATTTCATGAATTTCAAATGGAAAATTTAGTAAGAGATTACGGTGATGTGGTTTAATACATCAGAGACTGGACTTGGTGATCAAAATTGTTAAAAAAATTTAGCAGGTTATGGACCCCTTTTCGATATAGAGAAATTAGGCAAAATAATTACTTTTGGATTAAAAGTTAACACAAATATAACTTTTTGTTTATTTTAGCAATCACGAGATATGTTTCTGTGATATACCTAATCCGAATTGTCATTTAATCCTCTTCTCTCTTATACGTACTCTGTAATCCGCTAAAAGATTAACAAAGTTACCAACACACTAGCAAAAACCCAAAGCGTCTTACTGTGCGTGCATTGTTTACCATATTAAATTAACTACTACGTAAATATAATATAATAATACATTTAGTTGCGAACAAAATTTAAACCGTTATGGCTCTCAACCGCTTGCGCTCTTGCTATTTTTCCATACTTTGTAGTCGATTGCTGCTTTTGTGTTCAAATTAAATTCGTTATAAGGAGTACACGAATTCGATGAACATATTGTTACGAACCAGTAATTGATCAATTACTTTTAATTATAATAATATCACATAATTGTTAAATTGTTAAATTGTTAGCTTTCGTTACAGCGGGAGGGGTAGTTTATGCAAAAAAGACTAAAAATATGTATGTGTTACGGTCAATGATGACAATTCGGCCATTAACGTCAATGGCCGGACAATGACGTCAATGCCCGGCTTAGATGGGCATTAACGTCAACGCCCGGCCAATAACGTCAATGCCCATGCATTTTGGGCGATGTTGACATTTAAAATTTCATATGTCGTTTTTACATAATTGACCGGGCAATGACGTCATTGCCCAATACAGAGTGGCCAATGATGATACTACTATTCTACGGTGAGGATTGCTGTATAGCAAAACTGGTATTATTTTAGTTGGCGGTATTTTTTTTCTATTCCATCATAAAGTGACATTAAATGTGCTGTGTACTTTAGGGTGCGATTTTAAGGACTGTTTCAAAACTTCATTTACAACTCGAAATTAGTTCTAGATTCAGCATTGATTTTTTTTAACGGAAAGAGGAGAATTTTCTAAAGGTCATGATATAATTTTTAATCTATTTTGATAACCGATTAATATTTTGATTATGTTAATTGGCGATTTTTATAAAAAGCTGAGAATTAATTAAAATTTAAAATATGTCATGACTAGAGATAGGATAGTTAGGCAAAAACAGATTGGACGCCCTAACATAACTATTTTGCATTAAAATTGTTTAAATTTTTATTGTTTAAATTAAAATAATTTCTAAAGAAACCAATGAAAATTTACTTTCATTGTTTCCAACCAATGAAATCTGTCATTTATAATGAAACTGTAAATCTAGGTAACTGCCCCACACTCGTGTCTACAGACAGTATTTTTATTTTTGATCCTGAATCCCTACGCATGCGCATTTGTTTCTGTTTTATACTTCTGAATATCAAAAAATGTAATTTTGACAGCATTACATTTGATGTTTTGAAGTTTATTATGAACGCCAGTTTATTGTAGAAGGAAATAATTTAAATGATTATATGATAATTGCATGAAATTTTACAGCTGTCAAAATTACATTTGGTATTCCTTTTTTAAAGTATAAAACAGAAACAAATGGGCATTCTTGGGATTCAGGATCAAAAATATATTAAATTTTTAATTAATTAAAATGTATACATGATATTTTATAAAGTAAAAAATTAAAACTGTTATAATTATGTATGAATTTTTTAAACTTCCCTAATGTGCACATTTATTGTCACAAATTATATACTTAAAAACGGTTTTTCGCCTGTATGAGTTTTAAAGTGATTTTATTAATAATTGTCCTTTTATGTGCACATTTGTAATCATAAATTTCACACTGAAACTACTAAACAATTAGTAGTATTACCGTTTACGGTCTATTATTAAAGAAGGAAATAATTTAAATAATAAACGTACTTTGACGAAATTTGACAGCTGTCAAAATTACATTTGATATTCTTAAGGTGGCCGTTTAGCGAGTGGGCGTATCAATGTTAATTATATTAGACAGATTGCTCATTTGTATTTACTAGAAGTACTTCAATTTTAGGGAATTATTTTGTTATCATTTTAAAGATAAAACTTGGTTCTTGGACGTGATCTAATTTTTATTAAAATCGTATAATTAGAAATATTGAAAATTATCCGATTTACTCGAATTTACTCCGATTTACTCGAAAAAACTCGAAAAGTTACTCGATTTTTCAAGTAACTTTGCAGCAAAATTTTCAATATTTCTAATTATCCGATTTTAATAAAAATTAGATCACGTCCAAGAGCCAAGTTTTATCTTTAAATTGATAACAAAATAATTCCCTAAAAGTGAAAATTGAAGCACTTCTAGTAAATACAAATGAGCAATCTGTCTCATATAATTAACATTGATACGCCCACTCGCTAAACGGCCACCTTAAGTACACAACAGAAACAAATGCGCATGCGTAGGGATCCAGGATCAAAAATAAAAATACTGTCTATAGACACGAGTCTGCCCCACCTGTTGAAAAAGTTCTTATCCTGATCACAGATCGGGTCCATGGTATAATAACTAAATAATGGTAATAATGGTAATAATAATAATGGTATTAATAACTAAATAATTTATTGTACCATGGATCGGGCCCTTAAGATAATTAAGAATAAAAATTAGTAATTTAAAATTTTGTATTTAATTGTTAAATCAAGATATATAAAATTAACACAGAACAATAAATTAAAACTACAAATAAAAAATAATTGTTGATTTTAACTGATTAATTTTAAAAATTTAATTAATTATTTTCTAATATTTATTATTGTTTAAAACTTTTGTTAATTTTTATTATTTGACCTAAGTGTCATTTGAAAATTGGCTGTCAAATTCAAATCACCATGTTGCTGTTCCCTATAGTATTTATTCTATGATATCATCATTGTCCAATCCTTTTTGGCCAATAACGTCATTGACCGGCCAAAGACGTAAATATTACAATCAGATAAAAATATTTGCATCATTGCCCACCGTTAACGGGCGTTGACGTCAATGACCGGACAATGACGTTAATGGCCAGCACAAATGGGCATTGACGTCATTGCCCGGCCATTGACGTCAACGCCCGATTTACATCATTGACCGTAACATATGCATCGGATCGAAATGTCAAAAATTAGAACGGAAAAATACAAATGGAAATAAACTACTAATAATCTCAATTCATTGAAGAGTAGTAATATCGATATAAAATTTTAATCGTCATTAGAATTTGTTAATTAAAATTGACGAAAGGAAAATTTTAATTTTTAATATTAAAGATCCTTCGAAATGACCTGCTCTGTTCTGATAAAGGTTGACCTAAACCAAATCGTTCACAACGATTTTTAACGAGTTAACTTTCAAGGGTTCGTATGAAAGTTGGACACCACAGCAAAATTATATTTTGAGCTCGAGTGTATCGGAAATTTTCCAACCACAATTTCGTCGTTTAAATTTTCTAATTAGGAATCCTTACACGCTGGAAAAATAAGGCACATGCGAAAGATGGAAAAATAAGTTTTAAACCATTTTATTGGTTCGCAACAAAATTAATTAAATTTTCTTGCTTATTTAGTAATTTACCCCAAATTTTTATTTGCTTTGTAATTTTCTCGAGTTGTTGGCAATCAATAAATTAAGAATCAACTCAATTATTAAACAAATAAACAGATCAAGCATCCCTTTTTGTACATACTACCAATGAAATCGATCGCTTCGGCCTGATTTATTTTAATAATAATTTTTTGAATGTTTGAATCCACGAAAATTATTTAATATGGTTGATTGAGCTTAATTACTTTTTAAAATGCGTTTTACTGATCCATTTCTAGCAGGAAATCAAAAATTTAAAAAAGTCGTTAGAGATAATTGCTTTTTGGCAAATGTGACCAGATTTTAAATCAACCTCGCAGACGTCCTATTGATATGAAATCGTGTATTTTTCACTGTTTTTCCAAAAATACTTGAAAATTGCTTTAACTAAAAAAGCGGATCGCGTTTTGATAGGGTTGGCGTTGTCCCGCTTTTACATCATCCACTTTTCATATTGACCTTTTTATTTATGTTGTCAAATCAATTTTCGGTTTAATTTATTTCCAAATACAAATTACCAATGCTCGAATTACACAATATTCCCATGAGATTTAAATGTCATGTTTAAAAGCGTTGTGAAAAAATTAACAAGCTTGTTAAGTCGCAAACTGAAATTGATTATAAATTTGGAAAAAAAACGAAATGGGAAATCAGAATCAGTTAACTAAACAACTTAAAGGACATTAAAGTTCCTAATGTATAATCAATATTGTGGACGTTAAGTTGGGTACTAAAGATAACCGAAAATACAATTTATAGCCTTTTAAATTTCTTCCAAATTTAAATTATTTGCTTTTTATATAATCACCCAATACTGATTAGGGTCTTAAATTTTTTTCCTCTGAAAACTTTTTAAATTTGTTTAGTATTCCGCAAGCATTACTTCCTATTGAGTTTCTGTTATGAACTTGGGGGGTAGCAAATGTATAGAAGCGTTCGTTGGTTGTAAGTTATAATTGCTTCTGTCGTACGTGATAAAATCTCAGCTAGTATTGACAAGCCGGGCTTAAAAGGAAATTCTGATTTTTCTGGCTTTTTTTACGTAGCACGAGGGAAAATAATCTTACCAAAATTAGTCATTTAAATAATAAAACTTTACACTTTCGGCATCGAGAAGCTGTGGAACGAGCGGGAAGTCGTGATTCCTCTGCTGCGATCTACGGTGAAGACAACGACAAACGAGAAATTACCCCATTCATTCCTTCGAAGAAGAAGAAAGTTTTGTTGGCCGAGAAATAAAATTACTGCTGTGACCTAAAACCGTTTAGGGTTATAACCTTAACAAAAGTCAACAAAAAGAGTTTATGTACGAAAATCAAATAAGTAGGAGATTTTTTATATTAAATTCCACTTCTTTTTTACGCAATAGTATGAAAGACATAAAAAAGTTAACGGTTACATTTTTGTCAATTTTAACGGATAGATTTAAAAATTGTATTCGCTAACTCTCGTTTTTACTGATGAGAAAATTGGAACGTCCTGGTGCCCTGTGGGCTACGAATGGGAAAAACCTTTATTTGTGCAAATTTCAATAATTTATCCCTAATTAATTCTTATGCTATATCTTATAAAAACATTTAATTAACTAACGTAGAATAAAGACATTCAGGTAAAACGTGGCTTGCTTTTGAAAATGAAAACGGAGGAGTGGAATGGGGCCTAATTATTAGATTTATCTTCTACAAAGATAAAGAATTTGAAATATCAAGATTAGTCGTTTTCGTGTCTTTGCATTTCAAACTAAACGCATTGTTTCTGATAAAAGCGGCAATACGCTCCTCTTTGATGTTTTAATTTGCATATTACTCGATGTTAATTAATTACGATTCGCAAGTAAAGTTCAATTTTTGGAGCCAAATAAAAAATATTTCCTACACTTCATTTGGTAATTATTATCAAGAAGGGCAATAAACAAGTTAAATTTTTCGAGATACCTAAGCTTTTTTTAATTAGCGCACCTTTTAAAAATATCGCTTAAAAGTTTTTCAATTAACGAACTCTCTGATGAGTAAGTGATGAAAAAATTTTAATTTTGTTTTAAATTTGTGTGACAGATATTCTCAAAAGATGATTAATACGACCCATAGTATAATACTCTGTTAAGACTCTGTTTGTAATAACCAAACTTGACTAACCCCGATTAAATTAATTGCTGTAGTAATAAACTTAAAGTCCTAAACACACAGAAACACAAATTTTACAAAATTTTTTGTACTAGTTCAACACAGTTTGATAAGCTAATCTCATAGTTGGATTAGTTTAACTTCATTATTAGTGGATGAATTATATGTTATTTGTGTTCTGTTGTGGATTAGAACAAATAGTTACTTACAAGTTTCTAACAGAATTTGTAATATGTAATATGTAGTATACCGTCGGAAATTTCAATTTCGGAATTAAGTATTTTTCGTGCTAATTTTAACAGAACCTGGATCGTAGCTCGAAAGCACAATGGCGACCACGTTGGCGCCAGCCATTACGTTGGAAGCTTTCCAATAACTACATTTCAATTTGAATCCTTTACTCGATTTTGTTTAATAAATAAGAGATTAAAATAAATTTTCCTTTTAGGATTCTTAAAGACTTCACCTACCCTCGACAAATCGAACGAGTCTGGTGGAAATCTCGGAATCAAAGATATCGCTGCCGCTTTGAGGTGGATAAAAAAGAACGTAGCATCTTTTGGGGGTGATCCCAAGCGAGTTACCCTAATTGGGCACGATACGGGAGCAGCATTGGTTAATTTTATTCTTATTTCGCCAACATATAAAGGTAAACGTTGTTAACTTAAATTTCAAAGCTCATATGTAAAAAACAAGGGATTTAAGGTGATAAATATTATTGTTATGTGCACCAGGTCTTTTTCACCGAGTCGTGCTCCTGAGTGGGACAGCTTTAAGTCCCTGGGCGACCATTCACAACCCTGACAGCATCCGCATTAGCGTCGGCCAACAGACGGGCTGTTTGTCTTCGACCGAGGGTGAAGACGAAGACATCGCGCCCTGTCTACGCTCCAGGTGAATTATAAACTAACTTTCCAACGTTAATTTTACGATCCGTTTTTACTTTTTAGGCCTCTGCAAGCCCTGCTAGACGTTCAAATGGAAGTGGTTCGGTTTATGCCGAGAATTGCACCTTCGCTTCCAGTCGATACCGACATCTCCGATCCCGTGTATGCAATGGAACACGCTAGTGAAAATTTTATTACTTGTGAAGTGATGTTAGGAATTACAACTACCGAAAGTTATAACGACTTTAGTGCTACCGACATTCAATACGGTTTTGAAGAAGAGGAACGTAATCGGGTCCTTAGAACTTATATTCGTAATGCGTACGTTTATCATTTAAATGAAATTTTTTCTGCCGTTCGCAATGAATATACGGATTGGGATAAACCAATTCAACATCCAATTAACATTAGGGATTCTACAATGGAAGCTCTAAGTGACGGTCATACAGTTTCCCCTTTAATACGGGTGGGCTATTTACACGCCAGAAGGGGCGCGAAAACTTTTTTTTTTCATTTCGGTTATCAAACAAAAGACAGTGATTACCCACAAGTAAGTGCATTTTTTATTTTATTTACGTGCTGTGTGTGCTGCTTTAATTAAGGATAACAAAAAAATTACTTAACGTGATAAATTAAATAATTATAAGACACAAAAGGAAACGGTTTGCGCTTTAATCCATTTTGCTTTACCTAAAGCTCAGTTTTAGACCAAATTTTCTATTTTAGATTGCTTTCGTAGTCACGTAACATTCTCCGCAAATACATTTCATATTTCACATTTTGATGAATTACTCCCAGTATGTCATTACACTCATGAAAATGGAATGACATTTCAGTTTTCTATTAAAATGTACATGACAATTATACAAGATATATGTTCTATGTTGTGGTTTTCATCAAAATGTTTTTTTTGTCTAATTACTATAATTTTATTTATCTTGACATTTGCACCGGCTCGGCTGTCCTTTTTCATATTTTGTAATTTTGGTTTTGCAAATTGTTCAAAATAATCTAAACGCTGCAAAAACGACACAGCGCGATTTTCATTAGAAATGCAGGAAAATCACTAATTTTGTAGGAAATTAAGTCCCCGACGCCCGAGAGTCAATTCACAGTTACAGATTTTAACTTTTTAATTGTTAACCTTGATTTTAAATGTATACCACCCCTTAAACTACTGTAGATACGTTGTCCTGAACTTTTTTGTAATAAATTAAATTCGCAAAAAATTATTTAAATAAATGAAACTTTATCACATGCGTGAAGTTAGCCCCCCCCCCCCTTTTTTTTAAATTGTAATTTTTTGTTGTTGTTCTGGATTGTTCTCAATTTGTTCTTCATGTTCTTAAAAAAAATTTTTGATTTTGCGAAAAAATTAACCGCGAAAAACGCGAAACAAGATTTCACGCTGGCCCCCCTTTTTTGAAAATTGCAACTTTTTTTAATTGTTCTCAATTTGTTCTTAACCATCCAGTGGTCGCGTGGTCTACCACCGTAGACCATGCTTTTTTAAGCCTTCTTTAAACCGCCATAGCTCGTAACAGTTCGAATTATATCGGTTGCATTTTTGAGTAGCTGACAAAAATTAGTCAATCTTTCGGATCCAGTAGTTTTTGAACTTTTAAAGTGGTAAATTATTGGTTTTATTACTTCTGAAACAGGGCTTGTCTACAAGCGTAAATCACGCGCCTACTGGAGGGTTAATGTTCTTGAAACAATTTTTTAATTTTGCAAAAAAATAACCGCGGAAAGCGTGAAATAAGATTTTGCACAATCTTTGCATGTTATAGTATTTTGGTTTGAAGGGGTGGAAAATCGCTTTTTCGCTATTATCGCGTTATCGGTGTGATAAAAATTGTAGAGCGTACGATTCTGCATATTTTTGGTCTTATACATATTTTTCTAATAAGATAAATAGATTTAGAGATAACGCGTAGAAAATGAGCATTTTCTTCAAATTCAAAGTATTAGTTGCCCGTGAACCAAGATAGCGGCACCCCCTCAAAGTCGAAACAAGGAATTTTATATTAAGGCTGGGAATCAAAATCGAATATAATCAACTAATCGAGTATTCGAATATTCGAATATGAATATTTTCTCAACGGCACTACAACTCCACCAAGCTTAGAAAGGACGCGGCAAATATGCCAACTAATTTGATAAAAATTTGAATGAACCAATGAACGTTGAGTTATTTCTCAAGTACATTCTGTTGTAAAAGTTACAAATCATTGCGTGTGTTTACATTTGTCGTGGATTTTTGTGTTTTTCGGTTTCGTGTTATTTTATAATTTATACCAAAAGTGCTTTATTTAATATTTGCGGTAACATTTTTTACGTATTTCGTGACTGTAATTTGACAAAATAATTTATGGATTATAAATATTCGCACCGAGAAAGTTCTTCATTTGAGTGTACATTTTTAATTTTAGTAGCGCCTGACACGCCCCTAAAGTCGGTTCTAACGTTGGTGGAGCTGTATTAAAATTATTCGAATATTCAGGATTAATCGAATATTCAAATTACTCGAATATTCGAATAATTTGAATATTCGATTAATTTGAATATTCGATTAATCTGAATATTCAATTACTAGAATATTCAGATTAATGGAATATTCAAATTAATATATTACGTAGAGAGCGGATTATATGCACAACAGACCGGCCTTGAGGTAAACCCCTATAAACAATTGGTTAAGAAAAATTTATTACCAATATAAACGTTGCGGGAGCAAAGTGCCACTTTTCTTAGGAGGTGGGGGAAAGTAAATTAGCGGGAGGAAAAGTAAAATAGCGGGAGGAAAAGTAAAACAGCGGGAGGAAAAGTAAAACAGCGGGAGGAAAAGTAAAACAGCGGGAGGAAAAGTAAAACAGCGGGAGAAAAAGTAAATACCACCAACTTAAGAGGGCGCCTTTAAAAAACAGGTTACAACAGATGGCGCGCCCTAAAATATTAATCTTTTCTACTCATCTGTTCAGCAATACAGAATTTTAATAATTTATAAAAGTCATATGAATAAACGATAACTAATTTAGGTAATGAGGAAGTTTGAACTTCCAATGTTGAATATTTACAAGTATATTCCAAAAAGATATTCATAATTGGAAATATTGAATATTTTTAAAAATATTTAACTTTGAAAGTTCAAACTTCCTCATTACCTAAATTAGTTATCGTTTATTCATATGACTTTTATAAATTATTAAAATTCTGTATTGCTGAACAGATGAGTAGAAAAGATTAATATTTTAGGGCGCGCCATCTGTTGTAACCTGTTTTTTAAAGGCGCCCTCTTAAGTTGGTACTACATTAATGCCATGTACAGGTCTGGCTTTAGGCTATATGGTTTGGTAATTCTCGCTTATTCTAACAAATATTTTTTCTGAATTTTTTTCTTTCTTTCGGCTTTCGGAAAGGCAAAAAATAGTATATTCGCGCTAGGGATTAAAGTGACTTTTCGTCCTTTGGGTAATTTTTCCACTCGGCTGCGCCTCGTGTAAAAAACCTTTACCCTCATGACGAAAAGTAGCACTTTACTCCCTCGGTGTATAATAATTTAATATTTAATCATTTAATATTAATTAATAATTTAAATATTCGAATAATCGAATTTATTCAATTTAAATTAATTATCCGAATATTCGAATATCCGAATATTCAAATATTCGAATAATTATCCGAATAATCTAAATATTCGAATAACCAAATATTCGAATAATTTGAATATTCGAATAATTTGAATATTCTTGTGATTTTTTGAACGAATATTCGAATACAAAATTATTAAAAATTCCCAGCCTTATTTTATATAACTTACCTAACTGAGTAATTATTCCAATTATAAACATTTTAGCAAGGTGGAGCCATTTTTTCGCCCCATAACTGGCATGAGTCAAAAGTTTGGGGGGGGGAGGTTTAAAAAAGTCTTCAAAAAACGTTTTAGAATAGAATAGCGAAAAATTGTGCCGCAGGCAAAAAATTTAGATTTTCTAATTCGATAGATTTGAAGTTAGAAATTATAAAAATATGCTTTTGTAACTAATTCTTGTGATTTGAGATTAGGAAAACTATTTTTTGAAAAATAATTAGACCAGGAAATACTGACACAAAATTCCAAGTCATTTGTTACACAAAATTTTTTTTGTATTTTCCGGTTGTCGACACCGCTAGCACTAGCGCAGGCTAAATGCCATACTTTTAGGGCGGGTCATAATCCCCCCATACCAATTAGGATACCAATACAAAACAAACCTTGATTTGTAAAAAATATTTAAAAACAATTTAAAAATTCACATCTTCTAATTGGTATGGGGGGGGGGCTTATGACCGGCCCTAAAAGTATGGCATTTAGCTTCCGCTAGTACTAGCGGTGTCGACAACCGGGAAATGCAAAAAATTTTGTGAAACAAACCGTCCTTGATTTGTAAAAAGTATTTAAAAACAATTTAAAAATTCACATGTTCTAATTGGTATGGGGGGCTCATGATGTAGAAATCAACTTCGTAAGTGGGTGACAGTTGCCAATAACTAAAAATAAAGTTTCTGTGGAAATTCAGTGTTTACTAAAAAGATAAGTCAATATTTAGTTAATCGATATCGCATATCGCCATTAAAAACGAATAATTTTTGTAATTGGGGGGGGGGGGGCTAATTTGAACTTTGGGGAGGCATAGCCCCCCCAGCCCCCCGCTAGTTGCGCCTATGGGCTATTTCATATTGTACGCGTGGAAATATAACAAGTGAAGCTAGTGCAAAATCTTATTTCACGCTTTCCGCGGTTATTTTTTTGCAAAATTAAAAAATTGTTTCAAGAACATTAAGAACAAATTGAGAACAATCGAGAACAATTAAAAAAAGTTGCAATTTCCAAAAAAGGGGCCATGCAGTGCGAAATCTTGTTTCGCGTTTTTCGCGGTTAATTTTTTCGCAAATCAAAAAAATTTTTTAAGAACATTAAGAACAAATTGAGAACAATTGACAACAATTAAAAAAAGTTGCATTTTCAAAAAAAGGGGGGCCAGCGCGAAATTTTATTTCGCGTTTTTCGCGGTTGTTTTTATGTAAAATCAAAATTATTTTTTTTAAGAACATTAAGAACAAATTGAGAACAATCGATAACAATTAACAAAAATTGCAATTTCAAAAAAAGGGGGGTTGGCGTCAAAAAGTGTTTTTCTCGATTTTTTTGGCTACTTTTTTTGTAAAATCAAAAAAATTTTTTAAGAACATTAAGAGGAATCCTTAAAATTGTAAAATACACTTTCGCAATTCAATGATATCTTACTTATTACTCAAGAAAATTGCACTAAAGTATATATTTTTTAAAAGAGGACATTTGGACGCCGATCACTGTGTTTTTATTTTTTTTTGAATTCAAATTTTTTTCAAAACTTTTTTTTCAAAAAATTTGAATTTAAAAAAAATAAAAACACAGTGACGTGCGTCCAAGTGTCCTCTTTTAAAAAATATATACATTTGTGCAATTTTCTTGAGTAATAAGCAAGATATCATTGAATTGCGAAAGTGTATTTTACAACTTTAAGGATTCCTCTTAAGAACAAATTGAGAACAATCCAGAACAATAACAAAAAATTACAATTTCAAAAAAAGGGGGGGGCTAACTTCACGCACGTAACTTTATCTTATTTCTTATAAATTTTGCAGCGTTTTGAGTGTAACTTCACCAAATGCTCTAACATTGATTACGGTTTTTTTTTTAATTTAAAAAATCAATTTGAATTTAAAAGGAGCTTGGAGCACTGATTGGGCGTGGAATTAATAACCCCATTTCAATCAATTTGATACCTTCAAGAAATTGTAAAATAAAATATCTATTTTATTTTCTTATTATTCTAAAAAATTTTACCGAACTTTACATGAACGAAATACGACCTAACATTTCCTTGTTCCTTCTAAAATATCGTTTCTTGTTTGAAATGGAGCCACCTGTGTAGATGTCAATTAAGAAAAAATTTAATTTATTAGCAACAAAAAGTATCATTTACTTTGTTGATCTCATACAACGTCAAAGTTTTATTAGTAAATTTATTTTCTTCCAAGTTTCTGATAAAGTACGTGACGTATTCACTTTTCTCAAGTTTTCCTTTCGGAGACCGAAAAAAAAATATATCTTTAAAGCTTTTGTAATCAAAAATCGTTTTTCTCAACTTTGAAATGATCACAGCAAACATTTAAATTTTGAAATTAGCTTAATGATTGCATTTGAAATCTCGAGTTTGTAATTGCACGGTTGAATGAAACTCCCGGATGCTGTTAAGTTATAAGTCAAAGACCCACCGGAACAACTTTATCATTGGTAACGGTTTATCATCTCCTAACGACGTGGAAACTGATTCTCAATATTAAAATGTCTCCTATTCATAACATCAACAGTGCTATTGATTTTTCAAGTGTTCAAAATTCTACAAAAGATTTGAAATGTTATAAATATGTCATTCTGTATTGAGACGTGCGGAAACGGTAGTAATCAATTTAACCAGCGGATGCTTAAGGGACCGTTGATATATGTTTCAAAAAAACTTTAATAAACTTTGCCATAGAAAACGTTTTCTATAGGTTAGTCCGCCTTACAATTTTTTGTGTCACCGTGTTTCACTATTTATTTTAGAAATTTTTACGATTGCACATTCTTTTTTCATTTGTTCCCAGCGTCCCAATCTGAAATATTCGTAGTTACTTAAAAATTTCCCCGAGTTCCCCTTCTTTCTTCAGGTAAACTCGAAATAAAACGTTTCAAATTCACATTTGGATTAATAATATTATGAATTATTATAATAATTCTCTGAATAACCAAAATATGAACAAAAACACTAACTTAGATTTTCAATTATTTTAGTTGTAATTTGCTTGACAAATTCAACAGCGATATATAATTATCTTAATTTAATGAAATTACCTTAAAATATCTTAATTATAGATCTTGACATTTTAATTTAAATCCAATTAACTTTAAATAATTAAAATTTTACATTTTTGAAGTAACAGTTTAAAATTGCTTTACATAGTTTACGTAAAATTATAAAGAGAATAATTATTTCTCTAGTCGAGCTTAATTTTATTTAAATAATTAAAAATGTAAAAATAGTCTTCTAGAATCTAGAGGATAAATTTGAAAGCGTCTGAAAATTGGAAGTTGGATCGGATTATCCATACTAAATACACATGGTGAAAAGTACGTACGTGTTACAGAAAATTTAAATGAAAGCAAAGTTTTGTTAAGAAAGTTTTGAATTATAGGCAAAGTTTAGCTGTCGAGGTGCTATTTTTATTTTCTTTTATATAACCTACTCAGGTGTTTCTGAATTTAAAACTCGAATAGGTACAAAAAACAAAATACTAACTGTAAATGTGCGTGTAAAAGTTGGATAATTTTTCAATATTCTCGAGTTGTCAGAAACGGTGATCACGACGTCGTAAACTGTAGAACTAGCAGACATTTGTTTTTTGTCACACAAGAAAGAAGTTGGTTAGTTTACTCGTGTAATAAGGTAAAAATCGCCTTCTCTAACTAAACGTCGTAACCGAGAATAAAGTTTGAAGGAGGCCGTTTGCGATTTATGAGCCTGGTTGATGGTTTTGTTGTAAAAAATTGTTAAAGTAAAAATGTGTGGGAAATTTAGATTTCAAAGGATTCATTCGAATGTAGTAATTGAAGGGGCGGTGAATAGAGGTGTGAACTTATATTATTGCAATTTACCAGAAAGGCAAATTTGTGTAGGTACATAATAATATATTTTTTAGTTTTTCTTTTATCATTTTCAATGGAAAAGTGGAAATAATTAGTATCAAGGAGATACGAAATTAAAATTCGAAATGCTTATGCCTTTTATAGTTTCGCCGAGTCTGAAGGAAGTAATTAACATATTTATCGGTAAATTCATTAGTACTATATCGATAAACCAGATGACAATGTTGTCTTGATTTAGCTGGAATGTTTTATTGATCAAATAAAAACTGTCCGCAACTAATCAATTAATCTTGAATTTAGTTTACAAAATCCCTCCGCGCAGTGGTTGCAGTGGGTTACGACCCGCGGGCGTGATTTAACCTTTAGCTGCCACACTGGGGTCATTTTGACCCCAATCGAAATCAAATCCATTTTCAACATTTTTACCAGACGAAATTTGTACTTGTGGTACCATTTGTCGTTAGTTTAAGGATGCCTCTTCCCTCTCGAGCACAGAGCATGACTTTGAAAGCATTAGTTTAGCTGTGGCAGTCCTGTGAAGTAGAGTGGTGCCGTCAGAGACCCCAGTATGACAGCTATCATTATTAATACACAAATTGGGATAGCTACGAAGATATTTAAAAAGATGAATATTAATGGATGTCTTTAACGTAGAGGCAGTGATGTGCCTTTTACAGTCACAGAGCAGACAATAAAAACAACGAAACGTGCTCCAATTTTGACTGTCAATTTTCGATAATCACCGATTATGTTTTTGTCAACACTTGTGTTTGGGCTTTAACCTAATTCTCTTATGTATTATACTATTTGAATTTCCTCATTTAAACATTTCTTAAAGCAGAATATTCAAAAATTCATGAATTAAATGAATAAACAGTGAAATGTCAAAATATTTTTTTCTAAAAATGGCTCATAAAAATAAATATCTTTATTTCAAAGCTGTTTATCAAACGATCTTTTTCCTTAAATTCCTCAATAACGAAATTGAAAAGTTAATGATTTTTTTAATATAAATGGTCATTTTTTGCATTTTTCTAATTCAGCAATTGTTTTTTAAACTAAATAATATTATATTTTCATAAATTAACCCATACTGTCTTCTAAATGAACTCTTAACAATGAGTCTAGAGTCTTAACAATCTTAATGATTGAACGGCCGCTTGAAAAGTATGCCTCTAATGCGAACGCGCACCCCTCCTTTGTGCACTGCATTCGTTACCACAGAACAGATAATTACATTACAGAAAATTTTGAAAATTAATTCTGAAACAACTACAAATGCGATAAGTACCTTAAATTTTGACTATAGTCTGTTTTTTTTAAGAAACGAGTAAAAAATTTCTATTTCACGTGGATAACGTGAATGTTAACCAATGAAATTGGTTGAAATTAAATTTCAAGCACCTATTCAAGGTTGAAATTAAATGTTTTACTCGTTTCTTAAAAAAAACAGGTTATAAATATTTATTAATTTACTTATTTTATTATTTCTTTATTAATTCGTCGCCTTAATGCAGAAACCACTTAAGTGCATATTAGGCCCTATTAGGACTGCACTGCATGATCAGTTTTTAATTGTTTTTCTTAGGTTAAAATTTTAGTTAAAAATTTAAAAAAAATCTCTCACCAGTGGGACCAAAAGCCAACCAACTACATCCCATTTTTTTTTAATTTTTAACTAAAATTTTAGCCTAAAAAAGACAATTAAAAGCTGACCATGCAGTGCAATCCTCATAAGGCCCAATATTCACTTAATTGGTTTCTGCATTAAGGCGACGAATTTATAATTGTAAGTTACGTGTATAATTTTATTAAAAAATATGTATAATTGTAGAAGGTGGGTGTAGTTAGATGGTGAACATTACTTTGGTAATTTGGTTGATCTGACAACAATAAAAAAATTTTTCAAGCTATCGTATGACGTAGGTTAATTTTTTATTTAAGAAATACCATTTAAAATTAAAACAATTAAAACATATTGTAGAGATATTTCCTACGACCCTTAATTTAATTATTTCTTTTACCAGGACAATATCTAAACACTAAAGTGCCGTCGGTAGCTACTATGTAATCGTGAGCATACGATTTCTGTACGAGAACAAATCTACAGGGTTGGATTCCTACTTCTCTCCTCTCCGGGTCGCCAAAAATGAAACAAATGTGCGGCCTAACTACCGCACTATTGTCGTTGAATTGAAATTCCTCCTTTAGGAATAAATTTGCATGAATTGCCTTAATCAAATTGACTGTCGTTGCAGACAACACTACAAAACTAAATTGGGGTACGGCCCGTTGCATGAAATCAAAATCAAACGCAGCTTCGTACAAAATAACAAATTTAATTTTCATAAAATTAATTAAATTCAATAAGTAAACACAGGTCGAGCATGTGTTGTATACTAACAGATTCGTTTTGGTCGTCAGTGTGTTAAATTGTGTGATATGAGCCCTTAGTATTTGCATTTAAATTCAAATCAACCTCAAAATACTCCAGGTTCCTATTAAGGTGTAAATCGTGTGACATAAATAAATTATAACAATAATGGTGTAACAAATAAATTCAAAGTTAATTACCCATCATCGCAGCACTTGTCGAAAATTGTTTTTGAACCACTGCTTTCCTACTTCCCAAATTCCTCACTTGCGCTTGCATCTGTCGTACGGTGACATCTGTTCACAGTTTCCAGCTTCTGTAATTTTGTGAAAATATCGAATTGTGACATCAAATCTTCGCAATTCTTCCAAATTATCCAGATTAAAACGATCGGCAATCGTATAAAAAAGTGCGTGTTGGCAAATCTCAAACGATTTGAACCAAGCATAAAATAAATCGTGCGACTAACCTCTAAATTGGTGCGTAAATTATTTAATTCAAATTTAACGAATTTGAATTTATTCCTCTAAACATTTAATTGTAGGCACGTAATCGTTGTAATTACAATAAATTATCATTTGATCCTCATAATCAATGTCGGACCAAGTATTATGCACACATCTGGCATATAAAATTTTCCAATGACGCCTTTACCAAATATCGCTGTAATTTGAAGATTCTACTTCCAAATCAACTAAAAACGCTCGTCCACATCGGCCAATACTTTTCACTAATTATCAACTTGAAAAACACTAAACTCGAAAATTTGTCACTTATGGTGGACCTCACCAAAAACGCTGTCGTTGGCTTCCCAGGTCGCGTGCCAACTTCTTCTACCTTCTATTATCTCAGAACCAGCGATTTACATTTGCTACACTGTCATTCTGCCTACTAAATTTCAATATCTCTCAAATAAATTTTTGTTCAACTCGGGGATCGAACCCGCAATTTTACATCACAAACCGACAACTTACACTATTGTGTGCTTGTGTCAGTGGTAACATAAATCGACCTTAAATAACAAAGTCATGCTCGACTATGTTATTTTGGATAAAACATCCCTTACTCTACGGCAAATTATTAAGTACAAATAAGCTGGGTCTAATTCGTTTCACCACAATATATTAGCAAAATCCTGCGTCACACGATAGCCCACATATTGAAAATAATGGGAAAAATTGTTTTCATATTATTTCAGATCAGTCCAATTGTCAAAATCATGATCACCATCTAACCACACACGAGGAACAACTTATTGTTCTACAACAAATATTTTTAAATAAACATATTGTCATATTCCATTTTTACCCTTAAAATTCAATCCCAAAAAAAATTTAAAAAAAAGTCTTTATTTTTCAAATATTTTTTTTTCGTTTTTTTTTCGATATTCGTTATTTCTTAGTGATTTGACGTTCAAAATTTTGTATTTCCTATAGATATAGAGGAACAAAGTACACCTTTTCCAATTCTCAAGTGCTTTTTTTGCATAAAATATGATATCGAATCAAACTGTTAAGCTGTGAGAAGTCAAATTTCTGTTCATTTTGAATTATTATCTTCAGTGCCGGATTAAGCCATCGCTGGGATTAAAAGGCAACAAACAAATATTGTCGCGGGTTTCTTCTATTTTTTTAATGAGTTATTTTTTTAATGAGTTATTTTTTTATTCTTTCCTAACTAAAAACGCAAAATAAGCTTTTTTTGCTACCTTTTTCTTTAAAAAAGCATTCATATCTGCCGGGGACGGAGCCCGTAGCATTTGCTACTTCTGTTACTGTGTTAATTCGGCACTGATTATTATCTTGTATAAAATCGATAGGATATTGCGGCACAGTTATTTGAAAATTAGTGGAAATTAATTAACTTAAAAGTAAACAATAGATATTTTCGATACAAGTTAGGAAAAGTAACATTTTTCGAATGCGAAACATTCGAGGCGAAGTTTTACAAACGAGGCCGAATGCCGAATTCGTAAACCGTATCCGAGAATGGAAAAAGATACTTTTCCACGCGTATCGAACAATATTTTTTCTAATAGTGTTTGAAAAAGAACCAACAACATACTTTTTATACCTAATTTAAAATAATTTTATATACTTTATGAAAATATATTATAATATTTAAATTTGACGGTTGGTAGCCGTGGTATTATTGACTACCAACCGTACTTTGGTACACTATATTAATGATCATGATCAGTGTGATCAGTTACAAAAGAAAATAGGTTAGTGATCGCAGGTTTTTTTAAAGGTGCAAAGCTCAACTTAATGGAGCTGTTATTCCATGTTGCGATCGACATTGTCGAACTTTCTCTTTTCCGCACTTGTTTCCCTTCTCTTTTCTCTTTCCCACACAGTATTACTTTCCCGCACTCTTTTGGATATCACAAAGTAAGACTTTTTCAAACACTATTAGAAAAACAAAATTACATGCCAACAATTCGAATTGCAGTAATTTTTGGATTTCAAAGTTTTTGGAAACTTTTTGAAGTTTGAGGTCTTAGTGACAAGAGAGCCGAGTGTGTATCCGTCCGAGAAAGGCATATTTTTGGATGCGACTCTAGAAATGTTTCAAACTTGTCAAATCAAATCCGTTAAGTCGTTACATAATAACGATTGAAATTATTTGAGTATATACGATTGGAATATTTATTTTCCTCCAACGATCGATTTTTGAGTGATACTGATAAGGATATCACAAATTTTTGAACTTTCGTAATATTTGGATACCGGAAAACGATCCACGTACTGATTGGATATGTTACATCTACATATCTACAACTAATTTTATTTGGATGCAAGTAGCAATAATAATTTTGGGATAGTATAATATTTGGATATTTTGACGAACGATACATTTGTGATTTGAGTTTTTATTGTGAACTTAATTATTTCAATTTCGCTAATTCGAATAAATGTATTTATCGACGCGTTTAACTTTTCCAGTTCGAATGATAAGTAGCGCTTATTGATATCGCGTTTGCGTTAATAATAAATTTTACTGTGGCATACCGATCTATTATTTTGTAAAATTTGATTTTTTATTTTCAACAATTTGCAAGGCCAGGAATGCAAATATGCCGTGCATTTTGTTGCTGCTGCATTTCGGTGATTTGCGATCAATATTCAACACAATATTTGCAAACCTGTGCAGGTTTGCGTTAAATAAATTATCTACATTTACAAACATAATCTGTTGAATCATTAATATTGGTTTATTTAATAAAGTTTTTATGTTTGCTTATTAAAATTAATAATTGAGTCTCATTTTTTTTTTTATTTTGATTTACCCTGAGCTTAGCTGGCAACTCGAGTGCGATCCATCGTTTGGTAGATTATTTTCCCCGATTTATTGTGAGATTTTATATAAACCATTCGGTGGAGGACATTAATAAATACCCAAAATTTAACGTAATGACATTTTTTGTAGTTTTTCCATAATTAATTTTCAAAATTCATACTATTATACTCCAAATACAAAACCGTAATTGGTCGACATGTACCCGGTCGGACAAGGGGGGGGGGCAAAGAGGTAAATTATCCAAAAATTAATTACTTATTCTGTCGTCTTCACCAAACGGTTACAAATTGTTCGTAGAAACAATAGTTAAATAAACTTTTTTAAGTCCTAATAAGTGTTTTCGAGTAAAATGAGGTGTAAATGCGATACCTGATTTAAAGTGTAAATCTTGGGGTAAGTCCCTATAAATTACGTTATTCAAATTGCTGCTAAACGGCACATTTAGTGAGCAGTTTACCGCTGTGCGTTATAGGGGTCTCATTAATGAAAAAAAATATCTGTTCACTATTATACGGTATTCATTATTTTGCAACTCTAAATTTTATAAAAAATAATAATAAAATTTTATAATTTTAATTTAATTTGAATAAAATTTAACAGTTTCCAATATCCCTGTTAATGAAGCGACGTTTTATTATTACGTAGGTAGGTAAATTCATAGAGGAAAGATTCCTTTATATTGATCAAATTTCTGGGAAACCTTTCGAGAATGTTCAAAGGTTACACTTTGCTATTTGAAACTAATTACAGAGTGCAAGAAAATAATTAATAGTGTTAAATAATGCACTTGGTTAGTTTGATAATAAATTGATTGGTAAAATGTATCCCGTTAGACCTCTTTCGATCAAGTTAATTTAACATGGCGTTTAGCAAAATATTAAAATTGTTATTTATAAAATCAATTGTGACACGTTTAATGCGTAGCCTCATTTTTTCATATAACATAAAAAGTGTTTTAGCACATTATAAAAGTAATAAGAACCAAAGATTTAATAATATTTTTGTAAAATATCGAAAGGCGCGGTTATTATTTTGTTGATGTCGAAGTTTTGTTTATACACTGGAGTTTATTTACTTTGTAGGCTTTTCTACATCATCTTGGACCATTTTATCTGAAAGTGGAGAATATTCCAGTTTTAAACAAAAGAAAAATCAATACTTTTAGATAGTAAGGCAAAAAAGCGGAATAAATATTCTTTTGCTTATCTAAATCTTGCTAAATTAGTCGGAAATAGCACAAAGACAAAATAGCATAAAGGAAATTTAATAAAATAAACTCTTCTTTTAGTTCTTATTCTGTAAAATAAGATTACGTGTTCTGTAGACTTTTCTTTTATTTTGTAATTTTTATTATATTACCTACAGCGTAAAACAAAGACGTCTTCGTGAAGCTTTTGATTTTTAATGGAAAATTTTATTGGTAGAAGTATGGTCATTTTGGAAAAATCTGCTTTCTAGAAATCACAACTTTTTCAAAAGTAAACATAAACGGTAAATTTATTTTCTTTTATTATGTTCTTCAATATGGCTGTCAAAACTTTTGTGCTATTTCACGATTATCACTTCCTAAGTTAACATAATTTGAAATGTTTGAGATATTAAAAAGCAATTTGGTTCTTAACAACAAAAGTTTAATTATTACGTAGAAGCAGCCTTAAAGTCTGATGGTGCAATCAAAAGTATTGTTTGATCTTCTCGAATTTATTGTTTTAATTAACCCGAATTATTTTTTTATAGAGATTGGGTAGCGTGAGAGGTGAAGATATAGCATACATTTTGGGAATGCCTCTAGTAGGAGGTATGCCGTTTTTTCCACAAAACTTCAGTAGACAAGACATGGGCGTCGCTGAAGCGATTCTCAACTTCTTTAGTAACTTTGCGAAGAGCGGTGACCCCAATGGTCCAGGAGTTCACAAGGATATTCCCGACTATGGTACTTATAAAGAGAAAACTCGATATAGAGGGCTTACGTGGGAACCTTACGAAATTGGCACGCAGCTTTATTTGAGCATCGGTGAGCAATTTACATATTTTTACTAAAGTGGTATTTCCTTATACATTTATTGCCAAAAATAGATTTATAAAATTCGCGCCCTTAAAATTTGTTACTACTAAAATTCAAGTACAAAATGGAAATGACGAACCAAGTTTAATAATATTAACAAATTCCAAACTTAGCTCATGTATAAACATCTACACAAATTTACTTTAAAGTAGCAAATTTTAAGTTAAATGAGACACTTTCTACCTTTTTTATTGGCAAAGTTAAGGGTAGTTATGGCGTCTAACACAAATATTATTCAGAAATACTCTAAATATGTTTGTGTCAAGAGAAGACGCTGCATCGTTTTCTACTATAAAGTGTGCATAATTTTACCATTATTGATAATATTCTCCTAATATAATTTTATATTAAAAGAAGGCTCTAAATCGGAACTTTGCCTAGTATTATTTCCGTTCCCTTATCGATGGGAAGAGCTGAAATGATAAACAGGAAGGGTTGCATCTACAAATTAATAAAAATCTTAATTAAAAATTGGCACCCCTAGTACTAATTAAGAATTTAGTTTTATAGCAGACATTTTATATTATATAAAGTGGTAATTAAGAAATTCAAAGTTGTAATAAATCAAACAATGAGTAATTAATTTTATCGGGAACGCAAAATGTAGAACCTCTCTAATGAACAAACAAGTTTATTATCTCTCTTTTGGTTATCGATTTGATTTCAAATGCAGTTTTTTCACAAACTCTTGATGACTTTTACATAAAAACAGTTTGCAAATTTAACTTGATATGCTAATTTGAAGTATGGACTAAGTTTAAATGCTAATGGCACTCAAAATGCTCTTAGTTTTATCCTTTGTTTCATTTTGATCATTAAAAGAAGTTAGGTACTTTTTTACAAAAATAAAACCCCAATGAAAAAATTGCCCTTTGACTCGACGTTTTGTTTATTTTTTAAACTTCCGTGCTATAATATGTTCTGTGTGCTTAATTTTCTACGGTAAGACCATAATCATAACACATTTTATCGCACACTTTCGAGTCAAATTTAAGTACCTACCTAATAATTTTTCCGTTATTAAAATTTTGTTGTAAATGCGAAGACATCTTTTTTCGAAAACGTTTTCCTAATGAATAACATGATTAACTATTTTTCCATAAAGAAAGCACTAGTTCGAGTTAATAACTCGATGTTTTATAAGTAGCTCCAACATTTTAGGAACAAAGTGGCTAAATGGATGAAATGTTAGTTGACGCAATGTGGTCTAGAAGAGAAATAAATAACTTGAGAAAATAAATTGCAGTGTCGGTAAATGTTTTACGTCTCCACTCCCTAGTGATTTCTCTACCATATACAGCAAGAGATTTTTTAAAAGAACCAAACTTTTTCTTACCAGTAACATGAAATATTTATAGTTTCATAAGTACAATTTTTTACACACTAAATAGTAGTACATAAATTATTTAAATTTTAATAAATCTTATTGGACGTAAAAAATGGTGGGTAAATCTTGACAAACTGTCTTTCCAGAAGATCATCGGAAAATTGAAAATCATAATCACAGTTAAAGTCAGCTCGATTTTAAAAGCTGTAAATTGCAGATTGTCGGGGTAAATTACTTGGCCTTATTTAATTTTGATGGTTTGTTAAAATTTAATTTTGCAGCTGACATCTTAAAAACGTCACCAAGACTTGATTTTCACAAAAATTACCTAAAAATTAATGTTAGTTCTGTATCATGGAACAATGACGTGAAAACGAAGCTCAATTTTATGCAGAAAATTGTATTTTTCCATAATGCATAACCGACCTTAGACAGTAATTTATCAAAACCCACTACCACTACAACTTCTCTTCTTTATGGTGATTAGGGGCGATAAGAATAATTTTGCTTTTAATTAAATGTGATAAAGTAAAACTTTCAAAATAATTGCTGATAAAGATTTAGGTTGGGTAAACGTTAAATCGATTTAATTTAACAAAACTCGAGAATTTCTGAGTTTACAGAAATTCTGCTTTTATAAAAGAGGAGAAAGAAAGAACGAACGATTCTTTACCCAATATACAAAATTTAATTTTGTTTTGTGTTTGCCTGTGAGAAAAACTTGCGCTATTAAATTAATAATTAATTTTAAAATTAAATTTTTTTATTTAATTATTGCAATTGCTGTTGTTTCACAAAATAACGGAAAATGAGGAAACTATACAAAGAGGAAACGGAAGAATGGATGTTATGTAAACAAATTTATCAGATGATGTAGAACTAAAGAAAATAATAAATTTAAATGGAATTTATGACAACAGCAGGAGAATAATGGGTGGGGGAAATTGGAACAATTTAAACTGTGGTGACGGTGATCGAGGTAAATTTATTGGAATGAAGAAAGAAAATTTTTATATTATTTAAAATAATATAGTCGCAAGTTACCTTTTTTTTAAACCAACAGCAACCGACTTCAGGTTCCACTCCATATTTAAAAAAATTTTATCATTTAATTTTTAGGAACAAAATTTTAATGGAGTTTGCTAATTTTTTTAAAGGTTGATCTTTCCTAATTTTAACACGCCGGCCGCGCCCTACCAATTTGGAGCGTACATTTTGTCAATAATGGGATTTAGAAGTTTTAATGCTTTTTTTATTAAGCTTTTTATTGAAGATTAAAATTTTTACAATATGCAGCTTTCACTTATAATTTTATCATCTAATCAGAAAGCCTAAAAGCAAAATAACGGTTAATGTAGAAGGAAAGCTTCCGACTGACGTCTGATAAAAGACGTGCCACACTTCCTCCAACCAGAAACTTCAAACCAATCCTTTCTCTTTTTACCTGTTTCCGTTGATAGTATCAAAGAAAATTTGTAATTGACTTTTTGCGAAAAAGTTTCTAATGTAACATTTTGCTTTAATTTTATAAATAGCGGGGGGTTTTAAATAAATTGGATGTATCGAATAAAAGTTGCAAACTTTGTCGCTCTAAATTCATCATATTTTAATTTAGTTTACATCAATTTTTACAATACATCGAGCATATAATATAATAACATTAAGTCAATTTAAAATTGATCATAACTTTCTCGAAAAGTTTCCAAGTTCATTAATAATATACGACTCGCGAAATGTATAAACTGCAGACTTCGTCCTTTTTTGTGGAGAAGGTCTTACGGTAATCTTCCTTTTTGAAACACATCGCACACCTCAATCAAGGACCAACGTGATTGGTATCGGTGTTAAAAGTAACCGAAGCTTATTTCGTTTCACAACCTTTCAAATGATGCCGACCCCTTCATTTTGAGTTAATTTTCAAAAATTGATAGATCCGCAAGGACCTTTCAAACATTTATTTTTTTAAACATTAATAAAATGAGAGAAAAGCTTTCAAAAACGTAAGTTTGTTGTTCGTGTTTGCACTTTACTTGTTAATATCTTTTGAATAAATGTTGATCCGATCAGAAAATTTTATTTGGAATTTTTAGTTGAAAAAGATTTTTCGACGTTATTGTTGAAATCTTTGAGGGTTTAAGTTCCTTTTATGCGTAAAAAAGAAATTTATTTATATTATCTATATTTCTACGCTAATTAGATTCTTTGTGCTATTATAATATCTTCCTTCAACACGAAATTCCTTATAAGTTTCTATAGAATATTTAGGATTTTTGAGGTTACTATAAAGCAAGCAATTCATATAACTTACAATTTTTATGTAGGTACTTAGTTTTTAATATAGGTACGAAGTTGTACCTTTAAATTCTGTTTCTCATACGAGTAATTTTGGAGTTAAAAGTTATTGCACTTGAATTTCGGGTCACATGTCTGCTGTTTATCCCGTTTTTGGGGTTGTTCATTGATGACTGATGATAAGAATCAACGCACAGCAAAATTGTTAGACGCAGCAGAATAAATATCCTAAACTAAATTTGAATGGTCGTATTATATTTAATTATACAAAATATAGGCATCAAAGATGCTGAAATGTAGTTAAGGAAGCCGAAAATACATACAAGGAAATCGAATCCAATTTTGGAATTATAGAGGCTGATCAAAGAAAGTCAAAATTTGGAATTTAAATGTTGTCTTCACTAATGCCAAATGGATGAATCAATCACAACTCGATTCAGTAAAAATTAGTATAATGGGAACTCTTTTAAAATCTGAAAAAATATTTAGAACAGTTTAATTTATAATACAATTAGCAATACTTAAACATCTGATTGCTACAAATTAATTGAAAAAGAAGCTTATTTTATCTCTTCAAATTTTAAATAATAAATCAAAACCTGTGAAACATGTTAAAGATGCATTATTCAGATAATACAATAAGAAACTTTGCTTCAAAAGTGCAAGAGCTAGTGAAATTTCTCAGAAAATGGAAGAAAATAATGAGCTTTTTAGACATGGTTTGCAGCAAACAATTTAAATTTTCTGGAAGATACATGTAACGTGTTTTTGTAATTCCAAAGATGAACTTATATGAAAATGTATTTTATGTAGCATGCGAGTCTGTATATAATGATTAAGGTTAACAATTTTTGGAACCCTTAAATTAAAAATCGGACATATTTAGTATTTGTCCTCGATTCGAGAGAATTTATTCCTAAATTAGTGCGATATAATTTTAATACAGTTTTTACACCTTTTTTATTGCTTGAGAAATAAATGTAAACACTTTTGTTAACTTTTTGCAATAATAATGATAGACTTGCCTTCGGCTTATTCAGTAAACCAACTGCCTTGTCCAGTAAAATGGCCCTTTTCATGCTATAGTACCAGTACAGGCACTTCTGACGATTTTCACAGTGAATTTCTGAGAAATATCGGACTTGACAGTGTCGACTTTGACAGGTTTTACTGTATTAATTTATACAATTTAAACATCGTCAAACCAAAACAAATTTCACATAGTTTATTCAACAACGAAGAAATAAACAGCAGAGAAATATTATATTATAAGAAGTAAACTTCTTTGTTTTTTAACCCTATCGATGAAGGGATATTGAAAATTAAATATTAATTTCTTGTTAAATGAAACTAAATAATGTTGCTTTCTGTCCACTCTGGCAAAAGATCAATTTTTCTCTGTCCAACAATGAATTACTTCCCGTACCCTCCAGACCCCCTTGGTTTTCCGATTGTTACTTTTAAAAGTAGCTCCCCGGGTTAGGGGAAGATTTCTGCAATTACATATTAAACTACATACAGGAATACTATAACTTAATTGTATTTTTCTAGTTTTCTAAAATATGAAGAAACCGGGAGGTCTGGGGGGTATGGAATACCCCCCAGCACAAGGAAGTAACGAGATAACCTTTAAAATTGATAAAGACGCAAATTTAATTCTTGAAAAAATATCTTTTAGTCAACTTACGATTGGTGATATTCCATACCCCTCAGACCCCTCGGCTTTCCGTTAATTACTTTCAAAAGTATCTTCCAGGTCTTCCAACAATTAATTGGAATAATTAATTACATGAAGTTTACTAACATTGGAACAAGAACTCATACAATTTTTATTACAAAACTGGAATTATTTTATTTACGATAACTCTAAATCTAAGCAACGGATTTTATGCATTTTGCGCTCATTTAATGCATGTTAAATTATTATCTGCTATCGAATGACCTAGAATTACAAGGATCCAATGAAAATTGACATATCTTTTGCTCTTTGAAGTAAAAGCAGAACATTAAAAATTGAATTATTTTTTCCGAAATGCCATTGTAATTTTTTTACAAGTCGCCATTTTATTTTATCTTCTTTTTTTTCAATAATCTTGCTTCAGATAGTCACATCAACATTCCTAATTAGTAATCATAAATCATTTTGAATTTTTAATTTTTGATACCTAACAGCCTAACATGATTACGCTCTTTGTATTTATCCGATATTAAAATTCAAAGAGATTTCATTAGGAACGTTGATCCTGATCCTGATGTTGATGGTGGATCCTGATATTCCTATAAATCATTCAATAAAAAATTTACCGACAAATAGAATTAGCACAAATCAGGCCCATAGCCAGGGGGTGGCAAGGTCGGGCAACGCTGCTCCTTTTGCATACAGTAAAAGTCGCTAGTGCGCGCGTGCGCAGTTACTCTCGGCGATTGCGACGTTGTACCGGTTGGTATTATTTAGTTACACTTGGATAAACTTTAGTTGGTACTTCTGCAACCATTAATAGGAGGTTTTGGGTACAGTTCTTTTCGGTGCTCTCGAACTGCAGTTTGTTTTGCATAAATTTTTAAAGCCTCTCCTTTCAAGTTTTTTTTGTGTAAAAACGCTAAAAGAAATTGATTTACTTATTTGAACATCGCGTAATTCAAAAACTACAGTTGGAAGGGGGTGGAGAGATTCCCATGTTCTAATTTTCGAATAACATGGTTTTCCAATAAATAAATCAACTTCCTTTAGCGTGTTTAATGTTTATATAAAAAAGTGTTGAAAGATTTTGTAATGCTAGCAATTATTTAACTTTTTGTAACGTCCTGGAAATAAATGACAGAAAACATAAATATTCACACTGTATAGGGGGTAGCACTGGACATTGCTCTTAAGAAACGATTATTTTAATGGGGGGGGGGAGCACGATATAATAAATTTGTTGTACCATGGGGGACCGTTAAAAGTGAGATCCACTGGTCGAGCTTAGGTTAGTGTTAGGAAACAACATTTTTTTATAGAGGGGACCATGAAAAGCGAGATCCATTGGTTGAGCTTAGGTTAGTGTTTGGAAACGATTTTTTTTTAAATGAGGGGACCCTTAAAACAGAGATCCACCGGTCCAGCTTAGATTAGTGTTAGGAATCGATTTTTATTTTAATGGGGAGACCGTTAAAAGAGAGATCCACCGGTCGAGTTTAGGTTAATGTTAGGAAAAGCTTTTTAATGACAGGACCGTTAAGAGTTAAATAAAGTTTTAGATTTGGGCCCCAAACTCTGATCCGGTCCTGTTTATAAAATTAAAAATTTAATTTTTACACACATTCGGCGCACATTCAACTTGAGTATGGCGCATGCGCGCACTTTACATTTAAATACGCTTCACATTTGCCGGGAATTTTTGCGCGTGCGCACATTTGACGTGAGTAACTGCGCACGCGCGCACGTAGCGACTTTTACTGTTTGCTCCAACCTTTTAAGGATGTTTGCCCGACCTTTAAAATTTTTAAAATTAAAATATGTAACAATAGATTAACAGAAAATTTTCCCATTCTACATTGGTCCTTTTCGTACAAGAATTTTTTTATTTTTAGTTCAGTATGCTTTCAAATGAATATTCATCACAGTACCCCTTGCGCTCGGGGAGAAGCTACTTTCGCTACAAAAAATTTCTCTTTTTCTTTATTTCAAGCTTTCCAGTTGCTTCCAAACGCTTTGGCTCCCCACCAAAATGTTTGTAGCGATCGAAAATAAATTTTTTTTCAAAGGGGGAGAGGGGTCCCCAAATAAAGGCATTTTCCATAAATTTTGATAACCCATTCGCCCCTGGCGTGTGGCTGTGCGATAATACCATATAATACGATAATACAACTTTTCTTAAACCGCGTTGACCTTGAAATTTAAAAAATTTTCGCCTGCAGCGCTTTAAAAAACACCCACGAACCCATCTCGCATCCGCAACACTAAAATTTGCCCGGCCATACAAACCGTTTGCCCTACCTTTATTTTGCGATCTGGCTACGGGCCTGGCACAAATGAATAAAATCTGTTGATTGGGTTTCGAGTTATTTTTCTTTGTGAATCTCGTGAAATAATTCGTTTTTGTAATAACAATTTTATGAGTTATATTCCAACGTTGGTAAACATAATGGAAAAATAACAATTTTATAATATTCATATTTTTCTGTTAAAAAGAAAAAATTCAATTAAATTACTTGAATATCTGCTTAACTTTAAAATTATACTTACTTTACAACAAAAATTTTCAAATAAAATTTATAGGGTATTTTATCATATAATTTTTATAACAAATATTTTTGTTATAAAAAGAACTAGAAAGGAAATATTGTAAAAAAACACTGTAACTGAGTTAAATCAACAATTTGCAAAACTTCTTTATTTTGTAATGATTTGATTGATTTACTGTTTGTATTTTTCAAAATAAATATTATTATTGTGAGTTTTTAGTAAAGCAGCAAAATAACATGTTATATTCACCATTTGAAATGGTAGTATATTGAATAAAAGTGTGCAAATCAAACAATATAGGTACTTGCTTCTAGAGTAATAAATCGTTTAAGATTTTGTTGGAAATATTTCTGACCTTCCAATATAAACTCTGCTTTTTCCAAGACAAACGTACAGAATTTAATGTTGGAAAAGGAAAGTTTTCTTGAAGTATGTACCTATTATTTCCATTTCGTTGTACATAAATTTGTATACTACGATTTATCAATAAGAGTTGAGAAACCAACAATCGATTATTCTTAAGAAGCTAAACCGTCAATTCAATCTGCATAAGATGGATCGGTTTTGGAATTACGTTTTATATGAAGAAACATCAGTAACTGCGATAGCTGTAATTTATTTTCCTTGCTGGGTTACAACGTCAGGCTTTATTAAAGATTTTTTTTTAGGTCTACAGCAACAGTAAATTGTTTTACGATATTTAATTGAAGACGTCAAATGTATGCAATAATAAGCTTGTGACAAAATAAGGAAATGATTAACAATAAAAGGGACTTTGTTCTAAACAACTTTTTGTTACTTTCCAACTTTCAGCAACATCTGCGTTCACGGAAATTTAGTTGGTCCAATTGGATTTCCAAATTAATATAAAGCAAAACGAAATAAATCTACCTTAACTAATATTATTTTTATTATACGATAACCATTTTAATTTTAAAGTTATTATTTAGTTTATGAAGTTTTGTTTTACCAATTTCTGGTCTTTTCATGCGCTACAAGACACTCAAACTTAATTAGAATCAGGGGAGTTATAAAGGCAGATAATTGGCTATTGTATTCCAAACTGACCAAACCTTCGTTTCCAGAATCGTGGTTTTGTTATTGGCAGGTTCTCCATTTTAAATCAAACCCAAACTAAATATTTAGGAGTAGTTGGCTAAGGATGTAATAACCAAAATTGATTTTTCCGCTGCCACTTTTTCTTTATTCTCTCAAAAGAGCTTAATTTTAAGGAAGAATAATAAAATATGCATGCCAATCTTGAAGGATTTTAAGAAACGTAAAATTGAAATTGTAAATAAAAAGAAAATTCATAATTTTTTACTCTTTCTATTTAGCGAATTTCGTTCTATCGATACATTTTCAACTGACGTGTTTTCAACCTCGACGGACTTTTTCAATTCATTTGTTAAATTTATTTTCCTTTTAGAATTATCTCGCCGTTAAAATAAAAAAATGTCTTTTTCATAATTATAAATTAATAGGTTTTTCTAAAATGTTAGTACTAATAAGAAAATGATTTAATTTTTCTCTCGTAAACTGTAAACTTGAATAAAGAATATCTTAAGAATTGCCGATTTATCAGGCAGTGTAGTGCCGTCCGCAACAACCTTCTCTCAAGTTTAACGACTTAATTCTATTACAGCATTAAAGCCGAAGATGAAGAGCCACTACAGGGGCCACAAAATGGCCGTCTGGCTAAATCTCATCCCGCAGCTTCACCAACCCGGAGATGATGATGTCAGTATGCGACACCACCATTTTCACGAACGAGAGCCTTATTACTACGCAGGTAATTAATCATTATTTTATTTTGAAAATTTGCAATCGATTTAACTGTTTTGACTTTTCTATAAGTTTGCTTTAAATTGGTGGAAATGTAAAACTGATAGCATACTTTGATGACGAAAATTCTTGAATTAATAGCTCTAAGGCCTGCTTTCGAGCATAAAATTGAATTCTCCGTATTTCTCTAAGGTATATAGGACCGGTGAACTTTTCAATCTTCACTCAAAAGTTTTTATTTATATCATTCACATTTCTATCGCAATCGTTTTAAATGTGTAAAATGTAGTTTACGTGTGCAATATCCCAAAATAAAATTGTAATTTACCTCAACTTCAAATCCCAACTTTTTATTATTACCGAAATTTTTATAAAAATCGATAGATACCACTCTTGGTCTTGATTAAAAGTTCAAATTTAATGTTTCGCCAAGAGATTAGTGAGATAAAGTAGAAATAGCTTGGGAAATTACAGGCGCGCGTTTGTTTGGATTAACGAGCCTCCATTACACGGTTAACCAATTAGAATTAGACGGTTAATTCGGTTCGGTTACAAGTAGTTATTCACTTAATTGAGCTTTGATTGCTGTCAGCGTTTTGAGTTTTTAATTTCTACGGTGATTAAGCTTCCACGGAAACTACCAGGTACATCTATATTAATTAATTTCACTTAACTATCGAATGGTTTTTATTTTATTCACTCCGTTGCAACAACAATATTGCTTATACAGGGTGTCCCCGCACTCACTTTACATAACTTAGGTGGTGATGATAGAGGACACTTTTCTAAGAACAATATTTAACAAAAATTTTTTTCGAAATTCAAACCCTCGAGAGTTAGGCCTCTTTAAAGCAATTTCTTTTAATTTCCACCTTCCCGTGGCCATAGCCCCGAAAATATTGATTTTTCAGTAAAAATGGTTTAGTGATTTTTTAAAGAGCGTGAAATAATCTACAAACTAGATTCTAACATTTTATTATCTAAACTCAACGGCTTTCGAGTTATGAATGAAATTAAGTTAAAAAATGTCGAAAAATTTGAGCTTTCCTTTTTTTTGGTGTTTTTATCTTTTAAACGAAAGATTTTACAAAAAATCTGACGCCCCATTCCGGATAGGAAATTTAACGGACTACAACTTTTGTCTAGTAAAAATTTTTGAGAAACCAATCCATTTCACAGAAAATCAGAAAATAATAAACAAGGTTGCTACAAAATAATAAATTAAATTAAAAATTTTTTATTTTTTTCGAAAAATTATTTTATTAATTAATTTTAAACTATTAGATCATTTAGGTAAATGTTGAAAATGACCACCCTCATTTTCAATACAAGTCGTGATCGTTTTAAAAGATGTTTGTCGAAAAAAATCGAAAAAAGTCGATTTTTCGACACTTTTAATCGCAGAAATTCGATTTTTTGACACTTTTTCACACTCAGCGATCAACCAAAATTGGCCTCGTAATCGACCGGTCGACCCTTCGACCTTGTTGACCAAGTTGCATGTCGCTGCCCCCCCCCCCAAATCGAATTTTGGGCTGAATTTGGTGTCAATCGTTAGAGCTTCGTTAGAGCCTAAATGAGCTTCCATTTTTTTCGTTTGAGCCTCAACCGTCGCCAAGATATTCGCGAAAAAGTTGGGGGGGGGGGCTGTAGACACGTCCCCCCCCCCAAGTCAAATTTTGGGGTGAAAATGGTGTCAATCGTTAGAGCTTCGTTAGAGCCTAAATGAGCTTCCATTTTTTTCGTTTGAGCCTCAACCGTCGCGGAGTTATTCGCGAAATCCTGGGGGGGTAGACGTATTTTTCTATTTTCGTTATATTTTTGAAGTTTTTGGTGAAATTAGGGTCAGACGTTAGAGCGTAAAATTTTTGTTTCGATTACAAAAAGTAATCCTAAACCAATAATGAAACTTCATTTAGGTTCTAACGTTTGACACCATTTTCACCCCCAAATTCGACTTGGGGGGCCAACGTGTCTACAGCCCCCCCCCCCAAAAACTTTTTCGCGAATATCTTCGCGACGGTTGAGGCTCAAACGAAAAAAATGGAAGCTCATTTAGGCTCTAACGGAGCTCTAACGTTTGACACCATTTTCACCCCAAAATTCGATGTTGTGGGGGGCAGCGACATGCACCTTGTTGACCACCCTTTGTACAGGGCTGGGCAGTATCTCAAATACATGTATTTGAAATACGTATTTGAAATACATTTTGTATTTTGTAATTTGTATTTCAAATACATATTTTCAATGTATTTGTATTTTGTATTTCAAATACATAAAACAAATGTATTTTGTATTTTCAATTTCAAATACAAATTACAAAATACTATGTAAAATACAAAATACTTTAAAATCGATAAGGTTATTGATTTTTGAAAAAATTTCCATTTAATTTTGTTTTGATAACGGGTTAACATTTTGATTATGTTAATTGGCGATTTTATATCAAAAACGCACAATGAATTAAAATTATTTAATTTTAAAGAATTGTAAGTGCTATAAAAATGAAGTCTTGCTTCGACCATAATTTGAACGATTTCAAAAGATGCGCCTTATGAAACCAATGAAATATTTCTTTCATTCTTTCCAACCAATGAAAGACGTCATTATTAATTAAATTCTAAATCTAAATCGATTTACCAATATACTTAAAAAAACAGATCTGCGCAGAGGCATTTTAAAACACGTGCAAATCTGGCGAAAAATTTTTTAAATAAATGTTTTTATATTTAAGAAATACAATTTAAATACTTAAATATAATGTATTTTATATACATACATATTATATTTAATAATGAACGGCTTTTGTTTGTAAATACCTCGAAAACATGAAAATCTGAAAATGCAATGTATTTTGTATTTGAAATACTGTATCTTGTATTTGAAATACAGTATCTTGTATTTTGTATTTCAAATACTTAAACAAATGTACTTTATATTTTGAATTTCAAATACCCAAAACGAATGTATTTTGTAATTTGTATTTCAAATACATATTTTCATGTATTTTGCCCACCCCTGCCTTTGTATAGTGGCTCTTAACAAAAAAGGAAATGTTATAAATAATGCTATAAAACATCTTTTAAAACGATCACGATTGTGTATTGAAAATGAGGGTGGTCATTTTAATAATAGTTTAAAATTAATTAATAAAATAATTTTTCAAAAAAAATAAAAATTTTGCGAATTTAATTTTTTGTTTTGTAGCTACCTTGTTTATTATTTTCTTATTTTCTGTAAAATGGGTTGGTTTCTCAAAAATTTTTACTAAACAAAAGTTGTAGTCCGTTAAATTTTCTATCCGGAATGGGGCGTCAGATTTTTTGTAAAATCTTTCGTTTAAAAGTTACAGGGTTTTGAAAAAAACCAAAAAGAGAAAAAGCTCAAATTATTCGACATTTTTTAATTTACTTTAATTCATAACTCGAAAGCCGTTGATTTTAGACAATAAAAGGTTTAAATCTAGTTTGTAGATTATTTCACGCTCTTGAAAAAAGTTCTATATCACTTTTACTGAAAAATCAATATTTTCGGGGGTATGGCCACGTGAAGGTGGAAATTAAAAGAAATGCTTTAAAGAGGCCTAACTCTCGAGGGTTTGAATTTAGAACAAAATTTTTGTTAAATATTGTTCTTAGAAAAGTGTCCTCTATCACCACCTGTGATTTATGTTAAGTAAGTGCGGGGTCACCCTGTATTTGGCTCGCTAAATTTTCCGGTATTGCAGCTTTTTATGTTAGTAAAAGCCATCAATTAAATAACTTTTTTGCTTGTCTTAAATTAGCAGATAGTTTTCTAAGTTTTATTTTTAATTACCTACCAGACGCAAAAGTTAAATAAAATATTTACCGGGTGCGGCAGTAATTGAAATTATTGTAGGAACTTTAACTTTTCATTTGCTTTCGAACACTTTTTATGCGTTTTACCACCCTCTATGGTTCCGAAACAAAATAGACGCTTGAAATTTAAAAACTAAACTTTGTATTTTTCAAGTTAAGTTCTAACACTTTTAAAGCGTCCACACAGCTCCCTCGACGGTAATGTAGTTAAATTTGGCATTTCTTAGTTTTACACCCAAGAGTTTCGAAAGTTAATGTCGAAAAGGTAAATAAATAGTGCCGGAAGTAAAGCTGCAAGTTGAAAATTATTACCAAAACCGCTATGTTCATCTAATAAATCAATTTAATGGATATTTTGTTTAGACGGATGGTATAATTAAAATGAGACAAAACGAACAAAATAAAAAAAGCTATCTAGATAATTTTTCATCTGTTTTGATGTAGAAGAACCTAATGCCATTTCAACATTTCCATTTACTCGCAATGTCAGCTATATCAACCTAATCTACATTAACGTCGAAAATCATAAATTTGAGATAACAACGAAAACAAAATTGTGACTATAAAAAATTATTATATGGCTAAATCAATTGCTAAATCTTTTCTATTGTCTCATGAAGAGGAATATTAATCAGGCGTCTTACTATTTTCCTTTCTTTCCATTTTGTTTCATTCCGTTTTTATTATAACTTTACTTCAAACACAACATGAAAATACTAATGGATTTTGTTTGTCATGACAACCAGCAATTTTTTAGAAAATGCAAACCTCGTATCGAAATATTTTAAATAAAAATTATTAAATTATATTCTACAATTTACAGAATTTACAAATTTTTGTATTTTACTTCGCTAAATTCCATAAAATTCGACAATCCGGAAGGTATTAGGAAAATATTTTCTGTACGGATTAGCAAAGCTGTACTATAATTTAAAATTGTGTTCGATATATTATTGAATATTGAAAATCCTAAATTATTTATTTAATTTTACACTTAAATGTATCGAATTCGTTTTCGACGCCTTTTCGTGTAAAAACCGCATGTGATAATGAAACCCTTAACTATCCCTTCCTACCCCAAATTAAAACTTAATTATAGTTCAGAATTGGAAATAAATTGTTGGGAATAAAACGGCTTTAATAAATTTTCAATTTCCTTTATTTGAAATTATTGCCTTTTCATTCAGGGTTTCTCAAGATTTATTAGCAAACATTTTAAGTCACTGTAATTAACAAAGTGAATATTGAAATTGTAAACGGGAAATCTTCTAAAGTCAATCATTGTCAACATTCTGAATAAGCATCAATTCATAGTGTAACTTATGAACGGAAAACTATTTTTCGGAAGGAAAATGTATTATGGTTTATTTGATAATTCTCTGGTGTTACTTCTTAAAGCTAGAATTATATTTAGATATATTGGGGGAAGAATTATACAGGAATCGCTGGAGGGCTTTCCAAAATTCCTTCTCAATTTTACTTCATTTTACTTCTATCAAACTGTCGAATTATATATCTGGATAAACAAGAAATTCTTTAGGAACCCACAAATATATTTTTTTTCTGTACAGTAAAGAGGTATAATAATAATTAATCTCACCCAATCCTGTAACTTTTAATAATTTTCTTTTTAACCTTCATCAAGTTACACTTTCGATCGCATGGGCGGCAATTAGACCGCCTTTGTTTTTTATTGTTTTCGTGAGTTTTTCGTCATTCAAAGTGCATGATTTGAATTATTTAAAGAAATATACATAAAATAAGTTTATGCTACATTTAAAAAAAGACCAATATGAAAATACATAAAATTAATAAATACCTATAAATGCTACATTTATAAGACGAAATTAAAATACATAAAAATGAAATACATTTTACATTTCGAAAACAATAAAAATTAATTGTGAATAAAATTGAAAACGATTTCACAAATTAACAGTATTCATAAAAAGTTCACGTTGTCGATCGCGCTAGGCGACAAATTAGCCGCCGTACGACACTACATACTTTGGGGCTGTCTTGAGCCGGCTGGTGAAGATGTCTTATCAGAAAATGGGTAGGGTCTAGTGGAGGAGATAGTAATTAGAGAATACAATCGCATCCCGACCCTCCTATGACGCTCTGGAAGAAAATAGGAGAGAAAATTTAAAAAGGCGGTCCTTTTGCCGCCTACGCGAGCGAAAGAAGGTTAAGTAAACAAAAGCCCAAAAATTTTATTGTTTGTGGTTGTTTTGATTTCAGCTTTGTAACTGAGGTATATATTATTTTATTTATTCTTACACAAATAGCTAATATATCAGAACGTTGAAAAAAGTTCTCGTTGAACTTTTATTATAAAGAAAAAACGTGCAGGTTTAGTAAACAAATTTTATTAAAATTTGATTTATTCGCGTTCTGCGGTTGACATTTTAAATTTTCGTAAGGATTAGTCGGCTTAGTTATATTTTTATAAATACGTTAACTTTAAATTAACTTTTAAGAATAACAACTTACCTGGTGACTTATTGATCCTTTATGTTTTAGGACCTGTCCGACCGGAGTCATTTACGCGTCTTCCTCCGTCGCTACATCCGGCTTCCATGACAGATCCTCACCTCTCATCGGGAGATAGTACGGAATGCATACCAAACACAACCGCAGATGATGATTTGGTTGACGTGGATGTTATGATCGAAGGAAGCGAGGATGAATCTGAACTCCTTCAACGATTAGCTACCAGGCATTATTACAGCTACACCACCGCGCTTGGTGTTACCGTCGGCGTAGGATGCCTACTTTTAGTACTAAATATGTTAATTTTTGCTGGAATTTATTATCAAAGAGATCGAGATCGCAGAAGAAAGCAGCGAATATCGCGATCGAACTCTTCTCAATCTACGGAAAACATCCCAATGTCGCAACGACCGGCAACCCCCATAGGATCTTCTCGTCCCCAGTCGCCCGTAATAACTCACAAAGAAAATAAAGAACTCCCGCCCTGCTACACCATGCTCTCTAAAAATTGCAACCTCTCAGATTCACTTCCTAAGCACAACACCCTTCCAAGGAAGAGTAAAGCAGATAAACCACTTCCGCCATTGAGAACAACCAGCAACCTTTCTGTTGGGGGTTCTGGGGGCACTGTTAAAAAAAGAGTTCAAATACAGGAAATATCGGTATAGCATTCGTTGAACGATTATCCTACTAGGAGGTCTCGTAAGCCGGACGTGACTCCAGAACATGAAACTGTGGACTTAAGCAACTGTGATTTAGTATCTGTCCAGTTATAACAAAAAGTAAATTGCGTTCTTGTGTTCGTTGATTACTAAAATTTGTGACTCTTATAATTGTTTTAGATTAGCGTTACAAAATAGATTCGAAATGAACTTTTTAGATACTTTTACATAGTTCATGAACCATCACAGTGTCATAATATCAAAACTTCAAATCGAACTGCTCTTTTTTATACAAGAGGTAATTTAGTGTTAAATTCTATGAAATATTTAAAAAGGAAAAATCCAGGGTTGGACTCGATGAAACGAAGACCACTTCGATGATGTTAACGGACGTTTTGTTATATGGGTTAGTTTACAAAAATTATTGCGTAAGCAATTTTGTATTTAGCACTTTCTTAATATTATATAACACAAGCGATGCCGTCGCGTCGTCAACGTGGGCGGTGGCGTAAAATCGGTATTTTGCTTTACAAATAACTTAATTAAAAATAAGTACAAAATTTAATATTACCTATTCTAAATAATTATTTTGCTAGATCAAAGTTGACTTTGTAGTCAGTAGTCAACATAAAGTCGAAACTATTAACAATAACAAACTTCCTTTCGTTAAAATTAATACCCAAAGGTATTTGAGAGTGCAGGATACAAAAGAGTGGTACCAAAAATGATATTTGTGAACTAACAACTTGGAGAGAGAAATTTTAAAATTTTATTAATAAAATTATTTTATTTGTAGATTTCACTACTTGTACATAACATTTTTTGTAAATAAATAGTAACGAAATTGTACTATTAACGTTGTCATAAAAATAAAAGGAATCACTCGAAGAATACAAATTTTTATTTTTATAGGAAGGCACAAACTTGTTTTATAATATTATTTATTTACAACGATAAAAGGACAAACAACAACTTTTTCCACAAAGAAGTACTATAAAGTTTCCTTTTTATAATAAAAGGGTATGCATTCATCACAGGATTTTTCAAAGGGTTTTGAAACAGTTAAAATTTTCATTTCCATATTTTGAGGTAAAAATTATTCTTTAATAATAATTAATTTTTGTTTTTAGGTTGATAATTATTATTAGGTTCCTGTTCGTAACATGCTCGGAGAAATTTCACAATCAAGTTTGTTTATACTCTTGCACAACCATTCAAATAAAAAGTAATCGTTTTTATTCAGTAGTTTTATTTCCGATAAATCAATTATTATTCAAATAAAGAAGTTTGTTTCAGGTATTACTAATCGCATAATCATACATTTATTACGGAACAATATTCGAATTGTCAGGTTAAATAAATCAGTCTGTGGTGTGCCTTCGAGTTGCTCTGTCGTTCTGACAAAATGAAAAGTGCGTGTTGTGTATATTTTCCAAATTTTCAATTCCGGAGCTCAGGATTGTTGGCAAAGGTTAGTTTTAATTTTTTTGTTAAATGAAATTATAACAAAAACTTCACAATGCAGTGGCATAAATTACACCCCCGCACCATGGAAAGGCCCACGTACTTGAAGCAGGCCCTAAGCCAGGGGGTGGCAAGGTCGGGCATTTGCCCGACTTTTTAAAATAAAAATATGTAACAATAGATTAACAGAAAATTTTCCCATTCTACATTGGTCCTTTTTGTACAAGAATTCTTTTATTTTTAGTTCGGTATATTATGCTTTCAAATACAATTCGCAGAATTGAATATTCATCACAATACCCCTGCGTTCGGGGAGAAGCTACTTTCGCTACCAAAAAATTCTTTTTTTCCTTCTTTCAAGCTTCCAATTGCTTCCAAAGGCTCCCCACCAAAATGTTTGTAGTGACTGAAAGGGGCGGAGCCAAAGCGTTTGGAAGCGTCTCGAAGCTTGAAAGAAGGAAGAAAAGAAATGTTTGGTAGCGAAAGTAGCTTCTCCTCGAAAGCAGGGTACATGTAATAATTTTTTTTTCAAAGGGGGAGAGGGGTCCCCAAATAAAGGCATTTTCCCCCCGTGACCATTGCATTTTTGGCCCACCGACCATAAATTTTGATAGCCCATTCGCCCCTGGCGTGTGGCTGTGCGATAATACCATATAATACGATAATACACTTTTCTTAAACCGAAATCAACGAATTTATTCGTGACACGTTTGATGTGAAGCATATTGAATACAATTTAAACACAATATTCGGCAAATAATTGCTTTCACAAAGCAATGAAAGCAATTATTTGCCGAATATTGTGTTTAAATTGTATTTTCTTAAACCGTGTTGACCTTGAAATTTAAAAAATTTTCGGCTGCGGCGCTTTAAAAAAATCCCACGAACCCATCTCGCATCCGCAACACTAAAATTTGCCCTACCTTTATTTTAGATCTGACTGCGGACCCGACTTGAAGAAGCCTCCGATACAACTGTAAATATTTAAAAATAGTTTTTGAAATAGTCCTGTTATTAAGTGTTACGGGGGGGGGTATTTTGCATTACATCACTGCTCGTATCATAACCTAAAATCTTTGAAAAACATTTTTCCGAAAACCTGTTCTCTTTGGCGCAAGAGATGATAAAGTTTGAAATAGAATAAACGTCTATTAATGTATGCCATGTTTAGAACATAGATTGGGTGTCCTTTTAATGAATACGAATGCGTACCGTTGTAAAATTTGTTAGTTGTAAAAATACAGTGACTCCAATATAAACTCGGACACTCCTATGTTAGCAATGTAAATTGCACATTTTGAAGCCGTTTTTTGACATATAAAAATCGATTTTACAACAAAACTTTTTAAACATTTTTTGTAGAAAATTTTATTATCTTCAATTTTATATCTATACATTTTTTCATTTTGTCGCCCCGTTTTTGACTGAGAGCGACTTAAACAAGACTCGGGAAAATACAAAAAATATTGTCACCCCTATCTCGGAAACGGTGTGACAAAATAGAAAAATGAAGAGGAATTTTTTTTTGTAAATTTTGTTCCCTACATTTTTATTCATAAACATTTTTCTATTTTGTGGCACCGTTTCCGAGATACAGGTGACAATATTTTTTGTATTTTCCCGAGTCTTGTTTAAGTCGCTCTCAGTCAAAAACGGGGGGACAAAATGAAAAAATTTATAGGTATAAAATTGAAGATAATGAAATTTTCTACAAAAAATGTTTAAAACGTTTTGTTGTAAATCGATTTTTATATGTCAAAAAACGGCTTCAAAATGTAAAATTTATATTGCTAATATCGGGGTGTCCGAAGACTTTTGCGAGCCACTGTAGACATTTGATTACATCCGCTGTAATCAAATTAATTAAATTGTATATTCTGTAATAAAATATACTATACCCCTCAGTTGTAATTAAGCAATAAGATGACTTTTCTATAATCAAATTTGTATCTTTAGCAATTTTGAAAAGTCATCTTGGTGCTTTGCTACGTCTGGGGGCACAGGTGCAATTAGGGTTAAAATTTTGGAAGGCTAAAAATCGTCTTCAAATAAGAATTTCTTAAGGGGGGGGGGTAAAAATCGCGAAAAATTGCGCCACAGACAGAAAATTTAGATTTTCAATGTCAACAGAGCTTAGATTTCAAGTTAGAAATTATAAAGAGATGTTTATGTACTAATTTTTGTGATTCCAGGGGTAGAAAACTATTTTTTGAAAAATAATAAGCTTCTTGAAACCCTGGCCTTCGACGCTCTAACCTCATCGTTTGCTAATCAATTTAGTTGTTTCTTTCCCCATTAAACTGAAATATCATAATAACAAAAACAATTTTTACAAATATATAGCATATTCGGTAATTAAAATTTGTTAACATTTATTTATTTTCAAAAAGTACCATACTATTAATTCAAAAATCAGTTTTAAGCATAGAAAAATATGGGGGCAGTTATAGAAATCAAGTAGGTGACAGATTGCCAACCCAAAAATAAAATTTCTGTGGAAATTCAGTGTTTACTAAGAATAAGGTTGCGAATATTAAGTTAATCGATTCTTCATAATATCGCTAAATAATTTTTGGGATATTTTGGGGGGCATAGCCCCCCCCCGCCTCCCTCTATTAAACAGTTTGAAACTACCGGGGGCTTTGAGGGGATTATTATTAACATGGAACATGTTTTAGCGCTCGTAATCTACCAAAAAACGACCGACACCAAAAAACGACACTAAAAATCGACACCAAAAACCGACACCAAATCAACATATCGCATCAACGAATGAATCAAAGGAAATACAAAATCAAAGGCAAACACAAAGACAAAGAAAAAAACAAATATAAAGCCAAAACAAAGATAAACAATGCACGCTGCACCTGTTCCAGCGTGTCATATTTTTAGGACACTCAACTCCCTATGATTGGCTGTTATCTTTGGTCGTAAATCACCTAATTACCAGTAATAACCAGTAATTACCAACTTAAAAAAACAGATGTCAAATAAATCATTGTATTCGGTATCATGAACAGGAGAGGTAGTTCGGTATTGAAAAACATGTTTCATTTTTAATACATTAGTCAGAGACTAAAATAGAAAGAAACCAGGGGTCCAGGGGGCGGAGACCCCGGCGAGGCGCGCAGCGCCGAGTTATATTCTTATCTCTAAGTAAGTAATCAATAAGGTGAATTTTCGATCAAAAATCGAGAAAATAACGCTTAAATAGATTTTCCCCAAAAACCGAAGGGTCTGGGGGTTATGGACTACTCTCCAGCGTTAAGTAAGAAGCAAGAGGCTTTTCAAGAATCAAATTTTGATCTTCATCAATTCTGAAAAGCCATTGTGTTGCTTTCTTGCCATTGGGGGGTAGCCATCGATTTCATATCATTTTCTTCACATTTTACTCATGGTAGGTGGTACTCTACAATACATAATTGTAACCGCTTCCAGCACTTGAGGCTCGTTATCTCTCTAATATTGGCAACAAGAAACTTTCCTTCTTTTTCTCTTTCTTCGTGGACTCTGGTTGTAGGTTATTTTCCTTAAAAAGATTCCACAAGTTGCGGGGGGGGGGCACTACTTTTCGATACTGAAAATGGGAAAAATGCTTTAAAATCTATTCCCCAAGAGCCGGAGGGTCTTGAGGTATGGAATACTCGCCAGCGGTAAATAAGAAGCTACATCATGACTTTTAAGAATCAAATTTGCATTTGTATTAATTCTGAGAAGTCAAATTGTGCCCCCCTCCCCACACTCCCCGGTTTCACATCTATTTCTTCACATCTAACATTAACATCCTACAATCAGGGACGTGCATACTGGGAGGTTGGGGGGAATCCCCCCGATATTTTAGGAACTTGGAAAAATCACTCCAAATTTGGTAAGTTGGCAAAAGCCGCTAAACCTATAATAGGAAAAATAGACAATTACAAAGAGTTGGCAATTTTGAATTAATTAAGTTGGCAAATTCCCCCCTCAAAAAGTTGGCTAGGCCTCCCTACAATAAATAGCTGTAGCCGCCTTTAGCACTCGCTACGCCACTAATATTCGCCACAAAAAGTCCTTTATATTTAAGCAATAAGAGTAATTCTGACTAACAAGGGGCTCTAGTTGAACCGTCAGGGCCGTAGCTAGACATTGGTCATGGGGGGGGGGGTTATTCCGAAAAAAAAAGTTTTTCCTATGCCAAAAAATTTTAGACCCCTATTTTTAATATCTCGCTCTCCTATGGGGGGGGTTGAACCCCCCCGTATCTACGGCCCTGTGAACCGTTGATTGAAGAATTTAACAAGATACGCAGCCTTACGAACAAAACCGTGCAGTAAAAATGTGTCGAGATGTAGGTGACGTTAGCGTTGATGGGTAGAATAGAATAATTAATTATAAATATTCCTTCAATCAACACTAACGTCACCTACATCTCGACCCATTTTTTTCAACACATTTTTGTTCCTAAGGCTGCGTATCTTATTAAGTTCTTCAATCAACGGTTGAACATCTTGGTATACCAACAATCGTTGTATAGCGTAATTATGTCTTCCAATTAGAGGTGGACAATACAAGAAGTAGATTGACCTACATTGGGAATTTCAATGATAAATTTTCCATATTCCATGGAGCACATGGAACACCGGTAGATAGTTTCGAATTGTTAAAAATTTGAGATATTCTTGTACCAAAATAATAGTAGTAAAGGATTTGTAATGATTCGCTAATATGTGAATTACTGATGAGACTGACTACTGGAAGCGGTTGTTTTACTGGCGCATCCCAATTAGGTCCCCCGAAATAATTTTAATAAGGCAAAAATTATGTTATGACTTTTAAATTCAATTCCACTAGAAGAAACTTTTACGGCGACATCTATCGTATATGCACCAAAACAAATGAACGAAAACTTCATTCTGACATAAAATCTTTGTCGGTGGTGCCGGAGTGCCAAAGAATTACGTGCGAATTTTAGAAACTATATATTTTTGTGTATGCGCAGTAAGAAAAGCGTCTATTAGCAAAAATCAATAAATATGGCGGTTTAAGTGTTCGTATGTTGTGTTAAATGTTGGAATGTTTTTACTAAATTCGGTGAGTCCAGTATCAATTATTTTGCACTAATGAACGCAGGATACATTTACGCATTTGACCGATTAGTTTTTATTAATTTGATAAGCTGTTAAAGTGTATTGACCTTTTAATTTTGTAACATATTCAAACGTGACAGCGGCATGTGGGCGTTATCTGTCAAAAGTTTTCTAATTATACAAGAAATTACGCATTTGCATTCGTTAATTATAAATTAAATCAGATATTTCGTATCTTTCATTTATTTCCTTTAATTTTCATGTAGGGAACAGCATCAAATGTCACTTTTCGAAACGGCAAAGAAGCCAATTAGAAAATTTAAAGGTTAAATTGACACATTACGCGTTAGGTTTAACGATTGTTTATATTTTGAAAAGTGTTTAGATATCGATTTTTAGATATTAAAACTAATCTCGTTGTAAACCACCTTATCGATGGGTACTCGAAAATTGGAAAAGGGGAAACTCCCTAAATTTGCTCTACTCGAGTTGGTGCATTTGCATTCTCAATATTTTGATTTGAGGAGTGCACAGTAATTATTATTTGATGAAAGAGAAGCAAGAAAGGTAATTTTCAAAATTCTTTGCAACTCAGGTGTTTACAAATTGCTATACATTCAGAAATGACACTACAGGTGCGCATTTGAGTAATTGTGACAAGCGGCACAATAAGGTTCGGATGTTCAATTTGTAATTGAAAGATGTAGTGAGAAATAAGTGTGAGAATAGAGGGAGACGTTCATCTCTTCTTATTCATTCTTTCACCTTCTCAATTAACCTGCAAAAGAATTTTCTGTTGCTCTAAGCCCACGTACTGCGCACTTTTTATACAATTTTATAGGTGACCCCCATTATATCCAGCTCCTCCTCGACGAGAAATTTGTTGTGATTGTTTTAATACAATGAATTGTTGTAACTCGACTTTATTATTAGTTACAGTAAGTTTATGTCGTAAGTTGGTACGCACTTGGACGTATATACATAATTGTAATCAATATCCAAGATATCCAGACTTAATAATACGAACTGGAATGGATTGATATGTGGCATAATATGACGAACAGAAGCTGAAGAATTTACAAGCATTGGGGTAAACAGCAGGCCTGGTTACAATAAATGAAGGGCACCCGAGGAATTACATTATAATGATCAATGAAAATCTACAATTAAATATTTTTCTAAAAAAAATAGTGGGGAAAAGTGGGATACTTGATCGCCCTTTGCAATTTTCAATCTAAACCTAGGGCCGCATTTATTGATTTAACTGTTTATATACAGTAGAGCGTCGATAATCCGAAGCAATTGCTGCTTGACCTTGTTCAAATAATCGACCCCTTCAGATTTTTTAACATAGTACACTCAAATTACAACATGACTTCTAACAGCTGTTTAAATTGAAGGCTATAATACTGACTAATATTGTAACATTCTTTAGCTAATTTCTTTATGCACCGGTTAAAAATGTGAAAATGTAAAACTGAGCAGCAGATTCCTCGGAGAGAGTGGTTTATTATACAGTAGCGTAGTTTACTTAATTTCAATGATTTTTTATTACTATTGTAAATTGCTCTATTTGCAATTTCTAGCTTTGGAGCTACTTACTAACCCCATCTTCATTTGCAGAAAGTTGACAAGATTGCAAAAAAATATATACCAAGCAAAGTCTTCCCTTGTTAAAATTTCCAAAATAAAAAATTTAACAAAGATGGACGGACCTTGTTTTGTATACAGTTTTTATCTCAAGCAAACTGAATGAATGTTTCGAAGCCAGCTATTGCAAATAGAGAAATTTTTTAAAGTAAAACTTTATACTTACTTATTTATATTTTATAAATTTTATTTATAAATAAAAAAAAGTTTTATTATATAGGATGAATTTATTATTATTATTGATGTTTGGATGTTTATTTTTGGTTGTTTGGGTATAATTGATGAAACTATATATTCAAAATATTATAATTGCTTTTATTATATGTACATCCATTTAATTCGATAATTTTAAAATTTTAATTATTATAATCAGGGGTGGGCAAAATACATGAAAATATGTATTTGAAATACAAATTACAAAATACATTTGTTTTGGGTATTTGAAATTCAAAATACAAAATACATTTGTTTCGAGTATTTGAAATACAAAATACAAGATACTGTATTTCAAATACAAGATACAGTATTTCAAATACAAAATACATTACATTTTCAGATTTTTATGTTTTTGAGGTATTTACAAATTACAAACAAGAGCAATTCTTTATTAAACATGATTATGTATTTAAAATACATTATATTGGAGTATTAAATTATATTTCTTAAATATAAAAAAAATTTGAAAAATTTTCCGCTAAATTTGCACGTGTTTTAAACTGCCTCTGCGCAGGTCTGTTTTTTTTAAGTATCTTGATAAATCGATTTAGATTTACAGTTTAATTAATAATGACGTCTTTCATTGGTTGAAAAGAATGAAAAAAAAATTTCATTGGTTTCATAAGGCGCATCTTTTGAAATCATGCAAATTATGGTCGAAGCGAGACTTCATTTATAACACTTACAATTCTTTAAATTTGAACAATTTCAATTAAATGCGCGTTTTTGATATAAAATCGCTAATTAACATAATCAAAATGTTAACCCGTTATCAAAATTAAATGGAATTTTTTTTCAAAAGTCAGTAACCTTTATCGATTTTAAAGTATTTTGTACAGTATTTTTTAAATTGTATTTGAAATCGAAAATACAAAATACATTTGTTTTGGGTATTTGAAATACAAAATACAAATAATAAGTACATTGAAAATATGTATTTGAAATACAAATTACAAAATACAAAATGTATTTCAAATACGTATTTCAAATACATGTATTTGAGATACTGCCCAGCCCTGATTATAATTTATTAAATTCGCTTTTTGAATATCTGACGACGTTTCCCTCTAATTGCCTCCCTGTGAACAGAAATGTGTGACAAGCAAGAAGACCTGAAGTGAATTCCAAGCCATTATGGGAATAAACAATTTTTTACAGGCCAGTCATTGGGGACTTAAAAAATGAAAAGTTAGACAAAAATTGCAAAAGTTTTTATATTTTGGGACAACATTGTGACAGGTCAAAAAATTATTAATCCGATTTTTGCACCCTCTTTTGTTCCCCGGAACATTGTTAAATTGTTAAAAGAAAATGTAAATTTGCAATAACTCTATGAAAAAAATTCCGAAATTTATGCAAATGTTGGAAAACAGTTTAATAATTGGACTCCCTTTTGCAATAAAGCACCAAGTGACATAAATCAAGTTGCGAGTAAAACGACAAAAACTGTTTTTAAATGAATATTGTAAATTGGTCTCAAAATTACATTTTTGAAGTTTTTCCCAAGTTTAAATATTTTTCAAATCAAATTATATTTCTCCATTAATAATTCACACATAAAAAACCACGTGATTCTCTTTTGCTAATTATACTTGGTAGTTTACGAAATTTTCAGAATTTTTGAATTGCTTCTAGAACCAACAGAGTTATTGAAAACTTGGATTTTTTTTGGTGAAATTGATGAAGTACGAACTCCACATTTATAATATGGGCCTAACTCACTTTAAGTTAAAATGTCAGTTGGTGCCTTATTGCAAAAGGGGGTCCAATTATTAGACATCTTCTATAAAGTTTGCACCCTGCTACGATGACCGGAACATTGCAAATAGTTGTGATTATTAATTTGCATACAGGGTTGTATTAAGGAATTATTTGCATGACTTTTGCAATTTTTTTCGACAGGATACACCAAAAAAATTAATAAGCTACTGTTTGCAATGTTTCGGACATTGTAGCAGGGTGCAAACTTTATTGAAGATGTGTTTTAATTATTAAAATGTTCTCCAAGGTTTGCATAAATTTCGGAATTTCGGTTTTTTAATTTAACAATGTTCCGGGGGGCAGAAAAGGGTGCAAATTCGGATTTATTATTTTTCTACCTCCTTCAATGTTGTCTCAAAATTTGAAAACTTTTGCAATTTTTCATACCTTTTTTGCTACAATGACTGGCCTGGCCAATGAATGTCCATTCCAGATCAGAAAGAATTTAAGCAATATTTAATGCTTCCTAAAAGACAAAAATATTATCTTATGAAACAAGTGACAATGAACTTTAGATTTCGCTCATGTATCCCTTACTCAGGGGACACTAATAAATTAATGGGAATGGATAGGGATTCACAGATTGATTTGATGATTTTCAAGCTATTTGAATTGACTTGAAATCAAAACTCAAGTCAAGCATTAAAATTTGAATGTCAAGTAGTTTATACGTCAAGTATCAAATAGCTAGAAAACTCGAAAAATTACTTGATTTTATATTTAAAAAATGAAGAGTTTTAGGTACAATAATATTTTATTACAGTGGCGTAACTTCAAATTTTGATCCCGGGAGCAAGAGCTTTGATGGGCCCTTGATTGAGAGGTGTGCGATTTAAAAATTTAAAAAAAAAATTTGGTATGGAATACCTTCCAGCGGTAAGTAAATAACCGGGCATGAATCAAATTTGCGTGGTATAAAATTTAGAAGTCGTCTTGTTGCTTATGACTGGGGGTATTCCATTTATCCAATTGTTTTCGTGTACCTGGGGGGTATTCCATACCCCCCAGACCCCCCGGACGGCCATCCATTTCTTCAGTTTTTATGAATGGCGCTCTGGAGGAAGAAGTTGTAGCTTTCTAACAATCAAGACTTACTACGCTAGTTATTTATGTATTAAGCCGGCATTTTCATTTCCTATTCAGGGGAAATTTTTTCAACCCCCCCATCGCCTTGGACGTTGGGAGCAGTTTTATCAAATTTCCATACCCCCCAGGTATACATAATAAATTTTTAACAAAATTGAGATCGAAAAATGAAATTTCGTGTTTTGTTCGATTTATAAAAATTTTATTATGTACAGCTGGAGGGTATTCAATACCCCCCCCCCCCCGACTCTCTATCGCTGTTTCGTAACGCCTTGTTGTTCGCTTACAGGTTTTCCCTAATATTTCGAAAACTCTCAGAAATCGGGGAATCGAGTCGTCCAATTGTTTTCTTGTACCTGGGGGGTCCATATCCCCCCGGTCCCCCGGTTTTTTTATCCATTTTTCAAATTTTATACATGTCACCCAACAGTAAGTGCCTGTATGCCCCATTGCTCACAGTTTCTACATAACAGATTTATTACCTTAGCTCTCATCAAATTGTTACACAGGAACTGGGTTTATTGGAGCATACAGCCCTTTTTTTTTTTATTAAATCTTTATTGTCATTAAAAAAAACTTTACATTGTTTTTAAAAAGAAAACAAAAGGTGTAGATCAGCATTACATGCTGCTTTTCATCTCAACCTGGAGTGCGGGGCTCTTCATAAACTCGTCTATACTGTAGAATGCCTGATCTATCAAATACTCGCGCATCACCTTTTTGAAAGTCGAGTCATCCAATCCTCTAACTTCTGTCGGGAGTTTGTTAAAAAGCTTCGGAGCGTAGTAGAGAGTTGAGTTTCTTGACTTTGACCATCTCAAATATGTGTGGTGTATGTTTGATTTATTTCTTGTGTTGTGGCTGTGCATAGTGCTTATTTGGTCATACCTGTCCCCATTCTTTTTTGCATATATGAGGCATTCCAGGATATATTTTGCCGGTACGGTGAGGATGTTTAATTCTCTAAATTTGTTTTTTACGTCTGATTGATAGCTCATGTTTCCTATGACGTCTTATTGCTCGTCGTTGAAGCTTGAATATTCTTTCCATGTGGCTAGAGTGCCCCCACACTAGAAGAGCGTAGCTTGATATTGACTACCTTTATTGTAGAGTTACATGATGTATAAAATGTGCAAGAATGGATGGGAAACCGGGGGGTCTGGGAGGTAAGGAATACCCTCCAGCTGTAAATAAGTAACCAGATTACTTCTCGTCACTTACAACTTTCAGTCTTCAATGCACTTCAGTCCATTAAACTACTAGGTCGACATTCATAAAATGTAATGAAATGTATGAGAAACCGGGGGGTCTGGGGGGTATGGAATACCCTCCAGTGGTAAGCAAGTAACCAGGCAAGAATCAAATTTGCGTGGTGTCAAATTTGAGAAGTCGTCTCTTGTTGACTTGTTGTTATGATTGGGGGGTACTCCATACTCCCCAGACCCCCCGGTTTCTCATCAATTTCTTCACATATTATAATATGTGATATCCTAAGTTTAATTCGTTGCGCAAGTCGTCTGGCTACTTACTTAAAGCTGGGGTATCCATTGAATTCTCGGATCCTCCCGTTTCCCATCCATTTCTTCACGTTTTATACCCTGTAGCCTACAAAATGAAGGACAATCAATTGTGAACGATTTTTCAAATTTCAGACGGCAAAACGTAATAGTTTCTCCCGAAATTTTTTTTAAATGACCTTTTTCGCCCTATTTCATAATTGAATTTGTTTCATAATACCTACATTTGTTCCGAGCAACATTCATCGACCACTCCATCGCACATGAAGAAGATTTTACTTTACATTGCCTCGGGCCCCTGGGAATTTACGGGCCGTGTTCATTCGCACATCGCGCACACTGGTAGTTACGCCACTGTTTTATTAGTTCACCCATAATTAAATCATAGAAGTTTATCGATGAAGTCATAAATGGAACGGTATTCAAACAAATCTGGTTCAAAAATATTAAAAATGTTTTTTAACCTATGTTTGGGTACAGCGAGGAGTAAAGTTATAAACTATAGGGTGTTTTTTTAGCTGCATGAGAACTTCAAAATGAAATAAAACATTAAAAACCTGACGGAATGTTTTGGTTATAATTTTTTTATGAAAGTACAGTTAAAGGCATTTATGATTTGAACATGACTTCCGGCATGTGACCACCACGACTAATGGTTACGAAGCGCATCCGTTCAGTCCAATTTTTGACCACTTTTTCCAATATTTCTGGCTTTATTTCATAAATGGCTTGCTGAATATTAGCCTCCAATGCTTCTAGAGTTGTTGGTTTGTTAGCATAAACCATGGATTTAACATACCCCCACAGAAAATAATCTGGAGGTGTCAAATCACACGATCTTGGAGGCCAATTGATAGGACCACGTTTTGAAATAATGTTGTCACCAAATTGTCCTTTCAATAAATTGATGGTTTCGTTGGCTGTGTGGCACGTAGCACCATCCTGTTGGAACCATAAGTTGTCAATGTTTAGCTCTTGAAGTTTTGGAAACAAAAATGTATTGAGCATGTGTCGATATCTCACACCATTCACCGTAACGGTAGCTCCTTCCTCATTTCGAAAGACATATGGACCAATGATGCCGTTGGCGTGTATTCCACACCAAACAGTCAATTTTAATGGATGCAATGGAGTCTCAAGATAATGTCCCGGATTGGTCTCACTCCATATACGGCAATTTTGTTTGTTCACATACCCATTTAACCAGAAATGTGCCTCGTCACTGAACAAAATTTTACGGTAAAAAAATGGATCCACTTCCAATTGGTTGTGAGCCCAATTTGGTAGCGTTGTTCAATGGTCAATCTATGCATTATCAAATGCCAAACCTTGCTAAACACAAATGTCAAAAAACTGTTTCCATAGCAATCTTGGTTCAATTGTTATTCCTATTGAAAGTTCTCATGCAGCTAAAAAAACACCCTATATAAGGTTATTAAGCTAATAAATAGAAACATTTATTATATTGAATATTTGCCAAATTTAAACAATTTTATTTGTCAGTTTAAAAAAATAACGCACATTATAAATAGACATTTTTACAATTAAATAATTCGAATATCAAGTGCATAACTAAAAGAGTTGTTTACACTTTAGATTAACATAAGACCGATTTATATTCAATATAATGTATATTATTAAAATTTTAATCAAATCAAGCAATAACGACAGTAAACAAGCCAAATCAAGTAGAGAATTTTTGGAAAACCTGATTGTCAAGTCAAGTAATGTGTAAAATCATCAAACTACTTGACTTGATGAATCCCGAGGATTGGGAAACTTCATCACCTGTCAGATGCATAACGAGCAATAAATTGTTATAATTTTTCTACATTCGAACATGATGTAGCCTTGTATTTAGCGCGATAATTGCTAATGCCAGAGTATTATCCGGGGAGATTCTTCCGTACTTCGGAAAATACGTAAAGCTGTCGATCTCCCTGAGTTGGTCGGTCCTGGGCATGACCTAAAACTGCATCCCTTGTTCTTTGTGAAAATAACAAGCCTCATCGTCATGTAGTGCAGTTATGCCACTAGAAGGAAGATAGCAAGTGATTTTCCTATTTAAACCGTAGATCCCTCAGGTTAATAATCCCTGTTTCCAACGAGAGGCTCTGGAAGGTGGAGTCTACGATGCCCTGCCAACTTTGATAATCCACTTCTCCAAAGATCTCTCCCACGGAATATCCTTCTACTTGGCAACATTGGAACGGGGATGCTCCCTCTATAGACGCGGAATTTCACACATAGCCAATAGGACAATGCCCCTGGGTTGATGAATTGCCACCATTAACAAGAAAACCAATTTTGCAATTCCAAGGTACATCTGTAGGCTAGCTAGCAAATTGCTTACCAGATGTAAAGCAGTTATGGGGCGAAGAACCAGTAAGACAAGACGGACATGTCCTTTCAGAGAAAATGCGAGGTCTGAAGCAACTATTATTTTTCAAGCCCCCAAACCATATAACCAAATCCATAACTGTACGTCACTGATGAGATCTAACAAGATCGAAACATGTCTGTCGTTGTTGTGGTTTGGTTATAATTGACTTATTTTCGAATTTTTACAGTAAAATATTTTTTATCATTATTATTTCAGTTATTTTCAATTTAGAAAAAAATGTGAAAGGGCCCCACTTTACAATACAGACCGGTCCCAGTTTTTTAGATTAGAATCTTAGATAAAACCAATTATTAGTGAAAGCAACATACAGTTGTTTTCACGAATAATGAAGCTTACGTCACAACCATAGAATAAAAGTCACAACCATCTGATTAAGGGGGTCTTCTAGTTACGACGAGGAATTTTTAGGTGATTTTTTCAGAGAAACGGCTAAATATTTTATTCTTATAATTTTTATATAGATACACTAACTTATACTTTAACAATTTGTATAAATTTTTGCAACCTAGAAATACTAGCACTTACAGCAGCATAAAACATCATATGAAACACATTTTTCTAGCTGGCGGCAGTGATTTCGGCGGTTGAAGTTATCCGAAATCAAAATACAATGAAAATTCTAAATTTATACAAGTGTGGCTATCGTCGGAACCTCAATGAACAAAAAAATCAAAAAAAATTACAAAATGACAGCAGTACCAAGTATTTTCTGTTATTTTTAATGAAATTTTTCATGTTTAATGTGTCGTTAAAGAAAAAGTAATACTTTTATAGGTTTGATTCTGGTTCGGACAATAGTGACACATTTACTGAACATTTTCCAACAAAATTCAAGTTGATTGGACGATTGGTTCAAGAATTATCACTGCCGCCAGCTTGAAAAATGTTTTTCATATGATGTTTTATGCTGCTGTAAGTGCTAGTATTTCTGGGTTGCAAAAATTTATACAGATTGTTATAGTATAAGTGTAGCTATATAAAAATTATAAGAATAAAATATTTAAATCACCTAAAAATTCCTCGTCTTAACTAGAAGACCCCCTTAAGTACCGACAACCTTTTTTCTAAGGGGGGAAAACACTGTAACAGGTCGAAAAAGAGAGGTATTTTAAGAAATTTTTTACAGAAAAAGTACAAAGCCAATCTTTTAAAAATTTTCCATATATTTTAGTGATTATATTATATACATTTAAGAATTTTTTTTGGCTTGTTTGTAGTCCATATACAGGGTGTACAGGACGCGAAAGTTTGCTCTTCAAAAAACAAGTGAGTGACTGGTTGACAGCAATTCGGCCATATGGTTAGTTTGAAATCAAAATTTCAAAAATATTTACAAAGTACACAGCCATGACTATAGTTCGAAATTTTGATATCTAGAAATATAGCAAAATTTCAGATCTTGGAAAAAATTTTTTTAAAATCGATCATTTCTTGTGTGTCTTTATTGTAATATAGAAGCTAAACGGAACGACCAATTAGAAAAATCTCTCGTTGGACGATAAAGACAAATATTGTGAACAAAATGTTTTTTGAATCATATTAATCGGATGGATAGTTTTCTTGTTTTGCTGTCAACGAGATACAAATTTGTAGTTTTGAGATATTTGCTTTTAAACCCTGTATATGGAACTACAACCAAGCCAAAAATTTTTTTAAATACCTCTCTTTTTCGAGCTGTTACATTGTTTTCCCCCCTTAAATAATATTATTCTTAAATGTCTGATTTTAGAAATCTTGTACGTCGAAAATTATCTGATACCCAACGTATGAGATAGAAAGAGCAGTTTTTATATTGACTGATGCTTTAATTTTAACAAATTAGTTTGTTTTTAGGTTATATTTCCCATTTCATTAGAGCAGGGTTCCTTAAATTTTTTGATTCCCCAAACCTTTTTTGGTATGAATTTGACTGTGGACCCACTTACTCATAAAAGTTATAAATATTGTTAATAATAAAATTTTAAGCTTATTAATTATTAAATATTATGATTTAAATTTATTATATCAAATACTTATGTGACTCACAATTTTCTTCTTATTTCAAACAAATATCGTTTGTGACGTAAGCTTCAATATTCGTGCAAATAACTTTTTGTAAAATGAAAAGCATAATAAAAATAAAATATTTCCAAACAGATTTTGTGAGCCACAATAATTTTTCGTTATAATAAACAAAAGTAATTTATTATTCTTACTTATTTCTGGAAATTAACCTTTCAATTTATTCATTTTCTACTTTTTGTAATGGAGTTTCCAAACTGTTGGGAACTGCAAAAGCAGTTTTGTCTATTCTCTATTGAGTATAGTAAAAATTACATAATTTTACCATTATTTATCAATGTCTTATAATTATAATAAATAAAATCTTTTGATGAATTTTCCTTGGCAGTTTCAACAGCATAATGGAAAGGAGATTCCCAAAACTTTTTTCGTTTCCGAAATTTTCTACTCATGAGAAAGCCCACGAGCTATACTTTGAAGTTCTATTGTAATATATAATTTCCTTTTCTTAATTGAAAAATGAGGGCTCTAATAACAGGTAATTAGTAAAGTAATTGGTAACTGACAGTGCTTATCAAAAACGGAAAAATTTATGATAAATCGACCATTTGTTTTATATACCCAATTGTTTACCATGCATTTCACTGTTTATTACTCATAAATTTTATTGTTTTCATAATTATTATTGCTAAGAAATTTATAAGTTACAACTAATAAAAGTACTAATTTAAAAGTGACAGTAAATGAAAAGGAGGTAAATGTACCCCTACGGGTACATCAGAACATCCCAACCATGTTCCATAAAAATATAATTTATCTCAAAATTTTATCTTCAAAAATTTTTTCAAAATTCTACAAAACACAGTTTTCATATTTCAAGTTATACCTAATAATAATAAAAAAATGAAGGTTAGTTATAATAATAGCAAATTATACTTTATTTTATGTATAGGTTTTATGATCGCGGATCCGATAACTCCAATAATTTCCACACACAAAAAATTTCGAAAAATTCTCCCCTTTGAATATTTTTTTAAAATAATTTTTCTATCGGGGGAGGTAAATTGATTTTGTGGAATGCACAAGGGAAAGGAAGTAGTGAGTAGTAAATTACGTACTTATACGGGATTTTCAATTTTCTCTATTTTTAGTTTGTAAGTTAATAAAAGGTAAAAATGATCGGCAACATAAATTGTTTTTCAAAAAGTTACTCGGGTCCGGCTTAATGGTTTGACTGCATTCCAAACGTTGCCTGCCATGTTACCAGCAGTTTGGTTATATGCAATGTAAACAAAAACAGAATGATTCTAATAAATGTTATCTGTCCTTTCATTCAGCAGTCTGATTGATTAAATTATTTTTTTTCTATATTTACCAGTATATTTTTCAACAGCACAATTAAACTGTTGATCTTGAATTTTAGCTATAACGCAAATTGTGTGATAATTTTATAAATGAAGTCTAATTATGTCAATAAAATTTTGCAATTTTTAGAATTTTGTGTCTGTTACTTTATCTTTATTAAAAGAAACTAATTTGATTTGAGGTAATGAAGGATTTTCTTTGGATTACTTTCCATTTGAAGATTTTACGAGAAAGGAATTACAAGATTACAATTTGTTTTGCTTTCTTACTGCCAGTTTACTTTGTCAAGATTTTCCAGGCTTTATTTTGAAGTTACGACAGATTTCTTGTATTTTTTTGTTTCCATATAATTATTCCGGTTCAACTAAAACTTTTTCTAGCCTAATTCTACCTAAGTCGATTTAGAGCAAATTGGAGTTTCCACTTTCCACATAATATTTTATGTAGAATCTCAATTCTCGGACTCCACTTACAACGAAAGAGTTATTTTCTTTTAACATTTTGTTTTTGTTTCTTATCGCTATCGGCTTTTATTTTTAAAAAATTGAAGGATGCAACAAGTCATGGTTACATCATTGATCCATTTAATTCAATCTATTTTTTTTTTTTTTAAATTTAATTCGCCTTTGTTATATTTGCTACTCAAAATTTACACAACATAACAAAATTAAGACTTAAAAGTTTCTAGTTACCATAACTTTACATGAATTTGTTTGGTACAGAGGTTAAACTGTATAAAAGGTTATCAACAAATTCTCTAGAACTAAAATGCGTCTCAATAATAATTTTAGATATAAATTAGGTTTTTGGACTTGGCCAAGTCTCCTTGCATCCTTTTCCTTGAAAATATAGACGTAATTACAATTTTCCCAAAAGGAATTAATTTTTAAAAGAATTCTTATTGCTTTCAGAAATAAATGTATCTACAATTTTTGAAATTCTTTCAATAAGGAGGAATGTACTGATAAGACGTTATGAGAAATTCTAAACTAATAAATATTTGTCTAATATTAACAAACCAATTGTTAGTTGTGTAGTGGAGGTCATGTTGCAACTATCGTATAACTTTTATTTTACTTATATAATAAATTTTATTGTTCAGTGCACCTCAAATAGTCAAAGTAATTGAATTTTATTGGACACTTGTTAGAACTCTATAATTATATCGGGCATTTAAACTTATATTGGGTAATTATTTTTTATTCACCGTGGAAAATTCAACATTAATACAACATATAAAAATTTTATTTTTAACTTTCCAAAATATCGTCCAATTACTGACTCAATTGTTAGTCAGGACCTTTCTTTCAGATAATTTTGTAATGTACAATTTTTATTTGAAGCCATTTTTGATACCACCGATCGCTTATCAGATATTTGTGGAAAAACTCTTTCTGGCCACCATTTTCCAAGAAGGAATTGGACGGTGAGCTTTTAGAACCTCTTCTAAAATGAAATAAACTTATTATTAATATGCGAAAACAACCCGAAGAATATAGAAAATTTCGTGGATTGATTTTTGTTTTATATATCCAAATTTTCCAATTTTTAAGGTTGTCTGTCTCGCTTGAGATACAGATACCTTTTATACAGGGTGTCCCCGCACTCACTTTACATAACTTAGGTGGTGATACAGGACACTTTTCTAAGAACAATATTTAACAAACATTTTTTTCTAAATTCAAACCCTCGAGAGTTAGGCCTCTTTAAAGCAGTTTTTTTAATTTCCACCTTCACGTGGCCATAACGCCGAAAATATTGATTTTTCAGTAAAGATGCTTTAGTAATTTTTTGAAGAGCGTGAAATAATCTACAAACTAGATGCACATCTTTTATTGTCTAAAATCAATGGCTTTCGAGTTATGAATTAAAGTAAGTTAAAAAATGTCGAAAAATTTGAGCTTTTATTTTTTCAGAACCCTGTATCTTTTAAACGAAACATTTTACAAAAAATCTGACGGCCCATTCCGGATAGGAAATTTAACGGGCTACAATTTTTGTCTAGTAAAAATTTTTGAGAAACCAATCCATTTCACAGAAAATCAGAAAATAATAAACAAGGCAGCTACAAAACAAAAAATTAAATTCACTAAATTTTTTATTTTTTTGAAAAATTATTTTATTAATTAATTTTAAAGTATTACATTATGTAGGTAAATGTTGAAAATGACCACCCTCATTTTCAATACACAGTCGTGATCGTTTTAAAAGATGTTTTATAGTATTAGTATTTATAAAATTTCCTCTTTTGTTAAGGGCCACTATAGAAGTGGTGGTCAACAAGGTCGAGGGATCGACCGGTCGATCACGAGGCCAATAAATTTTGGTCGATCGGTGAGTGTGAAAAAGTGTCAAAAAATCGAATTTCTGCGATTAAAAGTGTCGAAAAATCAACTTTTTCCGATTTTTTCTCAACAAATATCTTTTAAAACAATCACGACTGTGTATTGAAATGAGGGTGGTAATTTTCAACATTTACTTAAATAATGTAATAGTTTAAAATTAATTAATAAAATAATTTAAAAAAAAAAAAAAAAAATTTAGTGAATTTAATTTTTTGTTTTGTAGCTGCTTTGTTTATTATTTTCTGATTTTCTGTGTAATGGATTGGTTTTCCAAAAATTTTTACTAGACAAAAGTTGTAGTCCGTTAAATTTCCTATCCGGAATGGGGCGTCAGATTTTGTGTAAAATGTTTCGTTTAAAAGATACAGGGATTTGAAAAAAAAACAAAAAAACAGAAAGCTCAAATTTTTCGACATTTTTGAACTTACTTTAATTCATAACTCGAAATCCGTTGATTTTAGACAATAAAAGATGTGAATCTAGTTTGTAGATTATTTCACGCTCTTTAAATAAGCACTAAACCATTTTTACCGAAAAATCAATATTTTCGGGGCTATGGCCACGTGAAAGTGGAAATTAAAGAAAATGCTTTAAAGAGGCCTAACTCTCGAGGGTTTGAATTTAGAACAATTTTTTTGTTAAATATTGTTCTTAGAAAAGTGTCCTCTATCACCACACTGTAAAAAAAGCACGTAAAATTACAGTAAAAACTAAGTAATTTTTACAGTAAAATTACAGTAAAAATACATATTGTGTGATATTACAGTAATAATAGTGTTACAATTACGACTATTATTACTGTAATATCACACAATATGTATTTTTACTGTAATTTTACGTGCTTTTTTTACAGTGCACCTAAGTTATGTAAAGTGAGTGCGGGGACACCCTGTATAGCTTTTCATTCCAATAATATTTTTTAACGTGTCTTTTGTTCCATTTCAAATTTGTATTATGTTGCTTTATGAAGCAAGTTATATTTTATCGATTATTTTGTGAACATACATCTCTTGTTGCTACTGGTGATTAATAAGGTTGGGTGCAGACATGAGAATAAACTCCGTGACCCGGCGCCTGCGAAGGAAGACTATACACAAATTGTATTGATGTAATGGACGTAGTTGTCGTTTTTTGAAAAAGTAGCCGTATTTCTTAAATTTTATTAAGGTGGCCGTTTAGCGAGTGGGCGTATCAATGTTAATTATATGAGACAGCTCGCTCATTTGTATTTACTAGAAGTGCTTCAATTTTCACTTTTAGGGAATTATTTTGTTATCATTTTAAAGATAAAACTTGAAAAATCGAGTAACTTTGCAGCAAAATTTTCAATATTTCTAATTATCCGATTTTAATAAAAATTAGATCACGTCCAAGAGCCAAGTTTTATCTTTAAAATGATAACAAAATAATTCCCTAAAAGTGAAAATTGAAGCACTTCTAGTAAATACAAATGAGCGAGCTGTCTCATATAATTAACATTAGGCGTATTCTTTTTACCTATTTTATTTCCATCTCAGTTACCCAACTGAGACAAAGTGAGCTGAGCTGAACAGAGATGAACTGAGTTAAAATGAGAAAAACATAAGATGAAAAGAACAACAAAAATATTATTATTTATTCGCGTTTTACATAAACAACAGCCACCACGCGGAATAATTTCAAACTACTAAGAAACGTCATAGTTTGGTTATAGTAAGTAAGGTTATCTTTTTTTCCTTAGATACAGGATACAGGTACCTGAATTGAAGCCTACCATAAGGTCTATTTTAGCATGGCGTACTTTTTGTGTTTACCAAGTCCCTGGATCTGATTGGTGCTCTCAATGTTTACCTGGTCCCTGAATGTCAAATTTAAATTTTCTACCTAAAGGGATTAAAATTTCAATACTTTTCAAAGTATGTTCATGATTTAGGGCCAGTTCTACAAAGCAAGTATAAATTTCGAATAAGCTATACTGAGAATAAGTCACACAGATTTCGTTCTACGCAGGCGTAGAACGCAATTTAGAGAGAGAAAAGAGAGACTTATTCTCAGTATAGCTTATTCTTAGTTTATACTTGCTTTGTAGAACTGGCACTTAGTAGTTTCAAATAAAACGTAAACATAAACATGTTATGGGTGGCTTCACAACAACCAATGCTATTTAGATAGGAGTCCTGTATCTAGTCAATAATACATGATCTAAGGTTTTTCCCCTGCATGTTAAAATAATATGTCACTTTTATATTAAATTAATAAATTACCTAGGATATAGTTTTTTTTTAAATCGACCAATTAGGGCTATTTCCCAATTTATCTCACTTGTAAAACTTTGAAACAGCAAGATCAGTTGAGTTAGGGAGGGAGGTAATTTTGTCAGTTAAAACTCAGTTCGACACGGCACAGCATTTCCATCACAACGGTAAAAAGAACACCCATTTAACTTAGTAACTGAGAATCTCAATACAATCTCACTTAAAATGGGTAAAAAGAATACAGCTATTGATACGCCCACTCGCTAAACGGCCACCTTGTTTCTAAATAGAACTTGGGTTTAATCTGATTCAGTTTTATTTTGCTACATCTCAACATAAATTTTCTGGATGGTGACTGTTAGATTTCAATGATTATGATTCAAACTTGGAATAGGAGAGTACGAGACGAGAATACGCTTACGTCAATTTCGTAGGTCGTAAAATATCACTTTTTGGACTAGTCCCGCAAAGCACTGTTTTCTCTTCTGAAAATAGTTGGCTTTCTTGATGGTTGAAAAAGAAATAATAAAGGAACTAAAAAGTCAACATGTACGACTTGAAATGCTTCCCCCACCATAACTTTTGAAATTAAATATTATATTATACTGTCACGCACTTTTTTGTATGAAATTTTGTTTATTTTTACAGTTTTATTTGTTATTATTTTGTACTGCGTACCTAACGCTACTTCCGAACTCCTGACGTTATTACAATACGTTCCAACACAATAAATATTTATAAAAACAACCATAAAAAAGTTGTTTAAATTTAATAATTATCATCATTGTTAATAATTAATAAAACTGCGATAGAAATAATAAACAATTAAGTTGTGTAATTATTATTGTTGGAAACTTCTACTTTTTTGCAAATAGTTATATCGATTATATAATGCAGACAGATATTGATTCAATAGATGTCACGGCTATATTTTTTTATTGTATTACCATGGTGGCACTTTAGCAAACATTTTCGAATAATTCTCGATATTGTAGTGCAAGTTACACACATTTTGAAGCCGTCAGTCACAGCTGTTGTTATCGGTTTATCAGTTTTGAACCCACAAATCAATATCCAATATGTCCTATTTGCTTTATCTAATTTGATCCGTCTTCGGGTTTGTAACCGATTGCTTGTTAATGCGCGTTATTGTTATCTGTTAAATGGTAATTTAAAATTATAAATTAAATTCGATAGCTTCTAATTTTAATTTACCCAGGATCTGCCTACCCTTGGAAAGCCATGCGTAGTATTTTCTTTGCCATCTTTGATGTTATCGCTTCAACTGTTGAACTAAAGTTAAAAATTAATTCTTATTGCCCAGTTTTCTTTCGCTCTGTGGATCGATTTTAAACTAGTGAACGAGAAAATAATTTTTAATGTTCACTCAACCGGAGAGGTTGATTAACTCTGATAGAATTTTTACCACAAAATGCATACTGACATTTAAAATAATATAACAACTTCTTGTGATCGGAGCAATTACTTTTTTAGTGAAGGTCGTGGTCTTCGATGTAAAAAGAAGTACAAAAATAGGTAAACAGGTTTAAAAGAAAACCAGCATTCTGCAGACATTAAGTTTTTAGCAATGATGCGGAAACCTGAAACTGTTTTATCTTTATTCAACTTATGCCGTTATAATGGCCAAATCGAAATAAAAATATAAATCGTGAATCGTTAAATGATATGGCGATGGATTTATTTTTTTGAAATTATAAACAACTTAGTTTTTAATAAAAGAAGTCGCGGTTACTACGAATGCTATCAACCTTCTTTACGTCAACATAACTTGATATTCCTTGAATTCCAAGTGTCAGTTAGTGGTAATCAATAAGTGATATTCTTTAATAAACAATACCAGTTATTTGTGTTATATCAGATTTTATAACAACAACAATAATAATAGAGGACTGCATCAAAATTTATTTAGTTTGGTTGTACCTTTGCTGATGTCGAATCGACTTGTCGGTTGGTTAACTGTGCTCCTTATCTGGGATATCTCGTGAACTTTTGCGATTAACGTAAACCGGATAATTTATATAAAACGTAAGTACTATTCGCTTTTTTTCTATTACGGTGAAGCGCACCCTAAGAAAACACCAACAGTTTCCCCTTTGACCAATTTCTAGGGTCGACTTGGGAGGGTTGGAAAGCAATACATCAAATTTTAATCTTTATTTGGATTGACACCTCGAATCGAAGATATTGGCCGGATTCTGATCATCATGGGCCCTACCGATGAACCTAATTATGATTATAATTCTGGTTTAGCAATTATCAGGTCAAGAGCTATCTCAAAACTTTAATCTTTGTTCTATTAATTGTATGGCATATTTCGTTCCAAATTGTCATCCATCTAGTGTGTCATTAACACTTTACAATATTTAATTTAATATAGAAAATATAGGGAATGGAGGAGCTCAATGCGTTGGCAGCTTTAATAATGCTAATGTGGGGGTGTTGTGTGGGAGATACCGCCACCGGTCCTGACGGTGATGTTCCGTGCTTTTAAGAGGTGGTGGCAAATGTTGTTGAAAGCCTGCGTGTACGTAAATGAAATTTTCTATTTTCCTGGGAATTTATCTCAATAATAAAATGTATTTTAGGCTCCTTTTGAACACTGTTAATTATTTATTGTATCTCAACTTCATCCCTTCTATTGTTTTAAATTTTACCATCAACTAAAATCATTACTTCTAATTCTAAAGCACAACTTTTAGAGTTTCCAAAAGAAACTCGAAATAAACTATGTTACTTTTTATTATTATTATGCACTTTTGATTGCGCTTTTAAACTATCAATTTTGATGTCGATTTTATACACTTTATTTGCTGATTTTATGGTTATTTTACGAGATGGGATTTAAAAATCGATAAAGGTTTCTACCAGTGCAACTTTACGAGAGATCCTTTAACCTCGACTTCAACAAAATGCTTTTGTGCAAAACTCGATCTTGCTTTTTTTATTTCTTTAATTTAACCACTTCATGGTCATTGTCGTTTCTGACACGTCGACTCCCACGTGCGCTGTGTCCTTATTTAATGTACTTTAGTACATCCTTGTTTAATATTTACCATCACCCACAGTTAATGTGAGCATCAAGTGGTTAACTTACAAGGGGCCACTACAGTGAGGTACCAACCAATGGAGATCCCAATTTTTTTGGTGATTCTAGGAGCTAAAAAAATTATCACTTTTTTGGCGTTTAGTCCAATGGCCCTTGGTTTTTGAGTTATGAATTTTTGAAAATTCCATATTTCGTTAACTGCTATTACTATTAGCTATTATTACAAGAAACCGTGGTGATCTTAATGGTTAAGAATTTGGAATGGTAATTCGTAGGTCATTAATTTGTTATTACCGATAATAAATTACATAATTTACAACAAAAAAATCTCTAGACCGATGCGTTACAACGCCAATATATGCTAAACCTAAGGTAAAACCAGCCCATTTTAAAAATTCATAACTCAAAAACTAAGAGCCATTGGACGAAACGCCGAGAAAGTGATAATTTTTTTAACTCATAGAATGATCAAAAAAATTGGGATCCCGATTGGTGGGTACCTCACTGTAGTGTCCCCTTGTTAGTCGAGGTGGTTCTGCTTTGGAAATGTCGAAGCAAGAGAACCTAGTCTATTTGGAGCCTGAATTTCCTTCTTCCTACCTTCACCGAAACATCATGTAGATTACTTCCCCATTTTTCTGTAACTTTCCCAAAACCGACAATGTTTAAGCAAGCAGAATGTTTATGTAAATATTTAATTGCAGGTTTGTTTCATTTACTATTAGTATTATCTTGTCTATTTAATATGCGATCATAAATTAATAAAGTAACCATATTTTTTGTAGTATAATAAATTACTTACAGTTAATAGTTTTCTTATTAACGAATTTGTGATTTTTATTATATTTGTCAATTTTTAATTAAAAAATAATTACTAATTTAAATCCCACCCATAACAATATTGTTTTAAACTTGTGCGGGTCGATTTTATCACTCGTGGAAGTTATTATTTAAAAAAACTTCTGCATTTGATATTTAGGTTATTATGAATGGGCCACAAAGTAGTGGATATTTTCGGAAAATTCAAAATGTTTCTGATATTGAAATTTTGTACGCCACTGTGTTTTTGAATTTAAAATTTTTTTGATATGTGCAGTACTATTAACAATCTTTATTTGGCTTGATTGTGACGGTGGGTGGTCATCGATACGTAGAGGGCTAGATTATGCAATATTGCATGCTACGAATGCCATTTAGTGGTAGTTAATTGTTTGCTAGATTTATCTAAAGTAATCACAACCGTGGGAGTGACTTAACACGATTTGCAATTTTAATGGCAAATAAAAATTGATGGATGTTCGTGTTGTAATAAAAGAGAATATAGTTGCATTTTCAGTTAACAAAATTGATTATCTGTTATTCCTAATTTTATGTGTCAAAATAATGCAGTAACTGTGGTTAAACTTTGGTTAGTAATTAAGGGGGGAAAACACTGTAACAGGTCGAAAAAGAGGTATTTTAAGAAATTTTTTACAGAAAAAGTACAAAGCCAATCTTTTTCAAATTTTCCATATATTTTACTGATTATATTATATCCATTTAAAAATTTTTTTTGGCTTGTTTGTAGTCCATATACAGGGTGTACAGGACGCGAAAGTTTGCTCTTCAAAAAAAAGGCGAGTGACTGGTTGACAGCAATTCGGCCATATGGTTAGTTTGAAATCAAGATTTCAAAAATATTTACAAAGTACATACCCATGACTATAGTTCGACGGGGGGAAATTTTGATATCTAGAAAAATAGCAAACTTTCAGATCTTGGAAAAAAAAATTTTAAAATCGAGCATTTCTTGTGTGTCCTTTATTGTACATAGAAGCTAAACAGAACGACCAATTAAAAAAATCTCTCGTCGGACGATACAGACGAATATTGTGAACAAAATGTTTTTTGAATCATATTAATCGGATGGATAGTTTTCTTGTTTTGCTGTCAACGAGATATAAATTTGTAGTTTTGAGATATTTGCTTTTAAATCCTGTATATGGACTACAACCAAACCAAACAAATTTTTTAAGTGTATATAATTTAATCAATAAAATATATAAAAAATTTGAAAAAGATGGTTTTGTACTTTTTCTGTAAAAATTTCTTAAAATACCTCTTTTTTTCGACCTGTTACAGTGTTTTCCCCCCTTAAGGGGACTAGGCAACGGTTAATGATTGAATTCGGCGCTCTTGTTTATCTTAATTTTAACATAGAAGGGAAACAGATACACTTCTGTAATTTTAACCAATGTTTATTGATATATAAATGATAAAAAAAATTGCGCTATGGAGGTCATATAAGCTTACAAAAAGGCGGCACAGTCTGCGGCGTATTTACACGTTTTTCTTCCATTTTTACCGACTATCGTACTTAAAAATAATTTTTTTTCGGTTCTGTAACTGGTCTTTCTTTTCGTAAGATACGTAATTTCCCGCGAAACCTCCGAAACAATCCATAAAAATTCGATATTTTCCAGAAAAAATTAAAAAGTCACGATTTTTTTGTCCAGTTACAAAAGAATCGTATTTTTATCTAAAAAATCGAGGTTTTTCGTCTACGAGTTCAATACTTCCGGTTCAATCGTTCTGATTTTAGGTTTCGCGGGAAATTATGTATCTTACGAAAAGAAAGACCAGTTACAGAACCGAAAAAAAATTATTTTTAAGTACGATAGTCGGTAAAAATGGAAGAAAAACGTGTAAATACGCCGCAGACTGTGCCGCCTTTTTGTAAGCTTATATGACCTCCACAGCGCAAATTTTTTTATCATTTATATATCAATAAACATTGGTTAAAATTACAGAAGTGTATACAGATACACTTCTATGTTTCTATGTTAAAATTAAGATAAACAAGAGAATCATTAACCGTTGCCTAGTCCCCTTAATAAATTACCTGTAGAGTTTCTGTATAAACATTAGGACCATGTTTGTCAAAATTACATATTTATTAATAATTTTTTCACTCTTACACAGGAATTATTTTCCTCGATAAAGCGTGCTAAAGGCAAAAGAACAAATATTTATCCCCGGGCGCCACTTGTACGGGAAATGAGATTTTAGTTTAATTAAGACTACTTTCAGGTGCTCAACTTTTTTATATAAAATTTAGCTATGAATGATATAATTCTACACATAATTGCACCAATTTCCTCTAATGCATATAATTCATAAAATAAAATAATTAGACTTCGCTAGATTTATTTTAATTATTTGATGAGGTTGTTACCCCTTAAATAAGAGAGTTTAATTATTTGCAAATTTTACGTTTAGTCAACGTAATTAATGATAAATAATTACACTTTTGCTTTACTTCATTTTTCTTCCAGGTTCATATACTTCGTGACGGGATTCGGGGTTGATACAATCGAATGGTGAAAGTAAAAGAAGAAGCGGCGATGGCAGAGCCGAAACCTGCAACCGCTGCTCATTACAACAATACGAATTCTGCAACAACTGCTACTCGAAAGCCAAGACATCAAAATCATTCTCATCATCGCTCAAATTTTCATCATTCTCACATACCCTATTTTTATCACTTTTCCTATCCCACCGAAACTGCGGACGCGAACGGTTCTAACGGAGCTACCTCTCCGGCTAAATTTTATTTCGGGCCGGGATTTGAACCGCAAACTCAAATTCCTAGTTCTTACGGAGGTGCTGGACCGAGTTTAAGTCAAAATGGATCAGAATATGTGGTGCTGTTTCACGTTCATCCAGGTGTTACCATCAGCTTCCAGATTGGGGACACATTCGAAGTTCTTAGAGGTAGGTGAATAATAGCGACCGTTTCGTTGTTGTGCATTCATTTTTAGAAAGTTTCATATGCTATTGAACCTTTTTTTTATTGTTGCATTAATTTAATCAATCGAAATGCATTTGCTGGAACATAGATTAACATTTTTATAATTATTATATGACGATCGACTTTTCTGTGACATTTAGGCCACTTTTATTAAAACGGTAGCCTTGTATAAATAACTTTATGACGCAATAGTTAAGAAATGAACTTATTGTCAATCGCTAAATGTAATAAAATTGTTATAAATTCGATTCAATAGTGCGGGTTCATGAACGTTTAATTTTTATTGCGGCTTATTAATATTCTTGTTGCTGTGTTCAATAAAACCAATATCAACATCAATTTAATTTCTACAATAATCTCATTGTTTAAATTTTTTTTCCTACATCTTTGCCAAGTGGTTTTTAGCCTCTTTAGTGAACCAACACTCCAGACTGCTCGGCTTTGTTGATGGCGCACTTCATTTTAGTTTCTTCAATATCTCTCCTTCCACCCTATTTGTAGTTTATTTCGTCTTTCTGATGTATCAGAATAACGAAATTGTGTTGTATCGGCAAAATTTCCTACGGGACTTCATTATTTTCATTACATACTGTGCAGCTAATCTCAGTTTAATTATTGTTCGTTCTGTTGGCAATCATTTTCCCAAACGGTTGATTAGGGTAAATTATTAAAACATTACAATTTCAAACAATTTGCATTGATTTGATAATTTTTTTTACAACATATAAACAAACCAAGTATTTTAAACCTGTATAATTAAAAAAGAAGTAAAGCATTCACATTCTTATGTTGCAATAGATAATATGTAAATGTCCACTTTCCTTTCATTATGTTTTGCAACTAACTTAATTAGTTAATTGCAGTTCGCGTCAGGTATATGGTAATGGTTTATTTTATTATAACAGTAGTTTTTGTCTTTATCGATTATGTTGTGATCATTTAAGCGAAACAGAGGTGGCCCAATTTGCGTATGTGGGTGTAAAATAATTATTATAGGTACTAATTGTCTACTTGCCGTTTATTCGTTCCCCAACTCGCAGGTATCGGGTGATTGGATATATTAATATAAAAAGAAGTTACATTTTGTATAGGGACCTACACTGCCGTGCTAAGTTAAATCGTCCTAACTGCAAATTGCATCTTAGCACTGCAGTACAGTTCAGTGGCGTAACTACCAGTGTGCGCGGTGTGCGAAAGCACACGCCCATTAAAATCTTAATAGGGGCCCGAGGTCATGTAAAGTAAAAAATTCTTAAACAAGGGTAAAAAGGACTTGTGCAACCCGGAAATGGACAACTTGGCAACGGGAATCCACCGGTCGAGCTTAGGTTAGTGTTAGGAAACGATTTCTGTAATTGAGGGGACCGTTAAAAGAGAGCAAGAAAGAGAAAGAAAAAGAGAAAGAAAGAAAGAGTTAAGAGAGTTAGAAGAGAGTAAAAAGAGACCGGTAAAAGAGAGTTAAAAGAGTTCCGCTGGTGCCGAACTTCCTGGTGCCGAGTTTTCCCGGTGCTGAGTGTTGAGTTGTTGTATATCTTTCCTTGTGCCTTGGTATTTCCAACAAATTTTCTCCTGGACCTTCTGGTCTGCGTGTTGCGAATTGCGAAAGTAAAATAATTAGTTGGCTTTAATCAATTTTTGTACCTAATTATTAACAGCATGGTTACCGATGATTCTCTTCAAACTTGACACATGGAACTATTGTAGGGCCAAGTGGGCTTGGAGGTCTGGATTTATTGTAGAGGGTAAGATAAACTCACTCGCACTGAGGCCTCTAAATTGAGCTCCGGTTCCGGTTTTTAGCCCCGATCCTGTCACTCCTCAAGCCACTCCAGTCCGGCTTGGGGATATAAGACAATAATTCAAGTATCAAACCTGATTGGTTATCAATTTTAAAAAGTCGGGTTGTTGCTTACGTATACCTGGGGGGTATTCCATACCCCCCCAGACCCCCCGGTTTCACGCCCATTTCAGGGAAATACATTTGTTTTGGTTTAACAATGTTTTAATTATTGATTAGTAAATCGATAATACTTAATTTTAACTCATTTTGAAGTGTTTTTTTACAATCTAGGGTCTGGGGAGGTACGGACAGTGGCGTAAATAACGGGAGAGGGGAGAGGGAGGAATGGTCTCCTTTCACTGTATTATTTTGGGACCAAATTTTATTTATAAATTGCACACATCTCAATCGAGGGGCCCGTCAAAGCTCTTGCACCCGAGTTTAAAATTTGAAGTTACGCCACTAACTCGGAGTAGTTCTGAATAAGACAAACGGACAAACGTTATATTATTTGTGAAGCCGATCTGTCATCACAAAAGATACACTACTTCTTATGTACTACAACATAACTCGGCCTATGGTCTCACACTTCTCCACCCAGGTCTGTTGTAATCCTAATCCACCAATTTTCTTGCATTTGAAGCAATCCGAATTTGTTATGAACGGATTAGCCATTGAGAACTCTTTTCCGACTATTATTTTTATGCCTGGAGCGGGAGCACAAAAATTTGTACTGTTCCAAATGATTTTTGTTATTTTTGTGTTTATTACGTACTTTGGAAATAAGTGCGAGGCCGGAGGCCGAGTTATACTACGTGATATAGGAGTGCAAAGACCGGAGGCCGAGGAATGTTATACGATATAGTAAGTGCGAAGGCCGTAGGCCGAGTTATGTTAATAGAGTAACAGAAGTGTGATGTCGGAACCCGAGCTAAGTTTTGTGATAATGAAAAATGTAAGGTTATGTTTGATAAAGCAAAAATTATTAAATAGTTTTCTGTGAATGGCTTATCCTCTTCGCGTAACATAAGGTCGACTATGTCTTCGTACTTCCAATATCATATAATATAGCTCGGCCTCCGGCCTCGCACTGTTGAAATCATATAACAAACCTCAACTCTCCGCCTCGCACTTTTGCGACCAAATTTTGTTTTTAAATCGCACACCTCTCAATCAAGGGGCCCGTCAAAGCTCTTGCACCCGGGTCTAAAATTTGAAGTTACGCCACTGCTACAGTTTGAGTTCGGTTTCGGGTGAAACATTTAAATAATGGTTACAACTATACTTAACCCAAGCGCTGCTACCACCGGATTGTAGCAAATCAGTTCATCTTTAATTGTAAACTTCTCCTTCAAAAAAATTATTTTTCTAATTCGACCACCGTGCGCATAAATCTCCATGAAGTCGCTGGTAGAAAATCATTAGAATTTAATGAAATTAAACGTTCTCACGATAATTTATTTTAATGATCGTAATATTTATCTAAAATACTATTTATCAATTTTGTCTGAAGTCGGGCCATTAACTCTCAAGTTGTATAATCTTTGATTTAGAAATTATATTTTTTTCTTTCGCAATAGTAGGTATGAACGCGGTAAAATCATTTGAAAAGGGCGCAGGCTTTGCATCTTACTTATTGTGTAGAAGTAGGTAATAATTTAGTTTTTCTATTCCGACAGTTTATAAAAGTTCAATTTAATGAGAAGCCAACACCAGATTCTGCATCTACTGTTACAACTGTTGTGATTGGATGAATTATAACTGTAATTGAAATTCCATTCATGGCTCTTGGTAAATAAGTTTTGTTGAAACTTAAATTCACCCACACGAATGCGTCATTTTAATTTCCTTCAATCTATATGTATTAAAGTTAAAGGCTGGTTCATACGCGCCAATTATGATTTCACATAAGGCTAGACAATTCTTCATGTTGCATAAGAAAATACCCCAATTAAAAATTAATTTTTTATTTTGAATAAATTCCTTTAGTGTAGTATGATCAAATTATTATTGGACGTTATCAACAAAAATATTATATTTAATATTACAGTAACTTATAAATTGCTTATTCATAATTTTAATATTCTTGATAGTTTGTAATGCGAATATATTTTTAAGTGCAATTAACAAAATATTACAAATATTTTTCGGTGATTTTCTTGCTTATCAAGCAAAGAATTAAAGAACCTCGATTAAAACAGGAAGTTATTAAATTTTTATAGTATTAAAATTTAATGAAGAAATTGAAAAAGAGTTATGCTTGACGAAATAAATTTGAAAAATAATTGTTTTGTACTGTTTTTATCGATGGTAGGTACTGATAAAACAATGTTCATGAAAAATAATGAACCATATTCAAATTAAAAAATTAATTAGAAATATGTCATTAACACATTGCATTGTGTAATCCAGTACCTTTAATAAAAACCAGTAATAGGATATTTTTGAATTCTGTACAATTCAGCACCCTTTGTATTAGGTTGTTAAATTATTTTGAACACATTAATAATTTTCAGTTTTTACACAAAATTTATATTTACGTAAGAAAAAGCACTCTCAAAATGTTTATTTTTAATTTAATTGTGTTAAATTAATGCATGACATATTTTTTATGGGTAACAAATTATCACAGATATGATTATCTTAATTTTTTTTATTATTTAAAAAGTGAGTTCATAGATATTTCATATTTACCTACACAAATTTGCTCACGTAGCTACGTGATCAAAGAGCTATTGCAATTATTTCACATGAATCATATTGAATAAATAATATATTTTTGTTACTTACTTGGACACTTACGATGTGGTTGGTTACCTTCTGACGATAAGATGAGTTATAAATTAATTTTTCAATTTTTTTGCAGTGGTTACACTTATGGAGTTAAAATTGAACAACTTTCTATTCCTAATACAGAAATATTATTAATTTTATAAGTGTTTCATTTAAAAAATGTTGTAATCTTGGTTTATCGCATCTGAAAAACCTCGTGGAAACCATTTTTGAAACTTTAATGTCTAATATACTCAAACTGAAACTTTCGGCTTCCATATCATCACAGAAAGATTAAGACCAACCTTGTCCACATTCTTTTATATTGTCGTGATTTAAACTGAAATCCAGCTTCGTATTGGTAATTTATTTCAAATTAGGGGATGATTTTTACCCATAGAGACAAGGTCGAGCACAGTGTTGTAAATAAGGGTCGATTTATGTTACCGTTGACACAAAAACACACTATTATTGTTGAATGTTGGTGAAATCCAGTGATTTGTGAAGTTTACGGCGAATTTAATCTGAAAAGAAACGAATTTAATTATTTGAATTTAGTGCGTGAAATCTTACCTATTTTGAGCTGCAAAAATGACTTAAATTTTCGTTTTCTGTTGGTAATTTGAAGTTTCTAAACATGAAAGGTAGACGAGGCTAGCGAGAGAGCTGCGAGGCGACTGTAGAGCCAGCAAGGCGTATTTTTGGTGAGGTCCACCAAAGTGACCAATTTTCGAGTTTTCTTGGAAAACTAAGTGTTTTTCAAGCATAATAGTAGTGCGAAGTGTCGTCTAAAGTAGACGAGTGTTTTTAGATAAATTTGGACATAGAATCTTCAAATTACGGTGTTTTTGGAAAAACACATTTGGAAAGTTCGATATTGCACATGTAGATGAAAATTTTGTCAGTTCCGCCATTGATGAATGATTTTTGTAATCACGATAATTACGTGCCTACAACTCAAATGTTTAGAGGAAGGAATTCAAATTTGTTGAAAATTAAATTGGATAATTTTACTCACCTAGATTTGAGGTTAAGTACACTTTTTGTTAAAATTGGTTCAAATCGTTTGAGTATTGCCAAGAAGCCTTATTATACGGTTGCCGATCGTCCTTATCTGGATATTTAAGAAGAATTTGTGAGGTTTTGAAGCCACAATTCGATTTTTGTGAGGAGCACAGCTGTAGAAGAAATCAGCGGTTCCAAAACTTCGACAATGAGTGCCACCGTCTTGGTAAATAAAAACTTTATAATTTGTACATCATTTATATTGTTGAAAATTTATTTGTGTCACACAATTACATTTATAGAAGCCTGGAGTATTTTGAGTTCGATTTGCAAGTAAATGCGAAGGGTTTCTATGCTCACAATTTACACGCCGACGACCAAAACGAATTTGTTCGTAAATAGCCTATGCTCGACCTTATTTTAAAATTAAATTTATTTGATGAAAATTAAATTAGTCTTTTTCTACGAAGCTGGTTTTAATTTATTTTTTATGAAACGAATCACACCCGAGTTTAATTTGTTGGCATTGTCGATAGCGACAGTGGATTTGATTAAGGCATTTTATGCGGTTTTGATCCTGATAGAGGAATTTCGTTTGAGCAATTTTAGTGCGGCACTAAGGCCGTACAATTTATTTTATTTAAAATTGGTTTATTATTAATTCGTGAAAATAAATATGTTTTATTATTAATAAATTACGAATTAAGGAATAATATTAAAAGTTATATTTAAGCTTTCGGTCTTGCATTAAGACCTTCGTCAGAAATTACAAATAATAAGTTATTATTATTATTATTAATATTATTTGTAATTTCTGACGAAAGTCTTAATGCAAGACTGAAAGCTTAAATATAACTTTTAATATTATTCCTTAATTCGCAATTTATTAATAATAAAATATATTTATTTTATTTAGCGACCCGAAAAAGAGAGAAGTCGAATCCAGCCCTGTTATTTGTATCTGGACACAAGTGTGAACCGACGCATAGCTGCCGATAGCACTCTAGGGTGGAGATATTGTCCTGGTAGAAAATAAAATTTTTTATAGTTGTAGGGTCGCAGGAAATATCTCTACAATATATACCCACTCTAGATGACAGTATTCCATGCTATAAAAATTCCTTACCTCCAGACGCCATTTCTTCACATATTCCATAACTTACTTTACAATAAAAACTGTAGCCACCTCAGCACTTGGGGCCAGCTATGCCCCTGATATTAGCAATTTGAAAATACTCCCGGTTATGCCGCTATGGGCCCTATATCTTATTTAGATCCATCATTGTCCATTTTCATTCCAAATGAATCCATAATTATTAATTATAATAAAAGTATTATAAGAATTTTTGAAGAAAATGTGTTTTTAACACTTAGGTTTCCTTGAAGTTTCAAATGGAAAACCGAACATAAATTAAGTAAGTTTTTTTATGAAATTTATTTCCTGGATATTGAGAAAATATTGTTTTCCTTCTTACTACGTTACTCTAAATTTATATCTTCGCATATTTATGCTTCTAATCGAAAAATGTGGCTAAAAAATCTCAATTTTTGAAACCCTTTCGCTAAAACTAAATTAAAATTGATGATGATGTAATCCAAATAATTTATGTACGAAGCTGCCCCGTTAATAATAGTAAGCTTATTTTGTAGATTATGTTTATCCCAAGTGTCGCTTTGGCTAGCGTAGGCTTCAGTCGGAAGTGCTTTCAGATCAGTAAACTTCCTGTGATATTATTGAAGTTGTAGCTTCTTTCATAATTTTTGGTACCTACCCCAGTGTTTCTTTTAGTATTATCACAATAGTAAATGGATTGAATTGCTTTTATTTTTTTAACACATGTGATCTTTGTGAAATTTGATCGGTGCATAATACGAGAGCTATAATATGTATCATTTGTAAAACAATATCGGAGGTTATCGGTTTTTTGATAGGACATCCCCGGCGTATAAAATTGTAACTTAATAATATCAATAGAATTAACACTGCAATAGGATGTGATTCTCCGTGATGTTATTTTCTATTATTTACTTTTTGTTATTGTCTAAAGCAGTGGTCTCCAAAGTGGGTTACGCAATAACTCGACGCCAAATGCCAGAAAAAGAAGTTTTTTAGAGACTACTGATCTAAAGCTTCCTGCTCACTTGGTTTGATTAGAGGCGGTGAACCGAGCAATAAAAATAGCACCACGATTATTCTACCCTTTACTAGACAATTTACAGAGTGAACCGAATGTAAACAGGAGTTTCTGGGCGTCATACACATTAATTACACCTACAATACTTAAACACGAACACGGACGTGTCAGACACGTGCATTAGCATTAAGTGGTTAAATCGACTGACCTTCACTTCAAATTGGTAGCCATTTAATACCTTCAGATATTATCCTTCGGCTATTATAAAACTAAAACAGAATAGTTTTCCCAAGTATTACTAAAATCTCCATTTTGCTTATCTAAATTGTACGAAGATAAAAGATTTGGAAATTACAATAAATTATAATATAAGAGGTTACAAGGGTTCATTACAGATACTTAAGCTATCAAGTAAATATTGAAAATTAAGGACAAAAATTATCGATAATTACGGAAACGCTGTTTTTGTCCTGAGTTTAAAAGATTTTTAATATTTTCTTGATTCAAGGATTCAACAAGTTTTTCTCTTCTTGTTAGGTCTGTTAGATTTTTTTTCAACTGTGCTTGATTAGCGTGTTACAACATTTTGTTAGTGAAATGTCCGGTATTTATCTAATAACTCTGCTTAATCATAATTCCTTGACATTTAGACAAACAAAGTTCAATATTGAGAATTTTAATGCTTTCACTTATAAACAGTTAAAATTTATTTTATAGTAATATTCTGTTCTGGCATAAAAATTGAAAACGTAAAACTGTACGTTCAAAGGGGGGGGGGTGATTCTCAATTTTCCACTTGGTTTTATTTCAATTGAATTTTTAAAATAGCAAGAAAGAATTGATTGGTTATCTGCTTCGGTTGATACCTACCACTTTTATTTTATTACTACCAGAATTTTCTCCAAATATTTTTTTAATTTATTTATCTTGTAGTTTAGCGACTGTTTGAATTACGTAACTTCTTAGCATATAACAATTTACAGATCTCAAGCACCTAGACACTTTTTATTACTATATCAAATAATAATTTCGAGATTTTAAGTACCTTCCTTTAAAAAGTTGTTTACTTTGTTAGTTTTAACTCTCCCATTCATTTTTGTTCATAATATTTAACTTTTCTTGAAAATGAAAAACCAAACTCATAGAATCGCTTTAAAAATTTAATGAAGAAAATAGCGCGAAGGGCAAATATTAACGTTAGTTTAGATACCTTAGAAATATTTCGATTTACGATTTTTCTAAAGATGGTTCGACTTTTGTAACTTTTCTTTTTTTTCTGCAATAATTGTATTGCAAAATTACTGTTGAGCAAACCAATATGTTCTGCTATGTTCGACATTGAATTGTATGTGGGAGGTTTCGAAATTTTTGATTAAAATATTAATAGATTAAAATTTTAATAGATTAAAATTTTTAATCAGGTGATACATAATTTCGATTTAGTAATTGTATTTAAGCACCTAAGCTATAATGATAATAATTAATTTTGTTGAGAACTTTTCCTCTATCGAAGCAATTAATAAGTAACAGCGTTTGGCCCAATTGTATGGGTTATCGTTGTAAAATTGACATTATTGGTTATTTATATTTATTATCTATTACGTACTTGTTTTTAAATATCGAGAAACCGTTAATCTAATTTTACAAAAATATAATAATTATTATTCTCACGATGATGAAAATTTATTTCATTCTTTAATCGAGGTCGATATCAAATTTCGGCACATATCTAAAACTCATTCCCTTGCATGCTCTAAGAAAAGTGGACAACTTTTCTATTTATTGTCTAAAAATATAATTTTGAGTTATCCTTAGTAATCCGGTAAAAAATGATCTGTGGAGACGAAGACTTGGCAGACTGGAAGGGGTCGGTGCTCTATCGAGTATCCTGTAAAATAAGTGAAGTGAAAATTTGACATAAACTTGAATCTGCTGTCATAAAAGGAAGAGGTCGAATGTTATAAAATAAAATGGTTTCGATTTAATAAATGTGCAAAAATTGACATTTTGAGCTAAATCACTAACTTATTATTCATAGTTTTTTAATGTTTCTTTTACTCTTCAACTTTCGTAAACTAATTTGTGATTTTTATTCCAGGTGAGTCACCAGAATGTCTAAACTAGAAGTTATACATACCAAACCAGTAAGTTGTTTATATTTTTTTGGAATGATTCAATTCAGGTTTTTACTCATTTCTTTCTTAATTTGAGCAGAAGTTTTAGTTTTAAAATTTGCACTGCGTTATCTACCTTTTCGATGCTTGGATGAAAAATTATCAAAGTCACTTATTTTTTTCTAATCGTATTTTACCAATGACTAAGGAATTCGATAACCATATAACTTTCTATAGCATAGAATACTGCTTACTGAGAAATATTTAATCTGGATTTTTAAGTCTACTTTTAAGTTAATTTAAAAGAGTAATTACTTCCTCCATTGCCTTATGTAATAACTTGTACATAGAAACGAGTGTTGTAAGTTTGATCTTAATTAGTAATTATTTGTTTTACTTAATTTGTTTATTAGTGACAATTTTCTAAGCAGCTTGGAAAATTGATAAATTATAATATTGGTAACGTGACATTTTTTTTGGATTACTTCGTTTTTAATATTTGATTAGTGATCGATGACATAAAAATCACAAAATTGATTATACTAACAGTTTTAACTGCTTTTTCCTGTTTTTCTTTTCGCTCGTGTCAAAAGATGTGATAGATAAGCGGAGTTTTGACGTGAGAAATGCTGGAAAATTAATCTAAAAAAGTGGAAATGTTGCAGAGCCGTATTTAAAACGTGATTATTTTGTGTTAATTTACTTTTTTTAAGTACTTCCTGTGTTAATCTCTACTTACCACACGTCGTTATAACTCTGGTACTTTTGCATTGTTATGTAAAGGCTACCTATTTATTAAGATGGTGGTACACTTTTGCAAACAATGATGCATATTAATATACATTCTCTTTTAAAACAAGAGATTGTAACAGATGTGGTACTTATTGCTTTATTTAATTGTCTTTGCTTAGTTTTAAGTTGCCTTATACTTTCTAAGTCTAAAACCTAAAAGTTAATTGCTTTCACTAGTTATTTGGTTGTACGTGCTATTAGCCACGATCGACTTAAAGGTCGTAACTTCTGATGACACAAAAGGAAATTTGGAACTCTCAATCTTTTATTAATTCAAGAGTTTATTGAATATTAAACAAAATTTTGCTATCGATTTACCAAAACGTATAACGGTTTACTTTAGCAAATGTATCTTGTAATTATGTATAAACTGCATATTTTAACATAATAACGCGACCCGTTATTTATAATAGCAACCTACTAATCACAGTCATTATTGGAAATGCCAGTCTCGAACCCCCATCATCTCGAAGACAATTTTCAATATGAGTGGTTACCATAATATAATAATAGAACATTGTATTCAAGAGCCACCATCAAATGTCTCAATTTATGTTAGAAGTTAGACCGAATTTAAAAATCCACTGCTTTTGATGTTATCTGAAGTACTTTGAGCCGATAGCCATCTCATAATTATATGAAATCTTATCTAAACACAACATAACACTTTTTTGAGTGAGTAATTCGTCTTAATTATCATTAATATTGTTAGAAACATCAGATACGCACAATTTCAACCCCTTAGACCTTCTTAATAGTCACGTAGCATAATATCGTACTGTTGATTCTTGAACAAAGGATAATTGGTTGCTAGGGTCCAGGAGATCAATCAATTATGGTTTGCTATTCTCATTTCAAAATTGAGACCATCTAATTTCATATCTTTCGGTGCGGTAGCGGCCTTAAGTGTCTGAAGGGTTTTTAGGCAAAATATCGTAAGGTGTAGCACCGCCCTAAAATTTCCACTTAGACCTATTGCTTTTATCGAAAACTAATAATTCGCACTTTCCACGTGTTGGTTCAATATGGACTAATTTTGGTAAACACTTTAATATTTCACTGGCTTAAAATAAATCCTTATTTTTATCGACACTACTCGACTCGACAATTTAATAATTGGATGTTGTTTAAAAACTAAAAATAAGTGACAGAGTGTATCGCGTAAACATTGGTTTGACAGATAAAAAATAATCAATTGGTATCTAACCTAAGGTTTATTAAGCAAGAGCTGCTTCACAATTTTCCGCAAGTTAGAAAATCGATCAGACCGTCGGTATTAAGGAATTGTTGGTTGGCTGGCTGGCTAGCTGCTGTCTGGGTCACAAATCTGGGTCTTTCACACCCACACAACATTTCAAATAATCGAAAATTAAAGAAGTTTTGCAAATAATAATAATTCCAAGGAATTTTGGTTTTTGTTTTGTCCATTTTGTAATTTTGAGACTCAATATTATAATCAGGCAACGAATAAAATTTGTTTATTGCTTTCAAAAATGACATTTTTCAAATATCGAAATAGATTGATACTCGATCAGAATGTCGTTTTCTTGCTGGGTGTGGCTCACTTTAGTAGTTAACTATTTTTCCAATATCGATAGTTGAAAGATATAAGGAGTGTCGTCAACTGCAATTGCAGCTCATCAAAATATTTATTCTATAAGGAAAACCTGTAGCTTTCTAAGTCATAATCAAAAATTTAATACTCGACAAAAAAAAGTAGAATCAATATAATCGGGCTGATGCGTTCAGTTTTTATTTCACATTTCCACAGAAGTGTAATTATATAATCCAGAAAAGCTGAGAAAGAGAATCATATTTCTTGTTGTAGATACAGAGAAGGATTTTTAAAATTTAGTAGCTTTAAGATTGTGTCAAGATGTTTCCCGGTGGAAGAAACTTCCTTTACTGACCGAAAATCAACAGCCAATCTGTTTCCCGTTGAAGCAGTAATGCGTTATGCCTCACTGATTATTATAGCTTTATTATTATAATTAATGACGCTGTTATTTAAATAACATAATGTAATAGTTACAGAATTGCATCTTTTCTGTGTTTCTGATGGAGAGAAACTAAGAATAACCAAGATAAACTTATCATTTATAATTTTATCTTGTTTGTTGATAATTGCGGTCCTGAAAACCGAAACCTGCCCAAGTGCATTCAGCTGTCACAGGTGCCCTTGCAGTACAAAATGGTAACAGCCTATTGCTACTCAAATGAATAAGTAAAAATTTTGCTGTAATCGCACCGAAAAGCAAGCAAACACGAAAAAGAACATTTATTCCGGCGTTAAAGGGTTAATGACACACACGAAAGTATCTTTATTATTATTTATAATAATTGTGACTACTACCTCTCTGTATCGATTAAGGACCCTTCAACATTCAAGTTTTTTCTTAAATTTCGTAAGGGACCCTATTTTGTTTCACTTACCTCAAAAAGACCACTCATTGAAGTGTCCGACACGTCCACTCCCTAACTACTAGACTTGTAAAAAACTGTGAGCATGAAGTGGTTAAAGCAGTTACATGATAGAGAGAACAAACTGTATTAATTACCAGTTAAAGCATTCGAGTTTTGTGTTCCTCTGTATTATATTTGTACGAAAATAGATTTAAGGGGGGAAAACACTGTAACAGGTCGAAAAAGAGAGGTATTTTAAGAAATTTTTTACAGAGTCAATCTTTTTCAAATTTTTTATATATTTTATTGATTATATTATATACATTTAAAAAATTTTTTTTGCTAGTTTATACAGGGTGTACCAGGACGCGAAAGTTTACTCTTCAAAAAAAAGGCGAGTGACTGGTTGACAGCAATTCGGCCATATGGTTAGTTTGAAATCAAAATTTCAAAAATATTTACAAAGTACATACCCATGACTATAGTTCGACGGGGGGGGGGGGGGGGTATTTTGATATCTAGAAAAATAGCAAAGTTTCCGATCTTGGAAACAAAAATTTTAAAATCGAGCATTTCTTGTGTGTCCTTTATTGTACATAGAAGCTAAATAGAACGACCAATTAAAAGAATCTCTCGTCGGACGATAAAGACGAATATTGTGAACAAAATGTTTTTTGAATCATATTAATCGGATGGATAGTTTTCTTGGTTTGCTGTCAACGAGATACAAATCGGTAGTTTTGAGTTATTTGCTTTTAAACCCTGTATATGGGCTACAACCAAGCCAAAAAAAATTTTTAAATGTATATAATATAATCAGTAAAATATATGGAAAATTTGAAAAAGATTGGCTTTGTACTTTTTCGATCTGTTACAGTGTTTTCCCCCTTAAGCACGGCTTATTTCTTGGATAATAATTATTATTAATAATAAACAAATTAGCTCAAAAAATGGCCGTTTTGAAAAACTACAATAATTGTGGGTGATTCATTCTTCATGATGCCATCTCTAGTAACATTTTGCCACAGAAACATGCATCTAGTACAGGGGTGGCCAACCCAAATGATCTTGCGGGCCACTTTGGAAATGTATCATAACTCCGCGGGCCGCATATAAAATTATATATCCCCATCCCCATGTTATATTTAGATACACTATCATAGGCGCAACTAGAGTCAAAAGTTTGAGGAGGGGGCTAAAAACACGTCTTCATACCATTTTTTTGAAGGGCGGGGGTAAAGATTGCGCCGCAGACAACATTTTTTAGATTTTCAAGGTCAACAGAGCCTAGATTTGAAGTTAGAATTTATAAAAAGATGTGTTTCTGCTAATTTTTGTGATTACAGGGGCAGAAAAGTATGTTTTTTTAAATAATAAACTTCTCGAAAACCTGGCCTTCGACGCTAACCTCATCGTTTGCTAATGAATTCAAGTAATTACAATAAATTTAACCTTACGAGCGCGCTGCAAATTTTGATGCAAAAACATGTTTCAACAGATGGCGTACCCTAAATTGTTAATCTTTTATACTTATCTTTTCACCAAAACATAATTATAATAATTTATAAAAGTCATATGAATAAACGATAACTAAGCTAGGCAATAAGGAAGTTTGAGCTTCCAATGTTGAATATATTTAAAAATATTTATCTTTGAAAGTTCAAACTTCCTCATTGCCTAAATTAGTTATTGTTTGTTCATATGACTTTAATAAATTATTAGAATTATGTATTGGTGAACAGATAAGTATAAAAGATTAATATTTTAGGGCACGCCATCTATCGAAACATGTTTTTGCATCAAAATTTGCAGCGCGCTCTTAATGCTAAATTTTCCAAAATCTTATTTTGGACTTACACCACATTCATTCTGTCTTAGTATTAGTCTGGCTGGTGCTGGGGCACACATAATTTTGTATATAATCAAAAAGAATATAGAGTTGTAAATTGTATATATTATATTGGATATAGCACAAGAGGCCTCCTTAATTAAATTCTAATCACTGATTAACTGTATCGAACCAATAGATTATTAACATTTATTAGTTCTAAAGACGTTTTTTATTGATTCGTTATAATTAATCTGTGATCAAATATTAATTGTCGTTTGTGAAACCGGCCATCAATGTATAAAGATTGCTTATGGCTTTCGATGTAAGATTTTGGATTGGTGCTTGTGACCCTATTCACGGGTAAATTAATTCTAATCCTCAAAAAATACATAATTCATATTATCTACTTAGCAGAAATTTCAGTAGTTTGTTTCTACGATTTAATGAATTTGTACTATTCTAATTTTTTAAATTTTACATGGGCACCGAATCATAGGAGCGGCCAAAAATATAAACTTCCTGTTTAATCATTTTATCTCTTGTAATTCGTGGGTCATGGATACACTGTGTACGCTGCACATAGGCGCCGAATCACAGGGGTAGTCAAAATGCTTATATACCGGGTGACCTGCCGCAGGTGTGAACATAGGAAATTAATTTTTCTTTAATTCCTGCTTCCCATCAGAACGGATAAGAATGAAAAAGGTATCAATTAAAAGAGTTTTATTTTCCGCGTCTAAAGACACCCAACACTTGATGTTTTGTTCTTTAATAATGTTAAAAATGTAGCATTAAAATAAGCGATTTTTTAAAAATCAGACCTGCTTTGGATGGTTTAACTGTCAAAATGCGTTTAAAATTAGTTTTTAAATAAAAACAATTGCATGGAATTTTAAACAAGGCATCTAATATCTATTTAAAAGTGCTATTTTGTCATTTTATTTTGAGTTTTTAACAATGATCAAAGAACAGACCATTAAGTGCTGGGTGTCTTTAGACGCGGAAAATAAACCTCTTTAAATTGATACTCTTTTCATTCTAATCCGTTATAATGGGAAGCAGGAATTTAAAAAAATCAATTTCCTATGTTATTTTCCTATGTTCACATTGGCAGCCGGTCACCCGGTATATCTAACGTGACCAGACGTCCCGTTTTGAACGGGACCGTCCCTTTTTTTGATTACCTGTCCCGGTGTCCCCACAAGGAACTCAACAAATTTGCTCCTCTGATAAATAATATAAATAAATATTATATTATATTATAAAACATAATAAAAATTAATAAATTTTTTAATTTAACTTTTTCTAAATCAATAACTTAAAAAAAGTGTTTTTTGCCAATTTACTGATGAGTGGGAACTGAGGGGGGGAGTTGTCCCGTTTTGAGTCAAGAAATAAATGGTCACGTTAGGATTTTTCATAAATAAAATCGACAAATTACTAGCATTAGATACTCCCTAGTTAAAATCAGTGGTTTCCAATCGTTTTCGTTAGCGATCCAAAATGTGCAAGAATTAATAACACAAAACATTGATAATTTGTAATAGTGTGGTCGATGTAATGTAACTTGATAACTTGATACAAAGCATTGACATTCCTAATATTGATACAGACCTTGGTATCCTTTGGATTATAATTGAAGTAATTCGGTGTCCACTAAATAAACACAAAATATAATATTACAATATACAGTAAATGAAAATAGCTTGATGATTTAATTTTAGATTTGGGTATTTCCAAATGTATGAAATTGGTTTCTTAAAATTTCAAGATTAAAATTAGCAATGCCTATAATTAAAAGGAAGTAGGTACCTGTAAACCAATGTTAAGCCAAAGGATCCCCTACCGATTAGATAATTTTAACAATTTCGTTACATTTTAATTTTCCACTTTTTTTTTTTAGCTGCAGATTAAGAATCCGAGAATATGCATGCAAATCAAGCATGATTTTCTCGTGTAAAAAGGATTTTTCTTGTGATTTACATGCGCGAAAAATAGAAATAACCGATAAGGTATCTCGAGTTCTTACTTTTCTGGAACTGCAGTGTAATTTTCAGTTGCGTTGGTAGATTATTAATATTTTAGTATCATCAATTTCGCTTATTACCATAATACTATTATCAGTTTATGTAATACACTCCATTATGGTCGATGTAAATAGAAAATTAATAATTACCCTTTAATCAATTTAAATTTTTTGACTGCTGCTTAAATGACTTGCAGAACCTGTAAATTTGGCCTTTAATCATAACAAAGGACTTTAGGCGTGATAATAGAGATGTCATTGATTTTGATGGATCATAAGCAGCTCAAAGGAAGACTGATAAGAGCGCGTTCGATTTAGGGCACGCGCTTGATGGCTGAAATATGGTGATGCAGCTACTCCTAGCTTATGGCCCACGTAAAAGAGTTTTTAATTTTGTTTTTGAGGGTGTAATGACAAGAGAATAGAATGTATTGTTGTAATTATTGTAATTTTTTATCATTCGTTTTTTGTAGGCCCGCAAATCATTTGTGAAGCAAAGTGTAGATTTTGAAATTTTGTGGGGGTGTTTTTAAGTTAAAAGTAACATTTGGTTGAAAAAGTGTACTGGTATGAAATTGGAATTATTTGATTAGAGCAATTTAAAAGTTGGATTCGTTGTTTGTCGACAGTTGCCGGTTTGTGCCGATTTTGAGGCGACACGTACTCAAAGTCCGGTCGGTGAGCCCGATTCAGTCACTCACCAGTTTTCTGTGGTTGATGTTAAATATTTATGTGTGGGTGCGTGTACGTGACTAAATTATTTTATTTTGTGGATTTAATCGACGTAAGTAGAGTTGATTTGTTAAAATTTTCTCAAAGTTTTAAGTGTGTAAAGGAAAGCTCGACGTTGCTTGCTTTGAAAATTTTGAAATGGTTTAAAATTCATGTGACGTGTCTTTTTGACATTTTGTCGTACTATTTTTATTTATTTTTTTGTTTTCGATCGTGCATTTGGACGTTATAACCCAGTGTATCATAAATTTGGCAAGGTCCGAGCTTTCCTTGTTTGAAAATTGGGAAAATTTTGTTTGGTGTTTGTTGTGGATAAAATGTAGATGGTATACGTGGATACGAAGTGCAAGCTAAAAACTTCATCCTTCTGTATTGCTGTACAGATCCGGGCTGTTTCACAAGTGTAATTATTACAATATAATCACATACTATAATAATTTAATCGTGAATATAGGTGGTGAAAGTTTGTATACTCGGTCGTTAGCGTTCCCATAGAAAATGGATAATTATAATTCCTATCGATCCATTGTTTCGCATTTGATTCTTCTTTCCTTGGAAACGGACTTTCCGAGATGCCTCTTCCCGTTCCAAAACTCATATAGATTTAATATTGTTGTAAGATTTTGGAATAGAAAACATGTAGATGCATTATCGACATGACAACCTGTTGCTGGCCTGAATCCAGCGGTCAACCGGACATTAACTCTTGAGTTGCATTAACACATGCGTACGACCGCTTCTTTTACAGAAGTTGCATTCCTAACTGCACCTGATTTCTGAAAAAATTTGATAGTTTCACTCCTTGTTTTATGCAATTTATTAAAAACGCTGCTGTAAAATATCGAATCGAGTTCGTTGATTCTTGTACAAGAATTTTACCTTTCGATTACTTCCCAACAACTTTCCAATACTGGTTAGAATTTTTTTATGTTATTCGTTGGATGATATTCAATACGAAACGCTGACTTTATTTTAAGAATTAGAAGTGAAAGGTTCAATTTTATTGTATTTTGTTTTGTACAAAAACTGAAAGTTTTCTATTATGTAAACTTGGTATTTTATCTCCGAGCAATGTTCGTCCACTTGTCACTACTTCTGCTGGTTTTCCCATCTTTTTCATAAATCTTGAGAACTGATTTGTATAATATGCAGAGTACCATTTTTTAGAGAGCATCTCGTCAACAAGTGCTCCAGCACATGTGAGAAAGCATCTGATTCTGATGTGTGTGTGTGCGTGTTGCTTTTTTCGACAAACTCCAATGTTGTTATTTTTCATTACATAACTTTTTAAAACACAATTTGTTATAATTGCTCAAGAGGATGCTTTCGTGTTTTCTCTCCTGTGTTTACTCTTCTTGCGAGGTGTTTTGATTTGAACTAGGTCACACTGTAATTTCTATATGTCATCCTTCAAAAAAAGATTATTGCAATTTGTATGAATGTTGGTAGGAAATGATATCATAGTTTTATATTATTCTGTCGTATGATTACAGCATACAACATAGAGTTAAAACTATTTACGGCGACATTTAACTCTAGAAGCAATTTCTAATAGTTTTTCTAGCACTTAGCCAAGTGTTCATAAAGCTTCCTTTTAGTTCTCATTTTTTTAATATTTGACTTTCAGATGGTAGTGTACTAAAAGCACTTTAATTCGTTTAGCCCACCAGCTATATTTCATAATTTATTCCTTGTTGTTTTCTCGAACTGATGAACCCAAAGATCGGGTAATCCCCAACATTTACTTAAACTACTTCCATTATCTAGCTTCCAAAGTTTAAAGTTCATTTGCATTGATAGTGTTGAAATTATTTTTGCAATTATAAAAATATAATTAATACAAACAAACAATTTGTGCAATAAATTAAATATTTCATTATTATTGTGTTTACATACAAACTGCATTCCGAGACATAGAATTATTTTAAAAGCGAATGACTTTATGTTCTTTGCCCAGTTGAACGATTCATCTGTCTACCACACCAACAAGGGGATGGCCAACATTGGTATTTACCAATTTGCACCACTTTTAATATAACTTTTGGTCATAAGCACGTAAAAATTTAAAGTCCCATAATTCAGCCAATTTGAAGAAAATCGATTTTGAAGAACGAAAATTACAGTAATAATACAAATTCGTTCTTTAAAATCGATTTTCTCCAAATTGGCAGAGTTATGGGATTTTAAATTTTCACGTGATGTATAACTAATTATGAACAAGAGGTAGGTATGTTAAAAATGGTGCAAATTGGTGAATACAGATGTTGGCGCTCCCCTTGTAAGCTAATGTGTAGTTGCGCAAAAAAATTGAAGTTGAACAATCACATTCATTTATTTTAGTTTGGGGGGTTGTTAATGTTGATCCTTAACTAGGAAATTCCTTGGTTCTATGGCCAAACTAATTTTTGGTTCACTAACTATTCAGTCAATTTCGAGAAAGTAGATCTTGAATAATTTTATTTGACGTTGAAAATGACGCCCATGATTGGATTAACGAGATTCCACTGTTCTACTAATCCACCTGGTTAACGCCACCCATTTGTGTACTGAAATCAACTGAGAATCTTGTTAGTCTGTTAATAATCCAGTGGATTAGTATACCAGTAAGAATCTTATTAATCCATTCATGCGCGTCATTTCACTGCATCATAATAATAATAATTTTAAATAAAATAAACAGTTAATTTTCTGAGATATAAAATTCGTTTTAGAACTTTAGATCGTAATGTAAAATTTTAAAATTCGATAAGGGTTCAAATTTTTTTCGGAAAATTTCAATTTTAATCTATACTGCAGTAGGAGATTTTCAAAAAGGATTGTGTTAAAAATCAGAGCATTTGGAATTTATTGACAGAAAAATGTTCCTTTTCAAAAGGACTAGAAATTATTATTGTTTTACGGTCCCGCTATGAATTTTTGATGGAAACGTAAATTGCGCCAACGGTAACATTGAACGAGTACTCCAAATTTTTTGAGCAGAAGGCTTAAATCTAATGGAATCTTCAAAATATTTTGTCAAATCTTCTGCGGGTCAGAAGGTCGACTTCGCGGGCTGTAGTTCGGGAACTCCTGCTTTATGGCATATAGGCAGTAAAAATGTTGTGGATCACTGATGTAGAATTTAAAGAAACCACTGATGGAGAATTTACAAATAATTTAGTAGGGGAATGTTGCCATAGGCGGCTGTACGATAATCTGCAACCTATCGGAATGAATTAATTTCCAATTTATTCATAAAAAATGGAATAACTCTGTTTCCTTTACAAAGTTATCCCAATCGGGATTGTTTTAGTGGAAAGACAAGATTGAAAGAAATGTCAATAGCCATTTTCAAAAATTGTACACCACCGCTTCAACAAGCAAGTGACGTTCGAAAATTCAATCGTTATATTAAACCGAATTTTCCCCCCAGTTGGTTGATAATTCGTTAACCGACACCTTGGGCATTTAATTATTATCAAACATATGAACGAAGGTACGGATTGAATTTTCAAACGCAACATTTTCCAATATGAGCAGATTTTGATATTGTTAAATTGTTATGGACGAACTACAGTGACTCCAATATAACCTCGGACACTCCTATGTTAGCAATGTAAATTGCACATTTTGAAGCCGTTTTTTGACATTTAAAAATCGATTTTACAACAAAACTTCTTAAACATTTTTGTAGAAAATTTCATTATCTTCAATTTTATACCTATACATTTTTTCATTTTGTCGCCCCGTTTTTGACTGAGAGCGACTTAAACAAGACTCGGGAAAATACAAAAAATATTGTCACCTGTATCTCGGAAACGGTGCCACAAAATAGTAAAATGAAGAGGAATTTTGTTTTGTAAATTTCGTTCCCTACATTTTTATTCATATACATTTTTCTATTTTGTCGCACCGTTTAATATTTTTTGTATTTTCCTGAGTCTTGTTTAAACTTTAATTCGCTCTCAGTCAAAAACGGGGCGACAAAATGAAAAAATGTATAGATATAAAATTGAAGATAATGAAATTTTCTACAAAAAATGTTTAAAAAGTTTTGTTGTAAAATCGATTTTTATATGTCAAAAAACGGCTTCAAAATATGCAATTTACATTGCTAACGTAGCAGTGTCCGAGGTTATATTGGAGTCACTGTAGATAGTAGATACTATCAATAATTTGTGCAGTTAGTTTGGTTTTAGTTGGGTGTAGTGGTCGTGAATCGAAATCCCCTTTTTCCAAATTTATTTTGGAAAATTTATTTATTATTTAACAGGAAATAGTGGGTCCTATTTGTGGACACTACACCAAAACAGAAATTTCAAAATAGGTCAAAGTTCCCATAATATAAGAACATCCAAATTTGTTCAACCCTAAATTTTCGTGAACTATCAAAACTGTTTTTGAATCAAGGTATATTTCTACATTTCCTTCACCTTGTGGAAGTATTTTTGTTTATAAAACTGGTTGATTAACTTGGTAAGACGACTCTTGGAAATAAATATCTCTGATTACATAAATAAATTGATTTGTATTGAATGTTTAGACTTTGATTTTGTGTATATTTACATAACAACGATACGCAAAATGTTTGTAAGATAATTAAGACGTTATAATATGATTAATTTATTTATATTTTCAATTCTGTATAAGAATTAAACGATTGTTGACCATTATTTGATCTAGAAATAAATCGCTTCTGCTTTAGGCTAAATAATGTTGAGTAGTAGTCGACATACTTTTGACATTTACCTGTATTTTCCGTTAGCTGTGCTCTTTGACGTTTCGCTGTTTACGTGAATTCTTTGGAATCTTACAATTGCCAGCACTTACCGTACTTTACAATTTTGGAATTCAATAACAAGAAAGTTTGATTCCATACTTTTTGGGACATTTCGATTTCCTAAAATTGAAAACACCGAACTACGACGTCATTTATATTAGGTGCGCCTCGTAACTTTTAATGTTAAATGTAAACAAACACCTTATAAATTTTGTTATTTAAAGTTTAATCTTTTATCTCTTAATTTATTTCTTCGAAATTGATTTTCCAGTTAGTTCATTTAAATAACTTAATAAATTAATGCTAATTTTGTTATTACGTAAGAATTAACGTTAAGTTGTACTATGCGTACTACTGTTAACGACACAGTTTAGTGAAAAAACTGTAAAATCTTGTAATTATTTTGGTGAGTCTTTCTTGATTTGCACTAACAGTTGACTTTTCCGCGGTGAAAGAAGTTATTAAGTTAAGTACAATGCAAATGAAAAGTTCATTGAAATTAATTGCCAGTATATGAGTTAATTTAGCAACATTTAAAGGTGAAATTACCTATCAGACGCGTCCGTCAGACGCATACTGGTTTTTGATTGGTCAGATCTCACCGTTAGGAAATTGTTAGCATTTATTACCATTACATACGTCAGACGCTGATAGAAAATTCTATTCTTACCCATTTCTCGCTATTCTATTGGATGGAAAATTGCAGGGTTGATTTGCTCTGCCTCATTTTCACGAAATTTTCACCTTTGCATTGCATTTTTGACCATCTAAAGATTGCTTATTACTCTTCTGCATCAGTTACTAGTTTGATTAATTTTTAATCAATAGCTATTATTCCGCTAACATAGTTTTATTTTGAATTTATTACATTGTCGTTATGTAACAAAACCAATTTATATTATTAGGTTTTTGTTATTTATTTAACTGGTAGTCAGAATTTATTCGCCGTATTTTTGTTTTTATTGTTGGTTGTTAAATTTGCAGAACCGCTTATTAATTCGTGCCATTAATATATAATTTATTTTGAATTGTTTTTAAGGTTCTAATGTGCATTTTCCAGATTTTATGCCACCACATCCGTGATACAACGCAAGTTGCAGAATTTTTAAAGCGTTATTTAATTATAAAATTTTTTTTGAAAGTATTTTATTTAAAATTGGAAATTTTTAAGTATATTATTGTCCAAGATAAAGTATTTCGTGCAATAATTTCCCAGTGAATTGTACTTCTTCAAAACAGGAAACATGGTCTGTGCGCCTACATGGTACATGCTAGTGAAAGTATGGGATTTAATTCATAATACAGTACCAACTTCTATTATCTATTAAGTTGGCATTGTTTTGTTTTTGTTAGAAGTTGCTTTAATATACAATTTTATGTATTAACCGTTGCTTTTCGTACCTATAACTTTTTTTAAGGTAATTTAATTTTTAATGACATCTAAGAAGCTTAATTAAAGCAGCCCAATTTTTTTTATTACATTTGGTTACGATTGGATGCTAATTAGGAAAACGTGTTGTCAAAATTGGGTTAGCTGAGAAGTGGAGGATTAATGCAACCTCGGATTATCTCCAAGAGTTGAAAATACTTCTCCACTTTTTTGTTTATTTTTTAAGTGCAATAACTTCGTCAGCCTTGGATAAGCAAAAGTAGTCGATCCAGTATAAACATTCCTGGATAATTTTATTTTTATTTATATCTTCTGCAACTTTTGTTCGATCTCAAAATTAAATTACAGCGCCAGCAAATGAATTTACAAGGCACAACGATTTTCTATCTTCTTGAACCATATAAAATTAAATTACCACGTCTGATGGCCTTTATGTTACTAAACGTATTAACGAGTTTTGCATAAACTTGCTTTCGTCATTTTTAACAAGTTTGATGTATCCAAGTAGAAATGAAGGTCGTCTACAGCTTCTTCGATGTGAAATTTGCATACGTGAAGTGTTATTGAATTCCAAAATCATAGGTAAACAAATTTCCGAACTAATCGGCTAGCTTATTTTGTCTTATTTCGTTTTAAAAAGCTTTTACTGGCCCGAAATTGTTCTTTATAATCAGATAATCACTGTTGATTACATTTTTGTAAGAAATCTTAAAAAATTTGTTGTTTGCATGAGCAACTTTGAAATAAACTTGAAGAATGATGTGGGGATTTTTAAGAATAAAATGGAGATTATAATAATACATCTGTGTGATAAGGAGAATCAGACCCAGGATTCATCCCTGGAGCACTTTATATGGTAGGAATATCGCAATAGGATCTCCTGATGAGATTTGTTGTTTGCATGAGCAACTTTGAAATAAACTTGAAGAATGATGTGGGGATTTTTAAGAATAAAATGGAGATTATAATAACACACCTGTGTGATAAGGAGAATCAGACCCAGGATTCATCCCTGGAGCACTTTATATGGTAGGAATATCGCAATAGGATCTCCTGATGAGATTTGTTGTTTGCATGAGCAACTTTGAAATAAACTTGAAGAATGATGTGGGGATTTTTAAGAATACAATGGAGATTATAATAATACACCTGTGTGATAAGGAGAATCAGACCCAGGATTCATCCCTGGGGCACTTTATATGGTAGGAATATCGCAGTAGGATCTCCTGATGAGATTTGTTGTTTGCATGAGCAACTTTGAAATAAACTTGAAGAATGATGTGGGGATTTTTAAGAATAAAATGGAGATTATAATAATACACCTGTGTGATAAGGCGAATCAGACCCAGGATTCATCCCTGGAGCACTTTATATGGTAGGAATATCGCAATAGGATCTCCTGATGAGATTTGTTGTTTGCATGAGCAACTTTGAAATAAACTTGAAGAATGATGTGGGGATTTTTAAGAATACAATGGAGATTATAATAATACACCTGTGTGATAAGGCGAATCAGACCCAGGATTCATCCCTGGAGCACTTTATATGGTAGGAATATCGCAATAGGATCTCCTGATGAGATTTGTTGTTTGCATGAGCAACTTTGAAATAAACTTGAAGAATGATGTGGGGATTTTTAAGAATAAAATGGAGATTATAATAATACACCTGTGTGATAAGGCGAATCAGACCCAGGATTCATCCCTGGAGCACTTTATATGGTAGGAATATCGCAATAGGATCTCCTGATGAGATTTGTTGTTTGCATGAGCAACTTTGAAATAAACTTGAAGAATGATGTGAGGATTTTTAAGAATAAAATGGAAATTATAATAATACACCTGTGTGATAAGGAGAATCAGACCCAGGATTCATCCCTGGAGCACTTTATATGGTAGGAATATCGCAATAGGATCTCCTGATGAGATTTGTTGTTTGCATGAGCAACTTTGAAATAAACTTGAAGAATGATGTGGGGATTTTTAAGAATAAAATGGAGATTATAATAATACACCTGTGTGATAAGGAGAATCAGACCCAGGATTCATCCCTGGAGCACTTTATATGGTAGGAATATCGCAATAGGATCTCCTTATGAGATTTGTTGTTTGCATGAGCAACTTTGAAATAAACTTGAAGAATGATGTGTGGATTTTTAAGAATAAAATGGAGATTATTATAATACACCTGTGTGATAAGGAGAATCAGACCCAGGATTCATCCCTGGAGCACTTTATATGGTAGGAATACCGCAGTAGGATCTCCTGATGAGATTTGTTGTTTGCATGAGCAACTTTGAAATAAACTTGAAGAATGATGTGGGGATTTTTAAGAATATAATGGAGATTATAATAATACACCTGTGTGATAAGAAGAATCACACCCAGGATTCATCCCTGGAGCACTTTATATGGTAGGAATATCGCAATAGGATTTCCTGATGAGAGAGATCGCTAGACAATCGGACGATTTGGCCAGTATTAGAAATGCAAAAGTTATTGAAAATAGCAAACAACTTTGGAAATAACAACAACTTGTGGGTTGAACTGGGAAAATATTTTGTGTAAACTAATAAAAGATTATCAGGTCACGATTATCTGTTCTTAAAATATCTCAAAGCTTTAGTAATTTGAAAGGCTTCTGGTTTTTACTTCCGTGGTGATCAATAAACTTTATCAACTTTTTTGTGTTATCTGTATCATGCTAAATTTAGTAGTTAAAACAACTTTGTTTTAGTACGATAATCTGGCACCGAAGATATTATACTCCTTGATAAACGTTAAATATCGATTTTCACGCAATTTTTGTTGCCGCACCTCACTCTGTTGACGGTCCGTGCACTTGACGTATTGAGGATTATGGTTATTAAAGGGCGGGGGCCTACCTCAGTTACCGATTAGGTATGGAACTGGATACATCATACTATAAATTATTGTATTTCTTTAAATATCGCTGAATTTCAACCTAAAATCATACCACGCAAATCCATGGGATTTTTCAAGTACCTTGGTCTTCGGGGAAGCGTTATTTTTTCAAGTGAGCGGGCTCAATAATCCCAATTTTCAAGAGTTTGGACACAGTCTAGGACATAATTTTTCTCGTTATTTGCATGTAAATAGGAAAACCAGATGGTAATATTTAGATTTATTTATCACTTGGCGAATTTTGTCGATTACAGTAATTATAAACATTGCAAACAAATCTGATCAAAAATTTTTAAAATTGAACTTAAACATCTTTTTCGACCTCGGTATATTAAAAGGGACAATGCAAAGGGTCATCGAAATATTCAAATGCTTTGATTGGCAATTAAAATTCGAGCATTCTTAAAAATTTTGATTTAACCAATTAATTATTACATCAGGTGCCGATGAATTCTCAGCATTTAGAAATGTATTTCCTTTGTTTTAATAAAATGTCGACCATGTAAACCAATTCTTTTAGCACACTAATGAAGCGTGTGACGTACGACTGACTAATTGACGTATTTGTTCTTTTATCAATCACGAAAGTTGACGGCACCACTTTTTTCATTTAATTAAACTTAACACATTTCTGGTCGATCACATGTATTGAATTTTAACTTTATTTATCGTGGATTCGTCAGAAGATTTTCTCGAGAAAAGTCATTTCTCATATATTTTTTTATTTATCCTGTGGTTTTGTATTTTTGGATCTTCATCGTAAAATTAATATTGAGAGTCTGTTTAGTATTTGTACCGCGTAGGCGATCTGCAACATTAATTTTTACGATTTCAAAACGATTATTGCCTAGAAAACGATGGGAAATTTGTCAGAATTTATATTTAACCTGCCGTGTTTACCTGGAAACTCATGCGGAAAAGCTTCGATCTTCCAACTCCTTGGTTAAAATTTTGCAAGTCAATTTTGTACTATTATAAGTGTTTGCGTTGCAAAACTTTTAATTTGCATGCGATTTATTAATTGAAAGATATCAATCACTCGACTAGGAAACATTAACTGTGCCCTAGATTTGGCTAGAAAATGCAAGAAACGCTTCTACCACTTTCTACGACCTTTAGATAATTACGAGTGAGTATCTGCGATGTCGATTCATTTGCATCTTTTGAAATACATCCGGCTGTTGTTAAGGCACTGGTCGAATGATTGGGAATTGTCCTTAAAAAAAAGGCTTGTAACATTTAAGAAGTGTTAATAAACTGCATCCGTCTTTTCTATTCGTTTTGCTTCCATGAATATGGCGGTATTGAAGTTACATCCTGTCTCTTAAATCATTTTTTGTCCGATGAAAGTTGCTTTATTGCAAATAATTTGCTCATAAAAATTAAAGTCACAAGATGGAAATTGAAATTGATGAATCTTCATTTAAACCGCTTTCTATTGTGAGCTGGATTAGATTTTGTATTTTATGTTCTATTTATGATAAAATGAAAGTGAATGGCATGTATACATTTTTGGCTTGCCTTAGAAGAAAAAAATAATTGTAAATTTGCCGTTCATTAACGAGAGGTCTAAATTATTTGGTGACAAACTCTTATGATTCATAAAATTATTGGTCTGTTAGTGATATATTATAAGGTCACCCAGCATTAATAGGGAGTCGTTCGAGCAATAATTTTAATAAGTTTTTATTAAATTACGTATGCATAAACGCTATTAATTTAAAGGGACATTTTAGAGCCTATTGAATTGTTCACGTGATAACTTCCTACAGTCATGTTATACCAATCAGAATATTGCATTTTTAATCGCGTAAACCCGCCAAAATTCCAAATATGAAACTCGACTAGCGCTTTTTGAGCTCTCTTCACATGCAACACTTTATTATTTTTTCCATTGTTGAAAAATTCTCATATCTGTATGTGTGTGATATTTTTATAAAAGTAACGGCTGGAAAATCTCATGGCGAGTTTATAGTGGGAGCGCAGTACAAGGAATGTTGAAAAATTGTCTGTTTATGCATGCATCGTTTGCATACAAGACCTGCTTTATGCACATGCATTTATGTTTTATATTTTCTGTTAGAAGTAGTCCGGTTATTACAAAAAAGTTAAAACTTGATATGGTTACGTAAATTGTTCAACTAATGACTCTTGTGTGGTTCTGCACCAATTGCAATTGGAAATGTTTTCTTTGTTAAAAAATATTCAACAGTTTTTGTTGGCAAGCCACGCAAATTTTGTTATCATCAAGACACACATAATTAGAATAGGAAGTTTCAAAAATGTAACCGGAAACTAGTTTTATGTGTAATGATAGAGGTTTATTGCTGGCACAATTAAGGCCGCCCTAAGGTCACTCTTAGCCCGTGGGCGAAATGATATCTCATAATTTTTACTTCTGTAATGAAATCGTCCTAATAGAATTAAACTGTTACTGTAGTAATGTTGCTACTAAAAGGCGCACACCCGCTGTATGTAATAAAATGCTTAATTATTTATTTCATTCATGCTTGTTCTCGGGGCTAATTGAAAATATTAATTAAACTTGAAAACCTCTTCCTCCAGATTTGTGACTCCTAAAGCAGCTCCCCGACAATAATACAATAGAACCTCGTTTATTCGGGTCTTGCTCGGAGAAAATTGATATTTCAACATTTACACGTTCCAAAGAATATAAAATCGAGCATTGTTTTATTATGTTTTAAGCACCTGCATAATTTATAATCAACAATATGAATAACTTGGCATGAGCCTCTTGGAAGTTGAGCCCCACTGTGACAATCCTCCTGTTAAATTAGGATCTACTGTATTATTTCTCATTTCTATTTTTGTAAATTTTACATCTTGAAGGTCGTTGGCAACAGGTTGATATTTGGCACAGACAGACGTCGGAAAACTCGTATATATTCAAGACGAAATCTCGATACCTAGTATTTTTTTCTCTATTAGTGCACACAATTAAAATATCAATGAGTACTTAAAATAGCACAGACGTGGTACGTTCCACTTGAAAAAATTGGTCTGGATAGAGTCTGGCGTGCTTCGTTTGGTTTCTATCTTGGTTGCATAGCTACTGCATGATGTATTTATTATATCCATTTCAAACGACTAAAATATAAAAAATTATTTTGAATATCGAGAACCGAGATCAAGGTCGTACTTTTACAAGTTATAAATAAAATCCTGTTTATTCCTCAAATAACCCCGATATCTTTTCAATTTCATTTTTATTTACATTAAAAATGTGTGTACTTGTCGTTAGCAATATGCGTAGGCGATTAGGGTTTCGCGACAGATTTTCTATCGCGAAATGAGTCACCGCTAAAACTTAACCGAGAAAACTTTTTGGGTGTAACTTGTTTATGTCTGTTGACAGACGTCAATTACAGCAATCGTAACTTGAGTAATTTATTGAAATATGAGTTTAGCTTGCACTGCGATCTACGAAAATTCTCCCCCAATGTTAATGTTGATTTATTTTATTTTGGCAGAAACGAGAAAGGTCAAGAAAATTGTGGATACTGTAGTGAGGATTTTTTTACATTTTTACCAACTGGAAATATTTTATTACTTGTGCTTTTTATTGGAAAAGAAATTAGTGATTTTGTGCCAATTGTGAATAATTTGGTGTTGGTGCATCTTAAAAAGTGTCGCGTCGTGGTGCGTTTCCCAGAGGACGTCTGACTGGTGGACGCAGAGGAATGGTGGCCAGTCAAAGCGTCGTTCAGGAGCCACAGAATGACATGTACTGTTCTCCCATTTCACCATATGGAGAGTATTACCCCGATAATCACTATTATGTGCCTGGAGCACCACCAGAAATGTGCCCCGCTCATAGCAACATTTGTACTGTTCACGGAGACTATGGTGAGACATACATAACCTAACATTTTTTATTTTATTAATCCAATAACCAAACGGAAGAAAAATTAAGCGTTTGACTGATATGTCATCAATTTTTTGTTTGTTTGCTTTCCTAAACTCGGTTATAACAACTTTTCTCTTCAAATTTATAATACCTACCCTTGACTCAAGTGTACCCTTATGGAACTTGTGTGTATCAAAAATGTAACAATCTTGACTACTTTTCTATAATTAGATCCGTCTTGAAATGGCGCATGTTTATATTACCAAGACACTAAAGTGCATGGTTTAATCCCCGAACGATAGCAAGGACCATAGTAGATACATTTTTAAGGTATACCGGGTAGCTCACCTTAAACTCAAACAAGAGAATAACATGGTGTATTTTTAACATTCCTGCTTGCAAGAATGAAAATAGTATCAATCGAAAGAGATTTTTTCCTGTCTGACGATACCCAACACGAAATATTTACCTTTTAATGTTTATTAACCATGAAAAACTAAAAAGAACAGACATACAAGGGTGGATTAATAAGTACCCGTGTTTGAAGACAGGTGGCGTTGCTGGTTAAAGTTGACATTACCGTCGTGTACTGCCATCTGTCAAACGACACCATACTAAATTTCAGACTGATTCATGGGTTAGTTTTTATTTGGCAGCCAGTTGTATCACACATGTTTTGTGTTTCTTGATACAATGGAAAAAGACCATTTTCGATCCATAATTCGCTTTTAATTTTTGGATGGAAATCATGCGAAGAAATAAATGCGAAGTTGGATGCTTTCTTTGGGGACCCTTCACCATCCATGACAACTGTTGGATATTGGTTCAACGATTTTAAACGTGGTTGTACATCTGTTTCTAATGAGGAGTGGCCAGGCGGCCTGACAGACGTGGTTACCGAGGAAATCGTTGAAAAGGTCCACGACATGATTTTCGCAGATCGCCGAACTAAAGTGCGCGAAGTAGCAGAGGCCCATAGGCTTGTCGTACGGAACGACAATTAATATTTTACATGATCAGTTAAATGTGAGAAAGCTGTCGGCCCGATGGGTACCGTAATTGATCGCGGTCGACCAAAAACGGATACGACTGTCAATGTCAAAGCAGTTTTTGTACCTCTTTAAGCGAAATTCGCAGGAGTTTTTGGAAAGAGGAGAAACCTGGATACATTATTATACGCCAGAAATCAAGCGACAGTCAAACCAATGGATTTTTCTGGGTGATTCTGCTCAGAAGAAGGCAAAGACGGTCTCATAGACCGGAAAGGTTATCACCACGATATTTTGGGATTCGAAGAGAATAAACTTCTTGTAGAATGGAAGAACGATCATTGGGCAGTACTACAGTGAATTATTGGACCGATTCGATAAGAAATGGAAGGAATCACGGCCTAATTTGGCTGAACAAAAAGTGCTGCTTCATAACGATAATGCACCAGCACATTCATCAAGAATTGTCCCGGACAAATTGCATGAACTACGCTAAAAAATTACTGTCGTACCCACCGTCGACTTCTTTCTATTTCCCAACATGAAAATATGGCTCGGCGGAAAAAAATTCAGCTCAAACGAGAGATTATTGCTGAGGCAGAAGCGCATTTTGAAGAGTTTGATCAAACTGGCGGCCAAATAAAAACTAACCAATGAATCAGTCTGAAATTTAGTACAGTGTCGTTTAACAACGGTGTCGTAATGTCAACTTCCCTCAGCAACGCCACCTGTCTTCAAACACGGGTACTTATTGATCCACCCTCGTACTTTGGAAAACAAACATTTATTTTGCCAAAGTAAGTGTAAAATTAAGTGAATCTAAACAACTAAATTAAATTTATAATTTTTTGACGGTTGTTTTCCAAAGCAGGTTTAAGTTTTTGAAAATCCCAAGTGTTAGTTTTGCATTTTTAATAATAATATTGATTTTCATACTTGGAAACATCTCTTCCGATTGATACTATTTTCATTCTTATCTCCGTCACCATGGGAAGAAATCTTAAAAATAATTTACCTTACTATTCTCTGTGTTAAAGTACTTCAAATTGTTTACAAAATTTTTATATAGATAAAATTTGAGTAAACATAAAATAATTGTATTTTATGTTTTATGTAAATCTAAAAATTATCCTTATTGGATTTTGTAAATATGTAAATTGCACTGTTTAAATTACTTTAATTTTCCTCGGGGCTATTTAATCGTTAACTGATAAAAAACAAACAAAATTAAGAATTTTAAAAAAAACTTCGACTAAAACACGAATGAAAAAATGTGAAGATTAGTATGTTGCACTAATTAAAGAAATTCTTGAATTACAGGGTGAACCCCAAAAGTATTTGTGACTGTTTCTTGAAACTACTCTAGTCTGAATATTTTTAAGTTCACCCTGTATATTTCTGCACTTTTTTTAGTAGGAGGATTTTTTCTTACAGTTTTTTTTTAAATACATATCACGGATAAATTTTTATTGACGAAATAGGAAGTGAAAGTTACGTTACTATACGGTCAACCTATGTAAATTTTTCATAGCTTTTAAATTTGTTCCTTTCAAAAAAAGCAGCATCCTGGAGAAAATGGGCTTTAGAAAGTTATAAATTTGAAGTACCGCGTAGAAAACGAAAACCAAATTACGGTACTTGATGGTCATAAAAATATGAATGATGGTTTCTTTCGCAAGAATGTAAATTGGAAACCTTTCTTTGGCGGGCGACCTTTTCAATTGCCCTCGGATGTTGAAAATGCATGGGAAAATTTTTTCGGCTTCAAGGTTTACTAAAATTGCATTCTCGGTGTTGCTAATACTTCCTGGACTTCTGTGTCGAAAGAACTTGCAAAGTTTACTGACATTTTGACTTTGGTGTTTGAATCATCATTTCTTACTGTAAAATATGTAAATTTAAAGTATTACAAAATTTATAATATTATTGTCGGTGTCTCTTTATTGGTGTTTTATAAACATGGTGACCTTGAATCGCATTAATGATTGTTAATATTGGTGATTGCCATGTTTTGCTAATGGACAACCAAATCATTTTTGTTTATGAAAGAATTAATCGAAGAATGATATATTGATCAACTGTTTGCATGAATCCCATTTCAAATTCACATCATGAAATGGAATTTTTCTTAAATTTGTAACCGAAAGATACTTGGCAGTTCAATAAGATGAGAAAAATCGTGAACTTGTTTCATATGCCAACAGGGTTACGGAAAGCTGTAGCTACTTGCTGTAATATGTTAATGTCTTCTTGATTCCATGAGAAACATAATCTGACTTATTTTGTAAAAGAGATATACTTGCACGGATCCACTCAACCTTGGAAAAACCACTGCAATTATTGTTAACTTTAATTGGTCATTTTTATTCGATAATTATTTAGAAAAATTATTTTAATTACTAACAGAGCTGAAGAAGCTCCGATGTTTTAATTTACTCAACGGAATTTATTAGTAAGGGTCCCTAATCACGTTCGTGCCTTGTATGTCAACCTTAACCCTCCAGTGGTCGCGTGGTCTACCGCCGTAGACCATGCTTTTTTAAGCCTTCTTTGAACCGCCATAGCTCGTAACAGTTCGAATTATATCGGTTGCATTTTCGAGTAGCTGACAAAAATTAGTCAATCTTTCGGATCCAGTAGTTTTTGAACTTTTAGGGTGGATTGTACCAACGTCGGTTAAACCTCGTTCAACTTTGAACTCGGTTCAACCAATCAACATGGCTAAATACAGGGTTTTTAACTATATTGATTGGTTGAACTAAGTTCAAAGTTGAACGAGGTTTAACCGACGTTGGTACAACCCACCCTTAAAGTGGTAAATTATTGGTTTTATTAGTTCTGAAACAGGGCTTGTCTACAAGCGTAAATCACGCGCCTACTGGAGGGTTAAGAAGAAAAAGTTTTGATTCCCATATAAATTATTTCATTATGGGTCAAGTCTCTCCGTCCTTATATTTTCTAACTAATGGTTGGTACTTGTGGCGCAGTTGGCCATTAACTCGTAAGTGGTTCTCTAGAAATAATGCATTGAAGATAACTTAATGAATGATTCACTGGTGAAATAGCAGGGTTTAATGTGTCATTCGAGATTTTCTGAGGGCTTCGGAATGCTGGGTCAATAGGGAATTTAAAAAAGAAAAATTCAAGGTTTGCAAACAAATCCTAATGGGTTTCTACATTTTTGTACTTTATCGCAATAGCACTTTTATGATGGAATGTGAAAAATTTAATCTTTGATGCATGAACATTACTTTCTGTATACGTAACTGACATTCTTTGCGTATACAAGAATGTTGCAAACCAATAGAAAATTTTAAAATAACGTTTCAGTTTTTGTACGTATTAGCAAATTAATTTTAATATTTAAGAAAAACTTGCAATTTTATTATACAACCTAGGTGACAATTAAATTGCAAATAAGTTTTTTAGTATTGCAGTAAAATTTATTTATATTTTTCCGCAGTTTTGATGCACGAATGCGATTATTTTTGAAAATACAGTTGTTGAATTACCTAATTAAATATAATACTTAAGTGTTTATTGATTTATAATATTGATAAACGGGATTTCGACAACAACATTTAAAAAACGAGGTACTTGCGTTGTCTGTGAATTCTAAAAAGTGATTACAATGTACCCACATTTTTCTTATCAGTCGTGTTCAATTTTGAAATTTAAAAATAAAACATAACATAATTTCAACAGTTATTTTGTTTCTATTCATTACAGTTACGGTTACCAATATATGCAATATTATAAATAACTGTAATTTAATATTAGCATTTGTAAACAAATTTTAGCAAAATTACCAGCCTAATTTACATTTAATTTTTAAAATTAGGGATTGTTTATATGGTGTGTAACCTTAAAAGTAGAGTCGTTATGCCTTCTTGCGTAAAGATATAAATAGCGCCGTCTTAGTCACTTATCATTAGCAATTCGTTTCCTCGTTGGGTAACACGACAGTAGATTTGTTCATTCACCACCTAGCGCTTGGCGTGGTAACACCTACAATTTTAAGACAGCATTTTATTATGACCGTCTCTCTCCTCGGCAAACCATGGCGGTAAGATTACCCCAATACTTTCAGTTTTTTCCGTTGTTAAAACATGAGGTTTCAATAAATTTATAAATAGTAGCTTGGAAAAAGTGACAAAGTTGCCATTTTTAAATTTTCCGCTATAGTTTGATGTTCTACTGAGGGCGGGTTATACCAACGTCGGTTAAACCTAGTTCAACTTTGAACTCGGTTCAAATTATCATCAACCAATCAACATGGTTAAATACAAGGTTTTTAACCATGTTGATTGGCTGAACTAAGTTCAAAATTGAACGAGGTTTAACCGGCGTTAGTACAACCCACCCTGAAACGATCCACTCTACATTCTGTGTGCATTTGTAATTTAATTTCGTGGAATATCGAAGAAATCGCGTAATACGTGATAGGATTCTAAATTGTTGATCAAATCGAAATTTTTGTCGTAAAATTTTAAATGATCTAATTAATATGGACCACCCTGTATTTTAGTATCTATAGCTTTTACAAAATAAGTAGATGAAAATTGAAAAATATTATAATTAGTACCTACCTTTAATTTAAAAAAAAATTATAGTACCTAATTTATAATTTAGATTGTTGTATGCACAAGAATTTTATTAAGCCTAAACAAAATTGTATTATAATTAAATTTATTGCAAGTGGATCGAGTTTTCGTCCTTTCATCTAAATAAATTTAATATAAAAGTTTCTTCGCGTTCATCTCCGAAATCGAAGATCGAAAAATGTGGGATTAAAATATTTAAATCGATTTTGACCTCTTTGGGAAGAGGGAGGTCGTTCGTTTTTGAGTCACAACTTAAAAATGTTATTAATTTTTTTGTTTTGTGTCAAGGAAACTTGATAGGAGATTTTGTTTTGTTCAATAAAATTAGAAATTTAATAGAATTGATCATTTGATGACGTAGATAAGCTAACCGGTCAACTATAGGCGGCGACCGAAAACGTCCTTGGCTATGCCATTGTCCTTTGGATGTTGATGTTGGCCTTCTAGTTTCATCGTTTTATTAAAAATTTTCAATTGGTTATCTCTAAGAAGTTACTGGTACCGCAGCCCCCCCCCCCCCCGTTCTGAATTTCCTGCGGGGTGAATTTTTTGTTATGACGACCATCTAAATTTAGCTTTCTCAATTTAATACACTTGCATAACTAACAATTAACAAGGAAATTGGTAGTAAAAATTAAAACTATTTATAGCCTAATTACGACAATTAATTTCTTGGCTTTATCGCTCAATGCAAATTTTAGCTCGGAATCTACTTTACTAGATACTGTAGTTGATCTTCCAGAAACCTCTTCATAAAAAGGTAAATGCTGGGTCGAAACTTTTGTTTTTGATAATATGATTGGAATTTGGAAGGAAGACCCAGGAAATTTTTTGTCAGACAACTAAATTGCTCAATTTTCAGACATAATTAGTCTTTGCTTTTTTATTTCTCAAGCTCTGCTTTATTAATGTTGATATTTACTTTGGAAGTTAAAATTAGCCACTAACCTAATTTTTGCAGTTGGCCATTTTTCATCCAATTTTAAATTACATTTTTTAATAAATCCATTGTTTGTTGAAGTTTTTCAATAAATGCTTGCTACTCCATTTTTGTTATTGAGGGTATTGGAAAAAAGCAACATTTCTGTAAAATTAGCATTTGGGAGTGGCAAAGTGTGCGTCATCGAGCACGGTTATTGCACTTATATTGGTCGCCAAGTATACACACAATGTGCAAAAATATCAATTTGACCTGCTGAAATCAGATTTGTTTACTCATATTTTGGCAATTTTTTGTCGACTTGGAAATTGGAGTTGGTATTCCGTGAAGTAGGTAATTTTGTTGTCGTGTGTTGCTGATTTTATAAATTACTTGCTGAGAATCGTTAAAAATAGTGTTTACATGGTGGAACGTTTTCTTGGAATTGCTTTGATCGAAAGAAATTTTGCAATATCCACTAACTTTATTTTTGTTTCAGGCCCGGTGACGGTACCGATGGTGTCGACAAATTCGTCGCCACCGATAGCAATGCCTGTACAAGTACCACCAGGACACGTAGTTCAACAAATCGTAGATGAAAATGGTACACTGCGACACGTTATCTTATCTCCTCAGCATCCTACAGGGTTGGTACCACTTCCATCTCACAACGCTCCGCACTTTGTAAGTACTAATTAATGGTTCAAATTCTTGATTGTTATAAATTGTATTAGAAAGTTCGCATTTCTTAACATAGCTGTATATTTTGTAATCGTGGCAGAATAAATCAGACAATGCCGGACGTACATTGTCAATGATTCACTACTTAAGCATATTAGCCAAGGCCTTTTCAACATTAACATAATAAGAACGACAATGGAATGCGTCGAATATTTACCGAATTAAAAAATTTACGAGTCCCAAATAGTTGGTATTACGTCTGGGCTTTCGAGTTCACCCCCTTCCTTAGGGACATCCTGTCTTTTGTCGAACCTTAATCTCGTTATTATTATCTATCCATGGACGGTCGCCCATCCAGAGGCCTACAGAAAGTGGAACGTGAATATTCTCAAAACTTGATATGTTAACAACCTTTAGGAAACCAACTTACAACAACAAATTAAATTCCTGTTATTTTGTAATTTAGTAATTTAACAATAAATTGTCAAGTTTTTCGAGTACGTCGGTCAAGTAACTACTCGACAAGTAACTTCGTGATGTTACTCTTTGTAACTTCATTGTTCTTTAATGTCGATGTGACATGCTACTTAATTTTAAATTATTGTCTCCATGTTGTATGTTATTGGTGGAAAAGGAATTTTGAGTGGGCTCTTATCTACTAGAATGGGTTATCTAGGTATATAAGATAATGGCGGATCCGGATAGCTATTCAAAATTAAATTTAATGAGAAGCAAAAAATTGTAAAAGTATCCAAATTACTTCTTGGGGAATTTATTGCACGCGTTTTAACCTTAGGTTTTAACCCTGCCTTCCGGTGTTAGAGGTCCATTAAATCTCCTACCTGTAAAGGGGTAAATATTGGTACATATAACCCGGAGATTCTATAATTTCATTCTTTTTTCCTGGTATTCGTACCACGTACTCTGGTATTGATGTTTTGAACTAAAAAAATTAAAACTAAATAGTCATCACAATTTTAACTTAACATTGTTGTTATGCAGTGGCGTAACTACCAGTGTGCGCGGTGTGCGAATGAACACAGCTCGTAAAATCTTAGGAGCCCGAGATAATGTAAAGTAAAAAACAATGGCACCGCGCCAGTCTTCTTAAACAAAGGTAAAAGGCGCCTGTGCAAGCGGGAGACTGACAACTCGGCAACGGGAATCCACCGATCGAGCTTAGGTTAGTATTAGAAAACGATTTTTTTAAATGAGGCAACCATTAAAAAAAAGATCGCCGGTGCCGAGTTCTTGCGTACTCTTCCTTGTGCTGGGGGGTATTCCATACCCCCCAGACCCCCCGGTTTCACGCCCATTTCAGAGATGATTAATTGATTTTTTACAGAAAAAAAAAATCTTTTATGTTTTTAAATATTTATTTATACATTTAAAACCATTGTTAAATGGCGAGGATCACCAAAGTCAATTAGTTTATCCTCCTGTTAAATAGTTGGATATAATTGTTATCGTGTAGTTAGACTTTGAATAAATTTGACGTTTAATTTCCAACCGTCATCTGTAGATTCGTGTCAATTAGAAAATAATTTACTTTGAGCTTACTGTTTTAACTGTTTTGTGAGTGATTTATATTAAATTCGAATTTGAAACAGATGGCGTCTGGAAACTAAACGTCAAATTTACTCAAAATCCCACTTACACCATAACAATAATTGTATCCAACTATTTAGCAGGAGGATAATCTAACTGACTTTGGTCCCCCAGCACAAGGAAGTTAGTATCGATATGACTTTTCAAAACTGATAAAGATATTTTGCATATTACGGCTGGGGGAATTCCATAGAATCAGGTTTTTCAATTGATTACTTATAATTAGATACAGGACAGTTAAGCAAAAACAGATCGGGCTTAGGAGAAGCCCTAATATAACTCACCAATAGAGAGAGTTTATTAACGCTAATAATATTATGAGCTCATAATATATTGTCGTGAAACGAAATTGAACCCGGCTTTGTATTTAATAATTTGCCATAGATCAAGGGATGTTTTATCCAAAATAACATGGTCGAGCATGGTTTTGTAATTGAAGGTCGATTTATGTTACCACTGACACAAGTTAGCGCAATAGTGTAAGTCGCCGCTTTGTGATCAGAGAAGTGCTGGTTCGATCCCAGCGGGAGTCTAGAAATGTAAAGGCAGAAATGACAGTGTATCAAGTCGCTGGTTTCTGAGATAATTATAGTAGGCAGAATGTCAGCGTATTATATCGCTGGTTCTGAGATAAAGAGAAGGTAGAGAGGTTGGCGTGCGACTGTGAAGCCAGCTGGAGCGTTTTTGGTGGTGTCCACCATTAGTGGTAGTTTTTCGGGTTTACTCGCAATCCAGGGGTTGATTGCGGGATAATAGTAGTGCGAAGCATCGTCTAAGGTAGGCGATTGATTTTAGTTAAATTTGGAAGTAGAATATTCAAATTACAGCGATTTTTGTAAAAGCGTCATTGGAAAATTTTTGTATGCCAGGTGTGCATATTTGTTGGTCAACATTGACAAATGATCGAATGATATTTGTAATTACGACGATTACGTGCCTACAATTAAATGTTTAGAAGAATAAATTCAAATTCGTTAAATTTTGAATCGTATAATTTTACGTAGCAATTTTGAGATTTATTTGAGCTTGGTTTAAATTGATTGAGATTTGCCAACAAACTGTTTTATACGATTCCCGATCGTTTTAATTTGGATGATTTGGAAGAATTGCGAAGATTTGGTGTCACAATTCGATATTTATGGAAAATACAGCTGTTCGAAAACGCAAAAAGTTCACTTCGCATGACAGGTGTCAAAGGGAGGATTTCACGAAGCAAGAAAACAGTGGTTCTAAAACGTTGTCAACGCTCCCAAAAGAGAAATTGCAATTTAGCGACAATAGTGCGGTAGTTCGGACGCACATTTGTTTTGTTTGGCGACCCGAAAAGGAGAGAAGTACGAACCCAACCCTGAGTTTTGTCTCTGTACAGAAATTATATGCTTACCACTAACATAGCTACCGACGGTACTCTAGTGTTGAGATATTGTCCTGGAGAAAATAATTTTAAAGTAAGGGTCGTAGGAAATATCTTTACAATATAATAATTGATAATATTTAATTTTATGTAAAGAAATTAGCTTGTAACCGTGGGTCTACGGATGTATGGACAGTGGCGTAAATCCGTAAGTCCGGGGGCCCAATGATTTTGACTCCCTTAAACTGCGTTATATTGTGGCCAAATTTTTTTTTAATCGCACATCTCTCAATCGAGGGGCCCGTAAAATCTCTTGCTCCCGGGCCTAAAATTTGAAGTTACGCCACTGTTGTTATGAATCGAAGCTGATAATAATATTTATAAATTTTTAATATTATATTCATAATACATACTGACGCTTTTTATCCATGCTTCAATAACAATTATTAATTTACACCTCGATTTTCACTAATAAATAATTTCACTGATATCTTATTAAAAAATTTACTTCTGCCAATTTTAATTCAGTTTAAAAATGTTTTTTTAAATAAAAATACATAATATTCGGTTTCCATAATAATTTTCCGTACGTAATTTTATGACTCCTGCTAATTTTTATTATATAGTTTTGAATGTCCCACATAAGCCGAAGAAGGTCCCAAGTTTCGAATTATTGAAGTTCAATCAATTTTTTCTTCTTTTTTTATAATTCCTGCGTCATTCCTAATGGCTGTATTGCTGTTAAATGTCAATTATTTGAAGTATTATGTACTTTATTTAATTGATTATCGGTTATAATAGTGAAAAACGTGGCATTTGAGAATATTAACGGATCATCAGCAGTCGAAAATTGTCGCCCAATCTCCTAATTTCTCTTATATTTTATTGTTATTATTTATATAAATAAATTAATGAAAATTGTAACATGGTAGGTCTTGACAACGCAGTAGACATTTCAATAACAATTCTTTCATACTTGGATCTACAAGGGGATTGTAAGATGTACAATAAACATTTAAATTGCAGTCATTTTCATAACAAGTGGGCCACTTAAACCTATTTCCGGTAGATGGGTGGACATTCTTAACATTTCAACATACAATCGGTTAAAGTTTCCATACACGTTTCATCAGGAAAATGTATCGCATCGCAAATATTTTGTAGGTTTCCTATACTATTGAAAATTTATCAAAAATACCACCCAAGAATCAACTTGCAGTTGGTGAATCATCTCTTCTAAGAAAAATTTTCAATGTGGTTAGTTATTCATAAAATTATCTAAGGATTTTATCTGGCGGTCACTTTGTATGTTGCCCATCGCAGACGCTAACTTCCGCAAGAATCTTCTCGCAAGATGAAAATTTAAAAAATCGCGGTCGGCGCTTCATCCATTTTTAAAATAATCGGGGGTTAATGCATGCAACAGCAAGGTTGGTCAATCAGAAAAAGTTCATTGCCATGGCGAACGAGGAAAATAATAGAGAAAAAATCATTTTCGTCTGGAATCCTATTAAAGTCCGAATTTAATGAATGGCGTCTTCGTTTAGAAAAAAAACCTTTCCCTTTCGAAGATTATAAAAGAAATAATTTGTTAGCATAACTTTTATGTTTTTATAGCAAGGACGTACATTGTTTTAAAAATTAATTATTTCGCCAAAATATCACGAAATGGAACGGAAGATGTCAATTACAAAATCCGATTGAACTGGCTGGTTGTTGTGTTAAAATGCAGCAACCTTGTGGCTAATGTTTAAATAAATACAGGTGAATACATTTTTGGAGTTATCAGAAATAAAATCTTTTGCAGCAATTAAGTCAATGACATTTAAAATTTAAATGTAAAGAATGGAATGGAATGTTTTGGATTCAACATTTTAAGGTTATCTACTCATTTAATACAGATTGATGGGTTTTTTAATTTGGGCCCATAAGTTTTGCGCCGGCATCTTTTGAATTACTGGAGAAGATGCAAAAAAAATCGAACTTTACACCAAATTTTGCTATTGTGCGGATTGTTCTGTTGTTTTCATGTTATTCTAGACACAGCCGTATTCATAAAAAACTTAAAACAGTCTTGTAAACCTGTTTTAGTTAAAAAGCTTTTAACCTAACTTTTTACTTTGTTTTGCTTGCATTTCGAATTTTTTTAGGTTAAAATACCAACTTATTACAGTAAACGCGCTAAACTCCCTATAAATTTTATAGGGACTTACTATTTAGTAAACTATTTTATAGGGAGTTTAGCGCGTTTACTGTGATAAGTCGGTATTTTAACCTAAAAAAATTCGAAATGCAAGCAAAACAAAGTAAAAAGTTAGGTTAAAAGCTCTTTAACTAAAACAGGCTTACAAGACTGTTTTTTAAAAGTTTTTTATGAATACGGATGTAAATTTCTAATTTCTTTTATATCGCAATTTAGTAATTATTATTTGTCTAGCGTCTGATTACATTTTGAGAGGTTGGGGAGTTAAATTTAGAGGAAAACCAACAAAATACTGTAATCTTCTGGTGTACGAGTCGCCTAAAGCTTAGAGGTAACTGGTCTAGCTTTTAGTTAAGAATGTGGGCGGATGGTTTACGATTACAGCAACAGTAGTCCGCATTAAATAAAACCCATTGGGAATTGTACTCCAGTTCATACAATCCATTTAAAATTTCTTCCTTATTCACTGAAGACTGCATTGTTTAAAGCGGTAAAATTCATGATTTAATAACGATGATAATAATAAAATTAGTAGTTGTTTAAAAGCGACTTTTAATCATATAGATAAAGTATGTCTTGATAATATGAAAGATAATTATGCGTGATTCCCACATTGGTCACGTAAACGCGTTTTTCTTATTTAATTTTATTACGTAGGTCGTGGAATAGAAAGCTGCTTATGGATAGCAATGTCGGTAAGAGTGAGATGTGCATAAGGAACCAAAGGATTATGGTTTTCTACACGCACACCGTTGGAAACAAACATTCCACTAGTCTCTTCATTATTGCCTTCGGTATCTTCTGGTCAGTCACCTTTTTAGTCTACTCGTACCGATGATATACTTTTCTAGAAATTTTATAATCTTACATTTTTCTTGGCTAAGGCGGGTCGTATACCACAAACCAGGTGGTTTCGTGTGAGGATAAAGCGAATAATAAATTGACATTTTGTGTCAATTGCAACTGGCGAAACATAAAAAGGATTGTTTTCCTCAAGGAGAACTACTTTTTCGTGACTCTTCTTCTAGAGAATTGATTGCAATCACAGCATGGTAACAACAACCCAAATCGAATAAACTCAATAGTTTGCATTATGATTTTCGAAATGTAAATGGGATTTTCAAAAGGCAGTCACGTTTTTCCCTTCCTATGCATTATTGAAGGTTGCTGTGTTACCAAGTGTGAAGATACCGGATTTGTTTATTATAAAAGTCGAACACCACGAAAAGCATTTATACCATCGTCCATTTTGTAACCTGCGACGAAAAGGTCAATTTTTTTCCTTCATGAAGTAAAAGTCCCGAGGATGTTTACGCAGGTAAACTGGATTAAGCTGTTACGTGGACAGGTAATAGTTTTCTTATCATACCGGCGTAGTCTTCCGGTTTTAACAAAACGGAGCAGCTGAATTATTATGAAAATTATTATTATCAACGATATTTCGGTAGGTACCGCACTAAAAGTGCTAATTACAGGAAACTTGTTATATGAATGACTTACACATGATTATTTAGGCATTTAAAGCAGTTTTAGTTCAACGCTCTATTTAAATTTATTAATATTTTATTTAAACAAACTGATATTGCTATCTTAAATTTTCATTCATTAAAATATATTATTTTTAGTGATCCGGTTCAAACGTAACGGATTTTTGTTATGTGTAAATACATAGATAACAAAATATCATCTTATCTATTCTATATTATTGTAATTAATTTCAATGCCACCTTGTTGCAAAGTATAAAATTTGTTGGTGAATCATCTGTTCCATTATTAGTAAATTTTATATAAAATATGGAATTTCTGTCCCAATTAGCAGGCTCAACGTGAACCTTTTTGAGGCCCAAATTACTTTAGAATTAAAAAAAAAGGATGAAAAATTTCGTTATTGTTAGTATGCTGACAAAATTTTAAGGGGCAGTATAGCAGAACTACACCGAGTAATTACTTTTTTATGTAGTAATTTACTTCCAAACTTGTACCTACAAGAATTAAAACCTACTTTTTGATTAAGCCCCTTTAATTATGTAAAAATTTCATCTTATACTAACTCCGAAGCCTCTACAAAAAAAATTTAAGTAGAATAATAATCCCCCTTCGAATTGGGTTCAAGATCCAAAAATTGCAACTTATAAGCAGTGGCGGCGATAAGACGCCCCTGAGCTAAGGGCAACTGCTGCTAGAAGATCGATTCAGATTGCAGTAATTTATCTTGTGAACTTTCTCCTATTGCGGTTGAATGTACTATTTGCAATTTGCATGTTTCTCTTACATTAGAATCAATCTTTTCTTTCTTTGGGATGCTCTGGAAAAGTACTGTCGGTAAATGAGCGATGACCTTCTATAATACTTGATTTTGTGATAATTACAAACATCCAGGGTACAACTTTCTACATTCTTTTCTTCGGTTTTTTTTCCAGTCGGCCTTGTCTACTAATTTCTATGTAATCTTTTTTTTTTAAGTTTTGAAACTGTCCAGTTTAAGATTAACATTTTCAATTGCCTCTCCTTAATGATGTACAAAATGTAGTTCAAGGTCTCACCAATTTTAATAAGTTTAAAATTTTGACTTCCGGTTTATTGTGGTGTTTTTTAAAAGATACGTAATCTTTTTTTATGTAATCTTGATTTAATCTTGAAGTAATTTATTGTTATTGTAATGCACAATATTTTTATCACCTATTGCCTCACACCGTTATCGTAGCATAAATACGTGTATGTTAAAATGTTATCATTTCATGAACGATACAGTTTGTTCGGCCACGTAGCTCACAACGCATACGTTCTTTGTAACAAGTCGTGGTTTTGTATAAGTACAACGAGGTACTGTGAAGTAGCATATGTCCTAAAAATATTTATAATATAAAAATGAGCAAGGACGAACAGGACAAGGAGCAGTTGCCTTCCCTAACTTTTAAAATTACTTTGAGAGGTGCAGATATGCAGGTAAATGATTTTTGAACTCCACTATTTAAATACTTTTTATTAATACAAATCATAATCGTGATTGTTTTATAATAAATTGTAATATGGTTATATATTTTTGAGTTAATTTATAAATATTTAATTTTTACGTGTCCACCTATTACCGAAGAATAAATAATGGATTGCATTACAATAATTGAATTTACTACTTTGCAACAAAATTTTAATGTTTATTTTTAGACCATCGATTGTTCCATAATTATGTAATGATTGGATTTTAATTGTAATTTTGATTAGGTTGTTTATAACGGACGTAAAGTTTATATTGCGCGAATGATTGTTTTATTTATTTACTTATACGTGACTTATCACAAAAATAATAGTTTAATTAAATTTATTTTGTTACAGGGAGCCGGACCAGCAAACGGAAACAATCAACCACCACAAAATTTCTATCCTCCCGGTATCCCATCGGGCTTTCCACCTCCTCATTTTCATTCCAGTATTCCTCCTGGACATCCAGCTCACGTAACCTCAACACACTCTGGTCATTCGCCACCTCCTAATCACAATTTTTATAGAGACGAACGTACACAACAGCGTTACATTAAACTAAGAAGAAAATTACATGACAAACAAATGAAAAGTGATTCGATTCAAAGTACGTCGGTTTTACCTCCTAGAAAAGACTTAATTAATGGTTTGCAAAGAGGAGCGAACGCGAAAGAAAAGGGAATGAATAGTGTAGGTACCTCTGAAGATGGAGAAGAGAGCAGTAGTATTCAAGATGAAGAGGATTGTGTCCACATTATTACCGATATGTTGTCGTCCGTCCAGTCACCTAAGGTGAGAAGCGTTTTATGTTGTAAACGGAATTTCCCAACAACTTTTATTTAACTTTTTTATGTGCGAACTCTATTAATTGTTTACCAACAAACTAAACATCGGTACCACTATGATATCATCTAAATAGAATTTTTAAACATTGCATTACATGGGATATTATTCTAGGTAATGTAAAGTGGGAAGTGCATCAATTCCATTAGTGGGTTGAATTGTGCGATTGGGAAATTTTTTGAATATCTGATACAATGCATTACAAGAGTTATTAATTATGTTTGACGTTAAAAACTCGTAAAATTAATATTAATTTAAATGTATTGTTTTAGGTGTCTGAACTGAGTTCCCGCAGTGCCTTACTTCAGTGGGCAGCGCCTCTTCGATTATCAGAAGCATCCAGTAGTGATAGTAATGAAATGGATATTTCGGAATCGGACCTTCGATACGAAGTGTTACTTAGTGATAAAAGCAAAGAAATGAAATATAAATCAATTTATAGTGGAGCCTCCTTGTCTTGCCGTATACAAGATTTGCGACCAGGTCAGGAATATTCCGTTTGTTTGCAAGTACATCTGGAAGAATTGCAAGGTTCTGCTTCTGATCCAATAAAATTTATAACGCCGCCCTGTGAACCCGATCAACCCCAACCTCCTAAATTAATTTCTCGATCCAAAAATAATCTTCAGCTTAGGTGGAATACGGTCAACGATAACGGTTCACACATGCAGTGTTATGTATTGGAATACGATGAAGGAAAAGGAGGCGACTTTGTGGAACTGAATCGGGGCAAGGGTAAACATCACACGTTATCCAAACTACAACCGACGACAGTTTACAAATTCCGATTGGCTGCAGTTAACGAAATTGGAAAGAGTGCTTATTCCGACGTGGTGTCGTACGCCACGTCAGATAACGCTCCCCAGCAGCCGTCACCTCCTTGTCTTAAAGAAGCCACTTTAAATTCGTTACACCTAACATGGAATCGTAAACCAAAAGACGACGATTATGTGTTACAAATGGACGATCCAAAAACTAGGTACGGCTACTTTGTAGTTTACAATGGAAAAGAAACTGAGTACGTTTGCGGGAACCTGGAACGTTACACGAATTACACTTTTAAATTGAAAGCTCAAAACGATGGCGGTTCGTCGCCGTGGTCAGAAGAAGTCTGTTTTAAAACGTTACCCGATCGACCGGCGCGGCCCTCGAAACCCATCGTGAAGGGACGAATTCACGCACATTCGTTTCGCTTAAAATGGGAACCTCCTCACGATACCGGCGGTGCCGACATAACCAAATACATCTTGGAATTAAATTCCGGCAGTGGTTATCAAACTGTTTATACTGGATGTGGAACGGAAGCTGTCTGTGATAAACTTACACCCGGTACTACCTATCAGTTGCGGGTTAGTTGTTTGAGTGCAGGTGGCCAAAGTAATTACTCGGATCCGTGCACCGTAACGACCGACGCAATCAGTCCCGGCCCTTGTACCGATGCCCAAGTACACGGAAAGCCCAAACCTAATAGTATAACAATTAGGTGGAACGAACCCGATTACAATGGCGGTGCTCCGGTATTAGAATACGAAGTCGAAATGATCAATCCCGACTCTTCCCATAATTTAGTTCACAAGAGTAAAGAAACCGAATGTACAGTCACTAACGTTAGTCCAGGTTTTGAATATCAATTCAACGTAAGGGCGGTTAATCGAATCGGCCCTGGACCGTGGTCGGATTTGATTACGGTAAAGAGTGGAGCGGCAGCACCCGACACGCCCTCTCCACCTACGGTAACACCAAAATCGCCATTCCATGTACTCGTCGAATGGGAGGAGCCTAATGGTAACGGCGCCCCCGTCACGGAATATAAACTCGAAATGAGCCACAAAAACGTGGACGATCAATTTTCAAACATTTTCCACGGTTCGACCACGAATTACGATGTCAAAGGATTAAATCCGTTCACTACGTACTATTTTAAGGTTCAAGCCTGCAATGGGGCAGGTTGTGGAGCTTTCTCTCCCATTGCTGCTACAGTAACGCCCGCGGCTCCGCCCGCAACTGTCGCTTCAATTCACTGTGATAAAACTCCCACAAGTATAACTTTGAATTGGACCGAACCCTCTAATAACGGTTCGGGTATTGTGCACTACAATATAGAAATTGGCGATAAGGTAATTTCCACCCAAGGTCCCGTAACCCATTACACGATCGAAAACTTGACACCCGTTACGGCGTACAAATTAAAAGTTCAAGCTGTTAACGACGTGGGATGTGGATCGTACTCGGCGGTCACAAAGGTGACCACCTCACCCATGCCGCCGGCCGCTCCACGATTAGAGTGCATCGCCGTAGCCCATAACTATTTAAAATTAAAGTGGGGTGAAGGCAAAAATCATGACTTTACTCAATATTGTGTAGAAATGGAAAATAGTAGAATTAAAGAGTTTCAATGTGTATATCAAGGGACTGCATTTACATGTAAAGTTAACAAACTTCAAGAACTCGCGCCCTACCGATTTAGGATATGTGCTTCCAATGATGCCGGAGACGGTGACTATTCCGAAGAATACGAATTTAGAACGAGTATAGCTCCACCCAATCCGTTAAAGGCGCCCAAGGCTATCGAAATTGAACAAAAAAGTTGTGTCATAGAATGGTCTGGTAGCAGAAATTCCAATAGCGATCCCATTATTTATTTGGTACAAATTAGTCGATTGAGGGAACAAGATTTTAAACAGGTAAAATAAAATACTTTCTGTTTTAGCAAATTTCGTTTGCTTTTTAAGATTGAAAGTTATAGCTACTAATAATTAATATTTTCTTTTTTAGGTGTACAAAGGTTCGGAAACAAAGTGTACCGTAGAAAATTTGGAGGCGGGAGCAGATTATTGCGTGAAAGTGTGTCCAATTAGAGTAACGAGCACGGGAGAACTGTCGGGCCCGTTTTCACAACAAATAACGTTTTCGACTTTGGTAGGAGACAGCCAGCCTGTAGCGAAAGCGAGTACATCGACAAGTTGCACCACACAAGTACATCGTAATCGTAATTATTTGCGTAATTATTGGTCAAATCTTTTTAACACGAAATCAATGTCTGATCAACAAATGATAATGGTGGGAGCTGTGTTGTTAATGATTTTAGGTATTTTTATTGCGGTGGTGTTAGCATCACTGGTGAAGATGGATTGACGAATTTAGGTGCAATTTAGTTGGTTGCTTTTATGCTCATTTTTTTATTATGATATAAATTTTTAATTATAGCCTGCTTTCCGGCCCTGACGGTTAAGCAAGCACAGATCTTAAGTATTATTAAACAGGGCTTATCTTTAATTGTTAATTATATTAGAGGACCAAAGCCAAGGTTTTGGTATTTTTATACTTGTTTTTCTGTACTCAGCGTGGTGCTATGCAAGTGATTGTAATTTTACGACATTTTGATCGTAATTATCAATGGTTTGCTTGTGTGTTGTTGTTATATTATTCCAGTCATTGCATTTGCGTGTATGTGTTGTTGCCTCCTACTACCCTAGTACTACTACTACTACTGCATACTACATACCTACCTACCTTTTTACATACACAAAATACACACACACACAAATAAATATATATCAATTACAAATACGGTTGAAGGTATTATTAAATTATTCTAATTAAATTGAATATTTTATATGTGGCTGGAACATGTTGTACCTATAGATAGTGAATTATTAATTAATATTATTATGTATTATTACGATGATGAAAAAAAATGCAATTGTATAGGTTGGAAAGCAGATCATTTATATATTATGAACCCAATGTTTATTATTATAAAAAATCTAATCAACATTATATACGATTGGCTCTAATGGGATTTGTATACGTGCGCCTCGCACTCTCGTCACAGAGATATATTAATATATAAATATAAATATTATATATATAAGTATAAATTACATATATTATAAATAAAACAATTATATTTTATGTACTAGTATATTAGTTTTTCTTTATTTTTATTTTAAACTACCCACAAAATATACCGTCCACCCGCAAACTTCTAACTACACAACAAACTTTTACACGTTGGTTATTTTTATTTCATCTTAAATGCACTTTATTTAAACAGTAAAATTGTGATTCTTCTTTCTTATTCACAATTATCAATTTTATAATATTTATAGTGCAGTAATGATCGGGAGTGTTTATTTTCAAATGGGATTTACAGATTCCGTTGGAGAGAACATCGCAACAAAGGTAACTAATTAATTTTGTCATATTTAAAATGTTGTAGGTATTATTTTTATATGATAGACCTTTAATACCTTCCTTTCACAGACTGAAAATTAATGATTATATTAATTTTTTTCTATTCTGAGAGACGCACAAATAATTTAATTTATTAAATAGCTTAAATAATAATTGAGAAAATTACATGAATGGCAATGCGGGTATTTTTTATTATGTGTATTCAATTCGTGAAATTCCATCTGAAAGGATTTAAATATTATCAGTGGCGTAACTACCGGTGTGCGAATGAATCCTAGGGGCCCAAGGCAATGTAAAGTAAAAACGAATGGTATCGCGCCAATCTTCTTCAGACGCGATGGACCGGTCGATGTATGTTGCTTGGAGCAAATGTAGGCGAAGGATGAAACAAGTTTAATTGTGAAATAGGGTAAAGAAAAAGGTTATTTAAAAAAATTCTCGGGAAAAATTATTACGTTTTAAAAAAAAAAGTTAAATATTGCAAGTCCAACCGTCTTGTTATGATACTAAACGGTGTAGGTACCTTTTTCTTGAACCGTGCAATGCGGGATGGGTGGAAATAATGCAACTCGAGCTTCAGAATGTATGATTTTAAAATAGGGGTAAAACAAAAGGAAAAAAGTATAGAAATTATTAAATAAAAGGCCATTAAAGGTCTATGGATGGCATTTCAAAAACTGGTATCATGCTGAAAAAATCTACCGCACGGGGGTTCTGACCAAGAATTAGCATTCTTAACATCCGACACCTGGGTTAATTTACACTACCCCCGCCCCGCGGCCCGTTTGAACAAAATGTTTATTTTCATATCTAAAAGCATCGTTAAATCAAAACAAAATTTATACCTAAAATGTGAAGAAATGGGCGTAAAACCGGGGGGTCTGGGGGGTACGGAGTACCCTCCAGGATAAGATGAAAACAATCTGCTTATATCGTCTCTTTGCTTTCTTACAACTGGGGGGTATTCCATACCCCCCAGATCCCCCGGTTTCCTATCCATCTCTTCATATTTTAAACTCGGGGCCCTAAAATAAGAAACATCAGTATCAGACAGCCTCTAAAATGTGAAGAAACGGGCGTGAAATAGAGGGGTTGGGGGGGGGGTCGGAGTACCATCCAGGACAATATGAAAACAATCTATTTATGTCGTTTCATTGCTTTCTTACAGCTGGGGGGTATTCCATACCCCCCAGACCCCCCGGTTTCACATCCATCTCTTCATATTTTATACTCGGGGCCCTAAAATAAGATGCATCAGTTGGGACATCCTTTAAAATGTGAAGAAACCGGGGGGTACGGAGTACCCTCCAAGGCAAGATGAAAACAATCTACATAATGTCGTCTCATTGCTTTCTTGAAGCTGGGTATTCGATAGCACCATATTTTTCAATCATTTATCTATAAAGGTACGCTCCAGGTAGGGGAAAGATTTTTTCAGAAATATAAACTACAAAATACTACATTTTATCTCATTTTTAAGTGTTTTTTTCTATGTTCTAAGGTAGATAAGCCCGCTAAACACCCTGAATTGTGAAGAAATGACCGTGCAAACGAGGGAGGTATATGGACAGTAGTATGTAAATACCGGGGAGGGGGCAGAAGGAAGAATGGCTCCAAGCCCAATGCTTTGCACCCCCCCCCCTTAAACCAGGGCCATATTTCTAAATAGGCAGAGTAGGCAGCTGCCTAGAGCGGCAAAGTATACAGTGGCTCGCAAAAGTCCTCGGACACTCCTATGTTAGCAATGAAAATTGAACATTTTGAAGCCGTTTTTGACATATAAAAATCGATTTTACAACAAAACTTTTTAAACATTTCTTGTAGAAAATTTCATTATCTCCAATTTTATATCTATAAATTTTTTTCATTTTGTCACCCCGTTTTGGACTGAGAGCGACTTAAACAAGACTAGAGAAAATACAAAAAATAAAGTCACCTGTATCTCGGAAACGGTGCAACAAAATAGAAAAATGATGAGGAATTTTTTTTTGTAAATTTCGTTCCCTACATTTTTATTCATATAAATTTTTCTATTCTGTCGCACCGTTTCCGAGATATAGGTGACAATATTTTTTGTATTTTCCCGAATCTTGTTTAAGTCGCTCTCAGTCAAAAACGGGGCGACAAAATGAAAAAATGTATAGGTATAAAATTGAAGATAATGAAATTTTCTACAAAAAATGTTTAAAAAGTTTTGTTGTAAAATCGATTTTTATATGTCAAAAAGCGGCTTCAAAATGTGCAATTTACATTGCTAACATCGGAGTGTCCGAAGACTTTTGCGAGCCACTGTAGTTACATTTGACTACATCCGCTGACTTCTAAGAAAATCATATGAAATTAATGTATATATAGGTATTAATTTGGTTTGAATAGTAGACTTTGAGTTGCGATTGCTTATTTTGTTGTTTATTGTTTATTAAAATATCGGTGGTCATATAATCAGGGGTGGGCAAAATACATGAAAATATGTATTTGAAATACAAATTACAAAATACATTTGTTTTGGGTATTTGAAATTCAAAATACAAAATACATTTGTTTCGAGTATTTGAAATACAAGATATTGTATTTCAAATACAAGATACAGTATTTCAAATACAAAATACATTACATTTTCAGATTTTTATGTTTTTGAGGTATTTACAAACAAAAGCAATTATTTATTAAACATGATTATGTATTTAAAATACATTATGAAATATTGGAGTATTTAATTATTATATTTCTTAAATTTAAAAAAAAATTTGAAAAATTGTCCGCCAAATTTGCACGTGTTTTAAACTGCCTCTGCGCAGGTCTGTTTTTTTAAGTATCTTGATAAATCGATTTAGATTTACAATTTAATTAATAATGACGTCTTTCATTGGTTGAAAAGAATGAAAGAAAAATTTCATTAGTTTCATAATGCGCATCTTTTGAAATTATGCAAATTATGTATGGTCGAAGCGAGATTTCATTTATAACACTTACAATTCTTTAAATTTAAACAATTTCAATTAAATGCGCGTTTTTGTTATAAAATCGCTAATTAACATAATCAAAATTAAAAACCCGTTATCAAAACAAAATTAAATGGAAATTTTTTTCAAAAGTCAATAACCTTATCGATTTTAAAGTATTTTGTATTTTGTACAGTATTTTTTAAATTGTATTTGAAATCGAAAATACAAAATACATTTGTTTTGGGTATTTGAAATACAAAATACATATACCTTGAAAATATGTATTTGAAATACAAATTACAAAATACAAAATGTATTTCAAATACATGTATTTGAGATACTGCCCAGCCCTGCATATAATCCATTTCAAGGGGGACCCCCCACATCCCCTGAGCGACCACGTCATCGTCAGCCGACCACTACTCACCCCCTAATATTTTTGTGTAATGAAGGGGCGGCAAATATTATTATGCCTACAGGCGGCAAATTGGTAAATCCGGCCCTGCCTTAAACTGCATTATATGCGAAGAAGTTTTGCCTTTTTCTTTTGCACACCTCTCAATCGAGGGGCCCGTCAAAGCTCTTGCACCCGGTTCTAAAATATGGATCTGAGAGCAAGAGCTTTGACGGGCTCCTCAATTGAGAGGTGTCCGATTTAAAAATAAAGATAAACAAAATTTGGTCGCAATATAATGCAGTTTAAGGGGGCCTAGGGCTTTTCCTCCCTCTGTCCTTAGCATAAATTTTATTATGCAAACACAAGGATTCTTAGTGACAATGAAATGAGATCATCGGATAATTGCAAATTACACACATGCATCATTTACTTATGTTTTCCAATACAGAAATATGAAAATTAAGAATATTTTGTTACCTAAGAAACATTGGCTACCATCACCAGAGGCTGTAAAATTGTTGGAACACCAGAATTTTGATCCTGAGGAATAGGTGCAATATTTTATAGAATTGACCCCCCCCTCATCTGTTGACGACATTTTCTCCTCTTAGGAAAGGCACTTTTAATCGCTATGTTTCTTCAACCAGTTTGAAATCGTCTAGCATAGGAGCAGATTAAAATTAAATCCTAAATTGAAAACTTGCAAAAATTGCTGAAGAAACATAGCTAATGAAAATAGTTCTCTTTAATTTTCCGCTGTTTTCGCTCCTCCCCCAAATAGTGTTTGATTATGCAAGGTGGCAATGAAGTTTTTTTTCTAATTTGTAATAATTCAAGGTTTACTGATAATAAATAATTCTTTTTTTTCCATTACGTTGAGTTAAAAAAAAAATACAGGTTTTGCTTTTTACCATTTTTTGTTTTCGAAAAATTTTTAATATTAAATAAATTTTTGAAAATGAGTATTATATTTAGTAAATATTTTGCTAAGTTAAAAACAGGTACAAGTACAATATTTTTTAAACAAAATCAAATAATGGTAACGATAAAAAATATTAAGAGAAAAAATTCTCGAAATCTACGAATTTGAATACCTCCCAGCGCTAAACATTTGAAATTTTCTTGTTGTTCAAAACTTTAATTTTCTAGAAAATTATTTATAGGAATGTAGGTTTTCTTATTTTTGCAGCATTTTTAGAAGTTTTGCTCAACAGTATTAAAAAATGAAAATAAATAGGTAGTACAAGAAAATAAAATAAATTTAAAAACTTTATTATTTTAATTTATTTACAATCAAAATATAGATTAGAATCTATTATCTAAAGGAAAATTTAATAACCTTCAGCAATGATTCATAGATTAATTAATTAATTCATTAATTATTATAATTATTAATATTATTTATTTGCTGTTAAAAGAGTAATTAAGTTTTCATATCATAATTATATACATGTTATCAATTTTAAATTCCATTAGAAAAAGTGCTTAAGTAATCGAAATCCAATTGCAGGGATTTCAATGGCGGCGGATTATTTTATTACAATAAATTTATCTTAACATTTTTGATGCGCGGTTTTAAATTAAATTTTAACTTGCTTTTGCATTATGGTAAATTTAGTCCAGCTGTGATATATAAAAATAAAAAAGCCTTGTATGGGGGCAGTTGCAAGTTTTTCATCAGATATGCTTAATCCGCACTTACAGCTTGGTTTGAAATCTACCAAAAATGGAATAAAAATTAGTATTATTTATTTTATTTTCTATTACATTTATTATTTTTTTTAAATATGAGATGATTTAATTTTTTAATTTAATTTAATTTATTTGGCTTTGTGTCTTATTGTGGATCCATTTTCCTTATCCAGAATGAAATTATTGTTAAAAATCGAAATTTATTGTGATTGTACGTAGTGATACGCCTATGGTATCATGCATATTTATTACCTCTCGACTATTTACATTAATTAGATTTAATTATACGAATAACATACAATAATAATGTAGGATAAATAAAAAAAAGTTCAAATAGTTACTTTATAAACCGCCGAAAAATATATTTCTATGTTATTATTTTAAATAATTTTAAAATGAAATATCTTATTACAATAATATTAGTAGTTACAATTGCAACTTTGACTCAAGCCGATGTAAAACATGAGGTACTTTTGAAAATTTTTAATCAGAATTTTCAAATTAATTATTGCTTTATTATTTAATTTTATTTTTTTTATTATTTAATTAGAGGTTGCGCTCAATGATAGCAAGATTTTTGCAAGCTTCATTCGCACATAAAACCAATTGCATAGCAGAAAGTATGGTATCGGAAGATGCGGTCGATCAATTTTGGAATCACGATTCCAGCGGAGAAGATGACCAAAAATTAAAGTGTTATCTTAGATGTGCATACATAAAAACACACGTAATTGATGAGAAGGGGGTATTACTCGTTGATGGTTTATTGCACCAAAATGGCGTAATGCACCAACTTATTGTGTCTCATCCAGAGCTTCTTAAGCAAGTTATCGATAATTGTAAAGATCCCAAATCCACTGACTTATGCGAAGCAGCATACGAAATGACCCAATGCGGTTTCAAGTTGATTCAGGAATCACCATCATTGTAAATCAATTTTTTATAATTTATTAGGTAATTTCATAAACATTTTGTACAACGGTCAAAGGGAAATTTTATATTTATAATTTGATGTAGAATAATTTTTAAATAAATCCGCTTTTCGCATTGAAAACTCTACTACTAATATTGAGAGTGTTAAAGCTATTTCGTTACTAGCACTCAGCAGGCTCGGACTGGTTCCTTTGGGGGCCCTCGGCTAGAGACTAAGGAGGGGCCCTCTTACTAAGAGCGGAGTTTGTTGGAAATCACTTTTACCCCAAGTATAAATCACTTTTTGGAGGCCCCTTCGGGGCGTTGAAGACCCTCGGCAATAGCCGACCTGCCCGGTTCGGGCCTGTCTGTATGTAACAAGTTTAATTAACTATTTATTTGTTATTATTATCCCTTGTTAACAAGAGAAGACATTTCATAACGTGTGACGTATGTACATGATGTTATTCAATTATATTCAAAATAATTGAAAATTTTTCTGATGAGGAATTTATAATTTTTTCAGAGCCAAATTTTATGTAACATCAAATCCTTGTAACTGAATAATTATTTGAACAACATTCAAATTCTCTGATGTGAAATATTTTATGCAACATCAATTTCTACGACGATAATAATTATTTTTTGACGCATGGATAAAACTTGCGAATGTCTTCTGGAGGTGCGAGTGTGCATTTTTCAAACTTTATTTGGTACTACACTTTGAAAAGTCGAGCACCTGATGCTAATTGGTTTCTAATTTCTATATGGACGCATTGTTTTTCTATCATACCTTTTTGAACGATAGGAGAAGATTTATATTTTTTCACATCTTGACAAATTTTATAATACCAATACTTTAAGAAATTGGAAAAAAGTTGGCAAAATCACTCAAAATTTGGTCACGTTGGCAAAAGCCGCTAACCAATAATAGGACAAATAGACAATTACAAAGAGTTGGCAATTTTAAATTAAATAAGTTGGAAAATTCCCCCCCCCCAAAAAAAAAGTTGGCTGGACACGTCCCTGCTTGTGTATTTGAATTCTAAATATCATCAACTCGCGACCCTTCACATACCTCTATTGCAGTAGGTTGCCGGATTATCACTGGTCTCTGGTCCTACGTGAAAATTAAACAAATTACGTAGATGGATTTTTCAATCTCCAAATTTGAACTTAATCAAACCGCGTGTTCCTTTTGGGGTAAAGAATAGGAATACGTTACAAACTAATTCTACCATTTAAGTCCCGGAAATCTATGAATAGGTTTACCAATTATTATTATTACTCATAAATAAACAAGGCAAATAAACAATATCTAAAAATTATTCATTAATAATTAGTTGTGGACTTCATTCTTGCCAGTTGTTAAGCCGCAATTCCACTGAACGACATGAGGCATGCTACTTGTCTCCTAGTGTTGTCAATAGGGTGAAATCATGAGATAACAGCTTCATTTATAGAAGAATACCATAATTTTCCCATATTATGGAACAATGGAATAAGTGTCTATAAACAAAATCGAATAAATAATGATAAATGAAAGACTTAAATTAATGTAGCATGACTTATGTCATTCTGTGTTGCCACAGTGGAATTCCGGCTTCACTATACAACCTTAAGCGACTTCATTCGAGCCAAAAAATTTTTATATAAATAAGAAGAGCATAATGAACATTCAGAAAAACGTCACATTTTCGAAAGATTCTATTATGTATTTTGACTAGAAAATTAAACTGACGCAGTTTAATTTACGATATTTATTAAAATTAAACTTTTACGGTTACAGCTACAGCTTACTTTTACAGCGTTTACGCCAGCTGAAAATCACTTTTTCGGTTACTACTAATCGAAACACGTCATATACAATGACAAAAAGGTCATGTTAAATTTTAGCGGATTTTGATAAAAACGATGGATTAACCACATAAAAAAAAATGACTTTTTGGGCTAAAAAAACTTCAAAGGGGTTAATCCATCGTTTTTATCAAAATCCGCTAAAATTTAACATGCCCTTTTTTAGATTGTATACGACGTATTTAGATGCGTAGAGTGCGAAAAACTAGTTTTTATCTGGCGGAAACGCTTAAATGTTGGAAAACATCACTTTCAAAGATGAAAAGATTTTTGCAACTTCAATCGACCGTAAAAGTGTTATTTTAATAAATATTGCAAATAAACTGCGTCAGTCGAATTTTCTCGTCAAAATACATTAGAATCACTCGAAAAAGCAATGTTTTTCCAAAAATGACTTTTTGGCCTAAAAAAAATTCAAAGGGGTTAATCCATCGTTTTTATCAAAATCCGCTAAAATTTAACATGCCCTTTTTTAGATTGTATACGACGTATTTAGATGCGTAGAGTGCGAAAAACTAGTTTTTATCTGGCGGAAACGCTTAAATGTTGGAAAACATCACTTTCAAAGATGAAAAGATTTTTGCAACTTCAATCGACCGTAAAAGTGTTATTTTAATAAATATTGCAAATAAACTGCGTCAGTCGAATTTTCTCGTCAAAATACATTAGAATCACTCGAAAAAGCAATGTTTTTCCAAAAATGACTTTTTGGCCTAAAAAAAATTCAAAGGGGTTAATCCATCGTTTTTATCAAAATCCGCTAAAATTTAACATGCCCTTTTTTAGATTGTATACGACGTATTTAGATGCGTAGAGTGCGAAAAACTAGTTTTTATCTGGCGGAAACGCTTAAATGTTGGAAAACATCACTTTCAAAGATGAAAAGATTTTTGCAACTTCAATCGACCGTAAAAGTGTTATTTTAATAAATATTGCAAATAAACTGCGTCAGTCGAATTTTCTCGTCAAAATACATTAGAATCACTCGAAAAAGCAATGTTTTTCCAAAAATGACTTTTTGGGCTAAAAAAAATTCAAAAGGGTTAATCCATCGTTTTTATCAAAATCCGCTAAAATTTAACATGCCCTTTTTTAGATTGTATACGACGTATTTAGATGCGTAGAGTGCGAAAAACTAGTTTTTATCTGGCGGAAGCGCTTAAATCTTGGAAAAAATCACTTTCAAAGATGAAAAGATTTTTGCAACTTCAATCGACCGTAAAAGTGTTATTTTAATAAATATTGCAAAATAAACTGCGTCAGTCGAATTTTCTCGTCAAAATACATTAGAATCACTCGAAAAAGCAATGTTTTTCCAAAAATGACTTTTTGGCCTAAAAAAAATTCAAAGGGGTTAATCCATCGTTTTTATCAAAATCCGCTAAAATTTAACATGCCCTTTTTTAGATTGTATACGACGTATTTAGATGCGTAGAGTGCGAAAAACTAGTTTTTATCTGGCGGAAGCGCTTAAATCTTGGAAAAAATCACTTTCAAAGATGAAAAGATTTTTGCAACTTCAATCGACCGTAAAAGTGTTATTTTAATAAATATTGCAAAATCAACTGCGTCAGTCGAATTTTCTCGTCAAAATACATTAGAATCACTCGAAAAAGCAATGTTTTTCCAAAAATGACTTTTTGGCCTAAAAAAAATTCAAAGGGGTTAATCCATCGTTTTTATCAAAATCCGCTAAAATTTAACATGCCCTTTTTTAGATTGTATACGACGTATTTAGATGCGTAGAGTGCGAAAAACTAGTTTTTATCTGGCGGAAGCGCTTAAATCTTGGAAAAAATCACTTTCAAAGATGAAAAGATTTTTGCAACTTCAATCGACCGTAAAAGTGTTATTTTAATAAATATTGCAAAATAAACTGCGTCAGTCGAATTTTCTCGTCAAAATACATTAGAATCACTGGAAAAAGCAATGTTTTTCCAAAAATGACTTTTTGGCCTAAAAAAACTTCAAAGGGGTTAATCCATCGTTTTTATCAAAATCCGCTAAAATTTAACATGCCCTTTTTTAGATTGTATACGACGTATTTAGATGCGTAGAGTGCGAAAAACTAGTTTTTATCTGGCGGAAGCGCTTAAATCTTGGAAAAAATCACTTTCAAAGATGAAAAGATTTTTGCAACTTCAATCGACCGTAAAAGTGTTATTTTAATAAATATTGCAAAATAAACTGCGTCAGTCGAATTTTCTCGTCAAAATACATTAGAATCACTCGAAAAAGCAATGTTTTTCCAAAAATGACTTTTTGGCCTAAAAAAAATTCAAAGGGGTTAATCCATCGTTTTTATCAAAATCCGCTAAAATTTAACATGCCCTTTTTTAGATTGTATACGACGTATTTAGATGCGTAGAGTGCGAAAAACTAGTTTTTATCTGGCGGAAGCGCTTAAATCTTGGAAAAAATCACTTTCAAAGATGAAAAGATTTTTGCAACTTCAATCGACCGTAAAAGTGTTATTTTAATAAATATTGCAAAATAAACTGCGTCAGTCGAATTTTCTCGTCAAAATACATTAGAATCACTGGAAAAAGCAATGTTTTTCCAAAAATGACTTTTTGGCCTAAAAAAACTTCAAAGGGGTTAATCCATCGTTTTTATCAAAATCCGCTAAAATTTAACATGCCCTTTTTTAGATTGTATACGACGTATTTAGATGCGTAGAGTGCGAAAAACTAGTTTTTATCTGGCGGAAGCGCTTAAATCTTGGAAAAAATCACTTTCAAAGATGAAAAGATTTTTGCAACTTCAATCGACCGTAAAAGTGTTATTTTAATAAATATTGCAAAATAAACTGCGTCAGTCGAATTTTCTCGTCAAAATACATTAGAATCACTCGAAAAAGCAATGTTTTTCCAAAAATGACTTTTTGGCCAAAAAAAAATTCAAAGGGGTTAATCCATCGTTTTTATCAAAATCCGCTAAAATTTAACATGCCCTTTTTTAGATTGTATACGACGTATTTAGATGCGTAGAGTGCGAAAAACTAGTTTTTATCTGGCGGAAGCGCTTAAATCTTGGAAAAAATCACTTTCAAAGATGAAAAGATTTTTGCAACTTCAATCGACCGTAAAAGTGTTATTTTAATAAATATTGCAAAATAAACTGCGTCAGTCGAATTTTCTCGTCAAAATACATTAGAATCACTCGAAAAAGCAATGTTTTTCCAAAAATGACTTTTTGGCCTAAAAAAAATTCAAAGGGGTTAATCCATCGTTTTTATCAAAATCCGCTAAAATTTAACATGCCCTTTTTTAGATTGTATACGACGTATTTAGATGCGTAGAGTGCGAAAAACTAGTTTTTATCTGGCGGAAACGCTTAAATGTTGGAAAACATCACTTTCAAAGATGAAAAGATTTTTGCAACTTCAATCGACCGTAAAAGTGTTATTTTAATAAATATTGCAAATAAACTGCGTCAGTCGAATTTTCTCGTCAAAACACATTAGAATCACTCGAAAAAGCAATGTTTTTCCAAAAATGACTTTTTGGCCTAAAAAAAATTCAAAGGGGTTAATCCATCGTTTTTATCAAAATCCGCTAAAATTTAACATGCCCTTTTTTAGATTGTATACGACGTATTTAGATGCGTAGAGTGCGAAAAACTAGTTTTTATCTGGCGGAAACGCTTAAATGTTGGAAAACATCACTTTCAAAGATGAAAAGATTTTTGCAACTTCAATCGACCGTAAAAGTGTTATTTTAATAAATATTGCAAATAAACTGCGTCAGTCGAATTTTCTCGTCAAAACACATTAGAATCACTCGAAAAAGCAATGTTTTTCCAAAAATGACTTTTTGGGCTAAAAAAAATTCAAAGGGGTTAATCCATCGTTTTTATCAAAATCCGCTAAAATTTAACATGCCCTTTTTTAGATTGTATACGACGTATTTAGATGCGTAGGGTGCGAAAAACTAGTTTTTATCTGGCGGAAGCGCTTAAATCTTGGAAAAAATCACTTTCAAAGATGAAAAGATTTTTGCAACTTCAATCGACCGTAAAAGTGTTATTTTAATAAATATTGCAAAATAAACTGCGTCAGTCGAATTTTCTCGTCAAAATACATTAGAATCACTGGAAAAAGCAATGTTTTTCCAAAAATGACTTTTTGGCCTAAAAAAACTTCAAAGGGGTTAATCCATCGTTTTTATCAAAATCCGCTAAAATTTAACATGCCCTTTTTTAGATTGTATACGACGTATTTAGATGCGTAGAGTGCGAAAAACTAGTTTTTATCTGGCGGAAACGCTTAAATGTTGGAAAACATCACTTTCAAAGATGAAAAGATTTTTGCAACTTCAATCGACCGTAAAAGTGTTATTTTAATACATATTGCAAATAAACTGCGTCAGTCGAATTTTCTCGTCAAAACACATTAGAATCACTCGAAAAAGCAATGTTTTTCCAAAAATGACTTTTTGGGCTAAAAAAAATTCAAAGGGGTTAATCCATCGTTTTTATCAAAATCCGCTAAAATTTAACATGCCCTTTTTTAGATTGTATACGACGTATTTAGATGCGTAGGGTGCGAAAAACTAGTTTTTATCTGGCGGAAGCGCTTAAATCTTGGAAAAAATCACTTTCAAAGATGAAAAGATTTTTGCAACTTCAATCGACCGTAAAAGTGTTATTTTAATAAATATTGCAAAATAAACTGCGTCAGTCGAATTTTCTCGTCAAAATACATTAGAATCACTGGAAAAAGCAATGTTTTTCCAAAAATGACTTTTTGGCCTAAAAAAACTTCAAAGGGGTTAATCCATCGTTTTTATCAAAATCCGCTAAAATTTAACATGCCCTTTTTTAGATTGTATACGACGTATTTAGATGCGTAGAGTGCGAAAAACTAGTTTTTATCTGGCGGAAGCGCTTAAATCTTGGAAAAAATCACTTTCAAAGATGAAAAGATTTTTGCAACTTCAATCGACCGTAAAAGTGTTATTTTAATAAATATTGCAAAATAAACTGCGTCAGTCGAATTTTCTCGTCAAAATACATTAGAATCACTGGAAAAAGCAATGTTTTTCCAAAAATGACTTTTTGGCCTAAAAAAACTTCAAAGGGGTTAATCCATCGTTTTTATCAAAATCCGCTAAAATTTAACATGCCCTTTTTTAGATTGTATACGACGTATTTAGATGCGTAGAGTGCGAAAAACTAGTTTTTATCTGGCGGAAGCGCTTAAATCTTGGAAAAAATCACTTTCAAAGATGAAAAGATTTTTGCAACTTCAATCGACCGTAAAAGTGTTATTTTAATAAATATTGCAAAATAAACTGCGTCAGTCGAATTTTCTCGTCAAAATACATTAGAATCACTCGAAAAAGCAATGTTTTTCCAAAAATGACTTTTTGGCCTAAAAAAAATTCAAAGGGGTTAATCCATCGTTTTTATCAAAATCCGCTAAAATTTAACATGCCCTTTTTTAGATTGTATACGACGTATTTAGATGCGTAGAGTGCGAAAAACTAGTTTTTATCTGGCGGAAGCGCTTAAATCTTGGAAAAAATCACTTTCAAAGATGAAAAGATTTTTGCAACTTCAATCGACCGTAAAAGTGTTATTTTAATAAATATTGCAAAATCAACTGCGTCAGTCGAATTTTCTCGTCAAAATACATTAGAATCACTCGAAAAAGCAATGTTTTTCCAAAAATGACTTTTTGGCCTAAAAAAAATTCAAAGGGGTTAATCCATCGTTTTTATCAAAATCCGCTAAAATTTAACATGCCCTTTTTTAGATTGTATACGACGTATTTAGATGCGTAGAGTGCGAAAAACTAGTTTTTATCTGGCGGAAGCGCTTAAATCTTGGAAAAAATCACTTTCAAAGATGAAAAGATTTTTGCAACTTCAATCGACCGTAAAAGTGTTATTTTAATAAATATTGCAAAATAAACTGCGTCAGTCGAATTTTCTCGTCAAAATACATTAGAATCACTCGAAAAAGCAATGTTTTTCCAAAAATGACTTTTTGGCCTAAAAAAAATTCAAAGGGGTTAATCCATCGTTTTTATCAAAATCCGCTAAAATTTAACATGCCCTTTTTTAGATTGTATACGACGTATTTAGATGCGTAGAGTGCGAAAAACTAGTTTTTATCTGGCGGAAGCGCTTAAATCTTGGAAAAAATCACTTTCAAAGATGAAAAGATTTTTGCAACTTCAATCGACCGTAAAAGTGTTATTTTAATAAATATTGCAAAATAAACTGCGTCAGTCGAATTTTCTCGTCAAAATACATTAGAATCACTGGAAAAAGCAATGTTTTTCCAAAAATGACTTTTTGGCCTAAAAAAACTTCAAAGGGGTTAATCCATCGTTTTTATCAAAATCCGCTAAAATTTAACATGCCCTTTTTTAGATTGTATACGACGTATTTAGATGCGTAGAGTGCGAAAAACTAGTTTTTATCTGGCGGAAGCGCTTAAATCTTGGAAAAAATCACTTTCAAAGATGAAAAGATTTTTGCAACTTCAATCGACCGTAAAAGTGTTATTTTAATAAATATTGCAAAATAAACTGCGTCAGTCGAATTTTCTCGTCAAAATACATTAGAATCACTCGAAAAAGCAATGTTTTTCCAAAAATGACTTTTTGGCCAAAAAAAAATTCAAAGGGGTTAATCCATCGTTTTTATCAAAATCCGCTAAAATTTAACATGCCCTTTTTTAGATTGTATACGACGTATTTAGATGCGTAGAGTGCGAAAAACTAGTTTTTATCTGGCGGAAGCGCTTAAATCTTGGAAAAAATCACTTTCAAAGATGAAAAGATTTTTGCAACTTCAATCGACCGTAAAAGTGTTATTTTAATAAATATTGCAAAATAAACTGCGTCAGTCGAATTTTCTCGTCAAAATACATTAGAATCACTCGAAAAAGCAATGTTTTTCCAAAAATGACTTTTTGGCCTAAAAAAAATTCAAAGGGGTTAATCCATCGTTTTTATCAAAATCCGCTAAAATTTAACATGCCCTTTTTTAGATTGTATACGACGTATTTAGATGCGTAGAGTGCGAAAAACTAGTTTTTATCTGGCGGAAACGCTTAAATGTTGGAAAACATCACTTTCAAAGATGAAAAGATTTTTGCAACTTCAATCGACCGTAAAAGTGTTATTTTAATAAATATTGCAAATAAACTGCGTCAGTCGAATTTTCTCGTCAAAACACATTAGAATCACTCGAAAAAGCAATGTTTTTCCAAAAATGACTTTTTGGCCTAAAAAAAATTCAAAGGGGTTAATCCATCGTTTTTATCAAAATCCGCTAAAATTTAACATGCCCTTTTTTAGATTGTATACGACGTATTTAGATGCGTAGAGTGCGAAAAACTAGTTTTTATCTGGCGGAAACGCTTAAATGTTGGAAAACATCACTTTCAAAGATGAAAAGATTTTTGCAACTTCAATCGACCGTAAAAGTGTTATTTTAATAAATATTGCAAATAAACTGCGTCAGTCGAATTTTCTCGTCAAAACACATTAGAATCACTCGAAAAAGCAATGTTTTTCCAAAAATGACTTTTTGGGCTAAAAAAAATTCAAAGGGGTTAATCCATCGTTTTTATCAAAATCCGCTAAAATTTAACATGCCCTTTTTTAGATTGTATACGACGTATTTAGATGCGTAGGGTGCGAAAAACTAGTTTTTATCTGGCGGAAGCGCTTAAATCTTGGAAAAAATCACTTTCAAAGATGAAAAGATTTTTGCAACTTCAATCGACCGTAAAAGTGTTATTTTAATAAATATTGCAAAATAAACTGCGTCAGTCGAATTTTCTCGTCAAAATACATTAGAATCACTGGAAAAAGCAATGTTTTTCCAAAAATGACTTTTTGGCCTAAAAAAACTTCAAAGGGGTTAATCCATCGTTTTTATCAAAATCCGCTAAAATTTAACATGCCCTTTTTTAGATTGTATACGACGTATTTAGATGCGTAGAGTGCGAAAAACTAGTTTTTATCTGGCGGAAACGCTTAAATGTTGGAAAACATCACTTTCAAAGATGAAAAGATTTTTGCAACTTCAATCGACCGTAAAAGTGTTATTTTAATAAATATTGCAAATAAACTGCGTCAGTCGAATTTTCTCGTCAAAACACATTAGAATCACTCGAAAAAGCAATGTTTTTCCAAAAATGACTTTTTGGGCTAAAAAAAATTCAAAGGGGTTAATCCATCGTTTTTATCAAAATCCGCTAAAATTTAACATGCCCTTTTTTAGATTGTATACGACGTATTTAGATGCGTAGGGTGCGAAAAACTAGTTTTTATCTGGCGGAAGCGCTTAAATCTTGGAAAAAATCACTTTCAAAGATGAAAAGATTTTTGCAACTTCAATCGACCGTAAAAGTGTTATTTTAATAAATATTGCAAAATAAACTGCGTCAGTCGAATTTTCTCGTCAAAATACATTAGAATCACTGGAAAAAGCAATGTTTTTCCAAAAATGACTTTTTGGCCTAAAAAAACTTCAAAGGGGTTAATCCATCGTTTTTATCAAAATCCGCTAAAATTTAACATGCCCTTTTTTAGATTGTATACGACGTATTTAGATGCGTAGAGTGCGAAAAACTAGTTTTTATCTGGCGGAAGCGCTTAAATCTTGGAAAAAATCACTTTCAAAGATGAAAAGATTTTTGCAACTTCAATCGACCGTAAAAGTGTTATTTTAATAAATATTGCAAAATAAACTGCGTCAGTCGAATTTTCTCGTCAAAATACATTAGAATCACTGGAAAAAGCAATGTTTTTCCAAAAATGACTTTTTGGCCTAAAAAAACTTCAAAGGGGTTAATCCATCGTTTTTATCAAAATCCGCTAAAATTTAACATGCCCTTTTTTAGATTGTATACGACGTATTTAGATGCGTAGAGTGCGAAAAACTAGTTTTTATCTGGCGGAAGCGCTTAAATCTTGGAAAAAATCACTTTCAAAGATGAAAAGATTTTTGCAACTTCAATCGACCGTAAAAGTGTTATTTTAATAAATATTGCAAAATAAACTGCGTCAGTCGAATTTTCTCGTCAAAATACATTAGAATCACTCGAAAAAGCAATGTTTTTCCAAAAATGACTTTTTGGCCTAAAAAAAATTCAAAGGGGTTAATCCATCGTTTTTATCAAAATCCGCTAAAATTTAACATGCCCTTTTTTAGATTGTATACGACGTATTTAGATGCGTAGAGTGCGAAAAACTAGTTTTTATCTGGCGGAAGCGCTTAAATCTTGGAAAAAATCACTTTCAAAGATGAAAAGATTTTTGCAACTTCAATCGACCGTAAAAGTGTTATTTTAATAAATATTGCAAAATCAACTGCGTCAGTCGAATTTTCTCGTCAAAATACATTAGAATCACTCGAAAAAGCAATGTTTTTCCAAAAATGACTTTTTGGCCTAAAAAAAATTCAAAGGGGTTAATCCATCGTTTTTATCAAAATCCGCTAAAATTTAACATGCCCTTTTTTAGATTGTATACGACGTATTTAGATGCGTAGAGTGCGAAAAACTAGTTTTTATCTGGCGGAAGCGCTTAAATCTTGGAAAAAATCACTTTCAAAGATGAAAAGATTTTTGCAACTTCAATCGACCGTAAAAGTGTTATTTTAATAAATATTGCAAAATAAACTGCGTCAGTCGAATTTTCTCGTCAAAATACATTAGAATCACTCGAAAAAGCAATGTTTTTCCAAAAATGACTTTTTGGCCAAAAAAAAATTCAAAGGGGTTAATCCATCGTTTTTATCAAAATCCGCTAAAATTTAACATGCCCTTTTTTAGATTGTATACGACGTATTTAGATGCGTAGAGTGCGAAAAACTAGTTTTTATCTGGCGGAAGCGCTTAAATCTTGGAAAAAATCACTTTCAAAGATGAAAAGATTTTTGCAACTTCAATCGACCGTAAAAGTGTTATTTTAATAAATATTGCAAAATAAACTGCGTCAGTCGAATTTTCTCGTCAAAATACATTAGAATCACTCGAAAAAGCAATGTTTTTCCAAAAATGACTTTTTGGCCAAAAAAAAATTCAAAGGGGTTAATCCATCGTTTTTATCAAAATCCGCTAAAATTTAACATGCCCTTTTTTAGATTGTATACGACGTATTTAGATGCGTAGAGTGCGAAAAACTAGTTTTTATCTGGCGGAAGCGCTTAAATCTTGGAAAAAATCACTTTCAAAGATGAAAAGATTTTTGCAACTTCAATCGACCGTAAAAGTGTTATTTTAATAAATATTGCAAAATAAACTGCGTCAGTCGAATTTTCTCGTCAAAATACATTAGAATCACTCGAAAAAGCAATGTTTTTCCAAAAATGACTTTTTGGCCTAAAAAAAATTCAAAGGGGTTAATCCATCGTTTTTATCAAAATCCGCTAAAATTTAACATGCCCTTTTTTAGATTGTATACTACGTATTTAGATGCGTAGAGTGCGAAAAACTAGTTTTTATCTGGCGGAAGCGCTTAAATCTTGGAAAAAATCACTTTCAAAGATAAAAAGATTTTTGCAACTTCAATCGACCGTAAAAGTGTTATTTTAATAAATATTGCAAAATAAACTGCGTCAGTCGAATTTTCTCGTCAAAATACATTAGAATCACTCGAAAAAGCAATGTTTTTCCAAAAATGACTTTTTGGCCAAAAAAAAATTCAAAGGGGTTAATCCATCGTTTTTATCAAAATCCGCTAAAATTTAACATGCCCTTTTTTAGATTGTATACGACGTATTTAGATGCGTAGAGTGCGAAAAACTAGTTTTTATCTGGCGGAAGCGCTTAAATCTTGGAAAAAATCACTTTCAAAGATGAAAAGATTTTTGCAACTTCAATCGACCGTAAAAGTGTTATTTTAATAAATATTGCAAAATAAACTGCGTCAGTCGAATTTTCTCGTCAAAATACATTAGAATCACTCGAAAAAGCAATGTTTTTCCAAAAATGACTTTTTGGCCAAAAAAAAATTCAAAGGGGTTAATCCATCGTTTTTATCAAAATCCGCTAAAATTTAACATGCCCTTTTTTAGATTGTATACGACGTATTTAGATGCGTAGAGTGCGAAAAACTAGTTTTTATCTGGCGGAAGCGCTTAAATCTTGGAAAAAATCACTTTCAAAGATGAAAAGATTTTTGCAACTTCAATCGACCGTAAAAGTGTTATTTTAATAAATATTGCAAAATAAACTGCGTCAGTCGAATTTTCTCGTCAAAATACATTAGAATCACTCGAAAAAGCAATGTTTTTCCAAAAATGACTTTTTGGCCAAAAAAAAATTCAAAGGGGTTAATCCATCGTTTTTATCAAAATCCGCTAAAATTTAACATGCCCTTTTTTAGATTGTATACGACGTATTTAGATGCGTAGAGTGCGAAAAACTAGTTTTTATCTGGCGGAAGCGCTTAAATCTTGGAAAAAATCACTTTCAAAGATGAAAAGATTTTTGCAACTTCAATCGACCGTAAAAGTGTTATTTTAATAAATATTGCAAAATAAACTGCGTCAGTCGAATTTTCTCGTCAAAATACATTAGAATCACTCGAAAAAGCAATGTTTTTCCAAAAATGACTTTTTGGCCTAAAAAAAATTCAAAGGGGTTAATCCATCGTTTTTATCAAAATCCGCTAAAATTTAACATGCCCTTTTTTAGATTGTATACGACGTATTTAGATGCGTAGAGTGCGAAAAACTAGTTTTTATCTGGCGGAAGCGCTTAAATCTTGGAAAAAATCACTTTCAAAGATGAAAAGATTTTTGCAATTTCAATCGACCGTAAAAGTGTTATTTTAATAAATATTGCAAAATAAACTGCGTCAGTCGAATTTTCTCGTCAAAATACATTAGAATCACTCGAAAAAGCAATGTTTTTCCAAAAATGACTTTTTGGCCTAAAAAAAATTCAAAGGGGTTAATCCATCGTTTTTATCAAAATCCGCTAAAATTTAACATGCCCTTTTTTAGATTGTATACGACGTATTTAGATGCGTAGAGTGCGAAAAACTAGTTTTTATCTGGCGGAAGCGCTTAAATCTTGGAAAAAATCACTTTCAAAGATGAAAAGATTTTTGCAACTTCAATCGACCGTAAAAGTGTTATTTTAATAAATATTGCAAAATAAACTGCGTCAGTCGAATTTTCTCGTCAAAATACATTAGAATCACTCGAAAAAGCAATGTTTTTCCAAAAATGACTTTTTGGCCAAAAAAAAATTCAAAGGGGTTAATCCATCGTTTTTATCAAAATCCGCTAAAATTTAACATGCCCTTTTTTAGATTGTATACGACGTATTTAGATGCGTAGAGTGCGAAAAACTAGTTTTTATCTGGCGGAAGGGCTTAAATCTTGGAAAAAATCACTTTCAAAGATGAAAAGATTTTTGCAACTTCAATCGACCGTAAAAGTGTTATTTTAATAAATATTGCAAAATAAACTGCGTCAGTCGAATTTTCTCGTCAAAATACATTAGAATCACTCGAAAAAGCAATGTTTTTCCAAAAATGACTTTTTGGCCTAAAAAAAATTCAAAGGGGTTAATCCATCGTTTTTATCAAAATCCGCTAAAATTTAACATGCCCTTTTTTAGATTGTATACGACGTATTTAGATGCGTAGAGTGCGAAAAACTAGTTTTTATCTGGCGGAAGCGCTTAAATCTTGGAAAAAATCACTTTCAAAGATGAAAAGATTTTTGCAACTTCAATCGACCGTAAAAGTGTTATTTTAATAAATATTGCAAAATAAACTGCGTCAGTCGAATTTTCTCGTCAAAATACATTAGAATCACTCGAAAAAGCAATGTTTTTCCAAAAATGACTTTTTGGCCAAAAAAAAATTCAAAGGGGTTTATCCATCGTTTTTATCAAAATCCGCTAAAATTTAACATGCCCTTTTTTAGATTGTATACGACGTATTTAGATGCGTAGAGTGCGAAAAACTAGTTTTTATCTGGCGGAAGCGCTTAAATCTTGGAAAAAATCACTTTCAAAGATGAAAAGATTTTTGCAACTTCAATCGACCGTAAAAGTGTTATTTTAATAAATATTGCAAAATAAACTGCGTCAGTCGAATTTTCTCGTCAAAATACATTAGAATCACTCGAAAAAGCAATGTTTTTCCAAAAATGACTTTTTGGCCTAAAAAAAATTCAAAGGGGTTAATCCATCGTTTTTATCAAAATCCGCTAAAATTTAACATGCCCTTTTTTAGATTGTATACGACGTATTTAGATGCGTAGAGTGCGAAAAACTAGTTTTTATCTGGCGGAAGCGCTTAAATCTTGGAAAAAATCACTTTCAAAGATGAAAAGATTTTTGCAACTTCAATCGACCGTAAAAGTGTTATTTTAATAAATATTGCAAAATAAACTGCGTCAGTCGAATTTTCTCGTCAAAATACATTAGAATCACTCGAAAAAGGAATGTTTTTCCAAAAATGACTTTTTGGCCTAAAAAAAATTCAAAGGGGTTAATCCATCGTTTTTATCAAAATCCGCTAAAATTTAACATGCCCTTTGTTAGATTGTATACGACGTATTTAGATGCGTAGAGTGCGAAAAACTAGTTTTTATCTGGCGGAAGCGCTTAAATCTTGGAAAAAATCACTTTCAAAGATGAAAAGATTTTTGCAACTTCAATCGACCGTAAAAGTGTTATTTTAATAAATATTGCAAAATAAACTGCGTCAGTCGAATTTTCTCGTCAAAATACATTTAGAATCACTCGAAAAAGCAATGTTTTTCCAAAAATGACTTTTTGGCCTAAAAAAAATTCAAAGGGGTTAATCCATCGTTTTTATCAAAATCCGCTAAAATTTAACATGCCCTTTTTTAGATTGTATACGACGTATTTAGATGCGTAGAGTGCGAAAAACTAGTTTTTATCTGGCGGAAGCGCTTAAATCTTGGAAAAAATCACTTTCAAAGATGAAAAGATTTTTGCAACTTCAATCGACCGTAAAAGTGTTATTTTAATAAATATTGCAAAATAAACTGCGTCAGTCGAATTTTCTCGTCAAAATACATTAGAATCACTCGAAAAAGCAATGTTTTTCCAAAAATGACTTTTTGGCCAAAAAAAAATTCAAAGGGGTTAATCCATCGTTTTTATCAAAATCCGCTAAAATTTAACATGCCCTTTTTTAGATTGTATACGACGTATTTAGATGCGTAGAGTGCGAAAAACTAGTTTTTATCTGGCGGAAGCGCTTAAATCTTGGAAAAAATCACTTTCAAAGATGAAAAGATTTTTGCAACTTCAATCGACCGTAAAAGTGTTATTTTAATAAATATTGCAAAATAAACTGCGTCAGTCGAATTTTCTCGTCAAAATACATTAGAATCACTCGAAAAAGCAATGTTTTTCCAAAAATGACTTTTTGGCCTAAAAAAAATTCAAAGGGGTTAATCCATCGTTTTTATCAAAATCCGCTAAAATTTAACATGCCCTTTTTTAGATTGTATACGACGTATTTAGATGCGTAGAGTGCGAAAAACTAGTTTTTATCTGGCGGAAGCGCTTAAATCTTGGAAAAAATCACTTTCAAAGATGAAAAGATTTTTGCAACTTCAATCGACCGTAAAAGTGTTATTTTAATAAATATTGCAAAATAAACTGCGTCAGTCGAATTTTCTCGTCAAAATACATTAGAATCACTCGAAAAAGGAATGTTTTTCCAAAAATGACTTTTTGGCCTAAAAAAAATTCAAAGGGGTTAATCCATCGTTTTTATCAAAATCCGCTAAAATTTAACATGCCCTTTTTTAGATTGTATACGACGTATTTAGATGCGTAGAGTGCGAAAAACTAGTTTTTATCTGGCGGAAGCGCTTAAATCTTGGAAAAAATCACTTTCAAAGATGAAAAGATTTTTGCAACTTCAATCGACCGTAAAAGTGTTATTTTAATAAATATTGCAAAATAAACTGCGTCAGTCGAATTTTCTCGTCAAAATACATTTAGAATCACTCGAAAAAGCAATGTTTTTCCAAAAATGACTTTTTGGCCTAAAAAAAATTCAAAGGGGTTAATCCATCGTTTTTATCAAAATCCGCTAAAATTTAACATGCCCTTTTTTAGATTGTATACGACGTATTTAGATGCGTAGAGTGCGAAAAACTAGTTTTTATCTGGCGGAAGCGCTTAAATCTTGGAAAAAATCACTTTCAAAGATGAAAAGATTTTTGCAACTTCAATCGACCGTAAAAGTGTTATTTTAATAAATATTGCAAAATAAACTGCGTCAGTCGAATTTTCTCGTCAAAATACATTAGAATCACTCGAAAAAGCAATGTTTTTCCAAAAATGACTTTTTGGCCAAAAAAAAATTCAAAGGGGTTAATCCATCGTTTTTATCAAAATCCGCTAAAATTTAACATGCCCTTTTTTAGATTGTATACGACGTATTTAGATGCGTAGAGTGCGAAAAACTAGTTTTTATCTGGCGGAAGCGCTTAAATCTTGGAAAAAATCACTTTCAAAGATGAAAAGATTTTTGCAACTTCAATCGACCGTAAAAGTGTTATTTTAATAAATATTGCAAAATAAACTGCGTCAGTCGAATTTTCTCGTCAAAATACATTAGAATCACTCGAAAAAGCAATGTTTTTCCAAAAATGACTTTTTGGCCTAAAAAAAATTCAAAGGGGTTAATCCATCGTTTTTATCAAAATCCGCTAAAATTTAACATGCCCTTTTTTAGATTGTATACGACGTATTTAGATGCGTAGAGTGCGAAAAACTAGTTTTTATCTGGCGGAAGCGCTTAAATCTTGGAAAAAATCACTTTCAAAGATGAAAAGATTTTTGCAACTTCAATCGACCGTAAAAGTGTTATTTTAATAAATATTGCAAAATAAACTGCGTCAGTCGAATTTTCTCGTCAAAATACATTTAGAATCACTCGAAAAAGCAATGTTTTTCCAAAAATGACTTTTTGGCCTAAAAAAAATTCAAAGGGGTTAATCCATCGTTTTTATCAAAATCCGCTAAAATTTAACATGCCCTTTTTTAGATTGTATACGACGTATTTAGATGCGTAGAGTGCGAAAAACTAGTTTTTATCTGGCGGAAGCGCTTAAATCTTGGAAAAAATCACTTTCAAAGATGAAAAGATTTTTGCAACTTCAATCGACCGTAAAAGTGTTATTTTAATAAATATTGCAAAATAAACTGCGTCAGTCGAATTTTCTCGTCAAAATACATTAGAATCACTCGAAAAAGCAATGTTTTTCCAAAAATGACTTTTTGGCCAAAAAAAATTCAAAGGGGTTAATCCATCGTTTTTATCAAAATCCGCTAAAATTTAACATGCCCTTTTTTAGATTGTATACGACGTATTTAGATGCGTAGAGTGCGAAAAACTAGTTTTTATCTGGCGGAAGCGCTTAAATCTTGGAAAAAATCACTTTCAAAGATGAAAAGATTTTTGCAACTTCAATCGACCGTAAAAGTGTTATTTTAATAAATATTGCAAAATAAACTGCGTCAGTCGAATTTTCTCGTCAAAATACATTAGAATCACTCGAAAAAGCAATGTTTTTCCAAAAATGACTTTTTGGCCTAAAAAAAATTCAAAGGGGTTAATCCATCGTTTTTATCAAAATCCGCTAAAATTTAACATGCCCTTTTTTAGATTGTATACGACGTATTTAGATGCGTAGAGTGCGAAAAACTAGTTTTTATCTGGCGGAAGCGCTTAAATCTTGGAAAAAATCACTTTCAAAGATGAAAAGATTTTTGCAACTTCAATCGACCGTAAAAGTGTTATTTTAATAAATATTGCAAAATAAACTGCGTCAGTCGAATTTTCTCGTCAAAGTACATTAGAATCACTCGAAAAAGCAATGTTTTTCCAAAAATGACTTTTTGGCCAAAAAAAAATTCAAAGGGGTTAATCCATCGTTTTTATCAAAATCCGCTAAAATTTAACATGCCCTTTTTTAGATTGTATACGACGTATTTAGATGCGTAGAGTGCGAAAAACTAGTTTTTATCTGGCGGAAGCGCTTAAATCTTGGAAAAAATCACTTTCAAAGATGAAAAGATTTTTGCAACTTCAATCGACCGTAAAAGTGTTATTTTAATAAATATTGCAAAATAAACTGCGTCAGTCGAATTTTCTCGTCAAAATACATTAGAATCACTCGAAAAAGCAATGTTTTTCCAAAAATGACTTTTTGGCCTAAAAAAAATTCAAAGGGGTTAATCCATCGTTTTTATCAAAATCCGCTAAAATTTAACATGCCCTTTTTTAGATTGTATACGACGTATTTAGATGCGTAGAGTGCGAAAAACTAGTTTTTATCTGGCGGAAGCGCTTAAATCTTGGAAAAAATCACTTTCAAAGATGAAAAGATTTTTGCAACTTCAATCGACCGTAAAAGTGTTATTTTAATAAATATTGCAAAATAAACTGCGTCAGTCGAATTTTCTCGTCAAAATACATTAGAATCACTCGAAAAAGCAATGTTTTTCCAAAAATGACTTTTTGGCCTAAAAAAAATTCAAAGGGGTTAATCCATCGTTTTTATCAAAATCCGCTAAAATTTAACATGCCCTTTTTTAGATTGTATACGACGTATTTAGATGCGTAGAGTGCGAAAAACTAGTTTTTATCTGGCGGAAGCGCTTAAATCTTGGAAAAAATCACTTTCAAAGATGAAAAGATTTTTGCAACTTCAATCGACCGTAAAAGTGTTATTTTAATAAATATTGCAAAATAAACTGCGTCAGTCGAATTTTCTCGTCAAAATACATTAGAATCACTCGAAAAAGCAATGTTTTTCCAAAAATGACTTTTTGGCCTAAAAAAAATTCAAAGGGGTTAATCCATCGTTTTTATCAAAATCCGCTAAAATTTAACATGCCCTTTTTTAGATTGTATACGACGTATTTAGATGCGTAGAGTGCGAAAAACTAGTTTTTATCTGGCGGAAGCGCTTAAATCTTGGAAAAAATCACTTTCAAAGATGAAAAGATTTTTGCAACTTCAATCGACCGTAAAAGTGTTATTTTAATAAATATTGCAAAATAAACTGCGTCAGTCGAATTTTCTCGTCAAAATACATTAGAATCACTCGAAAAAGCAATGTTTTTCCAAAAATGACTTTTTGGCCTAAAAAAACTTCAAAGGGGTTAATCCATCGTTTTTATCAAAATCCGCTAAAATTTAACATGCCCTTTTTTAGATTGTATACGACGTATTTAGATGCGTCGAGTGCGAAAAACTAGTTTTTATCTGGCGGAAGCGCTTAAATCTTGGAAAAAATCACTTTCAAAGATGAAAAGATTTTTGCAACTTCAATCGACCGTAAAAGTGTTATTTTAATAAATATTGCAAAATAAACTGCGTCAGTCGAATTTTCTCGTCAAAATACATTAGAATCACTCGAAAAAGCAATGTTTTTCCAAAAATGACTTTTTGGCCTAAAAAAAATTCAAAGGGGTTAATCCATCGTTTTTATCAAAATCCGCTAAAATTTAACATGCCCTTTTTTAGATTGTATACGACGTATTTAGATGCGTAGAGTGCGAAAAACTAGTTTTTATCTGGCGGAAGCGCTTAAATCTTGGAAAAAATCACTTTCAAAGATGAAAAGATTTTTGCAACTTCAATCGACCGTAAAAGTGTTATTTTAATAAATATTGCAAAATAAACTGCGTCAGTCGAATTTTCTCGTCAAAATACATTAGAATCACTGGAAAAAGCAATGTTTTTCCAAAAATGACTTTTTGGCCTAAAAAGACTTCAAAGGGGTTAATCCATCGTTTTTATCAAAATCCGCTAAAATTTAACATGCCCTTTTTTAGATTGTATACGACGTATTTAGATGCGTAGAGTGCGAAAAACTAGTTTTTATCTGGCGGAAGCGCTTAAATCTTGGAAAAAATCACTTTCAAAGATGAAAAGATTTTTGCAACTTCAATCGACCGTAAAAGTGTTATTTTAATAAATATTGCAAAATAAACTGCGTCAGTCGAATTTTCTCGTCAAAATACATTAGAATCACTCGAAAAAGCAATGTTTTTCCAAAAATGACTTTTTGGCCTAAAAAAAATTCAAAGGGGTTAATCCATCGTTTTTATCAAAATCCGCTAAAATTTAACATGCCCTTTTTTAGATTGTATACGACGTATTTAGATGCGTAGAGTGCGAAAAACTAGTTTTTATCTGGCGGAAGCGCTTAAATCTTGGAAAAAATCACTTTCAAAGATGAAAAGATTTTTGCAACTTCAATCGACCGTAAAAGTGTTATTTTAATAAATATTGCAAAATAAACTGCGTCAGTCGAATTTTCTCGTCAAAATACATTAGAATCACTGGAAAAAGCAATGTTTTTCCAAAAATGACTTTTTGGCCTAAAAAAACTTCAAAGGGGTTAATCCATCGTTTTTATCAAAATCCGCTAAAATTTAACATGCCCTTTTTTAGATTGTATACGACGTATTTAGATGCGTAGAGTGCGAAAAACTAGTTTTTATCTGGCGGAAGCGCTTAAATCTTGGAAAAAATCACTTTCAAAGATGAAAAGATTTTTGCAACTTCAATCGACCGTAAAAGTGTTATTTTAATAAATATTGCAAAATAAACTGCGTCAGTCGAATTTTCTCGTCAAAATACATTAGAATCACTCGAAAAAGCAATGTTTTTCCAAAAATGACTTTTTGGCCTAAAAAAACTTCAAAGGGGTTAATCCATCGTTTTTATCAAAATCCGCTAAAATTTAACATGCCCTTTTTTAGATTGTATACGACGTATTTAGATGCGTAGAGTGCGAAAAACTAGTTTTTATCTGGCGGAAGCGCTTAAATCTTGGAAAAAATCACTTTCAAAGATGAAAAGATTTTTGCAACTTCAATCGACCGTAAAAGTGTTATTTTAATAAATATTGCAAAATAAACTGCGTCAGTCGAATTTTCTCGTCAAAATACATTAGAATCACTCGAAAAAGCAATGTTTTTCCAAAAATGACTTTTTGGCCTAAAAAAACTTCAAAGGGGTTAATCCATCGTTTTTATCAAAATCCGCTAAAATTTAACATGCCCTTTTTTAGATTGTATACGACGTATTTAGATGCGTAGAGTGCGAAAAACTAGTTTTTATCTGGCGGAAGCGCTTAAATCTTGGAAAAAATCACTTTCAAAGATGAAAAGATTTTTGCAACTTCAATCGACCGTAAAAGTGTTATTTTAATAAATATTGCAAAATAAACTGCGTCAGTCGAATTTTCTCGTCAAAATACATTAGAATCACTGGAAAAAGCAATGTTTTTCCAAAAATGACTTTTTGGCCTAAAAAAAATTCAAAGGGGTTAATCCATCGTTTTTATCAAAATCCGCTAAAATTTAACATGCCCTTTTTTAGATTGTATTCGACGTATTTAGATGCGTAGAGTGCGAAAAACTAGTTTTTATCTGGCGGAAGCGCTTAAATCTTGGAAAAAATCACTTTCAAAGATGAAAAGATTTTTGCAACTTCAATCGACCGTAAAAGTGTTATTTTAATAAATATTGCAAAATAAACTGCGTCAGTCGAATTTTCTCGTCAAAATACATTAGAATCACTCGAAAAAGCAATGTTTTTCCAAAAATGACTTTTTGGCCTAAAAAAAATTCAAAGGGGTTAATCCATCGTTTTTATCAAAATCCGCTAAAATTTAACATGCCCTTTTTTAGATTGTATACGACGTATTTAGATGCGTAGAGTGCGAAAAACTAGTTTTTATCTGGCGGAAGCGCTTAAATCTTGGAAAAAATCACTTTCAAAGATGAAAAGATTTTTGCAACTTCAATCGACCGTAAAAGTGTTATTTTAATAAATATTGCAAAATAAACTGCGTCAGTCGAATTTTCTCGTCAAAATACATTAGAATCACTCGAAAAAGCAATGTTTTTCCAAAAATGACTTTTTGGCCTAAAAAAAATTCAAAGGGGTTAATCCATCGTTTTTATCAAAATCCGCTAAAATTTAACATGCCCTTTTTTAGATTGTATACGACGTATTTAGATGCGTAGAGTGCGAAAAACTAGTTTTTATCTGGCGGAAGCGCTTAAATCTTGGAAAAAATCACTTTCAAAGATGAAAAGATTTTTGCAACTTCAATCGACCGTAAAAGTGTTATTTTAATAAATATTGCAAAATAAACTGCGTCAGTCGAATTTTCTCGTCAAAATACATTAGAATCACTCGAAAAAGCAATGTTTTTCCAAAAATGACTTTTTGGCCTAAAAAAAATTCAAAGGGGTTAATCCATCGTTTTTATCAAAATCCGCTAAAATTTAACATGCCCTTTTTTAGATTGTATACGACGTATTTAGATGCGTAGAGTGCGAAAAACTAGTTTTTATCTGGCGGAAGCGCTTAAATCTTGGAAAAAATCACTTTCAAAGATGAAAAGATTTTTGCAACTTCAATCGACCGTAAAAGTGTTATTTTAATAAATATTGCAAAATAAACTGCGTCAGTCGAATTTTCTCGTCAAAATACATTAGAATCACTCGAAAAAGCAATGTTTTTCCAAAAATGACTTTTTGGCCTAAAAAAAATTCAAAGGGGTTAATCCATCGTTTTTATCAAAATCCGCTAAAATTTAACATGCCCTTTTTTAGATTGTATACGACGTATTTAGATGCGTAGAGTGCGAAAAACTAGTTTTTATCTGGCGGAAGCGCTTAAATCTTGGAAAAAATCACTTTCAAAGATGAAAAGATTTTTGCAACTTCAATCGACCGTAAAAGTGTTATTTTAATAAATATTGCAAAATAAACTGCGTCAGTCGAATTTTCTCGTCAAAATACATTAGAATCACTCGAAAAAGCAATGTTTTTCCAAAAATGACTTTTTGGCCTAAAAAAACTTCAAAGGGGTTAATCCATCGTTTTTATCAAAATCCGCTAAAATTTAACATGCCCTTTTTTAGATTGTATACGACGTATTTAGATGCGTAGAGTGCGAAAAACTAGTTTTTATCTGGCGGAAGCGCTTAAATCTTGGAAAAAATCACTTTCAAAGATGAAAAGATTTTTGCAACTTCAATCGACCGTAAAAGTGTTATTTTAATAAATATTGCAAAATAAACTGCGTCAGTCGAATTTTCTCGTCAAAATACATTAGAATCACTCGAAAAAGCAATGTTTTTCCAAAAATGACTTTTTGGCCTAAAAAAAATTCAAAGGGGTTAATCCATCGTTTTTATCAAAATCCGCTAAAATTTAACATGCCCTTTTTTAGATTGTATACGACGTATTTAGATGCGTAGAGTGCGAAAAACTAGTTTTTATCTGGCGGAAGCGCTTAAATCTTGGAAAAAATCACTTTCAAAGATGAAAAGATTTTTGCAACTTCAATCGACCGTAAAAGTGTTATTTTAATAAATATTGCAAAATAAACTGCGTCAGTCGAATTTTCTCGTCAAAATACATTAGAATCACTCGAAAAAGCAATGTTTTTCCAAAAATGACTTTTTGGCCAAAAAAAAATTCAAAGGGGTTAATCCATCGTTTTTATCAAAATCCGCTAAAATTTAACATGCCCTTTTTTAGATTGTATACGACGTATTTAGATGCGTAGAGTGCGAAAAACTAGTTTTTATCTGGCGGAAGCGCTTAAATCTTGGAAAAAATCACTTTCAAAGATGAAAAGATTTTTGCAACTTCAATCGACCGTAAAAGTGTTATTTTAATAAATATTGCAAAATAAACTGCGTCAGTCGAATTTTCTCGTCAAAATACATTAGAATCACTCGAAAAAGCAATGTTTTTCCAAAAATGACTTTTTGGCCAAAAAAAAATTCAAAGGGGTTAATCCATCGTTTTTATCAAAATCCGCTAAAATTTAACATGCCCTTTTTTAGATTGTATACGACGTATTTAGATGCGTAGAGTGCGAAAAACTAGTTTTTATCTGGCGGAAGCGCTTAAATCTTGGAAAAAATCACTTTCAAAGATGAAAAGATTTTTGCAACTTCAATCGACCGTAAAAGTGTTATTTTAATAAATATTGCAAAATAAACTGCGTCAGTCGAATTTTCTCGTCAAAATACATTAGAATCACTCGAAAAAGCAATGTTTTTCCAAAAATGACTTTTTGGCCAAAAAAAAATTCAAAGGGGTTTGGCCTAAAAAAAATTCAAAGGGGTTAATCCATCGTTTTTATCAAAATCCGCTAAAATTTAACATGCCCTTTTTTAGATTGTATACGACGTATTTAGATGCGTAGAGTGCGAAAAACTAGTTTTTATCTGGCGGAAGCGCTTAAATCTTGGAAAAAATCACTTTCAAAGATGAAAAGATTTTTGCAACTTCAATCGACCGTAAAAGTGTTATTTTAATAAATATTGCAAAATAAACTGCGTCAGTCGAATTTTCTCGTCAAAATACATTAGAATCACTCGAAAAAGCAATGTTTTTCCAAAAATGACTTTTTGGCCAAAAAAAAATTCAAAGGGGTTAATCCATCGTTTTTATCAAAATCCGCTAAAATTTAACATGCCCTTTTTTAGATTGTATACGACGTATTTAGATGCGTAGAGTGCGAAAAACTAGTTTTTATCTGGCGGAAGCGCTTAAATCTTGGAAAAAATCACTTTCAAAGATGAAAAGATTTTTGCAACTTCAATCGACCGTAAAAGTGTTATTTTAATAAATATTGCAAAATAAACTGCGTCAGTCGAATTTTCTCGTCAAAATACATTAGAATCACTCGAAAAAGCAATGTTTTTCCAAAAATGACTTTTTGGCCTAAAAAAAATTCAAAGGGGGTTAATCCATCGTTTTTATCAAAATCCGCTAAAATTTAACATGCCCTTTTTTAGATTGTATACGACGTATTTAGATGCGTAGAGTGCGAAAAACTAGTTTTTATCTGGCGGAAGCGCTTAAATCTTGGAAAAAATCACTTTCAAAGATGAAAAGATTTTTGCAATTTCAATCGACCGTAAAAGTGTTATTTTAATAAATATTGCAAAATAAACTGCGTCAGTCGAATTTTCTCGTCAAAATACATTAGAATCACTCGAAAAAGCAATGTTTTTCCAAAAATGACTTTTTGGCCTAAAAAAAATTCAAAGGGGTTAATCCATCGTTTTTATCAAAATCCGCTAAAATTTAACATGCCCTTTTTTAGATTGTATACGACGTATTTAGATGCGTAGAGTGCGAAAAACTAGTTTTTATCTGGCGGAAGCGCTTAAATCTTGGAAAAAATCACTTTCAAAGATGAAAAGATTTTTTCATATTACCTGTCATGAAACTACGAGTTTCATTGCATGTTGAGACAGTCGAAACACGACAATTGCAGATCAACGCGACTGTTGGTCAGAAACTAAATTGGTTTCTGCCCTAGGAAAGAAAGCGTCAAGTTTCTGCCCGCTTACTCAGTTTTTGATTTCATTTTAAACCTGTCAGAATTGAATTTATTAATTGTAAACAATTAATGTGACAGCTAACAATTCTTATATTTCATGATAACTCTCAGATTCATTACAGGTAATATGAAAAATAGTATGTTTGGGCACGGGATGAAACACGATTTCAGACTCGAGGTGATGCCAGCCCTCGCTTTCGCTCGGGAAGGCAATCCACTCTCGTCTGAAATCATCTGGTTTCATCCCTTGCTAAACAATATACTATTGCAACTTCAATCGACCGTAAAAGTGTTATTTTAATAAATATTGCAAAATAAACTGCGTCAGTCGAATTTTCTCGTCAAAATACATTAGAATCACTCGAAAAAGCAATGTTTTTCCAAAAATGACTTTTTGGCCTAAAAAAACTTCAAAGGGGTTAATCCATCGTTTTTATCAAAATCCGCTAAAATTTAACATGCCCTTTTTTAGATTGTATACGACGTATTTAGATGCGTCGAGTGCGAAAAACTAGTTTTTATCTGGCGGAAGCGCTTAAATCTTGGAAAAAATCACTTTCAAAGATGAAAAGATTTTTGCAACTTCAATCGACCGTAAAAGTGTTATTTTAATAAATATTGCAAAATAAACTGCGTCAGTCGAATTTTCTCGTCAAAATACATTAGAATCACTCGAAAAAGCAATGTTTTTCCAAAAATGACTTTTTGGCCTAAAAAAAATTCAAAGGGGTTAATCCATCGTTTTTATCAAAATCCGCTAAAATTTAACATGCCCTTTTTTAGATTGTATACGACGTATTTAGATGCGTAGAGTGCGAAAAACTAGTTTTTATCTGGCGGAAGCGCTTAAATCTTGGAAAAAATCACTTTCAAAGATGAAAAGATTTTTGCAACTTCAATCGACCGTAAAAGTGTTATTTTAATAAATATTGCAAAATAAACTGCGTCAGTCGAATTTTCTCGTCAAAATACATTAGAATCACTGGAAAAAGCAATGTTTTTCCAAAAATGACTTTTTGGCCTAAAAAAACTTCAAAGGGGTTAATCCATCGTTTTTATCAAAATCCGCTAAAATTTAACATGCCCTTTTTTAGATTGTATACGACGTATTTAGATGCGTAGAGTGCGAAAAACTAGTTTTTATCTGGCGGAAGCGCTTAAATCTTGGAAAAAATCACTTTCAAAGATGAAAAGATTTTTGCAACTTCAATCGACCGTAAAAGTGTTATTTTAATAAATATTGCAAAATAAACTGCGTCAGTCGAATTTTCTCGTCAAAATACATTAGAATCACTCGAAAAAGCAATGTTTTTCCAAAAATGACTTTTTGGCCTAAAAAAACTTCAAAGGGGTTAATCCATCGTTTTTATCAAAATCCGCTAAAATTTAACATGCCCTTTTTTAGATTGTATACGACGTATTTAGATGCGTAGAGTGCGAAAAACTAGTTTTTATCTGGCGGAAGCGCTTAAATCTTGGAAAAAATCACTTTCAAAGATGAAAAGATTTTTGCAACTTCAATCGACCGTAAAAGTGTTATTTTAATAAATATTGCAAAATAAACTGCGTCAGTCGAATTTTCTCGTCAAAATACATTAGAATCACTGGAAAAAGCAATGTTTTTCCAAAAATGACTTTTTGGCCTAAAAAAAATTCAAAGGGGTTAATCCATCGTTTTTATCAAAATCCGCTAAAATTTAACATGCCCTTTTTTAGATTGTATTCGACGTATTTAGATGCGTAGAGTGCGAAAAACTAGTTTTTATCTGGCGGAAGCGCTTAAATCTTGGAAAAAATAACTTTCAAAGATGAAAAGATTTTTGCAACTTCAATCGACCGTAAAAGTGTTATTTTAATAAATATTGCAAAATAAACTGCGTCAGTCGAATTTTCTCGTCAAAATACATTAGAATCACTCGAAAAAGCAATGTTTTTCCAAAAATGACTTTTTGGCCTAAAAAAAATTCAAAGGGGTTAATCCATCGTTTTTATCAAAATCCGCTAAAATTTAACATGCCCTTTTTTAGATTGTATACGACGTATTTAGATGCGTAGAGTGCGAAAAACTAGTTTTTATCTGGCGGAAGCGCTTAAATCTTGGAAAAAATCACTTTCAAAGATGAAAAGATTTTTGCAACTTCAATCGACCGTAAAAGTGTTATTTTAATAAATATTGCAAAATAAACTGCGTCAGTCGAATTTTCTCGTCAAAATACATTAGAATCACTGGAAAAAGCAATGTTTTTCCAAAAATGACTTTTTGGCCTAAAAAAACTTCAAAGGGGTTAATCCATCGTTTTTATCAAAATCCGCTAAAATTTAACATGCCCTTTTTTAGATTGTATACGACGTATTTAGATGCGTAGAGTGCGAAAAACTAGTTTTTATCTGGCGGAAGCGCTTAAATCTTGGAAAAAATCACTTTCAAAGATGAAAAGATTTTTGCAACTTCAATCGACCGTAAAAGTGTTATTTTAATAAATATTGCAAAATAAACTGCGTCAGTCGAATTTTCTCGTCAAAATACATTAGAATCACTCGAAAAAGCAATGTTTTTCCAAAAATGACTTTTTGGCCTAAAAAAACTTCAAAGGGGTTAATCCATCGTTTTTATCAAAATCCGCTAAAATTTAACATGCCCTTTTTTAGATTGTATACGACGTATTTAGATGCGTAGAGTGCGAAAAACTAGTTTTTATCTGGCGGAAGCGCTTAAATCTTGGAAAAAATCACTTTCAAAGATGAAAAGATTTTTGCAACTTCAATCGACCGTAAAAGTGTTATTTTAATAAATATTGCAAAATAAACTGCGTCAGTCGAATTTTCTCGTCAAAATACATTAGAATCACTGGAAAAAGCAATGTTTTTCCAAAAATGACTTTTTGGCCTAAAAAAAATTCAAAGGGGTTAATCCATCGTTTTTATCAAAATCCGCTAAAATTTAACATGCCCTTTTTTAGATTGTATTCGACGTATTTAGATGCGTAGAGTGCGAAAAACTAGTTTTTATCTGGCGGAAGCGCTTAAATCTTGGAAAAAATAACTTTCAAAGATGAAAAGATTTTTGCAACTTCAATCGACCGTAAAAGTGTTATTTTAATAAATATTGCAAAATAAACTGCGTCAGTCGAATTTTCTCGTCAAAATACATTAGAATCACTCGAAAAAGCAATGTTTTTCCAAAAATGACTTTTTGGCCTAAAAAAAATTCAAAGGGGTTAATCCATCGTTTTTATCAAAATCCGCTAAAATTTAACATGCCCTTTTTTAGATTGTATACGACGTATTTAGATGCGTAGAGTGCGAAAAACTAGTTTTTATCTGGCGGAAGCGCTTAAATCTTGGAAAAAATCACTTTCAAAGATGAAAAGATTTTTGCAACTTCAATCGACCGTAAAAGTGTTATTTTAATAAATATTGCAAAATAAACTGCGTCAGTCGAATTTTCTCGTCAAAATACATTAGAATCACTCGAAAAAGCAATGTTTTTCCAAAAATGACTTTTTGGCCTAAAAAAAATTCAAAGGGGTTAATCCATCGTTTTTATCAAAATCCGCTAAAATTTAACATGCCCTTTTTTAGATTGTATACGACGTATTTAGATGCGTAGAGTGCGAAAAACTAGTTTTTATCTGGCGGAAGCGCTTAAATCTTGGAAAAAATCACTTTCAAAGATGAAAAGATTTTTGCAACTTCAATCGACCGTAAAAGTGTTATTTTAATAAATATTGCAAAATAAACTGCGTCAGTCGAATTTTCTCGTCAAAATACATTAGAATCACTCGAAAAAGCAATGTTTTTCCAAAAATGACTTTTTGGCCAAAAAAAAATTCAAAGGGGTTAATCCATCGTTTTTATCAAAATCCGCTAAAATTTAACATGCCCTTTTTTAGATTGTATACGACGTATTTAGATGCGTAGAGTGCGAAAAACTAGTTTTTATCTGGCGGAAGCGCTTAAATCTTGGAAAAAATCACTTTCAAAGATGAAAAGATTTTTGCAACTTCAATCGACCGTAAAAGTGTTATTTTAATAAATATTGCAAAATAAACTGCGTCAGTCGAATTTTCTCGTCAAAATACATTAGAATCACTCGAAAAAGCAATGTTTTTCCAAAAATGACTTTTTGGCTTAAAAAAAATTCAAAGGGGTTAATCCATCGTTTTTATCAAAATCCGCTAAAATTTAACATGCCCTTTTTTAGATTGTATACGACGTATTTAGATGCGTAGAGTGCGAAAAACTAGTTTTTATCTGGCGGAAGCGCTTAAATCTTGGAAAAAATCACTTTCAAAGATGAAAAGATTTTTGCAACTTCAATCGACCGTAAAAGTGTTATTTTAATAAATATTGCAAAATAAACTGCGTCAGTCGAATTTTCTCGTCAAAATACATTAGAATCACTCGAAAAAGCAATGTTTTTCCAAAAATGACTTTTTGGCCTAAAAAAAATTCAAAGGGGTAATCCATCGTTTTTATCAAAATCCGCTAAAATTTAACATGCCCTTTTTTAGATTGTATACGACGTATTTAGATGCGTAGAGTGCGAAAAACTAGTTTTTATCTGGCGGAAGCGCTTAAATCTTGGAAAAAATCACTTTCAAAGATGAAAAGATTTTTGCAACTTCAATCGACAGTAAAAGTGTTATTTTAATAAATATTGCAAAATAAACTGCGTCAGTCGAATTTTCTCGTCAAAATACATTAGAATCACTCGAAAAAGCAATGTTTTTCCAAAAATGACTTTTTGGCCAAAAAAAAATTCAAAGGGGTTAATCCATCGTTTTTATCAAAATCCGCTAAAATTTAACATGCCCTTTTTTAGATTGTATACGACGTATTTAGATGCGTAGAGTGCGAAAAACTAGTTTTTATCTGGCGGAAGCGCTTAAATCTTGGAAAAAATCACTTTCAAAGATGAAAAGATTTTTGCAACTTCAATCGACAGTAAAAGTGTTATTTTAATAAATATTGCAAAATAAACTGCGTCAGTCGAATTTTCTCGTCAAAATACATTAGAATCACTCGAAAAAGCAATGTTTTTCCAAAAATGACTTTTTGGCCAAAAAAAAATTCAAAGGGGTTAATCCATCGTTTTTATCAAAATCCGCTAAAATTTAACATGCCCTTTTTTAGATTGTATACGACGTATTTAGATGCGTAGAGTGCGAAAAACTAGTTTTTATCTGGCGGAAGCGCTTAAATCTTGGAAAAAATCACTTTCAAAGATGAAAAGATTTTTGCAACTTCAATCGACAGTAAAAGTGTTATTTTAATAAATATTGCAAAATAAACTGCGTCAGTCGAATTTTCTCGTCAAAATACATTAGAATCACTCGAAAAAGCAATGTTTTTCCAAAAATGACTTTTTGGCCAAAAAAAAATTCAAAGGGGTTAATCCATCGTTTTTATCAAAATCCGCTAAAATTTAACATGCCCTTTTTTAGATTGTATACGACGTATTTAGATGCGTAGAGTGCGAAAAACTAGTTTTTATCTGGCGGAAGCGCTTAAATCTTGGAAAAAATCACTTTCAAAGATGAAAAGATTTTTGCAACTTCAATCGACCGTAAAAGTGTTATTTTAATAAATATTGCAAAATAAACTGCGTCAGTCGAATTTTCTCGTCAAAATACATTAGAATCACTCGAAAAAGCAATGTTTTTCCAAAAATGACTTTTTGGCCTAAAAAAAATTCAAAGGGGTTAATCCATCGTTTTTATCAAAATCCGCTAAAATTTAACATGCCCTTTTTTAGATTGTATACGACGTATTTAGATGCGTAGAGTGCGAAAAACTAGTTTTTATCTGGCGGAAGCGCTTAAATCTTGGAAAAAATCACTTTCAAAGATGAAAAGATTTTTGCAACTTCAATCGACCGTAAAAGTGTTATTTTAATAAATATTGCAAAATAAACTGCGTCAGTCGAATTTTCTCGTCAAAATACATTAGAATCACTCGAAAAAGCAATGTTTTTCCAAAAATGACTTTTTGGCCAAAAAAAAATTCAAAGGGGTTAATCCATCGTTTTTATCAAAATCCGCTAAAATTTAACATGCCCTTTTTTAGATTGTATACGACGTATTTAGATGCGTAGAGTGCGAAAAACTAGTTTTTATCTGGCGGAAGCGCTTAAATCTTGGAAAAAATCACTTTCAAAGATGAAAAGATTTTTGCAACTTCAATCGACCGTAAAAGTGTTATTTTAATAAATATTGCAAAATAAACTGCGTCAGTCGAATTTTCTCGTCAAAATACATTAGAATCACTCGAAAAAGCAATGTTTTTCCAAAAATGACTTTTTGGCCTAAAAAAAATTCAAAGGGGTTAATCCATCGTTTTTATCAAAATCCGCTAAAATTTAACATGCCCTTTTTTAGATTGTATACGACGTATTTAGATGCGTAGAGTGCGAAAAACTAGTTTTTATCTGGCGGAAGCGCTTAAATCTTGGAAAAAATCACTTTCAAAGATGAAAAGATTTTTGCAACTTCAATCGACCGTAAAAGTGTTATTTTAATAAATATTGCAAAATAAACTGCGTCAGTCGAATTTTCTCGTCAAAATACATTAGAATCACTCGAAAAAGCAATGTTTTTCCAAAAATGACTTTTTGGCCTAAAAAAAATTCAAAGGGGTTAATCCATCGTTTTTATCAAAATCCGCTAAAATTTAACATGCCCTTTTTTAGATTGTATACGACGTATTTAGATGCGTAGAGTGCGAAAAACTAGTTTTTATCTGGCGGAAGCGCTTAAATCTTGGAAAAAATCACTTTCAAAGATGAAAAGATTTTTGCAACTTCAATCGACCGTAAAAGTGTTATTTTAATAAATATTGCAAAATAAACTGCGTCAGTCGAATTTTCTCGTCAAAATACATTAGAATCACTCGAAAAAGCAATGTTTTTCCAAAAATGACTTTTTGGCCTAAAAAAAATTCAAAGGGGTTAATCCATCGTTTTTATCAAAATCCGCTAAAATTTAACATGCCCTTTTTTAGATTGTATACGACGTATTTAGATGCGTCGAGTGCGAAAAACTAGTTTTTATCTGGCGGAAGCGCTTAAATCTTGGAAAAAATCACTTTCAAAGATGAAAAGATTTTTGCAACTTCAATCGACCGTAAAAGTGTTATTTTAATAAATATTGCAAAATAAACTGCGTCAGTCGAATTTTCTCGTCAAAATACATTAGAATCACTCGAAAAAGCAATGTTTTTCCAAAAATGACTTTTTGGCCTAAAAAAAATTCAAAGGGGTTAATCCATCGTTTTTATCAAAATCCGCTAAAATTTAACATGCCCTTTTTTAGATTGTATACGACGTATTTAGATGCGTAGAGTGCGAAAAACTAGTTTTTATCTGGCGGAAGCGCTTAAATCTTGGAAAAAATCACTTTCAAAGATGAAAAGATTTTTGCAACTTCAATCGACCGTAAAAGTGTTATTTTAATAAATATTGCAAAATAAACTGCGTCAGTCGAATTTTCTCGTCAAAATACATTAGAATCACTCGAAAAAGCAATGTTTTTCCAAAAATGACTTTTTGGCCTAAAAAAAATTCAAAGGGGTTAATCCATCGTTTTTATCAAAATCCGCTAAAATTTAACATGCCCTTTTTTAGATTGTATTCGACGTTTTTAGATGCGTAGAGTGCGAAAAACTAGTTTTTATCTGGCGGAAGCGCTTAAATCTTGGAAAAAATCACTTTCAAAGATGAAAAGATTTTTGCAACTTCAATCGACCGTAAAAGTGTTATTTTAATAAATATTGCAAAATAAACTGCGTCAGTCGAATTTTCTCGTCAAAATACATTAGAATCACTCGAAAAAGCAATGTTTTTCCAAAAATGACTTTTTGGCCTAAAAAAAATTCAAAGGGGTTAATCCATCGTTTTTATCAAAATCCGCTAAAATTTAACATGCCCTTTTTTAGATTGTATTCGACGTTTTTAGATGCGTAGAGTGCGAAAAACTAGTTTTTATCTGGCGGAAGCGCTTAAATCTTGGAAAAAATCACTTTCAAAGATGAAAAGATTTTTGCAACTTCAATCGACCGTAAAAGTGTTATTTTAATAAATATTGCAAAATAAACTGCGTCAGTCGAATTTTCTCGTCAAAATACATTAGAATCACTCGAAAAAGCAATGTTTTTCCAAAAATGACTTTTTGGCCTAAAAAAAATTCAAAGGGGTTAATCCATCGTTTTTATCAAAATCCGCTAAAATTTAACATGCCCTTTTTTAGATTGTATTCGACGTTTTTAGATGCGTAGAGTGCGAAAAACTAGTTTTTATCTGGCGGAAGCGCTTAAATCTTGGAAAAAATCACTTTCAAAGATGAAAAGATTTTTGCAACTTCAATCGACCGTAAAAGTGTTATTTTAATAAATATTGCAAAATAAACTGCGTCAGTCGAATTTTCTCGTCAAAATACATTAGAATCACTCGAAAAAGCAATGTTTTTCCAAAAATGACTTTTTGGCCTAAAAAAAATTCAAAGGGGTTAATCCATCGTTTTTATCAAAATCCGCTAAAATTTAACATGCCCTTTTTTAGATTGTATTCGACGTTTTTAGATGCGTAGAGTGCGAAAAACTAGTTTTTATCTGGCGGAAGCGCTTAAATCTTGGAAAAAATCACTTTCAAAGATGAAAAGATTTTTGCAACTTTAATCGACCGTAAAAGTGTTATTTTAATAAATATTGCAAAATAAACTGCGTCAGTCGAATTTTCTCGTCAAAATACATTAGAATCACTCGAAAAAGCAATGTTTTTCCAAAAATGACTTTTTGGCCTAAAAAAAATTCAAAGGGGTTAATCCATCGTTTTTATCAAAATCCGCTAAAATTTAACATGCCCTTTTTTAGATTGTATTCGACGTTTTTAGATGCGTAGAGTGCGAAAAACTAGTTTTTATCTGGCGGAAGCGCTTAAATCTTGGAAAAAATCACTTTCAAAGATGAAAAGATTTTTGCAACTTCAATCGACCGTAAAAGTGTTATTTTAATAAATATTGCAAAATAAACTGCGTCAGTCGAATTTTCTCGTCAAAATACATTAGAATCACTCGAAAAAGCAATGTTTTTCCAAAAATGACTTTTTGGCCTAAAAAAAATTCAAAGGGGTTAATCCATCGTTTTTATCAAAATCCGCTAAAATTTAACATGCCCTTTTTTAGATTGTATTCGACGTTTTTAGATGCGTAGAGTGCGAAAAACTAGTTTTTATCTGGCGGAAGCGCTTAAATCTTGGAAAAAATCACTTTCAAAGATGAAAGATTTTTGCAACTTCAATCGACCGTAAAAGTGTTATTTTAATAAATATTGCAAAATAAACTGCGTCAGTCGAATTTTCTCGTCAAAATACATTAGAATCACTCGAAAAAGCAATGTTTTTCCAAAAATGACTTTTTGGCCTAAAAAAAATTCAAAGGGGTTAATCCATCGTTTTTATCAAAATCCGCTAAAATTTAACATGCCCTTTTTTAGATTGTATTCGACGTTTTTAGATGCGTAGAGTGCGAAAAACTAGTTTTTATCTGGCGGAAGCGCTTAAATCTTGGAAAAAATCACTTTCAAAGATGAAAAGATTTTTGCAACTTCAATCGACCGTAAAAGTGTTATTTTAATAAATATTGCAAAATAAACTGCGTCAGTCGAATTTTCTCGTCAAAATACATTAGAATCACTCGAAAAAGCAATGTTTTTCCAAAAATGACTTTTTGGCCTAAAAAAAATTCAAAGGGGTTAATCCATCGTTTTTATCAAAATCCGCTAAAATTTAACATGCCCTTTTTTAGATTGTATTCGACGTTTTTAGATGCGTAGAGTGCGAAAAACTAGTTTTTATCTGGCGGAAGCGCTTAAATCTTGGAAAAAATCACTTTCAAAGATGAAAAGATTTTTGCAACTTCAATCGACCGTAAAAGTGTTATTTTAATAAATATTGCAAAATAAACTGCGTCAGTCGAATTTTCTCGTCAAAATACATTAGAATCACTCGAAAAAGCAATGTTTTTCCAAAAATGACTTTTTGGCCTAAAAAAAATTCAAAGGGGTTAATCCATCGTTTTTATCAAAATCCGCTAAAATTTAACATGCCCTTTTTTAGATTGTATACGACGTATTTAGATGCGTAGAGTGCGAAAAACTAGTTTTTATCTGGCGGAAGCGCTTAAATCTTGGAAAAAATCACTTTCAAAGATGAAAAGATTTTTGCAACTTCAATCGACCGTAAAAGTGTTATTTTAATAAATATTGCAAAATAAACTGCGTCAGTCGAATTTTCTCGTCAAAATACATTAGAATCACTGGAAAAAGCAATGTTTTTCCAAAAATGACTTTTTGGCCTAAAAAGACTTCAAAGGGGTTAATCCATCGTTTTTATCAAAATCCGCTAAAATTTAACATGCCCTTTTTTAGATTGTATACGACGTATTTAGATGCGTAGAGAGCGAAAAACTAGTTTTTATCTGGCGGAAGCGCTTAAATCTTGGAAAAAATCACTTTCAAAGATGAAAAGATTTTTGCAACTTCAATCGACCGAAAAAGTGTTATTTTAATAAATATTGCAAAATAAACTGCGTCAGTCGAATTTTCTCGTCAAAATACATTAGAATCACTGGAAAAAGCAATGTTTTTCCAAAAATGACTTTTTGGCCTAAAAAGACTTCAAAGGGGTTAATCCATCGTTTTTATCAAAATCCGCTAAAATTTAACATGCCCTTTTTTAGATTGTATACGACGTATTTAGATGCGTAGAGTGCGAAAAACTAGTTTTTATCTGGCGGAAGCGCTTAAATCTTGGAAAAAATCACTTTCAAAGATGAAAAGATTTTTGCAACTTCAATCGACCGTAAAAGTGTTATTTTAATAAATATTGCAAAATAAACTGCGTCAGTCGAATTTTCTCGTCAAAATACATTAGAATCACTCGAAAAAGCAATGTTTTTCCAAAAATGACTTTTTGGCCTAAAAAAAATTCAAAGGGGTTAATCCATCGTTTTTATCAAAATCCGCTAAAATTTAACATGCCCTTTTTTAGATTGTATACGACGTATTTAGATGCGTAGAGTGCGAAAAACTAGTTTTTATCTGGCGGAAGCGCTTAAATCTTGGAAAAAATCACTTTCAAAGATGAAAAGATTTTTGCAACTTCAATCGACCGTAAAAGTGTTATTTTAATAAATATTGCAAAATAAACTGCGTCAGTCGAATTTTCTCGTCAAAATACATTAGAATCACTCGAAAAAGCAATGTTTTTCCAAAAATGACTTTTTGGCCTAAAAAAAATTCAAAGGGGTTAATCCATCGTTTTTATCAAAATCCGCTAAAATTTAACATGCCCTTTTTTAGATTGTATACGACGTATTTAGATGCGTAGAGTGCGAAAAACTAGTTTTTATCTGGCGGAAGCGCTTAAATCTTGGAAAAAATCACTTTCAAAGATGAAAAGATTTTTGCAACTTCAATCGACCGTAAAAGTGTTATTTTAATAAATATTGCAAAATAAACTGCGTCAGTCGAATTTTCTCGTCAAAATACATTAGAATCACTGGAAAAAGCAATGTTTTTCCAAAAATGACTTTTTGGCCTAAAAAAACTTCAAAGGGGTTAATCCATCGTTTTTATCAAAATCCGCTAAAATTTAACATGCCCTTTTTTAGATTGTATACGACGTATTTAGATGCGTAGAGTGCGAAAAACTAGTTTTTATCTGGCGGAAGCGCTTAAATCTTGGAAAAAATCACTTTCAAAGATGAAAGATTTTTGCAACTTCAATCGACCGTAAAAGTGTTATTTTAATAAATATTGCAAAATAAACTGCGTCAGTCGAATTTTCTCGTCAAAATACATTAGAATCACTCGAAAAAGCAATGTTTTTCCAAAAATGACTTTTTGGCCTAAAAAAAATTCAAAGGGGTTAATCCATCGTTTTTATCAAAATCCGCTAAAATTTAACATGCCCTTTTTTAGATTGTATTCGACGTTTTTAGATGCGTAGAGTGCGAAAAACTAGTTTTTATCTGGCGGAAGCGCTTAAATCTTGGAAAAAATCACTTTCAAAGATGAAAAGATTTTTGCAACTTCAATCGACCGTAAAAGTGTTATTTTAATAAATATTGCAAAATAAACTGCGTCAGTCGAATTTTCTCGTCAAAATACATTAGAATCACTCGAAAAAGCAATGTTTTTCCAAAAATGACTTTTTGGCCTAAAAAAAATTCAAAGGGGTTAATCCATCGTTTTTATCAAAATCCGCTAAAATTTAACATGCCCTTTTTTAGATTGTATTCGACGTTTTTAGATGCGTAGAGTGCGAAAAACTAGTTTTTATCTGGCGGAAGCGCTTAAATCTTGGAAAAAATCACTTTCAAAGATGAAAAGATTTTTGCAACTTCAATCGACCGTAAAAGTGTTATTTTAATAAATATTGCAAAATAAACTGCGTCAGTCGAATTTTCTCGTCAAAATACATTAGAATCACTCGAAAAAGCAATGTTTTTCCAAAAATGACTTTTTGGCCTAAAAAAAATTCAAAGGGGTTAATCCATCGTTTTTATCAAAATCCGCTAAAATTTAACATGCCCTTTTTTAGATTGTATACGACGTATTTAGATGCGTAGAGTGCGAAAAACTAGTTTTTATCTGGCGGAAGCGCTTAAATCTTGGAAAAAATCACTTTCAAAGATGAAAAGATTTTTGCAACTTCAATCGACCGTAAAAGTGTTATTTTAATAAATATTGCAAAATAAACTGCGTCAGTCGAATTTTCTCGTCAAAATACATTAGAATCACTGGAAAAAGCAATGTTTTTCCAAAAATGACTTTTTGGCCTAAAAAGACTTCAAAGGGGTTAATCCATCGTTTTTATCAAAATCCGCTAAAATTTAACATGCCCTTTTTTAGATTGTATACGACGTATTTAGATGCGTAGAGTGCGAAAAACTAGTTTTTATCTGGCGGAAGCGCTTAAATCTTGGAAAAAATCACTTTCAAAGATGAAAAGATTTTTGCAACTTCAATCGACCGAAAAAGTGTTATTTTAATAAATATTGCAAAATAAACTGCGTCAGTCGAATTTTCTCGTCAAAATACATTAGAATCACTGGAAAAAGCAATGTTTTTCCAAAAATGACTTTTTGGCCTAAAAAGACTTCAAAGGGGTTAATCCATCGTTTTTATCAAAATCCGCTAAAATTTAACATGCCCTTTTTTAGATTGTATACGACGTATTTAGATGCGTAGAGTGCGAAAAACTAGTTTTTATCTGGCGGAAGCGCTTAAATCTTGGAAAAAATCACTTTCAAAGATGAAAAGATTTTTGCAACTTCAATCGACCGTAAAAGTGTTATTTTAATAAATATTGCAAAATAAACTGCGTCAGTCGAATTTTCTCGTCAAAATACATTAGAATCACTCGAAAAAGCAATGTTTTTCCAAAAATGACTTTTTGGCCTAAAAAAAATTCAAAGGGGTTAATCCATCGTTTTTATCAAAATCCGCTAAAATTTAACATGCCCTTTTTTAGATTGTATACGACGTATTTAGATGCGTAGAGTGCGAAAAACTAGTTTTTATCTGGCGGAAGCGCTTAAATCTTGGAAAAAATCACTTTCAAAGATGAAAAGATTTTTGCAACTTCAATCGACCGTAAAAGTGTTATTTTAATAAATATTGCAAAATAAACTGCGTCAGTCGAATTTTCTCGTCAAAATACATTAGAATCACTCGAAAAAGCAATGTTTTTCCAAAAATGACTTTTTGGCCTAAAAAAAATTCAAAGGGGTTAATCCATCGTTTTTATCAAAATCCGCTAAAATTTAACATGCCCTTTTTTAGATTGTATACGACGTATTTAGATGCGTAGAGTGCGAAAAACTAGTTTTTATCTGGCGGAAGCGCTTAAATCTTGGAAAAAATCACTTTCAAAGATGAAAAGATTTTTGCAACTTCAATCGACCGTAAAAGTGTTATTTTAATAAATATTGCAAAATAAACTGCGTCAGTCGAATTTTCTCGTCAAAATACATTAGAATCACTGGAAAAAGCAATGTTTTTCCAAAAATGACTTTTTGGCCTAAAAAAACTTCAAAGGGGTTAATCCATCGTTTTTATCAAAATCCGCTAAAATTTAACATGCCCTTTTTTAGATTGTATACGACGTATTTAGATGCGTAGAGTGCGAAAAACTAGTTTTTATCTGGCGGAAGCGCTTAAATCTTGGAAAAAATCACTTTCAAAGATGAAAAGATTTTTGCAACTTCAATCGACCGTAAAAGTGTTATTTTAATAAATATTGCAAAATAAACTGCGTCAGTCGAATTTTCTCGTCAAAATACATTAGAATCACTGGAAAAAGCAATGTTTTTCCAAAAATGACTTTTTGGCCTAAAAAGACTTCAAAGGGGTTAATCCATCGTTTTTATCAAAATCCGCTAAAATTTAACATGCCCTTTTTTAGATTGTATACGACGTATTTAGATGCGTAGAGTGCGAAAAACTAGTTTTTATCTGGCGGAAGCGCTTAAATCTTGGAAAAAATCACTTTCAAAGATGAAAAGATTTTTGCAACTTCAATCGACCGTAAAAGTGTTATATTAATAAATATTGCAAAATAAACTGCGTCAGTCGAATTTTCTCGTCAAAATACATTAGAATCACTCGAAAAAGCAATGTTTTTCCAAAAATGACTTTTTGGCCTAAAAAAAATTCAAAGGGGTTAATCCATCGTTTTTATCAAAATCCGCTAAAATTTAACATGCCCTTTTTTAGATTGTATACGACGTATTTAGATGCGTAGAGTGCGAAAAACTAGTTTTTATCTGGCGGAAGCGCTTAAATCTTGGAAAAAATCACTTTCAAAGATGAAAAGATTTTTGCAACTTCAATCGACCGTAAAAGTGTTATTTTAATAAATATTGCAAAATAAACTGCGTCAGTCGAATTTTCTCGTCAAAATACATTAGAATCACTGGAAAAAGCAATGTTTTTCCAAAAATGACTTTTTGGCCTAAAAAAACTTCAAAGGGGTTAATCCATCGTTTTTATCAAAATCCGCTAAAATTTAACATGCCCTTTTTTAGATTGTATACGACGTATTTAGATGCGTAGAGTGCGAAAAACTAGTTTTTATCTGGCGGAAGCGCTTAAATCTTGGAAAAAATCACTTTCAAAGATGAAAAGATTTTTGCAACTTCAATCGACCGTAAAAGTGTTATTTTAATAAATATTGCAAAATAAACTGCGTCAGTCGAATTTTCTCGTCAAAATACATTAGAATCACTGGAAAAAGCAATGTTTTTCCAAAAATGACTTTTTGGCCTAAAAAAACTTCAAAGGGGTTAATCCATCGTTTTTATCAAAATCCGCTAAAATTTAACATGCCCTTTTTTAGATTGTATACGACGTATTTAGATGCGTAGAGTGCGAAAAACTAGTTTTTATCTGGCGGAAGCGCTTAAATCTTGGAAAAAATCACTTTCAAAGATGAAAAGATTTTTGCAACTTCAATCGACCGTAAAAGTGTTATTTTAATAAATATTGCAAAATAAACTGCGTCAGTCGAATTTTCTCGTCAAAATACATTAGAATCACTGGAAAAAGCAATGTTTTTCCAAAAATGACTTTTTGGCCTAAAAAGACTTCAAAGGGGTTAATCCATCGTTTTTATCAAAATCCGCTAAAATTTAACATGCCCTTTTTTAGATTGTATACGACGTATTTAGATGCGTAGAGTGCGAAAAACTAGTTTTTATCTGGCGGAAGCGCTTAAATCTTGGAAAAAATCACTTTCAAAGATGAAAAGATTTTTGCAACTTCAATCGACCGTAAAAGTGTTATATTAATAAATATTGCAAAATAAACTGCGTCAGTCGAATTTTCTCGTCAAAATACATTAGAATCACTCGAAAAAGCAATGTTTTTCCAAAAATGACTTTTTGGCCTAAAAAAAATTCAAAGGGGTTAATCCATCGTTTTTATCAAAATCCGCTAAAATTTAACATGCCCTTTTTTAGATTGTATACGACGTATTTAGATGCGTAGAGTGCGAAAAACTAGTTTTTATCTGGCGGAAGCGCTTAAATCTTGGAAAAAATCACTTTCAAAGATGAAAAGATTTTTGCAACTTCAATCGACCGTAAAAGTGTTATTTTAATAAATATTGCAAAATAAACTGCGTCAGTCGAATTTTCTCGTCAAAATACATTAGAATCACTGGAAAAAGCAATGTTTTTCCAAAAATGACTTTTTGGCCTAAAAAGACTTCAAAGGGGTTAATCCATCGTTTTTATCAAAATCCGCTAAAATTTAACATGCCCTTTTTTAGATTGTATACGACGTATTTAGATGCGTAGAGTGCGAAAAACTAGTTTTTATCTGGCGGAAGCGCTTAAATCTTGGAAAAAATCACTTTCAAAGATGAAAAGATTTTTGCAACTTCAATCGACCGTAAAAGTGTTATTTTAATAAATATTGCAAAATAAACTGCGTCAGTCGAATTTTCTCGTCAAAATACATTAGAATCACTCGAAAAAGCAATGTTTTTCCAAAAATGACTTTTTGGCCTAAAAAAAATTCAAAGGGGTTAATCCATCGTTTTTATCAAAATCCGCTAAAATTTAACATGCCCTTTTTTAGATTGTATACGACGTATTTAGATGCGTAGAGTGCGAAAAACTAGTTTTTATCTGGCGGAAGCGCTTAAATCTTGGAAAAAATCACTTTCAAAGATGAAAAGATTTTTGCAACTTCAATCGACCGTAAAAGTGTTATTTTAATAAATATTGCAAAATAAACTGCGTCAGTCGAATTTTCTCGTCAAAATACATTAGAATCACTCGAAAAAGCAATGTTTTTCCAAAAATGACTTTTTGGCCTAAAAAAAATTCAAAGGGGTTAATCCATCGTTTTTATCAAAATCCGCTAAAATTTAACATGCCCTTTTTTAGATTGTATACGACGTATTTAGATGCGTCGAGTGCGAAAAACTAGTTTTTATCTGGCGGAAGCGCTTAAATCTTGGAAAAAATCACTTTCAAAGATGAAAAGATTTTTGCAACTTCAATCGACCGTAAAAGTGTTATTTTAATAAATATTGCAAAATAAACTGCGTCAGTCGAATTTTCTCGTCAAAATACATTAGAATCACTGGAAAAAGCAATGTTTTTCCAAAAATGACTTTTTGGCCTAAAAAGACTTCAAAGGGGTTAATCCATCGTTTTTATCAAAATCCGCTAAAATTTAACATGCCCTTTTTTAGATTGTATACGACGTATTTAGATGCGTAGAGTGCGAAAAACTAGTTTTTATCTGGCGGAAGCGCTTAAATCTTGGAAAAAATCACTTTCAAAGATGAAAAGATTTTTGCAACTTCAATCGACCGTAAAAGTGTTATTTTAATAAATATTGCAAAATAAACTGCGTCAGTCGAATTTTCTCGTCAAAATACATTAGAATCACTGGAAAAAGCAATGTTTTTCCAAAAATGACTTTTTGGCCTAAAAAAAATTCAAAGGGGTTAATCCATCGTTTTTATCAAAATCCGCTAAAATTTAACATGCCCTTTTTTAGATTGTATACGACGTATTTAGATGCGTAGAGTGCGAAAAACTAGTTTTTATCTGGCGGAAGCGCTTAAATCTTGGAAAAAATCACTTTCAAAGATGAAAAGATTTTTGCAACTTCAATCGACCGTAAAAGTGTTATTTTAATAAATATTGCAAAATAAACTGCGTCAGTCGAATTTTCTCGTCAAAATACATTAGAATCACTCGAAAAAGCAATGTTTTTCCAAAAATGACTTTTTGGCCTAAAAAAAATTCAAAGGGGTTAATCCATCGTTTTTATCAAAATCCGCTAAAATTTAACATGCCCTTTTTTAGATTGTATACGACGTATTTAGATGCGTAGAGTGCGAAAAACTAGTTTTTATCTGGCGGAAGCGCTTAAATCTTGGAAAAAATCACTTTCAAAGATGAAAAGATTTTTGCAACTTCAATCGACCGTAAAAGTGTTATTTTAATAAATATTGCAAAATAAACTGCGTCAGTCGAATTTTCTCGTCAAAATACATTAGAATCACTGGAAAAAGCAATGTTTTTCCAAAAATGACTTTTTGGCCTAAAAAGACTTCAAAGGGGTTAATCCATCGTTTTTATCAAAATCCGCTAAAATTTAACATGCCCTTTTTTAGATTGTATACGACGTATTTAGATGCGTAGAGTGCGAAAAACTAGTTTTTATCTGGCGGAAGCGCTTAAATCTTGGAAAAAATCACTTTCAAAGATGAAAAGATTTTTGCAACTTCAATCGACCGTAAAAGTGTTATTTTAATAAATATTGCAAAATAAACTGCGTCAGTCGAATTTTCTCGTCAAAATACATTAGAATCACTCGAAAAAGCAATGTTTTTCCAAAAATGACTTTTTGGCCTAAAAAAAATTCAAAGGGGTTAATCCATCGTTTTTATCAAAATCCGCTAAAATTTAACATGCCCTTTTTTAGATTGTATACGACGTATTTAGATGCGTAGAGTGCGAAAAACTAGTTTTTATCTGGCGGAAGCGCTTAAATCTTGGAAAAAATCACTTTCAAAGATGAAAAGATTTTTGCAACTTCAATCGACCGTAAAAGTGTTATTTTAATAAATATTGCAAAATAAACTGCGTCAGTCGAATTTTCTCGTCAAAATACATTAGAATCACTCGAAAAAGCAATGTTTTTCCAAAAATGACTTTTTGGCCTAAAAAAAATTCAAAGGGGTTAATCCATCGTTTTTATCAAAATCCGCTAAAATTTAACATGCCCTTTTTTAGATTGTATACGACGTATTTAGATGCGTAGAGTGCGAAAAACTAGTTTTTATCTGGCGGAAGCGCTTAAATCTTGGAAAAAATCACTTTCAAAGATGAAAAGATTTTTGCAACTTCAATCGACCGTAAAAGTGTTATTTTAATAAATATTGCAAAATAAACTGCGTCAGTCGAATTTTCTCGTCAAAATACATTAGAATCACTCGAAAAAGCAATGTTTTTCCAAAAATGACTTTTTGGCCTAAAAAAAATTCAAAGGGGTTAATCCATCGTTTTTATCAAAATCCGCTAAAATTTAACATGCCCTTTTTTAGATTGTATACGACGTATTTAGATGCGTCGAGTGCGAAAAACTAGTTTTTATCTGGCGGAAGCGCTTAAATCTTGGAAAAAATCACTTTCAAAGATGAAAAGATTTTTGCAACTTCAATCGACCGTAAAAGTGTTATTTTAATAAATATTGCAAAATAAACTGCGTCAGTCGAATTTTCTCGTCAAAATACATTAGAATCACTCGAAAAAGCAATGTTTTTCCAAAAATGACTTTTTGGCCTAAAAAAAATTCAAAGGGGTTAATCCATCGTTTTTATCAAAATCCGCTAAAATTTAACATGCCCTTTTTTAGATTGTATTCGACGTTTTTAGATGCGTAGAGTGCGAAAAACTAGTTTTTATCTGGCGGAAGCGCTTAAATCTTGGAAAAAATCACTTTCAAAGATGAAAAGATTTTTGCAACTTCAATCGACCGTAAAAGTGTTATTTTAATAAATATTGCAAAATAAACTGCGTCAGTCGAATTTTCTCGTCAAAATACATTAGAATCACTCGAAAAAGCAATGTTTTTCCAAAAATGACTTTTTGGCCTAAAAAAAATTCAAAGGGGTTAATCCATCGTTTTTATCAAAATCCGCTAAAATTTAACATGCCCTTTTTTAGATTGTATTCGACGTTTTTAGATGCGTAGAGTGCGAAAAACTAGTTTTTATCTGGCGGAAGCGCTTAAATCTTGGAAAAAATCACTTTCAAAGATGAAAGATTTTTGCAACTTCAATCGACCGTAAAAGTGTTATTTTAATAAATATTGCAAAATAAACTGCGTCAGTCGAATTTTCTCGTCAAAATACATTAGAATCACTCGAAAAAGCAATGTTTTTCCAAAAATGACTTTTTGGCCTAAAAAAAATTCAAAGGGGTTAATCCATCGTTTTTATCAAAATCCGCTAAAATTTAACATGCCCTTTTTTAGATTGTATTCGACGTTTTTAGATGCGTAGAGTGCGAAAAACTAGTTTTTATCTGGCGGAAGCGCTTAAATCTTGGAAAAAATCACTTTCAAAGATGAAAAGATTTTTGCAACTTCAATCGACCGTAAAAGTGTTATTTTAATAAATATTGCAAAATAAACTGCGTCAGTCGAATTTTCTCGTCAAAATACATTAGAATCACTCGAAAAAGCAATGTTTTTCCAAAAATGACTTTTTGGCCTAAAAAAAATTCAAAGGGGTTAATCCATCGTTTTTATCAAAATCCGCTAAAATTTAACATGCCCTTTTTTAGATTGTATTCGACGTTTTTAGATGCGTAGAGTGCGAAAAACTAGTTTTTATCTGGCGGAAGCGCTTAAATCTTGGAAAAAATCACTTTCAAAGATGAAAAGATTTTTGCAACTTCAATCGACCGTAAAAGTGTTATTTTAATAAATATTGCAAAATAAACTGCGTCAGTCGAATTTTCTCGTCAAAATACATTAGAATCACTCGAAAAAGCAATGTTTTTCCAAAAATGACTTTTTGGCCTAAAAAAAATTCAAAGGGGTTAATCCATCGTTTTTATCAAAATCCGCTAAAATTTAACATGCCCTTTTTTAGATTGTATACGACGTATTTAGATGCGTAGAGTGCGAAAAACTAGTTTTTATCTGGCGGAAGCGCTTAAATCTTGGAAAAAATCACTTTCAAAGATGAAAAGATTTTTGCAACTTCAATCGACCGTAAAAGTGTTATTTTAATAAATATTGCAAAATAAACTGCGTCAGTCGAATTTTCTCGTCAAAATACATTAGAATCACTGGAAAAAGCAATGTTTTTCCAAAAATGACTTTTTGGCCTAAAAAGACTTCAAAGGGGTTAATCCATCGTTTTTATCAAAATCCGCTAAAATTTAACATGCCCTTTTTTAGATTGTATACGACGTATTTAGATGCGTAGAGTGCGAAAAACTAGTTTTTATCTGGCGGAAGCGCTTAAATCTTGGAAAAAATCACTTTCAAAGATGAAAAGATTTTTGCAACTTCAATCGACCGAAAAAGTGTTATTTTAATAAATATTGCAAAATAAACTGCGTCAGTCGAATTTTCTCGTCAAAATACATTAGAATCACTGGAAAAAGCAATGTTTTTCCAAAAATGACTTTTTGGCCTAAAAAGACTTCAAAGGGGTTAATCCATCGTTTTTATCAAAATCCGCTAAAATTTAACATGCCCTTTTTTAGATTGTATACGACGTATTTAGATGCGTAGAGTGCGAAAAACTAGTTTTTATCTGGCGGAAGCGCTTAAATCTTGGAAAAAATCACTTTCAAAGATGAAAAGATTTTTGCAACTTCAATCGACCGTAAAAGTGTTATTTTAATAAATATTGCAAAATAAACTGCGTCAGTCGAATTTTCTCGTCAAAATACATTAGAATCACTCGAAAAAGCAATGTTTTTCCAAAAATGACTTTTTGGCCTAAAAAAAATTCAAAGGGGTTAATCCATCGTTTTTATCAAAATCCGCTAAAATTTAACATGCCCTTTTTTAGATTTTAGATTGTATACGACGTATTTAGATGCGTAGAGTGCGAAAAACTAGTTTTTATCTGGCGGAAGCGCTTAAATCTTGGAAAAAATCACTTTCAAAGATGAAAAGATTTTTGCAACTTCAATCGACCGTAAAAGTGTTATTTTAATAAATATTGCAAAATAAACTGCGTCAGTCGAATTTTCTCGTCAAAATACATTAGAATCACTCGAAAAAGCAATGTTTTTCCAAAAATGACTTTTTGGCCTAAAAAAAATTCAAAGGGGTTAATCCATCGTTTTTATCAAAATCCGCTAAAATTTAACATGCCCTTTTTTAGATTGTATACGACGTATTTAGATGCGTAGAGTGCGAAAAACTAGTTTTTATCTGGCGGAAGCGCTTAAATCTTGGAAAAAATCACTTTCAAAGATGAAAAGATTTTTGCAACTTCAATCGACCGTAAAAGTGTTATTTTAATAAATATTGCAAAATAAACTGCGTCAGTCGAATTTTCTCGTCAAAATACATTAGAATCACTGGAAAAAGCAATGTTTTTCCAAAAATGACTTTTTGGCCTAAAAAAACTTCAAAGGGGTTAATCCATCGTTTTTATCAAAATCCGCTAAAATTTAACATGCCCTTTTTTAGATTGTATACGACGTATTTAGATGCGTAGAGTGCGAAAAACTAGTTTTTATCTGGCGGAAGCGCTTAAATCTTGGAAAAAATCACTTTCAAAGATGAAAAGATTTTTGCAACTTCAATCGACCGTAAAAGTGTTATTTTAATAAATATTGCAAAATAAACTGCGTCAGTCGAATTTTCTCGTCAAAATACATTAGAATCACTGGAAAAAGCAATGTTTTTCCAAAAATGACTTTTTGGCCTAAAAAGACTTCAAAGGGGTTAATCCATCGTTTTTATCAAAATCCGCTAAAATTTAACATGCCCTTTTTTAGATTGTATACGACGTATTTAGATGCGTAGAGTGCGAAAAACTAGTTTTTATCTGGCGGAAGCGCTTAAATCTTGGAAAAAATCACTTTCAAAGATGAAAAGATTTTTGCAACTTCAATCGACCGTAAAAGTGTTATTTTAATAAATATTGCAAAATAAACTGCGTCAGTCGAATTTTCTCGTCAAAATACATTAGAATCACTGGAAAAAGCAATGTTTTTCCAAAAATGACTTTTTGGCCTAAAAAAAATTCAAAGGGGTTAATCCATCGTTTTTATCAAAATCCGCTAAAATTTAACATGCCCTTTTTTAGATTGTATACGACGTATTTAGATGCGTAGAGTGCGAAAAACTAGTTTTTATCTGGCGGAAGCGCTTAAATCTTGGAAAAAATCACTTTCAAAGATGAAAAGATTTTTGCAACTTCAATCGACCGTAAAAGTGTTATATTAATAAATATTGCAAAATAAACTGCGTCAGTCGAATTTTCTCGTCAAAATACATTAGAATCACTCGAAAAAGCAATGTTTTTCCAAAAATGACTTTTTGGCCTAAAAAAAATTCAAAGGGGTTAATCCATCGTTTTTATCAAAATCCGCTAAAATTTAACATGCCCTTTTTTAGATTGTATACGACGTATTTAGATGCGTAGAGTGCGAAAAACTAGTTTTTATCTGGCGGAAGCGCTTAAATCTTGGAAAAAATCACTTTCAAAGATGAAAAGATTTTTGCAACTTCAATCGACCGTAAAAGTGTTATTTTAATAAATATTGCAAAATAAACTGCGTCAGTCGAATTTTCTCGTCAAAATACATTAGAATCACTGGAAAAAGCAATGTTTTTCCAAAAATGACTTTTTGGCCTAAAAAGACTTCAAAGGGGTTAATCCATCGTTTTTATCAAAATCCGCTAAAATTTAACATGCCCTTTTTTAGATTGTATACGACGTATTTAGATGCGTAGAGTGCGAAAAACTAGTTTTTATCTGGCGGAAGCGCTTAAATCTTGGAAAAAATCACTTTCAAAGATGAAAAGATTTTTGCAACTTCAATCGACCGTAAAAGTGTTATTTTAATAAATATTGCAAAATAAACTGCGTCAGTCGAATTTTCTCGTCAAAATACATTAGAATCACTCGAAAAAGCAATGTTTTTCCAAAAATGACTTTTTGGCCTAAAAAAAATTCAAAGGGGTTAATCCATCGTTTTTATCAAAATCCGCTAAAATTTAACATGCCCTTTTTTAGATTGTATACGACGTATTTAGATGCGTAGAGTGCGAAAAACTAGTTTTTATCTGGCGGAAGCGCTTAAATCTTGGAAAAAATCACTTCAAAGATGAAAAGATTTTTGCAACTTCAATCGACCGTAAAAGTGTTATTTTAATAAATATTGCAAAATAAACTGCGTCAGTCGAATTTTCTCGTCAAAATACATTAGAATCACTCGAAAAAGCAATGTTTTTCCAAAAATGACTTTTTGGCCTAAAAAAAATTCAAAGGGGTTAATCCATCGTTTTTATCAAAATCCGCTAAAATTTAACATGCCCTTTTTTAGATTGTATACGACGTATTTAGATGCGTAGAGTGCGAAAAACTAGTTTTTATCTGGCGGAAGCGCTTAAATCTTGGAAAAAATCACTTTCAAAGATGAAAAGATTTTTGCAACTTCAATCGACCGTAAAAGTGTTATTTTAATAATATTGCAAAATAAACTGCGTCAGTCGAATTTTCTCGTCAAAATACATTAGAATCACTCGAAAAAGCAATGTTTTTCCAAAAATGACTTTTTGGCCTAAAAAAAAATTCAAAGGGGTTAATCCATCGTTTTTATCAAAATCCGCTAAAATTTAACATGCCCTTTTTTAGATTGTATACGACGTATTTAGATGCGTCGAGTGCGAAAAACTAGTTTTTATCTGGCGGAAGCGCTTAAATCTTGGAAAAAAATCACTTTCAAAGATGAAAAGATTTTTGCAACTTCAATCGACCGTAAAAGTGTTATTTTAATAAATATTGCAAAATAAACTGCGTCAGTCGAATTTTCTCGTCAAAATACATTAGAATCACTGGAAAAAGCAATGTTTTTCCAAAAATGACTTTTTGGCCTAAAAAAACTTCAAAGGGGTTAATCCATCGTTTTTATCAAAATCCGCTAAAATTTAACATGCCCTTTTTTAGATTGTATACGACGTATTTAGATGCGTAGAGTGCGAAAAACTAGTTTTTATCTGGCGGAAGCGCTTAAATCTTGGAAAAAATCACTTTCAAAGATGAAAAGATTTTTGCAACTTCAATCGACCGTAAAAGTGTTATTTTAATAAATATTGCAAAATAAACTGCGTCAGTCGAATTTTCTCGTCAAAATACATTAGAATCACTCGAAAAAGCAATGTTTTTCCAAAAATGACTTTTTGGCCTAAAAAAACTTCAAAGGGGTTAATCCATCGTTTTTATCAAAATCCGCTAAAATTTAACATGCCCTTTTTTAGATTGTATACGACGTATTTAGATGCGTAGAGTGCGAAAAACTAGTTTTTATCTGGCGGAAGCGCTTAAATCTTGGAAAAAATCACTTTCAAAGATGAAAAGATTTTTGCAACTTCAATCGACCGTAAAAGTGTTATTTTAATAAATATTGCAAAATAAACTGCGTCAGTCGAATTTTCTCGTCAAAATACATTAGAATCACTGGAAAAAGCAATGTTTTTCCAAAAATGACTTTTTGGCCTAAAAAAAATTCAAAGGGGTTAATCCATCGTTTTTATCAAAATCCGCTAAAATTTAACATGCCCTTTTTTAGATTGTATTCGACGTATTTAGATGCGTAGAGTGCGAAAAACTAGTTTTTATCTGGCGGAAGCGCTTAAATCTTGGAAAAAATCACTTTCAAAGATGAAAAGATTTTTGCAACTTCAATCGACCGTAAAAGTGTTATTTTAATAAATATTGCAAAATAAACTGCGTCAGTCGAATTTTCTCGTCAAAATACATTAGAATCACTCGAAAAAGCAATGTTTTTCCAAAAATGACTTTTTGGCCTAAAAAAAATTCAAAGGGGTTAATCCATCGTTTTTATCAAAATCCGCTAAAATTTAACATGCCCTTTTTTAGATTGTATTCGACGTTTTTAGATGCGTAGAGTGCGAAAAACTAGTTTTTATCTGGCGGAAGCGCTTAAATCTTGGAAAAAATCACTTTCAAAGATGAAAAGATTTTTGCAACTTCAATCGACCGTAAAAGTGTTATTTTAATAAATATTGCAAAATAAACTGCGTCAGTCGAATTTTCTCGTCAAAATACATTAGAATCACTCGAAAAAGCAATGTTTTTCCAAAAATGACTTTTTGGCCTAAAAAAAATTCAAAGGGGTTAATCCATCGTTTTTATCAAAATCCGCTAAAATTTAACATGCCCTTTTTTAGATTGTATACGACGTATTTAGATGCGTAGAGTGCGAAAAACTAGTTTTTATCTGGCGGAAGCGCTTAAATCTTGGAAAAAATCACTTTCAAAGATGAAAAGATTTTTGCAACTTCAATCGACCGTAAAAGTGTTATTTTAATAAATATTGCAAAATAAACTGCGTCAGTCGAATTTTCTCGTCAAAATACATTAGAATCACTCGAAAAAGCAATGTTTTTCCAAAAATGACTTTTTGGCCTAAAAAAAATTCAAAGGGGTTAATCCATCGTTTTTATCAAAATCCGCTAAAATTTAACATGCCCTTTTTTAGATTGTATTCGACGTTTTTAGATGCGTAGAGTGCGAAAAACTAGTTTTTATCTGGCGGAAGCGCTTAAATCTTGGAAAAAATCACTTTCAAAGATGAAAAGATTTTTGCAACTTCAATCGACCGTAAAAGTGTTATTTTAATAAATATTGCAAAATAAACTGCGTCAGTCGAATTTTCTCGTCAAAATACATTAGAATCACTCGAAAAAGCAATGTTTTTCCAAAAATGACTTTTTGGCCTAAAAAAAATTCAAAGGGGTTAATCCATCGTTTTTATCAAAATCCGCTAAAATTTAACATGCCCTTTTTTAGATTGTATTCGACGTTTTTAGATGCGTAGAGTGCGAAAAACTAGTTTTTATCTGGCGGAAGCGCTTAAATCTTGGAAAAAATCACTTTCAAAGATGAAAAGATTTTTGCAACTTCAATCGACCGTAAAAGTGTTATTTTAATAAATATTGCAAAATAAACTGCGTCAGTCGAATTTTCTCGTCAAAATACATTAGAATCACTCGAAAAAGCAATGTTTTTCCAAAAATGACTTTTTGGCCTAAAAAAAATTCAAAGGGGTTAATCCATCGTTTTTATCAAAATCCGCTAAAATTTAACATGCCCTTTTTTAGATTGTATACGACGTATTTAGATGCGTAGAGTGCGAAAAACTAGTTTTTATCTGGCGGAAGCGCTTAAATCTTGGAAAAAATCACTTTCAAAGATGAAAAGATTTTTGCAACTTCAATCGACCGTAAAAGTGTTATTTTAATAAATATTGCAAAATAAACTGCGTCAGTCGAATTTTCTCGTCAAAATACATTAGAATCACTCGAAAAAGCAATGTTTTTCCAAAAATGACTTTTTGGCCTAAAAAAAATTCAAAGGGGTTAATCCATCGTTTTTATCAAAATCCGCTAAAATTTAACATGCCCTTTTTTAGATTGTATACGACGTATTTAGATGCGTAGAGTGCGAAAAACTAGTTTTTATCTGGCGGAAGCGCTTAAATCTTGGAAAAAATCACTTTCAAAGATGAAAAGATTTTTGCAACTTCAATCGACCGTAAAAGTGTTATTTTAATAAATATTGCAAAATAAACTGCGTCAGTCGAATTTTCTCGTCAAAATACACTAGAATCACTCGAAAAAGCAATGTTTTTCCAAAAATGACTTTTTGGCCAAAAAAAAATTCAAAGGGGTTAATCCATCGTTTTTATCAAAATCCGCTAAAATTTAACATGCCCTTTTTTAGATTGTATACGACGTATTTAGATGCGTAGAGTGCGAAAAACTAGTTTTTATCTGGCGGAAGCGCTTAAATCTTGGAAAAAATCACTTTCAAAGATGAAAAGATTTTTGCAACTTCAATCGACCGTAAAAGTGTTATTTTAATAAATATTGCAAAATAAACTGCGTCAGTCGAATTTTCTCGTCAAAATACATTAGAATCACTCGAAAAAGCAATGTTTTTCCAAAAATGACTTTTTGGCCTAAAAAAAATTCAAAGGGGTTAATCCATCGTTTTTATCAAAATCCGCTAAAATTTAACATGCCCTTTTTTAGATTGTATACGACGTATTTAGATGCGTAGAGTGCGAAAAACTAGTTTTTATCTGGCGGAAGCGCTTAAATCTTGGAAAAAATCACTTTCAAAGATGAAAAGATTTTTGCAACTTCAATCGACCGTAAAAGTGTTATTTTAATAAATATTGCAAAATAAACTGCGTCAGTCGAATTTTCTCGTCAAAATACATTAGAATCACTCGAAAAAGCAATGTTTTTCCAAAAATGACTTTTTGGCCTAAAAAAAATTCAAAGGGGTTAATCCATCGTTTTTATCAAAATCCGCTAAAATTTAACATGCCCTTTTTTAGATTGTATACGACGTATTTAGATGCGTAGAGTGCGAAAAACTAGTTTTTATCTGGCGGAAGCGCTTAAATCTTGGAAAAAATCACTTTCAAAGATGAAAAGATTTTTGCAACTTCAATCGACCGTAAAAGTGTTATTTTAATAAATATTGCAAAATAAACTGCGTCAGTCGAATTTTCTCGTCAAAATACATTAGAATCACTCGAAAAAGCAATGTTTTTCCAAAAATGACTTTTTGGCCTAAAAAAAATTCAAAGGGGTAATCCATCGTTTTTATCAAAATCCGCTAAAATTTAACATGCCCTTTTTTAGATTGTATACGACGTATTTAGATGCGTAGAGTGCGAAAAACTAGTTTTTATCTGGCGGAAGCGCTTAAATCTTGGAAAAAATCACTTTCAAAGATGAAAAGATTTTTGCAACTTCAATCGACCGTAAAAGTGTTATTTTAATAAATATTGCAAAATAAACTGCGTCAGTCGAATTTTCTCGTCAAAATACATTAGAATCACTCGAAAAAGCAATGTTTTTCCAAAAATGACTTTTTGGCCAAAAAAAAATTCAAAGGGGTTAATCCATCGTTTTTATCAAAATCCGCTAAAATTTAACATGCCCTTTTTTAGATTGTATACGACGTATTTAGATGCGTAGAGTGCGAAAAACTAGTTTTTATCTGGCGGAAGCGCTTAAATCTTGGAAAAAATCACTTTCAAAGATGAAAAGATTTTTGCAACTTCAATCGACCGTAAAAGTGTTATTTTAATAAATATTGCAAAATAAACTGCGTCAGTCGAATTTTCTCGTCAAAATACATTAGAATCACTCGAAAAAGCAATGTTTTTCCAAAAATGACTTTTTGGCCTAAAAAAAATTCAAAGGGGTTAATCCATCGTTTTTATCAAAATCCGCTAAAATTTAACATGCCCTTTTTTAGATTGTATACGACGTATTTAGATGCGTAGAGTGCGAAAAACTAGTTTTTATCTGGCGGAAGCGCTTAAATCTTGGAAAAAATCACTTTCAAAGATGAAAAGATTTTTGCAACTTCAATCGACCGTAAAAGTGTTAATTTAATAAACATTGCAAAATAAACTGCGTCAGTCGAATTTTCTCGTCAAAATACATTAGAATCACTCGAAAAAGCAATGTTTTTCCAAAAATGACTTTTTGGCCTAAAAAAAATTCAAAGGGGTTAATCCATCGTTTTTATCAAAATCCGCTAAAATTTAACATGCCCTTTTTTAGATTGTATACGACGTATTTAGATGCGTAGAGTGCGAAAAACTAGTTTTTATCTGGCGGAAGCGCTTAAATCTTGGAAAAAATCACTTTCAAAGATGAAAAGATTTTTGCAACTTCAATCGACCGTAAAAGTGTTATTTTAATAAATATTGCAAAATAAACTGCGTCAGTCGAATTTTCTCGTCAAAATACATTAGAATCACTCGAAAAAGCAATGTTTTTCCAAAAATGACTTTTTGGCCTAAAAAAAATTCAAAGGGGTTAATCCATCGTTTTTATCAAAACCGCTAAAATTTAACATGCCCTTTTTTAGATTGTATACGACGTATTTAGATGCGTAGAGTGCGAAAAACTAGTTTTTATCTGGCGGAAGCGCTTAAATCTTGGAAAAAATCACTTTCAAAGATGAAAAGATTTTTGCAACTTCAATCGACCGTAAAAGTGTTATTTTAATAAATATTGCAAAATAAACTGCGTCAGTCGAATTTTCTCGTCAAAATACATTAGAATCACTCGAAAAAGCAATGTTTTTCCAAAAATGACTTTTTGGCCTAAAAAAAATTCAAAGGGGTAATCCATCGTTTTTATCAAAATCCGCTAAAATTTAACATGCCCTTTTTTAGATTGTATACGACGTATTTAGATGCGTAGAGTGCGAAAAACTAGTTTTTATCTGGCGGAAGCGCTTAAATCTTGGAAAAAATCACTTTCAAAGATGAAAAGATTTTTGCAACTTCAATCGACCGTAAAAGTGTTATTTTAATAAATATTGCAAAATAAACTGCGTCAGTCGAATTTTCTCGTCAAAATACATTAGAATCACTCGAAAAAGCAATGTTTTTCCAAAAATGACTTTTTGGCCAAAAAAAAATTCAAAGGGGTTAATCCATCGTTTTTATCAAAATCCGCTAAAATTTAACATGCCCTTTTTTAGATTGTATACGACGTATTTAGATGCGTAGAGTGCGAAAAACTAGTTTTTATCTGGCGGAAGCGCTTAAATCTTGGAAAAAATCACTTTCAAAGATGAAAAGATTTTTGCAACTTCAATCGACCGTAAAAGTGTTATTTTAATAAATATTGCAAAATAAACTGCGTCAGTCGAATTTTCTCGTCAAAATACATTAGAATCACTCGAAAAAGCAATGTTTTTCCAAAAATGACTTTTTGGCCTAAAAAAAATTCAAAGGGGTTAATCCATCGTTTTTATCAAAATCCGCTAAAATTTAACATGCCCTTTTTTAGATTGTATACGACGTATTTAGATGCGTAGAGTGCGAAAAACTAGTTTTTATCTGGCGGAAGCGCTTAAATCTTGGAAAAAATCACTTTCAAAGATGAAAAGATTTTTGCAACTTCAATCGACCGTAAAAGTGTTATTTTAATAAATATTGCAAAATAAACTGCGTCAGTCGAATTTTCTCGTCAAAATACATTAGAATCACTCGAAAAAGCAATGTTTTTCCAAAAATGACTTTTTGGCCTAAAAAAAATTCAAAGGGGTAATCCATCGTTTTTATCAAAATCCGCTAAAATTTAACATGCCCTTTTTTAGATTGTATACGACGTATTTAGATGCGTAGAGTGCGAAAAACTAGTTTTTATCTGGCGGAAGCGCTTAAATCTTGGAAAAAATCACTTTCAAAGATGAAAAGATTTTTGCAACTTCAATCGACCGTAAAAGTGTTATTTTAATAAATATTGCAAAATAAACTGCGTCAGTCGAATTTTCTCGTCAAAATACATTAGAATCACTCGAAAAAGCAATGTTTTTCCAAAAATGACTTTTTGGCCTAAAAAAAATTCAAAGGGGTAATCCATCGTTTTTATCAAAATCCGCTAAAATTTAACATGCCCTTTTTTAGATTGTATACGACGTATTTAGATGCGTAGAGTGCGAAAAACTAGTTTTTATCTGGCGGAAGCGCTTAAATCTTGGAAAAAATCACTTTCAAAGATGAAAAGATTTTTGCAACTTCAATCGACCGTAAAAGTGTTATTTTAATAAATATTGCAAAATAAACTGCGTCAGTCGAATTTTCTCGTCAAAATACATTAGAATCACTCGAAAAACCAATGTTTTTCCAAAAATGACTTTTTGGCCTAAAAAAAATTCAAAGGGGTTAATCCATCGTTTTTATCAAAATCCGCTAAAATTTAACATGCCCTTTTTTAGATTGTATACGACGTATTTAGATGCGTAGAGTGCGAAAAACTAGTTTTTATCTGGCGGAAGCGCTTAAATCTTGGAAAAAATCACTTTCAAAGATGAAAAGATTTTTGCAACTTCAATCGACCGTAAAAGTGTTATTTTAATAAATATTGCAAAATAAACTGCGTCAGTCGAATTTTCTCGTCAAAATACATTAGAATCACTCGAAAAAGCAATGTTTTTCCAAAAATGACTTTTTGGCCTAAAAAAAATTCAAAGGGGTTAATCCATCGTTTTTATCAAAATCCGCTAAAATTTAACATGCCCTTTTTTAGATTGTATACGACGTATTTAGATGCGTAGAGTGCGAAAAACTAGTTTTTATCTGGCGGAAGCGCTTAAATCTTGGAAAAAATCACTTTCAAAGATGAAAAGATTTTTGCAACTTCAATCGACCGTAAAAGTGTTATTTTAATAAATATTGCAAAATAAACTGCGTCAGTCGAATTTTCTCGTCAAAATACATTAGAATCACTCGAAAAAGCAATGTTTTTCCAAAAATGACTTTTTGGCCAAAAAAAAATTCAAAGGGGTTAATCCATCGTTTTTATCAAAATCCGCTAAAATTTAACATGCCCTTTTTTAGATTGTATACGACGTATTTAGATGCGTAGAGTGCGAAAAACTAGTTTTTATCTGGCGGAAGCGCTTAAATCTTGGAAAAAATCACTTTCAAAGATGAAAAGATTTTTGCAACTTCAATCGACCGTAAAAGTGTTATTTTAATAAATATTGCAAAATAAACTGCGTCAGTCGAATTTTCTCGTCAAAATACATTAGAATCACTCGAAAAAGCAATGTTTTTCCAAAAATGACTTTTTGGCCTAAAAAAAATTCAAAGGGGTTAATCCATCGTTTTTATCAAAATCCGCTAAAATTTAACATGCCCTTTTTTAGATTGTATACGACGTATTTAGATGCGTAGAGTGCGAAAAACTAGTTTTTATCTGGCGGAAGCGCTTAAATCTTGGAAAAAATCACTTTCAAAGATGAAAAGATTTTTGCAATTTCAATCGACCGTAAAAGTGTTATTTTAATAAATATTGCAAAATAAACTGCGTCAGTCGAATTTTCTCGTCAAAATACATTAGAATCACTCGAAAAAGCAATGTTTTTCCAAAAATGACTTTTTGGCCTAAAAAAAATTCAAAGGGGTTAATCCATCGTTTTTATCAAAATCCGCTAAAATTTAACATGCCCTTTTTTAGATTGTATACGACGTATTTAGATGCGTAGAGTGCGAAAAACTAGTTTTTATCTGGCGGAAGCGCTTAAATCTTGGAAAAAATCACTTTCAAAGATGAAAAGATTTTTGCAACTTCAATCGACCGTAAAAGTGTTATTTTAATAAATATTGCAAAATAAACTGCGTCAGTCGAATTTTCTCGTCAAAATACATTAGAATCACTGGAAAAAGCAATGTTTTTCCAAAAATGACTTTTTGGCCTAAAAAAAATTCAAAGGGGTTAATCCATCGTTTTTATCAAAATCCGCTAAAATTTAACATGCCCTTTTTTAGATTGTATACGACGTATTTAGATGCGTAGAGTGCGAAAAACTAGTTTTTATCTGGCGGAAGCGCTTAAATCTTGGAAAAAATCACTTTCAAAGATGAAAAGATTTTTGCAACTTCAATCGACCGTAAAAGTGTTATTTTAATAAATATTGCAAAATAAACTGCGTCAGTCGAATTTTCTCGTCAAAATACATTAGAATCACTGGAAAAAGCAATGTTTTTCCAAAAATGACTTTTTGGCCTAAAAAAAATTCAAAGGGGTTAATCCATCGTTTTTATCAAAATCCGCTAAAATTTAACATGCCCTTTTTTAGATTGTATACGACGTATTTAGATGCGTAGAGTGCGAAAAACTAGTTTTTATCTGGCGGAAGCGCTTAAATCTTGGAAAAAATCACTTTCAAAGATGAAAAGATTTTTGCAACTTCAATCGACCGTAAAAGTGTTATTTTAATAAATATTGCAAAATAAACTGCGTCAGTCGAATTTTCTCGTCAAAATACATTAGAATCACTCGAAAAAGCAATGTTTTTCCAAAAATGACTTTTTGGCCTAAAAAAAATTCAAAGGGGTTAATCCATCGTTTTTATCAAAATCCGCTAAAATTTAACATGCCCTTTTTTAGATTGTATACGACGTATTTAGATGCGTAGAGTGCGAAAAACTAGTTTTTATCTGGCGGAAGCGCTTAAATCTTGGAAAAAATCACTTTCAAAGATGAAAAGATTTTTGCAACTTCAATCGACCGTAAAAGTGTTATTTTAATAAATATTGCAAAATAAACTGCGTCAGTCGAATTTTCTCGTCAAAATACATTAGAATCACTCGAAAAAGCAATGTTTTTCCAAAAATGACTTTTTGGCCTAAAAAAAATTCAAAGGGGTTAATCCATCGTTTTTATCAAAATCCGCTAAAATTTAACATGCCCTTTTTTAGATTGTATACGACGTATTTAGATGCGTAGAGTGCGAAAAACTAGTTTTTATCTGGCGGAAGCGCTTAAATCTTGGAAAAAATCACTTTCAAAGATGAAAAGATTTTTGCAATTTCAATCGACCGTAAAAGTGTTATTTTAATAAATATTGCAAAATAAACTGCGTCAGTCGAATTTTCTCGTCAAAATACATTAGAATCACTCGAAAAAGCAATGTTTTTCCAAAAATGACTTTTTGGCCTAAAAAAAATTCAAAGGGGTTAATCCATCGTTTTTATCAAAATCCGCTAAAATTTAACATGCCCTTTTTTAGATTGTATACGACGTATTTAGATGCGTAGAGTGCGAAAAACTAGTTTTTATCTGGCGGAAGCGCTTAAATCTTGGAAAAAATCACTTTCAAAGATGAAAAGATTTTTGCAACTTCAATCGACCGTAAAAGTGTTATTTTAATAAATATTGCAAAATAAACTGCGTCAGTCGAATTTTCTCGTCAAAATACATTAGAATCACTCGAAAAAGCAATGTTTTTCCAAAAATGACTTTTTGGCCTAAAAAAAATTCAAAGGGGTTAATCCATCGTTTTTATCAAAATCCGCTAAAATTTAACATGCCCTTTTTTAGATTGTATACGACGTATTTAGATGCGTAGAGTGCGAAAAACTAGTTTTTATCTGGCGGAAGCGCTTAAATCTTGGAAAAAATCACTTTCAAAGATGAAAAGATTTTTGCAACTTCAATCGACCGTAAAAGTGTTATTTTAATAAATATTGCAAAATAAACTGCGTCAGTCGAATTTTCTCGTCAAAATACATGAGAATCACTCGAAAAAGCAATGTTTTTCCAAAAATGACTTTTTGGCCTAAAAAAAATTCAAAGGGGTTAATCCATCGTTTTTATCAAAATCCGCTAAAATTTAACATGCCCTTTTTTAGATTGTATACGACGTATTTAGATGCGTAGAGTGCGAAAAACTAGTTTTTATCTGGCGGAAGCGCTTAAATCTTGGAAAAAATCACTTTCAAAGATGAAAAGATTTTTGCAACTTCAATCGACCGTAAAAGTGTTATTTTAATAAATATTGCAAAATAAACTGCGTCAGTCGAATTTTCTCGTCAAAATACATTAGAATCACTCGAAAAAGCAATGTTTTTCCAAAAATGACTTTTTGGCCTAAAAAAAATTCAAAGGGGTTAATCCATCGTTTTTATCAAAATCCGCTAAAATTTAACATGCCCTTTTTTAGATTGTATACGACGTATTTAGATGCGTAGAGTGCGAAAAACTAGTTTTTATCTGGCGGAAGCGCTTAAATCTTGGAAAAAATCACTTTCAAAGATGAAAAGATTTTTGCAACTTCAATCGACCGTAAAAGTGTTATTTTAATAAATATTGCAAAATAAACTGCGTCAGTCGAATTTTCTCGTCAAAATACATTAGAATCACTCGAAAAAGCAATGTTTTTCCAAAAATGACTTTTTGGCCTAAAAAAAATTCAAAGGGGTTAATCCATCGTTTTTATCAAAATCCGCTAAAATTTAACATGCCCTTTTTTAGATTGTATACGACGTATTTAGATGCGTAGAGTGCGAAAAACTAGTTTTTATCTGGCGGAAGCGCTTAAATCTTGGAAAAAATCACTTTCAAAGATGAAAAGATTTTTGCAACTTCAATCGACCGTAAAAGTGTTATTTTAATAAATATTGCAAAATAAACTGCGTCAGTCGAATTTTCTCGTCAAAATACATTAGAATCACTCGAAAAAGCAATGTTTTTCCAAAAATGACTTTTTGGCCTAAAAAAACTTCAAAGGGGTTAATCCATCGTTTTTATCAAAATCCGCTAAAATTTAACATGCCCTTTTTTAGATTGTATACGACGTATTTAGATGCGTAGAGTGCGAAAAACTAGTTTTTATCTGGCGGAAGCGCTTAAATCTTGGAAAAAATCACTTTCAAAGATGAAAAGATTTTTGCAACTTCAATCGACCGTAAAAGTGTTATTTTAATAAATATTGCAAAATAAACTGCGTCAGTCGAATTTTCTCGTCAAAATACATTAGAATCACTCGAAAAAGCAATGTTTTTCCAAAAATGACTTTTTGGCCTAAAAAAACTTCAAAGGGGTTAATCCATCGTTTTTATCAAAATCCGCTAAAATTTAACATGCCCTTTTTTAGATTGTATACGACGTATTTAGATGCGTAGAGTGCGAAAAACTAGTTTTTATCTGGCGGAAGCGCTTAAATCTTGGAAAAAATCACTTTCAAAGATGAAAAGATTTTTGCAACTTCAATCGACCGTAAAAGTGTTATTTTAATAAATATTGCAAAATAAACTGCGTCAGTCGAATTTTCTCGTCAAAATACATTAGAATCACTCGAAAAAGCAATGTTTTTCCAAAAATGACTTTTTGGCCTAAAAAAAATTCAAAGGGGTTAATCCATCGTTTTTATCAAAATCCGCTAAAATTTAACATGCCCTTTTTTAGATTGTATACGACGTATTTAGATGCGTAGAGTGCGAAAAACTAGTTTTTATCTGGCGGAAGCGCTTAAATCTTGGAAAAAATCACTTTCAAAGATGAAAAGATTTTTGCAACTTCAATCGACCGTAAAAGTGTTATTTTAATAAATATTGCAAAATAAACTGCGTCAGTCGAATTTTCTCGTCAAAATACATTAGAATCACTGGAAAAAGCAATGTTTTTCCAAAAATGACTTTTTGGCCTAAAAAAACTTCAAAGGGGTTAATCCATCGTTTTTATCAAAATCCGCTAAAATTTAACATGCCCTTTTTTAGATTGTATACGACGTATTTAGATGCGTAGAGTGCGAAAAACTAGTTTTTATCTGGCGGAAGCGCTTAAATCTTGGAAAAAATCACTTTCAAAGATGAAAAGATTTTTGCAACTTCAATCGACCGTAAAAGTGTTATTTTAATAAATATTGCAAAATAAACTGCGTCAGTCGAATTTTCTCGTCAAAATACATTAGAATCACTCGAAAAAGCAATGTTTTTCCAAAAATGACTTTTTGGCCTAAAAAAATTCAAAGGGGTTAATCCATCGTTTTTATCAAAATCCGCTAAAATTTAACATGCCCTTTTTTAGATTGTATACGACGTATTTAGATGCGTAGAGTGCGAAAAACTAGTTTTTATCTGGCGGAAGCGCTTAAATCTTGGAAAAAATCACTTTCAAAGATGAAAAGATTTTTGCAACTTCAATCGACCGTAAAAGTGTTATTTTAATAAATATTGCAAAATAAACTGCGTCAGTCGAATTTTCTCGTCAAAATACATTAGAATCACTCGAAAAAGCAATGTTTTTCCAAAAATGACTTTTTGGCCTAAAAAAACTTCAAAGGGGTTAATCCATCGTTTTTATCAAAATCCGCTAAAATTTAACATGCCCTTTTTTAGATTGTATACGACGTATTTAGATGCGTAGAGTGCGAAAAACTAGTTTTTATCTGGCGGAAGCGCTTAAATCTTGGAAAAAATCACTTTCAAAGATGAAAAGATTTTTGCAACTTCAATCGACCGTAAAAGTGTTATTTTAATAAATATTGCAAAATAAACTGCGTCAGTCGAATTTTCTCGTCAAAATACATTAGAATCACTCGAAAAAGCAATGTTTTTCCAAAAATGACTTTTTGGCCTAAAAAAACTTCAAAGGGGTTAATCCATCGTTTTTATCAAAATCCGCTAAAATTTAACATGCCCTTTTTTAGATTGTATACGACGTATTTAGATGCGTAGAGTGCGAAAAACTAGTTTTTATCTGGCGGAAGCGCTTAAATCTTGGAAAAAATCACTTTCAAAGATGAAAAGATTTTTGCAACTTCAATCGACCGTAAAAGTGTTATTTTAATAAATATTGCAAAATAAACTGCGTCAGTCGAATTTTCTCGTCAAAATACATTAGAATCACTCGAAAAAGCAATGTTTTTCCAAAAATGACTTTTTGGCCTAAAAAAACTTCAAAGGGGTTAATCCATCGTTTTTATCAAAATCCGCTAAAATTTAACATGCCCTTTTTTAGATTGTATACGACGTATTTAGATGCGTAGAGTGCGAAAAACTAGTTTTTATCTGGCGGAAGCGCTTAAATCTTGGAAAAAATCACTTTCAAAGATGAAAAGATTTTTGCAACTTCAATCGACCGTAAAAGTGTTATTTTAATAAATATTGCAAAATAAACTGCGTCAGTCGAATTTTCTCGTCAAAATACATTAGAATCACTGGAAAAAGCAATGTTTTTCCAAAAATGACTTTTTGGCCTAAAAAAACTTCAAAGGGGTTAATCCATCGTTTTTATCAAAATCCGCTAAAATTTAACATGCCCTTTTTTAGATTGTATACGACGTATTTAGATGCGTAGAGTGCGAAAAACTAGTTTTTATCTGGCGGAAGCGCTTAAATCTTGGAAAAAATCACTTTCAAAGATGAAAAGATTTTTGCAACTTCAATCGACCGTAAAAGTGTTATTTTAATAAATATTGCAAAATAAACTGCGTCAGTCGAATTTTCTCGTCAAAATACATTAGAATCACTCGAAAAAGCAATGTTTTTCCAAAAATGACTTTTTGGCCTAAAAAAAATTCAAAGGGGTTAATCCATCGTTTTTATCAAAATCCGCTAAAATTTAACATGCCCTTTTTTAGATTGTATACGACGTATTTAGATGCGTAGAGTGCGAAAAACTAGTTTTTATCTGGCGGAAGCGCTTAAATCTTGGAAAAAATCACTTTCAAAGATGAAAAGATTTTTGCAACTTCAATCGACCGTAAAAGTGTTATTTTAATAAATATTGCAAAATAAACTGCGTCAGTCGAATTTTCTCGTCAAAATACATTAGAATCACTCGAAAAAGCAATGTTTTTCCAAAAATGACTTTTTGGCCTAAAAAAAATTCAAAGGGGTTAATCCATCGTTTTTATCAAAATCCGCTAAAATTTAACATGCCCTTTTTTAGATTGTATACGACGTATTTAGATGCGTAGAGTGCGAAAAACTAGTTTTTATCTGGCGGAAGCGCTTAAATCTTGGAAAAAATCACTTTCAAAGATGAAAAGATTTTTGCAACTTCAATCGACCGTAAAAGTGTTATTTTAATAAATATTGCAAAATAAACTGCGTCAGTCGAATTTTCTCGTCAAAATACATTAGAATCACTCGAAAAAGCAATGTTTTTCCAAAAATGACTTTTTGGCCAAAAAAAAATTCAAAGGGGTTAATCCATCGTTTTTATCAAAATCCGCTAAAATTTAACATGCCCTTTTTTAGATTGTATACGACGTATTTAGATGCGTAGAGTGCGAAAAACTAGTTTTTATCTGGCGGAAGCGCTTAAATCTTGGAAAAAATCACTTTCAAAGATGAAAAGATTTTTGCAACTTCAATCGACCGTAAAAGTGTTATTTTAATAAATATTGCAAAATAAACTGCGTCAGTCGAATTTTCTCGTCAAAATACATTAGAATCACTCGAAAAACCAATGTTTTTCCAAAAATGACTTTTTGGCCTAAAAAAAATTCAAAGGGGTTAATCCATCGTTTTTATCAAAATCCGCTAAAATTTAACATGCCCTTTTTTAGATTGTATACGACGTATTTAGATGCGTAGAGTGCGAAAAACTAGTTTTTATCTGGCGGAAGCGCTTAAATCTTGGAAAAAATCACTTTCAAAGATGAAAAGATTTTTGCAACTTCAATCGACCGTAAAAGTGTTATTTTAATAAATATTGCAAAATAAACTGCGTCAGTCGAATTTTCTCGTCAAAATACATTAGAATCACTCGAAAAAGCAATGTTTTTCCAAAAATGACTTTTTGGCCTAAAAAAAATTCAAAGGGATTAATCCATCGTTTTTATCAAAATCCGCTAAAATTTAACATGCCCTTTTTTAGATTGTATACGACGTATTTAGATGCGTAGAGTGCGAAAAACTAGTTTTTATCTGGCGGAAGCGCTTAAATCTTGGAAAAAATCACTTTCAAAGATGAAAAGATTTTTGCAACTTCAATCGACCGTAAAAGTGTTATTTTAATAAATATTGCAAAATAAACTGCGTCAGTCGAATTTTCTCGTCAAAATACATTAGAATCACTCGAAAAAGCAATGTTTTTCCAAAAATGACTTTTTGGCCTAAAAAAACTTCAAAGGGGTTAATCCATCGTTTTTATCAAAATCCGCTAAAATTTAACATGCCCTTTTTTAGATTGTATACGACGTATTTAGATGCGTAGAGTGCGAAAAACTAGTTTTTATCTGGCGGAAGCGCTTAAATCTTGGAAAAAATCACTTTCAAAGATGAAAAGATTTTTGCAACTTCAATCGACCGTAAAAGTGTTATTTTAATAAATATTGCAAAATAAACTGCGTCAGTCGAATTTTCTCGTCAAAATACATTAGAATCACTGGAAAAAGCAATGTTTTTCCAAAAATGACTTTTTGGCCTAAAAAAACTTCAAAGGGGTTAATCCATCGTTTTTATCAAAATCCGCTAAAATTTAACATGCCCTTTTTTAGATTGTATACGACGTATTTAGATGCGTAGAGTGCGAAAAACTAGTTTTTATCTGGCGGAAGCGCTTAAATCTTGGAAAAAATCACTTTCAAAGATGAAAAGATTTTTGCAACTTCAATCGACCGTAAAAGTGTTATTTTAATAAATATTGCAAAATAAACTGCGTCAGTCGAATTTTCTCGTCAAAATACATTAGAATCACTCGAAAAAGCAATGTTTTTCCAAAAATGACTTTTTGGCCTAAAAAAAATTCAAAGGGGTTAATCCATCGTTTTTATCAAAATCCGCTAAAATTTAACATGCCCTTTTTTAGATTGTATACGACGTATTTAGATGCGTAGAGTGCGAAAAACTAGTTTTTATCTGGCGGAAGCGCTTAAATCTTGGAAAAAATCACTTTCAAAGATGAAAAGATTTTTGCAACTTCAATCGACCGTAAAAGTGTTATTTTAATAAATATTGCAAAATAAACTGCGTCAGTCGAATTTTCTCGTCAAAATACATTAGAATCACTCGAAAAAGCAATGTTTTTCCAAAAATGACTTTTTGGCCTAAAAAAACTTCAAAGGGGTTAATCCATCGTTTTTATCAAAATCCGCTAAAATTTAACATGCCCTTTTTTAGATTGTATACGACGTATTTAGATGCGTAGAGTGCGAAAAACTAGTTTTTATCTGGCGGAAGCGCTTAAATCTTGGAAAAAATCACTTTCAAAGATGAAAAGATTTTTGCAACTTCAATCGACCGTAAAAGTGTTATTTTAATAAATATTGCAAAATAAACTGCGTCAGTCGAATTTTCTCGTCAAAATACATTAGAATCACTCGAAAAAGCAATGTTTTTCCAAAAATGACTTTTTGGCCTTAAAAAAATTCAAAGGGGTTAATCCATCGTTTTTATCAAAATCCGCTAAAATTTAACATGCCCTTTTTTAGATTGTATACGACGTATTTAGATGCGTAGAGTGCGAAAAACTAGTTTTTATCTGGCGGAAGCGCTTAAATCTTGGAAAAAAGTCACTTTGAAAGATGAAAAGATTTTTGCAACTTCAATCGACCGTAAAAGTGTTATTTTAATAAATATTGCAAAATAAACTGCGTCAGTCGAATTTTCTCGTCAAAATACATTAGAATCACTCGAAAAAGCAATGTTTTTCCAAAAATGACTTTTTGGCCTTAAAAAAATTCAAAGGGGTTAATCCATCGTTTTTATCAAAATCCGCTAAAATTTAACATGCCCTTTTTTAGATTGTATACGACGTATTTAGATGCGTAGAGTGCGAAAAACTAGTTTTTATCTGGCTGAAGCGCTTAAATCTTGGAAAAAATCACTTTCAAAGATGAAAAGATTTTTGCAACTTCAATCGACCGTAAAAGTGTTATTTTAATAAATATTGCAAAATAAACTGCGTCAGTCGAATTTTCTCGTCAAAATACATTAGAATCACTCAAAAAAGCAATGTTTTTCCAAAAATGACTTTTTGGCCTTAAAAAAATTCAAAGGGGTTAATCCATCGTTTTTATCAAAATCCGCTAAAATTTAACATGCCCTTTTTTAGATTGTATACGACGTATTTAGATGCGTAGAGTGCGAAAAACTAGTTTTTATCTGGCGGTTAAATCTTGGAAAAAATCACTTTCAAAGATGAAAAGATTTTTGCAACTTCAATCGACCGTAAAAGTGTTATTTTAATAAATATTGCAAAATAAACTGCGTCAGTCGAATTTTCTCGTCAAAATACATTAGAATCACTCGAAAAAGCAATGTTTTTCCAAAAATGACTTTTTGGCCTAAAAAAAATTCAAAGGGGTTAATCCATCGTTTTTATCAAAATCCGCTAAAATTTAACATGCCCTTTTTTAGATTGTATACGACGTATTTAGATGCGTAGAGTGCGAAAAACTAGTTTTTATCTGGCGGAAGCGCTTAAATCTTGGAAAAAATCACTTTCAAAGATGAAAAGATTTTTGCAACTTCAATCGACCGTAAAAGTGTTATTTTAATAAATATTGCAAAATAAACTGCGTCAGTCGAATTTTCTCGTCAAAATACATTAGAATCACTGGAAAAAGCAATGTTTTTCCAAAAATGACTTTTTGGCCTAAAAAAACTTCAAAGGGGTTAATCCATCGTTTTTATCAAAATCCGCTAAAATTTAACATGCCCTTTTTTAGATTGTATACGACGTATTTAGATGCGTAGAGTGCGAAAAACTAGTTTTTATCTGGCGGAAGCGCTTAAATCTTGGAAAAAATCACTTTCAAAGATGAAAAGATTTTTGCAACTTCAATCGACCGTAAAAGTGTTATTTTAATAAATATTGCAAAATAAACTGCGTCAGTCGAATTTTCTCGTCAAAATACATTAGAATCACTGGAAAAAGCAATGTTTTTCCAAAAATGACTTTTTGGCCTAAAAAAACTTCAAAGGGGTTAATCCATCGTTTTTATCAAAATCCGCTAAAATTTAACATGCCCTTTTTTAGATTGTATACGACGTATTTAGATGCGTAGAGTGCGAAAAACTAGTTTTTATCTGGCGGAAGCGCTTAAATCTTGGAAAAAATCACTTTCAAAGATGAAAAGATTTTTGCAACTTCAATCGACCGTAAAAGTGTTATTTTAATAAATATTGCAAAATAAACTGCGTCAGTCGAATTTTCTCGTCAAAATACATTAGAATCACTGGAAAAAGCAATGTTTTTCCAAAAATGACTTTTTGGCCTAAAAAAACTTCAAAGGGGTTAATCCATCGTTTTTATCAAAATCCGCTAAAATTTAACATGCCCTTTTTTAGATTGTATACGACGTATTTAGATGCGTAGAGTGCGAAAAACTAGTTTTTATCTGGCGGAAGCGCTTAAATCTTGGAAAAAATCACTTTCAAAGATGAAAAGATTTTTGCAACTTCAATCGACCGTAAAAGTGTTATTTTAATAAATATTGCAAAATAAACTGCGTCAGTCGAATTTTCTCGTCAAAATACATTAGAATCACTCGAAAAAGCAATGTTTTTCCAAAAATGACTTTTTGGCCTAAAAAAAATTCAAAGGGGTTAATCCATCGTTTTTATCAAAATCCGCTAAAATTTAACATGCCCTTTTTTAGATTGTATACGACGTATTTAGATGCGTAGAGTGCGAAAAACTAGTTTTTATCTGGCGGAAGCGCTTAAATCTTGGAAAAAATCACTTTCAAAGATGAAAAGATTTTTGCAACTTCAATCGACCGTAAAAGTGTTATTTTAATAAATATTGCAAAATAAACTGCGTCAGTCGAATTTTCTCGTCAAAATACATTAGAATCACTGGAAAAAGCAATGTTTTTCCAAAAATGACTTTTTGGCCTAAAAAAACTTCAAAGGGGTTAATCCATCGTTTTTATCAAAATCCGCTAAAATTTAACATGCCCTTTTTTAGATTGTATACGACGTGTTTAGATGCGTAGAGTGCGAAAAACTAGTTTTTATCTGGCGGAAGCGCTTAAATCTTGGAAAAAATCACTTTCAAAGATGAAAAGATTTTTGCAACTTCAATCGACCGTAAAAGTGTTATTTTAATAAATATTGCAAAATAAACTGCGTCAGTCGAATTTTCTCGTCAAAATACATTAGAATCACTCGAAAAAGCAATGTTTTTCCAAAAATGACTTTTTGGCCTAAAAAAAATTCAAAGGGGTTAATCCATCGTTTTTATCAAAATCCGCTAAAATTTAACATGCCCTTTTTTAGATCGTATACGACGTATTTAGATGCGTAGAGTGCGAAAAACTAGTTTTTATCTGGCGGAAGCGCTTAAATCTTGGAAAAAATCACTTTCAAAGATGAAAAGATTTTTGCAACTTCAATCGACCGTAAAAGTGTTATTTTAATAAATATTGCAAAATAAACTGCGTCAGTCGAATTTTCTCGTCAAAATACATTAGAATCACTCGAAAAAGCAATGTTTTTCCAAAAATGACTTTTTGGCCTAAAAAAAATTCAAAGGGGTTAATCCATCGTTTTTATCAAAATCCGCTAAAATTTAACATGCCCTTTTTTAGATTGTATACGACGTATTTAGATGCGTAGAGTGCGAAAAACTAGTTTTTATCTGGCGGAAGCGCTTAAATCTTGGAAAAAATCACTTTCAAAGATGAAAAGATTTTTGCAACTTCAATCGACCGTAAAAGTGTTATTTTAATAAATATTGCAAAATAAACTGCGTCAGTCGAATTTTCTCGTCAAAATACATTAGAATCACTCGAAAAAGCAATGTTTTTCCAAAAATGACTTTTTGGCCTAAAAAAACTTCAAAGGGGTTAATCCATCGTTTTTATCAAAATCCGCTAAAATTTAACATGCCCTTTTTTAGATTGTATACGACGTATTTAGATGCGTAGAGTGCGAAAAACTAGTTTTTATCTGGCGGAAGCGCTTAAATCTTGGAAAAAATCACTTTCAAAGATGAAAAGATTTTTGCAACTTCAATCGACCGTAAAAGTGTTATTTTAATAAATATTGCAAAATAAACTGCGTCAGTCGAATTTTCTCGTCAAAATACATTAGAATCACTGGAAAAAGCAATGTTTTTCCAAAAATGACTTTTTGGCCTAAAAAAACTTCAAAGGGGTTAATCCATCGTTTTTATCAAAATCCGCTAAAATTTAACATGCCCTTTTTTAGATTGTATACGACGTATTTAGATGCGTAGAGTGCGAAAAACTAGTTTTTATCTGGCGGAAGCGCTTAAATCTTGGAAAAAATCACTTTCAAAGATGAAAAGATTTTTGCAACTTCAATCGACCGTAAAAGTGTTATTTTAATAAATATTGCAAAATAAACTGCGTCAGTCGAATTTTCTCGTCAAAATACATTAGAATCACTCGAAAAAGCAATGTTTTTCCAAAAATGACTTTTTGGCCTAAAAAAACTTCAAAGGGGTTAATCCATCGTTTTTATCAAAATCCGCTAAAATTTAACATGCCCTTTTTTAGATTGTATACGACGTATTTAGATGCGTAGAGTGCGAAAAACTAGTTTTTATCTGGCGGAAGCGCTTAAATCTTGGAAAAAATCACTTTCAAAGATGAAAAGATTTTTGCAACTTCAATCGACCGTAAAAGTGTTATTTTAATAAATATTGCAAAATAAACTGCGTCAGTCGAATTTTCTCGTCAAAATACATTAGAATCACTCGAAAAAGCAATGTTTTTCCAAAAATGACTTTTTGGCCTAAAAAAAATTCAAAGGGGTTAATCCATCGTTTTTATCAAAATCCGCTAAAATTTAACATGCCCTTTTTTAGATTGTATACGACGTATTTAGATGCGTAGAGTGCGAAAAACTAGTTTTTATCTGGCGGAAGCGCTTAAATCTTGGAAAAAATCACTTTCAAAGATGAAAAGATTTTTGCAACTTCAATCGACCGTAAAAGTGTTATTTTAATAAATATTGCAAAATAAACTGCGTCAGTCGAATTTTCTCGTCAAAATACATTAGAATCACTCGAAAAAGCAATGTTTTTCCAAAAATGACTTTTTGGCCTAAAAAAAATTCAAAGGGGTTAATCCATCGTTTTTATCAAAATCCGCTAAAATTTAACATGCCCTTTTTTAGATTGTATACGACGTATTTAGATGCGTAGAGTGCGAAAAACTAGTTTTTATCTGGCGGAAGCGCTTAAATCTTGGAAAAAATCACTTTCAAAGATGAAAAGATTTTTGCAACTTCAATCGACCGTAAAAGTGTTATTTTAATAAATATTGCAAAATAAACTGCGTCAGTCGAATTTTCTCGTCAAAATACATTAGAATCACTCGAAAAAGCAATGTTTTTCCAAAAATGACTTTTTGGCCTAAAAAAACTTCAAAGGGGTTAATCCATCGTTTTTATCAAAATCCGCTAAAATTTAACATGCCCTTTTTTAGATTGTATACGACGTATTTAGATGCGTAGAGTGCGAAAAACTAGTTTTTATCTGGCGGAAGCGCTTAAATCTTGGAAAAAATCACTTTCAAAGATGAAAAGATTTTTGCAACTTCAATCGACCGTAAAAGTGTTATTTTAATAAATATTGCAAAATAAACTGCGTCAGTCGAATTTTCTCGTCAAAATACATTAGAATCACTGGAAAAAGCAATGTTTTTCCAAAAATGACTTTTTGGCCTAAAAAAACTTCAAAGGGGTTAATCCATCGTTTTTATCAAAATCCGCTAAAATTTAACATGCCCTTTTTTAGATTGTATACGACGTATTTAGATGCGTAGAGTGCGAAAAACTAGTTTTTATCTGGCGGAAGCGCTTAAATCTTGGAAAAAATCACTTTCAAAGATGAAAAGATTTTTGCAACTTCAATCGACCGTAAAAGTGTTATTTTAATAAATATTGCAAAATAAACTGCGTCAGTCGAATTTTCTCGTCAAAATACATTAGAATCACTCGAAAAAGCAATGTTTTTCCAAAAATGACTTTTTGGCCTTAAAAAAATTCAAAGGGGTTAATCCATCGTTTTTATCAAAATCCGCTAAAATTTAACATGCCCTTTTTTAGATTGTATACGACGTATTTAGATGCGTAGAGTGCGAAAAACTAGTTTTTATCTGGCTGAAGCGCTTAAATCTTGGAAAAAATCACTTTCAAAGATGAAAAGATTTTTGCAACTTCAATCGACCGTAAAAGTGTTATTTTAATAAATATTGCAAAATAAACTGCGTCAGTCGAATTTTCTCGTCAAAATACATTAGAATCACTCAAAAAAGCAATGTTTTTCCAAAAATGACTTTTTGGCCTTAAAAAAATTCAAAGGGGTTAATCCATCGTTTTTATCAAAATCCGCTAAAATTTAACATGCCCTTTTTTAGATTGTATACGACGTATTTAGATGCGTAGAGTGCGAAAAACTAGTTTTTATCTGGCGGAAGCGCTTAAATCTTGGAAAAAATCACTTTCAAAGATGAAAAGATTTTTGCAACTTCAATCGACCGTAAAAGTGTTATTTTAATAAATATTGCAAAATAAACTGCGTCAGTCGAATTTTCTCGTCAAAATACATTAGAATCACTCGAAAAAGCAATGTTTTTCCAAAAATGACTTTTTGGCCTAAAAAAAATTCAAAGGGGTTAATCCATCGTTTTTATCAAAATCCGCTAAAATTTAACATGCCCTTTTTTAGATTGTATACGACGTATTTAGATGCGTAGAGTGCGAAAAACTAGTTTTTATCTGGCGGAAGCGCTTAAATCTTGGAAAAAATCACTTTCAAAGATGAAAAGATTTTTGCAACTTCAATCGACCGTAAAAGTGTTATTTTAATAAATATTGCAAAATAAACTGCGTCAGTCGAATTTTCTCGTCAAAATACATTAGAATCACTCGAAAAAGCAATGTTTTTCCAAAAATGACTTTTTGGCCAAAAAAAAATTCAAAGGGGTTAATCCATCGTTTTTATCAAAATCCGCTAAAATTTAACATGCCCTTTTTTAGATTGTATACGACGTATTTAGATGCGTAGAGTGCGAAAAACTAGTTTTTATCTGGCGGAAGCGCTTAAATCTTGGAAAAAATCACTTTCAAAGATGAAAAGATTTTTGCAACTTCAATCGACCGTAAAAGTGTTATTTTAATAAATATTGCAAAATAAACTGCGTCAGTCGAATTTTCTCGTCAAAATACATTAGAATCACTCGAAAAAGCAATGTTTTTCCAAAAATGACTTTTTGGCCTAAAAAAACTTCAAAGGGGTTAATCCATCGTTTTTATCAAAATCCGCTAAAATTTAACATGCCCTTTTTTAGATTGTATACGACGTATTTAGATGCGTAGAGTGCGAAAAACTAGTTTTTATCTGGCGGAAGCGCTTAAATCTTGGAAAAAATCACTTTCAAAGATGAAAAGATTTTTGCAACTTCAATCGACCGTAAAAGTGTTATTTTAATAAATATTGCAAAATAAACTGCGTCAGTCGAATTTTCTCGTCAAAATACATTAGAATCACTCGAAAAAGCAATGTTTTTCCAAAAATGACTTTTTGGCCTAAAAAAAATTCAAAGGGGTTAATCCATCGTTTTTATCAAAATCCGCTAAAATTTAACATGCCCTTTTTTAGATTGTATACGACGTATTTAGATGCGTAGAGTGCGAAAAACTAGTTTTTATCTGGCGGAAGCGCTTAAATCTTGGAAAAAATCACTTTCAAAGATGAAAAGATTTTTGCAACTTCAATCGACCGTAAAAGTGTTATTTTAATAAATATTGCAAAATAAACTGCGTCAGTCGAATTTTCTCGTCAAAATACATTAGAATCACTCGAAAAAGCAATGTTTTTCCAAAAATGACTTTTTGGCCAAAAAAAAATTCAAAGGGGTTAATCCATCGTTTTTATCAAAATCCGCTAAAATTTAACATGCCCTTTTTTAGATTGTATACGACGTATTTAGATGCGTAGAGTGCGAAAAACTAGTTTTTATCTGGCGGAAGCGCTTAAATCTTGGAAAAAATCACTTTCAAAGATGAAAAGATTTTTGCAACTTCAATCGACCGTAAAAGTGTTATTTTAATAAATATTGCAAAATAAACTGCGTCAGTCGAATTTTCTCGTCAAAATACATTAGAATCACTCGAAAAAGCAATGTTTTTCCAAAAATGACTTTTTGGCCTAAAAAAAATTCAAAGGGGTTAATCCATCGTTTTTATCAAAATCCGCTAAAATTTAACATGCCCTTTTTTAGATTGTATACGACGTATTTAGATGCGTAGAGTGCGAAAAACTAGTTTTTATCTGGCGGAAGCGCTTAAATCTTGGAAAAAATCACTTTCAAAGATGAAAAGATTTTTGCAATTTCAATCGACCGTAAAAGTGTTATTTTAATAAATATTGCAAAATAAACTGCGTCAGTCGAATTTTCTCGTCAAAATACATTAGAATCACTCGAAAAAGCAATGTTTTTCCAAAAATGACTTTTTGGCCTAAAAAAAATTCAAAGGGGTTAATCCATCGTTTTTATCAAAATCCGCTAAAATTTAACATGCCCTTTTTTAGATTGTATACGACGTATTTAGATGCGTAGAGTGCGAAAAACTAGTTTTTATCTGGCGGAAGCGCTTAAATCTTGGAAAAAATCACTTTCAAAGATGAAAAGATTTTTGCAACTTCAATCGACCGTAAAAGTGTTATTTTAATAAATATTGCAAAATAAACTGCGTCAGTCGAATTTTCTCGTCAAAATACATTAGAATCACTCGAAAAAGCAATGTTTTTCCAAAAATGACTTTTTGGCCTAAAAAAAATTCAAAGGGGTTAATCCATCGTTTTTATCAAAATCCGCTAAAATTTAACATGCCCTTTTTTAGATTGTATACGACGTATTTAGATGCGTAGAGTGCGAAAAACTAGTTTTTATCTGGCGGAAGCGCTTAAATCTTGGAAAAAATCACTTTCAAAGATGAAAAGATTTTTGCAACTTCAATCGACCGTAAAAGTGTTATTTTAATAAATATTGCAAAATAAACTGCGTCAGTCGAATTTTCTCGTCAAAATACATGAGAATCACTCGAAAAAGCAATGTTTTTCCAAAAATGACTTTTTGGCCTAAAAAAAATTCAAAGGGGTTAATCCATCGTTTTTATCAAAATCCGCTAAAATTTAACATGCCCTTTTTTAGATTGTATACGACGTATTTAGATGCGTAGAGTGCGAAAAACTAGTTTTTATCTGGCGGAAGCGCTTAAATCTTGGAAAAAATCACTTTCAAAGATGAAAAGATTTTTGCAACTTCAATCGACCGTAAAAGTGTTATTTTAATAAATATTGCAAAATAAACTGCGTCAGTCGAATTTTCTCGTCAAAATACATTAGAATCACTCGAAAAAGCAATGTTTTTCCAAAAATGACTTTTTGGCCTAAAAAAACTTCAAAGGGGTTAATCCATCGTTTTTATCAAAATCCGCTAAAATTTAACATGCCCTTTTTTAGATTGTATACGACGTATTTAGATGCGTAGAGTGCGAAAAACTAGTTTTTATCTGGCGGAAGGGCTTAAATCTTGGAAAAAATCACTTTCAAAGATGAAAAGATTTTTGCAACTTCAATCGACCGTAAAAGTGTTATTTTAATAAATATTGCAAAATAAACTGCGTCAGTCGAATTTTCTCGTCAAAATACATTAGAATCACTCGAAAAAGCAATGTTTTTCCAAAAATGACTTTTTGGCCTAAAAAAAATTCAAAGGGGTTAATCCATCGTTTTTATCAAAATCCGCTAAAATTTAACATGCCCTTTTTTAGATTGTATACGACGTATTTAGATGCGTAGAGTGCGAAAAACTAGTTTTTATCTGGCGGAAGCGCTTAAATCTTGGAAAAAATCACTTTCAAAGATGAAAAGATTTTTGCAACTTCAATCGACCGTAAAAGTGTTATTTTAATAAATATTGCAAAATAAACTGCGTCAGTCGAATTTTCTCGTCAAAATACATTAGAATCACTGGAAAAAGCAATGTTTTTCCAAAAATGACTTTTTGGCCTAAAAAAACTTCAAAGGGGTTAATCCATCGTTTTTATCAAAATCCGCTAAAATTTAACATGCCCTTTTTTAGATTGTATACGACGTATTTAGATGCGTAGAGTGCGAAAAACTAGTTTTTATCTGGCGGAAGCGCTTAAATCTTGGAAAAAATCACTTTCAAAGATGAAAAGATTTTTGCAACTTCAATCGACCGTAAAAGTGTTATTTTAATAAATATTGCAAAATAAACTGCGTCAGTCGAATTTTCTCGTCAAAATACATTAGAATCACTGGAAAAAGCAATGTTTTTCCAAAAATGACTTTTTGGCCTAAAAAGACTTCAAAGGGGTTAATCCATCGTTTTTATCAAAATCCGCTAAAATTTAACATGCCCTTTTTTAGATTGTATACGACGTATTTAGATGCGTAGAGTGCGAAAAACTAGTTTTTATCTGGCGGAAGCGCTTAAATCTTGGAAAAAATCACTTTCAAAGATGAAAAGATTTTTGCAACTTCAATCGACCGTAAAAGTGTTATTTTAATAAATATTGCAAAATAAACTGCGTCAGTCGAATTTTCTCGTCAAAATACATTAGAATCACTCGAAAAAGCAATGTTTTTCCAAAAATGACTTTTTGGCCTAAAAAAACTTCAAAGGGGTTAATCCATCGTTTTTATCAAAATCCGCTAAAATTTAACATGCCCTTTTTTAGATTGTATACGACGTATTTAGATGCGTAGAGTGCGAAAAACTAGTTTTTATCTGGCGGAAGCGCTTAAATCTTGGAAAAAATCACTTTCAAAGATGAAAAGATTTTTGCAACTTCAATCGACCGTAAAAGTGTTATTTTAATAAATATTGCAAAATAAACTGCGTCAGTCGAATTTTCTCGTCAAAATACATTAGAATCACTCGAAAAAGCAATGTTTTTCCAAAAATGACTTTTTGGCCTAAAAAAAATTCAAAGGGGTTAATCCATCGTTTTTATCAAAATCCGCTAAAATTTAACATGCCCTTTTTTAGATTGTATACGACGTATTTAGATGCGTAGAGTGCGAAAAACTAGTATTTATCTGGCGGAAGCGCTTAAATCTTGGAAAAAATCACTTTCAAAGATGAAAAGATTTTTGCAACTTCAATCGACCGTAAAAGTGTTATTTTAATAAATATTGCAAAATAAACTGCGTCAGTCGAATTTTCTCGTCAAAATACATTAGAATCACTGGAAAAAGCAATGTTTTTCCAAAAATGACTTTTTGGCCTAAAAAAACTTCAAAGGGGTTAATCCATCGTTTTTATCAAAATCCGCTAAAATTTAACATGCCCTTTTTTAGATTGTATACGACGTATTTAGATGCGTAGAGTGCGAAAAACTAGTTTTTATCTGGCGGAAGCGCTTAAATCTTGGAAAAAATCACTTTCAAAGATGAAAAGATTTTTGCAACTTCAATCGACCGTAAAAGTGTTATTTTAATAAATATTGCAAAATAAACTGCGTCAGTCGAATTTTCTCGTCAAAATACATTAGAATCACTGGAAAAAGCAATGTTTTTCCAAAAATGACTTTTTGGCCTAAAAAAACTTCAAAGGGGTTAATCCATCGTTTTTATCAAAATCCGCTAAAATTTAACATGCCCTTTTTTAGATTGTATACGACGTATTTAGATGCGTAGAGTGCGAAAAACTAGTTTTTATCTGGCGGAAGCGCTTAAATCTTGGAAAAAATCACTTTCAAAGATGAAAAGATTTTTGCAACTTCAATCGACCGTAAAAGTGTTATTTTAATAATATTGCAAAATAAACTGCGTCAGTCGAATTTTCTCGTCAAAATACATTAGAATCACTGGAAAAAGCAATGTTTTTCCAAAAATGACTTTTTGGCCTAAAAAAACTTCAAAGGGGTTAATCCATCGTTTTTATCAAAATCCGCTAAAATTTAACATGCCCTTTTTTAGATTGTATACGACGTATTTAGATGCGTAGAGTGCGAAAAACTAGTTTTTATCTGGCGGAAGCGCTTAAATCTTGGAAAAAATCACTTTCACAGATGAAAAGATTTTTGCAACTTCAATCGACCGTAAAAGTGTTATTTTAATAAATATTGCAAAATAAACTGCGTCAGTCGAATTTTCTCGTCAAAATACATTAGAATCACTCGAAAAAGCAATGTTTTTCCAAAAATGACTTTTTGGCCTAAAAAAAATTCAAAGGGGTTAATCCATCGTTTTTATCAAAATCCGCTAAAATTTAACATGCCCTTTTTTAGATTGTATACGACGTATTTAGATGCGTAGAGTGCGAAAAACTAGTTTTTATCTGGCGGAAGCGCTTAAATCTTGGAAAAAATCACTTTCAAAGATGAAAAGATTTTTGCAACTTCAATCGACCGTAAAAGTGTTATTTTAATAAATATTGCAAAATAAACTGCGTCAGTCGAATTTTCTCGTCAAAATACATTAGAATCACTCGAAAAAGCAATGTTTTTCCAAAAATGACTTTTTGGCCTAAAAAAAATTCAAAGGGGTTAATCCATCGTTTTTATCAAAATCCGCTAAAATTTAACATGCCCTTTTTTAGATTGTATACGACGTATTTAGATGCGTAGAGTGCGAAAAACTAGTTTTTATCTGGCGGAAGCGCTTAAATCTTGGAAAAAATCACTTTCAAAGATGAAAAGATTTTTGCAACTTCAATCGACCGTAAAAGTGTTATTTTAATAAATATTGCAAAATAAACTGCGTCAGTCGAATTTTCTCGTCAAAATACATTAGAATCACTCGAAAAAGCAATGTTTTTCCAAAAATGACTTTTTGGCCTAAAAAAACTTCAAAGGGGTAATCCATCGTTTTTATCAAAATCCGCTAAAATTTAACATGCCCTTTTTTAGATTGTATACGACGTATTTAGATGCGTAGAGTGCGAAAAACTAGTTTTTATCTGGCGGAAGCGCTTAAATCTTGGAAAAAGTCACTTTCAAAGATGAAAAGATTTTTGCAACTTCAATCGACCGTAAAAGTGTTATTTTAATAAATATTGCAAAATAAACTGCGTCAGTCGAATTTTCTCGTCAAAATACATTAGAATCACTCGAAAAAGCAATGTTTTTCCAAAAATGACTTTTTGGCCTAAAAAAAATTCAAAGGGGTTAATCCATCGTTTTTATCAAAATCCGCTAAAATTTAACATGCCCTTTTTTAGATTGTATACGACGTATTTAGATGCGTAGAGTGCGAAAAACTAGTTTTTATCTGGCGGAAGCGCTTAAATCTTGGAAAAAATCACTTTCAAAGATGAAAAGATTTTTGCAACTTCAATCGACCGTAAAAGTGTTATTTTAATAAATATTGCAAAATAAACTGCGTCAGTCGAATTTTCTCGTCAAAATACATTAGAATCACTCGAAAAAGCAATGTTTTTCCAAAAATGACTTTTTGGCCAAAAAAAAATTCAAAGGGGTTAATCCATCGTTTTTATCAAAATCCGCTAAAATTTAACATGCCCTTTTTTAGATTGTATACGACGTATTTAGATGCGTAGAGTGCGAAAAACTAGTTTTTATCTGGCGGAAGCGCTTAAATCTTGGAAAAAATCACTTTCAAAGATGAAAAGATTTTTGCAACTTCAATCGACCGTAAAAGTGTTATTTTAATAAATATTGCAAAATAAACTGCGTCAGTCGAATTTTCTCGTCAAAATACATTAGAATCACTCGAAAAAGCAATGTTTTTCCAAAAATGACTTTTTGGCCTAAAAAAAATTCAAAGGGGTTAATCCATCGTTTTTATCAAAATCCGCTAAAATTTAACATGCCCTTTTTTAGATTGTATACGACGTATTTAGATGCGTAGAGTGCGAAAAACTAGTTTTTATCTGGCGGAAGCGCTTAAATCTTGGAAAAAATCACTTTCAAAGATGAAAAGATTTTTGCAATTTCAATCGACCGTAAAAGTGTTATTTTAATAAATATTGCAAAATAAACTGCGTCAGTCGAATTTTCTCGTCAAAATACATTAGAATCACTCGAAAAAGCAATGTTTTTCCAAAAATGACTTTTTGGCCTAAAAAAAATTCAAAGGGGTTAATCCATCGTTTTTATCAAAATCCGCTAAAATTTAACATGCCCTTTTTTAGATTGTATACGACGTATTTAGATGCGTAGAGTGCGAAAAACTAGTTTTTATCTGGCGGAAGCGCTTAAATCTTGGAAAAAATCACTTTCAAAGATGAAAAGATTTTTGCAACTTCAATCGACCGTAAAAGTGTTATTTTAATAAATATTGCAAAATAAACTGCGTCAGTCGAATTTTCTCGTCAAAATACATTAGAATCACTCGAAAAAGCAATGTTTTTCCAAAAATGACTTTTTGGCCTAAAAAAAATTCAAAGGGGTTAATCCATCGTTTTTATCAAAATCCGCTAAAATTTAACATGCCCTTTTTTAGATTGTATACGACGTATTTAGATGCGTAGAGTGCGAAAAACTAGTTTTTATCTGGCGGAAGCGCTTAAATCTTGGAAAAAATCACTTTCAAAGATGAAAAGATTTTTGCAACTTCAATCGACCGTAAAAGTGTTATTTTAATAAATATTGCAAAATAAACTGCGTCAGTCGAATTTTCTCGTCAAAATACATGAGAATCACTCGAAAAAGCAATGTTTTTCCAAAAATGACTTTTTGGCCTAAAAAAAATTCAAAGGGGTTAATCCATCGTTTTTATCAAAATCCGCTAAAATTTAACATGCCCTTTTTTAGATTGTATACGACGTATTTAGATGCGTAGAGTGCGAAAAACTAGTTTTTATCTGGCGGAAGCGCTTAAATCTTGGAAAAAATCACTTTCAAAGATGAAAAGATTTTTGCAACTTCAATCGACCGTAAAAGTGTTATTTTAATAAATATTGCAAAATAAACTGCGTCAGTCGAATTTTCTCGTCAAAATACATTAGAATCACTCGAAAAAGCAATGTTTTTCCAAAAATGACTTTTTGGCCTAAAAAAACTTCAAAGGGGTTAATCCATCGTTTTTATCAAAATCCGCTAAAATTTAACATGCCCTTTTTTAGATTGTATACGACGTATTTAGATGCGTAGAGTGCGAAAAACTAGTTTTTATCTGGCGGAAGCGCTTAAATCTTGGAAAAAATCACTTTCAAAGATGAAAAGATTTTTGCAACTTCAATCGACCGTAAAAGTGTTATTTTAATAAATATTGCAAAATAAACTGCGTCAGTCGAATTTTCTCGTCAAAATACATTAGAATCACTCGAAAAAGCAATGTTTTTCCAAAAATGACTTTTTGGCCTAAAAAAAATTCAAAGGGGTTAATCCATCGTTTTTATCAAAATCCGCTAAAATTTAACATGCCCTTTTTTAGATTGTATACGACGTATTTAGATGCGTAGAGTGCGAAAAACTAGTTTTTATCTGGCGGAAGCGCTTAAATCTTGGAAAAAATCACTTTCAAAGATGAAAAGATTTTTGCAACTTCAATCGACCGTAAAAGTGTTATTTTAATAAATATTGCAAAATAAACTGCGTCAGTCGAATTTTCTCGTCAAAATACATTAGAATCACTGGAAAAAGCAATGTTTTTCCAAAAATGACTTTTTGGCCTAAAAAAACTTCAAAGGGGTTAATCCATCGTTTTTATCAAAATCCGCTAAAATTTAACATGCCCTTTTTTAGATTGTATACGACGTATTTAGATGCGTAGAGTGCGAAAAACTAGTTTTTATCTGGCGGAAGCGCTTAAATCTTGGAAAAAATCACTTTCAAAGATGAAAAGATTTTTGCAACTTCAATCGACCGTAAAAGTGTTATTTTAATAAATATTGCAAAATAAACTGCGTCAGTCGAATTTTCTCGTCAAAATACATTAGAATCACTGGAAAAAGCAATGTTTTTCCAAAAATGACTTTTTGGCCTAAAAAGACTTCAAAGGGGTTAATCCATCGTTTTTATCAAAATCCGCTAAAATTTAACATGCCCTTTTTTAGATTGTATACGACGTATTTAGATGCGTAGAGTGCGAAAAACTAGTTTTTATCTGGCGGAAGCGCTTAAATCTTGGAAAAAATCACTTTCAAAGATGAAAAGATTTTTGCAACTTCAATCGACCGTAAAAGTGTTATTTTAATAAATATTGCAAAATAAACTGCGTCAGTCGAATTTTCTCGTCAAAATACATTAGAATCACTCGAAAAAGCAATGTTTTTCCAAAAATGACTTTTTGGCCTAAAAAAACTTCAAAGGGGTTAATCCATCGTTTTTATCAAAATCCGCTAAAATTTAACATGCCCTTTTTTAGATTGTATACGACGTATTTAGATGCGTAGAGTGCGAAAAACTAGTTTTTATCTGGCGGAAGCGCTTAAATCTTGGAAAAAATCACTTTCAAAGATGAAAAGATTTTTGCAACTTCAATCGACCGTAAAAGTGTTATTTTAATAAATATTGCAAAATAAACTGCGTCAGTCGAATTTTCTCGTCAAAATACATTAGAATCACTCGAAAAAGCAATGTTTTTCCAAAAATGACTTTTTGGCCTAAAAAAAATTCAAAGGGGTTAATCCATCGTTTTTATCAAAATCCGCTAAAATTTAACATGCCCTTTTTTAGATTGTATACGACGTATTTAGATGCGTAGAGTGCGAAAAACTAGTATTTATCTGGCGGAAGCGCTTAAATCTTGGAAAAAATCACTTTCAAAGATGAAAAGATTTTTGCAACTTCAATCGACCGTAAAAGTGTTATTTTAATAAATATTGCAAAATAAACTGCGTCAGTCGAATTTTCTCGTCAAAATACATTAGAATCACTCGAAAAAGCAATGTTTTTCCAAAAATGACTTTTTGGCCTAAAAAAACTTCAAAGGGGTTAATCCATCGTTTTTATCAAAATCCGCTAAAATTTAACATGCCCTTTTTTAGATTGTATACGACGTATTTAGATGCGTAGAGTGCGAAAAACTAGTTTTTATCTGGCGGAAGCGCTTAAATCTTGGAAAAAATCACTTTCAAAGATGAAAAGATTTTTGCAACTTCAATCGACCGTAAAAGTGTTATTTTAATAAATATTGCAAAATAAACTGCGTCAGTCGAATTTTCTCGTCAAAATACATTAGAATCACTGGAAAAAGCAATGTTTTTCCAAAAATGACTTTTTGGCCTAAAAAAACTTCAAAGGGGTTAATCCATCGTTTTTATCAAAATCCGCTAAAATTTAACATGCCCTTTTTTAGATTGTATACGACGTATTTAGATGCGTAGAGTGCGAAAAACTAGTTTTTATCTGGCGGAAGCGCTTAAATCTTGGAAAAAATCACTTTCAAAGATGAAAAGATTTTTGCAACTTCAATCGACCGTAAAAGTGTTATTTTAATAATATTGCAAAATAAACTGCGTCAGTCGAATTTTCTCGTCAAAATACATTAGAATCACTGGAAAAAGCAATGTTTTTCCAAAAATGACTTTTTGGCCTAAAAAAACTTCAAAGGGGTTAATCCATCGTTTTTATCAAAATCCGCTAAAATTTAACATGCCCTTTTTTAGATTGTATACGACGTATTTAGATGCGTAGAGTGCGAAAAACTAGTTTTTATCTGGCGGAAGCGCTTAAATCTTGGAAAAAATCACTTTCACAGATGAAAAGATTTTTGCAACTTCAATCGACCGTAAAAGTGTTATTTTAATAAATATTGCAAAATAAACTGCGTCAGTCGAATTTTCTCGTCAAAATACATTAGAATCACTCGAAAAAGCAATGTTTTTCCAAAAATGACTTTTTGGCCTAAAAAAAATTCAAAGGGGTTAATCCATCGTTTTTATCAAAATCCGCTAAAATTTAACATGCCCTTTTTTAGATTGTATACGACGTATTTAGATGCGTAGAGTGCGAAAAACTAGTTTTTATCTGGCGGAAGCGCTTAAATCTTGGAAAAAATCACTTTCAAAGATGAAAAGATTTTTGCAACTTCAATCGACCGTAAAAGTGTTATTTTAATAAATATTGCAAAATAAACTGCGTCAGTCGAATTTTCTCGTCAAAATACATTAGAATCACTCGAAAAAGCAATGTTTTTCCAAAAATGACTTTTTGGCCTAAAAAAAATTCAAAGGGGTTAATCCATCGTTTTTATCAAAATCCGCTAAAATTTAACATGCCCTTTTTTAGATTGTATACGACGTATTTAGATGCGTAGAGTGCGAAAAACTAGTTTTTATCTGGCGGAAGCGCTTAAATCTTGGAAAAAATCACTTTCAAAGATGAAAAGATTTTTGCAACTTCAATCGACCGTAAAAGTGTTATTTTAATAAATATTGCAAAATAAACTGCGTCAGTCGAATTTTCTCGTCAAAATACATTAGAATCACTCGAAAAAGCAATGTTTTTCCAAAAATGACTTTTTGGCCTAAAAAAAATTCAAAGGGGTTAATCCATCGTTTTTATCAAAATCCGCTAAAATTTAACATGCCCTTTTTTAGATTGTATACGACGTATTTAGATGCGTAGAGTGCGAAAAACTAGTTTTTATCTGGCGGAAGCGCTTAAATCTTGGAAAAAATCACTTTCAAAGATGAAAAGATTTTTGCAACTTCAATCGACCGTAAAAGTGTTATTTTAATAAATATTGCAAAATAAACTGCGTCAGTCGAATTTTCTCGTCAAAATACATTAGAATCACTCGAAAAAGCAATGTTTTTCCAAAAATGACTTTTTGGCCTAAAAAAAATTCAAAGGGGTTAATCCATCGTTTTTATCAAAATCCGCTAAAATTTAACATGCCCTTTTTTAGATTGTATACGACGTATTTAGATGCGTAGAGTGCGAAAAACTAGTTTTTATCTGGCGGAAGCGCTTAAATCTTGGAAAAAATCACTTTCAAAGATGAAAAGATTTTTGCAACTTCAATCGACCGTAAAAGTGTTATTTTAATAAATATTGCAAAATAAACTGCGTCAGTCGAATTTTCTCGTCAAAATACATTAGAATCACTCGAAAAAGCAATGTTTTTCCAAAAATGACTTTTTGGCCTAAAAAAAATTCAAAGGGGTTAATCCATCGTTTTTATCAAAATCCGCTAAAATTTAACATGCCCTTTTTTAGATTGTATACGACGTATTTAGATGCGTAGAGTGCGAAAAACTAGTTTTTATCTGGCGGAAGCGCTTAAATCTTGGAAAAAATCACTTTCAAAGATGAAAAGATTTTTGCAACTTCAATCGACCGTAAAAGTGTTATTTTAATAAATATTGCAAAATAAACTGCGTCAGTCGAATTTTCTCGTCAAAATACATTAGAATCACTCGAAAAAGCAATGTTTTTCCAAAAATGACTTTTTGGCCTAAAAAAACTTCAAAGGGGTTAATCCATCGTTTTTATCAAAATCCGCTAAAATTTAACATGCCCTTTTTTAGATTGTATACGACGTATTTAGATGCGTAGAGTGCGAAAAACTAGTTTTTATCTGGCGGAAGCGCTTAAATCTTGGAAAAAATCACTTTCAAAGATGAAAAGATTTTTGCAACTTCAATCGACCGTAAAAGTGTTATTTTAATAAATATTGCAAAATAAACTGCGTCAGTCGAATTTTCTCGTCAAAATACATTAGAATCACTCGAAAAAGCAATGTTTTTCCAAAAATGACTTTTTGGCCAAAAAAAAATTCAAAGGGGTTAATCCATCGTTTTTATCAAAATCCGCTAAAATTTAACATGCCCTTTTTTAGATTGTATACGACGTATTTAGATGCGTAGAGTGCGAAAAACTAGTTTTTATCTGGCGGAAGCGCTTAAATCTTGGAAAAAATCACTTTCAAAGATGAAAAGATTTTTGCAACTTCAATCGACCGTAAAAGTGTTATTTTAATAAATATTGCAAAATAAACTGCGTCAGTCGAATTTTCTCGTCAAAATACATTAGAATCACTCGAAAAAGCAATGTTTTTCCAAAAATGACTTTTTGGCCTAAAAAAACTTCAAAGGGGTTAATCCATCGTTTTTATCAAAATCCGCTAAAATTTAACATGCCCTTTTTTAGATTGTATACGACGTATTTAGATGCGTAGAGTGCGAAAAACTAGTTTTTATCTGGCGGAAGCGCTTAAATCTTGGAAAAAATCACTTTCAAAGATGAAAAGATTTTTGCAACTTCAATCGACCGTAAAAGTGTTATTTTAATAAATATTGCAAAATAAACTGCGTCAGTCGAATTTTCTCGTCAAAATACATTAGAATCACTCGAAAAAGCAATGTTTTTCCAAAAATGACTTTTTGGCCTAAAAAAAATTCAAAGGGGTTAATCCATCGTTTTTATCAAAATCCGCTAAAATTTAACATGCCCTTTTTTAGATTGTATACGACGTATTTAGATGCGTAGAGTGCGAAAAACTAGTTTTTATCTGGCGGAAGCGCTTAAATCTTGGAAAAAATCACTTTCAAAGATGAAAAGATTTTTGCAACTTCAATCGACCGTAAAAGTGTTATTTTAATAAATATTGCAAAATAAACTGCGTCAGTCGAATTTTCTCGTCAAAATACATTAGAATCACTCGAAAAAGCAATGTTTTTCCAAAAATGACTTTTTGGCCAAAAAAAAATTCAAAGGGGTTAATCCATCGTTTTTATCAAAATCCGCTAAAATTTAACATGCCCTTTTTTAGATTGTATACGACGTATTTAGATGCGTAGAGTGCGAAAAACTAGTTTTTATCTGGCGGAAGCGCTTAAATCTTGGAAAAAATCACTTTCAAAGATGAAAAGATTTTTGCAACTTCAATCGACCGTAAAAGTGTTATTTTAATAAATATTGCAAAATAAACTGCGTCAGTCGAATTTTCTCGTCAAAATACATTAGAATCACTCGAAAAAGCAATGTTTTTCCAAAAATGACTTTTTGGCCTAAAAAAAATTCAAAGGGGTTAATCCATCGTTTTTATCAAAATCCGCTAAAATTTAACATGCCCTTTTTTAGATTGTATACGACGTATTTAGATGCGTAGAGTGCGAAAAACTAGTTTTTATCTGGCGGAAGCGCTTAAATCTTGGAAAAAATCACTTTCAAAGATGAAAAGATTTTTGCAATTTCAATCGACCGTAAAAGTGTTATTTTAATAAATATTGCAAAATAAACTGCGTCAGTCGAATTTTCTCGTCAAAATACATTAGAATCACTCGAAAAAGCAATGTTTTTCCAAAAATGACTTTTTGGCCTAAAAAAAATTCAAAGGGGTTAATCCATCGTTTTTATCAAAATCCGCTAAAATTTAACATGCCCTTTTTTAGATTGTATACGACGTATTTAGATGCGTAGAGTGCGAAAAACTAGTTTTTATCTGGCGGAAGCGCTTAAATCTTGGAAAAAATCACTTTCAAAGATGAAAAGATTTTTGCAACTTCAATCGACCGTAAAAGTGTTATTTTAATAAATATTGCAAAATAAACTGCGTCAGTCGAATTTTCTCGTCAAAATACATTAGAATCACTCGAAAAAGCAATGTTTTTCCAAAAATGACTTTTTGGCCTAAAAAAAATTCAAAGGGGTTAATCCATCGTTTTTATCAAAATCCGCTAAAATTTAACATGCCCTTTTTTAGATTGTATACGACGTATTTAGATGCGTAGAGTGCGAAAAACTAGTTTTTATCTGGCGGAAGCGCTTAAATCTTGGAAAAAATCACTTTCAAAGATGAAAAGATTTTTGCAACTTCAATCGACCGTAAAAGTGTTATTTTAATAAATATTGCAAAATAAACTGCGTCAGTCGAATTTTCTCGTCAAAATACATGAGAATCACTCGAAAAAGCAATGTTTTTCCAAAAATGACTTTTTGGCCTAAAAAAAATTCAAAGGGGTTAATCCATCGTTTTTATCAAAATCCGCTAAAATTTAACATGCCCTTTTTTAGATTGTATACGACGTATTTAGATGCGTAGAGTGCGAAAAACTAGTTTTTATCTGGCGGAAGCGCTTAAATCTTGGAAAAAATCACTTTCAAAGATGAAAAGATTTTTGCAACTTCAATCGACCGTAAAAGTGTTATTTTAATAAATATTGCAAAATAAACTGCGTCAGTCGAATTTTCTCGTCAAAATACATTAGAATCACTCGAAAAAGCAATGTTTTTCCAAAAATGACTTTTTGGCCTAAAAAAACTTCAAAGGGGTTAATCCATCGTTTTTATCAAAATCCGCTAAAATTTAACATGCCCTTTTTTAGATTGTATACGACGTATTTAGATGCGTAGAGTGCGAAAAACTAGTATTTATCTGGCGGAAGCGCTTAAATCTTGGAAAAAATCACTTTCAAAGATGAAAAGATTTTTGCAACTTCAATCGACCGTAAAAGTGTTATTTTAATAAATATTGCAAAATAAACTGCGTCAGTCGAATTTTCTCGTCAAAATACATTAGAATCACTGGAAAAAGCAATGTTTTTCCAAAAATGACTTTTTGGCCTAAAAAAACTTCAAAGGGGTTAATCCATCGTTTTTATCAAAATCCGCTAAAATTTAACATGCCCTTTTTTAGATTGTATACGACGTATTTAGATGCGTAGAGTGCGAAAAACTAGTTTTTATCTGGCGGAAGCGCTTAAATCTTGGAAAAAATCACTTTCAAAGATGAAAAGATTTTTGCAACTTCAATCGACCGTAAAAGTGTTATTTTAATAAATATTGCAAAATAAACTGCGTCAGTCGAATTTTCTCGTCAAAATACATTAGAATCACTGGAAAAAGCAATGTTTTTCCAAAAATGACTTTTTGGCCTAAAAAAACTTCAAAGGGGTTAATCCATCGTTTTTATCAAAATCCGCTAAAATTTAACATGCCCTTTTTTAGATTGTATACGACGTATTTAGATGCGTAGAGTGCGAAAAACTAGTTTTTATCTGGCGGAAGCGCTTAAATCTTGGAAAAAATCACTTTCAAAGATGAAAAGATTTTTGCAACTTCAATCGACCGTAAAAGTGTTATTTTAATAATATTGCAAAATAAACTGCGTCAGTCGAATTTTCTCGTCAAAATACATTAGAATCACTGGAAAAAGCAATGTTTTTCCAAAAATGACTTTTTGGCCTAAAAAAACTTCAAAGGGGTTAATCCATCGTTTTTATCAAAATCCGCTAAAATTTAACATGCCCTTTTTTAGATTGTATACGACGTATTTAGATGCGTAGAGTGCGAAAAACTAGTTTTTATCTGGCGGAAGCGCTTAAATCTTGGAAAAAATCACTTTCACAGATGAAAAGATTTTTGCAACTTCAATCGACCGTAAAAGTGTTATTTTAATAAATATTGCAAAATAAACTGCGTCAGTCGAATTTTCTCGTCAAAATACATTAGAATCACTCGAAAAAGCAATGTTTTTCCAAAAATGACTTTTTGGCCTAAAAAAAATTCAAAGGGGTTAATCCATCGTTTTTATCAAAATCCGCTAAAATTTAACATGCCCTTTTTTAGATTGTATACGACGTATTTAGATGCGTAGAGTGCGAAAAACTAGTTTTTATCTGGCGGAAGCGCTTAAATCTTGGAAAAAATCACTTTCAAAGATGAAAAGATTTTTGCAACTTCAATCGACCGTAAAAGTGTTATTTTAATAAATATTGCAAAATAAACTGCGTCAGTCGAATTTTCTCGTCAAAATACATTAGAATCACTCGAAAAAGCAATGTTTTTCCAAAAATGACTTTTTGGCCTAAAAAAAATTCAAAGGGGTTAATCCATCGTTTTTATCAAAATCCGCTAAAATTTAACATGCCCTTTTTTAGATTGTATACGACGTATTTAGATGCGTAGAGTGCGAAAAACTAGTTTTTATCTGGCGGAAGCGCTTAAATCTTGGAAAAAATCACTTTCAAAGATGAAAAGATTTTTGCAACTTCAATCGACCGTAAAAGTGTTATTTTAATAAATATTGCAAAATAAACTGCGTCAGTCGAATTTTCTCGTCAAAATACATTAGAATCACTCGAAAAAGCAATGTTTTTCCAAAAATGACTTTTTGGCCTAAAAAAAATTCAAAGGGGTTAATCCATCGTTTTTATCAAAATCCGCTAAAATTTAACATGCCCTTTTTTAGATTGTATACGACGTATTTAGATGCGTAGAGTGCGAAAAACTAGTTTTTATCTGGCGGAAGCGCTTAAATCTTGGAAAAAATCACTTTCAAAGATGAAAAGATTTTTGCAACTTCAATCGACCGTAAAAGTGTTATTTTAATAAATATTGCAAAATAAACTGCGTCAGTCGAATTTTCTCGTCAAAATACATTAGAATCACTCGAAAAAGCAATGTTTTTCCAAAAATGACTTTTTGGCCTAAAAAAAATTCAAAGGGGTTAATCCATCGTTTTTATCAAAATCCGCTAAAATTTAACATGCCCTTTTTTAGATTGTATACGACGTATTTAGATGCGTAGAGTGCGAAAAACTAGTTTTTATCTGGCGGAAGCGCTTAAATCTTGGAAAAAATCACTTTCAAAGATGAAAAGATTTTTGCAACTTCAATCGACCGTAAAAGTGTTATTTTAATAAATATTGCAAAATAAACTGCGTCAGTCGAATTTTCTCGTCAAAATACATTAGAATCACTCGAAAAAGCAATGTTTTTCCAAAAATGACTTTTTGGCCTAAAAAAAATTCAAAGGGGTTAATCCATCGTTTTTATCAAAATCCGCTAAAATTTAACATGCCCTTTTTTAGATTGTATACGACGTATTTAGATGCGTAGAGTGCGAAAAACTAGTTTTTATCTGGCGGAAGCGCTTAAATCTTGGAAAAAATCACTTTCAAAGATGAAAAGATTTTTGCAACTTCAATCGACCGTAAAAGTGTTATTTTAATAAATATTGCAAAATAAACTGCGTCAGTCGAATTTTCTCGTCAAAATACATTAGAATCACTCGAAAAAGCAATGTTTTTCCAAAAATGACTTTTTGGCCTAAAAAAACTTCAAAGGGGTTAATCCATCGTTTTTATCAAAATCCGCTAAAATTTAACATGCCCTTTTTTAGATTGTATACGACGTATTTAGATGCGTAGAGTGCGAAAAACTAGTTTTTATCTGGCGGAAGCGCTTAAATCTTGGAAAAAATCACTTTCAAAGATGAAAAGATTTTTGCAACTTCAATCGACCGTAAAAGTGTTATTTTAATAAATATTGCAAAATAAACTGCGTCAGTCGAATTTTCTCGTCAAAATACATTAGAATCACTCGAAAAAGCAATGTTTTTCCAAAAATGACTTTTTGGCCTAAAAAAACTTCAAAGGGGTTAATCCATCGTTTTTATCAAAATCCGCTAAAATTTAACATGCCCTTTTTTAGATTGTATACGACGTATTTAGATGCGTAGAGTGCGAAAAACTAGTTTTTATCTGGCGGAAGCGCTTAAATCTTGGAAAAAATCACTTTCAAAGATGAAAAGATTTTTGCAACTTCAATCGACCGTAAAAGTGTTATTTTAATAAATATTGCAAAGTAAACTGCGTCAGTCGAATTTTCTCGTCAAAATACATTAGAATCACTCGAAAAAGCAATGTTTTTCCAAAAATGACTTTTTGGCCTAAAAAAAATTCAAAGGGGTTAATCCATCATTTTTATCAAAATCCGCTAAAATTTAACATGCCCTTTTTTAGATTGTATACGACGTATTTAGATGCGTAGAGTGCGAAAAACTAGTTTTTATCTGGCGGAAGCGCTTAAATCTTGGAAAAAATCACTTTCAAAGATGAAAAGATTTTTGCAACTTCAATCGACCGTAAAAGTGTTATTTTAATAAATATTGCAAAATAAACTGCGTCAGTCGAATTTTCTCGTCAAAATACATGAGAATCACTCGAAAAAGCAATGTTTTTCCAAAAATGACTTTTTGGCCTAAAAAAAATTCAAAGGGGTTAATCCATCGTTTTTATCAAAATCCGCTAAAATTTAACATGCCCTTTTTTAGATTGTATACGACGTATTTAGATGCGTAGAGTGCGAAAAACTAGTTTTTATCTGGCGGAAGCGCTTAAATCTTGGAAAAAATCACTTTCAAAGATGAAAAGATTTTTGCAACTTCAATCGACCGTAAAAGTGTTATTTTAATAAATATTGCAAAATAAACTGCGTCAGTCGAATTTTCTCGTCAAAATACATTAGAATCACTCGAAAAAGCAATGTTTTTCCAAAAATGACTTTTTGGCCTAAAAAAAATTCAAAGGGTAATCCATCGTTTTTATCAAAATCCGCTAAAATTTAACATGCCCTTTTTTAGATTGTATACGACGTATTTAGATGCGTAGAGTGCGAAAAACTAGTTTTTATCTGGCGGAAGCGCTTAAATCTTGGAAAAAATCACTTTCAAAGATGAAAAGATTTTTGCAACTTCAATCGACCGTAAAAGTGTTATTTTAATAAATATTGCAAAATAAACTGCGTCAGTCGAATTTTCTCGTCAAAATACATTAGAATCACTGGAAAAAGCAATGTTTTTCCAAAAATGACTTTTTGGCCTAAAAAAACTTCAAAGGGGTTAATCCATCGTTTTTATCAAAATCCGCTAAAATTTAACATGCCCTTTTTTAGATTGTATACGACGTATTTAGATGCGTAGAGTGCGAAAAACTAGTTTTTATCTGGCGGAAGCGCTTAAATCTTGGAAAAAATCACTTTCAAAGATGAAAAGATTTTTGCAACTTCAATCGACCGTAAAAGTGTTATTTTAATAAATATTGCAAAATAAACTGCGTCAGTCGAATTTTCTCGTCAAAATACATTAGAATCACTCGAAAAAGCAATGTTTTTCCAAAAATGACTTTTTGGCCTAAAAAAAATTCAAAGGGGTTAATCCATCGTTTTTATCAAAATCCGCTAAAATTTAACATGCCCTTTTTTAGATTGTATACGACGTATTTAGATGCGTAGAGTGCGAAAAACTAGTTTTTATCTGGCGGAAGCGCTTAAATCTTGGAAAAAATCACTTTCAAAGATGAAAAGATTTTTGCAACTTCAATCGACCGTAAAAGTGTTATTTTAATAAATATTGCAAAATAAACTGCGTCAGTCGAATTTTCTCGTCAAAATACATTAGAATCACTCGAAAAAGCAATGTTTTTCCAAAAATGACTTTTTGGCCTAAAAAAACTTCAAAGTGGTTAATCCATCGTTATTATCAAAATCCGCTAAAATTTAACATGCCCTTTTTTAGATTGTATACGACGTATTTAGATGCGTAGAGTGCGAAAAACTAGTTTTTATCTGGCGGAAGCGCTTAAATCTTGGAAAAAATCACTTTCAAAGATGAAAAGATTTTTGCAACTTCAATCGACCGTAAAAGTGTTATTTTAATAAATATTGCAAAATAAACTGCGTCAGTCGAATTTTCTCGTCAAAATACATTAGAATCACTGGAAAAAGCAATGTTTTTCCAAAAATGACTTTTTGGCCTAAAAAAACTTCAAAGGGGTTAATCCATCGTTTTTATCAAAATCCGCTAAAATTTAACATGCCCTTTTTTAGATTGTATACGACGTATTTAGATGCGTAGAGTGCGAAAAACTAGTTTTTATCTGGCGGAAGCGCTTAAATCTTGGAAAAAATCACTTTCAAAGATGAAAAGATTTTTGCAACTTCAATCGACCGTAAAAGTGTTATTTTAATAAATATTGCAAAATAAACTGCGTCAGTCGAATTTTCTCGTCAAAATACATTAGAATCACTCGAAAAAGCAATGTTTTTCCAAAAATGACTTTTTGGCCTTAAAAAAATTCAAAGGGGTTAATCCATCGTTTTTATCAAAATCCGCTAAAATTTAACATGCCCTTTTTTAGATTGTATACGACGTATTTAGATGCGTAGAGTGCGAAAAACTAGTTTTTATCTGGCGGAAGCGCTTAAATCTTGGAAAAAATCACTTTCAAAGATGAAAAGATTTTTGCAACTTCAATCGACCGTAAAAGTGTTATTTTAATAAATATTGCAAAATAAACTGCGTCAGTCGAATTTTCTCGTCAAAATACATTAGAATCACTGGAAAAAGCAATGTTTTTCCAAAAATGACTTTTTGGCCTAAAAAAACTTCAAAGGGGTTAATCCATCGTTTTTATCAAAATCCGCTAAAATTTAACATGCCCTTTTTTAGATTGTATACGACGTATTTAGATGCGTAGAGTGCGAAAAACTAGTTTTTATCTGGCGGAAGCGCTTAAATCTTGGAAAAAATCACTTTCAAAGATGAAAAGATTTTTGCAACTTCAATCGACCGTAAAAGTGTTATTTTAATAAATATTGCAAAATAAACTGCGTCAGTCGAATTTTCTCGTCAAAATACATTAGAATCACTGGAAAAAGCAATGTTTTTCCAAAAATGACTTTTTGGCCTAAAAAAACTTCAAAGGGGTTAATCCATCGTTTTTATCAAAATCCGCTAAAATTTAACATGCCCTTTTTTAGATTGTATACGACGTATTTAGATGCGTAGAGTGCGAAAAACTAGTTTTTATCTGGCGGAAGCGCTTAAATCTTGGAAAAAATCACTTTCAAAGATGAAAAGATTTTTGCAACTTCAATCGACCGTAAAAGTGTTATTTTAATAAATATTGCAAAATAAACTGCGTCAGTCGAATTTTCTCGTCAAAATACATTAGAATCACTCGAAAAAGCAATGTTTTTCCAAAAATGACTTTTTGGCCTAAAAAAACTTCAAAGGGGTTAATCCATCGTTTTTATCAAAATCCGCTAAAATTTAACATGCCCTTTTTTAGATTGTATACGACGTATTTAGATGCGTAGAGTGCGAAAAACTAGTTTTTATCTGGCGGAAGCGCTTAAATCTTGGAAAAAATCACTTTCAAAGATGAAAAGATTTTTGCAACTTCAATCGACCGTAAAAGTGTTATTTTAATAAATATTGCAAAATAAACTGCGTCAGTCGAATTTTCTCGTCAAAATACGTTAGAATCACTCGAAAAAGCAATGTTTTTCCAAAAATGACTTTTTGGCCTAAAAAAAATTCAAAGGGGTTAATCCATCGTTTTTATCAAAATCCGCTAAAATTTAACATGCCCTTTTTTAGATTGTATACGACGTATTTAGATGCGTAGAGTGCGAAAAACTAGTTTTTATCTGGCGGAAGCGCTTAAATCTTGGAAAAAATCACTTTCAAAGATGAAAAGATTTTTGCAACTTCAATCGACCGTAAAAGTGTTATTTTAATAAATATTGCAAAATAAACTGCGTCAGTCGAATTTTCTCGTCAAAATACATTAGAATCACTCGAAAAAGCAATGTTTTTCCAAAAATGACTTTTTGGCCTAAAAAAAATTCAAAGGGGTTAATCCATCGTTTTTATCAAAATCCGCTAAAATTTAACATGCCCTTTTTTAGATTGTATACGACGTATTTAGATGCGTAGAGTGCGAAAAACTAGTTTTTATCTGGCGGAAGCGCTTAAATCTTGGAAAAAATCACTTTCAAAGATGAAAAGATTTTTGCAACTTCAATCGACCGTAAAAGTGTTATTTTAATAAATATTGCAAAATAAACTGCGTCAGTCGAATTTTCTCGTCAAAATACATTAGAATCACTGGAAAAAGCAATGTTTTTCCAAAAATGACTTTTTGGCCTAAAAAAACTTCAAAGGGGTTAATCCATCGTTTTTATCAAAATCCGCTAAAATTTAACATGCCCTTTTTTAGATTGTATACGACGTATATAGATGCGTAGAGTGCGAAAAACTAGTTTTTATCTGGCGGAAGCGCTTAAATCTTGGAAAAAATCACTTTCAAAGATGAAAAGATTTTTGCAACTTCAATCGACCGTAAAAGTGTTATTTTAATAAATATTGCAAAATAAACTGCGTCAGTCGAATTTTCTCGTCAAAATACATTAGAATCACTCGAAAAAGCAATGTTTTTCCAAAAATGACTTTTTGGCCTAAAAAACTTCAAAGGGGTTAATCCATCGTTTTTATCAAAATCCGCTAAAATTTAACATGCCCTTTTTTAGATTGTATACGACGTATTTAGATTCGTAGAGTGCGAAAAACTAGTTTTTATCTGGCGGAAGCGCTTAAATCTTGGAAAAAATCACTTTCAAAGATGAAAAGATTTTTGCAACTTCAATCGACCGTAAAAGTGTTATTTTAATAAATATTGCAAAATAAACTGCGTCAGTCGAATTTTCTCGTCAAAATACATTAGAAGCACTGGAAAAAGCAATGCTTTTCCAAAAATGACTTCTTGGCCTAAAAAAAATTCAAAGGGGTTAATCCATCGTTTTTATCAAAATCCGCTAAAATTTAACATGCCCTTTTTTAGATTGTATACGACGTATTTAGATGCGTAGAGTGCGAAAAACTAGTTTTTATCTGGCGGAAGCGCTTAAATCTTGGAAAAAATCACTTTCAAAGATGAAAAGATTTTTGCAACTTCCATCGACCGTAAAAGTGTTATTTTAATAAATATTGCAAAATAAACTGCGTCAGTCGAATTTTCTCGTCAAAATACATTAGAATTACTCGAAAAAGCAATGTTTTTCCAAAAATGACTTTTTGGCCTAAAAAAAATTCAAAGGGGTTAATCCATCGTTTTTATCAAAATCCGCTAAAATTTAACATGCCCTTTTTTAGATTGTATACGACGTATTTAGATGCGTAGAGTGCGAAAAACTAGTTTTTATCTGGCGGAAGCGCTTAAATCTTGGAAAAAATCACTTTCAAAGATGAAAAGATTTTTGCAACTTCAATCGACCGTAAAAGTGTTATTTTAATAAATATTGCAAAATAAACTGCGTCAGTCGAATTTTCTCGTCAAAATACATTAGAATCACTGGAAAAAGCAATGTTTTTCCAAAAATGACTTTTTGGCCTAAAAAAACTTCAAAGGGGTTAATCCATCGTTTTTATCAAAATCCGCTAAAATTTAACATGCCCTTTTTTAGATTGTATACGACGTATTTAGATTCGTAGAGTGCGAAAAACTAGTTTTTATCTGGCGGAAGCGCTTAAATCTTGGAAAAAATCACTTTCAAAGATGAAAAGATTTTTGCAACTTCAATCGACCGTAAAAGTGTTATTTTAATAAATATTGCAAAATAAACTGCGTCAGTCGAATTTTCTCGTCAAAATACATTAGAATCACTCGAAAAAGCAATGTTTTTCCAAAAATGACTTTTTGGCCTAAAAAAAATTCAAAGGGGTTAATCCATCGTTTTTATCAAAATCCGCTAAAATTTAACATGCCCTTTTTTAGATTGTATACGACGTATTTAGATGCGTAGAGTGCGAAAAACTAGTTTTTATCTGGCGGAAGCGCTTAAATCTTGGAAAAAATCACTTTCAAAGATGAAAAGATTTTTGCAACTTCCATCGACCGTAAAAGTGTTATTTTAATAAATATTGCAAAATAAACTGCGTCAGTCGAATTTTCTCGTCAAAATACATTAGAATTACTCGAAAAAGCAATGTTTTTCCAAAAATGACTTTTTGGCCTAAAAAAAATTCAAAGGGGTTAATCCATCGTTTTTATCAAAATCCGCTAAAATTTAACATGCCCTTTTTTAGATTGTATACGACGTATTTAGATGCGTAGAGTGCGAAAAACTAGTTTTTATCTGGCGGAAGCGCTTAAATCTTGGAAAAAATCACTTTCAAAGATGAAAAGATTTTTGCAACTTCAATCGACCGTAAAAGTGTTATTTTAATAAATATTGCAAAATAAACTGCGTCAGTCGAATTTTCTCGTCAAAATACATTAGAATCACTGGAAAAAGCAATGTTTTTCCAAAAATGACTTTTTGGCCTAAAAAAACTTCAAAGGGGTTAATCCATCGTTTTTATCAAAATCCGCTAAAATTTAACATGCCCTTTTTTAGATTGTATACGACGTATTTAGATTCGTAGAGTGCGAAAAACTAGTTTTTATCTGGCGGAAGCGCTTAAATCTTGGAAAAAATCACTTTCAAAGATGAAAAGATTTTTGCAACTTCAATCGACCGTAAAAGTGTTATTTTAATAAATATTGCAAAATAAACTGCGTCAGTCGAATTTTCTCGTCAAAATACATTAGAATCACTGGAAAAAGCAATGTTTTTCCAAAAATGACTTTTTGGCCTAAAAAAACTTCAAAGGGGTTAATCCATCGTTTTTATCAAAATCCGCTAAAATTTAACATGCCCTTTTTTAGATTGTATACGACGTATATAGATGCGTAGAGTGCGAAAAACTAGTTTTTATCTGGCGGAAGCGCTTAAATCTTGGAAAAAATCACTTTCAAAGATGAAAAGATTTTTGCAACTTCAATCGACCGTAAAAGTGTTATTTTAATAAATATTGCAAAATAAACTGCGTCAGTCGAATTTTCTCGTCAAAATACATTAGAATCACTGGAAAAAGCAATGTTTTTCCAAAAATGACTTTTTGGCCTAAAAAACTTCAAAGGGGTTAATCCATCGTTTTTATCAAAATCCGCTAAAATTTAACATGCCCTTTTTTAGATTGTATACGACGTATTTAGATTCGTAGAGTGCGAAAAACTAGTTTTTATCTGGCGGAAGCGCTTAAATCTTGGAAAAAATCACTTTCAAAGATGAAAAGATTTTTGCAACTTCAATCGACCGTAAAAGTGTTATTTTAATAAATATTGCAAAATAAACTGCGTCAGTCGAATTTTCTCGTCAAAATACATTAGAAGCACTGGAAAAAGCAATGTTTTTCCAAAAATGACTTCTTGGCCTAAAAAAAATTCAAAGGGGTTAATCCATCGTTTTTATCAAAATCCGCTAAAATTTAACATGCCCTTTTTTAGATTGTATACGACGTATTTAGATGCGTAGAGTGCGAAAAACTAGTTTTTATCTGGCGGAAGCGCTTAAATCTTGGAAAAAATCACTTTCAAAGATGAAAAGATTTTTGCAACTTCAATCGACCGTAAAAGTGTTATTTTAATAAATATTGCAAAATAAACTGCGTCAGTCGAATTTTCTCGTCAAAATACATTAGAATCACTCGAAAAAGCAATGTTTTTCCAAAAATGACTTTTTGGCCTAAAAAAACTTCAAAGGGGTTAATCCATCGTTTTTATCAAAATCCGCTAAAATTTAACATGCCCTTTTTTAGATTGTATACGACGTATTTAGATGCGTAGAGTGCGAAAAACTAGTTTTTATCTGGCGGAAGCGCTTAAATCTTGGAAAAAATCACTTTCAAAGATGAAAAGATTTTTGCAACTTCAATCGACCGTAAAAGTGTTATTTTAATAAATATTGCAAAATAAACTGCGTCAGTCGAATTTTCTCGTCAAAATACATTAGAATCACTCGAAAAAGCAATGTTTTTCCAAAAATGACTTTTTGGCCTAAAAAAACTTCAAAGGGGTTAATCCATCGTTTTTATCAAAATCCGCTAAAATTTAACATGCCCTTTTTTAGATTGTATACGACGTATTTAGATGCGTAGAGTGCGAAAAACTAGTTTTTATCTGGCGGAAGCGCTTAAATCTTGGAAAAAATCACTTTCAAAGATGAAAAGATTTTTGCAACTTCAATCGACCGTAAAAGTGTTATTTTAATAAATATTGCAAAATAAACTGCGTCAGTCGAATTTTCTCGTCAAAATACATTAGAATCACTGGAAAAAGCAATGTTTTTCCAAAAATGACTTTTTGGCCTAAAAAAACTTCAAAGGGGTTAATCCATCGTTTTTATCAAAATCCGCTAAAATTTAACATGCCCTTTTTTAGATTGTATACGACGTATATAGATGCGTAGAGTGCGAAAAACTAGTTTTTATCTGGCGGAAGCGCTTAAATCTTGGAAAAAATCACTTTCAAAGATGAAAAGATTTTTGCAACTTCAATCGACCGTAAAAGTGTTATTTTAATAAATATTGCAAAATAAACTGCGTCAGTCGAATTTTCTCGTCAAAATACATTAGAATCACTGGAAAAAGCAATGTTTTTCCAAAAATGACTTTTTGGCCTAAAAAACTTCAAAGGGGTTAATCCATCGTTTTTATCAAAATCCGCTAAAATTTAACATGCCCTTTTTTAGATTGTATACGACGTATTTAGATGCGTAGAGTGCGAAAAACTAGTTTTTATCTGGCGGAAGCGCTTAAATCTTGGAAAAAATCACTTTCAAAGATGAAAAGATTTTTGCAACTTCAATCGACCGTAAAAGTGTTATTTTAATAAATATTGCAAAATAAACTGCGTCAGTCGAATTTTCTCGTCAAAATACATTAGAATCACTCGAAAAAGCAATGTTTTTCCAAAAATGACTTTTTGGCCTAAAAAAACTTCAAAGGGGTTAATCCATCGTTTTTATCAAAATCCGCTAAAATTTAACATGCCCTTTTTTAGATTGTATACGACGTATTTAGATGCGTAGAGTGCGAAAAACTAGTTTTTATCTGGCGGAAGCGCTTAAATCTTGGAAAAAATCACTTTCAAAGATGAAAAGATTTTTGCAACTTCAATCGACCGTAAAAGTGTTATTTTAATAAATATTGCAAAATAAACTGCGTCAGTCGAATTTTCTCGTCAAAATACATTAGAATCACTGGAAAAAGCAATGTTTTTCCAAAAATGACTTTTTGGCCTAAAAAAACTTCAAAGGGGTTAATCCATCGTTTTTATCAAAATCCGCTAAAATTTAACATGCCCTTTTTTAGATTGTATACGACGTATATAGATGCGTAGAGTGCGAAAAACTAGTTTTTATCTGGCGGAAGCGCTTAAATCTTGGAAAAAATCACTTTCAAAGATGAAAAGATTTTTGCAACTTCAATCGACCGTAAAAGTGTTATTTTAATAAATATTGCAAAATAAACTGCGTCAGTCGAATTTTCTCGTCAAAATACATTAGAATCACTGGAAAAAGCAATGTTTTTCCAAAAATGACTTTTTGGCCTAAAAAACTTCAAAGGGGTTAATCCATCGTTTTTATCAAAATCCGCTAAAATTTAACATGCCCTTTTTTAGATTGTATACGACGTATTTAGATTCGTAGAGTGCGAAAAACTAGTTTTTATCTGGCGGAAGCGCTTAAATCTTGGAAAAAATCACTTTCAAAGATGAAAAGATTTTTGCAACTTCAATCGACCGTAAAAGTGTTATTTTAATAAATATTGCAAAATAAACTGCGTCAGTCGAATTTTCTCGTCAAAATACATTAGAATCACTCGAAAAAGCAATGTTTTTCCAAAAATGACTTTTTGGCCTAAAAAAAATTCAAAGGGGTTAATCCATCGTTTTTATCAAAATCCGCTAAAATTTAACATGCCCTTTTTTAGATTGTATACGACGTATTTAGATGCGTAGAGTGCGAAAAACTAGTTTTTATCTGGCGGAAGCGCTTAAATCTTGGAAAAAATCACTTTCAAAGATGAAAAGATTTTTGCAACTTCAATCGACCGTAAAAGTGTTATTTTAATAAATATTGCAAAATAAACTGCGTCAGTCGAATTTTCTCGTCAAAATACATTAGAATCACTCGAAAAAGCAATGTTTTTCCAAAAATGACTTTTTGGCCTAAAAAAAATTCAAAGGGGTTAATCCATCGTTTTTATCAAAATCCGCTAAAATTTAACATGCCCTTTTTTAGATTGTATACGACGTATTTAGATGCGTAGAGTGCGAAAAACTAGTTTTTATCTGGCGGAAGCGCTTATATCTTGGAAAAAATCACTTTCAAAGATGAAAAGATTTTTGCAACTTCAATCGACCGTAAAAGTGTTATTTTAATAAATATTGCAAAATAAACTGCGTCAGTCGAATTTTCTCGTCAAAATACATTAGAATCACTCGAAAAAGCAATGTTTTTCCAAAAATGACTTTTTGGCCTAAAAAAAATTCAAAGGGGTTAATCCATCGTTTTTATCAAAATCCGCTAAAATTTAACATGCCCTTTTTTAGATTGTATACGACGTATTTAGATGCGTAGAGTGCGAAAAACTAGTTTTTATCTGGCGGAAGCGCTTAAATCTTGGAAAAAATCACTTTCAAAGATGAAAAGATTTTTGCAACTTCAATCGACCGTAAAAGTGTTATTTTAATAAATATTGCAAAATAAACTGCGTCAGTCGAATTTTCTCGTCAAAATACATTAGAATCACTCGAAAAAGCAATGTTTTTCCAAAAATGACTTTTTGGCCTAAAAAAAATTCAAAGGGGTTAATCCATTGTTTTTATCAAAATCCGCTAAAATTTAACATGCCCTTTTTTAGATTGTATACGACGTATTTAGATGCGTAGAGTGCGAAAAACTAGTTTTTATCTGGTGGAAGCGCTTAAATCTTGGAAAAAATCACTTTCAAAGATGAAAAGATTTTTGCAACTTCAATCGACCGTAAAAGTGTTATTTTAATAAATATTGCAAAATAAACTGCGTCAGTCGAATTTTCTCGTCAAAATACATTAGAATCACTCGAAAAAGCAATGTTTTTCCAAAAATGACTTTTTGGCCTAAAAAAAATTCAAAGGGGTTAATCCATCGTTTTTATCAAAATCCGCTAAAATTTAACATGCCCTTTTTTAGATTGTATACGACGTATTTAGATGCGTAGAGTGCGAAAAACTAGTTTTTATCTGGCGGAAGCGCTTAAATCTTGGAAAAAATCACTTTCAAAGATGAAAAGATTTTTGCAACTTCAATCGACCGTAAAAGTGTTATTTTAATAAATATTGCAAAATAAACTGCGTCAGTCGAATTTTCTCGTCAAAATACATTAGAATCACTCGAAAAAGCAATGTTTTTCCAAAAATGACTTTTTGGCCTAAAAAAACTTCAAAGGGGTTAATCCATCGTTTTTATCAAAATCCGCTAAAATTTAACATGCTCTTTTTTAGATTGTATACGACGTATTTAGATGCGTAGAGTGCGAAAAACTAGTTTTTATCTGGCGGAAGCGCTTAAATCTTGGAAAAAATCACTTTCAAAGATGAAAAGATTTTTGCAACTTCAATCGACCGTAAAAGTGTTATTTTAATAAATATTGCAAAATAAACTGCGTCAGTCGAATTTTCTCGTCAAAATACATTAGAATCACTGGAAAAAGCAATGTTTTTCCAAAAATGACTTTTTGGCCTAAAAAAACTTCAAAGGGGTTAATCCATCGTTTTTATCAAAATCCGCTAAAATTTAACATGCTCTTTTTTAGATTGTATACGACGTATTTAGATGCGTAGAGTGCGAAAAACTAGTTTTTATCTGGCGGAAGCGCTTAAATCTTGGAAAAAATCACTTTCAAAGATGAAAAGATTTTTGCAACTTCAATCGACCGTAAAAGTGTTATTTTAATAAATATTGCAAAATAAACTGCGTCGGTCGAATTTTCTCGTCAAAATACATTAGAATCACTGGAAAAAGCAATGTTTTTCCAAAAATGACTTTTTGGCCTAAAAAAAATTCAAAGGGGTTAATCCATCGTTTTTATCAAAATCCGCTAAAATTTAACATGCCCTTTTTTAGATTGTATACGACGTATTTAGATGCGTAGAGTGCGAAAAACTAGTTTTTATCTGGCGGAAGCGCTTAAATCTTGGAAAAAATCACTTTCAAAGATGAAAAGATTTTTGCAACTTCAATCGACCGTAAAAGTGTTATTTTAATAAATATTGCAAAATAAACTGCGTCAGTCGAATTTTCTCGTCAAAATACATTAGAATCACTCGAAAAAGCAATGTTTTTCCAAAAATGACTTTTTGGCCTAAAAAAAATTCAAAGGGGTTAATCCATCGTTTTTATCAAAATCCGCTAAAATTTAACATGCCCTTTTTTAGATTGTATACGACGTATTTAGATGCGTAGAGTGCGAAAAACTAGTTTTTATCTGGCGGAAGCGCTTAAATCTTGGAAAAAATCACTTTCAAAGATGAAAAGATTTTTGCAACTTCAATCGACCGTAAAAGTGTTATTTTAATAAATATTGCAAAATAAACTGCGTCAGTCGAATTTTCTCGTCAAAATACATTAGAATCACTCGAAAAAGCAATGTTTTTCCAAAAATGACTTTTTGGCCTAAAAAAAATTCAAAGGGGTTAATCCATCGTTTTTATCAAAATCCGCTAAAATTTAACATGCCCTTTTTTAGATTGTATACGACGTATTTAGATGCGTAGAGTGCGAAAAACTAGTTTTTATCTGGCGGAAGCGCTTAAATCTTGGAAAAAATCACTTTCAAAGATGAAAAGATTTTTGCAACTTCAATCGACCGTAAAAGTGTTATTTTAATAAATATTGCAAAATAAACTGCGTCAGTCGAATTTTCTCGTCAAAATAAATTAGAATCACTCGAAAAAGCAATGTTTTTCCAAAAATGACTTTTTGGCCTAAAAAAAATTCAAAGGGGTTAATCCATCGTTTTTATCAAAATCCGCTAAAATTTAACATGCCCTTTTTTAGATTGTATACGACGTATTTAGATGCGTAGAGTGCGAAAAACTAGTTTTTATCTGGCGGAAGCGCTTAAATCTTGGAAAAAATCACTTTCAAAGATGAAAAGATTTTTGCAACTTCAATCGACCGTAAAAGTGTTATTTTAATAAATATTGCAAAATAAACTGCGTCAGTCGAATTTTCTCGTCAAAATACATTAGAATCACTCGAAAAAGCAATGTTTTTCCAAAAATGACTTTTTGGCCTAAAAAAAATTCAAAGGGGTTAATCCATCGTTTTTATCAAAATCCGCTAAAATTTAACATGCCCTTTTTTAGATTGTATACGACGTATTTAGATGCGTAGAGTGCGAAAAACTAGTTTTTATCTGGCGGAAGCGCTTAAATCTTGGAAAAAATCACTTTCAAAGATGAAAAGATTTTTGCAACTTCAATCGACCGTAAAAGTGTTATTTTAATAAATATTGCAAAATAAACTGCGTCAGTCGAATTTTCTCGTCAAAATACATTAGAATCACTCGAAAAAGCAATGTTTTTCCAAAAATGACTTTTTGGCCTAAAAAAAATTCAAAGGGGTTAATCCATCGTTTTTATCAAAATCCGCTAAAATTTAACATGCCCTTTTTTAGATTGTATACGACGTATTTAGATGCGTAGAGTGCGAAAAACTAGTTTTTATCTGGCGGAAGCGCTTAAATCTTGGAAAAAATCACTTTCAAAGATGAAAAGATTTTTGCAACTTCAATCGACCGTAAAAGTGTTATTTTAATAAATATTGCAAAATAAACTGCGTCAGTCGAATTTTCTCGTCAAAATACATTAGAATCACTCGAAAAAGCAATGTTTTTCCAAAAATGACTTTTTGGCCTAAAAAAAATTCAAAGGGGTTAATCCATCGTTTTTATCAAAATCCGCTAAAATTTAACATGCCCTTTTTTAGATTGTATACGACGTATTTAGATGCGTAGAGTGCGAAAAACTAGTTTTTATCTGGCGGAAGCGCTTAAATCTTGGAAAAAATCACTTTCAAAGATGAAAAGATTTTTGCAACTTCAATCGACCGTAAAAGTGTTATTTTAATAAATATTGCAAAATAAACTGCGTCAGTCGAATTTTCTCGTCAAAATACATTAGAATCACTCGAAAAAGCAATGTTTTTCCAAAAATGACTTTTTGGCCTAAAAAAAATTCAAAGGGGTTAATCCATCGTTTTTATCAAAATCCGCTAAAATTTAACATGCCCTTTTTTAGATTGTATACGACGTATTTAGATGCGTAGAGTGCGAAAAACTAGTTTTTATCTGGCGGAAGCGCTTAAATCTTGGAAAAAATCACTTTCAAAGATGAAAAGATTTTTGCAACTTCAATCGACCGTAAAAGTGTTATTTTAATAAATATTGCAAAATAAACTGCGTCAGTCGAATTTTCTCGTCAAAATACATTAGAATCACTCGAAAAAGCAATGTTTTTCCAAAAATGACTTTTTGGCCTAAAAAAAATTCAAAGGGGTTAATCCATCGTTTTTATCAAAATCCGCTAAAATTTAACATGCCCTTTTTTAGATTGTATACGACGTATTTAGATGCGTAGAGTGCGAAAAACTAGTTTTTATCTGGCGGAAGCGCTTAAATCTTGGAAAAAATCACTTTCAAAGATGAAAAGATTTTTGCAACTTCAATCGACCGTAAAAGTGTTATTTTAATAAATATTGCAAAATAAACTGCGTCAGTCGAATTTTCTCGTCAAAATACATTAGAATCACTCGAAAAAGCAATGTTTTTCCAAAAATGACTTTTTGGCCAAAAAAAAATTCAAAGGGGTTAATCCATCGTTTTTATCAAAATCCGCTAAAATTTAACATGCCCTTTTTTAGATTGTATACGACGTATTTAGATGCGTAGAGTGCGAAAAACTAGTTTTTATCTGGCGGAAGCGCTTAAATCTTGGAAAAAATCACTTTCAAAGATGAAAAGATTTTTGCAACTTCAATCGACCGTAAAAGTGTTATTTTAATAAATATTGCAAAATAAACTGCGTCAGTCGAATTTTCTCGTCAAAATACATTAGAATCACTGGAAAAAGCAATGTTTTTCCAAAAATGACTTTTTGGCCTAAAAAAACTTCAAAGGGGTTAATCCATCGTTTTTATCAAAATCCGCTAAAATTTAACATGCCCTTTTTTAGATTGTATACGACGTATTTAGATGCGTAGAGTGCGAAAAACTAGTTTTTATCTGGCGGAAGCGCTTAAATCTTGGAAAAAATCACTTTCAAAGATGAAAAGATTTTTGCAACTTCAATCGACCGTAAAAGTGTTATTTTAATAAATATTGCAAAATAAACTGCGTCGGTCGAATTTTCTCGTCAAAATACATTAGAATCACTGGAAAAAGCTATGTTTTTCCAAAAATGACTTTTTGGCCTAAAAAAAATTCAAAGGGGTTAATCCATCGTTTTTATCAAAATCCGCTAAAATTTAACATGCCCTTTTTTAGATTGTATACGACGTATTTAGATGCGTAGAGTGCGAAAAACTAGTTTTTATCTGGCGGAAGCGCTTAAATCTTGGAAAAAATCACTTTCAAAGATGAAAAGATTTTTGCAACTTCAATCGACCGTAAAAGTGTTATTTTAATAAATATTGCAAAATAAACTGCGTCAGTCGAATTTTCTCGTCAAAATACATTAGAATCACTCGAAAAAGCAATGTTTTTCCAAAAATGACTTTTTGGCCAAAAAAAAATTCAAAGGGGTTAATCCATCGTTTTTATCAAAATCCGCTAAAATTTAACATGCCCTTTTTTAGATTGTATACGACGTATTTAGATGCGTAGAGTGCGAAAAACTAGTTTTTATCTGGCGGAAGCGCTTAAATCTTGGAAAAAATCACTTTCAAAGATGAAAAGATTTTTGCAACTTCAATCGACCGTAAAAGTGTTATTTTAATAAATATTGCAAAATAAACTGCGTCAGTCGAATTTTCTCGTCAAAATACATTAGAATCACTGGAAAAAGCAATGTTTTTCCAAAAATGACTTTTTGGCCTAAAAAAACTTCAAAGGGGTTAATCCATCGTTTTTATCAAAATCCGCTAAAATTTAACATGCCCTTTTTTAGATTGTATACGACGTATTTAGATGCGTAGAGTGCGAAAAACTAGTTTTTATCTGGCGGAAGCTTTTAAATCTTGGAAAAAATCACTTTCAAAGATGAAAAGATTTTTGCAACTTCAATCGACCGTAAAAGTGTTATTTTAATAAATATTGCAAAATAAACTGCGTCAGTCGAATTTTCTCGTCAAAATACATTAGAATCACTCGAAAAAGCAATGTTTTTCCAAAAATGACTTTTTGGCCAAAAAAAAATTCATCGTTTTTATCAAAATCCGCTAAAATTTAACATGCCCTTTTTTAGATTGTATACGACGTATTTAGATGCGTAGAGTGCGAAAAACTAGTTTTTATCTGGCGGAAGCGCTTAAATCTTGGAAAAAATCACTTTCAAAGATGAAAAGATTTTTGCAACTTCAATCGACCGTAAAAGTGTTATTTTAATAAATATTGCAAAATAAACTGCGTCAGTCGAATTTTCTCGTCAAAATACATTAGAATCACTGGAAAAAGCAATGTTTTTCCAAAAATGACTTTTTGGCCTAAAAAAACTTCAAAGGGGTTAATCCATCGTTTTTATCAAAATCCGCTAAAATTTAACATGCCCTTTTTTAGATTGTATACGACGTATATAGATGCGTAGAGTGCGAAAAACTAGTTTTTATCTGGCGGAAGCGCTTAAATCTTGGAAAAAATCACTTTCAAAGATGAAAAGATTTTTGCAACTTCAATCGACCGTAAAAGTGTTATTTTAATAAATATTGCAAAATAAACTGCGTCAGTCGAATTTTCTCGTCAAAATACATTAGAATCACTCGAAAAAGCAATGTTTTTCCAAAAATGACTTTTTGGCCTAAAAAAAATTCAAAGGGGTTAATCCATCGTTTTTATCAAAATCCGCTAAAATTTAACATGCCCTTTTTTAGATTGTATACGACGTATTTAGATGCGTAGAGTGCGAAAAACTAGTTTTTATCTGGCGGAAGCGCTTAAATCTTGGAAAAAATCACTTTCAAAGATGAAAAGATTTTTGCAACTTCAATCGACCGTAAAAGTGTTATTTTAATAAATATTGCAAAATAAACTGCGTCAGTCGAATTTTCTCGTCAAAATACATTAGAATCACTGGAAAAAGCAATGTTTTTCCAAAAATGACTTTTTGGCCTAAAAAAACTTCAAAGGGGTTAATCCATCGTTTTTATCAAAATCCGCTAAAATTTAACATGCCCTTTTTTAGATTGTATACGACGTATTTAGATGCGTAGAGTGCGAAAAACTAGTTTTTATCTGGCGGAAGCGCTTAAATCTTGGAAAAAATCACTTTCAAAGATGAAAAGATTTTTGCAACTTCAATCGACCGTAAAAGTGTTATTTTAATAAATATTGCAAAATAAACTGCGTCGGTCGAATTTTCTCGTCAAAATACATTAGAATCACTGGAAAAAGCAATGTTTTTCCAAAAATGACTTTTTGGCCTAAAAAAACTTCAAAGGGGTTAATCCATCGTTTTTATCAAAATCCGCTAAAATTTAACATGCCCTTTTTTAGATTGTATACGACGTATATAGATGCGTAGAGTGCGAAAAACTAGTTTTTATCTGGCGGAAGCGCTTAAATCTTGGAAAAAATCACTTTCAAAGATGAAAAGATTTTTGCAACTTCAATCGACCGTAAAAGTGTTATTTTAATAAATATTGCAAAATAAACTGCGTCAGTCGAATTTTCTCGTCAAAATACATTAGAATCACTGGAAAAAGCAATGTTTTTCCAAAAATGACTTTTTGGCCTAAAAAAACTTCAAAGGGGTTAATCCATCGTTTTTATCAAAATCCGCTAAAATTTAACATGCCCTTTTTTAGATTGTATACGACGTATTTAGATTCGTAGAGTGCGAAAAACTAGTTTTTATCTGGCGGAAGCGCTTAAATCTTGGAAAAAATCACTTTCAAAGATGAAAAGATTTTTGCAACTTCAATCGACCGTAAAAGTGTTATTTTAATAAATATTGCAAAATAAACTGCGTCAGTCGAATTTTCTCGTCAAAATACATTAGAATCACTGGAAAAAGCAATGTTTTTCCAAAAATGACTTTTTGGCCTAAAAAAACTTCAAAGGGGTTAATCCATCGTTTTTATCAAAATCCGCTAAAATTTAACATGCCCTTTTTTAGATTGTATACGACGTATTTAGATGCGTAGAGTGCGAAAAACTAGTTTTTATCTGGCGGAAGCGCTTAAATCTTGGAAAAAATCACTTTCAAAGATGAAAAGATTTTTGCAACTTCAATCGACCGTAAAAGTGTTATTTTAATAAATATTGCAAAATAAACTGCGTCAGTCGAATTTTCTCGTCAAAATACATTAGAATCACTGGAAAAAGCAATGTTTTTCCAAAAATGACTTTTTGGCCTAAAAAAACTTCAAAGGGGTTAATCCATCGTTTTTATCAAAATCCGCTAAAATTTAACATGCCCTTTTTTAGATTGTATACGACGTATTTAGATTCGTAGAGTGCGAAAAACTAGTTTTTATCTGGCGGAAGCGCTTAAATCTTGGAAAAAATCACTTTCAAAGATGAAAAGATTTTTGCAACTTCAATCGACCGTAAAAGTGTTATTTTAATAAATATTGCAAAATAAACTGCGTCAGTCGAATTTTCTCGTCAAAATACATTAGAATCACTGGAAAAAGCAATGTTTTTCCAAAAATGACTTTTTGGCCTAAAAAAACTTCAAAGGGGTTAATCCATCGTTTTTATCAAAATCCGCTAAAATTTAACATGCCCTTTTTTAGATTGTATACGACGTATATAGATGCGTAGAGTGCGAAAAACTAGTTTTTATCTGGCGGAAGCGCTTAAATCTTGGAAAAAATCACTTTCAAAGATGAAAAGATTTTTGCAACTTCAATCGACCGTAAAAGTGTTATTTTAATAAATATTGCAAAATAAACTGCGTCAGTCGAATTTTCTCGTCAAAATACATTAGAATCACTGGAAAAAGCAATGTTTTTCCAAAAATGACTTTTTGGCCTAAAAAACTTCAAAGGGGTTAATCCATCGTTTTTATCAAAATCCGCTAAAATTTAACATGCCCTTTTTTAGATTGTATACGACGTATTTAGATTCGTAGAGTGCGAAAAACTAGTTTTTATCTGGCGGAAGCGCTTAAATCTTGGAAAAAATCACTTTCAAAGATGAAAAGATTTTTGCAACTTCAATCGACCGTAAAAGTGTTATTTTAATAAATATTGCAAAATAAACTGCGTCAGTCGAATTTTCTCGTCAAAATACATTAGAAGCACTGGAAAAAGCAATGTTTTTCCAAAAATGACTTCTTGGCCTAAAAAAAATTCAAAGGGGTTAATCCATCGTTTTTATCAAAATCCGCTAAAATTTAACATGCCCTTTTTTAGATTGTATACGACGTATTTAGATGCGTAGAGTGCGAAAAACTAGTTTTTATCTGGCGGAAGCGCTTAAATCTTGGAAAAAATCACTTTCAAAGATGAAAAGATTTTTGCAACTTCAATCGACCGTAAAAGTGTTATTTTAATAAATATTGCAAAATAAACTGCGTCAGTCGAATTTTCTCGTCAAAATACATTAGAATCACTCGAAAAAGCAATGTTTTTCCAAAAATGACTTTTTGGCCTAAAAAAACTTCAAAGGGGTTAATCCATCGTTTTTATCAAAATCCGCTAAAATTTAACATGCCCTTTTTTAGATTGTATACGACGTATTTAGATGCGTAGAGTGCGAAAAACTAGTTTTTATCTGGCGGAAGCGCTTAAATCTTGGAAAAAATCACTTTCAAAGATGAAAAGATTTTTGCAACTTCAATCGACCGTAAAAGTGTTATTTTAATAAATATTGCAAAATAAACTGCGTCAGTCGAATTTTCTCGTCAAAATACATTAGAATCACTCGAAAAAGCAATGTTTTTCCAAAAATGACTTTTTGGCCTAAAAAAACTTCAAAGGGGTTAATCCATCGTTTTTATCAAAATCCGCTAAAATTTAACATGCCCTTTTTTAGATTGTATACGACGTATTTAGATGCGTAGAGTGCGAAAAACTAGTTTTTATCTGGCGGAAGCGCTTAAATCTTGGAAAAAATCACTTTCAAAGATGAAAAGATTTTTGCAACTTCAATCGACCGTAAAAGTGTTATTTTAATAAATATTGCAAAATAAACTGCGTCAGTCGAATTTTCTCGTCAAAATACATTAGAATCACTGGAAAAAGCAATGTTTTTCCAAAAATGACTTTTTGGCCTAAAAAAACTTCAAAGGGGTTAATCCATCGTTTTTATCAAAATCCGCTAAAATTTAACATGCCCTTTTTTAGATTGTATACGACGTATATAGATGCGTAGAGTGCGAAAAACTAGTTTTTATCTGGCGGAAGCGCTTAAATCTTGGAAAAAATCACTTTCAAAGATGAAAAGATTTTTGCAACTTCAATCGACCGTAAAAGTGTTATTTTAATAAATATTGCAAAATAAACTGCGTCAGTCGAATTTTCTCGTCAAAATACATTAGAATCACTGGAAAAAGCAATGTTTTTCCAAAAATGACTTTTTGGCCTAAAAAACTTCAAAGGGGTTAATCCATCGTTTTTATCAAAATCCGCTAAAATTTAACATGCCCTTTTTTAGATTGTATACGACGTATTTAGATTCGTAGAGTGCGAAAAACTAGTTTTTATATGGCGGAAGCGCTTAAATCTTGGAAAAAATCACTTTCAAAGATGAAAAGATTTTTGCAACTTCAATCGACCGTAAAAGTGTTATTTTAATAAATATTGCAAAATAAACTGCGTCAGTCGAATTTTCTCGTCAAAATACATTAGAATCACTCGAAAAAGCAATGTTTTTCCAAAAATGACTTTTTGGCCTAAAAAAAATTCAAAGGGGTTAATCCATCGTTTTTATCAAAATCCGCTAAAATTTAACATGCCCTTTTTTAGATTGTATACGACGTATTTAGATGCGTAGAGTGCGAAAAACTAGTTTTTATCTGGCGGAAGCGCTTAAATCTTGGAAAAAATCACTTTCAAAGATGAAAAGATTTTTGCAACTTCAATCGACCGTAAAAGTGTTATTTTAATAAATATTGCAAAATAAACTGCGTCAGTCGAATTTTCTCGTCAAAATACATTAGAATCACTCGAAAAAGCAATGTTTTTCCAAAAATGACTTTTTGGCCTAAAAAAAATTCAAAGGGGTTAATCCATCGTTTTTATCAAAATCCGCTAAAATTTAACATGCCCTTTTTTAGATTGTATACGACGTATTTAGATGCGTAGAGTGCGAAAAACTAGTTTTTATCTGGCGGAAGCGCTTAAATCTTGGAAAAAATCACTTTCAAAGATGAAAAGATTTTTGCAACTTCAATCGACCGTAAAAGTGTTATTTTAATAAATATTGCAAAATAAACTGCGTCAGTCGAATTTTCTCGTCAAAATACATTAGAATCACTCGAAAAAGCAATGTTTTTCCAAAAATGACTTTTTGGCCTAAAAAAACTTCAAAGGGGTTAATCCATCGTTTTTATCAAAATCCGCTAAAATTTAACATGCTCTTTTTTAGATTGTATACGACGTATTTAGATGCGTAGAGTGCGAAAAACTAGTTTTTATCTGGCGGAAGCGCTTAAATCTTGGAAAAAATCACTTTCAAAGATGAAAAGATTTTTGCAACTTCAATCGACCGTAAAAGTGTTATTTTAATAAATATTGCAAAATAAACTGCGTCAGTCGAATTTTCTCGTCAAAATACATTAGAATCACTGGAAAAAGCAATGTTTTTCCAAAAATGACTTTTTGGCCTAAAAAAACTTCAAAGGGGTTAATCCATCGTTTTTATCAAAATCCGCTAAAATTTAACATGCTCTTTTTTAGATTGTATACGACGTATTTAGATGCGTAGAGTGCGAAAAACTAGTTTTTATCTGGCGGAAGCGCTTAAATCTTGGAAAAAATCACTTTCAAAGATGAAAAGATTTTTGCAACTTCAATCGACCGTAAAAGTGTTATTTTAATAAATATTGCAAAATAAACTGCGTCGGTCGAATTTTCTCGTCAAAATACATTAGAATCACTGGAAAAAGCAATGTTTTTCCAAAAATGACTTTTTGGCCTAAAAAAAATTCAAAGGGGTTAATCCATCGTTTTTATCAAAATCCGCTAAAATTTAACATGCCCTTTTTTAGATTGTATACGACGTATTTAGATGCGTAGAGTGCGAAAAACTAGTTTTTATCTGGCGGAAGCGCTTAAATCTTGGAAAAAATCACTTTCAAAGATGAAAAGATTTTTGCAACTTCAATCGACCGTAAAAGTGTTATTTTAATAAATATTGCAAAATAAACTGCGTCAGTCGAATTTTCTCGTCAAAATACATTAGAATCACTCGAAAAAGCAATGTTTTTCCAAAAATGACTTTTTGGCCTAAAAAAAATTCAAAGGGGTTAATCCATCGTTTTTATCAAAATCCGCTAAAATTTAACATGCCCTTTTTTAGATTGTATACGACGTATTTAGATGCGTAGAGTGCGAAAAACTAGTTTTTATCTGGCGGAAGCGCTTAAATCTTGGAAAAAATCACTTTCAAAGATGAAAAGATTTTTGCAACTTCAATCGACCGTAAAAGTGTTATTTTAATAAATATTGCAAAATAAACTGCGTCAGTCGAATTTTCTCGTCAAAATACATTAGAATTACTCGAAAAAGCAATGTTTTTCCAAAAATGACTTTTTGGCCTAAAAAAAATTCAAAGGGGTTAATCCATCGTTTTTATCAAAATCCGCTAAAATTTAACATCCCTTTTTTAGATTGTATACGACGTATTTAGATGCGTAGAGTGCGAAAAACTAGTTTTTATCTGGCGGAAGCGCTTAAATCTTGGAAAAAATCACTTTCAAAGATGAAAAGATTTTTGCAACTTCAATCGACCGTAAAAGTGTTATTTTAATAAATATTGCAAAATAAACTGCGTCAGTCGAATTTTCTCGTCAAAATATATTAGAAGCACTGGAAAAAGCAATGTTTTTCCAAAAATGACTTTTTGGCCTAAAAAAACTTCAAAGGGGTTAATCCATCGTTTTTATCAAAATCCGCTAAAATTTAACATGCCCTTTTTTAGATTGTATACGACGTATTTAGATGCGTAGAGTGCGAAAAACTAGTTTTTATCTGGCGGAAGCGCTTAAATCTTGGAAAAAATCACTTTCAAAGATGAAAAGATTTTTGCAACTTCAATCGACCGTAAAAGTGTTATTTTAATAAATATTGCAAAATAAACTGCGTCAGTCGAATTTTCTCGTCAAAATACATTAGAATCACTCGAAAAAGCAATGTTTTTCCAAAAATGACTTTTTGGCCTAAAAAAAATTCAAAGGGGTTAATCCATCGTTTTTATCAAAATCCGCTAAAATTTAACATGCCCTTTTTTAGATTGTATACGACGTATTTAGATGCGTAGAGTGCGAAAAACTAGTTTTTATCTGGCGGAAGCGCTTAAATCTTGGAAAAAATCACTTTCAAAGATGAAAAGATTTTTGCAACTTCAATCGACCGTAAAAGTGTTATTTTAATAAATATTGCAAAATAAACTGCGTCAGTCGAATTTTCTCGTCAAAATACATTAGAATCACTCGAAAAAGCAATGTTTTTCCAAAAATGACTTTTTGGCCAAAAAAAAATTCAAAGGGGTTAATCCATCGTTTTTATCAAAATCCCCTAAAATTTAACATGCCCTTTTTTAGATTGTATACGACGTATTTAGATGCGTAGAGTGCGAAAAACTAGTTTTTATCTGGCGGAAGCGCTTAAATCTTGGAAAAAATCACTTTCAAAGATGAAAAGATTTTTGCAACTTCAATCGACCGTAAAAGTGTTATTTTAATAAATATTGCAAAATAAACTGCGTCAGTCGAATTTTCTCGTCAAAATACATTAGAATCACTCGAAAAAGCAATGTTTTTCCAAAAATGACTTTTTGGCCAAAAAAAAATTCAAAGGGGTTAATCCATCGTTTTTATCAAAATCCGCTAAAATTTAACATGCCCTTTTTTAGATTGTATACGACGTATTTAGATGCGTAGAGTGCGAAAAACTAGTTTTTATCTGGCGGAAGCTTTTAAATCTTGGAAAAAATCACTTTCAAAGATGAAAAGATTTTTGCAACTTCAATCGACCGTAAAAGTGTTATTTTAATAAATATTGCAAAATAAACTGCGTCAGTCGAATTTTCTCGTCAAAATACATTAGAATCACTCGAAAAAGCAATGTTTTTCCAAAAATGACTTTTTGGCCAAAAAAAAATTCAAAGGGGTTAATCCATCGTTTTTATCAAAATCCGCTAAAATTTAACATGCCCTTTTTTAGATTGTATACGACGTATTTAGATGCGTAGAGTGCGAAAAACTAGTTTTTATCTGGCGGAAGCGCTTAAATCTTGGAAAAAATCACTTTCAAAGATGAAAAGATTTTTGCAACTTCAATCGACCGTAAAAGTGTTATTTTAATAAATATTGCAAAATAAACTGCGTCAGTCGAATTTTCTCGTCAAAATACATTAGAATCACTGGAAAAAGCAATGTTTTTCCAAAAATGACTTTTTGGCCTAAAAAAACTTCAAAGGGGTTAATCCATCGTTTTTATCAAAATCCGCTAAAATTTAACATGCCCTTTTTTAGATTGTATACGACGTATTTAGATGCGTAGAGTGCGAAAAACTAGTTTTTATCTGGCGGAAGCGCTTAAATCTTGGAAAAAATCACTTTCAAAGATGAAAAGATTTTTGCAACTTCAATCGACCGTAAAAGTGTTATTTTAATAAATATTGCAAAATAAACTGCGTCGGTCGAATTTTCTCGTCAAAATACATTAGAATCACTGGAAAAAGCAATGTTTTTCCAAAAATGACTTCTTGGCCTAAAAAAAATTCAAAGGGGTTAATCCATCGTTTTTATCAAAATCCGCTAAAATTTAACATGCCCTTTTTTAGATTGTATACGACGTATTTAGATGCGTAGAGTGCGAAAAACTAGTTTTGATCTGGCGGAAGCGCTTAAATCTTGGAAAAAATCACTTTCAAAGATGAAAAGATTTTTGCAACTTCAATCGACCGTAAAAGTGTTATTTTAATAAATATTGCAAAATAAACTGCGTCAGTCGAATTTTCTCGTCAAAATACATTAGAATCACTCGAAAAAGCAATGTTTTTCCAAAAATGACTTTTTGGCCAAAAAAAAATTCAAAGGGGTTATCGTTTTTATCAAAATCCGCTAAAATTTAACATGCCCTTTTTTAGATTGTATACGACGTATTTAGATGCGTAGAGTGCGAAAAACTAGTTTTTATCTGGCGGAAGCGCTTAAATCTTGGAAAAAATCACTTTCAAAGATGAAAAGATTTTTGCAACTTCAATCGACCGTAAAAGTGTTATTTTAATAAATATTGCAAAATAAACTGCGTCAGTCGAATTTTCTCGTCAAAATACATTAGAATCACTGGAAAAAGCAATGTTTTTCCAAAAATGACTTTTTGGCCTAAAAAACTTCAAAGGGGTTAATCCATCGTTTTTATCAAAATCCGCTAAAATTTAACATGCCCTTTTTTAGATTGTATACGACGTATTTAGATTCGTAGAGTGCGAAAAACTAGTTTTTATCTGGCGGAAGCGCTTAAATCTTGGAAAAAATCACTTTCAAAGATGAAAAGATTTTTGCAACTTCAATCGACCGTAAAAGTGTTATTTTAATAAATATTGCAAAATAAACTGCGTCAGTCGAATTTTCTCGTCAAAATACATTAGAAGCACTGGAAAAAGCAATGTTTTTCCAAAAATGACTTTTTGGCCTAAAAAAACTTCAAAGGGGTTAATCCATCGTTTTTATCAAAATCCCCTAAAATTTAACATGCCCTTTTTTAGATTGTATACGACGTATTTAGATGCGTAGAGTGCGAAAAACTAGTTTTTATCTGGCGGAAGCGCTTAAATCTTGGAAAAAATCACTTTCAAAGATGAAAAGATTTTTGCAACTTCAATCGACCGTAAAAGTGTTATTTTAATAAATATTGCAAAATAAACTGCGTCAGTCGAATTTTCTCGTCAAAATACATTAGAATCACTCGAAAAAGCAATGTTTTTCCAAAAATGACTTTTTGGCCAAAAAAAAATTCAAAGGGGTTAATCCATCGTTTTTATCAAAATCCGCTAAAATTTAACATGCCCTTTTTTAGATTGTATACGACGTATTTAGATGCGTAGAGTGCGAAAAACTAGTTTTTATCTGGCGGAAGCTTTTAAATCTTGGAAAAAATCACTTTCAAAGATGAAAAGATTTTTGCAACTTCAATCGACCGTAAAAGTGTTATTTTAATAAATATTGCAAAATAAACTGCGTCAGTCGAATTTTCTCGTCAAAATACATTAGAATCACTCGAAAAAGCAATGTTTTTCCAAAAATGACTTTTTGGCCAAAAAAAAATTCAAAGGGGTTAATCCATCGTTTTTATCAAAATCCGCTAAAATTTAACATGCCCTTTTTTAGATTGTATACGACGTATTTAGATGCGTAGAGTGCGAAAAACTAGTTTTTATCTGGCGGAAGCGCTTAAATCTTGGAAAAAATCACTTTCAAAGATGAAAAGATTTTTGCAACTTCAATCGACCGTAAAAGTGTTATTTTAATAAATATTGCAAAATAAACTGCGTCAGTCGAATTTTCTCGTCAAAATACATTAGAATCACTGGAAAAAGCAATGTTTTTCCAAAAATGACTTTTTGGCCTAAAAAAACTTCAAAGGGGTTAATCCATCGTTTTTATCAAAATCCGCTAAAATTTAACATGCCCTTTTTTAGATTGTATACGACGTATTTAGATGCGTAGAGTGCGAAAAACTAGTTTTTATCTGGCGGAAGCGCTTAAATCTTGGAAAAAATCACTTTCAAAGATGAAAAGATTTTTGCAACTTCAATCGACCGTAAAAGTGTTATTTTAATAAATATTGCAAAATAAACTGCGTCGGTCGAATTTTCTCGTCAAAATACATTAGAATCACTGGAAAAAGCAATGTTTTTCCAAAAATGACTTTTTGGCCTAAAAAAACTTCAAAGGGGTTAATCCATCGTTTTTATCAAAATCCGCTAAAATTTAACATGCCCTTTTTTAGATTGTATACGACGTATATAGATGCGTAGAGTGCGAAAAACTAGTTTTTATCTGGCGGAAGCGCTTAAATCTTGGAAAAAATCACTTTCAAAGATGAAAAGATTTTTGCAACTTCAATCGACCGTAAAAGTGTTATTTTAATAAATATTGCAAAATAAACTGCGTCAGTCGAATTTTCTCGTCAAAATACATTAGAATCACTGGAAAAAGCAATGTTTTTCCAAAAATGACTTTTTGGCCTAAAAAACTTCAAAGGGGTTAATCCATCGTTTTTATCAAAATCCGCTAAAATTTAACATGCCCTTTTTTAGATTGTATACGACGTATTTAGATTCGTAGAGTGCGAAAAACTAGTTTTTATCTGGCGGAAGCGCTTAAATCTTGGAAAAAATCACTTTCAAAGATGAAAAGATTTTTGCAACTTCAATCGACCGTAAAAGTGTTATTTTAATAAATATTGCAAAATAAACTGCGTCAGTCGAATTTTCTCGTCAAAATACATTAGAAGCACTGGAAAAAGCAATGCTTTTCCAAAAATGACTTCTTGGCCTAAAAAAAATTCAAAGGGGTTAATCCATCGTTTTTATCAAAATCCGCTAAAATTTAACATGCCCTTTTTTAGATTGTATACGACGTATTTAGATGCGTAGAGTGCGAAAAACTAGTTTTGATCTGGCGGAAGCGCTTAAATCTTGGAAAAAATCACTTTCAAAGATGAAAAGATTTTTGCAACTTCAATCGACCGTAAAAGTGTTATTTTAATAAATATTGCAAAATAAACTGCGTCAGTCGAATTTTCTCGTCAAAATACATTAGAATCACTCGAAAAAGCAATGTTTTTCCAAAAATGACTTTTTGGCCAAAAAAAAATTCAAAGGGGTTAATCCATCGTTTTTATCAAAATCCGCTAAAATTTAACATGCCCTTTTTTAGATTGTATACGACGTATTTAGATGCGTAGAGTGCGAAAAACTAGTTTTTATCTGGCGGAAGCGCTTAAATCTTGGAAAAAATCACTTTCAAAGATGAAAAGATTTTTGCAACTTCAATCGACCGTAAAAGTGTTATTTTAATAAATATTGCAAAATAAACTGCGTCAGTCGAATTTTCTCGTCAAAATACATTAGAATCACTCGAAAAAGCAATGTTTTTCCAAAAATGACTTTTTGGCTTAAAAAAAATTCAAAGGGGTTAATCCATCGTTTTTATCAAAATCCGCTAAAATTTAACATGCCCTTTTTTAGATTGTATACGACGTATTTAGATGTATAGAGTGCGAAAAACTAGTTTTTATCTGGCGGAAGCGCTTAAATCTTGGAAAAAATCACTTTCAAAGATGAAAAGATTTTTGCAACTTCAATCGACCGTAAAAGTGTTATTTTAATAAATATTGCAAAATAAACTGCGTCAGTCGAATTTTCTCGTCAAAATACATTAGAATCACTCGAAAAAGCAATGTTTTTCCAAAAATGACTTTTTGGCCTAAAAAAAATTCAAAGGGGTAATCCATCGTTTTTATCAAAATCCGCTAAAATTTAACATGCCCTTTTTTAGATTGTATACGACGTATTTAGATGCGTAGAGTGCGAAAAACTAGTTTTTATCTGGCGGAAGCGCTTAAATCTTGGAAAAAATCACTTTCAAAGATGAAAAGATTTTTGCAACTTCAATCGACAGTAAAAGTGTTATTTTAATAAATATTGCAAAATAAACTGCGTCAGTCGAATTTTCTCGTCAAAATACATTAGAATCACTCGAAAAAGCAATGTTTTTCCAAAAATGACTTTTTGGCCAAAAAAAAATTCAAAGGGGTTAATCCATCGTTTTTATCAAAATCCGCTAAAATTTAACATGCCCTTTTTTAGATTGTATACGACGTATTTAGATGCGTAGAGTGCGAAAAACTAGTTTTTATCTGGCGGAAGCGCTTAAATCTTGGAAAAAATCACTTTCAAAGATGAAAAGATTTTTGCAACTTCAATCGACAGTAAAAGTGTTATTTTAATAAATATTGCAAAATAAACTGCGTCAGTCGAATTTTCTCGTCAAAATACATTAGAATCACTCGAAAAAGCAATGTTTTTCCAAAAATGACTTTTTGGCCAAAAAAAAATTCAAAGGGGTTAATCCATCGTTTTTATCAAAATCCGCTAAAATTTAACATGCCCTTTTTTAGATTGTATACGACGTATTTAGATGCGTAGAGTGCGAAAAACTAGTTTTTATCTGGCGGAAGCGCTTAAATCTTGGAAAAAATCACTTTCAAAGATGAAAAGATTTTTGCAACTTCAATCGACAGTAAAAGTGTTATTTTAATAAATATTGCAAAATAAACTGCGTCAGTCGAATTTTCTCGTCAAAATACATTAGAATCACTCGAAAAAGCAATGTTTTTCCAAAAATGACTTTTTGGCCAAAAAAAAATTCAAAGGGGTTAATCCATCGTTTTTATCAAAATCCGCTAAAATTTAACATGCCCTTTTTTAGATTGTATACGACGTATTTAGATGCGTAGAGTGCGAAAAACTAGTTTTTATCTGGCGGAAGCGCTTAAATCTTGGAAAAAATCACTTTCAAAGATGAAAAGATTTTTGCAACTTCAATCGACCGTAAAAGTGTTATTTTAATAAATATTGCAAAATAAACTGCGTCAGTCGAATTTTCTCGTCAAAATACATTAGAATCACTCGAAAAAGCAATGTTTTTCCAAAAATGACTTTTTGGCTTAAAAAAAATTCAAAGGGGTTAATCCATCGTTTTTATCAAAATCCGCTAAAATTTAACATGCCCTTTTTTAGATTGTATACGACGTATTTAGATGTATAGAGTGCGAAAAACTAGTTTTTATCTGGCGGAAGCGCTTAAATCTTGGAAAAAATCACTTTCAAAGATGAAAAGATTTTTGCAACTTCAATCGACCGTAAAAGTGTTATTTTAATAAATATTGCAAAATAAACTGCGTCAGTCGAATTTTCTCGTCAAAATACATTAGAATCACTCGAAAAAGCAATGTTTTTCCAAAAATGACTTTTTGGCCTAAAAAAAATTCAAAGGGGTAATCCATCGTTTTTATCAAAATCCGCTAAAATTTAACATGCCCTTTTTTAGATTGTATACGACGTATTTAGATGCGTAGAGTGCGAAAAACTAGTTTTTATCTGGCGGAAGCGCTTAAATCTTGGAAAAAATCACTTTCAAAGATGAAAAGATTTTTGCAACTTCAATCGACAGTAAAAGTGTTATTTTAATAAATATTGCAAAATAAACTGCGTCAGTCGAATTTTCTCGTCAAAATACATTAGAATCACTCGAAAAAGCAATGTTTTTCCAAAAATGACTTTTTGGCCAAAAAAAAATTCAAAGGGGTTAATCCATCGTTTTTATCAAAATCCGCTAAAATTTAACATGCCCTTTTTTAGATTGTATACGACGTATTTAGATGCGTAGAGTGCGAAAAACTAGTTTTTATCTGGCGGAAGCGCTTAAATCTTGGAAAAAATCACTTTCAAAGATGAAAAGATTTTTGCAACTTCAATCGACAGTAAAAGTGTTATTTTAATAAATATTGCAAAATAAACTGCGTCAGTCGAATTTTCTCGTCAAAATACATTAGAATCACTCGAAAAAGCAATGTTTTTCCAAAAATGACTTTTTGGCCAAAAAAAAATTCAAAGGGGTTAATCCATCGTTTTTATCAAAATCCGCTAAAATTTAACATGCCCTTTTTTAGATTGTATACGACGTATTTAGATGCGTAGAGTGCGAAAAACTAGTTTTTATCTGGCGGAAGCGCTTAAATCTTGGAAAAAATCACTTTCAAAGATGAAAAGATTTTTGCAACTTCAATCGACAGTAAAAGTGTTATTTTAATAAATATTGCAAAATAAACTGCGTCAGTCGAATTTTCTCGTCAAAATACATTAGAATCACTCGAAAAAGCAATGTTTTTCCAAAAATGACTTTTTGGCCAAAAAAAAATTCAAAGGGGTTAATCCATCGTTTTTATCAAAATCCGCTAAAATTTAACATGCCCTTTTTTAGATTGTATACGACGTATTTAGATGCGTAGAGTGCGAAAAACTAGTTTTTATCTGGCGGAAGCGCTTAAATCTTGGAAAAAATCACTTTCAAAGATGAAAAGATTTTTGCAACTTCAATCGACCGTAAAAGTGTTATTTTAATAAATATTGCAAAATAAACTGCGTCAGTCGAATTTTCTCGTCAAAATATATTAGAATCACTCGAAAAAGCAATGTTTTTCCAAAAATGACTTTTTGGCCTAAAAAAAATTCAAAGGGGTTAATCCATCGTTTTTATCAAAATCCGCTAAAATTTAACATGCCCTTTTTTAGATTGTATACGACGTATTTAGATGCGTAGAGTGCGAAAAACTAGTTTTTATCTGGCGGAAGCGCTTAAATCTTGGAAAAAATCACTTTCAAAGATGAAAAGATTTTTGCAACTTCAATCGACCGTAAAAGTGTTATTTTAATAAATATTGCAAAATAAACTGCGTCAGTCGAATTTTCTCGTCAAAATACATTAGAATCACTGGAAAAAGCAATGTTTTTCCAAAAATGACTTTTTGGCCTAAAAAACTTCAAAGGGGTTAATCCATCGTTTTTATCAAAATCCGCTAAAATTTAACATGCCCTTTTTTAGATTGTATACGACGTATTTAGATTCGTAGAGTGCGAAAAACTAGTTTTTATCTGGCGGAAGCGCTTAAATCTTGGAAAAAATCACTTTCAAAGATGAAAAGATTTTTGCAACTTCAATCGACCGTAAAAGTGTTATTTTAATAAATATTGCAAAATAAACTGCGTCAGTCGAATTTTCTCGTCAAAATACATTAGAAGCACTGGAAAAAGCAATGTTTTTCCAAAAATGACTTCTTGGCCTAAAAAAAATTCAAAGGGGTTAATCCATCGTTTTTATCAAAATCCGCTAAAATTTAACATGCCCTTTTTTAGATTGTATACGACGTATTTAGATGCGTAGAGTGCGAAAAACTAGTTTTTATCTGGCGGAAGCGCTTAAATCTTGGAAAAAATCACTTTCAAAGATGAAAAGATTTTTGCAACTTCAATCGACCGTAAAAGTGTTATTTTAATAAATATTGCAAAATAAACTGCGTCAGTCGAATTTTCTCGTCAAAATACATTAGAATCACTCGAAAAAGCAATGTTTTTCCAAAAATGACTTTTTGGCCTAAAAAAACTTCAAAGGGGTTAATCCATCGTTTTTATCAAAATCCGCTAAAATTTAACATGCCCTTTTTTAGATTGTATACGACGTATTTAGATGCGTAGAGTGCGAAAAACTAGTTTTTATCTGGCGGAAGCGCTTAAATCTTGGAAAAAATCACTTTCAAAGATGAAAAGATTTTTGCAACTTCAATCGACCGTAAAAGTGTTATTTTAATAAATATTGCAAAATAAACTGCGTCAGTCGAATTTTCTCGTCAAAATACATTAGAATCACTCGAAAAAGCAATGTTTTTCCAAAAATGACTTTTTGGCCTAAAAAAACTTCAAAGGGGTTAATCCATCGTTTTTATCAAAATCCGCTAAAATTTAACATGCCCTTTTTTAGATTGTATACGACGTATTTAGATGCGTAGAGTGCGAAAAACTAGTTTTTATCTGGCGGAAGCGCTTAAATCTTGGAAAAAATCACTTTCAAAGATGAAAAGATTTTTGCAACTTCAATCGACCGTAAAAGTGTTATTTTAATAAATATTGCAAAATAAACTGCGTCAGTCGAATTTTCTCGTCAAAATACATTAGAATTACTCGAAAAAGCAATGTTTTTCCAAAAATGACTTTTTGGCCTAAAAAAAATTCAAAGGGGTTAATCCATCGTTTTTATCAAAATCCGCTAAAATTTAACATGCCCTTTTTTAGATTGTATACGACGTATTTAGATGCGTAGAGTGCGAAAAACTAGTTTTTATCTGGCGGAAGCGCTTAAATCTTGGAAAAAATCACTTTCAAAGATGAAAAGATTTTTGCAACTTCAATCGACCGTAAAAGTGTTATTTTATTAAATATTGCAAAATAAACTGCGTCAGTCGAATTTTCTCGTCAAAATACATTAGAAGCACTGGAAAAAGCAATGTTTTTCCAAAAATGACTTTTTGGCCTAAAAAAACTTCAAAGGGGTTAATCCATCGTTTTTATCAAAATCCGCTAAAATTTAACATGCCCTTTTTTAGATTGTATACGACGTATTTAGATTCGTAGAGTGCGAAAAACTAGTTTTTATCTGGCGGAAGCGCTTAAATCTTGGAAAAAATCACTTTCAAAGATGAAAAGATTTTTGCAACTTCAATCGACCGTAAAAGTGTTATTTTAATAAATATTGCAAAATAAACTGCGTCAGTCGAATTTTCTCGTCAAAATACATTAGAATCACTGGAAAAAGCAATGTTTTTCCAAAAATGACTTTTTGGCCTAAAAAAACTTCAAAGGGGTTAATCCATCGTTTTTATCAAAATCCGCTAAAATTTAACATGCCCTTTTTTAGATTGTATACGACGTATATAGATGCGTAGAGTGCGAAAAACTAGTTTTTATCTGGCGGAAGCGCTTAAATCTTGGAAAAAATCACTTTCAAAGATGAAAAGATTTTTGCAACTTCAATCGACCGTAAAAGTGTTATTTTAATAAATATTGCAAAATAAACTGCGTCAGTCGAATTTTCTCGTCAAAATACATTAGAATCACTGGAAAAAGCAATGTTTTTCCAAAAATGACTTTTTGGCCTAAAAAACTTCAAAGGGGTTAATCCATCGTTTTTATCAAAATCCGCTAAAATTTAACATGCCCTTTTTTAGATTGTATACGACGTATTTAGATTCGTAGAGTGCGAAAAACTAGTTTTTATCTGGCGGAAGCGCTTAAATCTTGGAAAAAATCACTTTCAAAGATGAAAAGATTTTTGCAACTTCAATCGACCGTAAAAGTGTTATTTTAATAAATATTGCAAAATAAACTGGGTCAGTCGAATTTTCTCGTCAAAATACATTAGAAGCACTGGAAAAAGCAATGTTTTTCCAAAAATGACTTCTTGGCCTAAAAAAAATTCAAAGGGGTTAATCCATCGTTTTTATCAAAATCCGCTAAAATTTAACATGCCCTTTTTTAGATTGTATACGACGTATTTAGATGCGTAGAGTGCGAAAAACTAGTTTTTATCTGGCGGAAGCGCTTAAATCTTGGAAAAAATCACTTTCAAAGATGAAAAGATTTTTGCAACTTCAATCGACCGTAAAAGTGTTATTTTAATAAATATTGCAAAATAAACTGCGTCAGTCGAATTTTCTCGTCAAAATACATTAGAATCACTCGAAAAAGCAATGTTTTTCCAAAAATGACTTTTTGGCCTAAAAAAACTTCAAAGGGGTTAATCCATCGTTTTTATCAAAATCCGCTAAAATTTAACATGCCCTTTTTTAGATTGTATACGACGTATTTAGATGCGTAGAGTGCGAAAAACTAGTTTTTATCTGGCGGAAGCGCTTAAATCTTGGAAAAAATCACTTTCAAAGATGAAAAGATTTTTGCAACTTCAATCGACCGTAAAAGTGTTATTTTAATAAATATTGCAAAATAAACTGCGTCAGTCGAATTTTCTCGTCAAAATACATTAGAATCACTCGAAAAAGCAATGTTTTTCCAAAAATGACTTTTTGGCCTAAAAAAACTTCAAAGGGGTTAATCCATCGTTTTTATCAAAATCCGCTAAAATTTAACATGCCCTTTTTTAGATTGTATACGACGTATTTAGATGCGTAGAGTGCGAAAAACTAGTTTTTATCTGGCGGAAGCGCTTAAATCTTGGAAAAAATCACTTTCAAAGATGAAAAGATTTTTGCAACTTCAATCGACCGTAAAAGTGTTATTTTAATAAATATTGCAAAATAAACTGCGTCAGTCGAATTTTCTCGTCAAAATACATTAGAATCACTGGAAAAAGCAATGTTTTTCCAAAAATGACTTTTTGGCCTAAAAAAACTTCAAAGGGGTTAATCCATCGTTTTTATCAAAATCCGCTAAAATTTAACATGCCCTTTTTAGATTGTATACGACGTATTTAGATGCGTAGAGTGCGAAAAACTAGTTTTTATCTGGCGGAAGCGCTTAAATCTTGGAAAAAATCACTTTCAAAGATGAAAAGATTTTTGCAACTTCAATCGACCGTAAAAGTGTTATTTTAATAAATATTGCAAAATAAACTGCGTCAGTCGAATTTTCTCGTCAAAATACATTAGAATTACTCGAAAAAGCAATGTTTTTCCAAAAATGACTTTTTGGCCTAAAAAAAATTCAAAGGGGTTAATCCATCGTTTTTATCAAAATCCGCTAAAATTTAACATGCCCTTTTTTAGATTGTATACGACGTATTTAGATGCGTAGAGTGCGAAAAACTAGTTTTTATCTGGCGGAAGCGCTTAAATCTTGGAAAAAATCACTTTCAAAGATGAAAAGATTTTTGCAACTTCAATCGACCGTAAAAGTGTTATTTTAATAAATATTGCAAAATAAACTGCGTCAGTCGAATTTTCTCGTCAAAATACATTAGAATCACTGGAAAAAGCAATGTTTTTCCAAAAATGACTTTTTGGCCTAAAAAACTTCAAAGGGGTTAATCCATCGTTTTTATCAAAATCCGCTAAAATTTAACATGCCCTTTTTTAGATTGTATACGACGTATTTAGATTCGTAGAGTGCGAAAAACTAGTTTTTATCTGGCGGAAGCGCTTAAATCTTGGAAAAAATCACTTTCAAAGATGAAAAGATTTTTGCAACTTCAATCGACCGTAAAAGTGTTATTTTAATAAATATTGCAAAATAAACTGCGTCAGTCGAATTTTCTCGTCAAAATACATTAGAATCACTCGAAAAAGCAATGTTTTTCCAAAAATGACTTTTTGGCCTAAAAAAAATTCAAAGGGGTTAATCCATCGTTTTTATCAAGATCCGCTAAAATTTAACATGCCCTTTTTTAGATTGTATACGACGTATTTAGATGCGTAGAGTGCGAAAAACTAGTTTTTATCTGGCGGAAGCGCTTATATCTTGGAAAAAATCACTTTCAAAGATGAAAAGATTTTTGCAACTTCAATCGACCGTAAAAGTGTTATTTTAATAAATATTGCAAAATAAACTGCGTCAGTCGAATTTTCTCGTCAAAATACATTAGAATCACTCGAAAAAGCAATGTTTTTCCAAAAATGACTTTTTGGCCTAAAAAAAATTCAAAGGGGTTAATCCATCGTTTTTATCAAAATCCGCTAAAATTTAACATGCCCTTTTTTAGATTGTATACGACGTATTTAGATGCGTAGAGTGCGAAAAACTAGTTTTTATCTGGCGGAAGCGCTTAAATCTTGGAAAAAATCACTTTCAAAGATGAAAAGATTTTTGCAACTTCAATCGACCGTAAAAGTGTTATTTTAATAAATATTGCAAAATAAACTGCGTCAGTCGAATTTTCTCGTCAAAATACATTAGAATCACTCGAAAAAGCAATGTTTTTCCAAAAATGACTTTTTGGCCTAAAAAAAATTCAAAGGGGTTAATCCATTGTTTTTATCAAAATCCGCTAAAATTTAACATGCCCTTTTTTAGATTGTATACGACGTATTTAGATGCGTAGAGTGCGAAAAACTAGTTTTTATCTGGTGGAAGCGCTTAAATCTTGGAAAAAATCACTTTCAAAGATGAAAAGATTTTTGCAACTTCAATCGACCGTAAAAGTGTTATTTTAATAAATATTGCAAAATAAACTGCGTCAGTCGAATTTTCTTGTCAAAATACATTAGAATCACTCGAAAAAGCAATGTTTTTCCAAAAATGACTTTTTGGCCTAAAAAAATTCAAAGGGGTTAATCCATCGTTTTTATCAAAATCCGCTAAAATTTAACATGCCCTTTTTTAGATTGTATACGACGTATTTAGATGCGTAGAGTGCGAAAAACTAGTTTTTATCTGGCGGAAGCGCTTAAATCTTGGAAAAAATCACTTTCAAAGATGAAAAGATTTTTGCAACTTCAATCGACCGTAAAAGTGTTATTTTAATAAATATTGCAAAATAAACTGCGTCAGTCGAATTTTCTCGTCAAAATACATTAGAATCACTCGAAAAAGCAATGTTTTTCCAAAAATGACTTTTTGGCCTAAAAAAACTTCAAAGGGGTTAATCCATCGTTTTTATCAAAATCCGCTAAAATTTAACATGCTCTTTTTTAGATTGTATACGACGTATTTAGATGCGTAGAGTGCGAAAAACTAGTTTTTATCTGGCGGAAGCGCTTAAATCTTGGAAAAAATCACTTTCAAAGATGAAAAGATTTTTGCAACTTCAATCGACCGTAAAAGTGTTATTTTAATAAATATTGCAAAATAAACTGCGTCAGTCGAATTTTCTCGTCAAAATAAATTAGAATTACTCGAAAAAGCAATGTTTTTCCAAAAATGACTTTTTGGCCTAAAAAAAATTCAAAGGGGTTAATCCATCGTTTTTATCAAAATCCGCTAAAATTTAACATGCCCTTTTTTAGATTGTATACGACGTATTTAGATGCGTAGAGTGCGAAAAACTAGTTTTTATCTGGCGGAAGCGCTTAAATCTTGGAAAAAATCACTTTCAAAGATGAAAAGATTTTTGCAACTTCAATCGACCGTAAAAGTGTTATTTTAATAAATATTGCAAAATAAACTGCGTCAGTCGAATTTTCTCGTCAAAATACATTAGAATCACTCGAAAAAGCAATGTTTTTCCAAAAATGACTTTTTGGCCTAAAAAAACTTCAAAGGGGTTAATCCATCGTTTTTATCAAAATCCGCTAAAATTTAACATGCTCTTTTTTAGATTGTATACGACGTATTTAGATGCGTAGAGTGCGAAAAACTAGTTTTTATCTGGCGGAAGCGCTTAAATCTTGGAAAAAATCACTTTCAAAGATGAAAAGATTTTTGCAACTTCAATCGACCGTAAAAGTGTTATTTTAATAAATATTGCAAAATAAACTGCGTCAGTCGAATTTTCTCGTCAAAATAAATTAGAATTACTCGAAAAAGCAATGTTTTTCCAAAAATGACTTTTTGGCCTAAAAAAAATTCAAAGGGGTTAATCCATCGTTTTTATCAAAATCCGCTAAAATTTAACATGCCCTTTTTTAGATTGTATACGACGTATTTAGATGCGTAGAGTGCGAAAAACTAGTTTTTATCTGGCGGAAGCGCTTAAATCTTGGAAAAAATCACTTTCAAAGATGAAAAGATTTTTGCAACTTCAATCGACCGTAAAAGTGTTATTTTAATAAATATTGCAAAATAAACTGCGTCAGTCGAATTTTCTCGTCAAAATACATTAGAATCACTGGAAAAAGCAATGTTTTTCCAAAAATGACTTTTTGGCCTAAAAAAACTTCAAAGGGGTTAATCCATCGTTTTTATCAAAATCCGCTAAAATTTAACATGCCCTTTTTTAGATTGTATACGACGTATTTAGATGCGTAGAGTGCGAAAAACTAGTTTTTATCTGGCGGAAGCGCTTAAATCTTGGAAAAAATCACTTTCAAAGATGAAAAGATTTTTGCAACTTCAATCGACCGTAAAAGTGTTATTTTAATAAATATTGCAAAATAAACTGCGTCAGTCGAATTTTCTCGTCAAAATACATTAGAATCACTCGAAAAAGCAATGTTTTTCCAAAAATGACTTTTTGGCCTAAAAAAAATTCAAAGGGGTTAATCCATCGTTTTTATCAAAATCCGCTAAAATTTAACATGCCCTTTTTTAGATTGTATACGACGTATTTAGATGCGTAGAGTGCGAAAAACTAGTTTTTATCTGGCGGAAGCGCTTAAATCTTGGAAAAAATCACTTTCAAAGATGAAAAGATTTTTGCAACTTCAATCGACCGTAAAAGTGTTATTTTAATAAATATTGCAAAATAAACTGCGTCAGTCGAATTTTCTCGTCAAAATACATTAGAATCACTCGAAAAAGCAATGTTTTTCCAAAAATGACTTTTTGGCCTAAAAAAAATTCAAAGGGGTTAATCCATCGTTTTTATCAAGATCCGCTAAAATTTAACATGCCCTTTTTTAGATTGTATACGACGTATTTAGATGCGTAGAGTGCGAAAAACTAGTTTTTATCTGGCGGAAGCGCTTATATCTTGGAAAAAATCACTTTCAAAGATGAAAAGATTTTTGCAACTTCAATCGACCGTAAAAGTGTTATTTTAATAAATATTGCAAAATAAACTGCGTCAGTCGAATTTTCTCGTCAAAATACATTAGAATCACTCGAAAAAGCAATGTTTTTCCAAAAATGACTTTTTGGCCTAAAAAAAATTCAAAGGGGTTAATCCATCGTTTTTATCAAAATCCGCTAAAATTTAACATGCCCTTTTTTAGATTGTATACGACGTATTTAGATGCGTAGAGTGCGAAAAACTAGTTTTTATCTGGCGGAAGCGCTTAAATCTTGGAAAAAATCACTTTCAAAGATGAAAAGATTTTTGCAACTTCAATCGACCGTAAAAGTGTTATTTTAATAAATATTGCAAAATAAACTGCGTCAGTCGAATTTTCTCGTCAAAATACATTAGAATCACTCGAAAAAGCAATGTTTTTCCAAAAATGACTTTTTGGCCTAAAAAAAATTCAAAGGGGTTAATCCATTGTTTTTATCAAAATCCGCTAAAATTTAACATGCCCTTTTTTAGATTGTATACGACGTATTTAGATGCGTAGAGTGCGAAAAACTAGTTTTTATCTGGCGGAAGCGCTTAAATCTTGGAAAAAATCACTTTCAAAGATGAAAAGATTTTTGCAACTTCAATCGACCGTAAAAGTGTTATTTTAATAAATATTGCAAAATAAACTGCGTCAGTCGAATTTTCTCGTCAAAATACATTAGAATCACTCGAAAAAGCAATGTTTTTCCAAAAATGACTTTAATCCATCGTTTTTATCAAAATCCGCTAAAATTTAACATGCCCTTTTTTAGATTGTATACGACGTATTTAGATGCGTAGAGTGCGAAAAACTAGTTTTTATCTGGCGGAAGCGCTTAAATCTTGGAAAAAATCACTTTCAAAGATGAAAAGATTTTTGCAACTTCAATCGACCGTAAAAGTGTTATTTTAATAAATATTGCAAAATAAACTGCGTCAGTCGAATTTTCTCGTCAAAATACATTAGAATCACTCGAAAAAGCAATGTTTTTCCAAAAATGACTTTTTGGCCTAAAAAAACTTCAAAGGGGTTAATCCATCGTTTTTATCAAAATCCGCTAAAATTTAACATGCTCTTTTTTAGATTGTATACGACGTATTTAGATGCGTAGAGTGCGAAAAACTAGTTTTTATCTGGCGGAAGCGCTTAAATCTTGGAAAAAATCACTTTCAAAGATGAAAAGATTTTTGCAACTTCAATCGACCGTAAAAGTGTTATTTTAATAAATATTGCAAAATAAACTGCGTCAGTCGAATTTTCTCGTCAAAATACATTAGAATCACTCGAAAAAGCAATGTTTTTCCAAAAATGACTTTTTGGCCTAAAAAAACTTCAAAGGGGTTAATCCATCGTTTTTATCAAAATCCGCTAAATTTAACATGCCCTTTTTTAGATTGTATACGACGTATTTAGATGCGTAGAGTGCGAAAAACTAGTTTTTATCTGGCGGAAGCGCTTAAATCTTGGAAAAAATCACTTTCAAAGATGAAAAGATTTTTGCAACTTCAATCGACCGTAAAAGTGTTATTTTAATAAATATTGCAAAATAAACTGCGTCAGTCGAATTTTCTCGTCAAAATACATTAGAATCACTGGAAAAAGCAATGTTTTTCCAAAAATGACTTTTTGGCCTAAAAAAACTTCAAAGGGGTTAATCCATCGTTTTTATCAAAATCCGCTAAAATTTAACATGCCCTTTTTTAGATTGTATACGACGTATTTAGATGCGTAGAGTGCGAAAAACTAGTTTTTATCTGGCGGAAGCGCTTAAATCTTGGAAAAAATCACTTTCAAAGATGAAAAGATTTTTGCAACTTCAATCGACCGTAAAAGTGTTATTTTAATAAATATTGCAAAATAAACTGCGTCAGTCGAATTTTCTCGTCAAAATACATTAGAATTACTCGAAAAAGCAATGTTTTTCCAAAAATGACTTTTTGGCCTAAAAAAAATTCAAAGGGGTTAATCCATCGTTTTTATCAAAATCCGCTAAAATTTAACATGCCCTTTTTTAGATTGTATACGACGTATTTAGATGCGTAGAGTGCGAAAAACTAGTTTTTATCTGGCGGAAGCGCTTAAATCTTGGAAAAAATCACTTTCAAAGATGAAAAGATTTTTGCAACTTCAATCGACCGTAAAAGTGTTATTTTAATAAATATTGCAAAATAAACTGCGTCAGTCGAATTTTCTCGTCAAAATACATTAGAATTACTCGAAAAAGCAATGTTTTTCCAAAAATGACTTTTTGGCCTAAAAAAAATTCAAAGGGGTTAATCCATCGTTTTTATCAAAATCCGCTAAAATTTAACATGCCCTTTTTTAGATTGTATACGACGTATTTAGATGCGTAGAGTGCGAAAAACTAGTTTTTATCTGGCGGAAGCGCTTAAATCTTGGAAAAAATCACTTTCAAAGATGAAAAGATTTTTGCAACTTCAATCGACCGTAAAAGTGTTATTTTAATAAATATTGCAAAATAAACTGCGTCAGTCGAATTTTCTCGTCAAAATACATTAGAATTACTCGAAAAAGCAATGTTTTTCCAAAAATGACTTTTTGGCCTAAAAAAAATTCAAAGGGGTTAATCCATCGTTTTTATCAAAATCCGCTAAAATTTAACATGCCCTTTTTTAGATTGTATACGACGTATTTAGATGCGTAGAGTGCGAAAAACTAGTTTTTATCTGGCGGAAGCGCTTAAATCTTGGAAAAAATCACTTTCAAAGATGAAAAGATTTTTGCAACTTCAATCGACCGTAAAAGTGTTATTTTAATAAATATTGCAAAATAAACTGCGTCAGTCGAATTTTCTCGTCAAAATACATTAGAATTACTCGAAAAAGCAATGTTTTTCCAAAAATGACTTTTTGGCCTAAAAAAAATTCAAAGGGGTTAATCCATCGTTTTTATCAAAATCCGCTAAAATTTAACATGCCCTTTTTTAGATTGTATACGACGTATTTAGATGCGTAGAGTGCGAAAAACTAGTTTTTATCTGGCGGAAGCGCTTAAATCTTGGAAAAAATCACTTTCAAAGATGAAAAGATTTTTGCAACTTCAATCGACCGTAAAAGTGTTATTTTAATAAATATTGCAAAATAAACTGCGTCAGTCGAATTTTCTCGTCAAAATACATTAGAATTACTCGAAAAAGCAATGTTTTTCCAAAAATGACTTTTTGGCCTAAAAAAAATTCAAAGGGGTTAATCCATCGTTTTTATCAAAATCCGCTAAAATTTAACATGCCCTTTTTTAGATTGTATACGACGTATTTAGATGCGTAGAGTGCGAAAAACTAGTTTTTATCTGGCGGAAGCGCTTAAATCTTGGAAAAAATCACTTTCAAAGATGAAAAGATTTTTGCAACTTCAATCGACCGTAAAAGTGTTATTTTATTAAATATTGCAAAATAAACTGCGTCAGTCGAATTTTCTCGTCAAAATACATTAGAAGCACTGGAAAAAGCAATGTTTTTCCAAAAATGACTTTTTGGCCTAAAAAAACTTCAAAGGGGTTAATCCATCGTTTTTATCAAAATCCGCTAAAATTTAACATGCCCTTTTTTAGATTGTATACGACGTATTTAGATTCGTAGAGTGCGAAAAACTAGTTTTTATCTGGCGGAAGCGCTTAAATCTTGGAAAAAATCACTTTCAAAGATGAAAAGATTTTTGCAACTTCAATCGACCGTAAAAGTGTTATTTTAATAAATATTGCAAAATAAACTGCGTCAGTCGAATTTTCTCGTCAAAATACATTAGAATCACTGGAAAAAGCAATGTTTTTCCAAAAATGACTTTTTGGCCTAAAAAAACTTCAAAGGGGTTAATCCATCGTTTTTATCAAAATCCGCTAAAATTTAACATGCCCTTTTTTAGATTGTATACGACGTATATAGATGCGTAGAGTGCGAAAAACTAGTTTTTATCTGGCGGAAGCGCTTAAATCTTGGAAAAAATCACTTTCAAAGATGAAAAGATTTTTGCAACTTCAATCGACCGTAAAAGTGTTATTTTAATAAATATTGCAAAATAAACTGCGTCAGTCGAATTTTCTCGTCAAAATACATTAGAATCACTGGAAAAAGCAATGTTTTTCCAAAAATGACTTTTTGGCCTAAAAAACTTCAAAGGGGTTAATCCATCGTTTTTATCAAAATCCGCTAAAATTTAACATGCCCTTTTTTAGATTGTATACGACGTATTTAGATTCGTAGAGTGCGAAAAACTAGTTTTTATCTGGCGGAAGCGCTTAAATCTTGGAAAAAATCACTTTCAAAGATGAAAAGATTTTTGCAACTTCAATCGACCGTAAAAGTGTTATTTTAATAAATATTGCAAAATAAACTGGGTCAGTCGAATTTTCTCGTCAAAATACATTAGAAGCACTGGAAAAAGCAATGTTTTTCCAAAAATGACTTCTTGGCCTAAAAAAAATTCAAAGGGGTTAATCCATCGTTTTTATCAAAATCCGCTAAAATTTAACATGCCCTTTTTTAGATTGTATACGACGTATTTAGATGCGTAGAGTGCGAAAAACTAGTTTTTATCTGGCGGAAGCGCTTAAATCTTGGAAAAAATCACTTTCAAAGATGAAAAGATTTTTGCAACTTCAATCGACCGTAAAAGTGTTATTTTAATAAATATTGCAAAATAAACTGCGTCAGTCGAATTTTCTCGTCAAAATACATTAGAATCACTCGAAAAAGCAATGTTTTTCCAAAAATGACTTTTTGGCCTAAAAAAACTTCAAAGGGGTTAATCCATCGTTTTTATCAAAATCCGCTAAAATTTAACATGCCCTTTTTTAGATTGTATACGACGTATTTAGATGCGTAGAGTGCGAAAAACTAGTTTTTATCTGGCGGAAGCGCTTAAATCTTGGAAAAAATCACTTTCAAAGATGAAAAGATTTTTGCAACTTCAATCGACCGTAAAAGTGTTATTTTAATAAATATTGCAAAATAAACTGCGTCAGTCGAATTTTCTCGTCAAAATACATTAGAATCACTCGAAAAAGCAATGTTTTTCCAAAAATGACTTTTTGGCCTAAAAAAACTTCAAAGGGGTTAATCCATCGTTTTTATCAAAATCCGCTAAAATTTAACATGCCCTTTTTTAGATTGTATACGACGTATTTAGATGCGTAGAGTGCGAAAAACTAGTTTTTATCTGGCGGAAGCGCTTAAATCTTGGAAAAAATCACTTTCAAAGATGAAAAGATTTTTGCAACTTCAATCGACCGTAAAAGTGTTATTTTAATAAATATTGCAAAATAAACTGCGTCAGTCGAATTTTCTCGTCAAAATACATTAGAATCACTGGAAAAAGCAATGTTTTTCCAAAAATGACTTTTTGGCCTAAAAAAACTTCAAAGGGGTTAATCCATCGTTTTTATCAAAATCCGCTAAAATTTAACATGCCCTTTTTAGATTGTATACGACGTATTTAGATGCGTAGAGTGCGAAAAACTAGTTTTTATCTGGCGGAAGCGCTTAAATCTTGGAAAAAATCACTTTCAAAGATGAAAAGATTTTTGCAACTTCAATCGACCGTAAAAGTGTTATTTTAATAAATATTGCAAAATAAACTGCGTCAGTCGAATTTTCTCGTCAAAATACATTAGAATTACTCGAAAAAGCAATGTTTTTCCAAAAATGACTTTTTGGCCTAAAAAAAATTCAAAGGGGTTAATCCATCGTTTTTATCAAAATCCGCTAAAATTTAACATGCCCTTTTTTAGATTGTATACGACGTATTTAGATGCGTAGAGTGCGAAAAACTAGTTTTTATCTGGCGGAAGCGCTTAAATCTTGGAAAAAATCACTTTCAAAGATGAAAAGATTTTTGCAACTTCAATCGACCGTAAAAGTGTTATTTTAATAAATATTGCAAAATAAACTGCGTCAGTCGAATTTTCTCGTCAAAATACATTAGAATCACTGGAAAAAGCAATGTTTTTCCAAAAATGACTTTTTGGCCTAAAAAACTTCAAAGGGGTTAATCCATCGTTTTTATCAAAATCCGCTAAAATTTAACATGCCCTTTTTTAGATTGTATACGACGTATTTAGATTCGTAGAGTGCGAAAAACTAGTTTTTATCTGGCGGAAGCGCTTAAATCTTGGAAAAAATCACTTTCAAAGATGAAAAGATTTTTGCAACTTCAATCGACCGTAAAAGTGTTATTTTAATAAATATTGCAAAATAAACTGCGTCAGTCGAATTTTCTCGTCAAAATACATTAGAATCACTCGAAAAAGCAATGTTTTTCCAAAAATGACTTTTTGGCCTAAAAAAAATTCAAAGGGGTTAATCCATCGTTTTTATCAAGATCCGCTAAAATTTAACATGCCCTTTTTTAGATTGTATACGACGTATTTAGATGCGTAGAGTGCGAAAAACTAGTTTTTATCTGGCGGAAGCGCTTATATCTTGGAAAAAATCACTTTCAAAGATGAAAAGATTTTTGCAACTTCAATCGACCGTAAAAGTGTTATTTTAATAAATATTGCAAAATAAACTGCGTCAGTCGAATTTTCTCGTCAAAATACATTAGAATCACTCGAAAAAGCAATGTTTTTCCAAAAATGACTTTTTGGCCTAAAAAAAATTCAAAGGGGTTAATCCATCGTTTTTATCAAAATCCGCTAAAATTTAACATGCCCTTTTTTAGATTGTATACGACGTATTTAGATGCGTAGAGTGCGAAAAACTAGTTTTTATCTGGCGGAAGCGCTTAAATCTTGGAAAAAATCACTTTCAAAGATGAAAAGATTTTTGCAACTTCAATCGACCGTAAAAGTGTTATTTTAATAAATATTGCAAAATAAACTGCGTCAGTCGAATTTTCTCGTCAAAATACATTAGAATCACTCGAAAAAGCAATGTTTTTCCAAAAATGACTTTTTGGCCTAAAAAAAATTCAAAGGGGTTAATCCATTGTTTTTATCAAAATCCGCTAAAATTTAACATGCCCTTTTTTAGATTGTATACGACGTATTTAGATGCGTAGAGTGCGAAAAACTAGTTTTTATCTGGTGGAAGCGCTTAAATCTTGGAAAAAATCACTTTCAAAGATGAAAAGATTTTTGCAACTTCAATCGACCGTAAAAGTGTTATTTTAATAAATATTGCAAAATAAACTGCGTCAGTCGAATTTTCTTGTCAAAATACATTAGAATCACTCGAAAAAGCAATGTTTTTCCAAAAATGACTTTTTGGCCTAAAAAAATTCAAAGGGGTTAATCCATCGTTTTTATCAAAATCCGCTAAAATTTAACATGCCCTTTTTTAGATTGTATACGACGTATTTAGATGCGTAGAGTGCGAAAAACTAGTTTTTATCTGGCGGAAGCGCTTAAATCTTGGAAAAAATCACTTTCAAAGATGAAAAGATTTTTGCAACTTCAATCGACCGTAAAAGTGTTATTTTAATAAATATTGCAAAATAAACTGCGTCAGTCGAATTTTCTCGTCAAAATACATTAGAATCACTCGAAAAAGCAATGTTTTTCCAAAAATGACTTTTTGGCCTAAAAAAACTTCAAAGGGGTTAATCCATCGTTTTTATCAAAATCCGCTAAAATTTAACATGCTCTTTTTTAGATTGTATACGACGTATTTAGATGCGTAGAGTGCGAAAAACTAGTTTTTATCTGGCGGAAGCGCTTAAATCTTGGAAAAAATCACTTTCAAAGATGAAAAGATTTTTGCAACTTCAATCGACCGTAAAAGTGTTATTTTAATAAATATTGCAAAATAAACTGCGTCAGTCGAATTTTCTCGTCAAAATAAATTAGAATTACTCGAAAAAGCAATGTTTTTCCAAAAATGACTTTTTGGCCTAAAAAAAATTCAAAGGGGTTAATCCATCGTTTTTATCAAAATCCGCTAAAATTTAACATGCCCTTTTTTAGATTGTATACGACGTATTTAGATGCGTAGAGTGCGAAAAACTAGTTTTTATCTGGCGGAAGCGCTTAAATCTTGGAAAAAATCACTTTCAAAGATGAAAAGATTTTTGCAACTTCAATCGACCGTAAAAGTGTTATTTTAATAAATATTGCAAAATAAACTGCGTCAGTCGAATTTTCTCGTCAAAATACATTAGAATCACTCGAAAAAGCAATGTTTTTCCAAAAATGACTTTTTGGCCTAAAAAAACTTCAAAGGGGTTAATCCATCGTTTTTATCAAAATCCGCTAAAATTTAACATGCTCTTTTTTAGATTGTATACGACGTATTTAGATGCGTAGAGTGCGAAAAACTAGTTTTTATCTGGCGGAAGCGCTTAAATCTTGGAAAAAATCACTTTCAAAGATGAAAAGATTTTTGCAACTTCAATCGACCGTAAAAGTGTTATTTTAATAAATATTGCAAAATAAACTGCGTCAGTCGAATTTTCTCGTCAAAATAAATTAGAATTACTCGAAAAAGCAATGTTTTTCCAAAAATGACTTTTTGGCCTAAAAAAAATTCAAAGGGGTTAATCCATCGTTTTTATCAAAATCCGCTAAAATTTAACATGCCCTTTTTTAGATTGTATACGACGTATTTAGATGCGTAGAGTGCGAAAAACTAGTTTTTATCTGGCGGAAGCGCTTAAATCTTGGAAAAAATCACTTTCAAAGATGAAAAGATTTTTGCAACTTCAATCGACCGTAAAAGTGTTATTTTAATAAATATTGCAAAATAAACTGCGTCAGTCGAATTTTCTCGTCAAAATACATTAGAATCACTGGAAAAAGCAATGTTTTTCCAAAAATGACTTTTTGGCCTAAAAAAACTTCAAAGGGGTTAATCCATCGTTTTTATCAAAATCCGCTAAAATTTAACATGCCCTTTTTTAGATTGTATACGACGTATTTAGATGCGTAGAGTGCGAAAAACTAGTTTTTATCTGGCGGAAGCGCTTAAATCTTGGAAAAAATCACTTTCAAAGATGAAAAGATTTTTGCAACTTCAATCGACCGTAAAAGTGTTATTTTAATAAATATTGCAAAATAAACTGCGTCAGTCGAATTTTCTCGTCAAAATACATTAGAATCACTCGAAAAAGCAATGTTTTTCCAAAAATGACTTTTTGGCCTAAAAAAAATTCAAAGGGGTTAATCCATCGTTTTTATCAAAATCCGCTAAAATTTAACATGCCCTTTTTTAGATTGTATACGACGTATTTAGATGCGTAGAGTGCGAAAAACTAGTTTTTATCTGGCGGAAGCGCTTAAATCTTGGAAAAAATCACTTTCAAAGATGAAAAGATTTTTGCAACTTCAATCGACCGTAAAAGTGTTATTTTAATAAATATTGCAAAATAAACTGCGTCAGTCGAATTTTCTCGTCAAAATACATTAGAATCACTCGAAAAAGCAATGTTTTTCCAAAAATGACTTTTTGGCCTAAAAAAAATTCAAAGGGGTTAATCCATCGTTTTTATCAAGATCCGCTAAAATTTAACATGCCCTTTTTTAGATTGTATACGACGTATTTAGATGCGTAGAGTGCGAAAAACTAGTTTTTATCTGGCGGAAGCGCTTATATCTTGGAAAAAATCACTTTCAAAGATGAAAAGATTTTTGCAACTTCAATCGACCGTAAAAGTGTTATTTTAATAAATATTGCAAAATAAACTGCGTCAGTCGAATTTTCTCGTCAAAATACATTAGAATCACTCGAAAAAGCAATGTTTTTCCAAAAATGACTTTTTGGCCTAAAAAAAATTCAAAGGGGTTAATCCATCGTTTTTATCAAAATCCGCTAAAATTTAACATGCCCTTTTTTAGATTGTATACGACGTATTTAGATGCGTAGAGTGCGAAAAACTAGTTTTTATCTGGCGGAAGCGCTTAAATCTTGGAAAAAATCACTTTCAAAGATGAAAAGATTTTTGCAACTTCAATCGACCGTAAAAGTGTTATTTTAATAAATATTGCAAAATAAACTGCGTCAGTCGAATTTTCTCGTCAAAATACATTAGAATCACTCGAAAAAGCAATGTTTTTCCAAAAATGACTTTTTGGCCTAAAAAAAATTCAAAGGGGTTAATCCATTGTTTTTATCAAAATCCGCTAAAATTTAACATGCCCTTTTTTAGATTGTATACGACGTATTTAGATGCGTAGAGTGCGAAAAACTAGTTTTTATCTGGCGGAAGCGCTTAAATCTTGGAAAAAATCACTTTCAAAGATGAAAAGATTTTTGCAACTTCAATCGACCGTAAAAGTGTTATTTTAATAAATATTGCAAAATAAACTGCGTCAGTCGAATTTTCTCGTCAAAATACATTAGAATCACTCGAAAAAGCAATGTTTTTCCAAAAATGACTTTAATCCATCGTTTTTATCAAAATCCGCTAAAATTTAACATGCCCTTTTTTAGATTGTATACGACGTATTTAGATGCGTAGAGTGCGAAAAACTAGTTTTTATCTGGCGGAAGCGCTTAAATCTTGGAAAAAATCACTTTCAAAGATGAAAAGATTTTTGCAACTTCAATCGACCGTAAAAGTGTTATTTTAATAAATATTGCAAAATAAACTGCGTCAGTCGAATTTTCTCGTCAAAATACATTAGAATCACTCGAAAAAGCAATGTTTTTCCAAAAATGACTTTTTGGCCTAAAAAAACTTCAAAGGGGTTAATCCATCGTTTTTATCAAAATCCGCTAAAATTTAACATGCTCTTTTTTAGATTGTATACGACGTATTTAGATGCGTAGAGTGCGAAAAACTAGTTTTTATCTGGCGGAAGCGCTTAAATCTTGGAAAAAATCACTTTCAAAGATGAAAAGATTTTTGCAACTTCAATCGACCGTAAAAGTGTTATTTTAATAAATATTGCAAAATAAACTGCGTCAGTCGAATTTTCTCGTCAAAATACATTAGAATCACTCGAAAAAGCAATGTTTTTCCAAAAATGACTTTTTGGCCTAAAAAAACTTCAAAGGGGTTAATCCATCGTTTTTATCAAAATCCGCTAAATTTAACATGCCCTTTTTTAGATTGTATACGACGTATTTAGATGCGTAGAGTGCGAAAAACTAGTTTTTATCTGGCGGAAGCGCTTAAATCTTGGAAAAAATCACTTTCAAAGATGAAAAGATTTTTGCAACTTCAATCGACCGTAAAAGTGTTATTTTAATAAATATTGCAAAATAAACTGCGTCAGTCGAATTTTCTCGTCAAAATACATTAGAATCACTGGAAAAAGCAATGTTTTTCCAAAAATGACTTTTTGGCCTAAAAAAACTTCAAAGGGGTTAATCCATCGTTTTTATCAAAATCCGCTAAAATTTAACATGCCCTTTTTTAGATTGTATACGACGTATTTAGATGCGTAGAGTGCGAAAAACTAGTTTTTATCTGGCGGAAGCGCTTAAATCTTGGAAAAAATCACTTTCAAAGATGAAAAGATTTTTGCAACTTCAATCGACCGTAAAAGTGTTATTTTAATAAATATTGCAAAATAAACTGCGTCGGTCGAATTTTCTCGTCAAAATACATTAGAATCGCTGGAAAAAGCAATGTTTTTCCAAAAATGACTTTTTGGCCTAAAAAAAATTCAAAGGGGTTAATCCATCGTTTTTATCAAAATCCGCTAAAATTTAACATGCCCTTTTTTAGATTGTATACGACGTATTTAGATGCGTAGAGTGCGAAAAACTAGTTTTTATCTGGCGGAAGCGCTTAAATATTGGAAAAAATCACTTTCAAAGATGAAAAGATTTTTGCAACTTCAATCGACCGCAAAAGTGTTATTTTAATAAATATTGCAAAATAAACTGCGTCAGTCGAATTTTCTCGTCAAAATACATTAGAATCACTCGAAAAAGCAATGTTTTTCCAAAAATGACTTTTTGGCCTAAAAAAAATTCAAAGGGGTTAATCCATCGTTTTTATCAAGATCCGCTAAAATTTAACATGCCCTTTTTTAGATTGTATACGACGTATTTAGATGCGTAGAGTGCGAAAAACTAGTTTTTATCTGGCGGAAGCGCTTAAATCTTGGAAAAAATCACTTTCAAAGATGAAAAGATTTTTGCAACTTCAATCGACCGTAAAAGTGTTATTTTAATAAATATTGCAAAATAAACTGCGTCAGTCGAATTTTCTCGTCAAAATACATTAGAATCACTCGAAAAAGCAATGTTTTTCCAAAAATGACTTTTTGGCCTAAAAAAAATTCAAAGGGGTTAATCCATCGTTTTTATCAAAATCCGCTAAAATTTAACATGCCCTTTTTTAGATTGTATACGACGTATTTAGATGCGTAGAGTGCGAAAAACTAGTTTTTATCTGGCGGAAGCGCTTAAATCTTGGAAAAAATCACTTTCAAAGATGAAAAGATTTTTGCAACTTCAATCGACCGTAAAAGTGTTATTTTAATAAATATTGCAAAATAAACTGCGTCAGTCGAATTTTCTCGTCAAAATACATTAGAATCACTCGAAAAAGCAATGTTTTTCCAAAAATGACTTTTTGGCCTAAAAAAAATTCAAAGGGGTTAATCCATCGTTTTTATCAAAATCCGCTAAAATTTAACATGCCCTTTTTTAGATTGTATACGACGTATTTAGATGCGTAGAGTGCGAAAAACTAGTTTTTATCTGGCGGAAGCGCTTAAATCTTGGAAAAAATCACTTTCAAAGATGAAAAGATTTTTGCAACTTCAATCGACCGTAAAAGTGTTATTTTAATAAATATTGCAAAATAAACTGCGTCAGTCGAATTTTCTCGTCAAAATACATTAGAATTACTCGAAAAAGCAATGTTTTTCCAAAAATGACTTTTTGGCCTAAAAAAAATTCAAAGGGGTTAATCCATCGTTTTTATCAAAATCCGCTAAAATTTAACATGCCCTTTTTTAGATTGTATACGACGTATTTAGATGCGTAGAGTGCGAAAAACTAGTTTTTATCTGGCGGAAGCGCTTAAATCTTGGAAAAAATCACTTTCAAAGATGAAAAGATTTTTGCAACTTCAATCGACCGTAAAAGTGTTATTTTAATAAATATTGCAAAATAAACTGCGTCAGTCGAATTTTCTTGTCAAAATACATTAGAATAACTGGAAAAAGCAATGTTTTTCCAAAAATGACTTTTTGGCCTAAAAAAACTTCAAAGGGGTTAATCCATCGTTTTTATCAAAATCCGCTAAAATTTAACATGCCCTTTTTTAGATTGTATACGACGTATATAGATGCGTAGAGTGCGAAAAACTAGTTTTTATCTGGCGGAAGCGCTTAAATCTTGGAAAAAATCACTTTCAAAGATGAAAAGATTTTTGCAACTTCAATCGACCGTAAAAGTGTTATTTTAATAAATATTGCAAAATAAACTGCGTCGGTCGAATTTTCTCGTCAAAATAAATTAGAATCACTGGAAAAAGCAATGTTTTTCCAAAAATGACTTTTTGGCCTAAAAAAAATTCAAAGGGGTTAATCCATCGTTTTTATCAAAATCCGCTAAAATTTAACATGCCCTTTTTTAGATTGTATACGACGTATTTAGATGCGTAGAGTGCGAAAAACTAGTTTTTATCTGGCGGAAGCGCTTAAATCTTGGAAAAAATCACTTTCAAAGATGAAAAGATTTTTGCAACTTCAATCGACCGTAAAAGTGTTATTTTAATAAATATTGCAAAATAAACTGCGTCAGTCGAATTTTCTCGTCAAAATACATTAGAATCACTCGAAAAAGCAATGTTTTTCCAAAAATGACTTTTTGGCCTAAAAAAACTTCAAAGGGGTTAATCCATCGTTTTTATCAAAATCCGCTAAAATTTAACATGCCCTTTTTTAGATTGTATACGACGTATTTAGATGCGTAGAGTGCGAAAAACTAGTTTTTATCTGGCGGAAGCGCTTAAATCTTGGAAAAAATCACTTTCAAAGATGAAAAGATTTTTCCAACTTCAATCGACCGTAAAAGTGTTATTTTAATAAATATTGCAAAATAAACTGCGTCAGTTGAATTTTCTCGTCAAAATACATTAAAATCACTCGAAAAAGCAATGTTTTTCCAAAAATGACTTTTTGGCCTAAAAAAAATTCAAAGGGGTTAATCCATCGTTTTTATCAAAATCCGCTAAAATTTAACATGCCCTTTTTTAGATTGTATACGACGTATTTAGATGCGTAGAGTGCGAAAAACTAGTTTTTATCTGGCGGAAGCGCTTAAATCTTGGAAAAAATCACTTTCAAAGATGAAAAGATTTTTGCAACTTCAATCGACCGTAAAAGTGTTATTTTAATAAATATTGCAAAATAAACTGCGTCAGTCGAATTTTCTCGTCAAAATACATTAGAATCACTGGAAAAAGCAATGTTTTTCCAAAAATGACTTTTTGGCCTAAAAAAACTTCAAAGGGGTTAATCCATCGTTTTTATCAAAATCCGCTAAAATTTAACATGCCCTTTTTTAGATTGTATACGACGTATATAGATGCGTAGAGTGCGAAAAACTAGTTTTTATCTGGCGGAAGCGCTTAAATCTTGGAAAAAATCACTTTCAAAGATGAAAAGATTTTTGCAACTTCAATCGACCGTAAAAGTGTTATTTTAATAAATATTGCAAAATAAACTGCGTCGGTCGAATTTTCTCGTCAAAATACATTAGAATCACTGGAAAAAGCAATGTTTTTCCAAAAATGACTTTTTGGCCTAAAAAAAATTCAAAGGGGTTAATCCATCGTTTTTATCAAAATCCGCTAAAATTTAACATGCCCTTTTTTAGATTGTATACGACGTATTTAGATGCGTAGAGTGCGAAAAACTAGTTTTTATCTGGCGGAAGCGCTTAAATCTTGGAAAAAATCACTTTCAAAGATGAAAAGATTTTTGCAACTTCAATCGACCGTAAAAGTGTTATTTTAATAAATATTGCAAAATAAACTGCGTCAGTCGAATTTTCTCGTCAAAATACATTAGAATCACTCGAAAAAGCAATGTTTTTCCAAAAATGACTTTTTGGCCTAAAAAAACTTCAAAGGGGTTAATCCATCGTTTTTATCAAAATCCGCTAAAATTTAACATGCCCTTTTTTAGATTGTATACGACGTATTTAGATGCGTAGAGTGCGAAAAACTAGTTTTTATCTGGCGGAAGCGCTTAAATCTTGGAAAAAATCACTTTCAAAGATGAAAAGATTTTTCCAACTTCAATCGACCGTAAAAGTGTTATTTTAATAAATATTGCAAAATAAACTGCGTCAGTTGAATTTTCTCGTCAAAATACATTAAAATCACTCGAAAAAGCAATGTTTTTCCAAAAATGACTTTTTGGCCTAAAAAAAATTCAAAGGGGTTAATCCATCGTTTTTATCAAAATCCGCTAAAATTTAACATGCCCTTTTTTAGATTGTATACGACGTATTTAGATGCGTAGAGTGCGAAAAACTAGTTTTTATCTGGCGGAAGCGCTTAAATCTTGGAAAAAATCACTTTCAAAGATGAAAAGATTTTTGCAACTTCAATCGACCGTAAAAGTGTTATTTTAATAAATATTGCAAAATAAACTGCGTCAGTCGAATTTTCTCGTCAAAATACATTAGAATCACTGGAAAAAGCAATGTTTTTCCAAAAATGACTTTTTGGCCTAAAAAAACTTCAAAGGGGTTAATCCATCGTTTTTATCAAAATCCGCTAAAATTTAACATGCCCTTTTTTAGATTGTATACGACGTATTTAGATGCGTAGAGTGCGAAAAACTAGTTTTTATCTGGCGGAAGCGCTTAAATCTTGGAAAAAATCACTTTCAAAGATGAAAAGATTTTTGCAACTTCAATCGACCGTAAAAGTGTTATTTTAATAAATATTGCAAAATAAACTGCGTCAGTCGAATTTTCTCGTCAAAATACATTAGAATCACTCGAAAAAGCAATGTTTTTCCAAAAATGACTTTTTGACCTAAAAAAAATTCAAAGGGGTTAATCCATCGTTTTTATCAAGATCCGCTAAAATTTAACATGCCCTTTTTTAGATTGTATACGACGTATTTAGATGCGTAGAGTGCGAAAAACTAGTTTTTATCTGGCGGAAGCGCTTAAATCTTGGAAAAAATCACTTTCAAAGATGAAAAGATTTTTGCAACTTCAATCGACCGTAAAAGTGTTATTTTAATAAATATTGCAAAATAAACTGCGTCAGTCGAATTTTCTCGTCAAAATACATTAGAATCACTCGAAAAAGCAATGTTTTTCCAAAAATGACTTTTTGACCTAAAAAAAATTCAAAGGGGTTAATCCATCGTTTTTATCAAGATCCGCTAAAATTTAACATGCCCTTTTTTAGATTGTATACGACGTATTTAGATGCGTAGAGTGCGAAAAACTAGTTTTTACCTGGCGGAAGCGCTTAAATCTTGGAAAAAATCACTTTCAAAGATGAAAAGATTTTTGCAACTTCAATCGACCGTAAAAGTGTTATTTTAATAAATATTGCAAAATAAACTGCGTCAGTCGAATTTTCTCGTCAAAATACATTAGAATCACTCGAAAAAGCAATGTTTTTCCAAAAATGACTTTTTGACCTAAAAAAAATTCATAGGGGTTAATCCATCGTTTTTATCAAGATCCGCTAAAATTTAACATGCCCTTTTTTAGATTGTATACGACGTATTTAGATGCGTAGAGTGCGAAAAACTAGTTTTTATCTGGCGGAAGCGCTTAAATCTTGGAAAAAATCACTTTCAAAGATGAAAAGATTTTTGCAACTTCAATCGACCGTAAAAGTGTTATTTTAATAAATATTGCAAAATAAACTGCGTCAGTCGAATTTTCTCGTCAAAATACATTAGAATCACTCGAAAAAGCAATGTTTTTCCAAAAATGACTTTTTGACCTAAAAAAAATTCAAAGGGGTTAATCCATCGTTTTTATCAAGATCCGCTAAAATTTAACATGCCCTTTTTTAGATTGTATACGACGTATTTAGATGCGTAGAGTGCGAAAAACTAGTTTTTATCTGGCGGAAGCGCTTAAATCTTGGAAAAAATCACTTTCAAAGATGAAAAGATTTTTGCAACTTCAATCGACCGTAAAAGTGTTATTTTAATAAATATTGCAAAATAAACTGCGTCAGTCGAATTTTCTCGTCAAAATACATTAGAATCACTCGAAAAAGCAATGTTTTTCCAAAAATGACTTTTTGGCCTAAAAAAAATTCAAAGGGGTTAATCCATCGTTTTTATCAAAATCCGCTAAAATTTAACATGCCCTTTTTTAGATTGTATACGACGTATTTAGATGCGTAGAGTGCGAAAAACTAGTTTTTATCTGGCGGAAGCGCTTAAATCTTGGAAAAAATCACTTTCAAAGATGAAAAGATTTTTGCAACTTCAATCGACCGTAAAAGTGTTATTTTAATAAATATTGCAAAATAAACTGCGTCAGTCGAATTTTCTCGTCAAAATACATTAGAATCACTCGAAAAAGCAATGTTTTTCCAAAAATGACTTTTTGGCCTAAAAAAACTTCAAAGGGGTTAATCCATCGTTTTTATCAAAATCCGCTAAAATTTAACATGCCCTTTTTTAGATTGTATACGACGTATTTAGATGCGTAGAGTGCGAAAAACTAGTTTTTATCTGGCGGAAGCGCTTAAATCTTGGAAAAAATCACTTTCAAAGATGAAAAGATTTTTGCAACTTCAATCGACCGTAAAAGTGTTATTTTAATAAATATTGCAAAATAAACTGCGTCAGTCGAATTTTCTCGTCAAAATACATTAGAATCACTCGAAAAAGCAATGTTTTTCCAAAAATGACTTTTTGGCCTAAAAAAAATTCAAAGGGGTTAATCCATCGTTTTTATCAAGATCCGCTAAAATTTAACATGCCCTTTTTTAGATTGTATACGACGTATTTAGATGCGTAGAGTGCGAAAAACTAGTTTTTATCTGGCGGAAGCGCTTAAATCTTGGAAAAAATCACTTTCAAAGATGAAAAGATTTTTGCAACTTCAATCGACCGTAAAAGTGTTATTTTAATAAATATTGCAAAATAAACTGCGTCAGTCGAATTTTCTCGTCAAAATACATTAGAATCACTCGAAAAAGCAATGTTTTTCCAAAAATGACTTTTTGGCCTAAAAAAACTTCAAAGGGGTTAATCCATCGTTTTTATCAAAATCCGCTAAAATTTAACATGCTCTTTTTTAGATTGTATACGACGTATTTAGATGCGTAGAGTGCGAAAAACTAGTTTTTATCTGGCGGAAGCGCTTAAATCTTGGAAAAAATCACTTTCAAAGATGAAAAGATTTTTGCAACTTCAATCGACCGTAAAAGTGTTATTTTAATAAATATTGCAAAATAAACTGCGTCAGTCGAATTTTCTCGTCAAAATACATTAGAATCACTCGAAAAAGCAATGTTTTTCCAAAAATGACTTTTTGGCCTAAAAAAACTTCAAAGGGGTTAATCCATCGTTTTTATCAAAATCCGCTAAAATTTAACATGCCCTTTTTTAGATTGTATACGACGTATTTAGATGCGTAGAGTGCGAAAAACTAGTTTTTATCTGGCGGAAGCGCTTAAATCTTGGAAAAAATCACTTTCAAAGATGAAAAGATTTTTCCAACTTCAATCGACCGTAAAAGTGTTATTTTAATAAATATTGCAAAATAAACTGCGTCAGTTGAATTTTCTCGTCAAAATACATTAAAATCACTCGAAAAAGCAATGTTTTTCCAAAAATGACTTTTTGGCCTAAAAAAAATTCAAAGGGGTTAATCCATCGTTTTTATCAAAATCCGCTAAAATTTAACATGCCCTTTTTTAGATTGTATACGACGTATTTAGATGCGTAGAGTGCGAAAAACTAGTTTTTATCTGGCGGAAGCGCTTAAATCTTGGAAAAAATCACTTTCAAAGATGAAAAGATTTTTGCAACTTCAATCGACCGTAAAAGTGTTATTTTAATAAATATTGCAAAATAAACTGCGTCAGTCGAATTTTCTCGTCAAAATACATTAGAATCACTGGAAAAAGCAATGTTTTTCCAAAAATGACTTTTTGGCCTAAAAAAACTTCAAAGGGGTTAATCCATCGTTTTTATCAAAATCCGCTAAAATTTAACATGCCCTTTTTTAGATTGTATACGACGTATTTAGATGCGTAGAGTGCGAAAAACTAGTTTTTATCTGGCGGAAGCGCTTAAATCTTGGAAAAAATCACTTTCAAAGATGAAAAGATTTTTGCAACTTCAATCGACCGTAAAAGTGTTATTTTAATAAATATTGCAAAATAAACTGCGTCAGTCGAATTTTCTCGTCAAAATACATTAGAATCACTCGAAAAAGCAATGTTTTTCCAAAAATGACTTTTTGGCCTAAAAAAAATTCAAAGGGGTTAATCCATCGTTTTTATCAAAATCCGCTAAAATTTAACATGCCCATTTTTAGATTGTATACGACGTATTTAGATGCGTAGAGTGCGAAAAACTAGTTTTTATCTGGCGGAAGCGCTTAAATCTTGGAAAAAATCACTTTCAAAGATGAAAAGATTTTTGCAACTTCAATCGACCGTAAAAGTGTTATTTTAATAAATATTGCAAAATAAACTGCGTCAGTCGAATTTTCTCGTCAAAATACATTAGAATCACTCGAAAAAGCAATGTTTTTCCAAAAATGACTTTTTGGCCTAAAAAAACTTCAAAGGGGTTAATCCATCGTTTTTATCAAAATCCGCTAAAATTTAACATGCCCTTTTTTAGATTGTATACGACGTATTTAGATGCGTAGAGTGCGAAAAACTAGTTTTTATCTGGCGGAAGCGCTTAAATCTTGGAAAAAATCACTTTCAAAGATGAAAAGATTTTTGCAACTTCAATCGACCGTAAAAGTGTTATTTTAATAAATATTGCAAAATAAACTGCGTCAGTCGAATTTTCTCGTCAAAATACATTAGAATCACTGGAAAAAGCAATGTTTTTCCAAAAATGACTTTTTGGCCTAAAAAAACTTCAAAGGGGTTAATCCATCGTTTTTATCAAAATCCGCTAAAATTTAACATGCCCTTTTTTAGATTGTATACGACGTATTTAGATGCGTAGAGTGCGAAAAACTAGTTTTTATCTGGCGGAAGCGCTTAAATCTTGGAAAAAATCACTTTCAAAGATGAAAAGATTTATGCAACTTCAATCGACCGTAAAAGTGTTATTTTAATAAATATTGCAAAATAAACTGCGTCAGTCGAATTTTCTCGTCAAAATACATTAGAAGCACTGGAAAAAGCAATGTTTTTCCAAAAATGACTTTTTGGCCTAAAAAAACTTCAAAGGGGTTAATCCATCGTTTTTATCAAAATCCGCTAAAATTTAACATGCCCTTTTTTAGATTGTATACGACGTATTTAGATGCGTAGAGTGCGAAAAACTAGTTTTTATCTGGCGGAAGCGCTTAAATCTTGGAAAAAATCACTTTCAAAGATGAAAAGATTTTTGCAACTTCAATCGACCGTAAAAGTGTTATTTTAATAAATATTGCAAAATAAACTGCGTCAGTCGAATTTTCTCGTCAAAATACATTAGAATCACTCGAAAAAGCAATGTTTTTCCAAAAATGACTTTTTGGCCTAAAAAAAATTCAAAGGGGTTAATCCATCGTTTTTATCAAAATCCGCTATAATTTAACATGCCCTTTTTTAGATTGTATACGACGTATTTAGATGCGTAGAGTGCGAAAAACTAGTTTTTATCTGGCGGAAGCGCTTAAATCTTGGAAAAAATCACTTTCAAAGATGAAAAGATTTTTGCAACTTCAATCGACCGTAAAAGTGTTATTTTAATAAATATTGCAAAATAAACTGCGTCAGTCGAATTTTCTCGTCAAAATACATTAGAATCACTCGAAAAAGCAATGTTTTTCCAAAAATGACTTTTTGGCCTAAAAAAACTTCAAAGGGGTTGTTAATCCATCGTTTTTATCAAAATCCGCTAAAATTTAACATGCCCTTTTTTAGATTGTATACGACGTATTTAGATGCGTAGAGTGCGAAAAACTAGTTTTTATCTGGCGGAAGCGCTTAAATCTTGGAAAAAATCACTTTCACAGATGAAAAGATTTTTGCAACTTCAATCGACCGTAAAAGTGTTATTTTAATAAATATTGCAAAATAAACTGCGTCAGTCGAATTTTCTCGTCAAAATACATTAGAAGCACTGGAAAAAGCAATGTTTTTCCAAAAATGACTTTTTGGCCTAAAAAAACTTCAAAGGGGTTAATCCATCGTTTTTATCAAAATCCGCTAAAATTTAACATGCCCTTTTTTAGATTGTATACGACGTATTTAGATGCGTAGAGTGCGAAAAACTAGTTTTTATCTGGCGGAAGCGCTTAAATCTTGGAAAAAATCACTTTCAAAGATGAAAAGATTTTTGCAACTTCAATCGACCGTAAAAGTGTTATTTTAATAAATATTGCAAAATAAACTGCGTCAGTCGAATTTTCTCGTCAAAATACATTAGAAGCACTGGAAAAAGCAATGTTTTTCCAAAAATGACTTTTTGGCCTAAAAAAACTTCAAAGGGGTTAATCCATCGTTTTTATCAAAATCCGCTAAAATTTAACATGCCCTTTTTTAGATTGTATACGACGTATTTAGATGCGTAGAGTGCGAAAAACTAGTTTTTATCTGGCGGAAGCGCTTAAATCTTGGAAAAAATCACTTTCAAAGATGAAAAGATTTTTGCAACTTCAATCGACCGTAAAAGTGTTATTTTAATAAATATTGCAAAATAAACTGCGTCAGTCGAATTTTCTCGTCAAAATACATTAGAAGCACTGGAAAAAGCAATGTTTTTCCAAAAATGACTTTTTGGCCTAAAAAAACTTCAAAGGGGTTAATCCATCGTTTTTATCAAAATCCGCTAAAATTTAACATGCCCTTTTTTAGATTGTATACGACGTATTTAGATGCGTAGAGTGCGAAAAACTAGTTTTTATCTGGCGGAAGCGCTTAAATCTTGGAAAAAATCACTTTCAAAGATGAAAAGATTTTTGCAACTTCAATCGACCGTAAAAGTGTTATTTTAATAAATATTGCAAAATAAACTGCGTCAGTCGAATTTTCTCGTCAAAATACATTAGAATCACTGGAAAAAGCAATGTTTTTCCAAAAATGACTTTTTGGCCTAAAAAAACTTCAAAGGGGTTAATCCATCGTTTTTATCAAAATCCGCTAAAGTTTAACATGCCCTTTTTTAGATTGTATACGACGTATTTAGATGCGTAGAGTGCGAAAAACTAGTTTTTATCTGGCGGAAGCGCTTAAATCTTGGAAAAAATCACTTTCAAAGATGAAAAGATTTTTGCAACTTCAATCGACCGTAAAAGTGTTATTTTAAAAATATTGCAAAATAAACTGCGTCAGTCGAATTTTCTCGTCAAAATACATTAGAATCACTGGAAAAAGCAATGTTTTTCCAAAAATGACTTTTTGGCCTAAAAAAAATTCAAAGGGGTTAATCCATCGTTTTTATCAAAATCCGCTAAAATTTAACATGCCCTTTTTTAGATTGTATACGACGTATTTAGATGCGTAGAGTGCGAAAAAGTAGTTTTTATCTGGCGGAAGCGCTTAAATCTTGGAAAAAATCACTTTCAAAGATGAAAAGATTTTTGCAACTTCAATCGACCGTAAAAGTGTTATTTTAATAAATATTGCAAAATAAACTGCGTCAGTCGAATTTTCTCGTCAAAATACATTAGAATCACTCGAAAAAGCAATGTTTTTCCAAAAATGACTTTTTGGCCTAAAAAAAATTCAAAGGGGTTAATCCATCGTTTTTATCAAAATCCGCTAAAATTTAACATGCCCTTTTTTAGATTGTATACGACGTATTTAGATGCGTAGAGTGCGAAAAACTAGTTTTTATCTGGCGGAAGCGCTTAAATCTTGGAAAAAATCACTTTCAAAGATGAAAAGATTTTTGCAACTTCAATCGACCGTAAAAGTGTTATTTTAATAAATATTGCAAAATAAACTGCGTCAGTCGAATTTTCTCGTCAAAATACATTAGAATCACTCGAAAAAGCAATGTTTTTCCAAAAATGACTTTTTGGCCTAAAAAAACTTCAAAGGGGTTAATCCATCGTTTTTATCAAAATCCGCTAAAATTTAACATGCCCTTTTTTAGATTGTATAGGACGTATTTAGATGCGTAGAGTGCGAAAAACTAGTTTTTATCTGGCGGAAGCGCTTAAATCTTGGAAAAAATCACTTTCAAAGATGAAAAGATTTTTGCAACTTCAATCGACCGTAAAAGTGTTATTTTAATAAATATTGCAAAATAAACTGCGTCAGTCTAATTTTCTCGTCAAAATACATTAGAATCACTCGAAAAAGCAATGTTTTTCCAAAAATGACTTTTTGGCCTAAAAAAACTTCAAAGGGGTTAATCCATCGTTTTTATCAAAATCCGCTAAAATTTAACATGCCCTTTTTTAGATTGTATACGACGTATTTAGATGCGTAGAGTGCGAAAAACTAGTTTTTATCTGGCGGAAGCGCTTAAATCTTGGAAAAAATCACTTTCAAAGATGAAAAGATTTATGCAACTTCAATCGACCGTAAAAGTGTTATTTTAATAAATATTGCAAAATAAACTGCGTCAGTCGAATTTTCTCGTCAAAATACATTAGAATCACTCGAAAAAGCAATGTTTTTCCAAAAATGACTTTTTGGCCTAAAAAAAATTCAAAGGGGTTAATCCATCGTTTTTATCAAAATCCGCTAAAATTTAACATGCCCTTTTTTAGATTGTATACGACGTATTTAGATGCGTAGAGTGCGAAAAACTAGTTTTTATCTGGCGGAAGCGCTTAAATCTTGGAAAAAATCACTTTCAAAGATGAAAAGATTTTTGCAACTTCAATCGACCGTAAAAGTGTTATTTTAATAAATATTGCAAAATAAACTGCGTCAGTCGAATTTTCTCGTCAAAATACATTAGAATCACTCGAAAAAGCAATGTTTTTCCAAAAATGACTTTTTGGCCTAAAAAAACTTCAAAGGGGTTAATCCATCGTTTTTATCAAAATCCGCTAAAATTTAACATGCCCTTTTTTAGATTGTATACGACGTATTTAGATGCGTAGAGTGCGAAAAACTAGTTTTTATCTGGCGGAAGCGCTTAAATCTTGGAAAAAATCACTTTCAAAGATGAAAAGATTTTTGCAACTTCAATCGACCGTAAAAGTGTTATTTTAATAAATATTGCAAAATAAACTGCGTCAGTCGAATTTTCTCGTCAAAATACATTAGAATCACTCGAAAAAGCAATGTTTTTCCAAAAATGACTTTTTGGCCTAAAAAAACTTCAAAGGGGTTAATCCATCGTTTTTATCAAAATCCGCTAAAATTTAACATGCCCTTTTTTAGATTGTATACGACGTATTTAGATGCGTAGAGTGCGAAAAACTAGTTTTTATCTGGCGGAAGCGCTTAAATCTTGGAAAAAATCACTTTCAAAGATGAAAAGATTTTTGCAACTTCAATCGACCGTAAAAGTGTTATTTTAATAAATATTGCAAAATAAACTGCGTCAGTCGAATTTTCTCGTCAAAATACATCAGAATCACTGGAAAAAGCAATGTTTTTCCAAAAATGACTTTTTGGCCTAAAAAAACTTCAAAGGGGTTAATCCATCGTTTTTATCAAAATCCGCTAAAATTTAACATGCCCTTTTTTAGATTGTATACGACGTATTTAGATGCGTAGAGTGCGAAAAACTAGTTTTTATCTGGCGGAAGCGCTTAAATCTTGGAAAAAATCACTTTCAAAGATGAAAAGATTTTTGCAACTTCAATCGACCGTAAAAGTGTTATTTTAATAAATATTGCAAAATAAACTGCGTCGGTCGAATTTTCTCGTCAAAATACATTAGAATCACTGGAAAAAGCAATGTTTTTCCAAAAATGACTTTTTGGCCTAAAAAAAATTCAAAGGGGTTAATCCATCGTTTTTATCAAAATCCGCTAAAATTTAACATGCCCTTTTTTAGATTGTATACGACGTATTTAGATGCGTAGAGTGCGAAAAACTAGTTTTTATCTGGCGGAAGCGCTTAAATCTTGGAAAAAATCACTTTCAAAGATGAAAAGATTTTTGCAACTTCAATCGACCGTAAAAGTGTTATTTTAATAAATATTGCAAAATAAACTGCGTCAGTCGAATTTTCTCGTCAAAATACATTAGAAGCACTGGAAAAAGCAATGTTTTTCCAAAAATGACTTTTTGGCCTAAAAAAACTTCAAAGGGGTTAATCCATCGTTTTTATCAAAATCCGCTAAAATTTAACATGCCCTTTTTTAGATTGTATACGACGTATTTAGATGCGTAGAGTGCGAAAAACTAGTTTTTATCTGGCGGAAGCGCTTAAATCTTGGAAAAAATCACTTTCAAAGATGAAAAGATTTTTGCAACTTCAATCGACCGTAAAAGTGTTATTTTAATAAATATTGCAAAATAAACTGCGTCAGTCGAATTTTCTCGTCAAAATACATTAGAATCACTCGAAAAAGCAATGTTTTTCCAAAAATGACTTTTTGGCCTAAGAAAAATTCAAAGGGGTTAATCCATCGCTTTTATCAAAATCCGCTAAAATTTAACATGCCCTTTTTTAGATTGTATACGACGTATTTAGATGCGTAGAGTGCGAAAAACTAGTTTTTATCTGGCGGAAGCGCTTAAATCTAAAAAAAAATCACTTTCAAAGATGAAAAGATTTTTGCAACTTCAATCGACCGTAAAAGTGTTATTTTAATAAATATTGCAAAATAAACTGCGTCAGTCGAATTTTCTCGTCAAAATACATTAGAATCACTGGAAAAAGCAATGTTTTTCCAAAAATGACTTTTTGGCCTAAAAAAACTTCAAAGGGGTTAATCCATCGTTTTTATCAAAATCCGCTAAAGTTTAACATGCCCTTTTTTAGATTGTATACGACGTATTTAGATGCGTAGAGTGCGAAAAACTAGTTTTTATCTGGCGGAAGCGCTTAAATCTTGGAAAAAATCACTTTCAAAGATGAAAAGATTTTTGCAACTTCAATCGACCGTAAAAGTGTTATTTTAAAAATATTGCAAAATAAACTGCGTCAGTCGAATTTTCTCGTCAAAATACATTAGAATCACTGGAAAAAGCAATGTTTTTCCAAAAATGACTTTTTGGCCTAAAAAAAATTCAAAGGGGTTAATCCATCGTTTTTATCAAAATCCGCTAAAATTTAACATGCCCTTTTTTAGATTGTATACGACGTATTTAGATGCGTAGAGTGCGAAAAAGTAGTTTTTATCTGGCGGAAGCGCTTAAATCTTGGAAAAAATCACTTTCAAAGATGAAAAGATTTTTGCAACTTCAATCGACCGTAAAAGTGTTATTTTAATAAATATTGCAAAATAAACTGCGTCAGTCGAATTTTCTCGTCAAAATACATTAGAATCACTCGAAAAAGCAATGTTTTTCCAAAAATGACTTTTTGGCCTAAAAAAAATTCAAAGGGGTTAATCCATCGTTTTTATCAAAATCCGCTAAAATTTAACATGCCCTTTTTTAGATTGTATACGACGTATTTAGATGCGTAGAGTGCGAAAAACTAGTTTTTATCTGGCGGAAGCGCTTAAATCTTGGAAAAAATCACTTTCAAAGATGAAAAGATTTTTGCAACTTCAATCGACCGTAAAAGTGTTATTTTAATAAATATTGCAAAATAAACTGCGTCAGTCGAATTTTCTCGTCAAAATACATTAGAATCACTCGAAAAAGCAATGTTTTTCCAAAAATGACTTTTTGGCCTAAAAAAACTTCAAAGGGGTTAATCCATCGTTTTTATCAAAATCCGCTAAAATTTAACATGCCCTTTTTTAGATTGTATAGGACGTATTTAGATGCGTAGAGTGCGAAAAACTAGTTTTTATCTGGCGGAAGCGCTTAAATCTTGGAAAAAATCACTTTCAAAGATGAAAAGATTTTTGCAACTTCAATCGACCGTAAAAGTGTTATTTTAATAAATATTGCAAAATAAACTGCGTCAGTCTAATTTTCTCGTCAAAATACATTAGAATCACTCGAAAAAGCAATGTTTTTCCAAAAATGACTTTTTGGCCTAAAAAAACTTCAAAGGGGTTAATCCATCGTTTTTATCAAAATCCGCTAAAATTTAACATGCCCTTTTTTAGATTGTATACGACGTATTTAGATGCGTAGAGTGCGAAAAACTAGTTTTTATCTGGCGGAAGCGCTTAAATCTTGGAAAAAATCACTTTCAAAGATGAAAAGATTTATGCAACTTCAATCGACCGTAAAAGTGTTATTTTAATAAATATTGCAAAATAAACTGCGTCAGTCGAATTTTCTCGTCAAAATACATTAGAATCACTCGAAAAAGCAATGTTTTTCCAAAAATGACTTTTTGGCCTAAAAAAAATTCAAAGGGGTTAATCCATCGTTTTTATCAAAATCCGCTAAAATTTAACATGCCCTTTTTTAGATTGTATACGACGTATTTAGATGCGTAGAGTGCGAAAAACTAGTTTTTATCTGGCGGAAGCGCTTAAATCTTGGAAAAAATCACTTTCAAAGATGAAAAGATTTTTGCAACTTCAATCGACCGTAAAAGTGTTATTTTAATAAATATTGCAAAATAAACTGCGTCAGTCGAATTTTCTCGTCAAAATACATTAGAATCACTCGAAAAAGCAATGTTTTTCCAAAAATGACTTTTTGGCCTAAAAAAACTTCAAAGGGGTTAATCCATCGTTTTTATCAAAATCCGCTAAAATTTAACATGCCCTTTTTTAGATTGTATACGACGTATTTAGATGCGTAGAGTGCGAAAAACTAGTTTTTATCTGGCGGAAGCGCTTAAATCTTGGAAAAAATCACTTTCAAAGATGAAAAGATTTTTGCAACTTCAATCGACCGTAAAAGTGTTATTTTAATAAATATTGCAAAATAAACTGCGTCAGTCGAATTTTCTCGTCAAAATACATTAGAATCACTCGAAAAAGCAATGTTTTTCCAAAAATGACTTTTTGGCCTAAAAAAACTTCAAAGGGGTTAATCCATCGTTTTTATCAAAATCCGCTAAAATTTAACATGCCCTTTTTTAGATTGTATACGACGTATTTAGATGCGTAGAGTGCGAAAAACTAGTTTTTATCTGGCGGAAGCGCTTAAATCTTGGAAAAAATCACTTTCAAAGATGAAAAGATTTTTGCAACTTCAATCGACCGTAAAAGTGTTATTTTAATAAATATTGCAAAATAAACTGCGTCAGTCGAATTTTCTCGTCAAAATACATCAGAATCACTGGAAAAAGCAATGTTTTTCCAAAAATGACTTTTTGGCCTAAAAAAACTTCAAAGGGGTTAATCCATCGTTTTTATCAAAATCCGCTAAAATTTAACATGCCCTTTTTTAGATTGTATACGACGTATTTAGATGCGTAGAGTGCGAAAAACTAGTTTTTATCTGGCGGAAGCGCTTAAATCTTGGAAAAAATCACTTTCAAAGATGAAAAGATTTTTGCAACTTCAATCGACCGTAAAAGTGTTATTTTAATAAATATTGCAAAATAAACTGCGTCGGTCGAATTTTCTCGTCAAAATACATTAGAATCACTGGAAAAAGCAATGTTTTTCCAAAAATGACTTTTTGGCCTAAAAAAAATTCAAAGGGGTTAATCCATCGTTTTTATCAAAATCCGCTAAAATTTAACATGCCCTTTTTTAGATTGTATACGACGTATTTAGATGCGTAGAGTGCGAAAAACTAGTTTTTATCTGGCGGAAGCGCTTAAATCTTGGAAAAAATCACTTTCAAAGATGAAAAGATTTTTGCAACTTCAATCGACCGTAAAAGTGTTATTTTAATAAATATTGCAAAATAAACTGCGTCAGTCGAATTTTCTCGTCAAAATACATTAGAATCACTCGAAAAAGCAATGTTTTTCCAAAAATGACTTTTTGGCCTAAAAAAAATTCAAAGGGGTTAATCCATCGTTTTTATCAAAATCCGCTAAAATTTAACATGCCCTTTTTTAGATTGTATACGACGTATTTAGATGCGTAGAGTGCGAAAAACTAGTTTTTATCTGGCGGAAGCGCTTAAATCTTGGAAAAAATCACTTTCAAAGATGAAAAGATTTTTGCAACTTCAATCGACCGTAAAAGTGTTATTTTAATAAATATTGCAAAATAAACTGCGTCAGTCGAATTTTCTCGTCAAAATACATTAGAATCACTGGAAAAAGCAATGTTTTTCCAAAAATGACTTTTTGGCCTAAAAAAACTTCAAAGGGGTTAATCCATCGTTTTTATCAAAATCCGCTAAAATTTAACATGCCCTTTTTTAGATTGTATACGACGTATTTAGATGCGTAGAGTGCGAAAAACTAGTTTTTATCTGGCGGAAGCGCTTAAATCTTGGAAAAAATCACTTTCAAAGATGAAAAGATTTTTGCAACTTCAATCGACCGTAAAAGTGTTATTTTAATAAATATTGCAAAATAAACTGCGTCAGTCGAATTTTCTCGTCAAAATACATTAGAATCACTCGAAAAAGCAATGTTTTTCCAAAAATGACTTTTTGGCCTAAAAAAAATTCAAAGGGGTTAATCCATCGTTTTTATCAAAATCCGCTAAAATTTAACATGCCCATTTTTAGATTGTATACGACGTATTTAGATGCGTAGAGTGCGAAAAACTAGTTTTTATCTGGCGGAAGCGCTTAAATCTTGGAAAAAATCACTTTCAAAGATGAAAAGATTTTTGCAACTTCAATCGACCGTAAAAGTGTTATTTTAATAAATATTGCAAAATAAACTGCGTCAGTCGAATTTTCTCGTCAAAATACATTAGAAGCACTGGAAAAAGCAATGTTTTTCCAAAAATGACTTTTTGGCCTAAAAAAACTTCAAAGGGGTTAATCCATCGTTTTTATCAAAATCCGCTAAAATTTAACATGCCCTTTTTTAGATTGTATACGACGTATTTAGATGCGTAGAGTGCGAAAAACTAGTTTTTATCTGGCGGAAGCGCTTAAATCTTGGAAAAAATCACTTTCAAAGATGAAAAGATTTTTGCAACTTCAATCGACCGTAAAAGTGTTATTTTAATAAATATTGCAAAATAAACTGCGTCAGTCGAATTTTCTCGTCAAAATACATTAGAAGCACTGGAAAAAGCAATGTTTTTCCAAAAATGACTTTTTGGCCTAAAAAAACTTCAAAGGGGTTAATCCATCGTTTTTATCAAAATCCGCTAAAATTTAACATGCCCTTTTTTAGATTGTATACGACGTATTTAGATGCGTAGAGTGCGAAAAACTAGTTTTTATCTGGCGGAAGCGCTTAAATCTTGGAAAAAATCACTTTCAAAGATGAAAAGATTTTTGCAACTTCAATCGACCGTAAAAGTGTTATTTTAATAAATATTGCAAAATAAACTGCGTCAGTCGAATTTTCTCGTCAAAATACATTAGAAGCACTGGAAAAAGCAATGTTTTTCCAAAAATGACTTTTTGGCCTAAAAAAACTTCAAAGGGGTTAATCCATCGTTTTTATCAAAATCCGCTAAAATTTAACATGCCCTTTTTTAGATTGTATACGACGTATTTAGATGCGTAGAGTGCGAAAAACTAGTTTTTATCTGGCGGAAGCGCTTAAATCTTGGAAAAAATCACTTTCAAAGATGAAAAGATTTTTGCAACTTCAATCGACCGTAAAAGTGTTATTTTAATAAATATTGCAAAATAAACTGCGTCAGTCGAATTTTCTCGTCAAAATACATTAGAAGCACTGGAAAAAGCAATGTTTTTCCAAAAATGACTTTTTGGCCTAAAAAAACTTCAAAGGGGTTAATCCATCGTTTTTATCAAAATCCGCTAAAATTTAACATGCCCTTTTTTAGATTGTATACGACGTATTTAGATGCGTAGAGTGCGAAAAACTAGTTTTTATCTGGCGGAAGCGCTTAAATCTTGGAAAAAATCACTTTCAAAGATGAAAAGATTTTTGCAACTTCAATCGACCGTAAAAGTGTTATTTTAATAAATATTGCAAAATAAACTGCGTCAGTCGAATTTTCTCGTCAAAATACATTAGAAGCACTGGAAAAAGCAATGTTTTTCCAAAAATGACTTTTTGGCCTAAAAAAACTTCAAAGGGGTTAATCCATCGTTTTTATCAAAATCCGCTAAAGTTTAACATGCCCTTTTTTAGATTGTATACGACGTATTTAGATGCGTAGAGTGCGAAAAACTAGTTTTTATCTGGCGGAAGCGCTTAAATCTTGGAAAAAATCACTTTCAAAGTTGAAAAGATTTTTGCAACTTCAATCGACCGTAAAAGTGTTATTTTAAAAATATTGCAAAATAAACTGCGTCAGTCGAATTTTCTCGTCAAAATACATTAGAATCACTGGAAAAAGCAATGTTTTTCCAAAAATGACTTTTTGGCCTAAAAAAACTTCAAAGGGGTTAATCCATCGTTTTTATCAAAATCCGCTAAAGTTTAACATGCCCTTTTTTAGATTGTATACGACGTATTTAGATGCGTAGAGTGCGAAAAACTAGTTTTTATCTGGCGGAAGCGCTTAAATCTTGGAAAAAATCACTTTCAAAGATGAAAAGATTTTTGCAACTTCAATCGACCGTAAAAGTGTTATTTTAATAAATATTGCAAAATAAACTGCGTCAGTCGAATTTTCTCGTCAAAATACATTAGAAGCACTGGAAAAAGCAATGTTTTTCCAAAAATGACTTTTTGGCCTAAAAAAACTTCAAAGGGGTTAATCCATCGTTTTTATCAAAATCCGCTAAAGTTTAACATGCCCTTTTTTAGATTGTATACGACGTATTTAGATGCGTAGAGTGCGAAAAACTAGTTTTTATCTGGCGGAAGCGCTTAAATCTTGGAAAAAATCACTTTCAAAGATGAAAAGATTTTTGCAACTTCAATCGACCGTAAAAGTGTTATTTTAAAAATATTGCAAAATAAACTGCGTCAGTCGAATTTTCTCGTCAAAATACATTAGAATCACTGGAAAAAGCAATGTTTTTCCAAAAATGACTTTTTGGCCTAAAAAAAATTCAAAGGGGTTAATCCATCGTTTTTATCAAAATCCGCTAAAATTTAACATGCCCTTTTTTAGATTGTATACGACGTATTTAGATGCGTAGAGTGCGAAAAACTAGTTTTTATCTGGCGGAAGCGCTTAAATCTTGGAAAAAATCACTTTCAAAGATGAAAAGATTTTTGCAACTTCAATCGACCGTAAAAGTGTTATTTTAATAAATATTGCAAAATAAACTGCGTCAGTCGAATTTTCTCGTCAAAATACATTAGAATCACTCGAAAAAGCAATGTTTTTCCAAAAATGACTTTTTGGCCTAAAAAAAATTCAAAGGGGTTAATCCATCGTTTTTATCAAAATCCGCTAAAATTTAACATGCCCTTTTTTAGATTGTATACGACGTATTTAGATGCGTAGAGTGCGAAAAACTAGTTTTTATCTGGCGGAAGCGCTTAAATCTTGGAAAAAATCACTTTCAAAGATGAAAAGATTTTTGCAACTTCAATCGACCGTAAAAGTGTTATTTTAATAAATATTGCAAAATAAACTGCGTCAGTCGAATTTCCTCGTCAAAATACATTAGAATCACTCGAAAAAGCAATGTTTTTCCAAAAATGACTTTTTGGCCTAAAAAAACTTCAAAGGGGTTAATCCATCGTTTTTATCAAAATCCGCTAAAATTTAACATGCCCTTTTTTAGATTGTATAGGACGTATTTAGATGCGTAGAGTGCGAAAAACTAGTTTTTATCTGGCGGAAGCGCTTAAATCTTGGAAAAAATCACTTTCAAAGATGAAAAGATTTTTGCAACTTCAATCGACCGTAAAAGTGTTATTTTAATAAATATTGCAAAATAAACTGCGTCAGTCTAATTTTCTCGTCAAAATACATTAGAATCACTCGAAAAAGCAATGTTTTTCCAAAAATGACTTTTTGGCCTAAAAAAACTTCAAAGGGGTTAATCCATCGTTTTTATCAAAATCCGCTAAAATTTAACATGCCCTTTTTTAGATTGTATACGACGTATTTAGATGCGTAGAGTGCGAAAAACTAGTTTTTATCTGGCGGAAGCGCTTAAATCTTGGAAAAAATCACTTTCAAAGATGAAAAGATTTTTGCAACTTCAATCGACCGTAAAAGTGTTATTTTAATAAATATTGCAAAATAAACTGCGTCAGTCGAATTTTCTCGTCAAAATACATTAGAATCACTCGAAAAAGCAATGTTTTTCCAAAAATGACTTTTTGGCCTAAAAAAACTTCAAAGGGGTTAATCCATCGTTTTTATCAAAATCCGCTAAAATTTAACATGCCCTTTTTTAGATTGTATACGACGTATTTAGATGCGTAGAGTGCGAAAAACTAGTTTTTATCTGGCGGAAGCGCTTAAATCTTGGAAAAAATCACTTTCAAAGATGAAAAGATTTTTGCAACTTCAATCGACCGTAAAAGTGTTATTTTAATAAATATTGCAAAATAAACTGCGTCAGTCGAATTTTCTCGTCAAAATACATTAGAATAACTGGAAAAAGCAATGTTTTTCCAAAAATGACTTTTTGGCCTAAAAAAACTTCAAAGGGGTTAATCCATCGTTTTTATCAAAATCCGCTAAAATTTAACATGCCCTTTTTTAGATTGTATACGACGTATTTAGATGCGTAGAGTGCGAAAAACTAGTTTTTATCTGGCGGAATCGCTTAAATCTTGGAAAAAATCACTTTCAAAGATGAAAAGATTTTTGCAACTTCAATCGACCGTAAAAGTGTTATTTTAATAAATATTGCAAAATAAACTGCGTCAGTCGAATTTTCTCGTCAAAATACATTAGAATCACTCGAAAAAGCAATGTTTTTCCAAAAATGACTTTTTGGCCTAAGAAAAATTCAAAGGGGTTAATCCATCGTTTTTATCAAAATCCGCTAAAATTTAACATGCCCTTTTTTAGATTGTATACGACGTATTTAGATGCGTAGAGTGCGAAAAACTAGTTTTTATCTGGCGGAAGCGCTTAAATCTTGGAAAAAATCACTTTCAAAGATGAAAAGATTTTTGCAACTTCAATCGACCGTAAAAGTGTTATTTTAATAAATATTGCAAAATAAACTGCGTCAGTCGAATTTTCTCGTCAAAATACATTAGAATCACTCGAAAAAGCAATGTTTTTCCAAAAATGACTTTTTGGCCTAAAAAAACTTCAAAGGGGTTAATCCATCGTTTTTATCAAAATCCGCTAAAATTTAACATGCCCTTTTTTAGATTGTATACGACGTATTTAGATGCGTAGAGTGCGAAAAACTAGTTTTTATCTGGCGGAAGCGCTTAAATCTTGGAAAAAATCACTTTCAAAGATGAAAAGATTTTTGCAACTTCAATCGACCGTAAAAGTGTTATTTTAATAAATATTGCAAAATAAACTGCGTCAGTCGAATTTTCTCGTCAAAATACATTAGAATCACTCGAAAAAGCAATGTTTTTCCAAAAATGACTTTTTGGCCTAAGAAAAATTCAAAGGGGTTAATCCATCGCTTTTATCAAAATCCGCTAAAATTTAACATGCCCTTTTTTAGATTGTATACGACGTATTTAGATGCGTAGAGTGCGAAAAACTAGTTTTTATCTGGCGGAAGCGCTTAAATCTTGGAAAAAATCACTTTCAAAGATGAAAAGATTTTTGCAACTTCAATCGACCGTAAAAGTGTTATTTTAATAAATATTGCAAAATAAACTGCGTCAGTCGAATTTTCTCGTCAAAATACATTAGAATCACAGGAAAAAGCAATGTTTTTCCAAAAATGACTTTTTGGCCTAAAAAAACTTCAAAGGGGTTAATCCATCGTTTTTATCAAAATCCGCTAACATTTAACATGCCCTTTTTTAGATTGTATACGACGTATTTAGATGCGTAGAGTGCGAAAAACTAGTTTTTATCTGGCGGAAGCGCTTAAATCTTGGAAAAAATCACTTTCAAAGATGAAAAGATTTTTGCAACTTCAATCGACCGTAAAAGTGTTATTTTAATAAATATTGCAAAATAAACTGCGTCAGTCGAATTTTCTCGTCAAAATACATTAGAATCACAGGAAAAAGCAATGTTTTTCCAAAAATGACTTTTTGGCCTAAAAAAACTTCAAAGGGGTTAATCCATCGTTTTTATCAAAATCCGCTAAAATTTATCATGCCCTTTTTTAGATTGTATACGACGTATTTAGATGCGTAGAGTGCGAAAAACTAGTTTTTATCTGGCGGAAGCGCTTAAATCTTGGAAAAAATCACTTTCAAAGATGAAAAGATTTTTGCAACTTCAATCGACCGTAAAAGTGTTATTTTAATAAATATTGCAAAATAAACTGCGTCAGTCGAATTTTCTCGTCAAAATACATTAGAATCACTCGAAAAAGCAATGTTTTTCCAAAAATGACTTTTTGGCCTAAGAAAAATTCAAAGGGGTTAATCCATCGCTTTTATCAAAATCCGCTAAAATTTAACATGCCCTTTTTTAGATTGTATACGACGTATTTAGATGCGTAGAGTGCGAAAAACTAGTTTTTATCTGGCGGAAGCGCTTAAATCTTGGAAAAAATCACTTTCAAAGATGAAAAGATTTTTGCAACTTCAATCGACCGTAAAAGTGTTATTTTAATAAATATTGCAAAATAAACTGCGTCAGTCGAATTTTCTCGTCAAAATACATTAGAATCACAGGAAAAAGCAAAGTTTTTCCAAAAATGACTTTTTGGCCTAAAAAACCTTCAAAGGGGTTAATCCATCGTTTTTATCAAAATCCGCTAAAATTTAACATGCCCTTTTTTAGATTGTATACGACGTATTTAGATGCGTAGAGTGCGAAAAACTAGTTTTTATCTGGCGGAAGCGCTTAAATCTTGGAAAAAATCACTTTCAAAGATGAAAAGATTTTTGCAACTTCAATCGACCGTAAAAGTGTTATTTTAATAAATATTGCAAAATAAACTGCGTCAGTCGAATTTTCTCGTCAAAATACATTAGAATCACTCGAAAAAGCAATGTTTTTCCAAAAATGACTTTTTGGCCTAAAAAAACTTCAAAGGGGTTAATCCATCGTTTTTATCAAAATCCGCTAAAATTTAACATGCCCTTTTTTAGATTGTATACGACGTATTTAGATGCGTAGAGTGCGAAAAACTAGTTTTTATCTGGCGGAAGCGCTTAAATCTTGGAAAAAATCACTTTCAAAGATGAAAAGATTTTTGCAACTTCAATCGACCGTAAAAGTGTTATTTTAATAAATATTGCAAAATAAACTGCGTCAGTCGAATTTTCTCGTCAAAATACATTAGAATCACTCGAAAAAGCAATGTTTTTCCAAAAATGACTTTTTGGCCTAAAAAAACTTCAAAGGGGTTAATCCATCGTTTTTATCAAAATCCGCTAAAATTTAACATGCCCTTTTTTAGATTGTATACGACGTATATAGATGGGTAGAGTGCGAAAAACTAGTTTTTATCTGGCGGAAGCGCTTAAATCTTGGAAAAAATCACTTTCAAAGATGAAAAGATTTTTGCAACTTCAATCGACCGTAAAAGTGTTATTTTAATAAATATTGCAAAATAAACTGCGTCAGTCGAATTTTCTCGTCAAAATACATTAGAATCACAGGAAAAAGCAATGTTTTTCCAAAAATGACTTTTTGGCCTAAAAAAACTTCAAAGGGGTTAATCCATCGTTTTTATCAAAATCCGCTAAAATTTAACATGCCCTTTTTTAGATTGTATACGACGTATTTAGATGCGTAGAGTGCGAAAAACTAGTTTTTATCTGGCGGAAGCGCTTAAATCTTGGAAAAAATCACTTTCAAAGATGAAAAGATTTTTGCAACTTCAATCGACCGTAAAAGTGTTATTTTAATAAATATTGCAAAATAAACTGCGTCAATCGAATTTTCTCGTCAAAATACATTAGAATCACTCGAAAAAGCAATGTTTTTCCAAAAATGACTTTTTGGCCTAAGAAAAATTCAAAGGGGTTAATCCATCGCTTTTATCAAAATCCGCTGAAATTTAACATGCCCTTTTTTAGATTGTATACGACGTATTTAGATGCGTAGAGTGCGAAAAACTAGTTTTTATCTGGCGGAAGCGCTTAAATCTAAAAAAAAATCATTTTCAAAGATGAAAAGATTTTTGCAACTTCAATCGACCGTAAAAGTGTTATTTTAATAAATATTGCAAAATAAACTGCGTCAGTCGAATTTTCTCGTCAAAATACATTAGAATCACAGGAAAAAGCAATGTTTTTCCAAAAATGACTTTTTGGCCTAAAAAAACTTCAAAGGGGTTAATCCATCGTTTTTATCAAAATCCGCTAAAATTTAACATGCCCTTTTTTAGATTGTATACGACGTATTTAGATGCGTAGAGTGCGAAAAACTAGTTTTTATCTGGCGGAAGCGCTTAAATCTTGGAAAAAATCACTTTCAAAGATGAAAAGATTTTTGCAACTTCAATCGACCGTAAAAGTGTTATTTTAATAAATATTGCAAAATAAACTGCGTCAGTCGAATTTTCTCGTCAAAATACATTAGAATCACTCGAAAAAGCAATGTTTTTCCAAAAATGACTTTTTGGCCTAAGAAAAATTCAAAGGGGTTAATCCATCGTTTTTATCAAAATCCGCTAAAATTTAACATGCCCTTTTTTAGATTGTATACGACGTATTTAGATGCGTAGAGTGCGAAAAACTAGTTTTTATCTGGCGGAAGCGCTTAAATCTTGGAAAAAATCACTTTCAAAGATGAAAAGATTTTTGCAACTTCAATCGACCGTAAAAGTGTTATTTTAATAAATATTGCAAAATAAACTGCGTCAGTCGAATTTTCTCGTCAAAATACATTAGAATCACTCGAAAAAGCAATGTTTTTCCAAAAATGACTTTTTGGCCTAAGAAAAATTCAAAGGGGTTAATCCATCGTTTTTATCAAAATCCGCTAAAATTTAACATGCCCTTTTTTAGATTGTATACGACGTATTTAGATGCGTAGAGTGCGAAAAACTAGTTTTTATCTGGCGGAAAAATCACTTTCAAAGATGAAAAGATTTTTGCAACTTCAATCGACCGTAAAAGTGTTATTTTAATAAATATTGCAAAATAAACTGCGTCAGTCGAATTTTCTCGTCAAAATACATTAGAATCACTCGAAAAAGCAATGTTTTTCCAAAAATGACTTTTTGGCCTAAAAAAACTTCAAAACTTCCATCGTTTTTATCAAAATCCGCTAAAATTTAACATGCCCTTTTTTAGATTGTATACGACGTATTTAGATGCGTAGAGTGCGAAAAACTAGTTTTTATCTGGCGGAAGCGCTTAAATCTTGGAAAAAATCACTTTCAAAGATGAAAAGATTTTTGCAACTTCAATCGACCGTAAAAGTGTTATTTTAATAAATATTGCAAAATAAACTGCGTCAGTCGAATTTTCTCGTCAAAATACATTAGAATCACTGGAAAAAGCAATGTTTTTCCAAAAATGACTTTTTGGCCTAAAAAAACTTCAAAGGGGTTAATCCATCGTTTTTATCAAAATCCGCTAAAATTTAACATGCCCTTTTTTAGATTGTATACGACGTATTTAGATGCGTAGAGTGCGAAAAACTAGTTTTTATCTGGCGGAAGCGCTTAAATCTTGGAAAAAATCACTTTCAAAGATGAAAAGATTTTTGCAACTTCAATCGACCGTAAAAGTTTATTTTAATAAATATTGCAAAATAAACTGCGTCAGTCGAATTTTCTCGTCAAAATACATTAGAATCACAGGAAAAAGCAATGTTTTTCCAAAAATGACTTTTTGGCCTAAAAAAACTTCAAAGGGGTTAATCCATCGTTTTTATCAAAATCCGCTAAAATTTAACATGCCCTTTTTTAGATTGTATACGACGTATTTAGATGCGTAGAGTGCGAAAAACTAGTTTTTATCTGGCGGAAGCGCTTAAATCTTGGAAAAAATCACTTTCAAAGATGAAAAGATTTTTGCAACTTCAATCGACCGTAAAAGTGTTATTTTAATAAATATTGCAAAATAAACTGCGTCAGTCGAATTTTCTCGTCAAAATACATTAGAATCACTCGAATAAGCAATGTTTTTCCAAAAATGACTTTTTGGCCTAAGAAAAATTCAAAGGGGTTAATCCATCGCTTTTATCAAAATCCGCTAAAATTTAACATGCCCTTTTTTAGATTGTATACGACGTATTTAGATGCGTAGAGTGCGAAAAACTAGTTTTTATCTGGCGGAAGCGCTTAAATCTTGGAAAAAATCACTTTCAAAGATGAAAAGATTTTTGCAACTTCAATCGACCGTAAAAGTGTTATTTTAATAAATATTGCAAAATAAACTGCGTCAGTCGAATTTTCTCGTCAAAATACATTAGAATCACTCGAAAAAGCAATGTTTTTCCAAAAATGACTTTTTGGCCAAAAAAAAATTCAAAGGGGTTATCGTTTTTATCAAAATCCGCTAAAATTTAACATGCCCTTTTTTAGATTGTATACGACGTATTTAGATGCGTAGAGTGCGAAAAACTAGTTTTTATCTGGCGGAAGCGCTTAAATCTTGGAAAAAATCACTTTCAAAGATGAAAAGATTTTTGCAACTTCAATCGACCGTAAAAGTGTTATTTTAATAAATATTGCAAAATAAACTGCGTCAGTCGAATTTTCTCGTCAAAATACATTAGAATCACTCGAAAAAGCAATGTTTTTCCAAAAATGACTTTTTGGCCAAAAAAAAATTCAAAGGGGTTATCGTTTTTATCAAAATCCGCTAAAATTTAACATGCCCTTTTTTAGATTGTATACGACGTATTTAGATGCGTAGAGTGCGAAAAACTAGTTTTTATCTGGCGGAAGCGCTTAAATCTTGGAAAAAATCACTTTCAAAGATGAAAAGATTTTTGCAACTTCAATCGACCGTAAAAGTGTTATTTTAATAAATATTGCAAAATAAACTGCGTCAGTCGAATTTTCTCGTCAAAATACATTAGAATCACTCGAAAAAGCAATGTTTTTCCAAAAATGACTTTTTGGCCTAAAAAAACTTCAAAGGGGTTAATCCATCGTTTTTATCAAAATCCGCTAAAATTTAACATGCCCTTTTTTAGATTGTATACGACGTATTTAGATGCGTAGAGTGCGAAAAACTAGTTTTTATCTGGCGGAAGCGCTTAAATCTTGGAAAAAATCACTTTCAAAGATGAAAAGATTTTTGCAACTTCAATCGACCGTAAAAGTGTTATTTTAATAAATATTGCAAAATAAACTGCGTCAGTCGAATTTTCTCGTCAAAATACATTAGAATCACTCGAAAAAGCAATGTTTTTCCAAAAATGACTTTTTGGCCTAAAAAAACTTCAAAGGGGTTAATCCATCGTTTTTATCAAAATCCGCTAAAATTTAACATGCCCTTTTTTAGATTGTATACGACGTATTTAGATGCGTAGAGTGCGAAAAACTAGTTTTTATCTGGCGGAATCGCTTAAATCTTGGAAAAAATCACTTTCAAAGATGAAAAGATTTTTGCAACTTCAATCGACCGTAAAAGTGTTATTTTAATAAATATTGCAAAATAAACTGCGTCAGTCGAATTTTCTCGTCAAAATACATTAGAATCACTCGAAAAAGCAATGTTTTTCCAAAAATGACTTTTTGGCCTAAAAAAACTACAAAGGGGTTAATCCATCGTTTTTATCAAAATCCGCTAAAATTTAACATGCCCTTTTTTAGATTGTATACGACGTATTTAGATGCGTAGAGTGCGAAAAACTAGTTTTTATCTGGCGGAAGCGCTTAAATCTTGGAAAAAATCACTTTCAAAGATGAAAAGATTTTTGCAACTTCAATCGACCGTAAAAGTGTTATTTTAATAAATATTGCAAAATAAATTGCGTCAGTCGAATTTTCTCGTCAAAATACATTAGAATCACTCGAAAAAGCAATGTTTTTCCAAAAATGACTTTTTGGCCTAAAAAAACTTCAAAGGGGTTAATCCATCGTTTTTATCAAAATCCGCTAAAATTTAACATGCCCTTTTTTAGATTGTATACGACGTATTTAGATGCGTAGAGTGCGAAAAACTAGTTTTTATCTGGCGGAATCGCTTAAATCTTGGAAAAAATCACTTTCAAAGATGAAAAGATTTTTGCAACTTCAATCGACCGTAAAAGTGTTATTTTAATAAATATTGCAAAATAAACTGCGTCAGTCGAATTTTCTCGTCAAAATACATTAGAATCACTCGAAAAAGCAATGTTTTTCCAAAAATGACTTTTTGGCCTAAGAAAAATTCAAAGGGGTTAATCCATCGTTTTTATCAAAATCCGCTAAAATTTAACATGCCCTTTTTTAGATTGTATACGACGTATTTAGATGCGTAGAGTGCGAAAAACTAGTTTTTATCTGGCGGAAGCGCTTAAATCTTGGAAAAAATCACTTTCAAAGATGAAAAGATTTTTGCAACTTCAATCGACCGTAAAAGTGTTATTTTAATAAATATTGCAAAATAAACTGCGTCAGTCGAATTTTCTCGTCAAAATACATTAGAATCACTCGAAAAAGCAATGTTTTTCCAAAAATGACTTTTTGGCCTAAAAAAACTTCAAAGGGGTTAATCCATCGTTTTTATCAAAATCCGCTAAAATTTAACATGCCCTTTTTTAGATTGTATACGACGTATTTAGATGCGTAGAGTGCGAAAAACTAGTTTTTATCTGGCGGAAGCGCTTAAATCTTGGAAAAAATCACTTTCAAAGATGAAAAGATTTTTGCAACTTCAATCGACCGTAAAAGTGTTATTTTAATAAATATTGCAAAATAAACTGCGTCAGTCGAATTTTCTCGTCAAAATACATTAGAATCACTCGAAAAAGCAATGTTTTTCCAAAAATGACTTTTTGGCCTAAGAAAAATTCAAAGGGGTTAATCCATCGCTTTTATCAAAATCCGCTAAAATTTAACATGCCCTTTTTTAGATTGTATACGACGTATTTAGATGCGTAGAGTGCGAAAAACTAGTTTTTATCTGGCGGAAGCGCTTAAATCTTGGAAAAAATCACTTTCAAAGATGAAAAGATTTTTGCAACTTCAATCGACCGTAAAAGTGTTATTTTAATAAATATTGCAAAATAAACTGCGTCAGTCGAATTTTCTCGTCAAAATACATTAGAATCACAGGAAAAAGCAATGTTTTTCCAAAAATGACTTTTTGGCCTAAAAAAACTTCAAAGGGGTTAATCCATCGTTTTTATCAAAATCCGCTAACATTTAACATGCCCTTTTTTAGATTGTATACGACGTATTTAGATGCGTAGAGTGCGAAAAACTAGTTTTTATCTGGCGGAAGCGCTTAAATCTTGGAAAAAATCACTTTCAAAGATGAAAAGATTTTTGCAACTTCAATCGACCGTAAAAGTGTTATTTTAATAAATATTGCAAAATAAACTGCGTCAGTCGAATTTTCTCGTCAAAATACATTAGAATCACAGGAAAAAGCAATGTTTTTCCAAAAATGACTTTTTGGCCTAAAAAAACTTCAAAGGGGTTAATCCATCGTTTTTATCAAAATCCGCTAAAATTTATCATGCCCTTTTTTAGATTGTATACGACGTATTTAGATGCGTAGAGTGCGAAAAACTAGTTTTTATCTGGCGGAAGCGCTTAAATCTTGGAAAAAATCACTTTCAAAGATGAAAAGATTTTTGCAACTTCAATCGACCGTAAAAGTGTTATTTTAATAAATATTGCAAAATAAACTGCGTCAGTCGAATTTTCTCGTCAAAATACATTAGAATCACTCGAAAAAGCAATGTTTTTCCAAAAATGACTTTTTGGCCTAAGAAAAATTCAAAGGGGTTAATCCATCGCTTTTATCAAAATCCGCTAAAATTTAACATGCCCTTTTTTAGATTGTATACGACGTATTTAGATGCGTAGAGTGCGAAAAACTAGTTTTTATCTGGCGGAAGCGCTTAAATCTTGGAAAAAATCACTTTCAAAGATGAAAAGATTTTTGCAACTTCAATCGACCGTAAAAGTGTTATTTTAATAAATATTGCAAAATAAACTGCGTCAGTCGAATTTTCTCGTCAAAATACATTAGAATCACAGGAAAAAGCAAAGTTTTTCCAAAAATGACTTTTTGGCCTAAAAAACCTTCAAAGGGGTTAATCCATCGTTTTTATCAAAATCCGCTAAAATTTAACATGCCCTTTTTTAGATTGTATACGACGTATTTAGATGCGTAGAGTGCGAAAAACTAGTTTTTATCTGGCGGAAGCGCTTAAATCTTGGAAAAAATCACTTTCAAAGATGAAAAGATTTTTGCAACTTCAATCGACCGTAAAAGTGTTATTTTAATAAATATTGCAAAATAAACTGCGTCAGTCGAATTTTCTCGTCAAAATACATTAGAATCACTCGAAAAAGCAATGTTTTTCCAAAAATGACTTTTTGGCCTAAAAAAACTTCAAAGGGGTTAATCCATCGTTTTTATCAAAATCCGCTAAAATTTAACATGCCCTTTTTTAGATTGTATACGACGTATTTAGATGCGTAGAGTGCGAAAAACTAGTTTTTATCTGGCGGAAGCGCTTAAATCTTGGAAAAAATCACTTTCAAAGATGAAAAGATTTTTGCAACTTCAATCGACCGTAAAAGTGTTATTTTAATAAATATTGCAAAATAAACTGCGTCAGTCGAATTTTCTCGTCAAAATACATTAGAATCACTCGAAAAAGCAATGTTTTTCCAAAAATGACTTTTTGGCCTAAAAAAACTTCAAAGGGGTTAATCCATCGTTTTTATCAAAATCCGCTAAAATTTAACATGCCCTTTTTTAGATTGTATACGACGTATATAGATGGGTAGAGTGCGAAAAACTAGTTTTTATCTGGCGGAAGCGCTTAAATCTTGGAAAAAATCACTTTCAAAGATGAAAAGATTTTTGCAACTTCAATCGACCGTAAAAGTGTTATTTTAATAAATATTGCAAAATAAACTGCGTCAGTCGAATTTTCTCGTCAAAATACATTAGAATCACAGGAAAAAGCAATGTTTTTCCAAAAATGACTTTTTGGCCTAAAAAAACTTCAAAGGGGTTAATCCATCGTTTTTATCAAAATCCGCTAAAATTTAACATGCCCTTTTTTAGATTGTATACGACGTATTTAGATGCGTAGAGTGCGAAAAACTAGTTTTTATCTGGCGGAAGCGCTTAAATCTTGGAAAAAATCACTTTCAAAGATGAAAAGATTTTTGCAACTTCAATCGACCGTAAAAGTGTTATTTTAATAAATATTGCAAAATAAACTGCGTCAGTCGAATTTTCTCGTCAAAATACATTAGAATCACTCGAAAAAGCAATGTTTTTCCAAAAATGACTTTTTGGCCTAAGAAAAATTCAAAGGGGTTAATCCATCGCTTTTATCAAAATCCGCTAAAATTTAACATGCCCTTTTTTAGATTGTATACGACGTATTTAGATGCGTAGAGTGCGAAAAACTAGTTTTTATCTGGCGGAAGCGCTTAAATCTAAAAAAAAATCACTTTCAAAGATGAAAAGATTTTTGCAACTTCAATCGACCGTAAAAGTGTTATTTTAATAAATATTGCAAAATAAACTGCGTCAGTCGAATTTTCTCGTCAAAATACATTAGAATCACTCGAAAAAGCAATGTTTTTCCAAAAATGACTTTTTGGCCTAAGAAAAATTCAAAGGGGTTAATCCATCGTTTTTATCAAAATCCGCTAAAATTTAACATGCCCTTTTTTAGATTGTATACGACGTATTTAGATGCGTAGAGTGCGAAAAACTAGTTTTTATCTGGCGGAAGCGCTTAAATCTTGGAAAAAATCACTTTCAAAGATGAAAAGATTTTTGCAACTTCAATCGACCGTAAAAGTGTTATTTTAATAAATATTGCAAAATAAACTGCGTCAGTCGAATTTTCTCGTCAAAATACATTAGAATCACTCGAAAAAGCAATGTTTTTCCAAAAATGACTTTTTGGCCTAAGAAAAATTCAAAGGGGTTAATCCATCGTTTTTATCAAAATCCGCTAAAATTTAACATGCCCTTTTTTAGATTGTATACGACGTATTTAGATGCGTAGAGTGCGAAAAACTAGTTTTTATCTGGCGGAAAAATCACTTTCAAAGATGAAAAGATTTTTGCAACTTCAATCGACCGTAAAAGTGTTATTTTAATAAATATTGCAAAATAAACTGCGTCAGTCGAATTTTCTCGTCAAAATACATTAGAATCACTCGAAAAAGCAATGTTTTTCCAAAAATGACTTTTTGGCCTAAAAAAACTTCAAAGGGGTTAATCCATCGTTTTTATCAAAATCCGCTAAAATTTAACATGCCCTTTTTTAGATTGTATACGACGTATTTAGATGCGTAGAGTGCGAAAAACTAGTTTTTATCTGGCGGAAGCGCTTAAATCTTGGAAAAAATCACTTTCAAAGATGAAAAGATTTTTGCAACTTCAATCGACCGTAAAAGTGTTATTTTAATAAATATTGCAAAATAAACTGCGTCAGTCGAATTTTCTCGTCAAAATACATTAGAATCACTGGAAAAAGCAATGTTTTTCCAAAAATGACTTTTTGGCCTAAAAAAACTTCAAAGGGGTTAATCCATCGTTTTTATCAAAATCCGCTAAAATTTAACATGCCCTTTTTTAGATTGTATACGACGTATTTAGATGCGTAGAGTGCGAAAAACTAGTTTTTATCTGGCGGAAGCGCTTAAATCTTGGAAAAAATCACTTTCAAAGATGAAAAGATTTTTGCAACTTCAATCGACCGTAAAAGTTTATTTTAATAAATATTGCAAAATAAACTGCGTCAGTCGAATTTTCTCGTCAAAATACATTAGAATCACAGGAAAAAGCAATGTTTTTCCAAAAATGACTTTTTGGCCTAAAAAAACTTCAAAGGGGTTAATCCATCGTTTTTATCAAAATCCGCTAAAATTTAACATGCCCTTTTTTAGATTGTATACGACGTATTTAGATGCGTAGAGTGCGAAAAACTAGTTTTTATCTGGCGGAAGCGTTTAAATCTTGGAAAAAATCACTTTCAAAGATGAAAAGATTTTTGCAACTTCAATCGACCGTAAAAGTGTTATTTTAATAAATATTGCAAAATAAACTGCGTCAGTCGAATTTTCTCGTCAAAATACATTAGAATCACTCGAATAAGCAATGTTTTTCCAAAAATGACTTTTTGGCCTAAGAAAAATTCAAAGGGGTTAATCCATCGCTTTTATCAAAATCCGCTAAAATTTAACATGCCCTTTTTTAGATTGTATACGACGTATTTAGATGCGTAGAGTGCGAAAAACTAGTTTTTATCTGGCGGAAGCGCTTAAATCTTGGAAAAAATCACTTTCAAAGATGAAAAGATTTTTGCAACTTCAATCGACCGTAAAAGTGTTATTTTAATAAATATTGCAAAATAAACTGCGTCAGTCGAATTTTCTCGTCAAAATACATTAGAATCACTCGAAAAAGCAATGTTTTTCCAAAAATGACTTTTTGGCCAAAAAAAAATTCAAAGGGGTTATCGTTTTTATCAAAATCCGCTAAAATTTAACATGCCCTTTTTTAGATTGTATACGACGTATTTAGATGCGTAGAGTGCGAAAAACTAGTTTTTATCTGGCGGAAGCGCTTAAATCTTGGAAAAAATCACTTTCAAAGATGAAAAGATTTTTGCAACTTCAATCGACCGTAAAAGTGTTATTTTAATAAATATTGCAAAATAAACTGCGTCAGTCGAATTTTCTCGTCAAAATACATTAGAATCACTCGAAAAAGCAATGTTTTTCCAAAAATGACTTTTTGGCCAAAAAAAAATTCAAAGGGGTTATCGTTTTTATCAAAATCCGCTAAAATTTAACATGCCCTTTTTTAGATTGTATACGACGTATTTAGATGCGTAGAGTGCGAAAAACTAGTTTTTATCTGGCGGAAGCGCTTAAATCTTGGAAAATATCACTTTCAAAGATGAAAAGATTTTTGCAACTTCAATCGACCGTAAAAGTGTTATTTTAATAAATATTGCAAAATAAACTGCGTCAGTCGAATTTTCTCGTCAAAATACATTAGAATCACTCGAAAAAGCAATGTTTTTCCAAAAATGACTTTTTGGCCTAAAAAAACTTCAAAGGGGTTAATCCATCGTTTTTATCAAAATCCGCTAAAATTTAACATGCCCTTTTTTAGATTGTATACGACGTATTTAGATGCGTAGAGTGCGAAAAACTAGTTTTTATCTGGCGGAAGCGCTTAAATCTTGGAAAAAATCACTTTCAAAGATGAAAAGATTTTTGCAACTTCAATCGACCGTAAAAGTGTTATTTTAATAAATATTGCAAAATAAACTGCGTCAGTCGAATTTTCTCGTCAAAATACATTAGAATCACTCGAAAAAGCAATGTTTTTCCAAAAATGACTTTTTGGCCTAAAAAAACTTCAAAGGGGTTAATCCATCGTTTTTATCAAAATCCGCTAATATTTAACATGCCCTTTTTTAGATTGTATACGACGTATTTAGATGCGTAGAGTGCGAAAAACTAGTTTTTATCTGGCGGAAGCGCTTAAATCTTGGAAAAAATCACTTTCAAAGATGAAAAGATTTTTGCAACTTCAATCGACCGTAAAAGTGTTATTTTAATAAATATTGCAAAATAAACTGCGTCAGTCGAATTTTCTCGTCAAAATACATTAGAATCACAGGAAAAAGCAATGTTTTTCCAAAAATGACTTTTTGGCCTAAAAAAACTTCAAAGGGGTTAATCCATCGTTTTTATCAAAATCCGCTAAAATTTAACATGCCCTTTTTTAGATTGTATACGACGTATTTAGATGCGTAGAGTGCGAAAAACTAGTTTTTATCTGGCGGAAGCGCTTAAATCTTGGAAAAAATCACTTTCAAAGATGAAAAGATTTTTGCAACTTCAATCGACCGTAAAAGTGTTATTTTAATAAATATTGCAAAATAAACTGCGTCAGTCGAATTTTCTCGTCAAAATACATTAGAATCACAGGAAAAAGCAATGTTTTTCCAAAAATGACTTTTTGGCCTAAAAAAACTTCAAAGGGGTTAATCCATCGTTTTTATCAAAATCCGCTAAAATTTAACATGCCCTTTTTTAGATTGTATACGACGTATTTAGATGCGTAGAGTGCGAAAAACTAGTTTTTATCTGGCGGAAGCGCTTAAATCTTGGAAAAAATCACTTTCAAAGATGAAAAGATTTTTGCAACTTCAATCGACCGTAAAAGTGTTATTTTAATAAATATTGCAAAATAAACTGCGTCAGTCGAATTTTCTCGTCAAAATACATTAGAATCACTCGAAAAAGCAATGTTTTTCCAAAAATGACTTTTTGGCCTAAGAAAAATTCAAAGGGGTTAATCCATCGTTTTTATCAAAATCCGCTAAAATTTAACATGCCCTTTTTTAGATTGTATAGGACGTATTTAGATGCGTAGAGTGCGAAAAACTAGTTTTTATCTGGCGGAAGCGCTTAAATCTTGGAAAAAATCACTTTCAAAGATGAAAAGATTTTTGCAACTTCAATCGACCGTAAAAGTGTTATTTTAATAAATATTGCAAAATAAACTGCGTCAGTCGAATTTTCTCGTCAAAATACATTAGAATCACTCGAAAAAGCAATGTTTTTCCAAAAATGACTTTTTGGCCTAAATCCATCGTTTTTATCAAAATCCGCTAAAATTTAACATGCCCTTTTTTAGATTGTATACGACGTATTTAGATGCGTAGAGTGCGAAAAACTAGTTTTTATCTGGCGGAAGCGCTTAAATCTTGGAAAAAATCACTTTCAAAGATGAAAAGATTTTTGCAACTTCAATCGACCGTAAAAGTGTTATTTTAATAAATATTGCAAAATAAACTGCGTCAGTCGAATTTTCTCGTCAAAATACATTAGAATCACTCGAAAAAGCAATGTTTTTCCAAAAATGACTTTTTGGCCTAAAAAAACTTCAAAGGGGTTAATCCATCGTTTTTATCAAAATCCGCTAAAATTTAACATGCCCTTTTTTAGATTGTATACGACGTATTTAGATGCGTAGAGTGCGAAAAACTAGTTTTTATCTGGCGGAAGCGCTTAAATCTTGGAAAAAATCACTTTCAAAGATGAAAAGATTTTTGCAACTTCAATCGACCGTAAAAGTGTTATTTTAATAAATATTGCAAAATAAACTGCGTCAGTCGAATTTTCTCGTCAAAATACATTAGAATCACTCGAAAAAGCAATGTTTTTCCAAAAATGACTTTTTGGCCTAAATCCATCGTTTTTATCAAAATCCGCTAAAATTTAACATGCCCTTTTTTAGATTGTATACGACGTATTTAGATGCGTAGAGTGCGAAAAACTAGTTTTTATCTGGCGGAAGCGCTTAAATCTTGGAAAAAATCACTTTCAAAGATGAAAAGATTTTTGCAACTTCAATCGACCGTAAAAGTGTTATTTTAATAAATATTGCAAAATAAACTGCGTCAGTCGAATTTTCTCGTCAAAATACATTAGAATCACTCGAAAAAGCAATGTTTTTCCAAAAATGACTTTTTGGCCCAAAAAAACTTCAAAGGGGTTAATCCATCGTTTTTATCAAAATCCGCTAAAATTTAACATGCCCTTTTTTAGATTGTATACGACGTATTTAGATGCGTAGAGTGCGAAAAACTAGTTTTTATCTGGCGGAAGCGCTTAAATCTTGGAAAAAATCACTTTCAAAGATGAAAAGATTTTTGCAACTTCAATCGACCGTAAAAGTGTTATTTTAATAAATATTGCAAAATAAACTGCGTCAGTCGAATTTTCTCGTCAAAATACATTAGAATCACTCGAAAAAGCAATGTTTTTCCAAAAATGACTTTTTGGCCAAAAAAAAATTCAAAGGGGTTATCGTTTTTATCAAAATCCGCTAAAATTTAACATGCCCTTTTTTAGATTGTATACGACGTATTTAGATGCGTAGAGTGCGAAAAACTAGTTTTTATCTGGCGGAAGCGCTTAAATCTTGGAAAAAATCACTTTCAAAGATGAAAAGATTTTTGCAACTTCAATCGACCGTAAAAGTGTTATTTTAATAAATATTGCAAAATAAACTGCGTCAGTCGAATTTTCTCGTCAAAATACATTAGAATCACTCGAAAAAGCAATGTTTTTCCAAAAATGACTTTTTGGCCTAAAAAAACTTCAAAGGGGTTAATCCATCGTTTTTATCAAAATCCGCTAAAATTTAACATGCCCTTTTTTAGATTGTATACGACGTATTTAGATGCGTAGAGTGCGAAAAACTAGTTTTTATCTGGCGGAAGCGCTTAAATCTTGGAAAAAATCACTTTCAAAGATGAAAAGATTTTTGCAACTTCAATCGACCGTAAAAGTGTTATTTTAATAAATATTGCAAAATAAACTGCGTCAGTCGAATTTTCTCGTCAAAATACATTAGAATCACTCGAAAAAGCAATGTTTTTCCAAAAATGACTTTTTGGCCTAAAAAAACTTCAAAGGGGTTAATCCATCGTTTTTATCAAAATCCGCTAAAATTTAACATGCCCTTTTTTAGATTGTATACGACGTATTTAGATGCGTAGAGTGCGAAAAACTAGTTTTTATCTGGCGGAAGCGCTTAAATCTTGGAAAAAATCACTTTCAAAGATGAAAAGATTTTTGCAACTTCAATCGACCGTAAAAGTGTTATTTTAATAAATATTGCAAAATAAACTGCGTCAGTCGAATTTTCTCGTCAAAATACATTAGAATCACTCGAAAAAGCAATGTTTTTCCAAAAATGACTTTTTGGCCTAAAAAAACTTCAAAGGGGTTAATCCATCGTTTTTATCAAAATCCGCTAAAATTTAACATGCCCTTTTTTAGATTGTATACGACGTATTTAGATGCGTAGAGTGCGAAAAACTAGTTTTTATCTGGCGGAAGCGCTTAAATCTTGGAAAAAATCACTTTCAAAGATGAAAAGATTTTTGCAACTTCAATCGACCGTAAAAGTGTTATTTTAATAAATATTGCAAAATAAACTGCGTCAGTCGAATTTTCTCGTCAAAATACATTAGAATCACTCGAAAAAGCAATGTTTTTCCAAAAATGACTTTTTGGCCTAAAAAAACTTCAAAGGGGTTAATCCATCGTTTTTATCAAAATCCGCTAAAATTTAACATGCCCTTTTTTAGATTGTATACGACGTATTTAGATGCGTAGAGTGCGAAAAACTAGTTTTTATCTGGCGGAAGCGCTTAAATCTTGGAAAAAATCACTTTCAAAGATGAAAAGATTTTTGCAACTTCAATCGACCGTAAAAGTGTTATTTTAATAAATATTGCAAAATAAACTGCGTCAGTCGAATTTTCTCGTCAAAATACATTAGAATCACTCGAAAAAGCAATGTTTTTCCAAAAATGACTTTTTGGCCTAAAAAAACTTCAAAGGGGTTAATCCATCGTTTTTATCAAAATCCGCTAAAATTTAACATGCCCTTTTTTAGATTGTATACGACGTATTTAGATGCGTAGAGTGCGAAAAACTAGTTTTTATCTGGCGGAAGCGCTTAAATCTTGGAAAAAATCACTTTCAAAGATGAAAAGATTTTTGCAACTTCAATCGACCGTAAAAGTGTTATTTTAATAAATATTGCAAAATAAACTGCGTCAGTCGAATTTTCTCGTCAAAATACATTAGAATCACTCGAAAAAGCAATGTTTTTCCAAAAATTACTTTTAATAAAAACGATGGATTAACCCCTTTGAAGTTTTTTTAGCCCAAAAAGTAATTTTTGGAAAAACATTGCTATTTCGAGTGATTCTAATGTAAGTTGACTAGAAAATTCGACTGACGCAGTTTATTTTACGATATTTATAAAAATTAAACTTTTACGGTCGGTTCAAGTCAGATATTCAATCTGGAATTATTAACCACTACACCTAGTATTAGGCGTAGTGACGTAGCAACAGGTGGTGCGAGTGGTGCCGGGCACCAGGGCCCGGTACACGGACAAAATTGAATTCTTTTATTTACAAACATATTTGTAAAAATTAGCTATGAAAGTTTGCTCATTGAACACAGCGAGGGGCGCAGGACGGAGCGTCTGCACCGTGGGGACGGCTCCCTGAAGGAACGCCAAAATAAAGAAATATTTGAAAAAATTGAATAATGTAATTCATTCAGTAAATATTATAGCTATATTTACGAAGCAACGAATGACGCAGTTGCAACATCAAAATTTCATGGGGAATTTCTAGTTAAATAGTAACATTTGGTGAAAAATAGGTAGTATTTTCCAAAAAAATCGCCTTCGGCACTAAAAGACGCTGCTTTCCCCATCCCCATGTGCCGGAGGTTGAATTATTTAGAGGGGGGCCTTAAAATTGAATTGCGCCTGAAGCTTTATAAGTGCTAAATTTTCATTAGTCCCGGGGGGGGGGGAATTGAGATCTCGCACTACCAGAAAATCTTTCTAGGGAAATCTACTATGCCTTTTTGTCACTTACATGTTTTTTGTGCAATAACATTGCTATTTAAATTTTTTTTTTATAATAAAATTATGAAGGGGGCCCGCTGTGGATCTTGCACCAGGGCCCGGTCTTGACTTGCTACGTCACTGATTAGGCGTCGCGTCGAAGGTAATTAGCAAGAGTTGTGTTAGTGTTGCTCCAACGTGTGCAACGATGAGACACATTTCTCAAAAGAACAAAAAAGTCAAGGTTGAAATAAGAAATATAATAATAATTATAATTAGACATAACATTTCACTGTTGATTAAATTTATTAGGTTTAGAAATTGCACATATTACTTCTAATATCAACTAAACATCTTAATTGCACAGATAAATTGGCTGTGAAACTAAGTTCCTACTAAATTTTGCAAATTCCAATATTTTGTCCTTCGAGTAAACTAAAATCTGCAATTACTTTTTCGTCGTTTAATCTGATCGTTTCTATGCATCCGGAAAATGGTTGCAAAAATAAACCTTTGGTATATTCAGGTGTTGAGTAATTATGTGGTAATCCACCTAAGAAAAAATCGTCATTGGTGGAAATTAAATCAGTTATTCTAATTGTATCTAGGTGATTGTGTGTCAGTAATCTTTTGTCCAAGTGAACTTGTAGATGCATTGAAATTATGGAAAGTTCGAGTGTGTGCCAAAAACCATCTGTGACTGATTTGAAAGGTACTATTTGTGTTACCGTCTTATTAGAACTTGTTAACGAATGCACCAACTTCAGATAGCCATTTTCTATTCCAATACCGATAAAGTTGTTCATCTGAAATTATAATAAAACAAAATCTTTAGATTAAGGAAAACGGAAAAAAATGGAAAAACGGAGAATCTAGTACAGACCTTACTGCTCCATAAAATTAAACCATTTTCTTCAACAGTTGCAAATTTTAGGTATAATTTTTTCAAAAGTGAGTTAGTCGAATCTCTCTTTTTATCGGCATGAGACTTTTTGATGATCAAATGACTATTTCCATAAAATTCCGGTATCATGACTTTGATAGAATTTTCACAGAACGCCCCTGTATAACCCACTATACAAGAACACTTCTTATTCACGCAATTCCCTTGATTTTTGCAAGGTATTTCGTTACACGATTGAATAATTTCGCACTTGTCTCCCATGTAGGGTTCTACGCAAGAACAATGCGGATGTAAGTTAGAATCCAACCAGCAGGTTCCTCCATTTTCGCAACTATCGCCTCCACAAGGAGTTCCATCACAATCTTCTATATTTTGGCCATCTTTTATGAACGCTGTATTTAGAGGAATATGTCGAAAATTTATGGTTAGTTGCCGAATGCACCCTGTAAATGGTGTTGGAGTTGAAGCAACTGCCTTACTGGGAAGTTTTGACATGTCCGGTAAACCTCCTAAATTAAGTAACTGTTAGGTTAACTAAGAAGATTTGCATGAATATATCTCGCCTAAATGAATGTCCTCTTCGGAGAAGTTTATGTGATCCCCATTGTGTAAGATGATTGTGTTCACCATGTCGTCGACGCTTAAATGTACCTTATTTCCAAATTTTCTTATGGTAATTTTGAACCAGAGACCTATTGCTAATAATTTATTACTTCTTATGGATATAACTTCGTTTCCAATCATATTCCTTTTGGCTAGAATTTTATGTGGTTAAACAAGTTTTAAAAGAGAAAATCATGATGAAAATTATACCAAGTAATATTCGAAGCTCCAAGAGTCCACTCTGCATATTTAACGATAAAAAGCTGGCATCTTCTTTGCCTATAAACAAAATCAATCCACGATCGCTTAAGGGACGAATTTGTAGTTCGATCGAAAATTTCGCGGTTTGAAAATCGAATGGTTTGAGGATGATATAGGAACGTTTTCCAGATAAGCTTACATCCGATAAGTTATCATCTGAAAAATAGATGTGGTTTTTAATTTGAAAACGTTTGATGTAGTATAGGGTGTTTTTTTAGCTGCATGAGAACTTTCAATAGGGATAACAATTGAATCAAGATTGCTATGGAAACAGTTTTTTGACATTTGTGTTTAGCAAGGTTTGGCATTTGATAATGCATAGATTGACCATTGAACAACGCTACCAAATTGGGCTCACAACCAATTGGAAGTGGATCCATTTTTTTACCGTAAAATTTTGTTCAGTGACGAGGCACATTTCTGGTTAAATGGGTATGTGAACAAACAAAATTGCCGTATATGGAGTGAGACCAATCCGGGACATTATCTTGAGACTCCATTGCATCCATTAAAATTGACTGTTTGGTGTGGAATACACGCCAACGGCATCATTGGTCCATATGTCTTTCGAAATGAGGAAGGAGCTACCGTTACGGTGAATGGTGTGAGATATCGACACATGCTCAATACATTTTTTTTCCAAAACTTCAAGAGCTAAACATTGACAACTTATGGTTCCAACAGGATGGTGCTACGTGCCACACAGCCAACGAAACCATCAATTTATTGAAAGGACAATTTGGTGACAACATTATTTCAAAACGTGGTCCTATCAATTGGCCTCCAAGATCGTGTGATTTGACACCTCCAGATTATTTTCTGTGGGGGTATGTTAAATCCATGGTTTATGCTAACAAACCAACAACTCTAGAAGCATTGGAGGCTAATATTCAGCAAGCCATTTATGAAATAAAGCCAGAAATATTGGAAAAAGTGGTCAAAAATTGCACTAAACGGATGCGCTTCGTAACCATTAGTCGTGGTGGTCACATGCCGGAAGTCATGTCCAAATCATAAATGCCTTTAACTGTACTTTCATAAAAAAATTATAACCAAAACATTCCGTCAGGTTTTTAATGTTTTATTTCATTTTGAAGTTCTCATGCAGCTAAAAAAACACCCTATACATAAATTACGGTACCTTTTTCACAATAAGTTCCAATTTTTCCTGCGGGGCAATCGCATTCGTATCCTATCAGTAATGGCACACACTTGGCTTCGGATGAACAATTATTTCTTATACGATCACAGGGATTATATTTGGATGAGCACAAAGGGCCGTACCAACCATCTTGGCATAAGCAACTAAAAATGTTAAATAAAAATGATAGTGGGAAATTTGAAAGTTAGTTTACAATACTTACGTAAAAGTTGCTCCATGATGTAAACAGGCACCTTCGTTTTGGCATAAGTTTTCGTGGCATTCGTTAGTATTGCATTGCCCCAAAGATCGTCCTACTACTTGTCTCGAACTCTGTAGCGGAATTATTAAGTTTCCCGATTTTAATTCGACGTCGTAAATGCAGCCCGAAAAACCACTGTGTAATGGTAGATCGTGAGGTAAAATTGAAAAATTTGGAGAACTGTGTCCTCCTAAAAATATAATCGGAAGAACGTCCATATGTACTAGATTTCCTGGCGATCTTCCAGTAACATTTCCTATATTATCGACCGCCAGCCAAGCTCTTCTCCCAATTCTTCCTAAATGTATCAAATAACTGTTTTTATTTTTTGAGATTGGTTTTGGCGTAAAAATTCTTCTAGGCCCTAAAACACTACAATTAATTCGATATCTTTTTTAACGTTTCATTTTTACCCGAGCCTAAATTCCACGTCAGCATTATGTAACCTTTGACAAAACTGACAGCTAAGTGGTCGGAAAATGCGTCGTGTAAACCACTTTGTCCAATAAAAATTAAAATAGAAATTTGATCCATTGTTGTTGGACTAATTTTAAATTTTAACTCCATGTTATTGGAAATTCCACCAGGCGGAATGGCATACGCCGCATATGATGAATATCCATGTAAGCTTGACGAAAAATGTGGTTCGATTATTTCCAAATCTTCCAAAAATAGAAACTGTTAGTGGTTTTATATACTGTCGTGTAACACGGCTCAATGACGCCCCTAATTATAGTCAGGGATGAAACCTCGCCTAATGTGTGCACTCGAACAATTGAGTGCCAGCTAGCTTTAAGTTCGGTTTGCAAATCTTGAGGCCACAAATATTTACAGGGTCGTGAATTCAATGAATTTAAGGCAATCAAAGATCTCAATAAGTCAGAGGGCAGTTTATTTAAACTAAGCAAATTCAAAAATGGAGCAATTTTAATAATCTCTGATACAAATGTCAAGCAATGCGCAATATGGTGTGTAAAGTGTACAAACGATAAATAAAGAGTATCATTTATTATCAAAAACTCAGCTATACTTTTATTTATCGCTTGGTGCATGTAAAAAGTGTAACAATAATAAAAATAATTTTGTACAATGGTGTTTTGATACAAAGAGTTCAGATTTCTTACGTGAAATGATAAATTGGTGTTGAACGCAATTTGTGTAGCACTCCGTACATCGGCAACGGTTCCAATCTGTAGAACGCACCCAAATGTCAAATGGCTTCCTACTTCCATACACACGGTAGTACAGCTTCTGTAATCTTCCAAAACCAGTGATTTTATCCAGAAAATAAGTGACGTGACATGTGAAATCTCTCCTGTGGTGGTTCCAAATCTCAAAGATTGATTTGAACGAATATCTGCGGCTTCCAAACCAAAATAGTAGTCAAAACGTGCGACTTTTCCATTAACCTCAAAATTTTCATATGGTATTTTATAATCGACAATTTTACTGGTCATCGATGGTAATAAGTGGTATAAAACTCGTCCATATAACAAATCACTTATTAATTTTAATTTCCTCGCCGTATTTCAGGTTTTACGAACTCAAAATGTACAATTTTAATATCGTGGTCAAATCTACTTGCAACCCACAGAAAACGTGTGAAAACTTCGTTCCACAGTAATAAAAATCGTTTTAGAATACTCACGATTTATTATCTCGTCGATATAATCGCTTTTGTGACTCAAAAGCTCACTAAATTCGTCTTTTTGGGAATAATTGCGAATAATCATCCGCAAGCATCAAACGTGTCCCAAGACGGCTGGTTCAAGACAACCTTCACGGAAACGGCCTTATCAAACTTCTCCATACCACCATAAACATCCAAAAATACAACACAAAAATTGTAAGTGGTCACTTCCTAGCGCCATTTATTCAAAATTACGGAAATTTTCCAATTTCAGGTAACTAATTGATACACCTGCGTACACATCACAAATTCGCAAGAAGCACATCACACTTATAAGAAAATCAAATCTGTAATAGTTTTTTGTGTTTAAAGTTACAATTTCATTGCTAGTTATTCAAAATTATCTCCATACTGGGTCTTACAAACGACAAATTTAAACTTTAAAGAAATTCCTTAACCGACTTCTTTGATTGACTTTATGACATTTCAATACTTTTAGTAACGACCCTTACCATTTTCGCAGTAGTGTCCATGCTTGCCAAATGGACACAAACAAATATATCCGTTTCCAGCAAAAGGCAAACAAGTTGCGCCAAACAAACAAGGATTATTATCACACACGGAATGTTCGCAAAATTCTCCTAGGTATCTAAAGAAAATTGACACTTTGGAAAAATCTAAGTAATGATTTAGGGTGGATTGTACCAACGTCGGTTAAACCTCGTTCAACTTTGAACTCAGTTCAATAACGGTTCAACCAATCAACATGGCTAAATACGGGGTTTTTAACTATATTGATTGGTTGAACTAAGTTCAAAGTTGAACGAGGTTTAACCGACGTTGGTACAACCCACCCTTAGCAAAACTTACCCATTTTTACAGTTACAGTAAAACTTTTCACCTTTTTCCATACACGTTCCTTCGTTATTGCATGGGTTTGATAGACAAGCTAAAGATGAACATTCCGAAATTTTATAACCGCTTTCTGCATCTTTAAAGACGTTCACATCTTTCCCAGAAATCTAAATTTTCAATTTTCAATTTTAAATTAGAAATATCGCAAATCAAAAACGCATAAACCTTTAAATTTGTTATGCATCCTATAAATCCCATCATCGGAATGTGAGGTTTCAATACTTCCTGAGGAACCCCACCTAAATACAGAAACGATTGAGGCTTGATAATCGGATTCACGACAGCAGTTTGTTGACCACTCATGGTTAACGTATTGTTGATCATCAAGGACGCATTACAATGTTTTAGATCTTTGCTAAACTGTAAACTGAAACCCAACATACTTAATTAAATGCATTTTTTTAAATTCAATTGTACATACAAAGTCTTGACCGTGAATTCGAAGCCGGAGTTAACCAAATTTTTCAACTCGGTCAGCAGCATTGTCTGATAACCGCAAGAAAAAATGAATTTTAAGTAACCCTTCTCCAAATACAAGGCCATATAGCTTTTGTCTATATTAGAGTAAAATATTAATCCGCTTGGAGATAATGTTTGAGTCTTGAATTCAATCTCGGATTCGAAAGTGCTTAGCAACCTGTGAGTTAAATAAGAATCGCCACTAAAAGCTGCCTTTTTAATTCCTAATTTTATTTCGCAACTTGGTCCTTCGGCATCGTGGGGACATAAGCACTGAAAAAATAATTCTTGGAAAATGCATCATATTACATACTTACATACTATATATATTGTCGTGTTCCAAACTGTACTGACTGGCCAAATCCTAAATCGGACGCTTGGGGTAGTCAGCAACCACCGGAACGAGTGACAGATTTTAAGTTCCCGGAAGCTATATGCCGGAAACACTTACAGAGACTACAGATCTGCAGTTTGCGGATTCAGTGAAAAAATCAATCAAAAGACCCAATAAATTAGAAGGCAATTTATTTATGTAACTTAAATTCAATTTAGAAGCAGTTTCGGACTTTTCCGACACAAATGTCGAGCGATTTTGAAAAGTGTGTGATAATGTGGACAACATCAAATAAATAGTATTATTTATGTTCAAAACGTTAGCTATACTTCTATTTAATGTTGCATAAATAATGTAAAATAGTGTAAAGATAATAAACAAATTTACAATAATGGTGTTTTATAATAAAGTTCAATTTCTTACTCGTAAATGTTTGATTAGCATGAATTATGAAGCATCCTGTGCTTGGTAACGTACGTCGTTGCTCAGCAGTCACATGGCAAGATGGCTTCCAGTTGGTTCGAAATTACGGTAGCGAACTTCTGTGATTATCCAAACACCTGCCCATTCATCCAAAAATAAGTGAAACTGCGTGTGAAATTCCTCCAGTGTAGTGTTTCAACCTCGAGTGTCAGTTTAAACAAAATTTTCCAGTTTCTTTATCGAACAGGAACCCAAAACATCTGGCAGACAAATTAACCTCAAACTTCAACATGTGGTATTTAAAACCACCAAAAACATCGATCATCCAACTCGATTCGTAAGGTAAAATTGATTTATGTATCCCACAAATCATTAAAATAATCTTCTTAACGTAATTTTAGATACGATTATATCCAAAAAGTAAAATTGTTGCAATAGGGTCGAGAATTGCTCGCGACCCAGAAAATGCACGTAAAATCGTTGTTTTACGAATAAAACGTTTCAAAAACACTCACGTTTACTTCCTATCGCCTGTATAATTGCTTTTGTGGCTACAAAAGCTCTCAAAACTAATTTCGTCGAGAATGAATTGCAAAAAGGTTGCAATTCTCGAACTGGGCACAATGGAGGTCGCCTGGACTCTACTTGAGCCGCTCAAGCCATCCTGCTATCATTTCAACCTACCATCCTAATAAAACAAATTTTTTACAACTTTGTAAGTATCCTGTTCTTTTTACCGCCACTCATTTAAATAACACTATTTCACCTTTTAGATCTAAAATTCACTTTCAAGGGCGAACACACCATAAATTCGCACCAAGTATACCACATTCTCAAGAAAAATCAAATCTGTTTTGTTTTTTGTGTTAGAAGTGACAAAACAATCGCCTTTGTCTCTCAAAATTGCTTCCAAATTAATTGTCTCACAAATCGACAAACTTTAATTTTAATCAAAATCATAACTGGTTCATTTGATGGACTTTACCACATCTCAATATAAAAGAATAAACTGACTGACTGACTGATTGACTGACTGACTGACTGATATATCAACGCACAGCCCAAACTACTGGGTCCTTAGAGATGAAATTTTGCACAGAGGTTCCTGTTATCACGTAGACGAGCACTAAGAAAGGATTTCATGAAAATCCTATCCAAAAGGGATTTATCACCTATTATCTAATTAGTGGTGACGCGCATTAATTGATTAACGAGATTCTCACTGTCGACGTCCCTCAATTTTCCAAAACACAGCCTAAACCGGTGGGTCTACGTTTAGAAGCATGGGATTTTCTTTAGAAAGGAAAATAATAAACTTTTAGAAATTAAAAAATAAAAGTGTGAGATCGGTTAGGATAGAACGAGAACCTCCGAAAAGTTGATTTGGGTTGTCGTTTCTAGCGCGAGTAGAGAGAGAGAAATGAAACGTCAAACGGAAAGAAGAAGGGAAAATGAGGAAGATACAAAGAGTACGAGAGGTGGAGGTAGCCGGAAATGGGAACTGATGGGAGTTGGAGGATGGAGTGCCAGAGTAATGTTGAAGCCAGGAGTAACAAGCGAGGTACGATTTGGGAGCTGTAGAGGTGGATGAGTGGAAAGAGAGCGTGCAGGACAGGACTGCATGGAGAAACTGTGGACAACATACCAGGAGAGAGAGACCGATGGAGTAGAGAATAGAATATAGAGACGGAAGGAAAAAGGTTTGCGCGCAAAAAAATGAAGTCGCGGGCAACAGCTAGTATTACATACAGACTTACCATGTAACCATCTTCAGTATAAACACATGTACCACCATTTTGGCAAACGTTTACAGAGCAATCAATTGATTTTGTCGTATTTTCTCTACTGGATGTTGTAAAAACGGTGATTGTTGTCGCTTCGGAAGACGACAAAATGGTCGATATGGTCGTGTCAATTGTAAATGGAATTTCACTGCTGCTGGTGAGAATAGTTGGAAATGATGGGGGAGTTGTATGGTCGATCGATGAGGTTGAGTATTCTTGCATTTCTGTACTCGTATATGAAGTTTCCATACTTTCGCTTGATGTTTCGATTGTAAATGGCACGTTTGTTGATGTCGGTTCGAGTGATGTCGCAATTAATGTTGAATCGGTTGACCCAGCAAGCTCTGTCGATGTCGATACAACCCCCGTTGATGTCGATTCCATTTCTGTTACTTCTGTTGATGTTTCGACTTCGATTGTGGATTCTACTGTGGTCGTTGTTAATTCAATCTTGGCTGTTGTGGATTTAATTTCGACTGTTGAGGAAAACATTGTACTTTCTGTTACCGAAGTTGGTCTATCTTCTGTTGTTGAATCAGTGGTAGTTGAATAGTATTCAGTTTGGTTTTCTCCAAAAATGGCAGTTACCGTTGTTCCATCGGTTAATAAACTTTGACTAGTCGAGGTTACGCCCATCGTCGTTGTTGAATTGGGAAGTATGAATGTAGACGAGGAATCTGATTCAGAAAAAATAATCGAGACTTCCGTGGTAAAATCTGTGGAAAGTGAAGTTTCCGAAGTGGTTTTTGGCACTTTTGAAGTCGTAAAAGTATCTGTGACTTCAGATATTGTACGTGAGGGTTCGGTTGATAAGGACACTTCTGTAATTGGAGGAACGGTGTACATGCAGTCGATTTCATTCTTACTAATAATTAGACACTCGCAAAATACACCGGTAAGATTTGGTGGACAGGAACACGTAAAGTTATCGATTCCATCGATACAAGTTCCACCATTCATGCATCTGCAACCACAAATTCAATAATTTTTTAAACCCTTTTTTAAAACTTACTTTGGTCCCAATTGGCATTCGTCATATTGAAATTGGCACCGGTCTCCGTGATAATCAGGTACACAATAGCAAATAGGATGTCCTTCTTCCATTAGGCAAAGAGCTCCGTTCCTGCAGTGACTTTCATTGCAGCGCAAAATGACTTCGTCGCAATTTTTTCCAGTGTATCCTTAAAAAGAAAAAGTAAAGAAAAAGTTTTACGCTGCAGTTTTGTTTTACCAAACAGACAAGCACACGAATAATCGTCATGCAAATCAATACAAATAGCTCCATTTTGGCATGGAGATGAAACACATTCGTCAATCTCAGTTTCACACAAGTATCCTCCCCACCCTAAAATCGCCTCTTTAAAACAAACGACTAATGAACTTTTGCAACTATTTTGCCTACCTGCCTCACAACTACATGTAAAGGTAACACCTGGTCCTTCTTTACAAATACCTCCGTTATTACATCTCGTTTCGTTCGTGCTATTGCAGACTGCAACGTCTACTTCGCAATGAACTCCCGAATATCCAGCTGGACAAAAGCAGTTGTAACCATTTGTCCCATCTATACAGGTTCCATTATTCAAACATGGATTGCTTTCACATTCGTTGTAATTTTCCTCACAAGATTCGCCTAAAAGTATTGCAAATCAGTTGAACTAATGGAAAGTTGAAATAATGGAACATACCAACAAACCCCGGTAAACAGGAACAATTATATTCTGCAATTCCATCGTGACAAATTCCTCCGTTTTGGCACGGATTTGACCAACATTCGTCCCAATTTGTTTGACATTGAACTCCTGTGTAACCGTCAATGCAGTAACACGAATACGTGGTGTTGAGATCGTCTATACAAATTCCATGAATGCATGGATTACTCAAACAGGAAAATCCTCCAAATGTGTTTGTGTAATTTGATAGAAAAGATATCAAAAGTAACAACCATAAAAAACGGTTATTACCTGAAGACAGCATTCCGCATCACTGTCGAATAACTAAAAGAAATTAAAGTGAGACAATTAGCAATTTGAGGTTTCCAAAATTATTTATAACAATGTAATTTGCTTTTTTTATTCCTTAATTTTAATTTTCGTTTGCTGTCTCAGGCTCCCTCCCTCCCGGAGCTTCCGGACTGTGCTCCACGGAACACATGGAACTTTGGTGGTTTCGCCACTGTTTCCATTTATGTCAATGGCGGTTTTAGAACTTATGAGGCCCCAGGCGCAATTCAATTTTAAGGCCCCCCTCTAAGTATTTTCACTAATTGTACACTCCCTAAAGCATTTGATGTAAACCCCTGGTGCCCGGGGGCCCATTCACCGGCTCGCAGACGATTTATAATTTTAATACTTTTTTTTTACTAAAAATTGCACTGAAATCACAATAACTACAAATCCAAGGCATCTTAGGGCTTGGAATTTTTTTGTTATTTTTCCTGAGTTTACTACTACAGAATTGCTATTTTGATAAAATTTCAGAATATTTGAACAAAATTAAATTTTTATCAAAAAATTTAAATAAAAAATTGCATTGAAATCAAAATAACTGTAAATCTAAAGGCATCTTAGGGCTTACAATTTTTTCGCTATTTTTCCTATGTTAATTACAAAAGAGTTAATGTTTTCCTAAAGTTTCAGAATATTTGAACAGAATTTAATTTTTATCAAAAAATTAAAATCAAAAATTTATTGCACTGATATCAAAATTATTTGAAAACTAAGGCATCTTAGGGCTTAGAATTTTTTCCGAGTTTTTCCTGTGTTTATTACAACAGAGTTAATATTTTCATGAACTTTCAGAATATTTGAACAAAATTAAATTTTAATCAAAATATTTAAATAAAAAATTGCATTGAAATCAAAATAACTGTAAATCTAAGGCATCTTAGGGCTTACAATTTTTTCGCTATTTTTCCTATGTTAATTACAAAAGAGTTAATGTTTTCCTAAAGTTTCAGAATATTTGAACAGAATTTAATTTTTATCAAAAAATTAAAATCAAAAATTTATATTGCACTGTTATCAAAATTACTTGAAAACTAAGGCATCTTAGGGCTTAGAATTTTTTCCGTATTTTTCCTGTGTTTATTACAACAGAGTTAATATTTTCATGAATTTTCAGAATATTTGAACAAAATTAAATTTTTATCAAAAAATTTAAATTCAAAATTGCATTGAAATCAAAATAACTGTAAATCTAAAGGCATCTTAGGGCTTAGAATTTTTTCGCTATTTTTCCTATGTTAATTACAAAAGAGTTAATGTTTTCCTAAAGTTTCAGAATATTTGAACAGAATTTAATTTTTATCAAAAAATTAAAATCAAAAATTTATATTGCACTGATATCAAAATTACTTGAAAACTAAGGCATCTTAGGGCTTAGAATTTTTTCCGTATTTTTCCTGTGTTTATTACAACAGAGTTAATATTTTCATGAATTTTCAGAATATTTGAACAAAATTAAATTTTTATCAAAAAATTTAAATAAAAAATTGTATTGAAATCAAAATAACTGTAAATCTAAAGGCATCTTTAGGCTTACAATTTTTTCGCTATTTTTCCTGTGTTAATTACAAAAGAGTTAATATTTTCCTAAAGTTTCATAATATTTGAACAGAATTTAATTTTTATCAAAAAATTAAAATCAAAAATTTATTGCACTGATATCAAAATTACTTGAAAACTAAGGCATCTTAGGGCTTAGAATTTTTTCCGTATTTTTCCTGTGTTTATTACAACAGAGTTAATATTTTCATGAATTTTCAGAATATTTGAACAAAATTAAATTTTTATCAAAAAATTTAAATTCAAAATTGCATTGAAATCAAAATAACTGTAAATCTAAAGGCATCTTAGGGCTTAGAATTTTTTCGCTATTTTTCCTATGTTAATTACAAAAGAGTTAATGTTTTCCTAAAGTTTCAGAATATTTGAACAGAATTTAATTTTTATCAAAAAATTAAAATCAAAAATTTATATTGCACTGATATCAAAATTACTTGAAAACTAAGGCATCTTAGGGCTTAGAATTTTTTCCGTATTTTTCCTGTGTTTATTACAACAGAGTTAATATTTTCATGAACTTTCAGAATATTTGAACAAAATTAAATTTTAATCAAAAAATTTAAATAAAAAATTGCATTGAAATCAAAATAACTGTAAATCTAAGGCATCTTAGGGCTTACAATTTTTTCGCTATTTTTCCTATGTTAATTACAAAAGAGTTAATGTTTTCCTAAAGTTTCAGAATATTTGAACAGAATTTAATTTTTATCAAAAAATTAAAATCAAAAATTTATATTGCACTGATATCAAAATTACTTGAAAACTAAGGCATCTTAGGGCTTAGAATTTTTTCCGTATTTTTCCTGTGTTTATTACAACAGAGTTAATATTTTCATGAATTTTCAGAATATTTGAAAAAAATTAAATTTTTATCAAAAAATTTAAATTCAAAATTGCATTGAAATCAAAGTAACTGTAAATCTAACGGCATCTTAGGGCTTAGAATTTTTTCGCTATTTTTCCTATGTTAATTACAAAAGAGTTAATATTTTCCTAAAGTTTCAGAATATTTGAACAGAATTTAATTTTTATCAAAAAATTAAAATCAAAAATTTATTGGCTAAGGCATCTTAGGGCTTAGAATTTTTTCCGTATTTTTCCTGTGTTTATTACAACAGAGTTAATATTTTCATGAACTTTCAGAATATTTGAACAAAATTAAATTTTAATCAAAAAATTTAAATAAAAAATTGCATTGAAATCAAAATAACTGTAAATCTAAGGCATCTTAGGGCTTACAATTTTTTCGCTATTTTTCCTATGTTAATTACAAAAGAGTTAATGTTTTCCTAAAGTTTCAGAATATTTGAACAGAATTTAATTTTTATCAAAAAATTAAAATCAAAAATTTATATTGCACTGATATCAAAATTACTTGAAAACTAAGGCATCTTAGGGCTTAGAATTTTTTCCGTATTTTTCCTGTGTTTATTACAACAGAGTTAATATTTTCATGAATTTTCAGAATATTTGAACAAAATTAAATTTTTATCAAAAAATTTAAATTCAAAATTGCATTGAAATCAAAATAACTGTAAATCTAAAGGCATCTTAGGGCTTACAATTTTTTAGCAATCTTTTAATTACAAAAGAGTTAATATTTTCCTAAAGTTTCAGAATATTTGAACAGAATTTAATTTTTATCAAAAAATTAAAATCAAAAATTTATATTGCACTGATATCAAAATTACTTGAAAACTAAGGCATCTTAGGGCTTAGAATTTTTTCCGTATTTTTCCTGTGTTTATTACAACAGAGTTAATATTTTCATGAATTTTCAGAATATTTGAACAAAATTAAATTTTTATCAAAAATTAAAATTCAAAATTGTATTGAAATCAAAATAACTGTAAATCTAAGGCATCTTTAGGCTTAAAATTTTTTCGCTATTTTTCCTGTGTTAATTACAAAAGAGTTAATATTTTCCTAAAGTTTCATAATATTTGAACAGAATTTAATTTTTATCAAAAAATTAAAATCAAAAATTTATTGTACTGATATCAAAATTACTTGAAAACTAAGGCATCTTAGGGCTTAGAATTTTTTCCGAGTTTTTCCTGTGTTTATTACAACAGAGTTAATATTTTCATGAACTTTCAGAATATTTGAACAAAATTAAATTTTAATCAAAAAATTTAAATAAAAAATTGCATTGAAATCAAAATAACTGTAAATCTAAGGCATCTTAGGGCTTACAATTTTTTCGCTATTTTTCCTATGTTAATTACAAAAGAGTTAATATTTTCCTAAAGTTTCAGAATATTTGAACAGAATTTAATTTTTATCAAAAAATTAAAATCAAAAATTTATATTGCACTGATATCAAAATTACTTGAAAACTAAGGCATCTTAGGGCTTAGAATTTTTTCCGTATTTTTCCTGTGTTTATTACAACAGAGTTAATATTTTCATGAACTTTCAGAATATTTGAACAAAATTAAATTTTAATCAAAAAATTTAAATAAAAAATTGCATTGAAATCAAAATAACTGTAAATCTAAGGCATCTTAGGGCTTACAATTTTTTCGCTATTTTTCCTATGTTAATTACAAAAGAGTTAATATTTTCCTAAAGTTTCAGAATATTTGAACAGAATTTAATTTTTATCAAAAAATTAAAATCAAAAAATTATATTGCACTGATATCAAAATTACTTGAAAACTAAGGCATCTTAGGGCTTAGAATTTTTTCCGTATTTTTCCTGTGTTTATTACAACAGAGTTAATATTTTCATGAATTTTCAGAATATTTGAACAAAATTAAATTTTTATCAAAAAATTTAAATTCAAAATTGCATTGAAATCAAAATAACTGTAAATCTAAAGGCATTTTAGGGCTTAGAATTTTTTCGCTATTTTTCCTATATTAATTATAAAAGAGTTAATATTTTCCTAAAGTTTCAGAATATTTGAACAGAATTTAATTTTTATCAAAAAATTAAAATCAAAAATTTATTGCACTGATATCAAAATTATTTGAAAACTAAGGCATCTTAGGGCTTAGAATTTTTTCCGAGTTTTTCCTGTGTTTATTACAACAGAGTTAATATTTTCATGAACTTTCAGAATATTTGAACAAAATTAAATTTTAATCAAAAAATTTAAATAAAAAATTGTATTGAAATCAAAATAACTGTAAATCTAAAGGCATCTTTAGGCTTACAATTTTTTCGCTATTTTTCCTGTGTTAATTACAAAAGAGTTAATATTTTCCTAAAGTTTCATAATATTTGAACAGAATTTAATTTTTATCAAAAAATTAAAATCAAAAATTTATTGCACTGATATCAAAATTACTTGAAAACTAAGGCATCTTAGGGCTTAGAATTTTTTCCGAGTTTTTCCTGTGTTTATTACAACAGAGTTAATATTTTCATGAACTTTCAGAATATTTGAACAAAATTAAATTTTAATCAAAAAATTTAAATAAAAAATTGTATTGAAATCAAAATAACTGTAAATCTAAAGGCATCTTTAGGCTTACAATTTTTTCGCTATTTTTCCTGTGTTAATTACAAAAGAGTTAATATTTTCCTAAAGTTTCATAATATTTGAACAGAATTTAATTTTTATCAAAAAATTAAAATCAAAAATTTATTGCACTGATATCAAAATGACTTGAAAACTAAGGCATCTTAGGGCTTAGAATTTTTTCCGAGTTTTTCCTGTGTTTATTACAACAGAGTTAATATTTTCATGAACTTTCAGAATATTTGAACAAAATTAAATTTTAATCAAAAAATTTAAATAAAAAATTGTATTGAAATCAAAATAACTGTAAATCTAAAGGCATCTTTAGGCTTACAATTTTTTCGCTATTTTTCCTGTGTTAATTACAAAAGAGTTAATATTTTCCTAAAGTTTCATAATATTTGAACAGAATTTAATTTTTATTAAAAAATTAAAATCAAAAATTTATTGCACTGATATCAAAATTACTTGAAAACTAAGGCATCTTAGGGCTTAGAATTTTTTCCGAGTTTTTCCTGTGTTTATTACAACAGAGTTAATATTTTCATGAACTTTCAGAATATTTGAACAAAATTAAATTTTAATCAAAAAATTTAAATAAAAAATTGTATTGAAATCAAAATAACTGTAAATCTAAAGGCATCTTTAGGCTTACAATTTTTTCGCTATTTTTCCTGTGTTAATTACAAAAGAGTTAATATTTTCCTAAAGTTTCATAATATTTGAACAGAATTTAATTTTTATCAAAAAATTAAAATCAAAAATTTATTGCACTGATATCAAAATTACTTGAAAACTAAGGCATCTTAGGGCTTAGAATTTTTTCCGAGTTTTTCCTGTGTTTATTACAACAGAGTTAATATTTTCATGAACTTTCAGAATATTTGAACAAAATTAAATTTTAATCAAAAAATTTAAATAAAAAATTGTATTGAAATCAAAATAACTGTAAATCTAAAGGCATCTTTAGGCTTACAATTTTTTCGCTATTTTTCCTGTGTTAATTACAAAAGAGTTAATATTTTCCTAAAGTTTCATAATATTTGAACAGAATTTAATTTTTATCAAAAAATTAAAATCAAAAATTTATTGCACTGATATCAAAATTACTTGAAAACTAAGGCATCTTAGGGCTTAGAATTTTTTCCGAGTTTTTCCTGTGTTTATTACAACAGAGTTAATATTTTCATGAACTTTCAGAATATTTGAACAAAATTAAATTTTAATCAAAAAATTTAAATAAAAAATTGTATTGAAATCAAAATAACTGTAAATCTAAAGGCATCTTTAGGCTTACAATTTTTTCGCTATTTTTCCTGTGTTAATTACAAAAGAGTTAATATTTTCCTAAAGTTTCATAATATTTGAACAGAATTTAATTTTTATCAAAAAATTAAAATCAAAAATTTATTGCACTGATATCAAAATTACTTGAAAACTAAGGCATCTTAGGGCTTAGAATTTTTTCCGAGTTTTTCCTGTGTTTATTACAACAGAGTTAATATTTTCATGAACTTTCAGAATATTTGAACAAAATTAAATTTTAATCAAAAAATTTAAATAAAAAATTGTATTGAAATCAAAATAACTGTAAATCTAAAGGCATCTTTAGGCTTACAATTTTTTCGCTATTTTTCCTGTGTTAATTACAAAAGAGTTAATATTTTCCTAAAGTTTCATAATATTTGAACAGAATTTAATTTTTATCAAAAAATTAAAATCAAAAATTTATTGCACTGATATCAAAATTACTTGAAAACTAAGGCATCTTAGGGCTTAGAATTTTTTCCGAGTTTTTCCTGTGTTTATTACAACAGAGTTAATATTTTAATGAACTTTCAGAATATTTGAACAAAATTAAATTTTAATCAAAAAATTTAAATAAAAAATTGTATTGAAATCAAAATAACTGTAAATCTAAAGGCATCTTTAGGCTTACAATTTTTTCGCTATTTTTCCTGTGTTAATTACAAAAGAGTTAATATTTTCCTAAAGTTTCATAATATTTGAACAGAATTTAATTTTTATCAAAAAATTAAAATCAAAAATTTATTGCACTGATATCAAAATTACTTGAAAACTAAGGCATCTTAGGGCTTAGAATTTTTTCCGAGTTTTTCCTGTGTTTATTACAACAGAGTTAATATTTTAATGAACTTTCAGAATATTTGAACAAAATTAAATTTTAATCAAAAAATTTAAATAAAAAATTGTATTGAAATCAAAATAACTGTAAATCTAAAGGCATCTTTAGGCTTACAATTTTTTCGCTATTTTTCCTGTGTTAATTACAAAAGAGTTAATATTTTCCTAAAGTTTCATAATATTTGAACAGAATTTAATTTTTATCAAAAAATTAAAATCAAAAATTTATTGCACTGATATCAAAATTACTTGAAAACTAAGGCATCTTAGGGCTTAGAATTTTTTCCGAGTTTTTCCTGTGTTTATTACAACAGAGTTAATATTTTAATGAACTTTCAGAATATTTGAACAAAATTAAATTTTAATCAAAAAATTTAAATAAAAAATTGTATTGAAATCAAAATAACTGTAAATCTAAAGGCATCTTTAGGCTTACAATTTTTTCGCTATTTTTCCTGTGTTAATTACAAAAGAGTTAATATTTTCCTAAAGTTTCATAATATTTGAACAGAATTTAATTTTTATCAAAAAATTAAAATCAAAAATTTATTGCACTGATATCAAAATTACTTGAAAACTAAGGCATCTTAGGGCTTAGAATTTTTTCCGAGTTTTTCCTGTGTTTATTACAACAGAGTTAATATTTTAATGAACTTTCAGAATATTTGAACAAAATTAAATTTTAATCAAAAAATTTAAATAAAAAATTGTATTGAAATCAAAATAACTGTAAATCTAAAGGCATCTTTAGGCTTACAATTTTTTCGCTATTTTTCCTGTGTTAATTACAAAAGAGTTAATATTTTCCTAAAGTTTCATAATATTTGAACAGAATTTAATTTTTATCAAAAAATTAAAATCAAAAATTTATTGCACTGATATCAAAATTACTTGAAAACTAAGGCATCTTAGGGCTTAGAATTTTTTCCGAGTTTTTCCTGTGTTTATTACAACAGAGTTAATATTTTAATGAACTTTCAGAATATTTGAACAAAATTAAATTTTAATCAAAAAATTTAAATAAAAAATTGTATTGAAATCAAAATAACTGTAAATCTAAAGGCATCTTTAGGCTTACAATTTTTTCGCTATTTTTCCTGTGTTAATTACAAAAGAGTTAATATTTTCCTAAAGTTTCATAATATTTGAACAGAATTTAATTTTTATCAAAAAATTAAAATCAAAAATTTATTGCACTGATATCAAAATTACTTGAAAACTAAGGCATCTTAGGGCTTAGAATTTTTTCCGAGTTTTTCCTGTGTTTATTACAACAGAGTTAATATTTTAATGAACTTTCAGAATATTTGAACAAAATTAAATTTTAATCAAAAAATTTAAATAAAAAATTGTATTGAAATCAAAATAACTGTAAATCTAAAGGCATCTTTAGGCTTACAATTTTTTCGCTATTTTTCCTGTGTTAATTACAAAAGAGTTAATATTTTCCTAAAGTTTCGTAATATTTGAACAGAATTTAATTTTTATCAAAAAATTAAAATCAAAAATTTATTGCACTGATATCAAAATTACTTGAAAACTAAGGCATCTTAGGGCTTAGAATTTTTTCCGAGTTTTTCCTGTGTTTATTACAACAGAGTTAATATTTTCATGAACTTTCAGAATATTTGAACAAAATTAAATTTTAATCAAAAAATTTAAATAAAAAATTGCATTGAAATCAAAATAACTGTAAATCTAAGGCATCTTAGGGCTTACAATTTTTTCGGTATTTTTCCTATGTTAATTACAAAAGAGTTAATATTTTCCTAAAGTTTCAGAATATTTGAACAGAATTTAATTTTTATCAAAAAATTAAAATAAAAAATTTATATTGCACTGATATCAAAATTACTTGAAAACTAAGGCATCTTAGGGCTTAGAATTTTTTCCGTATTTTTCCTGTGTTTATTACAACAGAGTTAATATTTTCATGAATTTTCAGAATATTTGAACAAAATTAAATTTTAATCAAAAAATTTAAATAAAAAATTGCATTGAAATCAAAATAACTGTAAATCTAAGGCATCTTTAGGCTTACAATTTTTTCGGTATATTTCCTGTGTTAATTACAAAAGAGTTAATATTTTCCTAAAGGTTCATAATATTTGAACAAAATTTAATTTTTATCAAAAAATTAAAATCAAAAATTTATTGCACTGATATCAAAATTACTTGAAAACTAAGGCGTCGTAGAGCTTAGAATTTTTTCTATATTTTTTCTGTGTTTATTATAACAGAGTTAATATTTTCATGAAGTTTCAGAATATTTGAACAAAATTAAATTTTAATCAAAAAATTTAAATAAAAAATTGCACTGAAAGCAAAATAACTGCAAATCTAAGTCATCGTAGGGCTTAGCATTTTTTTCATTATTTTTCCTGTGTTTATTAGAACAGGAATTTAATTAATAAAAATAAAATTTTCCTTATTTTGTGGCCCCTTGATTTAAGAGGCCCTTAAGCTCTTGCGCCTGTTGGGAAATCCGCCACTGATTTATGTTATGGAATTATAAAATAATTTGTTTACTAAACTTTCAAATAAAATAAAGGTACCAATATTGATAAATTTGTTTAATTATTTAAATTTTTATAACTTTCTTTCATATTGTTCTCAATTTTAGCAAAAATAAACAATAGTTTGTTATATCATAAAAATGAGAAACCAATTTTTTGTGGAACGGACATCCGTATATTAACATCTCTTAAGTTAACGTTTATGCTAAAAAAAATCTACAGTTACCATAACACGCTTCGGTTGTTTACTTTTAATTTGCAGTTTTAATAAACTTTTTCTTCCTACTTGTTAGTGCAAGACAAGTTAACATTAGGTAAGTTTGCTTAATTAAATTTACCATATTGATAGATTGCTTTAACAGAAATTATTAATTAATTCTATTGGGTATTGCTACTCATACGGAAATTCATAACTTAAGTAATTAACCGGAAACTATAAATAAGCAAAAAAAATCAGAGCAAAGGAAACGGTTTTTGCCATAAAAGGCTTTCGTTAACAATTAATTTATTTAACGATGAACCTGATTCAGAAAAAATAATTAAGACCTCTGTGGAAATGTATGGTTTTTGCAGTATTTCGAACCTTTCGGAATGAAAAATTTGGGTTGCCGTCGACAAACATTCGATATATTTTTCTCATCTGCATCAAAATGATCATTTTCAACTCTTTTTTTACCTTTTCACCACAGAGTTTTCCCAAAAATGTCAAATCGTGAGTTTCAATTTTTGAAAATTTTGCACAAGAAATAAATTGTTTGTGCAAGTATTAGTACCCCATTTTAGCGTATCATTTTACTTCCGGTTATTGATTTTCAACGTTGTTTGACTCGTCGACTGCTCTACATTGAATTTCTCTCCAAATGTAAAAAAAAGTTACTTTCTCACTTTGTTTCAGATTTTGAGGTAAGAAATTTTTACTCAATAATACAATTTTGAGTAAAACTTTCAATTTTGACCATAATTTTAAATGTTTTATGACTTTACCTCACACTCTGTGATGTAAAATTCAAAATACTTAATACAACAAATTTTTCCATCTGCCAGTCCATGCCTAAAAATATTAACAAGCAGCACAATTTTTGAATCGACTGCATTGTAGGGTGGTCGGTATCAAACTAAATAATATGTTGCAATATTTGATTGTGCAAGTAACAGAAACTTTTTCAAAAGTACTGTGACTCAAAATAAATTGCATAAAACTGATCCATTCTTTTTTAAAAAATTATTAACTTCACAACTTTTTTGGTAGAAAATAAAAATGTAATCAAAAGACAAATTATTAGAATCCACGTAATATTTAAAAATCGGAAATTAAATAAGTGCAAAAATAACACACGTGCAAAAATTAAAAAAAAATAGATGTTCATCAAAATAATCGATTTACCTTTATCTGTTTTTAAGTATTATATTATTTTCTTTTTTCATCCACAAAAAATAAATGAATTTAATTTTGGAAATGGAATATTTGTACAATAACGAAAAAGTCTCTTCCGCGGAGTGAGCAATACCTCGATATGTGGTTTTTAAATGTCGCACCCCCACATTTTAAAGCAAATTTATTTGCATTTGGGTGAAATAACTATGGCAACAAATAAACAACATAAAGGAGGTAGAAAAGTAGGTATTTGACCGCAAGTTCTCCGTTCCTAAGCGAAGTAAGTCGTTCGGCCATCATTTCATTAGTTGGTTACCTGGTGCGAGTGTGCACACAATGTGATTTATTTACTTACCTTCGAGGAGTACTTTTACATTTTCAATTCAGTAAAAGTTTATTTATTTAAACAAAAATGTTGTAATTTATTACCAAAATGTATTTCATATTTTTATTAAAAATATTTTGTTTCAAATTTGTGAGATATTAATACGCAAAGGTGAGTGTTCCATTTTCTCTACCTATTATTATATTTTTTGTAACAGTAAAACTTTTTTAACACACTTTCGACTTTATTTATGCTCTTCATTCATTGTGCAGTATCCGCAAATAAATATTTACCTGATGGCTAACGTCGGCTAATCAAGGTTATTAGAACCATGTCATTAATTAATTAGACTTTAATTGGTCAAATGGTGGCCAAACTATAATAATATTAGCATATTTCTTTATTACTTTTTTATTCTAAAAGGGGGGGGAGTCACAATTTCAAAATACGTTTACCCCCAAAAATATTATAAAAGAATTTCTAATTGAAGTTAGATTCAAATAAAAGAACCCAAAAAAAGTTTACTAGTCCGAAATAAAGCATGTCCGGATTAGCGAAGCTGTACAACTGTTGTCGATATTATTTTTGAAATATTCAGAAAAAATGGCTTCAACATTTTAAACACCTAATAATTCCCTATTCACATCTTGGACGCTAAAAGGAAAAGAAGAATAAAATAATATAGGTTCATAATTCATAAATAAAAATACACCTTATACAATTAATACACCTCAGTAAGGCCAATCTTTAGAAATATTAATAACGACACAAATTTTATTTTTTTGCGAAATAATAAAAAACTGGAACTAACAAAAAATTTTAGTCCTATCGTATGTTCGTATGTTATTTTTCCTTATAAGCTCGAAAGAAGGAAAAAGAGAAATATTTGGTAGCGAAAGTAGCTTCTCCCCGAACTGTAATTTGGCGTAGTCGACCTGAAACACCCTGTATAAATAATAGAATATAATTTGTGCACTGTACTGTAAAGAGACATTCAACAACAAAAATCAATTTTTATTTATGAATATGAGCTGTACCTAATATTTTTGAAGAAATTGATAAAGGGCTGTAACCACAAAAGCTGCCTATCTGCTTTTAGGGGAAGTTTCCTCCAAACAGTTCAAGTTTTTCCAGCCTTGTTATTAAACTATGTCAGTATTATTGTAATTATTACAACAAAGAAAACCAAAACTCAACAATTGTCCTGTTTATCAAGCACAGGCCCGTAGCTAAACATTGGTCATGGGGGGGGGGTCATGTAGGAACATCATAATATGAATATATTATATATACAGCCCTGATCAAGCATAAAAATCACATACAAAAATTGTCGTTTTTGGAAATTACAAGAACCCACGATACATAAAAACCCAAAAACAGTGCTAAAATTATCCGCATTTGCACCCAGTCCGCCCCTGAAAACAACTTTTTAAATTTATTATTTTGCTCTCAAAATATGCCACAAAATTATTTCATGTTCATTTTATATTTTTTATAGCAGAAATGGATCCAGGTATTGTGTGTTTTCAACATTGTGGACCCAAAATTTTTTGCCTCACGCTTCCAGATTTATGTCCAACATGCACAACAGATTTATCACAAGCAAATTTCTCACTCTTGCCATTTAGGTAAATAATATTACTACTACTTAAAATTTTATAACAAATTAAATTTTATAGGGTTCCTTATCCATTTGTACGAGCCTCGCAGTACCCAAGTGCCGTTTTTATAAAACCAACAACCGGAGATTTTTTAAAGTGAGAATTTTAACTGGTTATTTCCTTCATTGCTTTGTAGTCTAAAATAATATTACTAATTTAAAAAATTGTTGTAGTGATTACTACAATTCCATGGATTTACACATCGGAGTCACAACCTCTACTGGAACGATAGTAGAATTTGATAAAAATGGACTTAAAAAACACCGCAACAACCAATGGAATCAATGTTTACTGCTAGATCAAGCAACATCACCTTGGAGGGAGCATTGGGACAACACTCTCATGCAAATTTGCAAGCAGAAGTGTTGGTTTGCTAGAAATTACAATGAAGAGAAACACAATTGCTTCACATTTGTGTTAACTTTTCTAAAAAATCTAAATTACGGCAATCTTAGCGAATCTGCTACAAACAAAACGAAATTTTGCGAAAACTTTATCGTTCCTAGAACCACATCGGCTGGAAAATACATTTCACTTTACAGAAAGATAAAAAATGGAGACCTCTGTGTTCATAAAACAAGCTGTAGATAATTTATTAAAATTGTTTTTCCGTTAGTGCTAGATTTACCAAAATATTGTTCTTAAAATTTTAAATTGTTACTTAATAAAATTTTTAATTTATTAAAAAATGAAAAGGTTTTTTTGTTTGAATGACGGACACAAAAAAGTAGATATTAAAGCTTTACTTTTGCATAAATAAAATTATAACCTATATTAAATTGAAACATTAATTATATTAACAATCGGATGTGTTGAAATCGACGCCGCCTTCTCCCGAAGAGTTTCTGCCTTTTGCTAATCTATCAAGTTCGGCAGCTGCATCCGAACGCATAGTTGCTTTATCTGGAGTAACCTCAGCTCCTGTTTTAGAAACTCCAACTGGACCAACCGGACTTGCACCAGTTTTTTTATGTAACAAAGAATTGAAAAAGTTGGCTAAAACGCCTTCACCTCCAGGTGAACTAACAACTTTTGATCCATCCAGCTAGAAAATAATATATGAAAAACTGTTTTAACTAACTTAAAGAGTAAAACCTTCTTGGGAGAACTTTGCATGACAGGTGTTCCAGGTGCTCTCGGTGTTCCTTTTGCTAGTGCAGAGGATCGCATAGTCGACTCTCCCATCCGTGCAGGCATTCCTCCACCGGTTAACAAAGATTGTTGCTGCCTGGTTAAAAATGTTTGTTCGTCTTCCGCCGAAATTTCGACTTCCCTATTAACCGTCTACAATTTATTAAATTAGAAAACTAATTAAATTGAAAAATAACCAACCGACCTTTCTGGTAACAGGTTGAACAATAATATCCGTGTAATAATCGTCAGGTTTGCACGTATGCATATTTTCGTGCAGAATGCTGACTTTCTTCATGTTGTCCCAACCAGCTGGTCTGAAATTAATTTGTTTAGCAACTTTAAAATGAATTTCAAGTTTTCTTACATAAAAACTGCATCCTTTTCGACTACGAGAGCTGGAGTGCGAAACGAAAAGCCGTAGATACGATGGGTGAGGTACTTGTACAACAAATCACAGTTTTTATCCTCCTTAGCACTCGTGTAAAATAAAGCTGCTCCGTACTGCAAACAAAAACGTCTGATGTGCTGTTGCATGAAATCGAGATGTTCGTCTCTGTAATCGTGTTCCTTTTCTAAATTTTGTATGTAATCTGTCTGCAATTATCAAATATTTATTACGTAATTCAAATAATAGACGACAGCTTACCTTGGTGACCACGACAACAATATCCAGTCCCAAATTATTACTTAAAGTTCCTTCGGGTAAAGGAGAACCGTCTTCCAGATCATCAAAATCGCCGTCGCTCAAATTTCTGGAACTCCTCTTCATCGGAGAAGCCGGATCCAACTCATCTCCAGGTTCTATATATTCTTGCCAAGTTTTGACCATAAGTTGTCTGAATAAAATTTAAATGAAGAATGTTCCGACAAAAATTACAAATTTCAAACCTTCTAGATTGGAGCAAATCGACATCCAACTTCAATTTGTCAAGATGATCCGCCAAAACGGAAGCCCAGTGACGTAATTGATTTAGGATACCCCAAGGTGTGTTCATACTCACAGCCAAAACCACCAAAGTGTGAGGAAAAGTTTCTTCATTGAGAGCAAATTTTAAGAGATCATTGTGGCCTGAGTCTCCATCCAATACCCACACACTTAATCTTGTGTGATCTAATAAAAATGAAAAAGAAAAAAGAAAAGCTCTCTTTAAATCGCTTCCATTTCTTAAAAACTAATAAAATTTTATATTTAAATTAGATTTTGGTTAAAATCTGTTCACGGAAGCTGGAGGGTGGGAGTGACGCGCATGAATAGATTAATGAGTTTTAAATGGTTTTTTGGAAAAGAACATCAAACATCCCAATTTTTCACCCAGTGAGGTGGACCACTATTAACTAAGTAGGGGACGCGACGTTTAGTGCAGAATAGAAAGTACGGCTCAAATCTTCCCTTTCTGCACCTAATGCATATTTTAATGGCGATTAACTAAGTGACGCTAGATGGTAGAACTTTTATTCCTGCACCAAACGATCGGGCTATGTCGAAAATATATGACAACATGATGTATAACTCAATTTCGACAAATTTGTCAGTACTTCCCTTTCTGCAATCAGCGATTCAATTAACCTTGAAAGTTAATGAAATAAAATTAATTCGATTTTTTTCTCTTATCAATAATTGATTCACGTTGGCATTTTATTTAGCTTGCATTCATAAGTGGTTTAGAATGACTCAAAATATGCAATTTGCTATTGTAATTGCGATAACAAAAATAATAACAAGTGATTAGAAAACAAAAACATGGTTTTTTACTAAAATCTTTTATTTATACAGGCATAATCATAAGTGGAGTTAGAGTAAACTTGGGGACCCCAAAATCTAAATTGGTATCTTGATCACAGACATACACATTTCAATTTATTGAAAAAAAATGGTATTTTTAAAAAACCAAATTATTTTCAATAATAAGAGTACTTCATCTGTCGAAACATAGGTGAATACTGAACTAGAGATGATTTTACAATGCTTGTTGACTTCATTACAAGTAGAATGATAAGGGTAGACCATCTAATACAAAATAGGATGTAATGAAAAGAGGATGTGTGCATCCTCTCTCTTAACTGATACCAATAGTTGCGTGATAATGTAACTTTTTTTCAAAAATGGTCAAAATCAATACAGGATAACCTGTGTCAAACTAGCACCCCCACTTTTTCCAAATTAAAAAAATAATAGTTAGGAATTTTGTGTAAATTATGTGTAAATTTTGTGTGCAAAAAAAAAATTTTGTGCTTTCATTGTATTAAAGTTATGACCATTTTAATGGTGGGGGTGCTGGCTTGACGTCAAGCTAGCACCCCCACCTTCATAACTTTGCAACCAGTTATGCTACGCCAACAATAAACATACCAGAATTTTGTGTAAATTGTGTGTATCAAAAGAAAATTTTCAAGGGTACAAAGACAATATTTCGTAATGCTTTACTGCATGAGCATTTAATTAAAAATATATTAAAAAAATGTAAATTTTACGGTCGCGACATCTGTTGAATCATGTTTATTTGCAGAGAGCTCTTAAGGATGGGATTCACACGTCCGATTGGCGTCAAACTAGCACCCCCACCTGAATAACTTTGCAACCAGTTATGCTACGCAAAAAATAAACATTTCAGAATTTTGTGTAAATCATGTGTAAATTTTGTGTACAAAAGGAAAATTTTGTGCTATCATTGTTTTAGAACTAAAACTAGTACTTTAAATCATGGCACGTCCAGCTAGAAAAATTATTTTCATAGTACTCTAGGGTCTAAGGTCCCATATAATATTAAGTAATAGAAAGTTTTTTATTTTAAGAGCAATGCCCAGTACTACCCCCCTATACAGTGTGAATATTTGTGTTTCTGTCATTTATTTCCAGGACGTTACAAAAATTTAAATAATTGCTAGCATTACAAAATCTTTCAACACTTTTTCATATAAACACGCTAAAGGAAGTTGATTTATTTATTGGAAAACCATGTTATTCGAAAATTAGAACATGGGAATCTCCACCCCCCTCTAATCTTAGTTTTCGAATTACGCGATGTTCAAATAAGTAAATCAATTTCTTTTAGCGTTTTTAAATAAAAAAAAGTTAAAGGATTTTGCAATGCTATTACAGCTCCACTAACGTTAGAATCGACTTTAGGGGCGTGTCAGGCGCTGCTAAAATTAAAAACGTACACTCAAATGAAGAAGTTTATCGGCGCGAATATTTAAAATCCATAAATTATTTTGACAAATTGCAGTCACGAAATACGTAAAAAATGTTACCGCAAATATTAAATAAAGCACTTTTGGAATAAATTATAAAATAACACGAAACCGAATAACACAAAAAAACCACGACAAATTTAAACACACGCAATGATTTGTAACTTTTACAACAGAATGTACTTGAGAAATAAATCAACGTTCATTGGTTCATTCAAATTTTTATCAAATTAGTTGGCATATTTGCCGCATCCTTTCTAAGCTTGGTGGAGCTGTATTTAAATTTTTGTAACGTCCTGGAAATAAATGACATAAAACACAAATATTCACATTGTATAGGGGGGTAGCATTGGATGGATGAACTAATGTCCTTCCTGAATCCTGATACTGACTCGGCTTCAGTTTTCAAACCATCTAGTTTCACCCAGGTTTTTCTGTTCCTGAAGGAAATTCCATAGTAATGGCCAATTTGACTTTCAGGTTTCAGGACCACCCCATTCAATTTATAATTTGTTAAAAATGGTAAATTTATATTTTCAGGAATACTGCAAAGGGAGGAATACTCCACCCTGGGAGGCCGATTATAATCTTTGGAATTAAAAATTTCAAGAGCCACAATATCTCCAGTCTTTGATATTGGACGTGTGAATCCCACCCTTAAGAGGGGCCTTTAAATTGGATGCAAAAATATGTTCCAACAGGTGGCGCGCCCTAAAATATCAATCTTTTCTACTTATCTGTTCACCAGTACAGAATTTTAATAATTTATAAAAGTCATATGAATAAGCGATAACTAATTTAGGTAATGAGAAAGTTTGAACTTTCAAAGTTAAATATTATTAAAAATATTCAATATTTTCAAATATGAATATCTTTTTGGAATACACTTAAAAATATTCAACATTGGAAGCTCAAACTTCCTCATTACCTAAATTAGTTATAGTTTATTCATATGACTTTTATAAATTTTAAGAATTCTGTATTTGTGAAAAGATAAGTAGAAAAGAATAATATTTTAGGGTGCGCCATCTGTTGAAACATGTTTTTGCATTAAAATTAATTTAAAGGGCCCTAATTTACATTTTTTTAATATATTTTTAATTAAATGCTCATGCAGTAAAGCATTACGAAATATTGTCTTTGTACCCTAGGCACTGTTTCAATATCAGTGCGCGACTATGGCGTGAAATACTTAAATACTTGGGTTATGCAACTTACTGGGAGTCGGCACCGCGCTACCATGCGCCAAGTAGTTATAGTTCTAAAATTATGAAAGCACAAAATTTTCTTTTGGTACACACAATTTACACATAATTTACACAAAATTCTGGTATGTTTATTGTTGACGTAGCATAACTGGTTGCAAAGTTATGAAGGTGGGGGTGCTAGCTTGACGTCAAGCCAGCACCCCCACCATTAAAATGGTCATAACTTTAAAACAATGAAAGCACAAAATTTTTTTTTGCACACAAAATTTACACATAATTTACACAAAATTCCTAACTATTATTTTTTTAATTTGGAAAAAGTGGGGGTGCTAGCTTGACACAGGATACCTTAAAATTATTACTAGGTAGGGTAAGGAAAGTAAAATTGTGGCATCCTTATTTAACGTTGACCACCCATAATTAATTTAAGCTGTCTTTAATATAAACTAATCATTGTTACTAGATTATTAAAAAATGATATTAAATAAATTCATCTTGAAAATAAATGGAATTTATGCACCAAATTAATATGATTTTATTTGTTTATCTCAAAAAGCACTTACTTAAAATAAATTATTTTTATTTATTTTTATAACTAATAACTGATATTGCAAGTGTTAAATATTCCCACAAAAATCATATAAATTCGATAAGAATATTTTTTCTATCAAAGTTAAACGTTCGATTCTTTGAACCATTCTTGTTTATGTTACTGTGAATCCCCTTCCTTAACAAGCAAATGTTCGTTTTATGTTTGGTGACTAATAATAAAATAATAACAATGCAACACAAAGTAGATAACAAGACCCCTTATCTAATAAATACTGAATTCAAATCCTCATAATAATTAAAACAATTCATTGTGCGAACATTTCAACATGGCAAGTGCTTTCAACAATAAAATTGACGACATCTTGTAAGTTGAACAAATTAAAATATTATAAAAAAAACTTAAATCCAATTTTTAGGTACAAATGCGGAAAATCGGTAACAAAACCCGATTTCACTCAACGCTTGTGCAAGTGGGACGGAAGTCTGGGTGATTACATTAATCACATAAAAGTGAAACACCCCAAGAATTATTTTGAAATTGAAGATAAATTAGAATTCACTTGGAAGTTACCTTACAAAGAAAATCAAACAGACATCGGAGTTATTCAAAATCACGAGGGTTACTTTTTATACGAAATTTACTACGACTACCAGAAGGAAAACATTTTGCTTTCGATAAATTGCATTAAAAAACCTGCAAGTGAATGCAGCAACGTATACTTCCTTACTGTTTTAAACGAAAATGATAAAAATACAAATTGTTTTGGTGTGATACAATTCAAGCCCGAGGAATTATTGAAAGACATCTCGGTACGTCACAGTACCACAATTATCGATAAAAATATGTTTGTAAAAGATAGTAGCGTAAAATTTGTAAAAGATAGAAGCATAAAATTTGTAATAAACATGGTTTAGTACCTTCTCGATAGTCGTCTCTGACATCAATGTATGCGTATTCCAAACCCCATCCTTTCTTTGGATCCTCGACTCCTTGTAATTTAGCTACCATGGTAGTTTTCCCAGATTCGTTGTCCCCCAACACCAGTATTTGTTTACAAGACGGAAGCTTGGTATTGCCATGATTTTGAACGTCGTTTAGAATAGAAGACCTAAATAAAAGTGTTGAGGTTACGAGTGAACATTTTTTATTTATTAACTTTACCATAAATTTTCCTTCTCGCCTCCTTCATTTTTAACAGATTCGTTCGGTTTTTCAATTGAAATAGTCATGTTTTTTAAATATCAATCGAAAGATGTACACAAATTTGACGTTTATATGAATGAGTAACTTCACGTCAAATTTGACATTTGACACTGGTCAGACGTCATCTTGCAACCAGGGGCGGCCCTACCTTATTGGCAAATTAGGAAACCGCTCTTGTATGACTCTAAAGTACTGTTAAAATCAAATATTTGTTGATATTAAATATCGGCTTATTTTGCTCAATACTAATATTATAATGTATTAAAAATTAAATTCTACATGTTTCGAAGGAATGAAACCACAAAAAATTTTGTGGAGTCCAAAATTTCGTCGTTACCAATTTTTTCAAACTTTCACATTTAATTCTTTGACGCATTGTATCAAAGTAATCAAAAAAAAAGAAAATTTTAGATTTTGACGGATTTATAGTCCTCGAGGTCCAACGAGTTGAAAGAAACCAAACATAAAGAATTGTCTGTTTGTATGTAACCAAAATCATGTGTCCAATTGCGTCATCTAGCTCCCAAACCAGTAAGAATTTCACAATCAAGTTTTATATTTGGTACTGTTACATTGAACTTTAGAGCTGATTCGATTTTGGTTCAAATTGATTTGGGGAAACTTATGACGCGCATGAACGTGGATTAACCAGATGCCAGTGTTTTTTAAATTGTTTCAATTTTTGTAATCAAGGGTCAGAGGCGGCCAAAAACATAAATAATGTTGGTTTTTAATCTGTAATTGATTTATATTTTACTTTATTTCAATAAATCAAAGAGTTTTATTTAATGACAACACATAGGTAGCACAAGCGTCGCATCATAGATGCGGCCAACGAAAGTAAACAATTTATAGTAATCTGTATTGAATTAAACAAGACATATGAGAATATGAGATTGAATCCCAATACCCAATTACTATCCATGATTAATGTATGGTAAGGTCATCGGATGACTGATTAATTAATGTATGGTAAAGTCAGTGAGGAACTAAATTCAATGGTTGAAATTTTGCATACAATTATTGTATCTCTACATAACAAACTTTGTAAAAAAATTGCCACTATAAAATTCCGAAGGGGGCATATTTGACATACTTATCTGACTAAACACTTGGAAATTTAAAATTTGGAAAAATTACATTAAAGAAATTCTGGTAGAATTTTTCTATCTACAAATTGTTCATTTTCAATTTAAATTTTATTATGATGGATTAGCCATTATTAGAGCACGGATTTTAGGGCGTAAAAAATGTTAAAAAAGGCACAATTTTAGGCTATAAAAATCATTGAAATAGGCGCAATAATTAAGAATTAAGTGTTTGGAAAATTCTAATCAGACCTGGAGAACCTCTGCCATTTATGGTTTTGTATTTAGAGGGTACCTATATAACTTAAAGCCATTTAGGATTTCTGAAATCTGTCGCCACCTCTTGAGCTAAAGCAACTTCCACAGTTTTATTAATACGCGTGGATACGAAGCTCTGACTCAACGACCACTGCCAGTTCTCTATCTATGCTGACTTCACCGAAATAAAATACAAGAACTCATAACAACTCAGATTACTTTTTGAACAGTGGCGGATTTCTGCACGCCTGGGGCATCATAAACTAAGGGGGGTCTCAAATTCAATTCAACTTTTTGAGATCACTGGTATAGTGTAAAAAACATAGTAAACCGTGCGCATAGAATGAATACTGTAGGGTGTACGGGCAGTAAAAATATTATTTAGAAAATCTATAAAAACCGTTTCTTAGGTGCATGTCCTCAGCCCCCCCCCCTGTTTGTGCAACCATTATTTTCATTTGTACCCAAATAGTTTTCGAGATATTTCAAAAATAAGCTGGGGGGGCTGGAGACATGCTAGCCCCCCCCCCCATTTCGAATTTTGACTCCAAAATAGTCTCAATCGTTTGTGCTTCATTTGTGCAAACATTTTTTTCGTTTGTACCCAAATAGTTTTCGAGATAATTCAATTTTAAGTTGGGGGGGGGCTGGAGACATGCTTTTTTAAAATTCGAATTTCGGATTCAAAATAGTCTCAATCGATAGCACTTCGTTTGTGCTTGTTTGTACAAAAATTTTTTTCGTTTGTACCCAAATAGTTTTTGAAATATTCGAGATTTTCGGTAACACGTATTAGCACGTTGTAACATAAAGGACATGGACGCGCAGGAATGGATTAACGAGATTCTGGGGGAAAACTTACAGGATAAAGACGTAAATAGTCTCAATCGTTTGTGCAAGTTTTATTTTCGTTTGTACCCAAATAGTTTTTTAAATATTCGAGATTTTCGGTAACATTGTACGTGGTAACATAAACAGTTATTTTAGAATTTCGGATTCAAAATAGTCTCAATCGATAGTACTTAGTATGTGCCTGTTTGTGCAAACATTTTTTGAGAATTTAAAGGAAAACTTAAACGACATGGACGCTCAGGAATGGATTAACGAGATTCTGGGTAAAACTTACAGGATAAAGACCAAAATAGTCTCAAGCATTTTTACTTCGTTTGTACCTGTTTGTGCAAGTTTTATTTTCGTTTGTACCCAAATAGTTTTCGAGATAATTCAATTCTAAGCTGTTGGGGGGGGGGGCTGGAGAAATGCTTGTTTGAAATTCGAATTTCTGATTCAAAATAGTCTCAATCGATAGCACTTTATTTGTGCCTGTTTGTGCAAACATTTTTTGAGAATTTAAAGGAAAACTTAAACGACATGGACGCTCAGGAATGGATTAACGAGATTCTGGGTAAAACTTACAGGATAAAGACCAAAATAGTCTCAAGCATTTTTACTTCGTTTGTACCTGTTTGTGCAAGTTTTATTTTCGTTTTTACCCAAATAGTTTTCGAGATAATTCAATTCTAAGCTGTTGGGGGGGGGGCTGGAGAAATGCTTGTTTGAAATTCGAATTTCTGATTCAAAATAGTCTCAATCGATAGCACTTTATTTGTGCCTGTTTGTGCAAACATTTTTTTCGGCACAAACGAATGAGATAATTTTGTTCTTCATGCTGTAAGTTTTTTCAAGAATCTCGTTATCCATTCATACATGTGCGTCCATGTACTTTATGTTTTCCTTAAAATTCTCAAAAACTGTCTGGGTACAAACGAAAAAAATGTTTGCACAAACAGGCACAAACGATTGAGACTATTTTGGAGTCAAAATTCGAAATGGGGGGGGGGGGCTGGGGACATGCACCTCCGTTTCTTGGGATTTTGAGGAGGACCTCAAAATTAAATTGCGCTTGGGGCCTCTTAAATGCTAAATCCGCTACTGACTGAGAGATACAAATTTTAAAAAACATAAAAACTATTATTTTTTTTAAGTTTTTGTAACGTAAACGTGATAAATCATTGGTTTAGGCATTAAAAATCTATTTTAGGTCAGTAACATCGACAATAGGCATTTAGGCAAATAAAAGTAGGGTTCAAAATTTTCAAAATCGTTTGAACGGCATTTTTGAATTTATAATTTTGAATTGCCTAAATAAAGGACAAAAAGGCAAATAGCCTAGAATCCGTGCTCTAGCCATTATAATCCAACCCAGGCGGGGGAGTTTTCAATAAAAAATCCTTTACATTTTGATAGCTTATGCCATTAAAAAACTTAAATAAAAAAACCTGCACAATGTTTGAAAGTTCATGATTTAAAGAGGAAGAGAAGTTCCACACAAAATTTTATTTTTTAAAATCGTCAATGACTAACAAAAAACTTAATAACGGTAATGATCAGGTTTGTAAGGTCCTTTTTGTGATATACCTAAGTACTCGGCTTGAGCTGCAGTCAATTTGGTCAATTTAACACCCAAATGATCTAAATGCAAGGCAGCAACTTCTTCATCTAACTTTTTAGGTAAAACGTGGACACCAACTTTATATTCGCCAGGTTTAGTCCACAATTCGATTTGAGCCAGAACTTGATTCGTAAACGAATTCGACATCACAAATGAAGAGTGTCCGGTGGCGCAACCTAAGTTAACCAAACGTCCCTGAGCTAACACAATAATGTGGTTACCGTTTGATAATTCGTAACGATCCACTTGTGCTTTGATATTGGTTTTTTTGACCGTATTCTTTTCTAGCCAAGCCACATCAATTTCGCAATCGAAATGTCCAATGTTACAAACAATGCTATCGTTGCGCATATTTAAGAAATGCTCGCCTAAAATGATATCCTTGCAACCTGTGGTCGTTACAAAAATTTGACCTTCTTTGCTGGCTGCTTCCATCGTTGTCACTTCATAGCCTTCCATTGCTGCTTGGAGAGCATTAATGGGATCTATTTCGGTTATAAGTACACGACCACCAAACGCTCTTAAACTTTGGGCGCAGCCCTTACCCACATCACCGTATCCAGCAACGACACAAACTTTGCCTGCGATCATTACGTCCGTGGCTCTTTTAATTCCATCGATTAAAGATTCTCGACAACCGTACAAATTGTCAAATTTACTCTGTAACACAATAAAAGATAATTCAAAATTTAAAAGAACTGAAGGAATTGCCTTTTACCTTAGTAACGGAATCGTTAACATTAATGGCCGGAACCTTTAAGATTCCTTCTTTGAACATCTTGTAGAGGTTGTGAACTCCAGTTGTCGTTTCTTCACTGATACCTTTGCAATCTTTAAGGTAGTCGGGGTATTCCTTGTGTACCAAGTTGGTTAAGTCACCTCCATCATCCAAAATCATGTTTAGTGGTTGACCGTTGGCAAATACCAGCGTTTGTTCGATGCACCATAAGTACTCTTCGTCGGTTTCTCCCTTCCAGGCATAAACCGGAATTCCACGTTTTGCTATTGCTGCTGCGGCATGGTCTTGTGTGCTGAAAATGTTGCAACTTGACCATTGCACCTATAAAAAAAAGTGGTAAATACTAATAGTTTTTTTTCACAATACAAGTTTTGAAATAATTTATCCGTACCATCTCGAGTCAAGAAGGTCAAATCGTTATCTCGTATGTTAATAAATTAGCATTGACGTTGGTAACAAAAGTAAAAAAATAAGTTCAACACTTTTTCAACTTACATCTGCACCCAATTCCACTAAAGTTTCGATTAAAACGGCCGTTTGAATGGTCATATGAAGACAACCGGCGATACGGGCCCCCTTTAACGGTTTGCTGCTGCCGTATTTTGTCCTAAGGCTCATCAAACCGGGCATTTCATTTTCGGCCATACTGATCTCTTTACGGCCCCAATCGGCCAATTTGATGTCGGCTAAAAGAAATTCAAAATTAACCTCACCGCATTTTTACAAAAATGTTAAAACTTACCAACTTTGTTTGCAGGTTTCGACATTATTTTCGAGAAGTTACACAAAACTTAAATATCAACCACACTTTGATAGATGAATAAGGTAAAAGAAAAATATCTGCGAGAACAACCGCGTGCTTAAAAAACTTGGAGCGGGAAGAACAGTGGCAACTCGTCGATAAGGTTGAAAGAAAAATAAATTTACTAAAAATTTTTAAAAAAATTTAGCTACTAAAATCAAATGTTTTGGTAGCTTTAGTTAAAAATGATTATTATTAAAATTAGCAAAAAAATTTTAAGAACGCCGCCACTGGCACCTCGGGATCCGTGCTTCTTGTATTGATGGCGCAATCGCATCCCAAGTCATATGCAAGTTGTCATATGATCAGGGAGAGGCGAAATAAGTGAAAATATTTTGGTGATATAAAATTATGAAGGGGTGCATTTTTAACATCGACAATGGGTATTTGGAAGGTTTGTGTCGTGGCTTTAAGTGTGGAATACTCAAACAAGCAGATTACTTAAATTTAGTGCAATGTGAAACCCTCGAAGGTTTGAAAAATGTCATCTTGTTGAGACTTGACTAACAAAAATTATGTTTTAGATTTAAAATTGCATCTTCAAGGAACAGATTACGGCGCCTTTCTCGCCAACGAACCATCCCCTCTTGCCGTATCCACAATCGATGACAAACTTCGCGAAAAATTGGTCATCGAGTTCCAGCACTTGAGAAATCATGCAGTGGAACCGCTTTCCACTTTCCTTGATTTTATCACGTACAGTTACATGATCGACAATATAATTTTGTTGATCACCGGGACTTTACATCAGAGGCCGATTTCGGAGCTCATTCCAAAATGTCATCCACTTGGAAGTTTCGAACAAATGGAAGCTATTCACGTTGCGGCCACTCCTGCGGAGTTGTACAATGCGGTTTTGGTCGACACTCCTTTGGCTCCATTTTTTGTCGATTGCATCAGCGAGCAGGATTTGGACGAAATGAACATTGAAATTATACGTAACACTTTGTACAAAGCTTACTTGGAGGCTTTCTTTCAATTTTGTAAAGAAATTGGGGGCACAACGGCCGATTGCATGTGTGAAATTTTAGCTGTAAGTTAAGCTGTGTTCTTGTCGACCTCAACCTTGACCAACTTTTGATTTTTTGTAGTTTGAGGCCGATCGTCGTGCAATTATCATTACCATCAATTCATTTGGAACCGAACTGAGCAAAGATGATCGCGCCAAATTGTACCCTAGATGTGGAAAACTTAACCCAGATGGTTTAGCCGCTCTGGCACGTGCCGAGGATTATGATCAAGTGAAAGCTGTGGCTGAATATTATGCAGAATATTCAAAGTTATTCGAAGGTGCCGGAAATAATCCTGGTGATAAAACTTTGGAAGATAAATTTTTTGAACATGAGGTTTTTTATTGGAACTAATTTTTCAACTTGACCCTTTTTTGATTTATTTTCTTTTAGGTTCAATTGAATGTGTATGCATTTTTGCAACAGTTTCACTTTGGGGTGTTTTATTCTTACTTGAAGTTGAAAGAGCAGGAGTGCCGCAATATCGTTTGGATTTCCGAGTGTGTGGCACAGAAGCATCGTACCAAGATCGATAATTACATTCCAATATTTTAATTAAATTAATTCCATGTTGTATTAGACACGAATATAGGAAAGGCTTTATTGTAAAAATAAGTGGATTTAAAAATTTATTCTTAGATTTGTGTATGTATAAATTAGCACCGTAACTGTAATTTATCTGTTCCAAGTTTTAATGATTCTGTACAATGTTTGTTATTTTCAATTGAGAATTAAAATTAGTTTTCAAAAGTTGATATTTTTTGTTGCAAGTTACACAATTTTATTTAATTGCTTATTAAAAGGGTCCAAGTCATCTTGGCATATTTTAAGAAAAATGTAGTCATTTTCCAAAATGTACAAATATTTTTATTTATTGTAAAACTGAATATATGATTAATATAATTCAGCTAATTTCTTGTTGTTTCTCAAAACAAAGATAAAGAAAGTGTCAAGACAGGAAATGCTCGTAGGATATAAGATGGCATTTAAGCATAAATAATAAAAAGTATAAAATTTATTTAAAAAATCACCCTCCATTTTTTGTATCTTCCACTGTTTTAGCACCAAATTTGGTAAATCCTCATTCAATTTGCACTCGCTTTTTTTTGGGAGTGGCTTACAATTAATGAAGTCTAGCGCTAATTTGCTAATTCTCAGAGGTCCTGCACCTCCTTGAAAATCTATACAAGTTTTCGTTTCTGCACATTAGCTCCGCCTTTCTTTCAATACCGCTAATCTCATATTTATAGTAAGGTGCAATTTTCGAGAAATTAGGCTGTATTTAAGGAATTTTATATACGGAGGTATTAAAAAAATAATAGGATTGTCTTTTGAATAACAAAAAATTTGGAAACTTTCGGAGAAAATTAATAATTTTCAGATTGTTCATTAATTATTAACTAAAATGGACATTTCAACCCCTTGAAAACCACCCCATTAACCAACAGAATTTATTCGTTATTTTTGCTGTTTATAATAATGCATTGTTAGTTAATTACAAATTTTCAGTACATTTAAATAAAATAAATTGATTTATTAAAAATTTTGATAAGCAAAATTAAATGGAGTCAGGGTCGGACTTACTAGTGGTTGGCCCCACTGGCTATGAAATTCTGTTGGCCCCAAATACTCCGTAAATGTAGATTACAAGCGTATTTTTACTTATTTCTACTTGGTCCCAATTTGACTGGCAATCGAGACCCTGAATGGTATTTATATTAAATTCAGGACAAATAAAAGATTTAAAATTAAGTTTTTCTATAACCTTGGATAACCAAAACAAAAAATTCAGCTCAATTTGCAATCTTTCTGAGAAAATTAATAATTTGTTGACTTGTCTGGTAATTAACCAACGAGGGGTAATTCACTAAGGTTTAAACCGTACAATGATTGCAGTCCCTAAAGATTGCACAGAGATTTTTGAATTTGTCAAAAGATTTAACAAGATTTTAATGTGGATTTTGCCTGACAACAATGCTAAGATTTTTGGGATTGTTTCCATGATTTTAAAAATTTTTCTGAGATTTTTATTAAGATTATGATGATTGTGCGGGATTTTACTGCTTTTATAAAGATTGTAGAAATTATATAGATTGAAACAAGGATTGGTAAGATTTCTACTGGATTGTAAAATCTATGTGATTTTTAGTGAAGATTTTACAACAGATTTTTGTAGTGATTTACCCCTCGTTAACCAATCCTCTGAATAGAAAAGAAAATCTTATTGTTAAATGCACAATTAAATGGATCAAATTGGCGTTACCAATATGTGACCTTTTTTCTTCATTTTCGACCAAACAAACTAAAAACTAAATCATCATGAAATAAAATTTTGTATAATGTGCAATTTGATGGGAATTTCTGCAAATCAAAAAGCTTATAATGAAAAATATGTGCTCCGAATTGGACTAGAAAATTTGTTTATCCGCCATGAACCCCATAATGCAACTAATTGAAACTACAAAGAAAAAATTTTAAAAAAAAACAAAGTGAGCTTCAACCATCACCAAAATATGAAAATATTACGTTACACATTAGTGTACAAAATTTCAATGATTTACCACATCCAAGTTAAAAGTAAGATCAAGAACGAAATATACTTCAATCAAACCACCTCCAAAAAAATCGAAAATATTAAGTTTCATTAGTGTACAAAATTGCAATCCACTCCAAGGGGGCGCTAGGGTAAATTGGCGAATTAAAAAGAAAAACACTTATAAAATCCCGTTTCTGTCTGTTGGTAACGCAAAGTCACGTACGACCAAAATTTATGAGCATTAATTTTTACTTTTTTGTTTACAAAACCAATTAGTTTCATTTTCAGAAAAGTAATTTGTTATCAAATAGGAAAAGGTTAAGAAAAGCAAATCTGCTTAATTCAATTATTATTGCTAAAAAAATTAATCATTCTACTAAAAATTAAAAAACCTAACTAGCGTAATGTTCCAACAATTTCTCCTCTGTAGGCTTTAAAATAACTTGATCTTTTAAATTCACGACCCAACCGGGATGTAAACCATAAAATATTTGACGTGGATCTTTCTTTTCATTTAGCATGTCATAGTCAGGATCGTCCTCAATCGTAGGTAGAGTGTAACCAAACTTTTGTGCCAAAACCAAACGTTCTTGAGCAATCAAATCAGGATTTGCCAAATAACCTCGTTTGCTGGGATCCGTATAGTATTCGATGGCATCTGATGGCGGCATCATTCGTCTAGGTATGGGAACACCTAAAATACAATTCAGTTTCATTTGTAACGTTGAAAACCCCGGTTTTACCTCTTTGAAAAAACTTTTTAGGATTCATCATACACTGAAGACTGTGAATGTCATAAAAAGCGGTGGTGATGACACCTCCTACCCTTTCGATGGCAGCTATTACCATGTCACTCGCCCACTGTACTTCAATGTTAATTTTAATATTAAATTTATCAGCTCCTTCGTCGGTTAGGTTAACACCAAAGTGACGTTTGTCTGGTTGCATCCTATAGATACCGGTATTACAAAGCGATACCAAATCGATGGGTTTTGTGATGTCGATACGATTTGTTTCGATTAACGTTTGTAGTTGCAGCATGGAAAATGGAGGATACTGTCTCTTTAAACTAAAAGTTTTCATTATAAATTAAAATATTTAAAAGCAAAATTAAAACCTTACTGATGTCCGTCATAATACGGTTCCTTTCCGAATCGAAGATAGAAAGGCCAATTGCCTGTCTCGTAGCCTAATCGCATGTAATTTTGTCGTTGACCAGATCCACCATTACCGTGACCGTGATAATCACCTCCATGTTGAGCTCTACCTCTTTTTTGACACTGAAATATAATTTTGTAGTATTAGCTATAATAATAAATCGCATTACAACAAACTCACCATTTTGCTTCCGGGATTATCGCGTATGTTGTCTAATTTAACGCGGGGCAGATTACGCAGCATCGACAAAGCTTTTTCGCTGGCATTTCTACCTGCCATTTTATTTACTTTTTAATAAAATATAAATTTTGTAACATTTGTCGCACATAACCTAACCACACAAAATATGAGTGGAAGTGGTTCAACTACCGCAAAAATTTAATAAGTACTGTGGAAGTGGTGTATTTCACTTTTCGTGTAAAATGCAATTCTCACCTTTTTTTAGACAAGGACTAGACCGACCTGCAAATTTATGTGTAGGTAATAGTAAACGAGAACATGTTTAAATATTGTTTAATATTTTTTCCATGTGTTACAACATCCTAAAAAATAAACTAATCGCTAAAATAATAAAACTTACATAATATAATTTAACACCTAAATTTTTTCATCAAAGGTTTTTGTTCACAAGATAAATTAATAAAATAAGAATTTTTAAGTATAAAATACTTACACTTGAACTTAATTTTAAAAGAAGTAGAAATGCCTAAAATGATTAATAAACATAATCCCATTCCTACAGCAGCAGCATTACAAAATTTTTGTTAATATAGTAAAATTCGTTTCTCCACTGCTTTTCTACAAATAGGGCATTCGGACATTTGATCTCCACACATTTGGCATAATCCATGACCACATAAAAATATCATATTTTTCAAGCGATCTAAACAAACTGGGCACATGGTCTAAAAAAAAAAGAATGCTTATTACTGGTTAAAGTGCAAATCAGATACTTACTTGTTCTTTAATATCTTGCAGTTGTTGTTGTAATTTTTGAATGTCGTTGTTGGAGTCACGATTGCCATTATTCATAATGGCTTGATTATTTAAATCACTAGTAGAAGGGAGAGGTTCTAATTCGATTTCAGGTTTAACTTCGGAAATTATTCCGAGACCTCCACTACAAACAGTCATGGGAATCATCAATTCGATTTGAGCTCTGCACAAAACACACTTCTTCATGATCTGCGAACAGCTATCGCACGCGCACATATGCCCGCAAGGTTTAAATAAAACGGCCGCTTTCTTATCAGAACAGACTAAACATTCTTCGATCTGTGAAAAAATATACATCGGTAAACAAAATCAAAGGAAGGAAAGGAAATACCTTATTTCGATTAACAACGGATTCGCGACAAATAAGACACTTCTTCACCCTAGGACCACAACCAGAACAGCAAGCAACATGTCCGCAAGGTTGAAAAAGCATGTCTCTCTTTGCGTCCGAACAAACCAAGCATTCCTCCATGGAAGACGATATGTTTGTATTTTGACTATTTTGGGGAACCATTTCGACTTCTTCGCCCTTCTTTTCTTTGTGACATTTTGTTAGCATTTTGCATAAATTGGGGTCGGGACACAAGTCCAACGGAGTTTGGCTTTTTTTATTTTTTATTGTTAGATCCGCTCCGTTCCCTGCTAGGTAACATGCAATGCTGGCGGAGGATTTTTTGTCGGAGCCCTGAGTGCCTAAACCCATTAAAAGCTTTCCGACGTCTTGGACATCTTGAAGTTGGCGTAACTGGGAGAGAGTGTGGTGGCGAAGTGCTTCGTGTAAAGGCGTATCGCCGTCCTTGTCGGCAATGTTTAAATTCGCGCCTTCCTTCACAAGAAGCTGAAACAAAATTGAAATTAAATTTCCTACAAAAAAGTTCGTGACATATTATAGTTATATTTATGATATTATTTTCTTCTTCCACTTTCTAAAAGATATTCTAAGAGAATCCTCTTCTAGTAGGCTAAAGCCTGTTATTTATCCAACAACTGCGTCGTTTCCTCGGCAGCAGGGCCATATTTCTAAATAGGCAGAGTAGGCAGCTGCCTAGAGCGGCAAATATTTAGGGGCGGCAAATTTTGAATGTAAAAGTAAAAAATAAGAATTATTTTTAAAATATTTTGCAACCATAAATTTTTTAATTATTTGTAAGTTAACTCTCAACTTATCAAGCATAAATATCAACTTATTGAGCCTCTGAAGTATATACAGTGGCTCGCAAAAGTCCTCGGACACTCCTATATTAGCAATGTAAATTGCACATTTTGAAGCCGTTTTTTGACATATAAAAATCGATTTTACAACAAAACTTTTTAAACATTTTTTGTAGAAAATTTCATTATCTTCAATTTTATATCTATACATTTTTTAATTTTGTCGCCCCGTTTTTGACTGAGAGCGACTTAAACAAGACTCGGGAAAATTCAAAAAATATTGTCACCTGTATCTCGGAAACGGTGCAACAAAATAGAAAAATGAAGAGGAATTTTTGTTTGTAAATTTCGTTCCCTACATTTTTATTCATATACATTTTTCTATTTTGTCGCACCGTTTCCGAGATACGGTGATAATATTTTTTGTATTTTCCCGAGTCTTGTTTAAGTCGCTCTCAGTCAAAAACGGGGCGACAAAATGAAAAAATGTATAGATATAAAATTGAAGATAAAGAAATTTTCTACAAAAAATGGTTAAAAAGTTTTGTTGTAAAATCGATTTTTATATGTCAAAAAACGGTTTAAAAATGTACAATTTACATTGCTAACATTGGAGTGTCCGAAGACTTTTGCGAGCCACTGTAGTTACATTTGACTACATCCGCTGATTTCTAAGAAAATCATATGAAATTAATGTATACATAGGTATTAATTTGAGTTGAATAGTAGACTTTGAGTTGCGATTGCTTATTTTGTTGTTTATATTGTTTATTAAAATATCGGTGGTCATATAATCCATTTTAAGGGGAGCCCCCCCCCCCAGATCCCCTGGGCGACACGTCAGCCGACCACTACTCACCCCTAATATTTTAGTGTAATGAAGGGGCCGCAAATATTATTATGCCTACAGGCGGCAACAGTGTTAGGAACTTTGAGCATATAAATAGTATGACATCATCAGGTAGCTTGCTAGGTTTGCCTTCAGATGTGCCATGTATCCTGGTTTTTATGTTAATGGTGGCAATTCACTAACCCAGTGAATTTATGATATATCCTCGTTAATTTTTGCAAAATCTGCTATATTTTATTCTTTGCAGTACATGGGAAAACTGGGAAATATTCTGGCTTAAAGTTAATTAACCTTACCCTAACGATTTGGGTATGTTGACGTTCTACGGCAAGGTGCAAAGCAGTTTGTAGATTAACATTTTGTAAATCCATGTTTGCTTTTCCGTTCAAAACCAATTGTTCGGCAACTTCCACGTGGTTATTTAGAGCGGCTAGGTGTAGGGCGGTGTATCCATCATCCTTTTTCTCGTCGACGATCCAAGGGCGAGGAAGTTTGGCAAGTAAGATCTTCATGGCACTGAAAAAAGAATCAAATATTATAAATTACCAAGGAAAATACGAAAATATCAATATTGCTTGGTATGCATGCAGATATGTATTCCGAATTCAATTGGGAAAAGTATTATTGTATTTACATGTGCCATAAGCGTCGATGGAAGTGTAGCACATTTAAATGTGCATATTTACCGGTGTATGTACATTTATGTAACATATCCATCTGTTACTTATACTTACGAGGTCACGACTCATGAGGGTATGATCGATTAAAACAGGGCGACTAAGACGGTGCCCTTATAGATTTGGCCATACTTCGTGCATCTAAAGTCCAAAGCGAAACTTAGTTTTACTTCCAAAAACTAATACTTTTTTTTTTGATTTTTGATAGGAAGAAATGAGTCAATGCACCTTCGAAATAAATTCCGCTGTACAAAATCATTCTGAAAATATTTGTGCGTAATCAATGACATAATTACTTAACAAGACCGACCTTGAGATAGATAATAATATAATTAAGTATGTGCAATCAAGGATAAAACGAAGAGTTCAAACAAATTTAAAAAAAGTTTAAAATTCATTCATTTTCGAGAGGTGGTAGTTTCTTAAGATCAAATTAGAAGCGAGTAACGAGCAGCAATTTACTGTATACAGATTTGTCGAACTAAATCAGAAATTCTGATTATAGAAGCGGTGGATAAATGTAAATTCCAAATTGAAATTGGGTACCATAGACATATAACACATTCATGTTGAAATTGTCATTTTGTAATAGTCGAGACAAAGTCATCACATGTGTGTATTTAGCAGCGCAAGTGGGAGAGTCACCAATGCATCATATTGTAAGACTTGCCCCCTGGCCTCGACCCCCCGAAAGCAGTGGCGTCCCTAATACTTTAATCGTTTTTAAACTATTTCCACTCTACGAAACTATAAAACCAAAATAAAAATACATTTTTTGGTTTAACTAAAAACCTTTTTATTTTTTCATCATAAAAAAACCTTGTTTTTAAGGCTTCAATTTTAATTTTTTAAAATTAACTACCAAAATTCGACTCCGAATTTAAGAGTTTACGTGATAACACGACAATAAAAATGTAACTGCCTTAAAATTTTCTTAATTAATTTGAATTTTTAAGCGCGTAAGTCCCCTCAAGTTCCAGCTATGTGTTAAGTACTTATGTACGGAGGCAAAACTTAATTGAAACTTATGTATATTTTACAGTTCGTAGTTCGACTCACTAAATTTATGTAGTTATTTTTAATAAGTCGAATAAACTGCTAAAGGATATAAAAATTAAAAATATGAAAATGTTAATATTTTTTGTGTAGTTGGTGAATTATTATGAAAAAAGTGAACATTTAAATGGAATTTCTCGTTAATTATACAGTGAGTAATCTATAATAATTACCCATTTATTAAATTTTTAACCCGACGAAACTGAAACTTATAAAAGTATAACTTAAATTTTATTTTAATTTATATAAATTTATTCTTTTGTATTTAAAACCCAAAACAGTCGTATTAGTTTAAAAAAGTATGGGTGGAAATCATTGCATGGTTAATTTACCATCAAAATTGGAATTACTTTTACTGTAAAAGCAGGATACACCAACATTTTATTAATTTTATCGACCAACAATTTCACTGAAATATGAAACAGGGTTTCCAAACTTTGCAGATCAAAATTAAGTTAAAAAATTCTTTTTATAAACTCGGATTCCAATAATAAAGCGTCGCCCACGTAATTTGCGTTGTTTGAAGTCTGGTTCATCTTGAATCATCCAAAAATGTTAATAACTTCAAAAAAACTGTTAAATTTAAATTTTCCTCCTTTTTTTAGGTAGATAATTGCTTAAATTAAAGAATATTACTCCATATAGAAAACATTTAACAACTGAGCTTTTTGGAGTAAGTCGTTAAAATTAAAACTAAATATTCAAACATAAAACTTGGCATGATCTATTCTCGTCAAAAAAGGCATTGACGAACTTGCTGCTTACGATTTTTGGAGTGTTTCGGTGGCGTCACCTTTGTCATGTGATCATAATATTATTCTCTTCCATCTGTGTGGTGTATCGAGTATTATCACATACATAGGGGACCTACAGTTTAATGTGAGCACCGAATCACGAGAAATATACTGTAGTATTTTCATTTTGAGACCATTTTTAGAAGCAGATTACACCTCAGCGGTTTGCAGTGTTCTCTCATAGGGAGACAGTCAGAGTCAAGTTCTTACCTCGCCCAGGATCGAACCGGATATATACTTATGCCTACTTATAATTTAAATGGAATTAATTCCGAGTTTGCTTATCATTCGAGTCCCAATTTAAAGAAATGTTTCTTTTTTATTGCAATTGACTCCATTAGTATAATGACGTCAAATCGCCTAGATATAGGCTCAGGGCCGGATTTACCAATTTGCCGCCTGTAGGCATAATAATATTTGCCGCCCCTTCATTACACAAAAATATTAGGGGGTGAGTAGTGGTCGGCTGACGTGGTCGCCCAGGGGATGTGGGGGGGGGTCCCCCTTGAAATGGATTATTATGACCACCGATATTTTAATAAACAATAAACAACAAAATAAGCAATCGCAACTCAAAGTCTACTATTCAACTCAAATTAATACCTATGTATACATTAATTTCATATGATTTTCTTAGAAATCAGCGGATGTAGTCAAATGTAACTACAGTGGCTCGCAAAAGTCTTCGGACACTCCTATGTTAGCAATGTAAATTGCACATTTTGAAGCCGTTTTTTGACATATAAAAATCGATTTTACAACAAAACTTTTTAACCATTTTTTGTAGAAAATTTCTTTATCTTCAATTTTATATCTATACATTTTTTCATTTTGTCGCCCCATTTTTGACTGAGAGCGACTTAAACACGACTCGGGAAAATACAAAAAATATTGTCACCTGTATCTTGGAAACGGTGCGACAAAGTAGAAAGATGTACATGAATAAAAATGTAGGGAACGAAATTTACAAAAAAAAAATTCCTCTTCATTTTTCTATTTTATTGCACCGTTTCCGAGACCACGGTGTGGAGTGATGTGATCGCTGGTTGAGTTACGGAGCGGAGATTCTGGGTTCAAGTCGCGGACTTCGCAGAATTTCTTAGCCCGGCCTTCTGGTGGACATCCACACGCCGTGGTGAAAAGTTGTAGTAAAAAGAGTAGCAAATGAGGATTAATCCACCTCGAGAAATGGATTGTAAAGACTTCAATAGAAGTGGCAATATTCCGACAGGAATGGAAAAGCCTACGTAGTAGTAGTTTCCGAGATACAGGTGACAATATTTTTTGTATTTTCCCGAGTCTTGTTTAAGTCGCTCTCAGTCAAAAACGGGGCGACAAAATGAAAAAATGTATAGGTATAAAATTGAAGATAATGAAATTTTCTACAAAAAATGTTTAAAAAGTTTTGTTGTAAAATCGATTTTTATATGTCAAAAAGCGGCTTCAAAATGTGCAATTTACATTGCTAATATAGGAGTGTCCGAGGACTTTTGCGAGCCACTGTATATACTTCAGAGGCTCAATAAGTTGATATTAATTATGCTTGATAAGTTGAGAGTTAACTTACAAATAATTAAAAAATTTATGGTTGCAAAATATTTTAAAAATAATTCTTATTTTTTACTTTTACAAACAAAATTTGCCGCCCCTCAAAATTTGCCGCTCTAGACAGCTGCCTACTCTGCCTATTTAGAAATATGGCCCTGTATAGGCTACACGAATTTGATTCAGCGCATAAGTATAGGCCACTAAGCACTGAAATTTTTTGACGTCATACTAATGGAGTCATATTCAAATTAGATTGTAATTATCAAATGATCCAGCTTTGATTGGAATTGATTTCATACGTTCATTAGGTCCTTGGAATTTTGTTACAGCCTTACATTTTTTTTAAATGAGGGGACTGTAAAAAGAAATATCCGCCGGTGCCGAGTTGTTGTGTACCCTTCCCTGTGCTGGGAGGTATTCCCAACAAATTTTCTCCTAGACCTTCTGCATGGTCTGCGTTTTGCGGAAGATAGGACAGCCAAATAAAGCCATTTATTTTTATTTTTATTTATTGAAAACAAATATCGTTTCCATGGTTACCGATGATTTTTTTCAAACTTGAAGAAGGGTATAAAATATTTCGTTTGGTATCTAAAGCAACAAGAAGACAATTCAAGAATCAAAGTTGCTTGGTTAACAATTTTAATAAGTCGGCTTATTGCTTGCGTGTACCTGGGGGGTATTCCATTGTTTTTATTGGTTTGTATCGTATTCCATACCCCCCCAGACCCCCCGGTCTCACGTCCATTTCTGGGATATAAATTTGTTTTGGTTTAATACTGTTTTAATTAATTTTTTATTAGATTTTTTAGTAATTTTATCTCATTTTGCAGTGTTTTTCAATTTTCTAGGGTGGATAAGCCCACTAAACACCCTAAAATGTGAAGAAATTAGTATGCAATCTATTAGGGTATGGGAAGGTATGGACAATGGCGTAAATAACGGGGAGGGGGGAACAGAGGGAGGAATGGTCCCCTAAAACTATAAAGCTATATTATTTTGGGACCAAATTTTGTTTTTAAATCGCACACCTCTCAATCGAGGGGCCCGTCAAAGCTTTTGATCCCAGCTCTAAATTTTGAAGTTACGCCACTGGATGATATCGACTAGATGACCATGTCTAACATTGATTTCAACAGTGCAACGGGTTCTTTTACACCATTTTCCATGGACTAATTCAATAAAAAGAAGTAGGGAGTCAAATCAAACGAACTACGACATGGATGGCAAATCGGATTAGATCAATGTATTAAAAGAGACAAGTTCCCCGTGCAGCACATAATCGTGACGCTTTATTATTGTAATAATAGCGCCAAAATTTGTGTTACATAGATTCAGGTCTATTTGAAGAGGTTTGAAGTTAACGGAAGATTTAGAAATAAAGGGTCCGTCAAACAGGGACTGTCCAATAATATAGGGTGTTTTTTTAGCTGCATGAGAACTTCAAAATGAAATAAAACATTAAAAACCTGACGGAATGTTTTGGTTATAATTTTTTTATGAAAGTACAGTTAATGGCATTTATGATTTGAACATGACTTCCGGCATGTGACCACCACGACTAATGGTTACGAAGCGCATCCGTTCAGTCCAATTTTTGACCACTTTTTCCAATATTTCTGGCTTTATTTCATAAATGGCTTGTTGAATATTAGCCTCCAATGCTTCTAGAGTTGTTGGTTTGTTAGCATAAACCATGGATTTAACATACCCCCACAGAAAATAATCTGGAGGTGTCAAATCACACGATCTTGGAGGCCAATTGATAGGACCACGTTTTGAAATAATGTTGTCACCAAATTGTCCTTTCAATAAATTGATGGTTTCGTTGGCTGTGTGGCACGTAGCACCATCCTGTTAGAACCATAAGTTGTCAATGTTTAGCTCTTGAAGTTTTGGAAACAAAAATGTATTGAGCATATGTCGATATCTCACACCATTCACCGTAACGGTAGCTCCTTCCGCATTTCGAAAGACATATGGACCAATGATGCCGTTGGCGTGTATTACACACCAAACAGTCAATTTTAATGGATGCAAGGGAGTCTCAAGATAATGTCCCGGATTGGTCTCACTCCATATACGGCAATTTTGTTTGTTCACATACCCAATTAACCAGAAATGTGCCTCGTCACTGAACAAAATTTTACGGTAAAAAAATGGATCCACTTCCAATTGGTTGGAAGCGAATTTGGTAGCGTTGTTCAATGGTCAATCTATGCATTATCAAATGCCAAACCTTGCTAAACACAAATGTCAAAAAACTGTTTCAATAGCAATCTTGATTCAATTGTTATCCCTATTGAAAGTTCTCATGCAGCTAAAAAAACACCCTATACTAATAAATTCATTATAACTAATTTTTTTCATATTATTTTCACAAAGAAAACGAATTTAATCACGAAGTTATTTCATAATAATCAAAATAAAATTGTGAGGAATTTAAATGTTTGAGTAATAACATTTATTTGAGAATTTGGTCATATCTAATGCGATACCCTGTATTTATTGAAACGTTGGATATAAAATCGCAATGCATATATTTCAAGAGCCCAATTTATTAAAGATTTTAAAACTTTACGTTCTTAACAAGTTTTGTCACGTTGTCTGTCGATCTGCTTTAACTTTTTCCAATAAAGTGAGGATAATCAATCGCTTCGGAAAAAAAAGGTTTTTATGTATTTTTATAAAATAAGTTTTGACAACTTGAATTAATTATCTTAAAATGAAAACCAAAAACCGCGAAATTATTAATAACAATTTTTATGACTCTAACGATTTGCAACTTTAAAAATAAATTTCGGTAGCAGGTTTAAGGAAAGACAAATAACTTACCCATAAAATTGTAATTTATCTCGAAAACTTAGATTAGAGAAGTTTGACAATTTTCTGGGTCCGCTAATGAATAAATGTTGTATATTGCACATTAGAGTACTACTGCAAATTCGTAAATGTATATTTCTAAAAATAAACTTTAATTCGATCCTCTTGCATCAGTCTTTTGTTACGAGATTAGGTTTTTCTATTCTATAGTTCTTTCAATATTCCTGTGGTTTATCAGGTCAATACTTATTCCGATATACTTCCCAGTGGCCAACCCACTCCAGACTAGAAGGATAAACTCATTTCTATTTGAGTCTAAATAATTTCGTTTGATCGTAAAACTTTGTAAGATATCGATTTTTGCGTTTTCTACTTTATTCGGTAAATTAACGTGTTTTTCACGTGTCGTTATAACGTAACAAAAACGTGTTTTCAACGTGGCAATTTTTCTTCTCGTCTCCTTAATTCTTACAAAATTTAACGTCCGATGGTTATGTTATAAGCCCTGTTTGCATTAATTTCTTGTTGTATAATTTAGAATAAAGCCTGCTATAATTTCTACGATATTTACTATGTGAATTAAAAAAAAAGTCTGCAAAATATGCGTAATAATATTTTCTCCCTTTCGTGTTTGTTCCCCATCCCATTTAAAAGTTCGGATGTTATTTTATCGCATCCTGTTGTCCTTCTATTTTTCAGTTTTATATTATTGCTTCGTCCAGCTCAAATGTCGGCTTAAATAATGCAATTAATTATCGATAAATTGAATAATTTACCTTAACTACAGCACAAAGTATCTCTTGATAAAAAATATGAGGAAAGAAGAGGCTCTCCATTAAAATGTTAATAACGAGTGCACCACCAAGTGGATTTCTTTTATAAATGGTAACTTAATCTTTATGTTAATTTTTTTTTTCAAAAGTATGTAAATATGTAATAAAATTATGAAAATGTTGGCAACGGCAGTGCTTTGTATGGAACACCTAACCGTATAATAATAGACCTCTATAAATATGCATAGTTTTAATTTAAACATCGTCGTCATTGGTGAGAATACAACACACGCGTTCGAACACACGTCGTTTGTATTTTTAGTTTTGTTAAAATTTGTGAAATGTTATTTTTTAAATCACCCATGCTACCTTTTAATTGTATAATTACTTTTAGGTAAGTTTAAAGATTAAACGTTGTGATTCCTAGTGTGTGCATAATCAAATTATTCCTTTGCCTATACAAAGTCATTAGTAAACATCATTAAGCAATGTGTAATCAATTGCGAAAAATACAAATAACGAACCACGCAAATATTTATTTAGGTATCACAAATTACATTATCCCTTTTCGTTAAATACGGAATAAAAAGTTTCGTATGAAAAAAAACCCTCACGGAGTTCAAAGTTCCATTAATTTGTAAAAAATTGTTTCTAGTCCTTGATAAATTAACTCTTCCAAATAGTGATGAACAACTATTTGCAGCAGGAAGTATAAAAATGATATTAATCCAATAAATTATTATTTATGTAATGGAAGACCAAAACAAACTATGAGCAAAATAAAAAGCGCCAAAGGCCAAGGTCTGAAATGCGAGAATGTACTTGGTCACTTTTGGAACAATGACAAAACGAACTTGTCAAAGATTTATAAATATAAAAAAAATTATTCTTCTTTTTCTTCTTACCATGTTCTTCGTGTCTACTCCAACTTGCAAAATATTCAGATGTCCAAAGACTGACGATGCTCCTTCTTATGGTATAAGAAAATTTGGATATCCAAAATAACAGACTTATGCCTGAAGACAATTGAAAAAAATTTAACTGTCCTGGAGCGTTTTGCTCTGCTAGGTTAAAATTGTGGAAGAAAGAAAACATTCGTTCTTCCACACATCAAAAACGAATGGAAAGAATAGATTTTTGAATGGATCGTAATCAGGATCAGTATCAAACGTCCCTATAAAGAAAAAAAAAAGCTGCACCGATAATTTTATTAATCAAAGTCGCTAGGTGTTGATAAACCCGAATGTTGGGCGTCGCGGCGTTAAGATAAATAATTGAAGCGAAGTAAAAATAAATTCATAATTGTGATTAATTAAGAATTACTTCATTCACTAATACTTGACTTTATTAATAGGTCGGTTAAGTTATAGTTAAGTATACGATAATTTTCAATTACTGGTGGAGCAAAGCTCCAAGTAAGGAGCGCATCAACTTACGAGATATAAATAAGCGCCTCTCTGCTGTCACTCCTAATCAGAGAACGCACCGTGCTTCGTTTTCTCTGTCTATTATCATTAATTTAAGGTTCACAAATATAGGGGCACCAGGTACATTTTAATCGATGAATTTTCCTCGAAACAGATTTTTGTCTTGGAGAAAACGCACGAAATTGTAACCTCAAGTGTCAGCGATATAATCAAGTTTTGCAATGTAGGTCCTTAATAAAATAATTTAATTCCTAATTCGCATTAGGAGCGAGAAAAGATGAGCGGCGGTTCGCAAGAAAAGCTTCTTACTTATTAAAATATTTTGCGAGCGGTGTGAATATAGGATATGCAAATCTTAATCTCGTGAATAATAACAAGGCAACAAAGAATCTCATAACTGCACCTACTTTACTTTATGATGAGTCTCGTTTGATTAATTTTAAGAAAATGTAATTATAATTTCTACATTTGCTTTAATTAAATGTTTGTGGTGTTTTTTACAAAAAAATGTCATCCCTTTCCTAATTAAGTTTAAAATAATAAAAATGTTTGTTTGGATAATTGCCCCAAATAAACGTTATTAATTTTGTAAAGATATCTCGAGAATTTCCCGTATCCCTAGTCAAGGTTTTCATTGTAATTTTCCTTTTAACCCAATGATATCCGCCATAACCCGAAAGTGTTCCTTTTATCTGTTATCTGTAATTTAGAGCCTTAGGCGTCCGTTAAGTTAATACTTAATTAAGATAAGAATGGACATAGATTACCCTCGCTAAATAAATCTCAAGCTCGATAAAATACAAAAACTTTTCTTAAAAATTATTTATATTGACCTATATTCCCATATTATACCCTCAATAATTAATTACTTTTTATGTTTTCTATTTGCAAGCTCTTAAACTGCCCTGCCCTTAATTTTTATCGGCTTTTACTGATGAATCGGGAAGATTCATTCAAGAAGATGTAAGTGTAGGTACGTTATTTACCTAAAAATTCTGGAAGCTAACCAACTCGAGTTCATTGCCCAGAAACGCCAAACAATTATCTTTCAATCGGAGATTTTCATATAATTAAAGGGGTAAAATACGGATTTCCAAAAGTTTTGAGTAACCACACTTATACTTGGTACCTAATAATATATTTTATCATTTTTAAATATTTATAACCTGGAATGCCTAGCGGGAAGGAAGCAAAAATTTAGGACACCCGCACTCCAATTCTAAGTACAACATTGCGATGACGTTACTCATATTGAAATAATTTCAAAATTAAAAATACTTTTCATTGAAACCTGGTTTACAAATTAGAAGACCGTTTTTCTACGATTTTTCCGTCTCTGATTGTCAACAAAAATACATGCAAAAGTCAAAAGGACAGTTTGCATCATCGATGTGCCAATTTCCATTAGAGAGGGACTGGCGTGGGAGGAAGCTCATTTATTTGGCAAGTTTGATCACGATAATGATAAATTTACCCTGGTAATAGAAAATCAACTAATTTATTATTTCGCATTTTGACCTCCTTAGGACTGGCGAAAATATTTTGGAATAATTTAAAATTGAAAAAGTTTGAGAAATAATATAAAGAAAAATTTGGATGGTTGGTGAAATAAAAAAATTTGATTTCTGTATATGACTGAATTTAAAAAACTTTTCTTTAATATTGATGATTGACGATGTTGTATAAATCGTACTTATATCAAAACGACGCCTGTTCTAAACATACGCCTATATTCTGACAGAGACAAAATAGACATCCCTTAAAAATAGACGTTATAGATTCTATGAATTTATGATTGCCACTTATCATTATTCAAATGGAAATATGTTTAATGCAAAGGCTTCTTTGTAATCTATAACTTACTTATTCATTACTCGAAAAACTTTTATGGTAGATGGGTGATTTTTTGGCGAGATAAAAATGCACGGCAAGGTAGATGACACAAGGTATGAAAATAAAATAAAAACATTGTTAGAAAATAGTATCAAAGAAAACCTCCTGCCAAGTTAAGGTTAACTTGCACGGATACCAACAGCCAAGATATCCTAAAATGTTGGCCGGTGAAATGTAAATCAGCTTTAAGCCACGACGACTGTGCTGTGGCGGTATCGACAACCAACACATGTGCTAACACATGGTAGTCTATAATTATCAGCCCTAGCACAGCAGCCAGCCGGGGGGTTCAGCCTAGCCACAGATGTATTTTAAGAAAAGACAAATTTGGGAAGAGGGGTTGGGTGTAGAGTTATGTTCCTTTGCGGTTGCACCAATGGCATACATGGGGCCATTTTTAGACTAGAGCTTCTTAAGAGGTATCTCAACAGTAGCTCACAAATGCAGGGTGCATTTAGTAGTGAACCAAGAGTCTTCAAAGACACGACAATCTCAGAAGATAGCACATCTTCGAGAGTTCCGTGCTTCCTTACTTCCCATAGTACTTAAGACGTATGGAATGTAAAGAAGTATGGAGCAAACGAAGGTTGCACAATGACCCTAACATCTGTTTATCTCTGCAAATAACCCTGTGGATTTACTGTGACCGGAAGTTGAAGAATTCTTACATTTTAAATCGACGTTTTGTGAAAATGTTTTTTAGTGACTCTGTAAGTGCAAAAGTGACAAAAAATTTCCAAGTGATGTGAAAATTATACTACCTCATTTTCCATTTACCTTAAAGTACAAAAAAAGTTGGGTGATAGAAATTTAAAAACAACTTTATAATTATTAAAACGAACTCAAAAGTGAGGACCTTTTACCATAATTAACAACTTTTAAAACAAAAATTTCGATATCCCATTGCAAACAAATTAAAAGTTAAATTATAAATACTCTTTTAAAAATTAAATACAATCTCGTTGACAAAAAATTTCGTGATAATTGACTCAAAAAGTTAATTGAGTTTATTTTAAGGGGTTAAGTTAAACATAAAAAGTAATTAAATGTTTAAGTGCATTTTATCTGCACAAGTTATTTATGAATTTATCGTTGGAGTTTCAAAGTTTCCTGCATTTGCTTATTTATATAAATGGCAAGGGGAACAACGCCTTTAACATCTTGAAAATATCTGTGTAACTGAAACCCAAATTATACGACACAAACTTAACCGTTAAGTTCAAAATTTGAACCACCATCACTTTAAAATTACAAAAATTGCGAAATAAACTTTAGGGGTGCTATTTTTGGCAAATTTTCTATTTTTGACTCCCGCAAACAGAAAAAAAGCCTTTTATCGTGAAAATGGTGAGAAAATTTAACTTAAAAGTGATTTAAATATTTAATGTGATTTATTCTTGCCTGTATAAGCTGTAGAAGAAAAGTTAATGTAATATGAAATAAAAAAAGTGTTTTGAAACTCCCAATTGGTAAAATTTTCCCTAAGTGCGATTCGTCGAGAGAAAATCTTTAGTTGTGCTCCTAAGAGTTTTCTCGAGCTCCACGATAAATTATTTAACTCCTACCCCTTGATGTTAATTCCTATAAAGCAGCATTTTTAAGATAACCGCCCCCGATCTTCGATTATTATTATTGCTCACCCACAAAGATGCCAAGATCGATATAATGTTAGGTATGACGCATTTTAGTAGGATGATATATCGATCGAGTTTTTGTTCAAAAATATACAAAAATAAAAATGGAAGAAATAAAATCAGCTAGTCAAAACCTCGTAATCTTGAATTGGACACAGTTGAACCTCCAATAACAGCTAGTTGGAAGTACGGAATGTTTTCCACAAGCTCTAATTTTTAATACCATGACCTATACGAAAACTTAAAAATGTTCAAGGTCAGGCATATTTACAGAGCTCGTAAAGACTGTTTTGCCAAATCGAGGCAAAATTGATGGAAGAAGACGATTTGGCCATCATCGCTCCATTAGGATAATGCACGTAAAGAAAGTTTATTATTTCCCTCAGCAGGAAGGACTAATGTTAACATTTTTAATAAAGCAGCAATTTGAACAACATAATTTGTAGGCAAAATTATGATCGCCGAATTTTCTGAATGACAATTTTCCACATTCTGCATATTATTCTGGACAGTTTTCCTCCGTTACTTAGTACTAAATTAACTGTAAATTACATATATCATTGCCTAGAGTTGAATCTAAATTTTTTATTATTTGTGATTACTCTACATACAAATTAATATTATTTTGTCGAAATTAACCCTGCGGCAGTCGCGCCTTTTATTTTCCTTAGAGCAGTTGCGCCGCGGTCCTTAGGTCCGCATAATGAGATATCAGTTGTTTTGTGAGATTATGTTGCATATCACACAAAAACTATTAAAATAAAACAAATAATCGTAAAATTATATATGAAAAATTTCAACTTTCTTCCGACCGGCAGTGAAAATCGAGAGAATATGGTGTTTTTCATACTGAAGGTAATTTTCTAGTCGGGTGATGTTGATATCAAATTTTGCCTACTATAGTCAGGAAAGCATACCTAAGCACATCATTCGATATAATGATGACTTATGTAAACAATATCAAATTTTATCAACAGTGCAGACTTCTGTTCCTCGACGCGACTGCCGGAGGGTTAAACAATCCAAAAATTTAAAAACAATTAAAAAAAATTATAGGAATTACAATCCCAACACAATATTTTACTAATTATTACCAGTATTTTATTTATGGCATTTTGATCAAGTATCCCTGTTATGTGGGGCATTTTTTAATCCCTAGTCGTGGAAGATGTGATCTAATTCTAATAACTTAATAATTTATTATTGGTGTGCATACACACAAAACCAAATAGAAATATAATAGAAGATTATAAAAAAAAAGGAACAAACAGCTAATTAGAGTTTAACCCCTAATTTCATAAAACTTTTAACAAGTCCTTAAAGTTAACGGATGAATTCTATTGGTCTATTAGTACTAATGGATATTTTCTATTGGTTAGTTAAATTTAACGCATCCTAGCAACAATAAAAAATTTAAAATTACATTTATTTATATTTCAGGAAGAGAAATAAAAAAAAAAAGTTTTAAATGCGACTTACGACACAGAAGCAATTTTTTCTCCGTAGATAAAGTTAGTAGTACATGTAAAAAACCCAAAATATCAGATATAATTAAGAGGCCAACAAAGGAACAAGTCTCCCCAAGAATTAAGTCTACCACTGTTTTTACGCTAAATAAAATATATTATCTATTAAAACTAGATGACTCAGTGTGTGCGGCCTGACGGCCTTTTCTTGTTATTATTTATATAAACATTTATTATAATAAACGTATCAGTTAATATAACAAAAACTCTTTTAATTATTTCCGACGATAAGTTTAGATTAGATCTAAACCTGATTTGAACCTGTTCAAAAAGTTTGGGGATCCCTGGCCTAAACATTTTTTATCACTTCTTCTGTAACCGTATAAAAAATTAGTCTCCCTCGATATCTTAAAAACTTCACGTAAACCTCATCCCAATATCTTCAACGTTTTAATTTTGTTTTGCGTTGTCGAAGGATAACAAAAAGTAAGTAGCATTGAAAATTATAAAGCTGAGGAAAGAACTCTAAAAAGTACTATTTATATTTTCCCTTAAAAACTTTTCGAATGAATATCCGGTATAGTACGTCTGGTGTTAACTTACTATCACTTGTTAGGTTGATTTCGCAATCCTAACTTTACCAAGGGTTAAAATTATGTTCCCACAAACCGAAAGCTATAACTTACTGTTCGTTAATCGAATTTTCCGTTTAAGAGCGGAGAATATGCGGAATAACCGGCGAATTTGATAAATTCGTAAAAGTTAAACATATTTGGAGATTATGTAAAATTTCTGTATTAATGGAGTTATCTAAACTCTCATCTCCCTGGAAGAGTCTTATTTACCCAAATTTTGCTCGATTTAAAATTGAAAAGGGAAAAATACGCAAACAAATCTGACGGTCACGAGTTTCATGTGTCGTTATTTTGAGTTATTTTTTCCAATTTATTGAATTGTTCCTTCGAGAGAAATTATTATCAATGCAGGATAAGCTGTGCAGTCGAGGCTTGAATTATGTGAAACTTCCTTAATCCAACTTGGTCTACGTTCTTTTACCTCTAAAATAATAGTACAAACCAGTCAAAAGAATTTTACTGTTTCGGTTTACGATATCAATTTTGAAGCAAATTCGAACGGTATTTAACTGTTGAAATTTATAAGCAAAAATTTAGAAAAAAACCAAGTAATAAATCTGGGTAGCTCAATATATTATTAAAATAAAGGTCCTTTGGTAAGTTATTTCAAAGTTATAAGTGGATTGTCCAAAATTAATTATGAATGAAGTTATAGAAAGTACTTTACATATTAAATTAAATTGTCGTGTGCGTTTTACTAACTTGAAGTTTATTAACTGGGTATTATTAACAACTTAATGGCTAACAAGAGAGAATTCAATTTTACGATGTACAAATGACATAATATTATATTTTATCTCTACTATAAACCATTTACGGCGACCATTAAGTAAAACGGTGACTTAATTTGCATTCTCTCACCTATACAAGTCCTTAAAAACTTTCAAAATAATTTCACAATTTACATTACTCGTTAAAAATGCTCTCGAATCGTTAAAAAACAGATGAAATGAATAATTCATACCTTGAGAGAGGAATATTTTGTGTTAGAAAATATAATAATAAAAGTTCCTCAAGAGCATTCATTACGGACGAGTTTTGATATAATTTTTCTTCCAATTATATCAAAATTTAAATAAAAAAATTTAGATTTGCATTCGAGCATAACTAACCACATTATGCATTAATTTCCCCTTCAAACCGACAGACACAATAATAATAATTATTATAGTCCTCTCCATATTTTCCATTTCTATTTCCATTTTTATTAAAATCGTAGTGCACGCAGTGATTTAGAAAATAATAACACAGGTTCAGATTAACAAAAAATTAATTAGTCAAACAATAAATAAACCATTAACTAAAATTTTCCGTCAAAACGGAATTTGTACAAAAAGAACTAAGAAACAAAGATGTTAATGTTAATTAAAAGACAATAGTTTATGTTGATACAGCACTGGATGGATGTTCTTTTACAAAAAGGTTTTTCTTTAAGTAAATTTGAAAGCGAAAAAAACAACTTAAGAACGAACGTCAAAAGAATTAAAAAATACAGAAAAAACATAACATTAAATTAAAAAATAATAAAGGATGAACAGGTTAAAAAAATACCCTGGAGGATCCACAGCCATCAGATATAATAATAATATAGTAAAAATAAAGTACATTTTTAACAGGAACGTATCGAGTTATTATTTTTAAGCTGAGATCAATTAAAATGCAAATTTTAAAAATTGGGTAAAGCATTCAAAAAGACGAATATGATGTCATTTTTTTTCGATCACATTAATACAGCTGTCTCACGAGCATGTAAATAGGTGCCTCTGCCAAAACCAATTAATTTTACACAAGGTGACGTCATTGGGAGCAATCAAAAACTTTCGATCGGTCCACTTTGTTGAAAAAAATTTTTTAGTTTAAAAATATTGGACGCCTTAGAGCAGTTAAAGTTTCAAGACCAAGTTAGAAAATTATTCTATTAGTAGAAAACGGCAGTGAAAATCCAAAAATAGTTTGTTGATAGTTGTTGCACTCGGTACAACAGACGGTCATGCACCGATTTAGACATCGCGTTACATTAATTACATCTTATTGCATTCAAGTTGATGATTCTTCTTTCAAACTCAATTATAAATTTAGAACAATTCATTAAAAATACATTTTAGGTATTAGAAAAAATAATTTTAATTAACCACGTGACTAGGTTTCTTACTATTAAAACGATAAAAAGATTCTACTACTCTAATGATTGATTATAAATTTGAGAAAGATGTGCAACCGTATGCTAAATTTAATGAAGATGGGGTTTGCTCTTTTGACAAAGAACAAGGGATGCAGGACCATGGAAAACAAAGGTTTTTACCCGGACCTATAGAATTACTGGATAAAAAAACTTCAGCAATATGTTAAGATGAATCTCCTCGACAACATATTAAAAGTCCTCAGTCACCTCTCTATTAATTACAAATTAGATTTTAACCTCTGATTGTCTAAAATTAACAGATTTCGAGTTATGGTGTAAATAAAATACTATAATATAACCAACTGTTTAAAAAACACTTTATTTTCAACAAATTCGACATTAGTTCCATACCTCCCAAACCTCCCGGTCTCAAAGACCTGCATAGTGCATATTTTATTATATCATTGAATTTATTACATCGCAACTGTTCTAATTCGATACATCAATATGTCTTGGTGTTTAGACTGGAGGGTCTGGAATACCCCCCAGTGTAAGAGGTTAAAGGTTATACAATCAACTTTTGTCAATTAAATCTTAATAAAAAAAAAATTATTTATATACTGTAGAGATATTTCCTACGACCCTTATTTTTAAATTATTTTCCCCCAGGACAATATCTCAACACTAGAGTGCCGTCGGTAGCTATGTAATCGTTAAGCATACGATTTCTGTACGGAGACAAATCTCAGGGTTGGGTTCGTACTTCTCTCCTTTTCGGGTCGCCAAACAAAACAAAATGTACGGCCGAACTACCGCACTATTGTCGCTAAATTGAAATTCCTCTCTTGGGAACAAAACTGCATAAATTGCCTTAATCAAATTGATTGTCGTTATCGACAACGCTAATAAACTAAAATGGGGTACGTCCCGTTGCATGAAATTAAATCGAACACAGCTTCGTATGAAATGACTAATTTAATTTTCATAAAATAAATTCAATTTAAGGTGGCGGTTTAGCGAGTGGGCGTATCAATGTTAATTATATGAGACAGATCGCTCATTTGTATTTACTAGAAGTGATTCAATTTTCACTTTTAGGGAATTATTTTGTTATCATTTTAAAGATAAAACTTGGCTCTTGGACGTGATCTAATTTTTATTAGTATTTATTTTTTTCCAGTATTTTTCGAGTAACTTTGCAGCAAAATTTTCAATATTTCTAATTATCCGATTTTAATAAAAATTAGATCACGTCCAAGAGCCAAGTTTTATCTTTAAAACGATAACAAAATAATTCCCTAAAAATGAAAATTGAAGCACTTCTAGTAAATACAAATGAGCGATCTGTCTCATATAATTATATGATATAATCATATAATAAGATTCGTTTTGGTCGTCAACGTGTAAAATTGTGTGATAGGAACCCTTAGTATTTGCATTTAAATTCAAATCAATCTCAAAATACTCCAGGTTCCTATTAAGGTGTAAATCGTGTGACACAAATAAACCCTTTATAATAATAATGGTGTATAAATTAGTTCAAAGTTAATTATTTACCAGTTACAACTTCACCTGTCGAAACCGTTTGAGAACCACTGTTTTCTTGTTTCATAAATTCTTCACCTTGCGCTTGCTTCTGTCATACGGTGGCACCTGTTTACAAGTTTCCAGCTTCTGTTTTGTGAAAAATATCGAATTGTGACACTAAATCTTCGCAATTCTTCCAAATCATCCAAATTAAAACGATCGGCAATCGTATAAAAAAGTTTGTTGGCAAATTTCAATCAATTTGAATCAAGCTTAATAGATTGTGCGACTAACCTCAAAATTGGTACGTAAAATTATTTTAATTCAAATTTTAACGAGTTTGAATTTATTCTTCTAAACATTTAATTGTAGGCACGTAATCGTCGTAATTACAAATTTACAAATATCATTCGATCATTTGTCAATGGCGGAATGGCAATTTTTCCACATGTGGTCAATCAAATTTTTCAATGACGCTTTTACAAAAATCGCTGTAATTTGAGGATCCTACCTTCAATTCAAATAAAAACACTCGTCCACGTCGAACAACACTTTTCACTAATTATCAGCTTGAAAAACACTTGGGTTTTTCAAGAAAACTCGAAAATTTGTCGCTTATGGTGGACCTCACCAAAAACACACCTTGTTGGCTTCCAGGTCGCCGGCCAACTCTCGCTAACATTCTCTACCTTCTATGTTTTAAAAACTTCAACCTACCAATAGAAAATCGAAATTTTGAGCCACTTTGCACGTCAACTAAAGGTGAAATCTCGCGCTCAAAATTCAAATGTCAATTAAATTCGTTCCTTTTTAGGTTTAAATGCCGCAAACAACTTTATAAATCACTGGATTTCAATCACGTTCAATAATAATAGTGTACTTGTGTCAGTGGTAACATAAATCAACCTTCAATAACAAAACCATGCTCGACCATGTTATTTTGGATAAAACATCCCTTAATCTATGACAAATTATTAAATACAAAGCCGGGTTCAATTTCGTTTCACGACAATACATAGAATGCATCTCCCAACGTGAATGTTTTTTCTACTTTTCGACTTCAAAGCCAATCAGCTGACTTTTATCCTAGAACATTCGTTTCTATCGTTACTGCGCTTCGGTATTCTATAGTTCTCGCTTCATATTTTTGTGTAGTATTTCTATTTTCAGTCATTCATATTTTTACCTTCTTTACATTTAAAATCCTTCTAAATGTCTAATTTCTCATGTGGTTAATTCGTTTTTCCTTACAAAACTCATTTTTATGGCTAGTGGAGTAACTACCGGTGTGCGCAGTGTGCGAACGAACACAGCCCGTAAAATCTTAGGGGCCTGATACAATGTAAAGTAAAAAGTAATGGCACCGCACCAGTTTTCTTAAACAAAGGTAAAAGGCGCCTGTGCAAGCGGGAAACGGACAATTCGACTCCACTGATCGAGCTTAGGTTAGTATTACGAAACGATTTTTTTAATTAAGGCGACCATAAAATTAAAGATCCGCCGGTGCCGAGTTCTTGCGTACCCTTCCTTGTGCTGAGTCCCCCCCCCCGGTTTCATGCCCATTTCAGAGGAATAAGTTAATATTGGTTTAACAATGTTTTAATTGAGTTTTTATAAAAAAACCTTTTTGCTTGAACGAACCGGGGGGGGGGGTAGTGCAAATGAAACTCATGAAAATGAAACTCTGATGAATGAATTCCCATGAAATGGGCGAGAAACCGGGGGGTCTGGGGGGTATGGAATACCCCCCATGTACACGTAAGCAACAAGCCGACTTATTAAAATTGATAACAAAGCAAGTTTAATTCTTGAATTGTCTTCTTGTTGCTTTACATACCAAACGGAATATTTTATAACCCCGCTTGACTGTCACTGGGGAGTGACAGGATCGGGGTGAAGTGAAGAAGAAGAAACAAGGAAGTACCGATATGATTTTTCAATATTGATAAAAATATTTTGCATATTACGGCTGAGGGGTATTCCATAGCACCAGGTTTTTCAATTGATTACTTATAATTAGAATAATAAACTAAAAACAATAAAATATATAAACAAAACATACCAATGCGATATGAAATATGAGATCATAAAATAATATATTATTATAATTGATAATATTTGATTTTATCTAATTTTGAAGTGTTTTTTCTATTTTCTACGGTGGATAAGCCCACTAAATACTAAGGCTGGGAATTTTTAACAATTTTGTATTCGAATATTCGTTCAAAATATCACAAGAATATTCAAATTATTCGAATATTCAAATTATTCGAATATTTGGTTATTCGAATATTTAGATTATTCGGATAAGTATTCGAATAATCGAATAATTATTCGGATATTTGAATATTCGAATATTCGGATAATTAATTTAAATTGAATAAATTCGATTATTCGAATATTTAAATTATTATTCAAACTAGTTTTATTTGATTAATTTATTTTTAATATTAATATTAATGAATAATTGGTTAAGAAAAATGTATTAACGCTAATAAACGTTTTCTATTGGTAACAAATTTTTCTTAATAGGGGCCTTTAAATTTTGATGCGAAAACATGTTTCAACAGATGGCGCGCCCTAAAATATTAATCTTTTCTAAGAATCTTTTTACCAATACAGAATTTTAATAATTTATAAAAGTCATATGAATAAACGATAACTAATTTAGGCAATGAGGAGGTTTGCAAGATCGGTCTGTTGTGCATATAAATCCGCTCTCTACGTAATATATTAATCTGAATATTCCATTAATCTGAATATTCTAGTAATTGAATATTCTAGTAATTGAATATTCGAATAATTTGAATATTCGAATAATTATTCGAATATTCGAGTAATTTGAATATTCGAATAATCTGAATATTCGAATAATTTTAATAGTGCCGTTGAGAAAATATTCATATTTGAATATTCGAATACTCGATTAGTTGATTATATTCGATTTTGATTCCCAGCCTTACTAAATACCCTAAAATGTGAAGAAATGAGCTTGCAACCGAGGGAGGGTCTGGGGAGGTATACGAGGGGGGGGGAAGGAATCTTCCCGGGTCCAATGCTTTGGACTACCTTAAACTGCGTTATATTGCTCCCAATTTTTTTTAATCGCACACCTTTCAATCGAGGGGCCCGTCAAAGCTCTTGCTCTCGGGCCTAAAATTTGAAGCTACGCCACTGTTTATGGCTTCCATTCTTCCTAGTTGGTGCTGTTCACAGATTAATGATTATTATTATTAATCTATGGTGCTGTTGTTAGCAATACATTTTAGAATGGCCACCACCATTTCTGTCAGTGGTACTTCATACCAGTAATATTTTCCTGGTACGGAAAGCACGGTGTAAAAGTTACGTGGTTCAGATTCACGTTAAGCCGTAAAGGGCACAGGCATGGAAATTTGTAATTTGTTTTAAAATGTACAAAATACGAAAATTAGCTATGGTATCAGCCTCAAAAATTAAAAGTACCATCGTCTATCGTTTCGAGTTACACGCTGTATCCATTCGTCGTGTATGATCTGCCTTAAAACTAAAAATCTTTAAAACAGCTGCCTATAAAAAACGTCTGTTTCAAAATACAAACTATAGCATTTCTATAACATAACCAATCAGTTGCCAACTAAAGTAACCAATAATAAAAGCAATTCAATTTCCAATAATAATAAAGTTTTATTTGATTAAAATTTTAAATAAAATTTTATAGTCGATTTTCAATAAAATGAATGTTGGCTCAGATTTTGATGACCACCAAGGAAAATGTTTTATCGAAAAATCTCACTTAGTGTCCACAAGGAAAATAATATCAATTTACAATAACTACCTAAAAGTTTCACGAAATAACCGTTATTTTTACCTAAACGACTACATTTCTGTTTTCAAACAACAAACATTATACATTAAACTGCAGTAACATCCGGAAAAGTAAGCTCGACGTGATTAGTGACACAAATATCACAGATAAGAACAAACGAACAGAAATTTTTAGAAAGAAAACAGAAAGGGGCAGGAACGGAATGGCCCGTCGAGCAATCGTTTGTCAATAATGAATTGTGGCGTAGATAAAAAACGAAAGCCTAATATAATCGATGGAAAATGTTATTTTTACTATGCCTATGGCGTCAAAGAAAATCGTGAAAACTCACGATTTTATGAAAATCGGTTTGGAACTTCATTGGGCCCTTGAAAACGAAATTATAATTATTTATTCGTCCTACAACTACATAATGTTTGACGATTTTAAAACGAGCATCAATTACGGAATTCTTTTCTCCTTTTCGTACTTTGGGTTCAGAGTCTTGTTTCTATAATTCCTATTCAACTTTAATTTTGTTTTTAGAGGGTTATATGAACGTTACGAGTTAAAATGAACGTAGGCATGTACCTATATACACGTAAATATGAGTATGCGTGTCACGTGCCGCTGTCTCAGCGCTCCTCGCTTTACGATCCGTGTACGGAATGCATCTCAAAGGATAATATGTTTAGTCCTTTCCTCCATCCTAGGCTGTGGCCCTACTAGATTTACCAAAGGAGTTCTCTCGTCTATAAAATTAAACACGCAAATAAATAAACGCAACTAGTGGACTTTTCATGTTAAAACAAAAAAGTCGAGACATTTTATGGCAAAAACAAACAAATCGAGTTGATATTCAAACAAAACTTTCATATATCACAAACTGGTCTTCAATGTGAAAGGAGCAAACCGAGCACAGGTTCTAAATTGTCTTCCATTCCATTTGTTCAGGCGCCTGTCACTTACTAGCAACACTCGTCTTTACGTCCGTCCCCAAGAACTCGAGGATTTATTTTAATGTCGACGTTGCGGTTTTATATGTACAGTAACAAGCAAAAAGTACAAACAGATAAAAAGCGACCTAATTAAAAAAGAAATTCAATAAAAGTTTATTTAGCATTAAAAGGTACCAAATGGAATTTAATTTAAATAATTTCCGAGATTTGAGGTGAAAATACGAGGTGCTTCCAATTGAAAAACCCTCAATTCGAGAAAAACTCCGTATTCGCTGGGTGCGTGACATTTGGCCACGTTTTTTCCACAATTTGTCCGCAGCGGACGCTGGCGTCGTTTACGCACCCAGCCAATGGGTGCCTAAGATTTCATGATACGTATCAAGATGTCGCCCCTAATCAAAATAATTGCAAAATATTAACAAATATTCCTTCTTCCTCTTCACGTGAGGATAATATTTCATAATGAAAGTTAATATAAAATGAATAACAAAACAAATTGGTTTTACTAGAAAAACTTTTTGGGTAATAAGAGATACTATCGCGCCGTTTGGTTTCTTAGTATTAAAAAACTTTGTCAGATATATGGCTGTTTGGACCGTGCCGAACAAACTTGGATTTATGAAAGCGCTGTGGGTTATTGATTTGATTTCGACGATGTGGACTTTACCTACATTTAAAGTCTCACAGTATCAAGCAAAATATTTTATATCTAAAGTTTCCTCCTTTGTTTAAGTGGGTTAATTTGTAAAATTTATGTCTTTGTTTTTTCATCCTAGAAAATTTCAAACTAAGAAATATAACGAAACCTGGTGTTAGTCAACGGATTAAACAAATCCGAAGAGCAAAATATATCATTTTCTCAATCCAAAATTTTATTCGATTTTGTGGAACAACATAAGAAAATGTTAGTTTTAGACGCAAACGCTCTTGATTTATTAACGATTTATCTATTTTTTTATATGATGAAGTGGAATCGAGCTATAAAGCATCTGTGTTTTTCTTTCGCCCGAAAAATTTCATTATAATTAAAAAATTTAACTTTAATTAGTAAATGGTGTACCTGCAATTCCGGTGCAGCCATTACGTTTTTAACAGTTTCATCCACCCGAAACGAAAGAATTGTTTTTAAAATTAATTTATACTCGACATATTTTATAAAATAAAATGATATAATAAAGTATAAAAGTTACATCTTGGTTTTAAGATGCTTCAAGTGATGTTTATAAACAGATTAAATGCCATCCTGAGCTAAGTTTGAAAAGTTTATATCATAAAATTGAATGAAACGATAGCTACCTACAGCAAGATTATGTAATCAATTTTTATGAGCCACAATGTTTCATTTACTTTGATATGAAATCCACTTTAGCACGGAAAATTTGACAGACAGGTTTATTAAAATATGATAGGATAAGAAAACAACAAAATTAATTGGTTAATAACTTTTTAAGATATTGCAATGTATGTGAAGGGACGAAGGAAGTTCGAACAATTAATTTTTTGATCGAATTTTTATTATATTCTGGTTATCGCCTTAATCAATGGTTACAAATTGTGTAACTGCTTGATTGTAAGTGAATTTGTAATTTAGCATTTGTATCAAAATGATAATCCTGCATACATAAATGTAAGTACGTTGTTTGCACGAATAATGAAGCTTCGTCATAAACGGCATTTGTATGAAATAAGACGAAAATTGTGAGTCACATAAGTGTTTGATATCATAAATTTATAGTCCAGTCAATAGAGAAATGAACTTTGCAAAAATTCTGCACAGCACTGTTATTTTCAGGATCGTTAAGTAGGCTTATAAAAATCTTAAATTCAAAAATGAGAATTATGAAACATCGAGCGCTAGCCGCCATCTTTGAAAACGCGTTTCGTATCATATCCTGGAAACGGCTTACTTTAGGATGAAAAACATGGAGACCTTTTTTGTAGATAATTGAATTTCCCACCTTTTTTGTTCGAAACTTTTTTTGATTCAACTTACCGTTTTTCAATTACGGCTCGTTCAATGTCGCAAATCTCCTGTTATCCGCTGTAACTCCCTGGAAAGTCGATTTAACGATGAAACGTCCTGTATTTGCGACATTGAACGAGCTGTAACTGAAAAACGGTAAGTTGAATCAAAAAAAGTTTCGAACAAAAAAGGTGGGAAATTCAATTATCTACAAAAAGATCTCCATGTTTTTCATCCTAAAGTAAGCCGTTTCCAAGATATGATACGAAACGCGTTTTCCAAGATGGCGGCTAGCGCTAGATGTTTCATAATTCTCATTTTTGAATTTAAGCTTTTTATAAGCCTACTTAACGATCCTGAAAATAACAATGCTGTGCAGAATTTTTGCAAAGTCACACCTATAACGAATGTCTCTATTGACTGGACTATTAAACCATAAAATTTAATAATTAATAAGCTTAAAATTTTATTTTTAACAATATTTATGACTTTTATAAAATAATTGGGTCAACGGTCAAATTCATACCAAAAACGGTTTGGGAAATCAAAAAATTTAAGAAACGCTCTAATAAAATGGAAATATAACCTAAAATCAAACTAATTAGGAGGCCCCAGGCGCAATTCAATTTTGAACCCCTCTAAGTATTTTCACTAATCCTACACTCCCTAAAGCAATTGATTTGAACCCCTGGTTCTCACCAGAACCAGCATCGCAGACGATTTCTTTTTTTAATATTTTTTTTTTACTAAAAATTGCACTAAAATCAAAATAACTGCAAATCCAAGGCATCTAAGGGCTTAGAATTTTTTCGTAATTTTTCCTGTGTTTATTATAACATAGTTAATATTTTCATAAAGTTTCAAAATATTTGAACAAAATTTAATTTTTATCAAAAAATTTAAATCAAAAATTGCACTGAAATCAAAATAACTGCAAATCCAAGGCATCCGAAGGCTTAGAATTTTTTCGTTATTTTTCCTGTGTTTATTATAACATAGTTAATATTTTCATAAAGTTTCAAAATATTTGAACAAAATTTAATTTTTATTAAAAAATTTAAATCAAAAATTGCACTGAAATCAAAATAACTTCAAATCCAAGACATCTTAGGGCTTAGAATTTTTTAGTTATTTTTCCTGTGTTTATTATAACTAGAGCACGGATTCTAGGCAATTTGCCTTTTTGTCCTATATTTAGGCAATTCAAAATTATAATTACAGAAATGCCATTCAAACGATTTTGAAAATTTTGAACCCTACTTTTATTTGCCTAAATGCCTATTTTAGATGTTACTGACCTAAAATAGATTTTTAATGCCTAAAAAGCCTAAACCATTTATCCCGTTTACGTTACTAAAAGTTTAAAAAAAAAATAGTTTTTAAGTTTTTTAAAATTTGTATCTCTCAGGCAATGGCGGCAGGCCCGTAGCCAGAATTTCATTTCGGGGGGGGGGGGGGCACTTGTAAAAAACCTTTTGTAAAATGTAAAATTTTCGGTTGATCCCCTTCCATTTTCTTTGTCTGGCTATAGACCTGAGTGGCGAATTTAGCACTTGAGAGGCCCCAAGCGCAATTTAATTTTGTGGTCCTCCTCCAAAATACCAAGAAACTAACAAAATAGAAAGAATAGATATTTTCGATACTAGTTAGGAAAAGTAACATTTTTCCAAACAGTTAAAAAAAATCGTTTTATTTGTTAACTTAAAAAATATAGTAACCCCCCAAATTAGTAGCGCCTTATGCAAATAGAGGAGAAAATTAATAACACCATCTATTTAGGAGGGAAAAAAGCTTATACATAAAAATTTGTCAAGTATTTTCCATCCTTTTATATATCGTTATTATCACTTTTATATCGTTATTAAAAAATGTTTAACTAATTTTTTTAAATATTATGTATATAAGTTTTTGTAATGAAAAATACATATTGCCTAAAAACCCCTAAATTCTTAATTATCCCGCCTATTTCAATGATTTTTATAGCCTAAAATTGTGCCTTTTTTAACATTTTTTATGTCCTAAAATCCGTGCTCTAATTATAACATAGTTAATATTTTCATCAAGTTTCAAAATATTTGAAGAAAATTTAATTTTTTTCACAAAAAAATCAAAAATTGCACTGAAATCAAAATAACTGCAAACCTAAGGCATTTTAGGGCTTAGAATTTTTTTGTTATTTTTCCTGTGTTTATTACAACGGAATTAATATTTTTATAAAGTTTCAGAATATGTGAACAAAATTAAATTTTTATCAAAAAATGTAAATCAAAAATTGCATTGAAATCAAAATAACTGCAAATCGCATTTGAGGGATTACAATTTTTTCGTTATTTTTCCTGTGTTTAATACACCAAAGCTAATATTTTTACAAAGTTTCAGAATATTTGAACAAAATTTAATTTTTTCAAAAAATTTAAATCAAAAATCGCATTGGAACCAAAATAACTGCAAATCCAAGGCATTTGAGGGATTACAATTTTTTCGTTATTTTTCCTGTGTTTAATACACTAAAGCTAATATTTTTACAAAGTTTCAGAATATTTGAATAAAATTAAATTTTTTCAAAAAATTTAAATCAAAAATCGCATTGGAACCAAAATAACTGCAAATCCAAGGCATTTGAGGGATTACAATTTTTTCGTTATTTTTCCTGTGTTTAATACACCAAAGCTAATATTTTTACAAAGTTTCAGAATATTTGAATAAAATTAAATTTTTTCAAAAAATTTAAATCAAAAATCGCATTGGAACCAAAATAACTGCAAATCCAAGGCATCTTAAGGCTTAGAATTTTTTAGTTATTTTTCCTGTGTTTATTACAACAGAGTTAATATTTTCATAAAGTTTCAGAATATTTAAACAAAATTATATTTTTACCAAAAAATTTAAATCAAAAATTGCACTGAAATCAAAATAACTGCAAATCTAAAGGCATCCGAAGGCTTAGAATTTTTTAGTTATTTTTCTTGTGTTTATTACAACAGAGTTAATATTTTCATAAAGTTTCAGATTATTAGAACAAAATTATATTTTTACCAAAAAATTTAAATCAAAAATTGCACTGAAATCAAAATAACTACAAATCTAAAGGCATCCGAAGGCTTAGAATTTTTTCGTTATTTTTCCTTTGTTTATTACATTGGAATTAATATTTTAATTAAATTTCAGAATATTTGAACAAAATTAAATTTTTACCAAAAAATTTAAATCAAAAATTGCACTGAAATCAAAATAACTGCAAATCTAAAGGCATCCGAAGGCTTAGAATTTTTTAGTTATTTTTCTTGTGTTTATTACAACAGAGTTAATATTTTCATAAAGTTTCAGATTATTAGAACAAAATTATATTTTTACCAAAAAATTTAAATCAAAAATTGCACTGAAATCAAAATAACTACAAATCTAAAGGCATCCGAAGGCTTAGAATTTTTTCGTTATTTTTCCTTTGTTTATTACATTGGAATTAATATTTTAATTAAATTTCAGAATATTTGAACAAAATTAAATTTTTACCAAAAAATTTAAATCAAAAATTGCACTGAAATCAAAATAACTGCAAATCTAAAGGCATCCGAAGGCTTAGAATTTTTTAGTTATTTTTCTTGTGTTTATTACAACAGAGTTAATATTTTCATAAAGTTTCAGATTATTAGAACAAAATTATATTTTTACCAAAAAATTTAAATCAAAAATTGCACTGAAATCAAAATAACTACAAATCTAAAGGCATCCGAAGGCTTAGAATTTTTTCGTTATTTTTCCTTTGTTTATTACATTGGAATTAATATTTTAATTAAATTTCAGAATATTTGAACAAAATTAAATTTTTACCAAAAAATTTAAATCAAAAATTGCACTGAAATCAAAATAACTGCAAATCTAAAGGCATCCGAAGGCTTAGAATTTTTTAGTTATTTTTCTTGTGTTTATTACAACAGAGTTAATATTTTCATAAAGTTTCAGATTATTAGAACAAAATTATATTTTTACCAAAAAATTTAAATCAAAAATTGCACTGAAATCAAAATAACTGCAAATCTAAAGGCATCCGAAGGCTTAGAATTTTTTCGTTATTTTTCCTTTGTTTATTACATTGGAATTAATATTTTAATTAAATTTCAGAATATTTGAACAAAATTAAACTTTTATCAAAAAATTTAAATCAAAAATAGCACTGAAATCAAAATAACGGCAAATCTAATGCATCTTAGGGCTTAGAATTTTGTCGTTACTTTTCCTGTGTTTATTATAACAGTAATTTAATTAATATTAATAAAATTTTTCTTATTTTGAGGCCCCTTGATTTACGAGGCCCTTGGCGCGCGCCTCTTGCGCCTGTCCGGAAATCCGCCACTGGTTTATATAGAAGGCTAGATAACTAACTCGTGCACAGATGTGAAGCCTGGTCCGCCATTTGTCGGGTTGGCAAGGAATGTAAGCAAATGCTTGTTAAAGTGTTTGTTTTGTGTGAGATTATAGGATTATAGATAAATTATTTATGCCAAAAGGCATAAATTAATTAAATTAGTATAAATTAGTATTATTTGCAAATCAAAAAAACCTAAAACAATAAAATATTTTATATTGTTTTATTGCTGTTATTCTGTATTATTTAATAAATAAATAAATTTAATATTAAGGGGACTAGGCAACGGTTAATGATTCTCTGGTTTATCTTAATTTTAACATAGAAAGGAAACATAACATAAACAACACTTCTGTAATTTTAACCAATGTTTATTGATATATAAATGATAAAAAAAATTGCGCTATGGAGGTCATATAAGCTCACAAAAAGGCGGCACAGTCTGCGGCGTATTTACACGTTTTTCTTTCATTTTTACCTACTATCGTACTTAAAAATAATTTTTTGTCGGTTCTGTAAGTGGTCTTTCTTTTCGTAAGATACGTAATTTCCCGCCAAACCTACAATCAGAACGATTGAACCGGAAGTATTGAACTCGTAGACGAAAAATATCGATTAACACTTACAGAACCGAAAAAAAATTATTTTTAAGTACGATAGTAGGTAAAAATGGAAGAAAAACGTGTAAATACGCCGCAGATTGTGCGGCCTTTTTGTAAGCTTATATGACCTCCATAGCGCAATTTTTTTTATCATTTATATATCAATAAACATTGGTTAAAATTACAGAAGTGTATCTGTTTACTTTCTATGTTAAAATTAAGATAAACAAGAGCGCCGAATTCAATCATTAACCGTTGCCTAGTCCCCTTAAATTCCTGCTCGAATACTATAAATTTACTCATGTTACAACAAATTATGTATGAAATAATGTATTATGGTTTTGCCAACCCAACAAATGGCGCCAGGCTTCACTTCTATAACATTGCATGTATTAGGAGTCGCGTATCTAGCCTTATATATAAACATCTATGTAATTTGTTAAAAAAATTTAAGCAAGAGTCACTATAAAAACTACTTTCATTAAAATTATTATGCACGCTAAGAGCTATTGTATCTATCTCTTTCTATCTCATACGTTGGGTGTCAGATAATTTTCGACGTAAAAGATTTCTAAAATCAGACATTTAAGAATAATTTAATATAGTGTGTCTTTGTTTCACCTATGTTACTACAATTAATTAAAAAAAAAGGTTGTCTGTACTTAATTCAGATGGTTGTGACGTAAGCTTCATTATTCGTGATTACAACTGTAGAGAATATATTGAATATAAAAAAAAATAAAGACCAAAAATATGTCAGTCACTTTCTACCCTAGTGCGAAAACACAAAAACCGTCCCTAGCATTATGATGTATAATATTTCTGTCAAATATTATGACGAGTGTTGGCTTGATTGATGATGTAATAATGATGTGATGTAGTATTATTAAAGTAAGCCAGAAACACCTGTGCTAGAAAAGTTTCAAATATTTTTCACTCTCACTAATATTTTTTTGCCTTCTAGTTTCCACACAACCGCGACCGTCTGAAGCGCTAGTTTTCCTTTTCATTTCTAATCATTAAAAGTCACATTTCATGTTTTTGACTGTTTAAATGAGATCCATCTAAAAAATGTTTCATTGTCGATTTTCTCGTTACAACAATACTTCGATACAAATGTCAATCAGAAGAATCCATTACGAGTTAATAAATGATCGTTCCAAGTTGATAAAAATTTTGGGAAGTATAATTTATTGTAGTGTTTTGTTTGGTTTGTTTGTTTTTGAATTTTTTATCGTGTAAATTGTAAAACATATACTCGGTGATGTTTGTTACAATGAAAATCCGATCGGTGGCTCTTTGAATACTCGGGGTTTTGTTTCCAATCGATCATTAGTTAAATTTGAAGCTTTTTAATTTGTTCCATTGCGAGGTTATCACTCTGCGAATATGAAACGGACCATTAACTTTCGGAAAAAGCTTTTCCATTCTGGTTGTTTGTTTATATTATTCAATTAAATTTTTGAACAAAATGTCTTAATTAAAGAGGAAGTTATTAAGCACACAAAAGAAAAATTATAACAACAGTGATAAGTCCAGAGTAGGAACATAGCTTACAGGAAACTGGGGAAAATAAACTGACGGAAGGAAGCAGGAAGATGTGAAAGCGACATTGTTGTTTGCATATTATAATAACAACACTTTGTACTTTAGTTATATTGCCGGTTGTGTACGAAGCCCGTGCATTTTACTTAATAAATTTTGAAATTTTGCAAAGTGAAAATATTTAGGCACGAAACGATGAACACTTTTTTTTTTAATTAGTCAGAAGCGTATTGAAAAAGTTGCTGTTATAAAAGTACCGTGAGCGTTAATATTCCATTACAAGCTTTCAACGTTGGTACTTTCAGTAAACAGTTATCTCGTAAAATTAGTAAAACAGCTTTAGCTAGCACGTCGTAAAATGATCTGGATTTCCTTTTTACGATACTTATAAAGTTTCCGAATTTCAAATTTCAGGTCTAAAATTACAGTATCCCGGATCTACTAATGTTTGCCGCCATGACGTTTTAATGCCGAATGAGAAATTTTATATGGCAAATTAAGACTTAACAATAATTGCAACTAGAAATTTTGAGTACTACTAGTCAAAAGCTGTGTCCGACGCGACGTATGGTGCATCGAATTTTAATTTAACCTTATTGGCCACATAAATTTTTGTTTGTTTTGGGTCATTTAATTTATGTAAAACTGTAACGTCAAGTATAATAAATTTAAACACAAATTTCTCGTGTGTACAATCAAAACCTCAGTGACGGAATTTCGAGACAATCGCGCACCGCCCTTTTGTCAGAGTATTAAATTAAATCCCTAAATTTAAACAAGTCACGTTTTCTCATTCTTCCAGTTTTACAATGAATAATTAAATTCTGTATTATAAAGTTTTAGGGTCGCGCCGGGGAAAACTCTAATACCTTCGTCCTGGTTCGGGGTTTACGATTGCACCTGATGGCCAAATTCGATCATCCACTCTTAATCAAACCAATATCGAAAATTACGATTTTACCCCCTATTCCAACTTTTATAGTATGTACACCTACGAACAAGGGCATATAACTAACCGACATGTTCTACATGCGACCCTTTTTATATGGGTCAAATTGATGAAACTATAAATAGGTTACTACTTGACAAGCGTCTTCTAAAACTGCACAACCTACTTTTCAAAAAAAAAGAAAAGGAAGTGAAATCGTCGGAACGAATTTTAGTCTAAATTTACCTACCCGTCCTGTATATTCAGGTAATATTGATTATTCTCATGTTTCACGAATCCGCTTGCAAATCGAATTATTATAAAATTTGAGTTTGCCAAAAAAATTTTCTCGAATTGAAAAAATCGTCGTCTGTGAAAATTTTATAGATAGATAAGGGGAAGAAAAAATAAAAGCATTAAATTGATAAATATTGCGGTCTTTATTATATTATTTTTAGACGTCGAAAATGTATGACATCTTGTTAGAACAATAAAGTTTTCAATGGAGGTCGTATAAAATTTATAAATCTCGATTGTTTGGTTTGGTCTTTTTTTTGGAGAAGATTTAAAATGCTTTTAACGTGAACTGATAAGATAAATCTGATTTGTAGCTTGCACGGCCTGCGTATATCGAATACATGTATTGGAAAATTTCTTCTTAACATTCCTTACTCTCTTTAAATTTATTCGTCCTTTTTGTATATACAGACCCTTTAGGGTCAGAATTTTTTGCTTCCGTAATACCGAAAGTCCGATGGGTTTTTACAACGTTAGTGCTTTTGTTTCGAAAATGATTGACGCACTTTACGACTCGATAACAAAGTTAGACAGCGACATAAATTTGACACCGTTCAAACTCTCTCCCTGTTTTTCAACGATACATCTCTATTATGGATTCAGATTTCCAAATTTATTGAATCATATAAAACGAAATCGTTATGAAATTTTGGAATTTTCAACTGTCAATGAAATATGTATGAAGCATTGTTAGTTCTGAATTGTTTGTTGAACCTGGACGTTCCGCCAATAATCGTTCACTATCAATCATGTCCTTCCGTATGACAAACAGCTGATTCAAACCACGGATATTTTATAATTTTTCATTTTTTGTCCCTTCTTTTTCGCCTTGTTACAATTTTCTTTCGATATTACGACATCGATATATCAAGTCTAGCTTGACTTTTTCATATACACAATGTCCAACATTCTCCCTTTGGGCATTTTTATAAACTAATCACTTTCCCACCAACTTCCTCCTCCTCCTTCTTTGCTTAGTTTAAGAAAACAATTTGTATTATCCAAATTTACGGTTCTCAAACTGCATTGCACCTCAATTTTGCATTTTTTAAACAAAAGTTTCTAAGTTTCATTATCCTGCAATGAATTATTGATCGAAAATTGATATGAAGGTTGACCTTATACAGATTTTACAAGCTACATTAAGCCAACCTTTAAAAGATGTAAAGGAAATATACTGTCGTGTTCCAAACGGTCTTGACTTGCCAAGTCATAAGTCGGATGCTTGGGGTAGTCGGCATCCACCGGAACAAATGACAGATTTTAAGTTCCCGGAAGCTATATGCCGGAAACACTTACGGAAACTACAGATCTACAGTTTGTGGATTCAACGGAGTCAATCAAAAGATCAGATAAATCAGAAGGCAGTTTATTAACTTGAATTAAAAATAATCTTGGAGCAATCTTTGACGTATTCGACACAAATGTCGAGCGATATAATAAAATGTGTAAAATGTGTTAACAGCATCACATAAAGAGTATTATTTGAATTCAACGTATAAGCTATACTTTTATGTGACGCCGCTTATATGTGATTTGTGTGTTAACAATATAAAATTTTACAAAAATGGTGTTTTTAAATAAACAAAGTTCATCCACTTACTCATTACAAAATTTATTTTGGTTGGCGAAAAATACGGAAACATCCGGTACTCGAAAATTAGACGTATGTCGGTGATCCGCATATGTGTCAAAATGGCTTCCGGAATTGATAGTAAGCAGCTGCAAACACCTGTTGACCTCAAATATCTGCTCTTCAAACCAAAATCCAGTGAAATAAAGTGTGAACAATTTCCAGTGTTGTGTCTTAAACCACAAGTGCTAGTTGACATAGAAATTTCAATCTTCTTCACCAAACAGTAGCAAACACACACCTGGTATCCAATCCAACCTCAAAAATTACCATGTGCAACTTGGAATTGCTGAAAATATCGGCCATCCGATTCGTAACACAATGTGAAGCTGATTTGTGGATCTCACAAATCAAGAATTTACTATTCTCGTATTTATTTCAGATATGATGATGATGTCCAAAAACTAAAATAATTTCAATAAGGTCGAAAATCGTTCGTGACCATAAAATTACGCGTAAAATGACTATTTCACGAAAACACGGTTTAAACACTCGCGTTAAACTTTCCACAGCTTGCAGAATTGCTTCTGTGACTTCAAAAGCCTTCAAATCAATCTTGTCGAGAAAAAATTGCAAAAACTCTTGCAATTCTCGACACCGCTTCAATGGAGGTCGACCCAGGACCCTTGAACGTCGAACGGCCCATGCCTCTCTTGCTTCAATGGACTCGCCCGTTTTCAACCAAGCAAATCTATTCCCCACCTTGCACATACAAAATTTTCATAACCTTCTCAAATATCCGTTTTATTGGCGCCATACATTTGAAATTACACCATTTTCATTCTTCAGTTAAAATTTCACTTTTGTGGATGAAACTTCACAAATACACATCGAATACACCAAACTTTTATGAAATAATGAAACTGTTTTGTTTTGTGTGTTTGTAGTGACAAAATTATCGCATTTGTCTTAAAAATTGCCTCCTAAGACCAGTGTCACCAAATCGACAAATTTAAACTTTAAACTCAAATTCAACCTAAATTATTATTTGATCTCATTTATCGACTTTTTGACATCTCAATACAAATAGTAAACAAAAAACAAAGGACAATAAAGTAAGACTATCTAACATCGTCCAAACAACATAGAAAATGCATGGGATTCTCAAACTTAGGGCCGATTTCATAATCAAAACGTTAATGGACACTTAACTAAAAGATCCTTGTTAACCAATAGAAAACGTCCGTTCACTCTAACAAGCCAATAGAAATCCACTTTTATTTTTAACGGCTCGTTAAAAGTATTTTGAAATCGGCCCTATCTCCTCCAAAATCTCCCGGTAAAAAATAAGATTGAACGAAAATAAGGAAATAATATAGTCGAATGCGTGATAATTTAGAAATCATTTTTTCATGCCCTTAGATCAATTTTTTTTTATTTTAAAAAAATTACTAAAATTGGTGGTTGGTCAGCCACCGATTCCGCTTGTTAGATTAAAAACCGGAATCTCCCATCTGTGACTCATCCAGCGGTCACACCAAGCCACATCTGCGATGCGAATGTGTTAAATTTTTTAAATCCCCTTTCCGATAATAATTATTAATTAATATAATGTCGATTTCATCCAATACCATAAAAATAGCAATAAAGATTATAACCGCAAAATCCAAAACGAAAATAAAGATAATATAAATAATGTTAAAACACGTAATTGTAAAAAGTTATTGATTTTAGCTTATTAACAGATTTAACTGCATTTGTTGTATAACCACTCGCGTGTGTTTAATTATCAGATAACGTTTTCGATTCGAATTAGTACAGAGATTTAACGTGGTGCAGCTGTGTCATCTAGATTAATCTAAAATGTTGTATGCTAGAAGAGCATGACTTTTTCATTGAAACTCGAGGGAATGATGTTGGCAAGCCCAACTTCACATCTCGCGGGACGCATCGTTAAACTTGTCACCGTTTGCTAACCTAAAGGGATTTACCATTTTTATTTAAAAAAACCTAAAATCAAATACGATTTAGCAATTGCTCCAATTTTTAACGCAATCGTTTTTATCCGTCAAATTAAAAGAAGAGAGTTAGGTATATTATTTTTGGTGCAATGGAATAATTAAGCCATAATTTTTACAAAAAAATTGCATCAACATTTTCTTCCCGTGGTTCGGAGCCCACGTTAATCGTTTTCATCGTCATCATAATCAGAAAATATTGACAAGAATTATTTATAAGTTACTCGAGAAAGAGAGGGAGAAATTTGATAGTTTCAGTTTGGGGAATTTTTGATAAGGGAGAGGTTCATGAACAGCTCATTAATCTATTGAATAGGGGAATAATAGAATAATTAGCACACTCTCCGTTCCTAACAAATAAAATACACCAAAAATTCCCCAACTTCTCCAAAAAATGTAACCGATGCATTTGTTTCTTAATGATAAGGAATTAAGTAACCGGATGGTTTGTTTTGTAGTTTAGATGTGATCGTTTGGCAATTCTCCTCGATTGTACTAAGACGTCTCGAAAGTTTCAACAACTCCTTGGGTTATCTTGGAGCAACGGTGCAGCTTTGAGTAGAACTAATCTTGATGCGTTTCTAAAAGAAAGCAAATATTTAACGAGGTAAAATAAAACAAGTGGTGCCGTCGTAACACTAAAAGTAATGAAAAACCAAGTCACGTGTTACCTGAATTTTAGGAGTCAAATTGACTTTAGTTAAGTTTTATGTAACACAAAATGGAGTGGCTTTTGGCTGACTATAACTTGTTCAAAAGTTCACACATCTGACATAACTTTTGTGAGTAATTAAGGTAATTCATTGCGGTTACAACTTGACACTATTATAATTATAAATTTCTTTGCAACGATGATGCTCTCCATTTGAGAGAATCATTTTGTTGACTTACTTAAATCCGACATATTTTTCAAGCAATTAGTGTTGACTAACTAGGAACTAATGAATAATTAAGGTGCGGCTTCAATAGTCTCTTGTTAGGTCGGTTTCTAAGTAATTAATTTTCAACGAATTTATAGAAATCGCGTAGTGAACTTAACCCGTGCAAAAGCTAATTTAATATTAGCTTACAGAGCTTCAACTAATATTCATATATTTACATTGAACAAATTCTTATCGAGAATTTTAATGAGCAATATCGGAGTAGTTAAATTAATGCTAATTACTTCAGATGTTCGTGAAATGGCAGTTTTTATCATTTATAAAGAAGATAATGCAATATAGTACGAGTATATTATATACAGGGTGTCTCGTAAGTAAAACTAAATTTAGTTATTAACAGTTTTAAGGCCGTGTTCTGGTTTGGAATGAAAAAAAATCAAGGTTTTGTTTTTTTGCATATTCTTAAAGTTTAGACCTTTAAGAATATATTCTCAAGAGAAAATTTTAAAATTCCAATAGTTTTACACGTTTTAGCTACTTTAGTGACGCAGCAACTGAACCTAGCCGTGAGTAACTTACCGAAGTAATTATGTATTGTCGTGATCCACAGCTCAGTTCGACTTCCAAGATAAAACCGGTAGTAAAACCTCACCCAATGCAAATCACTCGAACAAAATAGCCCCGGTTAGCCTTAAGTCAGGTTCACACTTACGGAGGCTACAAAATCTGCAGTTTTCGGATTCTATGTAAAAGTCAATCAAAAGACCCAATAAATTAGAAGGCAATTTATTTATGTAACTCAAATTCGATTTAGAAGCAATTTCGGACTTTTTCGACACAAATGTCGAGCGATATTCAAAATTGTGTGATAATGTGTACAGCATTAAATAAATAGTATTATTTATGTTCAAAATATTAGCTATACTTTTATTTAATGTTGCATAAATGTAAAATAGTGCAAAGATAATAAACAAATTTACAATAATGGTGTTTTTATAATAAAGTTCAAATTCTTACTCATTACAATAATTATTCAATGGTTGGTGTAAATCATGAAGCACTCTGTACATTGACGAAACGTGTCTGTGATTGGCAATCCAAATATCAAAATGGCTTCCAGTGTTGAAAAGTGCGGTAGCGATTAACATCTGTGTTGATCCAACATCGGCTTTTCATCCCAATTCAGGTGAAAATAAAGTGCGAATATCTTCCAGTGCAGTGTTTAAACCTCGAATGTCAGTTTAAACAAAACTTTCTCGTTTCTTTATCGAACAGGAGCAAAAGCATGTGGCACAGTGGCGTAGCTAGGTGGACAAGGGCCCCGCTGCATAAAAAAAATCGGCCCCTCCCCCTTTTTCCACATGTTTGCATTAGAAATTATAAAAAAACAGCTCAGATGTGGCATCCAAATTAACCTCAAACTTCAACATGTGATAAATTTTAATCACTATAATATCGACAATTTAACTCGAAGCGTAAGGTAAAATTGATTTGTGTATCTCACAAATCATCAAAGTAATCTTCTTAACGTTATTTTAGATATGATGATATCCAAAATGTGAAATTATTGCAATAGGGTCAAGAATCGCTCGCGCCTACGAAATTATACGTAAAATCGTTGTTTTACGAAGAAAACGTATCAAAAACACTCAGTTTTATTCCTATCGCCGATATATTTGCTTTTGTGGCTACAAAAGCTCTCAAAATGGTCTTCTTGGGGAAAATTGCGAAGTAATTTTCGCAACTCAACGAAACGCACCCAAGAACGGTCGGCGCAAGACAACCTTCTCGTCGAAAAATGGCTCAAGCAGTCCTGCTATTTTCAACTTACCACTCCAACAAAAACAAATATTTGCAACAATTTGTAAGTATCCTGTTTTTTACCGCCACTCATTTAAATAACACTACTTTTACCTTTCAGGCAAAAGTTCACTTTACATGGGCGAAAACACCATAAATTCGCACCAAGTATACCACATTCTTAAGAAAATCAAATTTGTTTTGTTTTTTGTGTTAGAAGTGACAAAACTATCGCTTTCGTCATTCAAAATTGCTTCCAAATTTAATGTCCTACAAATCGACAAAGTTAAATTTTAACCAAAATCATAATTGGTTCATTTGATTGATTTTACCACATCTCATCAGTATTTTATGACATTTTAACATTTTTCAACATGGTTGACATAATATCTCAAGTTCTATGTAACCGATTTGCTTCAAATTTTGTACCAACCTTCACTATATAGCTGTCTATCGTCCCTACTACTTTTGTATAAAAATTATTTTTCCTACTTCCGATAGTGAAAGTAGACTTTTCAAGCTATCAGTTGATGGGTTGAAAGGTGACATTTGCCGCTTTAAATTTGTCTAAAATGAAATACATAAACAGTAAAAAAATTATTTATTATAATATAATAATTCATACCCTTTTTTAGATTTTTCTGTAATAAATTGTTGTTAAAATAATAACGCAGCGAATAAATCTACACTACCTTGAAAGTATTTAGATAATATATTGAACAACTTATATAACCCAACTAGGTTAGGTACTACCAACAGTAATACCAACAAAATACATTTAAATAAATTAAATTAAATAATATAAAGGTGAGTTTTCAGTAGCGAGGTTTTACTTTCACTATCGGGCGTAGGAAAAATAGTATGCATATTTCAAGCGTAAATTGACTTTTGTGCTCAGTGTCGGTTACAGCGCTCGCCTTCGGCTCGGCGCTGTAAATTTCGCCATCGAGCACAAAAAAGTCACTTTCCGCTTTTAATATGCAATATACTATGGTTTACTATTTTAAAAAATTAAGAATTATGAAAAAAACAGTCAAAAATGAATTTTTTTCTTCAGACAGCCGCCATTTTGCGAAAAAAATTTTTTCCGTTTTCTCTTTGGTAGGGACGATAACGACATTCTTAATAATTAAGAATCTTTTTTGAAATCTTGTCTCCGATTGTGTCAACCAGCACACCCTCTATTTTTTTTTACCCCCAACTTTACAAGCTTATAGATTGTTTAATTTTCATTATTTTTTTTTCAAAATTTTTTCTGTATGTTCACAAAATATCAGCAAATATGTTGTACAAATCTGAATGGTAAAAATATTTTTTGTTTCATTTTTATTGAGCTCGAAAAATCGCCCATAATTTATGCTTTTAAACCCAAGTAACACACACCCTCCTGGAGCGTCCTATGGACGTCCGTTGGAGATCATTGTAGGTACATGGTCCATGGACGTCCAATGGATCTTTAGCGGACGTCCATGGGACGCTCTAGGAGGGTGTGTGTTACTAGGGAACCAGAACACGGGCTAACCGCAGTCAAGCAATGCACGGCGTGTCTAGTACTGGGATGGGGGGTCATCTATAGGTTTAGGGAATATGTAGAGGTAAATTTTTCGTTAGTGGTTGGCACGTGACTTGGGCTTGCGCGGCAAATGTGGAGGGAGACACCCGTGACACCTAATTCCACCAATTGACACAAACATAGAACCAAAATAACGAATATACGTTTCTGCGCATTAGCCACACCCAACCACTAACGAAAAATTTTACTCTACCATCAATTGACTTGGAACCCAAAGAATCATGGCCGGGAGGAGCTAAGGTGCAGAAACGTAAATTAGTCATTTCCACTTTATGTTCGTGCCAAGGTGCATGTCGCCAGCCCCCCCCCAAATCGAATTTTGGGATGAAATTTGTGTCAAACGTTTGAGCATCAATGAGCTTCTAATATTTTCGTTTGAGCCTCAATCGTCGCGGAATTATTCGCAAAATCTTTGGGGGGGGGGCTGGAGACATGCTGCCTCCCCCCCCAAGTGGAATTTCGGGGTGAAAATGGTGTCAAACGTTTGAGCATCGTTTGAGCATCAATGAGCTTCCAAACTTTTCGTTTGAGCCTCAACCGTCGCGGAGTTATTCGCGAAATTCTTGGGGGGGGGGGCTTGAGACATGCTGCCCCCCCCAAGTGGAATTTAGGCATGAAATTGGTGTCAAACGTTTGAGCATCGTTTGAGCATTAATGAGCTTCCAAATTTTTCGTTTGAGCCTCAACCGTCGTGGAGTTATACGCGAAACACTTGGGGGGGGGGCTGTAGACATGTTTTTCTATTTTCGTTCCTATTTCGAATTTTTCTGTGAAATTGATGTCTATCGATAGAGATTCGTTTGAGCTTCAATGAGCTTCCATTGCCATCATTTTATTTTCATTTTCTGAAAAGTTACGAGTATTTCAAATTTCGAGTACTCCGAGCAAGCTCCGTTCAATAACCCTCAATTTTAAATCTATTTTATAAGATTAAAATTTTCGATCCGATTAAGAAAACTAATCCTGCTTAATCTGTTAAGTGATCACTAGATTGATGGAATAATATTGAAGTTCAATAAAACTTGGTGCAAAATTTTGGCCATAGGGCAAAATTTTGCCAATTGGTAAAATTGGATGTCATCTACTGCGCAATATTTTGGCTCCACCCGGGCATAATTCCTTGGGTTACCTTTACCTTCGATTTAATGTGACCCAAGTTTTCGTTTAAAAACAGAAATTTTAATTATTGTATTATGCAGTCGTAGAATGGCTTAATTATACATAAGCTGGAACATAAATAAACCTACTATGATTTGAATGGTCACCCAATTTTCTTTAAAAATACTTTACACCAGGTTGCCCAACTTGATTATTAATCACGAAATAACTTTTCAATGTTTGACCTGAATTTCCAAAATGAAATATTTATTATGTCGTTGGCGATGTTCGATGTATTTTTTCGGTATTGTTAAATTTATGACGTGGTTTTTGTATTAATTTAAGCAGATTTATACACTGGTTGTAACAGATTTAGTCGGAAATTTATAGTTTGTTTTTTGAATGTGAGCTAACGGAATAGAGAAGATATCCGTGTAGTTATATGCCAAATTTTAATAAAAATTTAGGTGCACACCAAATAGGCAAACGTGTAATATTTTTTTCCCTTGTGAAAAATGGATAGGATACCGGGAGTCGATAATGATGAGTACGTATGTGTCTGTTTTCTAATGAGAGTAATCAAAATTCGTTTGGTAATTGGAGCACGCTTGAAAATTGATTTCGTGATTGCTGATTGCACGAAAATTTGCCTTCATTTAGTTTCGTTATTTTGATATATGGAAAAGCGCAGGCTTTTAATTTAAAAAGAGGTTATGTACGAAAAATATCGTTTAAGTATTATTATTTTTTTTATTTCGAGTTAAGTACGTCGTTCTTCTTATTACATCTTTCTCCGGGATTTTATAAACTGGTAAAGAACTTTGTGTGTTCTAGCAACGAAACACAAATAAACATTAGTAATTCATGAAACCGCAAACGAGATGACGGGTCTTGGTATATGCTGAGTTTATGATTCTGACTTTTCATATTAGATGCTAGGAACCTTTTGCCTTCATCAGCGACGTTATATTTTTTGATGTTTTTTATGAACGTAACGTAGCGTTGCGTCTGCGCCTTCTTTTTACCATCTCATCAACTTGGACGAATTACCTTTCAGTAGACGGCGTGATACTTGGCTGAAGTTCTTAGATTGTCTTTATTGATGACTCCTCTTAGATTTGAATTATCTTCAGACACGTGTCGTTCGATTCCCGCTCCGAAGACATCCTTCTCCATTCTAGCTTATGGTGATTTATATGCAACTTTAATAACCATCAAGCCCAGTTAGTTAGACACCAACACAAGTATCAGCTCGTTTAAGTCTTTTACTTTTATCATTTAGTTATGATAAAATGTGCAAAACTAAAGTAATTTTATGTCGGAAGTTGAAAACTTTTCTAGCTGGAAAACTTTTGTTTTATGGTAATAATTAATTTTCTAGATTTAAAGCGTTTTCCCTACCGAGTAAAATAATTTTATTAATTATTGTTGTAAGTTTAGCGAAATTCTACAACTATTCGGAGCGTTAATTTTCGAAGGCTCCTCGTAACAAATGTAATTTTAAACTTTTGCGAGCGACTTTAATATTTATAATTTTTAATAATATTTTTACAAAGTAAGTTTTATTACACTTTAACTGGCGATAACAAAAAAAGATCATTTATAAAGAGCTTATAATATAAAAAAGTTTAGCCCGGAGATTAACTCTTGGGGTATAATTTAGTGTTCTATAGCGGTGTAGGTTGTGAGTTTTTTCACCCCTGTTTCATGTGCAGCCTTATGTAACGAGATGAATGGAGAGCTGGAACTTGTAAACCTGGGGGGCGTTAATAATTTTAGCGATATGCGTGAATCTAGTAATCCGGAATTATTTGCAATGTTGTCCGGTGCCAGGGACCACCACAATCACTATAGCCCAGTCGATATCTGGAGTAAAGCCGTGCCCGGACCATCGCTTCTCTCTATCGATTATTCATTATTTATACAAACGTTCTTATTATTCGGGACTCAGCTTTCCTTTTTTACTATCTACTTATGGAAAAGTTGCTCGGAGTAAAGCTCCGAGTTTTTACATTATTCCCAGGATTTCTATCTACTTTTTATCTGATTTTTTTTACTTAATCATTATTAAAATCGCTCGATTTAAATTTTAATTTACATTAAAAACTTCCCAAACTTAAAATTACGTACTTTTATTTTGTTATTAATATTAAAAAGTGAAGATTTTTTTAACGCCGGAAAGTTTTTTTATGGCTGCAACTAGAAAGCACTCGGTTGTTCCGTTTTTTAGGCAACTGTCAACCATCTTTTTATATGAAATTTTCGAGTAAGTATATAAATTATGTGAAATATTTGAAAAGTTGTAAGGCAGCAAAAAGCGTTTTGCGAAAGTACCAGTAGTATAACTGGGGAATATACTAACGATCAATAACATAAATTGCTTGTTCCTGTTTTGGCCATTATAACATGGCTAGGATGGTTCATTCATAACTGATGGAGCTACTTAACTCCCTTTACCAGCTTCGCACAAATTGACCACAGTAATAGTTTTAATATAGTTGCGTCTTTGTCATTGTCCTTTATGTTCCTTTTAATAGATCTCTTCTTCTGCCATGTATAAAATAGTTCGTATACAAAATATATGAATTTTTAAAATCCCCAATGAATAATTGAGTTGAATTTTGATGCTATTTTTAAACGTACAAGACTTTATGAACAAGATGATTTATTGTTGAATTTTAAACCCAACATTATATTAAATTTATATTAAAATTTCTTTTTCTCCCCTTTTCTTCGCAATACTACGTTTTACCAAATTTTCAAAATGTTCTCCACTTGAATAAGTATAAAAAAATAATAATACACATCAAATCGAAACAGATAAAAGATATTGCATTGTAAGTAATGGCCAATGAAGAAACTGACGACAGCAACCCAGCACAAGAATTGTTAAACTCATCAAAGAATATCCATAATGTATCCAACTTTTTTCTTTGTATATTTTATGTTACTTAAATTAATACATAATATTTATATATTTTTTAGACTTCTATTGTATATCATATTAAATTTAGTTTTCGATTTTCCACAATTTTTTATTAAAAATTTTTATCGGCCGCGGAAAATGACTTTTTTCAAACATAGGACTAATTTCCACCTAAACGATTTTTTGTTTATTTCAATAGTAATGGATTGCCATTCAACATATTATTCAAAATATAGAACTCTATATCCTTGGGCAATTTTTCAAAATAACTTAAAAATTATAGACGATACAAAAAATAATTTTTAAGACAAATATTATGATCCTTGGATAAATCTGAAAATCTTTTGTAGCAAATGCTCCCCTATTTAAAGCAATTTTTACAAAATTTCTTCTTCAAACGGCCATAATAGTACCATAACTACTGATTTTTCTTTAAAAAGCGTCCAATTAGCTAATTTTAACAAATTAATTAAAAAATTGCTGAAAATTCAAAGGTTTGTTTTTGTAAAGCACTTTTTAAACGAAATGTTTTGCAAAAAAATTGACAAACATTTTTACCCTTTCAGAAAGCAAATTTAATAAGCTACAACTTTGGTCTATTGAACCATTTTGAAAAATCAATCAGTTTAACAACAAAGTTGAAATTAGTTGTTTCTTTTTTAAATCACAAACTACATTTTATTTTTTTATAGTTTTAACTTTCCTACGAAATGAATCGATTTTTAAGCAAACTGCGCTAGACTAAATTTGTAACCCATTAAATTTGATAAACAGAAAACCACGTCAATTTTTCTGTAAAACGTTTCGTTTCCAAGATAGAAAATGAAACTTTAAATTTTCAACGCTATTTTACTCGAAAGCTGTTAATTTTAGTCAATTTTGTAATTTAATTTGTAGATTGTAATTTTCAGACTCTTGAAAAGATCAATGAACCACTTTTATAAAAAAAAATCATTAGTTCTGGTGCTATAACCATTTGAATATGAAAATTTAAAAACAAAATTTACAGATCATCTCAATGATAAAACTACATCCGTGATACATTTGAGGGGGGCAGAGGTGGATACAAAATTATTCAACCCAACAATCGTAGAAAACAAAAGAATGTGGACGATAAAATTTTATATATTGGATTAGCTATGTGCGTGGGTGGAGAGGGGATATGGAAACCAATCGAAGCGTTCGGAGTGGCTGTAATAGAAACATAACCGGACTTATTTATCTATTAATTATTATTATTTATATATGCCTTTTTTGATTAGCATACACACAAATAACCCATGGACTTCTTAAGGACTGAGGATACTGTGGACGTTTCAAAAAATCGAAAAAAAAATTTTAGCTTTAATAGACAGTTCAATATCTTAAGAATAATGTGAGAAAATTTCATTACAATATTCCAAATAATATTCTTTTTAGAGACTATAAATTACAGGTAAGGTTGACTAACCGTAATAAAAATTAATGTGTTCGTTTATGGCAATTTAAAGTATAAAATGGTTTGTTACGCTATTTTTTTACTAAAAACCAATACATAATATTATAGTAATAAAGTAGTTGAAATGTTGAAATAATAAATAAACTTCTTGCGAGAGTAAATTTTAAAATCGCTTTTTCTCGAAACTACATTTTGTAATGTGGTGTACAACGATTTTCAATTTGTAGTGAATGAATTTTGTTGAAATTTGGAATATAAGTTCACAGATGTAGTCAGGCCCGGACTGGCTAGGTCGGCTAGTCGGCGATCGCCGAGGGCCCCGGACCCAAGGGAACCCCAAAGGGGCCTCGAAAAAGTGGTATATACTTGGGGTAAAAGTGGACTTTTTGGTCCACTGGTGGTTTGGGGTGAGACAAAATTTCAGACGTTTTTACATTACTCCGAATGCTTGCGGGGGGCGGGGGTACAGCTACTTATTTTAAGGCGCCAAGTCGTGTATGAAATATAAAGAAATGGAAGTCAAACCGGGGGGTTTGGAGGTTATGGAATACCCTCCAGGACAAGTGGAAAACAACCTACTGAAATATATGGACCAGGCTGTGCAGCCTGAAGGCCGCACTCTAAAACAATGTTTGGATTAATTATTATAAATGGTCGAACCCATCACGATTACATCACCGATCGGTAGCCATCTATAGATCTATACCATTTCCAGTTTTAATTCAAAAAGCATCAATTATTGTAATTCGGATTAGTCAGTGCCATCGGCCTTATTATAAAATTAGCTCTCTGAAGCAGATCATCTTTTGGCTCTAACCTTTCTGGTTATATCCCCTTGTAAACTTTGGGGCCTCAAAAAAGTGGTTTATCTAAGGCTGGGAATTTTTAACATTTTTGTATTCGAATATTTTCAAGAAATCACACGAATATTCAAATTACTCGATTATTCGAATAATCATATGAATAATTTGAATATTCGAATAATTTGAATAGTGCCTTTGAGAAAATATTCCTATTCGAATATTTGAATACTTGATTATATTCGATTTATTTCACAAAAAAAAATTTTAGACCCTTTTTTAATATCTTGCTCTGCCATGGGGGGGGGGAGGGTTGGAAGCCCCAAAACCACCCCCGTATATAGTAAGGCTGGGAATTTTTAACATTTTTGTATTCGATATTCGTTAAAAAAATCACAAGAATATTCAAATTACTCGAATATAATCAACTAATCATTCGAATATTCAAATTACTCGAATATTCGAATAATCATTCGAATAATTTGAAGATTCAAACAATTTGAATATTCGAATAATTTGAATAGTGCCGCTGAGAAAATATTCATATTCGAATACTCGATTAGTTGATTATATTCGATTTTGATTCCCAGCCTTAGTTTATACTTGGGGTAAAAGTAGTTTGTATTTGTTATTACTCAGGTAATTTTTCCAAGTGTTCAAAATAGTGGAAAATGTAATTTTCAAAAATCTGCCGTCTTGGTAAGAGGGCCCCTCCTCAGTCTTTAGCCGAGGGCCCCCAAAGGAGCCAGTCCGGGCCTGGATATAGTAGTTCTAGGGTCATGAGCCATTTTTTTGAATTTGTTTTCCTTTAATTTTTTATTTAAGAAATACCGAATAAAATATGCACTTTTTTTACAACAATAAATTCAAAAATTTTTTTTTCAATAATTAAAACGAAAATTGGAAAAATGGCTCGTGACCCGAGAACTACTACATCTGTGAACTTATATTCCAAATTTCAACAAAATTCATTCACTACAAATTGAAAATCGTTGTACACCGTCACCGTACGTGCGAACGTACACCGTTGTATGTCAACTCACGTAATTTCTACAATTATAAATATTTTGCAATAAAATTTTACATGTATACTCAATAAGATTGATATTATTATATGCCCAAAAATTAAAGTAAACGCATATGTAGTTTTTCTGGAATTAATTTTAAAAATTCATACTGTTTTACGCTTGTCCACAGTATCCTACCCCCTTAAACAAAGTTTAAATTTAAATTTCCCTCAAAAATCCTTAATTAAAACAGTTGCGATTGCCCTGCTTTCCATCAGATCGGATAAGAATGAAAAAGATATCAATTGAAAGAGTTTTATTTTCCGCGTCTAAAGACACCCAACATTAATTTGATGTTTTGTTCTTTAATAATGTTAAAAATGTAGAATTAAAATAAGCGATTTTTTAATAATCAGACCTGATGCTTTGGATGGTTGAACTGTCAAAACTTGCGATTAAATTAATTTTGAAACAAAAACAATTGAAATGAATTTGAACAAGGCATCTAATATCCATTTAAAAGTGCTATTTTGTCATTTTAGTTTGAGTTTTTAACAATGATCAAAGAACAAACCATCAAGTGATTGGGTGTCTTTAGACGCGGAAAATAAACCTCTTTAAATTGATACTCTTTTCATTCTAATCCGTTATAATGGGAAGCAGGAATTTAAAAAAAAATCTATTTCCTATGTTATTTTACTATGTTCACATCGGCGGCCGGTCACCCGGTATAATAAATATACATAAAATTGTTTGTATGTAATTTTTCTTATTTGTTATGGTTTTGCAACGATTCTACTGTAAGATCGCGCCGTGTCATCTGTGTGTTAGAGGGATTTTTGTATTCATATTTTACGGCGTTTGTAGATTCCTCCTACGGTCATATAATCTCTTATAATCTGATCCTTAGCCTTAGAGGGTTAATATTATTATTAAATTTTAAATATCCAATACAATAATTTGCTGTAAAGCTGTTCTTTTTCAAAGTTCGATTTTAGAGAAATAAGGGTGTGTGACCATCGGACGTTCTTGTTGGAGGAACAAACGATTGAGATAAAGGAGGAGCGGAGTCGAAAAGTTGGAAAAAAATTGCGGACGTCCTTTATGGACCACCCCTAAAACAAAATATTCTATTTTTGAGATATACAAGGAAATTATTTGATTTCTTTTCAATTTTTTGCCTATTTGAATACAGAAAACGAATTTAATCGCAAAGTTATTTCATAATAATCAAACACAAGATAGAAACTACTGCTTCTTTCGAGTAATCGTTGTATTTCTTTATCTTGATAATATTAAGAGGGGCATTTAAATTTTGATGCGAAAACATGTTTCAAAAGATGGCGCGCCCTAAAATATTCTAAGAATGTAAGAATCTTTTCACCAATACAGAATTCTAATAATTTATAAAAGTCATATGAATAAACGATAACTAATTTAGGGAATGAGGAAGTTTGAGCTTCCAATGTTGAATATTTACAAGTATATTTCAAAAAGATATTCATATTTGAAAATATTGAATATTTTTAAAAATATTTAATTTTGAAAGCTCAAACTTCCTCATTCCCTAAATTAGTTATCGTTTATTCATATGACTTTTATAAATTATTAGAATTCTGTATTGGTGAAAAGATTCTTACATTCTTAGAATATTTTAGGGCGCGCCATCTTTTGAAACATGTTTTCGCATCAAAATTTAAATGCCCCTCTTAACTAAAAAAATACATAAAATATAAAAATAACATAGAGAAAGACTAACTTTAAATATTGGCATAAGCAGGTACGTATAATATTTCATGGAAAAAAATTAGCAAATAATATTTTGAATGAAATAAAACTAAACTGTCGTCGGGGATTGAGCATGTCAAGCACCCGGTAGGTACTCGCAAAAATTTCTCTTTATACCGTACTCGTACTTTTAAAGTATGTTTTTAAATTTTCTAATTTAAACACACATGGCTGCACACAATTTATTAAAAATGGGCACTTAAGCTAAAGCTATCATAAATTTTTAAAAATGCAGCTTGCAGTTTATACGAAATGCGAGATAAAAGTGGGTTATCGTTATAATAAATTTAGGAAAATTACGGAACTTCTAAAATGTGCAAGCCGTTGTATGTCTCCTGTTCCTATCCAAACAAATAATAAATAAATACTCAGCAAATGCGTATTTTAGGTGCTTAAATTTTCACTTGACGATGTTTTCTTATTATAAGTTTCAAACGTTTTGTTAGAAAAGAAGTTTATTCCACCGTCGTGGATCTCGAGTACTTCCCTGTCACAATAGTCTTAATATTAAACGCTATAGTCTATTTATTTATCGCATGCAGTGGAGAATAACAAATACATGCAGTTTGCACGTGATTTATGGGGAGGAGTTTGTCATTGCGCAGGGACGCATCTATTTTGACCTTGCAAACACCCAATCGCAATTACATGTGCAATCACGTGCATGTCACGCGTTGATCACTGTTTACATCCACTGCATGCGATAAATAAATAGACTATAGTATTATTTGATTATTGCTTGCATGATTTGGACGTTAACATTAATACTATTACGACGAGGAAGTATCAAAAATTTAGTAAAATTATTTAATTAACAAGGTAACGCAGGGCGTCAAATTATTTAGAATTGACTTGTTATTTACGTCGCGTCGCTATGCGAGAGTCGACACAAGCTCCGCTGCCATTGTTTAACCTCCTTATTTATGTAATTCTTCTTCAGCCTACCCTAGTCCAATCCTGGACAATAGGCCTCTCCAGTAATGGAGGTTTTGGCCATAACTCACCACACTGGCCACACGGATTGGTGAGTAGTCCATATCGATTTTTGGACTATAGTTGTTTTACATCCAGTAGCAGCTTGCTAGGCTAACATTCAGATGTGTCTATAACCCTGTTTTTTGTTAACGTAATTTAAAAAGTTATTGTTATGTAATTAAAAATATCTAATAACTAATAAGCCCTTTATCGCTATTCCATCATAAGACAATTCATATGGTTTGATTGGACTGGAACTCACAAATAACTTTTAAAGTTTTCAAGTAAAAATTAATTTCTACTGATCTCAATGGAATCTCGGTTGAAATAAAAGATTCTGAGCGTAAATTTAAAAATGAAAAATTAATATCTGTAATTTAACTTTTCAAATTTTGAACATAATGAAATTTTATGTGATGAATAGTAAATGATTAAAACGTGAGTTTCATAAACTACTTTAATAAACTTGCGCACAATAGACTATCCGAAAGTTGCATAATACCATTAATATGCAAAACTAACCCAAAATTTTAATAGAAAGCCTTTCAATAAAATTCTATAGTACAAGAAATTAATTACAATTAAATTTAATTAGACCTTGGCGAAGCTCAAGTAACATTTGGGTACGAATAAAAAGTACACAATAAAAACGTCCTTAGATGTGCAGACGTAGTATCAAGAAGAATTAAATTAAAGCTTCATGTCAAAAGCGGACAAGACACTTTTTCCATTTATCTAACGTTAAATGTAATATACAGACACAATAATGTGTTCGGTGAAGTGTGAATTTCAGACGACATGCAGTGATTGGAAGAAGAAAAGCGTACGTACTTTTCACGGCGTCCGAACGTGTACTTTCTAAATGAACCTCCGGGTACTCGGATTTTATTGGCACAGAACGAAAAGATAAAGACTGCCTGAAAGTTTTTGCAAAAAAAAGATTCGTGTCGGTCATGACAAGTAATCGTGATGAAGCAAAGAAACGCAGACAGCATTCTAATCAGCGTTACACCTGCCCGCGTCGCGTCGCTCTTCTCCGATTATTATTATTATTATTGCATTATACGACGCTACAATCTCGCTCGGCAATCAATGATTTCTAAGATTGGTCATTATCTTATATCTGCACAATTACGTTCAATTCATAACGTCCTACACACAAAATTCATTAACGTGCCCAATTAGATCCCTCGAACACCATTATGCAAATTCATCTAACTCCATGGCAACCACTAATCGAGCAAAAGTTTCTTGAATAAAGTTGTTTATCATAACATAAGCTTTGAAAACTTGCGCCGATAAAATAATATATTTAGAAAATTCCCTCAGGTGTCTTACGTGGATAATCGCATAATTATTATCTCGACTACCTCGTTACACTACCTACATCAACATATTTTCCAAAATTCAACCACTAAAATAACTTTTCCTTCGTTCCGTTTCCCAGTGCATTTAAAATAAATTGAAAAATTAGTTGGGAGCAAAATTTATGGAAAAGTTGAAACCAACTACGATTTTGTCTTTGATAAAAAAGTAATTGCAATTCTTTCGTTTCTCCACCAAAGTGGGGCATTATCGATTTAAACGTGGTACTACGGTCTCGACATTAATTCTAAAAAAAAGCCAACAAATAATGACCGTGATCTCCCGTTTTCGGTTACTTCACATTTTCTGTCTTATTCTAGCACCACTGCCCTGCAATTCGATACCCAAAAAGTTGTGCATACATTCAAATTATGCTGAACCGAAAATCATGCATCTGTAGCATTTTCTGGAGGAAATTATTCCATTCCTTCTATGCTCGGCCAAATTTGAAGTAGGATATTTTTTGTGCCAGGATTGAAAGAATCTTTAAATTTTAATGCAAAATATTTGGCTAATCAACAAATTTTTGTAATAAAACTTAAATAAAATTTACGATGAAAAGATGTATCAATTTTTCTCTAGACAAAGTTTATCATCAATCATAATTTGAAGTAAATAATCTCCCGTAAATCTCGAGTTTCTGCGAGATTAACTAAATAAAATATTCCTTGTTTTTCTTAATATTGCAATTTTAAAGAAAAATTAAAATTTGTGCCGAGTTCAATTAAAAAGAAAAGTTGCGTGTAACTCAATATTGTGAGAAAATTATAAGAAAGAAAGCACGTGAAAGAAAATTTCAAGCAGCACCACGACGCGGGACCATATTTAGACGCTCGGAGAGGATCGGCATCTACGTCGGTATCAGATGACTACCAAGTTTAATTTAATCGCCATAACCTTAACTTGCACGACCATGCAGTGTGTAATTATTAAATTTTAGATCGATAAAATGTGAATATCAATCAAAAAAATTAATATTTCTAGTGGATCAAATAATAATAACAACGTTGTACCTAGATTATGTAATACTCAATTTCCATTACTCTTTGCATAATTTAAAAGTAATTAAAATTGAATTATAGTGTTATGCTTATAATCGGAAATAATTAAATAATTTACGACTCCCAACAGTTCATTTTAATTGTAAGCAAATTACACGTTCTTGTACAACCCATAAAGAATGTTTGTTGTTAAAGGCCAACTAAACTGGAAGTGGAACCCCCTTAAAATAAATGTGAGTAGGTGGTATGTGGGGCCCTCTGCTAATAACCAAGTCAATTAATTTAAAAATTTTAAAATAGTCATAAATTGACTTGTTACAAACAAATTTCAAACTTGAAATACTTTTTTAATAAATTTTCATTAGCAAGCACAGACTATAAAGTAAAAAAAAAAAAAATACGTAAAAGTTGTATAATAATCATGCGATGGCGTGCAGGTTTACGCTTTTGATCTTGCAATCTTATAAAAATACAAACGGATAATAAAAACACGCACCCTGAAAAGAAACACATACTAAGCATCTAATCATCACAAGTGAAAATCTTAACACACAACGAGAAAACAGCAACCGTGAGTTTTTCCTTCCTTTCGTTAGGTTCATTAAAATTTTTTCTTTTTCTCAATTACAATAATTATTATTATTATTATTACTAAAGCAAATATTTTAAATAAATCGCGACACGTTCAAGGAACAAATAAAACGCAACAATAAAAAGCGTGGAATGTCAAAGATGTTCCGTAAATAAACGCTCGTGATGTAAAAATAAATCGTATTTAAATATTAATCTATTTTTGATCGATTAAACCCGCCCTTTTAATTTAATCAAAATTCTCGTATATTATATTTTTTCCCCAATTATTTTGTATTACTAAATTAAACAATTTGTGACGTTTCGTCGTTATTGATTTGTAATCACACAATAACTGACTGATTTCTTTGTAGGTATAGTCTGTTTTTTTAAAGAAACGAGTAAAAATTTTCTATTCCACGTAGATAACTTGAATGTTAACCAATGAAATTGGTTGAAATTTAATTTCAACCTTGAATAGGGTTCAACCAATTTCATTGGTTAACATTCACGTTATCCACGTGGAATAGAAATTTTTTACTCGTTTCTTAAAAAAACAGAATATAGTTAAAAGTTTTTTGAGTGGTTGAATTTTGTTGTTGATGTGTATATTATGTGCAGTAATAGTCAACATATATTATAACTTATAACAATGTTTATGGTGGCGGTTACACGACCATGACGTCACAAACGTATACTTTCGTCAAGCGAATAGTTCAGGAAGAGACTTCATTTAATCCTACCCCACATAGCAAAGTTTGTTTGAAACAAGCTGGAATATAACTTGACATGACAGCGTGGCAGCTTACATCCAGCTTGGCACGGTAAGCTGTGAAGCTTATATCCAGCTAGAATCACGCTTCCTACTTTACACGAAACAAGCTTAAATTAAGCTTGCAAAGCAAACTTGAATTAAGCTTAAAACAAACTTGTATTAAGCTTGCCGCGTCAAGTAATTGCGACATGCTTGAATTCTAAGCGTAGAGTAAGCTTGTTCTAAGCTAGCCACGTTAAGCTGGATAAGCAAGCGAAAATCGAATCAAAATACAGCTGGACGTAAGCTTACGTGTTATCTGGGACGTCCCTCTTCTGAGGATTGCATCTATCAGATGTATTGCGTCTGATCAAGGTTCAGTTCAATCGTTGATTGTACAACTTCTACTTAAATTCTGCAGATTATAAATAATATTGTCGGGATCTATCAAAATATTCTCCACACACCGATCACACATCAACGAAGACTCCATTATTTACTTAAACCCCACCGATGTTTAAAAAAAAACAATTGAAATTATGATGTTATTCTAGGGAAACCAAAAAAGCATAACATTTTCCATAAAACTAACTAAAATGCAAAATATTTAGTATTAAATAAATATTCGCAATTTAATTCCAGCTTTAGTAAAACAAATCTGTTTAAGCTTGCCATAAAATACCACTCCGCTTTTTTATTTATCTCCACACTATCCTATCAATTTTAAAATTAAAATTGGGAAATTTTACACAACACTGAAATTCGCTTGTTATTTAATTGCTTTAGTTGGAAAAAGTAACTAAAAAAATTTAAGACGAAATAAAATAAATTCATTGGATTTGATAGTGGCAGTAAATTTTATGCACTAGAACAAAATAACAAAAATACGCGTAAGTTTCCACATAAAGTGAGTCTTCCGGAAAATTATGGGAAGTTAAGTAAAGTGCACAAGAATGAAATTTTTCTATTAGGCGATTGATTTAAATTTGAGGATTTAAGGGGTGAAGAATCAATTTTGCTGACACAAAATGTTTCGGTTGCCTCCATAAACATTTCAAAGCTTAAAGGTCTGAATTTGATGTTAAAAATAATTTTCTTTAACGACAAGGCGTTCATTTTTTACAACGAGAAAATTGATTTTATTGGGGACGATAGAATTTCATATTAACATTAAAAAATTATTATTAACCCTATTAAGTTACGAAAATTGTTTAGGAAATAGTTGTCGCAAATAATGTAACTTATTTTTCATAATAATAAGCGAGAGTAAGTTTTCCACGCACGAGGAATTTTAATATTATGTTAAACAAGAAGTTAGTGACCATCCGTGCCCCTATTTTAGTTGCACGTCAAAATTTCCATTTCTTAACGACGACGTTTCCTTTTAACGTGGGGTAATTTTGTCATTTTTTACTTTTGAATGCAATAAGCTTCAAAATATTGTACTTGAAAACACAATTCTACAGAAAAGTAAGACATTGACTCGAAAAGTGTGACTAATACAAATCCTTTCATCTTACATTCGACGTCGAAGAGCTGCTTTGTGGGATTTAAATAAATAAACAGTTTCTGTAAAAGTAAATCTTTTCAAATGCTTCATTCAAAATTTATACATTTTAAGAACAATTTGAAAACATGGCCTGCATTTAGCGATTGCAAATTATTGGCACGACCGGATGATGTAAGGTTGAAAAAGCGTAATTTTTTACTTACTTGGCTCGATACTACTCGAGTAAAATTAAATTAAATATTGATTTTGATATGCGATATCCAACAGTACGCTTGTATATTTTGATATCGACGGAGTTTTCTAAACTATTTAGCATAACAAAAAGTCTCCAACACTAAGTGCCGGATTTGCGTGACACGAGAAAAGAAATGGCGAAAGTAACTTCGTATTCAACTTATTTGAAGCTTTACAAAAGAGAGAGGCAAAGTTAGATTTGGAATAAATCATTTTGTTATTGCGGCAATTTTATGTTATAAAAACTAATTTAACTTTAATAAAATATTGTCGACCAATTTTATTTTTCGGTCGTTATCAAATATTCGTGTAAAGCTCGAGAAAAGATCCAAACATAATCTCCTACTCATGGAAGAAATTTATATTAATAAAAACGTCATAAAAACTCTACTGCCGAAATTTGTTCCACGGTATATAAAACCATAAATTATACACGATGAGTCGAAAGCCAAAATTACGATCAAAATGTTTCCAGCTCAAGAGCTGCAAATTTTGCACCAGAATTTATCAATATTTTATTAGGTTTTTTCGCACAAGAAATTTTAGATGATCAAAATCTTGGATAGCAACTTAATTACCAAGACGTATCCAATAACTCGCAGATGCAGGAGATGAGGGAGAAATACAAACAAAATTGTGTAATATGTGCAACCTAACAGACCTTTGGGGTGTTGTCAAATCTCCTGTTAACTATTATATTAAGTAGGGAAGCTTTTCGGATTTCATATTACAGCATTAATCTTACATTTTTCAATATTTCAGGATTTTCATCCAGAACGAACCCTTGTGGATCGCAAGGAATTCACTTTACAATAAAATTTTATCTTTAAGGACAGAAATAATAATAATTATCACTAACCGTTAAAAATATTATTTTATCACCTCGATCATCCATCCGCATCAGATAGTATTTGTCTTACCTGAAAAGAAAAAAGAAATTAGTACTGTCGTGCGATTAAAATTTAAATCTAAACAAAAGATTTGAAAAGCATCTTCAAGTCAAAATATTGATTTATGAATAAAAGATTGGAAATAATTTGGGCAATTACTGGAGCAATTAAAAACTTCGTGACTGATTGGGCAAAACGATAAGAAAAACAAAATTTTGTTGAGTAAAAATCTAAAATTTCCACTCAATAAAATTTCTGAATGACGAATAAAATTAAGGTCAAAAGAAGCGCAGTTTAAATTAAAGTTAACTTTCAAGCAGTGCACATTCTGCTTCACTACTTTCCTTCAACTAACGCGAAATTAAATGACCACAGCTGCAATGACGCGAAAAACACAGAAAAGTTTTCTAAAGAAAATGGTATTTTAATATCACAAATAGAATCGTAAAAAGAAAAACAGAATCTAATATCAATCAATTCATCATTAAGCAATTTTACTCAAATAATCAAATTTTCTTATTTAAAAATTGAGAATATTTTAAAACGCTATGAACCAAAAGTAAATATTGATATTCAAATCCCGAGGCAACAAGATACTCGAGAAAACGTTCGAAACGAATTTTCTTGCATCATTTCCATTAGCGCAATCATAAAAGAGAAAATAAAAATAAAATATTGTACACTATAATTTCATTTGATAAATTTCTGCGATACTTCTCGACAAGAAATGACTACCAAAGCAAAGGTCAGTGGAAGAAAATGGCATTTCTACACAAACAAATGTGCATTGCACACCAAAATAAAACAAAATGACACCACTCGTGAAGCTTGCCAGAAAAGAAAAACGGCGTTCCATTTTTATAATTCACAACAGCAAAACTTAAAATTTCTCAAAAAGTTGAAAAAGTTGACAAATTAGTTGGAGAAGAAAACTTGCTTAGCTAGCAGTTGGGATTAAAACAGAAATTGTGCAGCCAAAAGCAGTTTGGGAGAAACTTTTGCATTTGTTTGTGTACAAAAAAAATGTAAAGAAAATTTCTCATGTATGCAACGTGTAATAAACACGAGTCACGTTTTAGCTGCAGAAGTAGATTTGAAATATGAAGTGATTTGTAGAGACATGACGGCACGTCTTCCCATCCCTTACCATTAAACTAATCAGTGGTACGTCAGCAAATTTTGATAGTAGCCAAGTTGTAAAAGTCAAAAAAAAAATCGACTAGCGACAATCTCATTGAAATTGGAATTAAGAATATTTAGCAATTAAGTCCAATTTGTGATGAGAAAATAATCCACTGGGATTAAATTTAAATACGCATATTATAAGGAATCCACAAGTAAGGAATATTCAGGATAGGCAACATAAACACGTAGACGTGGAAGTGGGGTTTAAAATTGCCTCGGAATCATCGATTTCGTCGGCAAATATAGCCGACGATTTCTATATTATCCTAAAAAATAAATAAACAAAATTCCCACTCCCAAAAAATCCTTCTCCCGATTAAGTGCATATTTCAATATTTAATCGTTTCCAGATTATATTACACGTTTAGTTGAGGTTTTCGTTTGCATGCGCCAGTATTATTTATTCAACAAAAGTTTGGGAAACACGGCATCGTTATTCCCATTACCAAATATCTAAACTTCAAAACATTCTATAAAGATTTTAATCTTACAATCGGAGCTAAAACCGACTCTATTTACTGCTTATATTTGTCTAACAATTTTGACAAAAAAATGTCCTCGTGGTGTAATTGGAAAAAATACGCTTAATTAGAAAATAAGCTCCACGTGGGTGTTCATTAGGAAAGTATTTACACAAAGTTTCTACTACACGAAATTGATAAAACATAAATCCAACAATTTAACTTGATTCAATAATAAACAAAAAACAAGAGAGCAGCTCATGTAGCTAATGATCAGTATAGCTTGTGCTAGCTAAAGTTGGGAAAAACTTTTAGCGTTTCCCGCAGTGCTTCCTCTTAACAGGAAAAACATTAAAGTTGGTGCAAAATTTCAGAACATAATTTAATTAATAAATTCAAAACTATGTGTGACGAGTTCCCCACAAATTACAGTGTGATTAAGGAAGAATCTTGAAACTTTTATTTAATCCTTAAAGCAAAGGGTGGAATTCCGAGTGAAAACCTAAAAAGTCTAGTGAAAACCTAATTTTAATATTTAAATGAGATTAAACATAAAATACAATTTTTATGAGTTTGTGTGATAAGAAAAGTATTCCATTCTTTTTCAACAGGAAAAATTTAAAAGCATAAATCTTGTACAAACATTTTTGTAAAATGTAAAATCTTCAGAATTATTTATAGGCCAAGAAATGTATAAAATATTGAAATATAATGCATAAGAGTGGGATTGTGTTGGCGGCGTCTCAATCTCACGCATCATCAATCAATATAAAATTAAATTGAGAAAAGAATTTTGTAACTAGAGAAAAAAAATTCATTGTGCATTCGCCGTTTTGAAGGAGTGGATTGCGATGGATTGGAATACGATGATGCGGGCTCAACTCGCCCCTGTATTGATCTCGCCATATCTATGCGCTATGCGTCTTGCTGAATTCTGCAATGCTTGAGGGGTGCGGGCATAACAAGTATCTTAAAGACTTTTATATCCCCTAATATTGGATGGGTTCAAACTGTCATTCTCAGAGAACCAAATTCCACTAGCTGATCTTTTATCTAGATAGCCTCCGCAGAAAGCCACAGACTTAATTTTCTTATTCATTTTTCATTGTTTCATAAAAATAACATTTGCGACATATCAAATTAAACCAATCAAAAAATAAAAGACCAAAAATAACAAATTCCAATTCCAACGCTTCAGATATTAAAACGTGACTACTGAACCTCGTTTGAGAAAATTATTTAAAATTCAGCGAAATCTCTAATATAAAAATTACAACACGAAAATAATGACAACAACAAAATTATAACGCATGGAAGTCAGATTTCGGCCCATTAAATTTAAAGTGACAAATTAAAATTCGTTTTTTTTTTCAATTGTCATTCTCTTTCACGCCATTTTTTAACATCTACTTTCCCATTTTTATAACTAAGTGAATTATCAAACTACCCCCACGTCGCTTGTTAAACAAACCAGGGATCATAAAGCACCAAGTCTCAACAATTAAATTTGAATTACTGGTACAGAGCAGTTTTTAAATTCAAATTTCGCACGAAAATTCTTTTTCGTTATACAGGGTGTCCCCGCACTCACTTTACATAACTTAGATGGTGATAGAGGACACTTTTCTAAGAACAATTTTTAACAAAAATTTTTTTCTAAATTCAAACCCTCGAAAGTTAGGCCTCTTTAAAGCATTTTTTTAAATTTCCACCTTCACGTGGCCATAGCCCCGAAAGTATTGATTTTTCAGTAAAAATGGTTTAGTGATTTTTTAAAGAGCGTAAAATAATCTACAAACTAGATTCAAACCTTTTCTTGTCTAAAATCAACGGTTTTCGAGTTATGAATTAAAGTAAGTTAAAAAATGTCGAAAAATTTGAGCTTTCTTTTTTTCTGGTTTTTTTCAAGACCCTGTATCTTTTAAACGAAACATTTTACAAAAAATCTGACGCCCCATTCCGGATAGGAAATTTAACGGACTACAACTTTTGTCTAGTAAAAATTTTTGAGAAACCAATCCATTTCACAGAAAATCAGAAAATAACAAACGAGGCAGCTACAAAACATAAAATTTAATTAACAAAATTTTTATTTTGTTTGAAAAATTATTTTATTAATTAATTTTAAACTATTAGATTATTTAAGTAAATGTTGAAAATGACCACCCTCATTTTTAATACACAGTCGTGCTCGTTTTAAAATATGCTTTATAGTATTATTTATAAAATTTCCTTTTTTTTAAAAATCCATTATAGCGGGGGTGGTCAACAAGGTCGAGGGATTGACCGGTCGATCACGAGGCCAATTTTGGTCAATCCGTGAATGTGAAAAGTGTCAAAAATTCGAATTTCTGCGATTAAAAGTGTCGAAAAATCGCCTTTTTTCGATTTGTTTCGACAAACATCTTTTAAAACAATCACAACTGTATATTGAAAAATGAGGATGGTCATTTTCAACAATTACTTTATTAATGTAATAATTTAAAATTAATTAATAAAATAATTTTTCAAAAAAAATAAAAATTTTGTGAATTAAATTTTATGTTTTGTATAGCTGCCTTGTTTGTTATTTTCTGATTTTCTGTGAAATGAATTGGTTTTTCAAAAATTTTTACTAAACCAAACTTGTAGTCCGTTAAATTTCCTATCCGGAATGGGGCGTCAGATTTTATGTAAAATCTTTCGTTTAAAAGATACAGGGTTTTGAAAAAAATCCAAAAAAAAGAAAGCTCAAATTTTTCGACATTTTTTAACTTACTTTAATTCATAACTCAAAAGCCGTTGATTTTAGATAATAAAGGGTTAAATCTAGTTTGTAGATTATTTCACGCTCTTTAAAAAAGTACTAAACCATTTTTACCGCAAAATCAATATTTTCGGCGCTATGGCCACGTGAAGGTGGAAATTAAAAAAAATGCTTTAAATAGGCCTAACTCTCGAAGGTTTGAATTTAGAAAAAAAATTTTGTTAAATATTGTTCTTAGAAAAGTGTCCTCTATCACCACCTAAGTTATGTAAAGTGAGTGCGGGGACACCCTGTATAATAAAAAAAAAAGATTTCTCGGGTTATCGATTCGGCTTTGAATCTCGCTCGAGCTTAATGAAAAGAAAATGGTGTCATAAATACATTGTGATTCTACGTTTCTACCATAATTAATCACCCAAACAGATGTTAGCGAATATGAATATTATTTTAATTTTCTCCTCAGAATTTCGTTCCGACACAATTATTTTAAATTAATTAATTTAACTTAAATTTAAAGGTGACTCGAGAAATATCGTTCTACATTCCTGTAACGAAAAGTGACTGGGTGTAAAAGAAGAATAAGAAAAATTGAAATAGAAAAGCAAAACAACAATCACAAAAGAGGTTACAGTAAGAGGAATAAAATCTGCATCAGGGAAAAAGAAAATATTGAAATGAGCGAATCCGCTCAAAGATTAATGAAAACACGACCCAAACAACTATGGGCAAGCAAGAACTCGATAGATATAATAACAGGTTTAGAAAATCAATTTTAAAATTCCTAAATTAATTATAATCAGTTTAATTTTTAACAATTCAACTAATAAGTTGAATTTCTAACTCTCTTTCGTTTAAAATGCGAATAACTTAAATTTGGGCGTATCGAATAAAAATTTGTTTGGTTTATGACTTTCATACATATTAATAGGACACTCTGTACCAGCACGGATCCTAAGATAATATGGCTTACAAATTAATCCTATCAGGGGTGACCCAATATAGCAAAAATATGCAATACCTGAAGCAAGAAATGGAAAATCGATAACTTAATGTGGACCTAATCGAAAAATCAATCCAATAAAGTAGTCGTAATGGTTGCATCAAATAAATTACCTATAAAATACATTACGGAAATTTCAAAATTTTCCTCCAACAAAAAACAAAATTCGTCCGTGAAAAATGTCAAGCTGTGTTCGAATTGAAGAGCTTTCCCAACAATTTTCATCGCTTTAAAACCGTTTCAGAATGTTAAAATTTAATCACGGCAATAAGTACAATGAATTGTAATTAAATTTCTGGGTTTGTCAACTACGACAAAGTTCTGTGTCTTTTGTGGTTACAATAGGAAATTTGTAGTTTTGCATTCAAGGGTTAGGGAAAATATTCAAAGCACGTGCACACAAAAATCTACGTCATATTTACCGCCTGTTTGATTTCGTGTCGTAACACCAAAGAAGAATAAATTATAAATCGCAAAGTCTGCCGCTTAACTGCATGTTAAATGTTCGGTTGAATAAATTTTACCAAGTAATTTGGCTACTTAAAAATTTAGTACGACTACCAAATTGAAATTCGAAATGAAAACATTATGTCGTACACAATCATGACATGCCTTTGTATAATAATAAATTTAAACATAATATAGACACAGCGTTTTTAACTTAACGAACGCTTTTAATGAAAAGCAAATAAAACAAAAACATTTTCAAACATTTTGCACATGTCACAGACACATAAAGTTGAAATTGAAATTGTTATATTATTAAAAAAAATTTAGTTGCTACTATTATAAAGATTAATAAAACGGTTTCTAGTCGAGTAACAACAATAAAGATATTTGGGTGAAATTTACGATTTCATTTGAGAATAAAAAATTTGTTTTGTTAAAACGGAAAAAACACAAAATAACCAAATATAGCAATTTAAAATAAAGAGGGGAAAATAAAAATGGTGGTTATAATTTTATTTCTAGACAAGAAATTCGAGTAAATATTTTTTTGTTTTCTTTTTGGGGTCACCATTTCGCATCAGCTTGTATATTACATTAACGAAGTGGGCTTTTTGCTTATTTATTAGAACAGTAGAAATCCCGCCCTTCCAATAAATTCTTTCAGCGCAGCTTTTAGACATTCTGCTCAATAAAAAGGAGCCACAAATGCATTCAATTTCCCTTAATTTTATTTTTATATTTTTTACAAAACATAAACTTGGCCTATTAAAAGTCCTCTCTCTTCTTAAAATACCACATCCATTTGCCATTTTAATTGTTCCTCTAATTTCGGTAATTAAAGGGAAATTTCATTTTGCTTCTTACACAAGCGCACATTCAACGATTTCAATTTGGAGATATGGCCCAAGTAACATTTCAATCCTGGCAATTACCTGCAAAATCAAATTTTACCTGCCAAGCCTGCGCCAGGCCTGGCTGACTCCAAATAAATAGTAATTTACAGGTTACTTAGCGATACCTGAGAATGTCCTGCGCTTGGCTTGGTGCAAGCCAGTGTCAGGTTATGAAGCCATACCTGAGAATAACTTGCAGATCTCCTGCGCACTCCGGCGCCTGGCCTGTGTAGCCTCGGCGCCAAGCCAATCTCGAACTAGTTCGTAGATACTCGTTCGCATCGTTCGCATATGTTCGTATGTCAAATTTTTTTTTCTATCTCATTCATTTTCATTATACTCATATCGCAGACTCATTTTTTTATTACTACCATGTGTTTAGGTAAGTTTTGCAGAATTAAACAAAATAATTTTATATTGTTTTGATTTCTTCTTCGTAAAAGGTAAGTAAGAATAATACAAAACCCTATCAATTTTTACTGGGTTGTATAATAATGTTACAATATATTGTTCTCCAACCAAATCTTAAGAGCGTGCTGCAAATGTTGATGCAAAAACATGTTTCAACAGATGGCGCGCCCTTAAATATTAATCTTTTATACTAATCTTTTCACCAATACAGAATTATAAAGATTTCAAAGATTCGTAGAAAAGATTAATATTTTAAGGCACGCCATTTGTTGAACATGTTTTTGCATCAAAATTTGCAGCGCGCTCTTAATTAAACATTTAAATCACTTTAATTTACTTTGAACAGATTGAACCACGAAAATCAGAAGAACCAGGAGGACCCAGCAGTAGCGAATTAAAAAATTGACAATTGTTTCGAAGGAATAAGCCACTTCTTCTACTCAAAGTTTTTGTGTCTTTGAAAAAGAAGTGGTGTATCCCTTCAAAACAGTTGTGGATTTGTTAATAAATTACATGTGATTGAGCAAATATTGCCGATATTGAAAAGGTATCTTCATAATTAGAACAAATAATTTATTGTTTAATAAAATTTTTTAATATTAAATCATTTTTTTTTTTATTTTTTGGAGTATTCATCAATGTTCTTGCATCTTTTGGTAAAATTAAGTTAAAAGTATTATATAAAAGTGCTAAAAGACCTTTAACAGCAGGCCTGTAGCCAGGATTTCATTTCGGGGGGGGGGGGGGCACTTGTAAAAAGCCTTATGTAAAATTTTCGGTAGTTATTACAAATAAATATATTATTTAAGAATATTTCCACTGAAACTAGGGCGACTGTAAATCACTTCTTCCACTTCATATTCACTGATGTGCTCACTTGCAACAGGCACTGCATTATCCGTATTGCTGTCGTCATCTAATTTTATCCTTTTGGGGGTTTTAGTAAAAAAAGATAGCAAAGTACCATCTCTCTTTTTTCCACTCATTTCACACACACCTTCTTAAATTTGTTCCTTTTTTTATAATTTTCACTACAATAATCACTACAGGTCAAAGTTAATTAAAAGCTGTTTGTATATTTTAGTTTGCATACTGCATTGTAACAGTACCCTAATATATTGATAAGTTATAAAACAAGTATCAACCTGCAACAAAATAATTACAACAAATGTAGGAAATTCCAAAAATGAGTAATACCGTTACATGGCTTTTAAATTAAATTAATCCCATGGTTTTCAGGTAAAAAGGGATAAGTAGGTTTGACCTACTATAAGCCGACAATGAATTACGGCAAATAAATTTAGAAAAAAACTTAGTCCTACTTGCAAGTTGCAATTGAATCGGATAACGCAATCTTGTCTTCGGTTAATTTTGACGTCGATGGTGACGTTCGTTCACTAAAATTTTTACCAAAAATATATGATAATCAAATTTACGATATAATAATTAACAAAAGATGCATAAGGCCGTCCGGCACGTGTTTTTAAAAAATTTAAAAAAGATTAGTATACACGTACCTTTAATTTATTTAATTACGTAGATACACGTAATAAATTTTTAAATTTGTAAATAGTTCATAAGATTATAATACCTACTTAATTATTAGAGACAGGGTAGTTAGGCAAAAACAGATCTGACTCACCAATAGAGAAACTTTATTACCAATATTTAAAACGTTTATTAGCGTTCCTAAGTCAGTTCTGTGTTTGCCTATTATTACTATTAATCTATTAATTATACAACTCCCTCAAAATCTACAAACAAAATTTGTTTGTACAACATTTATGCCTGTTTTCAACAACAATTTATTTAAGAATTTCCTAGTAAAGAATTACTTAGCTAGGATTCCATAAATTTGATTGGTCAAATTTGACATGAATTTTTTATGTCAATACTATGTCAAATTTTACCAATCACATTTATGGAATCCTAGCTAAGTAATTCTTTACTAGGAAATTCTTAAATAAATTGTTGGTAAAAACAGGCATTAATGTTGGTTGTTTAACCATCAATTTAAATTTTTTACCAAAAACCTATATTTTCAAAAAATTTCAAAAATTAGTAGGTACACGTGCCTTTATACCGGGTGACGATCGCCGATGTGAACATAGGAAATTAACGTGGGAAATTAATTTTTCTTTAATTCCTGCTTCATAATTAATAACTAATTTTGTTGTTAATGTGTTTTGAACTCCTTTAATTAAATAGACAATATTTTATTAATCTAAAAAAATGTATATGATTATAATCACAGGTTTTTAAATCATGATTTTTACAACTAAACTTGGTGGCGTAGTGCATAACACTCCAGGTTAACGAAGTACAAGTGAGAAGGTCCGTGGATCGATTCCCAGCTCCGGTAAGATTTTTAAAATTTATAATTATATTTACAGATTTACAGACTCCAGCAGACGCAACCTGTGGATAAATTCAGGACCAACTATCATCAAATGAAATAATTAGGAGAAAATCGTAATTTATGAGTTCAACCATAATAAGAGAATTAAAAAATATAATAATAGATAATTAATTAATAGAGAAAAGAATACTAAAAAAGGATATTAAGTTAAGAAATTAATTAAATTAAAATAAATTAATTTTTTCATTTTTTGAAAATTATTTACAATAAATTTTTTTTTGACACGTGGAAATCAAAACCGTTGCAGGCTTTTCTCAAGTATGCCACAGGGCTGCCTCAGGTAAATTCGTGCGCCAAATTACTCAGACAGCACCTGTAGCAGACTTGCCTCATTCCTGCCTCCGACTTACCCTCAATCCTCTCTCAGGGTTGCCCCAGGCTTTTCTCAGGTGTGCGACAAGCGTGGTGCAGGTTTGCGCCAGCACCAGCTTGCTTTCTCCCAAGTGTGCCACAGGGCTGCCTCAGGTAAATTCATGCGCCAAATTACTCAGACAGCACCTGTAGCAGGCTTGCTTCACTCCTGCCACAGGAGCAGGTCCTGGGTGAGTTTTCACTGACAGGCAAATGCCAGAAATTTCCCAGGTTAAAATGTTACTTGGGGGGTGGTCTACCGAAACTTTGTTTCAAATGAAAAAAATAAAATTCAAAACTGATTTATTTCAAATCAGAAAAATATTAGTAAGGACATTTTTCCTATTTCAATCTTATTAGCTCTCATCGGTGATTTAAAGAAAGAAATCCTCGATAAGTTTTGTTCGTTTCTTTTCCTTCTAGATTTAAAAAAATATAGGGATAAATTAAATGATACAGTTTGTTATTGTTTTTCTAAATTACAGCTGAATTTTTTCGAATTATTTACAAAAAGGAGCAATAAAATAATATTAATTTTAAGTTATTTTTTTAAGAAAGGGATATCAGAAATAATAATGAAAAATTAGAAGAGCTTTCAATTATACGAATATCAGGAGAAGATTGAATATCGGATGAAATGTAAAATCTGAGTAAAATTACTATGGAAGAAAATATAAAGATTATTTTGAATAAGTACAAATTTGAATAAGAAAATAATTTCAACGTTTTAGAAAAAAAAAATGTTTTTCATCTACATTTTACAAACTACTTGAAAATATTACCCACAACCTGGCTCAATAGTTGACTTTTCCATACCAATCAGAATTACAGTCATGATTCAATAAAGGAAGTGGAATCATAAAAAAGAATCTATTTTATGTTCGTTTTCTTAAGTTACCTGGCGCCCAAAAATATTTTTTCTGTCGTCTAGTCGAGAATGCAGGGTATGAGCTGCTCATTCTTGTTAAAGTTTTACCCTATATTGTTTTTAATTATACAAAAATGGGTCTTTTTCTACCGGACGTATCTGTAAAACTACTACTAAGGCTAAAATAATAATTAATAATAAATAAGATCGAGACACTGAAAAACACTTCTCAAAAAGGGTGAAAATGATCAACTCTGAGAGCTAACATCTAAGGCATTGTCTAGAACAGCGATCGGCAACCTTTTAGGTATTGGGACCACTAAATTGACAATTTAAATTTCGCGGACCACTAACTTTTTAATTATTTACTTTGATCGCTAAATTTTTTTGAATAACCTTTTTTTTAACCCTATGTCATAATACATAATTAACCAAACTTATTGAATCCCACGCTAACATTTGCTCCGAGCAACATGCGAGAAGCCTATTTTTACAAATAGCCAGTGGCTGTTTTAGAACTTTTGAGCCCATTTCCTAAACATTTTCACTACCTTTGAAACCTACAGCAATGATTTTCAACCTCCGGCATATGGGGGGAGAGGCCCCGTTTATTATAAGGCTGGGAATTTTTAAAATTTATGTATTCGAATATTCGTTCAAGAAATCACAAGAATATTCAAATTATTCGAATATTCGAATGATTATTTGAATATTCAAATTACTCGAATAATCATATGAATAATTTGAATAGTGCCGTTGAGAAAATATTCATATTTGAATACTCGATTAGTTGATTATATTCGATTTTGATTCCCAGCCTTAGTTTATTAGCGCCGCAGGCGACTTTTTTTTTTAAAATACTTCTATTTTATGTAGGAATATTGCACATTAAAACCTGGTTTTAATACCCAATTTATACTATATTATAATTAGAGACAGGGTAGTTAGGCAAAATAAAACCTCAAAAAAAGCAGGCAAAAAGGCATTAAAAACAAGCAAAAAAAAGGCACGAATACAAATAATTAATTCTCTTTATTCTTGTGCCAAATATAATTACTAGAAGTTTTTCTAATCATCAACCGTTAAGTTGGTTCTTCTGTCACTCAAAATTTGTTTGAAAGTGGAAAACGATTTTTCCACGTCGCAAGTTGTAATAGGGGCAAATTTTAAAGAACTTATCTGATCTGGACTTATCTCTAAATCAAAATCGTTATTTGAAATTGAGTCAATCCAACTGCAACTTCTTGTTTGTTGTTAGAGTGAATTTTTTCCTTAGTGGTTGGTACATGACGCTTGCGCTGACAAATGTGGTGACACAAACATAGAACCGAAATGACGATTATACGTTTCTGCACATTGGCCGCTCCCAATATAACCACTAAGGAAAAAATTCACTCTGCAACCTATTTCTAAGTTATAAGAAGATTAAAATTCCTTTCCATTTATTTTTATGAGTTTCAATGTCTTAGAAATTTCCCAGAAAATTTGAAATAAAAATTTTAAAATTAAGAAATAAATTAAAAATAAGCAAAAAACTAAAATTTTGGTTCCAAAAGGTACTAAAAAGGCAAAAAACAACACAAAATAGGCGAAAAAGGCAAAATAAATTAAAATACCCCCAAAAAGGCAAAAAAAAACAAAATAAAATATGCATTTTTGAAGAGTCTGAAACGGATTTTAAATTGGGTCTGCCTGAAATATCTCAATTTAAAAAAAAGGTATTTTGCCTAACTATCCTGTCTCTAATTATAATACATTTCATAAAATTAGGTAATTTAACTAGAAATTCCTACTTTTTGAAGCTGAGTTCTTTTTGGTTTTTAACCTAATGAACCTTGACAATCTTGCACCAATGAGTTTCAATTTTCATAATTAATACAACCTGAACATCAGCAAATGTTTAAATATAGCCAAGCAGTTGTAATTTTATATTGGTTAATTTTCAAATGTTATTTGTTATTTCACTATGTCTCACTTTTTTAATAATTAAATAAAATATTTATTCTTTTTTATTTTGAGAGCTGAATTTTGAGAGCTGAATTTTGAGAGCTAAATTTTGAGAGCTGAATTTTGAGGTCTCTTCGAAAATCCAAATTGAAATAATATCAGAATTTTTTCGCGGACCACTAAAATTACTCCACGGACCACCGGTTGCCGACCGCTGGTCTAGAAGTCTGAATTATTCACGGAAATTTAGTAAGAATTGAGTCTAATTTAACTGGATCACTTTTGCATCTGATGAATAGAAAAAAGTCTAAGTCTTAAATTGAAAACGATGCTTTTTTGGGTGAAAATCGAAGAAAATTGGGGTTCTATCCCAAAACCGTAGGAATTAGAACAATAATTTTCTGCAGTTTTACGCAGAATTTTATCTAATTTAAAACCCATCAAGGATTCGTGTTGCCATATCGTCGGCTGAGTATTGGTTTGTTCCAAGTCGATAGGATTTCCTATGGACATAGGATTTCCTATGGACATGGAACAAACCAATTCTCAGCCGACGATATGGCAACAAGATTTTCATTTGTAGAAAAATAATACGTTTAAACTGCTATCTTTAACTGTTATAAGTATAACTGTTATATTTTGATAAATTTAATTCCGTCCTTGATGGGTTAATTTTGAGCATAAAATGAAAATGATCCAATAGTCCAGTCAAATAAGCATTTAACCTCGGAATGAAAGATAATAAGCTGAAAATTTGCATAAGTCTTTGTTTTAACTTTTTATAAGTTAGCTCAAAAGTCTCATAGAATCTCGTGTCCGCGTCTTAAGATATTGATGGTCAAAGATGACAAAAACTATTTTTTTTTTGTTGTAAATATCGTGTTTCCCTTGCTTTAAATGACATTTAGAGTTATTAGGAAAGTTCTAGAGAATTGAATTCTCTACAAGTTTGGTCTTAAGTTTGGTCTTAATTTTATACAATTAACGGTTCTCGAGATAGAGCGCAAAGAGTGAGAAACTCTTAGCCATACATATTAAAGATAAAGCTAGGAATGTGGAATCCAATACATAATAAGGTTTATAAATTAGAAGAAACCTTAGTTATTTACTATTTAATAAATGATATTTATTGATATTATTTATAAATAAGACATTAATTTAATAATATTTAGTTAATTTATATTAAGGGCTTATGCGCAGTCGGGATTTTCAAAAAATGATTTTTTTGTTTTTAATTTCTTTATAAAGTACAATACTTCAAGAATATTCTGTGAAATGATTTTTTGAAAATCCTGACTGCGCGTAAGCCCTTAATATAAATTAACTAAATATTATTAATTTATAATCATTTATGGATTGGATTCCACATTCCTAGCTTTATCTTTAATAATGTACGGCTAAGAGCTTCTCACTCCACGCGCTCTATCTCAAGAACCCTTAATTGTATAAAATATTGGTTAAGACCAACTTTGTAGAGAATTTTATTCTCTACAACTTTTCTAATAACTCTAAATGTCATTTAGAGCAAGGGAAACACGATATTTACAAAACACCGGTTTTTGTCATCTTTGACCATCAATATCTTAAGACGCGGACACGAGATTCTATGAGACTTTTGAGCCAACTTATAAAAAGTCAACTTATTATCTTTCATTTCGAGGTTTAGCTTATTTTTATGCTTATTTGACTGGACTACCAAGACAATTCACGATATTGTAATATTTTGAACCTTCTTTGACAAACTTCACCCTATTCCGTTATCTGAGCCTGATGAAGTCAAAAACTTTTAAGTTCTCTTTTTGGATGCCACACTAAAGATTTAAGCAAACAAAATTTATGATTCAATGTTTTTGACAAAAAAAAACATAAACTACTTATTTATGTATCTACATATTTATCGCACCTATTTATGTGAGATTGCAAAAAATGAAATTACATTATAATGACAACAAAATTAGAAAAACAGAATAATGTTTATATTATTTTGCCATTACGTAAAGATTTTAGAAATTATCTGTTGCGATTATCTGCAAAACACTTTGACGATATAGATCCAAAATTGTTTTGCAGGTAACCATGGTAAATTTTAACTCGTTGTGGCTGTTTCAAAAATGACCCCAATGCGAAATTAATTTTTTGGATATTTGACATAGTACCGTATTCTAGTAAATTTATTTGATCAACGAGTGATTTCGATGTTTGAGTCTAACATAAATAACAAATTATTTTTCATTAATCGCTTATGAATAAATTAAAAACAATTACGAAAATAAATCAAAAAGTTTAAAGACTTGGATCAGCATCAAATACGGGCTTTTAATACATAATAATAATGAACTGAAGAATATATTGATACACGCCTTTCCCTTACAGGGTAGGTTCCAACTAAATCATCCACTAATGCAGGGCTAAATTTCTTCCGAACCGCATCGATAGAGGTACTAATTCTCTGGAAGGTTACCCATCTAAATTCTAAACTTGCCGCACATTACTGGACCTCTATATTCTACTTCCAAATTTTTCATTTAATATTTGAAAGGAAAAATTACCAAAATGAAATTTTCGTTGAAATTCAATTTCGCAAGAAAGGTAAAACTAACCTTGGCCAAAAATCCTGCCAGCTTCCGAACTGCTGGGAAAAAGCACTGATCCATTTACACTTACACACACACACAACACAAAATTGTCCTTTTATCAAAACGACTTATCAACTCGAAGGCACACCACAGACTGATTTATTTTAACTGACAATTCGAATATTGTTCGGTAACAAATGTACGATTAATTTGAATCACCGGAAATAAAAGTACAAAATAATAAAAAAAGGTCACTTTCGATTTAAATGGTTGTGCAAGACTACGAATAAACAGCATAGTTTTGAAATTACTCCGAGCATGTTACGAAGAGAAATTAAAGATTTTCTTTTGGTCACCTTTAAGAAGAAAATCGTGTAGACACGAATAAATGCAAATTACTTGTATTAAAATCGATATAAACATTTCCTTCTACTTTTTCTTATATATACGTAGTACCGGTCGGCGTACGGATAAATTTTTCGAATTTTTCTTTTTCTACCCAAGTTCAAAAACGCAACAACATAAAAGTTGCTTGTGGGTTATAAATAATTGCTGGATTAAAGTGTGTTCAGACTTTTCTTGTCATCGTTTCTCAAGTTTAGCGACCTCTTTGTAAACGCAAATAACTTTATAAGTTTAGTTTAGTGAAAATTCATTACATGTCGGAGAGTGCAATATTATTTAAAATTTGGTATTTTAAAATGAACGAGTTGATGTAGCCGACAACACTTAAGGATTCAAATAGAAATTCCCTTGACGTAACGGCCACTATGGTAATATCGAGATGGTCATGCTATATGCCGTAATATGCAGTTAACCAAGAAAATTTTCTCATTAAGTTTTCTCTTGTATGAAAATGTCCAACCAGTATTTCTCTGTTCCAATGCGAAACTACCGAGTATTAGAGCCACATGTTGCAAGACAAAGTGTATTGTAGATTCCATTATTACGGACATGTTTTGTTAGTACGAAGGGTGGTGGAAAGACTGCTCCAAATTTGTCTATTTCGTGGTTTATCTGGATAATACTTTATCTTGTTAATTGTGCGCTTTAATATTACGTCTGAATTTAGATGCATGTCTTCTTGGATACATATAACCAAATGACGTAAGGATTAATTATCCTCATGCAACTTACTAACCACATAAAATATAGGAGATAGAGCAGTGGTACTGCTGCAGTTCCATAAGCTTTCGAGATCAATCAAAGTTGTTTCGAGTGCTGCAAAAGTCGATCTAAAAACTTCAAATTGGACGTACAGAAGTTGGTGAATTTCTCCCTGTTATCTGAATAAAAAGAACTTATGTTGCTAATAAAAAAGGAAAAAATTACGTAAAACTGTACGTTCCTTAATGGAAGTTTCATAAGTCGTTTTGTTTTAGATGAGACAAGTTTTCAGAGATATAGAGTGTTAAACATTCCGTTATCTCGAATAGCTACCCATTTTATTTGGCAGTTGTCGGAATTACGCTTAAAAACAAGAAACGTTTAATGTAATTTTCTTACTGATCCAGCTTATCGTTTCAAATCTTAGTTATGCTACAAGCAAGCATTTTATTTATGACAAAAACAAAAGGCCTAACTTTTCGAATGAAGCAAACGTTCGGAAAAATTATATTATCTAAAGAAAAAGAAATAAGAAACAAACTATAATTTATTGTTGTTTACATCTTACTTTTCAGCTGAAAAATCTGATATAAGCAAAGTGGGCGCAATAAATTTAACTTTGAATTAAATTTAAATATTTTTGTTCTTTAGTCAAAATTTTCATAAAACTCATTTGCATTAAAATGTTACGGATTTCTATTGATTCCGCATTATTTGCAAAAACTAAATACAAAAAATTACAAGAAAATAAAATTTTTCCATTAGGAAAATCTCGAAATGTTTCTATGATTAAGAGACGTCAAAAAATCATAATTTATTAGTCAGTTTATTTATCTATCAGTTCATATATCATTTCTCACATATTCACAATAACATCTTAAGTGATTTTTCAAAAATCGTTTATTATTTTGACAAGAATATCGTCTAATTTTGAAAACCGTTCTTTTTTGGGTAAAAATTTGAATGTGACCCGCACAAAAACAACAACAACCGAGTACCGTAATGCTTTTTTTAATTGAGGTACAAAAATTTTCGATACAAAAAAGTCGGGTTAAAAATAAAAACATAAAACAGCTAACGGCAACATTAATGCAGTCATTTTAATCTTTTTAGTCGTTAGCTACCGTGGAAAATTTAAATATTTTTCTTTCAAATAGGACTCTTAATTGGGCAACTATCTAGAAAGTCAAGCAGAAAGAAAACATTGCGGTGTGTTCATAGCAATATTTCAGAATTAAAGTAGCAACTACTTGAACTTTCTAGCGGTAGCTCAAGAATACATTTGCATAAAATCAATTTTGTTTTGCTTGTGTTTCATCGTCCGAGATAGAAAAAAAGTTTGAGGCTATAAAACCTCAACCACGCCGTTAAATGTAAACATACATAATATACCTTCTCGATAAAAAGTAAAATCAAAAACAAATCACCCAATTTTTTTTTTAAATTCAATGGGCTTATAAATCAGGACGGGGTGCTTTCAAAGTCTATGCCGGAAATCACGGCCTGCTAGTTGCGTGACCGATGTTGTTAGTTGGCGCATGCTTAGGAATAGATGGATGAACTGAAATTCAAGGCGTCTCGGGCGTCGTTTCAGCATTAAGCTTTAAGGAACACCTAAATGCTCACACAAAAACCAGATCACATTGAAACTTCCTGAATTATTAACAAGTCACATCTGTGCCAACCGACAAACACTTATTCGACACATTTATCCCTAGTACGAATTTATTTACTTAATATCGTCAACATCAAATGTTCTCCTCGCTTCTTGTGCGATAAAAAATTTGCACTAATAAAAATCGTCATGTTTCTCCACTAATTGAGGGTTTAACAAGAACTTTCCATCCGCATTAGATTGTTCCATTGATTTTCCAAGTAGTACAAAAAATAACAACCCTAAACCAAAGATTGATCACTCTAACACCACTAACATGTCCTCACAACATTAAAGGACCTAAAATTGGATTAAATTTTCATCAAACAAAATAACGACGGCTCAATCGCTGTATCTTTAAAAGAAAATTAATAGCCCAAATATTATCCACACCTTTATGAATCACTCTGTACAACGAGAGGAAAGTAATCCTCACAACAAAGCAAAACTTTTGAGACGACGTGTAAAGAGTAATCTCATATTTCACAAAAAAAAAGCTTAGCATGATTTTTGCGTTCTTTTTAAATTTTATTTTAAATAAAAATGGAAAACAAAACTTGTAGACAAAGAAATTAAATAAAAATCCTAATAAAATATCACTTTTCAAATTTTCAAAGGATAGCTACTGTCAACATTTTCAACCCCCTTTGGAAAGTGTGTTCAAAACCTTCCCTCGTTTACGTCTTAGTCTTCTTTAAATCTCTTGAACAAGTCAAACACTTCGTCGTTATAGACAAAGGCCAAGTCTATAAATCTTATTCAAAGTATCAACAAAACTTTATTGTAAACTTTACTCGATTTGCTTCCAAATTTAAGTAATACCAATCTGATGGAAACAATAAAAACAAAATTTCAAAACTTGATTACTTGGACCAAAATTGTATACGAAAGCAATTTTTTACCATTTGCTTTGGAAAATTGAAACTCAAACTCAGCAATTTTTATTGTTCGATTAATGAAAGCCAACACTAACAGATTTCACATCACTTACTCAAAAAAATACGATCGTGAAAATCAAATTTAAAAATAGCAGCAAAGTAAATAAAAATATTTCACTTCAAAACTTAGGTAGGTACATAATTATGTAAATTTAGTATGTACTACGTACTACAAAATTATTTGTGAATGAACAAAAGTTTTCCAACGCGAGAACGTAAATAGGTAAACAAAAAAAAATGGAAGAGAAGGAATTTGGAAAATCAAACGTCAAAATATTGAGGTTAAATATTTGTCACATCACCTCATCCAAAGGCTTTCCCCATAAAGAAATCGAATCCATGTTTCGGTGAATGTAACACGATGTAGGGAAATAAAAATTCTGAAAGTAAAATAAATTTGAAATATAGTAAGGATTTGCGAAAAATATGATTATGCTTTAGCGTTAATTGAAGAGGTAAACAAACGCACAAAAAAATTAAACTTGGCGGTTTACAATAATGAAAATAAAATGGAATTGGAGCAAGGTTTTTGTGGCACTCGGATAATAAAAACAATGCACATATTATAAGACATTTTCGCGTAAGTAAGTATACGATATAATATTATTTAATTGAGCAATTTTTTTCGTGGTGATTTCATTGTACAATTCTATCGCTCTAGTTTAATGTTAGGTCTTCGAGTAAGGATATAAATTACAAAAGTTTAATGCGAGGCCAATAATTCAAAATTAGAACTCGTAAAGGATGTGTCGAAAACAAATGTACAAGTAAAACTAGAGCAGGGTGCAGGTAATCGGGGTGTCCGGGGTTAATGTGCAAGAATGCGGTGCGGGTGGGTGTGCCTGAGATGTGCTGGGGCGCGCATGGCGTCCGGGTGCTAAAGGCTGGCGTCGAGCGCGTCGCGATGCTGCGGTGCTCAGTTGAGATCTGGACCTACACGAAACGTCACGGAGCTGTTTATATCAACCGATCCGCTTCCAATGCTGGCGCATTTGAGCGATGCATTTTCATCTGCAGTGCCGTTTTCCACGACGTTCTTACGTCATTAAGTGCGAGGAGTGGCGAGGGTGTAGCAAATTTCTGCCTACAGGTGCGGCTAAGATATACGAGACGATAGGAAAGGATTTCATTTGTAAAAGTGATTCGTATCATTGTAACAAATTTAAAAGATACTTTTCTTGGGCTTAATTGCTTTATTTTTTCATAAAGTTTTGTGATCATCAACTGTGATAAAGGTGCAATAAAAAAAGTTATTAATTTGATAATTGCTTTGGGCAAAAACAATTAGCTAGCAATTAGTGTGTCGAAATCGATACAGTGATGTAGCAGCTGGTGCAGTCGAACTGTTGGCCAGAAACAGGCAACATCCCCAAAATAGCCGGCGGCTCCGGTTACCGGATAAACCAACGGACATGTGTGCTAAAACAGTGGGTGAGTGACGTATTCTATGCACGTCTTTTCAAAGGGAGCGCGCCACCTGCGACAATTACCCTTTCTGGAAAATACCAAGCCGATAATGATGAGCGGGCGATGTATAGCTTTAGCTGGTTGAATCCGGGTCAAATTTTAAATGTTATTTGGTCCCCTTCAACCAGCTGTAGTTGACATTGCAAGCAACAAAACAACAAAGAAAATCTCAGCCAAAACATCACCTTCGTTTCTTCTTCTTCTTCTCCTTGTGTTCCAACGAGAATTAAACATCTTAAGACGCCCCTTTAAAATCAATAGTTTTAATTAAAATCTAGGAAGCGGTGATACTCCAGTTAAACATTACTGTAGACAATAGAAGAGACGGGTTATTAAAATTTCAGTCAAATTTAATTAATTACTACAAAATGATTCGACATTTTCGATCGATCACATCGGGATTTACTTGCTTTCGCCATCCTTATCCCGTTTCTTAAAAAATAATAGGTAGTACCTAATACAAAAAATTGTGTCACGCAGGACCAAAAAATTGTTTGTTTGTTTGGTAATAATGACGTAAATTTCGGTGGCGCTAAAATTAAAATTGCCGCTCGTTAATTAACTCCCAACATTTATAACGTAATTTTCGAGATAATAAAGTTTAATTAAACTTTACTAAACTACCTATATGTTATCATTACCAAACAATTCTAAAAGGATTTCACAAAATATGCAGTAGGTACGAGCAATTTATGAAAATGCCTTTTTAGTAAAGGGGATTAAATATTTTACATTTTCTTCTTATTTTCAGATCAAGATTTCACGAACATCTACATTTTGTGAATAATTAAAAAAAATTTTGTTTCGTCCTGCGAAAGGTCAAATAAGTAATCGTAGGAGGGAAGATTTACAAAATATGAAATAAAAATACAAGTTCAAACCAAAACATTTACAAGATCTGACTTTTTTAATTTAAAAATACTTTTGCAAGTTTCAAATATCACATTTCTTTTAAATAAAAGGAATTTATCAAAGAAGCTTGAGAAAAACTTCCGGAAAGCTTGAAATTCTTTACCTCTCCCGTTTAATTATTCAAGTTAGATCAATTTTTTTTTTTTTTAGTAAAAATGCCATCGTTCTTTATTATTCCAATACATAATATAAAAACCATAAAATTTTTAAGATAATAATACAAATAGAGAGGTTTAATTGCAGACAACTTAAGGGAAACTCAATAATTCGACCGCAATCTTATTTTTTGAAATGCTTAAGTGGCAAAGAAAATTCGATTCATGCCAAAATAATTGTTTTGTTCCCCTAATACCAAAATAGCACCCTACTTTTCTTACAGCTTTAATGAAACCCCCAAATAGAACATCAAAGGAAATTAAAAAAAAAACAAAGAGAAGAAGGAATACTATCGAGGTGCGACATCCTTTATAAAAAGTATAAATACTTTCGAAGTGCTAATAAGAAAAATTGTTTTATTTTCAAAATTGAAAACTGGAATACCCACAGAGTTTTAAATTAATTTGCTAAAACAAATTACCTGAAGCGAATGAAATGTAAGGGAAAGAAAGAAATTTCATATAAAAAGAAAATAAAATAGACGGTGGTAGTTATAACTTATAAAATTATAAAACTTATTAGAAATATTATTTATCCTCATTTAAATAAGCAAATAAACTTTAAAATGAAATCGACCGACGCAAATATTTCAATTTATTTTATTCCACTTCAAATTTTTCTTTGATCGTACGCGAACGGAGTGAAAAACTATCCTGGTAATAAAAGAAGAACGAAGAATGGAGAGGTAACAAAAAACAATCAATCTTTTAAAATTTTTGTTACCAAAATTGAAGTGATGAATCAAATTATTATTAATTTTATAAAAAAAGTATTAAACCCCTTCCGGCATTATAGAATTTTTGTATTAATATCGAAAAAATGTTAAAAAGAAAAACAAAAGCATCGAGCAGTTTCGGTCAGTGTAAAATAATAATAATAAAATTTATCAAATCGATAAACAAATCTTGGGGAAGATTACATGCTATGGTTCCCAGGCGTAACAAACACAAAACAAATTGACATAACAGAGAAAATCTAAAATAAATATTGTTACATCTAAATTCAGAAATATTTATGTGCATAAAACACAAAGGTACTTTTGGATGTGGCTCTATACACCAAACTTCGCCTTGAGAATTTGGTCCTTGGGGAGAAAACACCTACTAGTGCTAGGACTATCTAGGTCAGGTTTTCCTTTACCGGTAGGACCATTATTTTCCCAAGATGCTAACAAAAAATTGTAATTTAAACAGAAATTTTACCAATAAAATTTCAATCATAATAACCCCCTCCCCCATGCAATCATTAACTACATTAAGCATTTGTGATTAACAGAGAGCGGATTTTAGACCATTTATTGAAGGGAATATGAAATTTTCTTAAAATGTGCACGATTTATGAAAAATGTGACCATTTAACACCAAGTTTTTTATGCCTTTTTTGCATTTTCGTGCCTATTTTAAATTTTTGTGCCTATTTGATGCCTTTTTTGTCTAATTTTCAGCGTACTTTGAAAAACTTCATTTTAACAAACTCAAAATTTAAAATTTTACTTTCAAAGAATTGTTAAACCGACAAATACCAGGAAATCGCGATGTGAAACTTTAGCATTTTGCTGATTTTGCTTATTACTTTATCAGTAAAATTCAAATCGGAAGAAGTTTTTTTCCAAAAACGAGGGATTTGCAATCTTAAATAAAATCGGTATTATTTTGAGTGGAGGCAATATTCCTGATTTTCAAATGGATCTAGCACATCATATCTAGCTATTATATCCAAATTTAAGAAAGCGCCAATAACAAGTGTGGATGTGGAAAGAAGCTTCTCTGCTTTTAAAAACAGTTTAAGTGACAAAAGGCAGAATTTTACCGTAGAACACATACTGTTTTCACGAATAATTTTTAGTTAAGTTTAGTTAGGTAGATACAGTGCAGTCTCGGTAATCCGAACACTCGCTAGTCCGCACAAATCCGAATATTATTCTATAATCCGAACACAAATAATAAAATGTGCGGATTATATAATAATATTCGGATTACAGATTACAGTGTGTTCGGATTAGCGAGTGTTCGGATTACCGAGACTGCACTGTAATAGGATAAATGTTATTTTAAACGTTGGTTGTTGTAAAACAACAAAACAACAAAGTTTGTGACATTTTTCAGTAAAAATTCAATTTTTACCATCGGAGTAAAATGTTCTAACCCCTCTATTTTAAAATTGTAGGGTATACAGTTTTTTTTCATTTTATTCGCTTTAAAGTCAAGAATCACAAATTTTGTTAAAGTAAGGTGTATTAAATTTTTTTGTACTTTTTTTCATGCCTTTTTATGCCATTTTTCGTGCCTTTATAGGCGCCTTTTCTGAGATTGTTTATGCCTTTTTATCCGCTCTCTATGATTAATAATAATAATAATTTAATAAAGTTTGTGACATTTTTCAGTAAAAATTCAATTTTTACCATCGGAGTAAAATGTTCTAACCCCTTCTATTTTAAAATTGTAGGGTATACAGTTTTTTTCATTTTATTCGCTTTAAAGTCAAGAATCACAACTTTCTGCTCGGATAGTAATCTATTTAAATTAATAAATTTGTTATTAAACACATTTTTAATTTGTCAATTTTCCTATTTTAATTTTCAGGTATAGAAGAAAGTGTGATACATAATTTTTCAAAATCTAAAATATTGAATTTGCTACCTGAAAAACGAAAACTCAGGGCTTGTAGCAATTTAAAGATGTAAGTGCCCTCTTGGCTAGCTCGGAGTACGCAAGAGGCAATAAAGCGATGTGCCAATCTCCCTCCTTGTTGACAAATGGATGATACAGGGGGGACGCCGAAAGGTTATGCTTCAAAGAGCAAGGCGATAACTGTTGGTAAAAGAGCGCCACGTAGTTTGATGAACCACCCTGTATATCACAGCAAAGTACTCCCTGTAAAAAAAAACTACGAAAGTTGGAGTACTAGAATAGGGGAAGGTAGAGGAGATTGGGTAAATCGCCTCCAGTAACAAAAGCGTATTATCTCGTCTTGATCTAGATATAATGATCAACATTAAATTTACAAAACCTGTCGCAATAATTGAGCTTACCCTTAAAATAAAATACGAGTTAAATTGTAAAATTACACGTATGTAGTTATAAAAATAACTGGTGTTTGGTTTACCTGGTATACGTATACTCGGCGTACAATATTGCATACACGCCTCTGTGTTAAAATCACAGGTAATAATTGAACACACTTATGTAAAATAAAATAGCAAGGGAACGGCCCAAAATATTCCGCACAGTAAAATAAAATATACAAAGATATTAAAAAAAATATACAAAAGGCTTATCTTGGCGGTGTCTTCTGATCCAAGGTGTTGTGGGGGAGTGCAAGATGAATAAAACGATTAGCACGATCCAGAGTATGGCAGGTGGTCGCCAACAACAAACGAACTCGTAGTCAAATAAAAGGAAACCGGAACAAAAACTCCCAGCGAAAAACTCGGGACTAAAAGAAAAAACCCTAAAGGAAACAAAGTCAAATAAATAACCTTACAAATCAAAAACATTAGGAATACTACCTCAGATGGTCGAGGGTTGCTGTCAAAGCTCGAACAGCCACTATTCGATGAGATGGTCAAAAACTTGGGACTGGTTGAATCCTTCAAAATACGAAGTTAGGATTCTCTTGGTAAAAGTTACTTCAAAGAAGTCGGTACCCAGGAGCAATCCGAATAAAGCGGTTGAAATGTATCCCAAAATATGGATAGGACGAAATATGTCCAAAAAAATGATTCCAAAATCCGCTCACCGTCCTCAGAAAGTTTTACAAAAAAACGTAAAAATGTCGATCGAATATAAATGGTGTTTTAACTTTTAACTTGTTAACAACGAATAAAAGTGCAATCTTATCAATGCCTTTTGTATCAGCTGGCGTTTTGAAAATATGCAAAATGATACTTATGATGCCATTTAACGGCAAATCAACAAAGTATTGAAAGATTTCTATAAATATTCGAAACTAAATTTGAATGTAGGAAAATTTAACAATGTTTAAATTTTTGAACCGTAACAAATTTCATGGAGTTTATAAATTCTTCAGAAATATGATCTTAAAAAAGAAATTTTTTCAAGAATAGAGTGTGATTTTAGTATGTTATGTGAAATATAAATTAAACAAAAACTTAACTAGACGTTAAAATATTAGATTTTAACTGTAAGTAAAGAACAACATACAAAAAAATTATTATTTAAAAACACTAAAAGAACAATTCTAACCACGTTGTTTTTGACCCCCCCCCCCCGTAGTTTCAGTTTTCTCATTTTTTCAAATATTCTGTTTGTACCTTGTCACAAAAGGGTTAGAATTGTTCTTTTAGTGTTTTTAAATAATAATTTTCTTGTATGTTGTTCTTTACTTACAGTTAAAATCTAATATTTTAACGTATAGTTAAGTTTTTGTTTAATTTATATAAATTCTTCACCAAAGAATGAAAAAATGTTCTTCTTCTTCGTAGTTTAAGCCTTAAGGCTTGTTATTATACCAACATCTGCGTCGTTTCCTTGGCAGTGTTGGTTCTGTGAGCATATACAAATTTTACATCCATTAGGTAGCTTGCTAGACTTGCCGTCAGATGTGCCATGTATCCTGGTTTTTAATGTTAATGGTGGCAATTCACTAACCCAGGGGACCACCGGCTTAACGTGCCTTCCGAAGCACGGAGACCAGTTATAAGAAAGTTTGACTCTCCCCAGGTTTGAACCTGGTGCCCCGCATTTGCATCCAACTGCGTTAGCTGCAAGGCAATGACCGGCAATGAAAAAATGTTGAAAATATCAAATGGGAGCAATTTATGGTGAGACTTCAGGCTTGTCCTGGTATCGATTATTTCAGCAAGATAGAAATTCAATCGAAGATGAGTGCCATCGTAGACCAAGTGATGGCCCAACACAATAAATGGTAACAAAAGAAGATCGCCAATACTAAAAGGTGCGAAAATGTTCCAAATATCCGAATCAACACTATTTTAACTAGGGTTGGTTGGACGATTCATTCCTCCAAACCAATCTTGACGTAGCACCATGATCCTGTGATGAGCAATGGGAGGTATACTTTCCTTACTACCTAAATGGGAATGTAAAACTGAAGGAAAAACTATATCAGTTTCTATCTCATTTTGCGAACATATAAATCCGCCCCTAGCAATACTTAGTTTTTTCGAAGATTTCTTACCATCTGCATGATTACTCAAGAATCAATGCTCAAGAATCAAACAAGAATGATTGCTCCAGTAGTTTATGTTATCTCCAGGTTATCAATGTTCCTACGATTAAGAGAGTTCTGCAGGGACCTCGGTTAATGATAATCTGAAAGATACTAAGTGCGGGTCACTGATGTGGATGAGATAGACTAAACCTAGCCAAGCTTCAATAATTTTTTTCGGGTCTGTAAAGAAGCGCTTCCTGGTGGAATACGATACCCCTAATTTTAGCCTCTCTTCAACTTCTACGTTCATCTCGCTTTTCAACGATCATATTCGTTTGTTTCATTCTGCCTTTTAATTTAGGAATGTGTCCTTTATTACGAACTATGCCAAGTTAAAATATTCTTTTTAACTGTAGACCGGCCTCAGATGTAGGTCTTGTCAGGCCCGTAGCCAGGATTTCATTTGGGGGGGGGGGGGGCACTTGTAAAAAATATTTTGTAAAATGTAAAATTTTCGGTTGTTCCCCTTCCATTTTCTTTGTCTTTTCAACATTTCGGGGGGGGGGCACGTGCCCCCAAGTGCCCCCCCTGGCTACGGGCCTGGGTCTTGTGACCCTGTTTTTAGACAAAATCGAGTGCTTTAGCCTTCCGAAGTAGGGAGACGATCATATTTTATTCCGATTCGAGCCGATTTGTTAATTATTGTCTCTATATTTCGCTTTGTCTCAACAATAAATCACAAGCAGATTATGCGGTCTGTCAATGTTTCTTTCAATTATCCAAATCATTCCGCAACATCATGACGATCGATTAAATATCTTAATGGTGACCGATTGTATGCCAACAGACTTTGTATCTTCAAAACTAAAATTACCAGCTTTAAAATTCATAAACCATTCAGAAATTCCATCTATGTATAGGGTGTTTTTTTAGCTGCATGAGAACTTCAAAATGAAATAAAACATTAAAAACCTGACGGAATGTTTTGGTTATAATTTTTTTATGAAAGTACAGTTAAAGGCATTTATGATTTGAACATGACTTCCGGCATGTGACCACCACGACTAATGGTTACGAAGCGCATCCGTTCAGTCCAATTTTTGACCACTTTTTCCAATATTTCTGGCTTTATTTCATAAATGGCTTGCTGAATATTAGCCACCAATGCTTCTAGAGTTGTTGGTTTGTTAGCATAAACCATGGATTTAACATACCCCCACAGAAAATAATCTGGAGGTGTCAAATCACACGATCTTGGAGGCCAATTGATAGGACCACGTTTTGAAATAATGTTGTCACCAAATTGTCCTTTCAATAAATTGATGGTTTCGTTGGCTGTGTGGCACGTAGCACCATCCTGTTGGAACCATAAGTTGTCAATGTTTAGCTCTTGAAGTTTTGGAAACAAAAATGTATTGAGCATGTGTCGATATCTCACACCATTCACCGTAACGGTAGCTCCTTCCTCATTTCGAAAGACATATGGACCAATGATGCCGTTGGCGTGTATTCCACACCAAACAGTCAATTTTAATGGATGCAATGGAGTCTCAAGATAATGTCCCGGATTGGTCTCACTCCATATACGGCAATTTTGTTTGTTCACATACCCATTTAACCAGAAATGTGCCTCGTCACTGAACAAAATTTTACGGTAAAAAAATGGATCCACTTCCAATTGGTTGTGAGCCCAATTTGGTAGCGTTGTTCAATTGTCAATCTATGCATTATCAAATGCCAAACCTTGCTAAACACAAATGTCAAAAAACTGTTTCCATAGCAATCTTGATTCAATTGTTATCCCTATTGAAAGTTCTCATGCAGCTAAAAAAACACCCTATACATCTCATCCAAGATTTCGATTTGGGTTTCTGCAGCATTATAAAAAAGTTTTACATTCCAAAAATGCATTTTATTTTGGTTTACGTTTTAGTGACAGTATCAGGTGAACAAATTCAACCAATCTCAATAATAATAAAAATGTATCTAATAAATAACCTTTAAAAAAGCAATGTTAACTAATCAAGAATTGATTAACAACCTATAACAATTAGTAAAGTTATATCAGAATGAAGGGAAAATTGTAAGCAGGTTGAATGGGAAAATATGTTATTCGTTCCTGTGGTTAATTCTATGATTGGTGGATGCTATTAACGGTAAAAATTGAAATCTATGAAGAGATTTTAGTCTTCTAATCAAATCACTTTTTTTTTCTTGTTCTCTAGAAACACACAATTCTGCAAGAATGCAAAGTCGGGGCTTTTCCGTAATGTTGGTCAAAGTTTGGAATTATAACTATAACTTGAGAATCAGACGAATTAGTAGTTAATTGCAGAAACGCCGACAGTTGCACATATCTTATACGCTTCACTAAAGTCGATTCTATAACCTCAAGTTTGCTGTGGGCATATTTACACAACTAATTTGGCTCATAAGGTGTTTCATAGCAAAGTACACTTTGAAACTGTAGGATTAGGGTAATCTGAGATCTTCTCAGACACTTGAGAAAAAGTTGTATCTAGCTAAGAGGTCTGTGGTATGAAGTTTGGACGGCGACGACGTTAAAATTTTAATAAAAAAGTTTTCCCGACCCGACCATAGCTTGGCACAACATGGACAATAAATTAGATACGATAAGAAGAAATAGAAAATAGAAGTGAATTAAAGAAAATCGAATTTCAAAATCAATTTAAACACTTAAAGAGCTTTGGAAAGAAGGCAAATTAAAGAAAATAGTTTAATTTAAATTCTGGACGTCGAACATTTTGATCAATATAAGAATAGTGGTACGGTCGTACGGCCAACCTTTCAGTTTCTGGTTCAAAACACAATCAATTCGAAATAAAATAAAACCAGCCAAGCAAGAAAGTAATACGTGGACTTTACACTACTACCCCTTAAGATACAATAAAGTAAGAACTTTGCTTTCTCTGATGTCACCGAACGAGCTTTTCATGAACACGCAATCCATAATCACAATTTACTCAAAATCGTCGCCGCGATAATTAAATCTAAATATTTAACGTTAATTTTAAGTAATTAACGGGTTAAATTAGTTGATTAAAAAAATTATTATCATTATCATTGCAAACAATAAGAAGCAGACCGAATAACGGTCCGTCACAAATCCATTCATATAAACAATGTTGCCAAAATTCCACGGATATATGATGGCATTTTCATTATAAACCAATAATGTTAGGCTTCCTGCAAGAATGTCATTAATTTAGGGAAATACAATAATATTAATTAAATAATAAAGATTTATAAAGCAGGTCATTATATTATGGCAATTATATAAAAATGCCTGATATGTATTTTCGTCTCGTGGAATCAAGTAAAAATTTGAGTAGTAAAATAATATATTATATAGAATAAGAAGAAGTAAACTTTAAAGTAAACACTAAAAGTTTTTCAAGTGGAGAAAGCTTGTTGCTAAGAATTTTCAAGTCAATCTTGTAGCAATTCCGTTGAATTATTTAGTAGGGATGTTCTCAAAGCTATAAAAGTCAACTAATTAGCATTGATTATGTTTTAAAATGTAAAACTAATATATTTCTTGGCAAATTGACAATATTAGTTTAGTAAATTTTGTGATTACGTTAAAATTTTATATAAGAGAAGAAAATTATGAGAGGATAAGATGAAGGACGAGAAGTAAATAAAACACGATAAGCCTGCTGACAGAATGATGTAATAATAAATGAACTAATGAGAAGGTGCTAGTTAGTTGGGCCGCCTGGAACGACAGGCAAGATGTTGCCTCGGAAAAGCAAAGGTGATTTAACCACCCTATACCACCACCGTCGAATTTCAAATGATAAGGGCGTAAGGATGAATACTAAATAGAACCACGAAGAACTGAATGATTAATATGGATGGTTCAGGCGATGCTTTCTTCTTACATCAAACGAGCTACATTCTACAAACAATACTTTTAAGTGCATCCCTTTGTTTACAAAAGCAGCCCCGGATTTATTAAAATTATAATTCCTACACAAAAGTGGCTCATTATTAAATTTTTCTTTAGCAAATTGCAGTAACTGCCCTATACGTAATACTGATGGCAGCAGGAAACATAATTAATTCTGAACGGTTTTTTCCGACCGACAAACTATTCCTTTATTTTCCTTTTGTTTAATTGTGAAACTGAAAATAGTAAGAACCGGTGTAAGCTGCTAGGTTACAATCTTAAAGCACACGCCAAGGTGGTCGTTGATCTTCTTCACTCGGCGAGGGGTGAGTTGATAACACTAAGCTCCATTTTCGTTTACTTGTTCCATTTAAAATTTTACATTTTGTTCTATTAAATTTAACTTTGTTGTAATGTAAATTTAATTTGTATGGAAGCGGAATGTCGCCCTCTTTAAATTAATTTACAAATTATTACATGAAAAAGTCTTTGTTTGAGAATTTATGGTAGTTCCAAAGGAATTAAGCCGGCTTAATTCTCCTATTTCCTAAACGATCGTTAATAAACGGATTTCAATGATTCTCGACCATTAAATACGGTCCTGACTTTTAGTTACTTTTCGCAAAAAATTAATGTATCGTCAAATAAGGAAAACATCAGCAAATTGGATGTAACAACAAAAATAGAATAAGAAAAAGTTGGTACTACGCTTTAAAAAAGCTGTTCATCACAAATTAACTAAAGCAAGTGAGCTGCTAGCTATCGTCTAAATTACAAAGTTTTTCCCTTCGCAAAACTTTTCTAATCCTTTTATTTTTGCTCGCAAACCGGTAAGTAAATTCAGACAGCAGTGGGTTGTGTGCTACTGGAAAGTGTTGATGCCAAAAGTATTTTTGTACAAAGTTTGCTAATTTCGAATTGATGTTATTGTTTTGGTTGTAGGATGTTTTATTGGAGAAGAAGTTTCTTCTTGCTCTTTTTTACTTCACATTGTATCGATCACACAATAACTTAATTAAATTTATAAAAATTTACAATGGCGATCTTCCAAGGAACCAGCCAATTGAATCCGAGTTTGCTGCAGCACTACATTACATTATATCGGCAGACACAAATTATTGTGCAGTGAAATGTATTCCCTTAACTATTTGTTCGATGGTTTAAGCTGTTGGCGTTGTTACATAATTTCTAGTTCGACAAAATGTATAAATTCAATTTGCCAATTACTGTTAATTCTCTTACACATGTTAGAATGCTCTAATTAGTTATTTTAGCACCAAACTATTCCAAATCGTTCTATTTATTTTGCTTTACACGACAATTCAATTTTCCACCAAATTTTAACGAATACAATCTAACATTCTAATATTACAGTATAACTGAGACGTTAAAGAAAATCACTTTCCAAAGAATGTAACCTATTACGATAATTTGATAGTTTACTTTCCAGGTCATTGGTCCAAAGCAAATTTTTTGACAAAATCACTTCAAGTTTCTCCCAACACAAATTTTATTATGAGACAAAAATTTGCTCCTCTCAAATGTCCGCTCTATTTTAAGACCTATTTACATCGAATGCAAAAATAACCTTGGAGGACAGTCCATTTCAATAAAATATATTTAAAATTTTTGAAATGTGACCCTAATTTAAAATTCGTTTGATAGATTTGTATTGTTATGATTTTTTATCTCAAAAAACTATTTCAAAGGCCGCTGTACTAGTTTTACGCCGGTAGCTGAGTTCTCTTGGTCAAGGGTCAGTGGATTCAAACAGACGAAATAGCAAGGCAGTAATTCGACATTAACATTGTTTATTAAATAAAAATATTCAATTGCGGAAATTTGCATCAATTTATAATTGGCAATAAGTCTGCCTCGAACCAAATGTGTAAATAATGCAACAATTAGGAATCCAAGCGACATTTAATTCCTCAAAAACAGAAGCTGAACTTCACAAGTCGTCGTTTTATTTTGAATTTATTAAAATAAAACAAATTTTTTTACCTTACAAATTTTCAAATTGGTAAAATTTCACTTGATTCAGTACGCCACTGGAGATCCCATTATTCTACGATGGCAGCCATATTTTCCATTTTCTATGGAGTTGGCATCTGCTATAACCGCTACCGGTATCCTGTTGCAAACAATCGCGTAAAAGTGTCTATTCAGCTTGTTTTCTTCTCTAAACCAAATTTTGTTTTAATTGTTAATTAAACAATCGTCCTAGACAACACCCAGGTAAGTGATCTCCTAATTATCAATTTCGCTTCGATCACTAAGTGTGAACCTAACCTCCAATTTTCAGAACACATGTGCAATTTTTCAATAATTAATTTTCTTGCAGATATTTGATTGGCAAATACCACGTTGCATTCCGCGATACACAATTCTCACTAATTACACGTCGTACGTAGTTAATTACTACGTAATTACAAGACTCTGGTTAATTATTCACTTGTGTGAACTCGCAAATTTTACTCTCTGAGTTTTGGATCAAGAGACCTCGCACGAGTTCCCAGTAGGGTCTCCACCAGAAAACTGATAAATTCCTTCCTCATTTTGCTTGCTGGCTTTGTTCCCCCCATATTCAAATTTGGTTTTTGTGAGTGGGAATTTTTACTCCTATCTGCGAAATCGACTCTTCTATCCAGGTAACATAAAGTTTTTATTCGTGTACGCACCGAAATATTATGAACACTTGGTTTTTAGGAATCTGGTATTCTCCACCATGTAGAAAATTATACACAGGACGTGGTACAAATTTTGTACTTTACAAATAAATTCAAATGTGTTAGTTTTGTGTGTAAATCTGTTACAAATTGATGGTTTTTGTAAAATTGATGCAAATATCGCTTTTTATACCAGTCGAAATTGACTGGCTACTGATTTTAACTCAAGTGTCTTCAAATTACCACCTCATTAATTTACCTGAACCCCTAAATCAAGAAATATCACCACAGTATATTGATACTATACGATGATCAGTTGAAAAGTTTTGAGTAATTTCTTGGGTAAAAATTCAGCTTTAATTTTCTTATTGCCACTATACAGCATTAAAAGATATAAAAATCGCTTAGGTTTGCAACTATAAACAAGTAATGAGGAATGCATTCCCATTTTTAGTTTTTTACCTTCTTTAGGAAGGAATCCTTATCGTAAATCTGCGATTCTTGCTCCATATAGTGGACTTCCTTTATGACTTAAGTTTCCTCAAAGAACAATCGCGTCATCTGTCGTTCACTTTGATCTTCTCTTGGTATCTCAAGAGGACCACTTTTCTGATCACGCATTCGGTCCAGTAAGGAAAAGACTGTCTTAATAATTTTTGCTGCAGTTGCAATTCGACTAAGGGTCGAAATTTACTAAATATACTGAAAACAAAGAAGTTATTTACTTCCCCCTAAAACGACCTCCTTACCGATTAGAATTCTGTTTACTACATTTTGGTGTTTTTACTATTGTAAAAAAAATTAAAAGCGCCGCAAATGAATATGACACAAAATAATTTTGTCGCTAGAATTGGATACATTTTTAAAATTTGTTCTAAGTCGATATCTTTTTAACCGACCCATGTATGTCCTGGCGTAATATAATGTTTATTATTAGTTTAGAATTATACTGATTACAGGGTTTAAATTAATTCCGAGTTTTACTAAAATTACAAAACATAATTTTGATCATCTACTATGTTCTAATTGGCACGTAAAATTAATAATTTACAATGGACTGCAGTTTATTGGTCATTACTTTATAATAAACGATCGAGATTTGCGAATATTGTTTACAATGTTTATTATAAATTTCCGTGTTTCAATTGCTAATCACAAAAATTATATTATGCGATAGATATACCAATTACTATGAATAATATAATGTAAATATAGAAATGAGAGTAAATTATTAAAATAGCATTGTAGGGTGGTTCGGAATTATAATAATTAATTACAAAATTTAAAGTGAATTTTATAAATACAACATAGAATAAGCTAAATAAAAAATTATAACAATCCGAAAATTTGCCCACCCCGTTATATTGTAATAATAAAGCAAGATTACTCGAGATATTTGCTAGTTTGTTAGTCCAATTTGCAAAATAAACCCCGACACGCTGTTGTCCTTATCATACCTGGCTCGTATTATTGTTTTGTTTCATACTCCTTTGCACAGAATAATAATTTAGTTAGTAAATTATCTAATTATTCTTAATGTAGTTAGTTTACGCCGGCATCCATTATTACATTATTATTGTAGCAATAACAATAAAGTTGATAAGAAAAAAGAGCTGGAAACAAACGTGGAACATAAAGGATCAATTTACTTCAAAAAATAATTGTGGGTCTTTTTTCTATTTCCCTTTTTTATTTAGTTTTGTAGCCTACCAAAAGAAAATTCTTTTAGTCCTAAATTGAAGAAACGTTTCAGGCGGTTAGAAGTAAGAAAGCAACTGTGTAAAATAGTTTAACACTCATTTATTTCTCGAGCGATGTAGTATTCTTGAGGGAACGATGTTACGTACGTTTCTTTAATTTTAATACCAACGCAACATCTTTTGAAAACAATTTTCAATCCAACACTTTAAATTTCCTTTCAAAATACTTGCCCCTATCATATCTAACTAAACAAAATGTTATTACAGTTCGCAACACATTAATAATTAACTATATTATGTTGATCAAAATTTAACATTTTCAATTATCATTTTGACAATTAAATTAATTACATTTCCATTCAAAACATCAAACTTGCTCTCGTTAAATTTTGATTTGAAAATTTTAACCAACAAAATGTTATCGTAAAAAATACATAAATCGCTTTATTGTTACATTAATGCACTTAAATTTTTTGTTTACCACCGTTAGGCGTGTTAAATGCATAATAAAAATGAATAATTGGGGGGGCGAAGTAACAATTTGCATAAAATTACATACAAATTAAAAATTTTCTACCAAAACGTGCTCTCTCTAGTAATAAGCGATTGAAGAAATATGATAAAACTTTTATTTCCAAACAAAAGTTTACCTAATGATCCGCTTTAAAATTTCATTTAGGGTCAAATATTGAACATATTTTGCATATAAATCCGTGGTCGACTATAATTCGGACTACAATTTTTAGAAACCGCTTTAAAAAAATCCGGAATTTTAAACCCGTTCAAGATATGCAGGATTCTTTACTGTAAACACTGTAGAACGCTTCCGTAATTTTTAAAAAGTTAGGAAAATGCTAGTGAAATAAATTTACGAAACAAAAATAAAAATAGTACAAAACCATGCAACATTTTCTCGAGCAACCGCAAAATAAACTGCATCAACCCAAGTGATAAACTTCAAGAGTTGTGGCTTTGTAATTCCTTTAAATTAAATTACGAGTTGTTTTTAAATCTGACAAATGATTTTCAACTTTTATCTTCTTAAATAAAAATATTTTCAAAATTCACGTTCGATTTTTAACTAACCTGGACTTTTTAGGTGCTTCCTTTAATAAATCAAAAATTAAACTGATCAACAAATACCTAGTCCGCAAACCGCGGTCATCCGGATTAATAAATAATTCGGATTACTGAAGCGACAGTCTTTTTATTGAAAAGAGAAACATTTAATACAAAACAACTAGAAAATAGTACATAAACAAACATTATTTAAAACAGATAAGAAGCATACTTATTAAATTTTATATCATTATGTAAAGTAATTTGTAATTTTTGTTTGCTTGATCTTTTTCTGGTTCATTATAAAAGTCGTTTCTTTTAATCTTTGAAGTACAATAACATCATGTAGAGGGATATTAGTTTCTTCTGCCCAGTGTGTCATTCTTAACAGTGTGGTTTGTATTATTTAACTCTAGACCAGGCCCGGACTGGCTCCTTTGGGGGTCCTCGGCTAAAGACTGAGGAGGGGCCCCCTTACTAAGAGCGGAGATTTTCGAAATTCACTTTTACCCCAAGTATAAACCACTTTTTTGAAGCCTCTTCGGGGTCCCCTTGGGTTGGGGGCCCTCGGCGATCGCCGATTAGCCGACCAGGCCAGTCCGGGCCTGCTCTAGACCTTTATTGTTACTATCGTGATGTTCGTCTGTAGCATCTATGTCTTATAACTCGGAAATAATGCACTAAAGATTTAATTCAGGTGTGCGGCATATTTGCCCGTGAATCAAAATAATGATAAAAATATCGCTATTCTTAACGTGCATAATATATTATGCCGCATACTGTATTGAAACGTTAGTGCATATGTTACCGGAAATCTGCGAAATCAGTCAATTTGCACAATGCCTAGATAATGTGCAAACCCACCAAGTCGTAAGGTATTGTGCAAATTCACTAGTACTTTAGGCAATCTGCAAAATGGCTACAGTCTATCAGGCAATGTGCACATTGTCTATGTTGTTAGTTAATGTGCTTTTTGAAAATGTAACAGACTCACATTGACTAGGCAATGTAAACAACGAAATTTAATTATTTTCCAAATTTAATTTTGTAAAATTATATGAAATCATTATCGGAATCACAATTAGGGCAAGTGCAAACACTAAACCGCATATCAGCACATTTTGAGCGAATGGAAATGTAAAAAAAATCACCGAAAATATCAGTAAAATGCAATAAAAACACTTCACTTTTGATTTGACTCAATAACAATATTGTAAACAACAAACAATCATAAAAACTTGCATATGAGTGTAAGCAAGAAAGAGAGGTAGCAACTTGCAAGCCGAAAAGGGTGGCAACCTGCATTTTGACGCTACTTTAGAATTATATAGAAAAAAATTGCCGATTCATGATATGCTTGAAATTTTGTCAGGATTATGTAAATTGAATGAAAAAGAGGTGCATGTCGCCAGCCCCCCCAAATCGAATTTTGGGATGAAATTTGTGTAAAACGTTTGAGCATCATTTGAGTATCAATGAGCTTCCAATATTTTCGTTTGAGCCTCAACCGTCGCGGAGTTATTCGTAAAAACTTTGGGGGGGGGGGCTGGAGACATGCTGCCCCTCCCCAAGTGGAATTTTGGGATGAAATTGGTCTCAAACGTTTGAGCATAAATGAGCTTCCAAATTTTTCGTTTCAGCCTCAACCGTCGCGGAGTTATTCACGAAACACTTGGGGGGGGGGAGCTGGATACATATTAATGTTGATTTGTCGATAAAAATGTTCAATTTATCAACACAGAACAAAAGCTAAATTTCAATTTTTAAATTTTCAAAATACAAGATTTCAAACTTTCTTCAACACACACTATCTTATTGGCTCTGTCCGCTCCAGAACTAGTTTAAAAGTGACCACACCCCTTAGGTTTCGATTTCAGTCAAAGTTTACTTTATGATATTGGTCCAATACCAAAATGTAGCTAAGGTAGCAACCTGCAAGCGGTGGCAACATGCAAGCCTCTCCCCTACTAGTTTACGCATCTCGCACAATTTCTAGACAATGTGAGTTTGTTACATTTCTAAAAAGCACATTAACTAACAATATAGACAATGTGCACATTGCCTGAAAGACCGTAGCCATTCTGCGGATTGCCTAAAGTACTAGTGAATTTGCACAATACCTTACGACTTGGTGGGTTTGCACATTATCTAGGCATTGTGCAAATTGACTGATTTCGCGGATTGCCGGTAACACATATACATATTTCCTAGCTCTACATATTTCAAACACAGATTCGGATTACCGAGTACTATCAAATCCGGATTATAAAGTACATAATGTAATTGAAATGCTTGGCCGGATTACTGCAGAATCCGGTATAACGAAGGTTCGGATTATCGAGGTCGCACTGTACCTACTAGACAATTTTCAAAGTACAGTAGACTCGCGTTAATGTGAACAACAAAAATTAACCTGAATAATATTATAAAAAATCGTTAAATAATACAACTTTAAGTGTTTTTTGTTCTTTATAATCCTTTATTATCTTTTTATTATAAAGAACAAAAGACACTTAAAGTTGTGTTATTTAACGATTTTTTATAATATTATTCAGGTTAATTTTTGTTGTTCACATTAACGCGAGTCTACTGTATACAGAATGAACTATACAAAGCTCATACATACAGTGAAACTTCGATGTAACGAAAATCTTGAATTGTGTGTATTTTTATCTCATTCCAACGAAATAAATTTCAATAAAACGAAGTTTTTTCATAATAATCTAAACAAGACAGCATTTTTGCTTTCGATTTGGAGTGGGAGGGCACGCGCCCTTGTGCCCTTTAAGGCAAGCTGCCACTGATAATTATGTTAGTGTTGTTGTATAAAAAAGTGACCGGTGACATATAACTAAAAGCAAATTTTTGTCAAAGTAATTAGGTTGTCTATGCAAAATAAAAGAAATTTACGGACAGCCGTTAAAATTTTATTATTATGTATGTAAAAATAAAATTTGGAATTTTTGAAAACAAAGTGGTATGTCGGAATATATTTTTGTAAATAAAAAATTCTCAAAAATAGCATAGGTAACTAAAACGTTAAAACAGTTTAACAGCATACCAATTCTTTAGCCACAACAAAAAGTATGAACATGCAAGATAACGAAAATTGAAACAATGAAAGTAGCAATAATTAAAAAAGGAGGTGGGTTGAAATTAATTAAAATTGGGGGAAAAGAATGTGATGATACTACTTTCTCGTGGGCTACCAAAATTTGTATTATTTTAGTTATAAGCAACTTTTGAAAATTTTATATAAAAACATAATATTTTGGAAATCTGCTTTACACTTTTTACCAATATCAAAACAGCCGTAGGCAACACACCAAGCGCGAGTTTGTACACTTGTTTGCTTTGCACGTAAATTGTTTTGAGTAAAATTTGTTTTGGAGGAAACTACCCCTATAATAATACTGTTTTCATTAAAATTTGGTGTGCAGAAAACTACCCCTAATATATCTAGAAAACAGTTAGCAATTCTACGGAACTCGGCTTCCCTAGCAACAACCATTGTTTGCGTTAGAAATTAGTAATCATACTAAAAACTAGATTATTGAAAAATAACATCGCAGTTTTGGGGGTATTTATTAATCCGTTCTATTAAATAATATAAATTTAAAACTAAAAATTGTAATACGAAGGCTCCATGCAATTTTTAATTAACTCTGTGTATTAAAATCAAACAATTAAACAATAAGTTTGAGGAAATCAAATTTATACACTTCCATAACTTTAGTGAATATAAATTTGGTCTTTCTGAAAATCTATTAGGATAGTAGATTCACCATTATTAATGTGGATTTGTGAGATTAATATAACAGTTTGGGTAAATATACCAGACCCCGAATGTTGCGTAAACTTCTTAGGATTATAAACTAATCAACAAATCGGAACGCGTAAAGTGCACTCAATATTAAATTAAATCTACATTTTGCAACACAATAGATCAACCCTTCCCTTCGGCGGTATAGAGAAACGCTTAAGTTATTAGCAGCCATTTACGCGTTAAACGCATTCTTACTTTCATCATATTATTTTGGGCAAGTTAAAGTTGACCATTGCTAGCTTCTGGGATTTTTGGTGATATACGACCCAAGGTGTCACATAATCACCATAACTCTCAGTACGACTTGGCGTTATTGTCCTGATTTGTGTGAAACCGACTTTTCAATAGAGTTTAATGGAAATCGTGCGTGTAACCTCGAATCTCATCCGCCTCTGTTTCATAGCATCTACCTGAATTCCGATCTCTCGAGAAGGATTTCCTTTCGAAATAACGAAGGATTTTTAGTAAAAAGTAAAACGTAAAACGACCTCACCTACTCCGAATAGATTAATTCCAACGGACTAAAAATAAAATTTTAATTTTGTAAAAAAATCCACTGCAGGTTCACTATTTGCTATAGTGAAAGCATATTTAAAATGCAAAGTGGTTTTCAAGTTTTGCAGAAAAAGAAAATTTTTTATTCCATTAAAAAGTTTTTCGACTTTCTCAAAGGAGTTGTGAATCTGCTAACCCCATGAAAAACAAATTTGGAACTTTATGCAGAAAAAAAAATTAAAAAAGTAATAACAAAAGGTCCGAACGAATCAACAGTGTCATAATAGCGTATGTGAATATCATCAATTATGAAGTTAATTTCGTCCAGGATCAAAAACTTTTCGCCCTTTGTGATCTACCGCCATATGTTGCACGCTCCGTTTTCATAATTTCAATTCGAGTCGGGAAATCCCAGAGGTGTGTAGCCACAAGCATAAATATTAAACGAATAGCGTTCGCAGCTTTGTCTGCTGGTAAAACCAAATAACAATATTAAGTGATACAAAATACTAACTAGCAAAGACAACCCTAATATCTGTTTTGTTGTTTGTGTAGCGAAAATTTATTTTATTTTACACGAAAAAACCTATCACAAAATGTAAATGATCTCGTTATTCAAATTCGCCCAATGTTGTGTTGTGGACGCTCGCAAAATAAAAATACACATTTCTGTCAGCCTTGCAATTTCAAATTACCACTGCTTCGTATAATTAATTTAATAAATTTGGAAACCAGATTAATTGGATACAACTAATTAGTGCTGAGTGTCTTCCTTAACGAGGCAACCTACTACAGGTGACAAATGCACCATTGGTCTTGTTTGAATTGCCTGACCACTATCATGTCACATTAGTTTAGATCTAAAAGCTACTTGTTCTAATTTGTAGTATAGCAATATACGAGGAACGCCCAATAAATTATTTTGCTCTAAATTAATTTTTTTAGTACTTCCATGTTTTTCAAAATGTTGCTTAATCGATATACTTTTCTAAAGTGTTCTCCATTCGGTTCTGTCTTCCGTTGCCATTACGTACGCTTGCACGATCTCCAACGAATTATCCTTGAAACATTATGTTCGAGGTTATGTCACAAGGTTTTCGAATTATTTGGAAATGATATCTACCCCTTTTCTCTCTTTGGCAGCCGACGTGGCTACGGGCGGCCATCGAGGCAGTATTTCATCTTTATCCAAATATATCACTTTGAATAACTTTAATAAATTATTTAATTTGTAGAAAATGTTAATTTCGCTTAAAGAGTAACACAAAATCGTAGTATCCTTCTTTTTCATTTCATATAACATTTACTATGTCTAAAAATACATCAATAAATCAGATAATTGCAAACGTTCTCAAATTAATGAAAACAAACAAAAGAATTCAGCACAGAACAAAATTGAAGAAAATAATTATGTCGATTCACAACAGCAATATTAAAACTGCGTATTGAAAAAAAAATTGAACTTTTACTTTAAAAGGTCACTTAGTTAGAGGAGGAGAAAAAGTATCATCAAAATACCTTCCTTTATCCTACAGCTTGCTTTTACATTGGTACTACTTATAATTTTGTTTTACATTTACGAATATTAAAATCACTTATTACAATAGAAATCTGAGTGCTTTATGAAATAATACAACCGAAAATTGAGAAAATGCGAGACCCACGAAAGTCTTATTTTTTTAAATCAGTACTTCCAATTACAAGTTCAGGCTCTTTCAAATAATTTCACCTTTTCCTTCAATACTGTACAGAATACCAATAAGTTCCATTTGAAGTAAATCCAAAAGTAATTACATATTATCCAATTTCATTCTTATTTGCAAGTTTATTAAATCATCTGTTCCATAAATATATCATAATATCTATAAATGTTTTGAATTTTAATGACTCCATCAAGCGTTATTTTATGCCAAATTTGTATTATTTATGTATTCCTACTTGTAAATTATAACTTAAGTCTAATTAAACTTTAGAGTTAAAATAAATTCACAGTTTCAATATCCTGTATATTGAATTGATCAGGAGGAAGGGGGGGGGGGGTAACGCATGGACTGTCTTACATAATGGCCTTCGTGTAGTCCTATCCCTTATTTAACTACAAATTTGGTCCTAGAACGGAAAATATTGAAAAAGCATTTTAAAATTAAAATAAACACGATTTCGTTTCGCTTCGCATAGATAATAAAGAATAACAAGCCCAGTATTTTGTTATGAATATTAAAAATTATTGAATTTTTATTAAGTTACAAAAAAGTTTAATAAAATTTAAATATAATAATAAACCCGAGTAAACTTGGCGCATTATTGATTTTTCTTTTAAATATAATTTGCGTACTAATAATTTGTATTTATTAATTAATTATGTATATCGGAAGCTATTGCCAGACTGACCGTTCGGTAAATGTAATTAGATGCTCGATGACTGGTGAAAAAATTTAGCTCTTTTCCTATGAGTTAGCTGTGGTGTAAACTAATTTTCTATTTAGGATATTTAATTTAAAACCACTTCATAAAATTGAGATGGAGTTTGCAACTTAAAAAAGATTGCAAACAAAACTACACTTAAACTAAATTACTACATAAGTGGTTCGTTACTTTGCGACGCTGTATTTACAAGCAAATATAGTTTTGGCAACAAAGTAAGCATAAAATGTATGTATGTATGCACAAGTAGCAAATTAAAGATCTGAATTTTGAAAAGCCATGTTCATTAAGTTAAATTTGTTAGAAACAAAAAATAAGGGATGCAGTTTTAGGTCATGCCCAGGACTTGGTCCTCATTTTTTATTCTATGTTATAATTTGGTTTTAGATCATCTTGCGACACTGTCCGGTGCCTAATTTTAAAGTAGTTTTCTTTTTGAAATGAATCCGACGCTTTAACCCCCTACTTGGAGGTGGGGAGCAAGAAGTGGTCACCCATCCAAGTGCATTTGCTTGTTGAACTTGCATAAATTGCAATGTTTAACTCCTACAATCTGACAAGAAAGGGTATTTGCATTGTACTCTACATCGAAGTCCCATTATTGAAAATGCTTATACGTAAAACAATAAAAATTGTTGCTTTACTATTTTAGATTTTGCTCAAACTTTGTGGAAATGTTCTTTAGGCTTCCAACGACCAAAATCCATAAGGATTTAATTTTAGTACGCGCCATTTCCGCTCCACGCAAAATCAAGCAATTGAAAAGTCGTATTTTTGTGCTTTGCGGTTTTAGCTGTAAAAATTTTTCTATTAGAGATATCTACGCGACCAAGGTGGCATTTTAAAGCCGAAAGACGGTAGTTTCTAAAAAAAATATAAAAATGTTCATAATTTATATACCTGAATCATAACATGGTATTGAAAATACGTGTATTTTATCGATTTCTTATGTTTTTCAATTGGATCCAGTGTCTGCGCTGTTGAATGTAAAAGTTTAACCATTCTCAGATATCAAAGTGCACATATCGTAAGAGAATAGAAAATTAAAATAATTTGGTTCAATCAACTCGTTATGAAAAAATTTCTTCTTTTGAAACTGTTTGAAATTTTGAAATTTTAAAAAATTGTATATTTCAGGTTACAATTTGGACGTGTTTGATAAGAGACAAAATCTTGAGATTTACAGGATACTTAGTTCTTACCCTTAACTTCAAAAAGTTCAATGTCAAAAGGTTCAAATATATGCTGCGTGCACAGTGTGCCCATGACCATTGATTGCAAAATTTGGTTTACGTTTTTTGCATACGGAATGTCTCGTGGTGCCCGGTCAAAAAAATTAACTAGAATTAAATAAGCTCTAAATTTAAAATCATTTTTGTTTATTTTTCATTCAAACCTACTACACTTTCAAGTAAATCTATAACAGTTTTCTTGTGGACAAAACAAGATCCAGAAAGTCTTAATATTTTATAAGTAAAATTAATGTTTTAGTTTGTAAGTCTTCGTGGTTACTTTATTAATACTTATTTTTACACAATTAATTTGTTCGCGGATAACTACTCAGGCTAGTATAAAAAAAACACGAAAATAAGAAAAAAACATACAGAATAAATGAACAAACCGCTATATTTTTTCTTCTTTTTAAACGCCTGTACATCCGCGAGAGGAGGAAATTCCTCAAAGGACTTTGAAGTTTTTTAGAGTTAAGGGTAAGAAATATGTTTACTGTAATTTTCAAATTTTTATCTCTTATCAAACACGTCCAAATTGTAACCTGAAATATACAATTTTATAAAATTTCAAAATTTCAAACAATTTCAAAAGAAAAATTTTTTTCATAACATGTTGATTGAACCAAACTATTTTAGTTTTCTATTCTCTTACGATATGTGCACTTTGATATCTGAGAATGGTTAAAACTTTACAATCAACAGCGCAGACACTGGAGCCAATTGAAAATCATAAGAAATCGATAAAATACACGTATTTTCAATACCATGTTATGATTCAGGTATATAAATTATGAACATTTTTATATTTTTTTTAGAAACTACCGTCTTTCGGTTTTAAAATGCCACCTTGGTCGCGTAGATATCTCTAATAGAAAAATTTTTACAGCTAAAACCGCAAAGCACAAAAATACGACTTTTCAATTGCTTGATTTTGCGTGGAGCGGAAAATTAAATCCTTATAGATTTTGGTCGTTGGAAGCCTAAAGAACATTTCCACAAAGTTTGAGCAAAATCTAAAATAGTAAAGCAACAATTTTTATTGTTTTTCGATGATTTCATATAGCGCCACCTATTTTTTTTTTGGCACTAATTTCGTCCGGCAACATCCAAAATTTTATTATTTAAGTCTTTCTTAACTGAAATCTTCAATCAGGTTTTTTCATACGGGATGTCTCTCAGCGCCTGCACTATAGATAGTAATTGATAATTTAGGTGATTCTAAAACTCCCATAAGGTTTGGGAATCTCTTATTAAAATAATTCAGGGTAAAAAAAGGTACTGTAAATGAAATGTAAAACTTCTTCAAAGACGAACAAGAAATAATTGAGATGATAAAGAAAACCGAATTATTATACAGGGTGTCCCCGCACTCACTTTACATAACTTAGGTGGTGATAGAGGACACTTTTCTAAGAACAATATTTAACAAAAATTTTTTTCTAAATTCAAACCCTCGAGAGTTAGGCCTCTTTAAAGTATTTTTTTAATTTCCACTTTCACGTGGCCATAGCCTCGAAAATATTGATTTTTTGGTAAAAATGGTTTAGTGCTTTTTTAAAGAGCGTGAAATAATCTACAAACTAGAATCACATCTTTTATTGTCTAAAATCAACGGATTTCGAGTTATGAATTAAAGTAAGTTCAAAAATGTCGAAAAATTTGAGCTTTCTGTTTTTGGGTTTTTTTTCAAATCCCTGTATCTTTTAAACGAAACATTTTACAAAAAATCTGACGCCCCATTCCGGATAGGAAATTTAACGGACTACAACTTTGGTCTAGTAAAAATTTTTGAAAACCCAATCCATTACACAGAAAATAAGAAAATAATAACAAAGCAGCTACAAAACAAAAAATGAAATTCACTAAATTTTTTATTTTTTTTGAAAAATTATTTTATTAATTAATTTTAAACTATTACATTATTTAAGCAAATGTTGAAAATGACCACCCTCATTTCAATACACAGTCGTGATTGTTTTAAAAGATGTTTGTTGAGAAAAAATCGAAAAAAGTTGATTTTTCGACACTTTTAATCGCAGAAATTCGATTTTTTGACACTTTTTCACACTCACCGACCGACCAAAATTGGCCTCGTGATCGACCGGTCGATCCCTCGACCTTGTTGACCACTACTTCTAATAGTGGCTCTTAACAAAAGAGGAAATTTTATAAATAATACTATAAAACATCTTTTAAAACGATCGCGACTGAACATTTACCTACATAATGTAATAGTTTAAAATTAATTAATAAAATAATTTAAAAAAAAAATAAAAAATTTAGTGAATTTAATTTTTTATTTTGTAGCTGCCTTGTTTATAATTATCTGATTTTCTGTGAAATGGATTGGTTTCTCAAAAATGTTTACAAGACAAAAGTTGTAGTCCGTTAAATTTCCTATCCGGAATGGGGCGTCAGATTTTTTGTAAAATGTTTCGTTTAAAAGTTACAGGGTTTTGAAAAAATCTAAAAAAAATACAAGCTCAAATTTTTCGACATTTTTTAACTTACTTTAATTCATAACTCGAAAGCCATTGATTTTAGACAATAAAAGATGTGCATCTAGTTTGTAGATTATTTCACGCTCTTTAAAAAATTACTAAAGCATTTTTACTGAAAAATCAATATTTTTGGCGTTATGGCCCCGTGAAGGTGGAAATTAAAAAAAAATGCTTTAAAGAGGCCTAACTCTCGAGGGTTTGAATTTAGAAAAAAATTTTTGTTAAATATTGTTCTTAGAAAAGTGTCCTCTATCACCACCTAAGTTATGTGAAGTGAGTGCGGGGACACCCTGTATAGACCGCATATTATAGAAGTGGTTTTTCGAGAATAATCGGATGTGTAGAGCTTTTCCATAAAACCTTGGTTAATATTTATTTTAAATACTAGATACTATAAATCGTGGTAATAAATTTTCGAAATAATCCAAATACATCGCTTTATTAGGTAAAAAGAATAAATTTATTAAATAAACAATAATAAAATTTATTTAGAAAAAAAAACAATTCGTTATCACAATAAACGTTGATATTTTAAAGTAAAATAACAAAAAGCTCATAAAAACTATTAGTTGTCAAAAAGAGAATCGTTCTAGTAAAACGTTGAATGTTGACACAAAGCTTTAGATTTGTTTGGCATTCAAATATGGGACACCGAAAATTCGATTAAAGCCGATGAATAACTTGATGGAATTTTGCAGTTTTTATATTTTAAATCAAAATATCTAGAGAATAAAACCCACCGACGACAGAATATGCAAATTAAAATTGAAAAGGCACCTTCCACAATAATAAATTTAACCACAATAGTTCGCAATAGGACATTTAAGTATCAAAGCCCTAGAGCACTTCATACATCTGAAATGGAATTCGAGATTACAATTATCTCGGTGATAGGTAAATTGCTATGCAGTAACACAACAATATGACACATTTAATGTATGTTTCGCTCCTTATCATATTTAAATGTTACACTATCAGAGTAACCCACTTCAAACTAATTTCGCACAACCCTTCGCCGTTACAATCATAAATTATAAATCAAGCAGAAAAACACAATTAACGGAGGAATAATTTGAATAACTAAATTTGTCACAACTATTCCGAAATAATAATAACAGAAGCGACGTGTCGAATTTATCGAATCGGACAAACTTAAGTCCCCTACACACGCACGAGCGTCTGCGGGTGCACGTGATCGTTCGAGTACGTGTATAAATAAAGAAAGAAATAAAACATTAATTGAAAATCGTGATCCATGTTTCCGTAGTTATGGGGCACCGCCGTGCCATTTCCTCCGCTTAGTTCATAAAACAAAAGCTTTAAATTTTAAAATTACAAAATAATAACCCTTTAAAATTTTTATTGCGTCTCCTCCATATTTGAAATCACGAAGTGTTCCAAATTAATAATGGAGCACCGTGGGACTAATAATTACACGACGTAGCTGTAAGTAGCCAATGAAAAGAATCGTTAAAAACACTCGTTTGGAGGATAGATGCACAAATAAAAAGCATCTTTGCACACAAATACGAGAGACGATCATTAAATATGACTTATAGTCACACCAGTTGTTATCAACACCATTACAGTGCACATTGGAAACCCTCAAGTTACGATTATGCATAGTGTAAGAACTAACTCGTATTTATCATGGTATAAGTGTATTTTATTATTGAGCCAACACGAACCAACTTGGTGTAGAAGGTAAATTTACTTTACTGTTTATGTAGGTGAGGTATCGCGTAAATTAACAATTCTTGCTTAATTATCATGGCTGCTGTTCATGAAACAAATTCCAAAATAAAGTTTACCTAAATACTACGGCATGGCCTTTGAGAATTTGTTTATTTCTCTTCCTTAATCCCCAAAAGAGGTGTTCCAGTTTAATGTAACGGGAATTCGTAAGATGTTACACTAAAATTGTATTTTAATAAGTCGATTTAAGTGTGCCTCTTAATTTTCACTTTATTAAATTCGTCATGGCACAATATTTCATTATTATTATGGGCCCAAGAGACTCACGAGCTGTTAAATCGGACGCATTTATGGAAAGTGCTGGAACCACAACGTGGCCGTTTAAAAATTGGAAAAAAGTAATTTTGGAAATTAAATAGCGATAGTTTAATTACCACCTATGTACTCGCATGTATGTGCATGCATATACTCGAATACATAAATTCAAACCCTTGACGAATAAATCGCTTTCGGATAAAACGAATCATTAATGAGTTTCTGAAGTGTGAAGTAAATCTAGGATCGGTTCTCTTTTTGTTAAACAGCAAAATGTAATTATTTAATGGTTTGCTCTAACGATTAAATCTTAATTTATGTAAAAGATTGAACTTTGTTCATTTTACATAATATAATACGAGAGTAATGCTTTTTAATTTAAAATTCACTTTTATAAAAAAATTTAAATCGCATTAAATGGATTTGTTTGAGTAATAATTACAAATTTACGCAACATATCACTTACAAATCCGTTAAACAAAAAATTTAATTCATACAACATGATAAAATGGTTGTTTATTATGAAAACGGATTATGTTTTTAAAAACACTTTCCACAATTTTCAATTGGATAGTTTACACAATATAATTTCCACCACCGCAGGTTTAAACCTGCAAACATTTGGGGAAATTACACTGCTTTATAAGATTTTCTAAAAAAAAATCTTCAACAAATTTACACAAATAAATTAAAATGTAAAACCGAAAATGTTTCCTTTTACAGAAGAAAATGTCGACTTCAATTTAGTAACCTAAACAAACATTTGGTTAGACTTAAATTTTAGTTGGTGTTTTAAATTTTGAAAAAAAAACCTACTTAGCCGACTGTGTAAACTGCAATTCCGAGTAAAGTGCCAAAATAAATTATGAAATAATAAAAATGCTGCTACCGCAGGTCGTGGGTCATTATTTTATTTTTATAGTTGATTAAATCTCAAATAAATTGTGACAGACAAAAAGTACACTAAATTTACAAAATAACAAAAAAGGATACCACCCTAATAAATTTTGCTTTTCTTTGCCCAAACACTAAATTAGAGACCTTTTTTGTTTTGAGTTTAAACAAAAATAAAATCAAATTGAATGGAACGTGAAAACCAAAAGAGGAATTTTAAGTTGGGCTACAGTAAAATGGCAAAATCGAAATATGTACGTGCAACTGCAATAGAATAAACAACACCAAAAAGTGTAGCTTCCGGACGAAGCTCTGCAATGCAGTAAATTCAGGCGCGACACGACCCACTACAGAAAAGTCCGTGACTCGGGGGCAACTTAAGGATGATACGATAAAGTTACCGGAGAAAAGTCTGTGTGATGTTGTGAAGCACCACTTTTTGAGAGTTGCCACTTGTTTAATACTTTATACACCTTCTCATAACTTTAGGGGTTAAGAGTCTCATAACTTAAATCCATCAAGACGAACGACTTTCATTTTAAGAAAAAAAATTTTAAATGCACCTTAAAGACTAATAATAACAATTTTCGCGAAACTTTTCTGCAACTTCTTTGGGTATAAAACGTAATTTAACCAAAATTCCCATAAAGCAAAGTTTCAAATCTTCATCACCAACATCTAATTCATCTGGTAATATTTCAAACATTGATTTTTTTTACAAAATGACAACAGCAAAGGTGGTTTTTCCATATTATACACGGTTGCTACCTGCTTTTCGCCAATCAAAAATTTTTTTGGAATTTTTCTAAAACACTCATCCATCTTTATTTTTTTGCAAACCCTCAAAAATAATATTACTTTGCATCTAAAAACCTCAAAACTTTGGAACAAAAACATTTTATTTATTTATTTGAATAGCAGATTTTCTTTTATAAAAAATTGTCTTGGGAAAGTTTTAACTGCCAAATCCCATTTTAGTAAATAGCATCGGTTCTTTCATCCGCACACAAGTCCATTTTATTTATCGAACTTCTCACACTCACACTTCTAAAAAGTTCTTTCTTTTATTCGTACATTTTAAATAGCAACCGAAATGTTTCTACAAATTAGGAACAACTAAATTATGCAAAAACGAAAATTTGATGACTAACAAAATAATTTATTATTACCTAAAGAACTTTGCAGTAGTACAAAATTGCAAAAGCAAAACCTATTTCCATCTCAATTTATCAAAAGACAATTAGCCTCGCTGCAAATGAACAAATTTTATATTATTTGTCTTAAATTAATTTTCCGGTATAGTATTAAATGCAGTTTTAGTTCGGTTTAATATGCCCGGACACTTTTCGATTAAGTTTTCGCAATTTTTCTTTTATAAAACAACAAGCATTACAAAGTAAATTAATTGCACAATTTTATAACTAAAGCACCGGACACACCGGTTTACAAAAACCTGATTTTCCAAGCGAAAGTCGCTAGAGCAAAGAGATAAAAAAGGTGCGATTAGAGTTTACGTGTTACAAATTGTAAAACAAATCTCATTTGTAAGAAACTCTTTTTGATATAATTAAATTGAGCAGATTATATGGATATTATTTTATAGGTCATGCTGTTTCAGTAATTTTCAGACATTTTATTCATGCAATCAGCTTAAATTATAACCAAGCAAGATATAGTAAGAGGTGTGGTAGAGCCTCACGCTACGTTTCCTGTCGTGCCACGTGGATATGAGATATTAAGAAGTTCAATACGCCGGCATATTTTCGCTTCGTTTCGCATCGCTACTACATACAATCGGTGACATATTGACCTAACACACTAAACTTTAACTTACGTCGCCGTCGCCTGGAGCCCGCACTCGAATTTTATTAAAAAATTACGTTGAATTAGGTGAATCATCCAGGATCGATTTGTCGGAAAGCGTTACATTTTAATCATATAAAATCATTTATTTATTTGGAATACTATTACTACATACCATAATCGATTTTTACCAATCTTATATTTGAAATCAAATTTTTCATTCTGGAAAGCGCACTGATTATTCGGTTTAGTCATTTCTACGTTCAAGTCGAGAATCTTGACATGCTATGCCATTACGTTTACGAATTAGCACAATGATTTTGCATTTCTTAAGGCCATTATATGCAGAGCTTAACTAACCTCTGGCATTAATGTCTTATAAATCATAAGATGACGTTGAATATACCAAGAACATGTAATTCGGCCATTTTTCTTATTCCAGTTTTTCCTATCGTAATTTTGCACAATTACGTTTATTGTTGGAGTACCATGGCTCGCAGTTATACCACCACGATTATCTCTCCAAAAATGTTGGTACTACTCTTCAAGATATAATAATGCAAAAATAAACCTTTATTTTATTAAAAGCGATTTTGTAGAGATCCTCCACGACTAGCGAAATTAAATTTTTTGACTTTATTTACTGCCCGATTTAAAATCGTGTCGCTTTTATGCTCATTTAGCCAACATAATGCTTTTTGCAAATTGAATTTTAATAGTTTTGTTGATGACACACACTACCCATTAAATTTATGAATTTTGAGCACTTTTTGATTAGTTTAAATTGTGATTTATTATCATCACCTGGATAAACACGAAAATTGTTTGCTGCCCGCTGAAAACAATTTTTTTTTATTATTTAGTTTTCCATTTTCTATTTATTATGACGAGTTTTTGTTAAAATAGAAAATGCAATTTAAATCTACTCGGGCTTTAACAAATATAGAGAATTAATTTTAATTTTCAATTTCGCATTCAGATTTCATTTAGATAATTGTGGTTCAATATTTCATTTACTTGTTTTTATAAAATAAAATCTATGCTTTCATCGTTTTTCCTTATATCTTGTCGAATCTTTCATTCTCGAATGGTCAAATTCGTACCCCAATATTTTTCTTGTTATCATTTGATAGGAAACGCAAATAGTTCAAGGCTTTTTTTTGTTTTTTTTAACAAAACGTTTATTCTTTAGTAGGTGAAAAACTGTTTTCGTTCAAATGTGAGGCGAAACTTTTTTGCTTATCGGAATACCTGCGGTAAATTTATAAAAATAAAAATTTATTTTTTTTAGAAAATAAACAAATGTTTTGATGCTAAAATTCTCGCCGTTGCACTGGATGGGCGCCTGGTTCGGCAAATAAACGAAATCTTATTCAAATAATTTACACTTGTCCTATGATGCTTTTTCGCTCTTTCTGCTGTTGGAGTGCCAAACGCTATGCGGTGAGTAGGCGATCAACTTGCACGAAGGCAAGAAGCTTTAACTAGGGAAATGTATCTAATTAATGGGGTGGTTTCTCTATGCCTTCTGCATGCCCACAAATCGATGTTGGACTTTAAATTTAGAAGATCATAATAGTATAGTCTGTGCGACCAGGAATAGAATCCTGATGGTTTTACCTTCCCTAGCTTACCCCCACACCGCTGGTTTGATACTTAAGGAGAGCGGTTCTCAACTTTTCTTTCGTCACAACACAATGGAAAGGTCTTTCAATCGACAATCCACGGATTCGAAATTAAATGAAAGGTAGTAGCTGAATCTTAGCAGCTGATTAACCTTAACGAATGACCGGTTCTACCACCAGCAGACTCGATGGTGTTCTGAAGCCACTTATTGATTCTTTAAGCATAACATCCGGTAGGTAGCTTACGAGTACTATAGGCTGGCGTACAGATGTGCCTGTAACCCTGATTTTTTATTAACCCTTTGCATTCCTATGTCGAGTGTGGCTCGACATTATATTATACAATTTCCAATTAATTAAGGAGTTGGTAATAGTAGGTAAAAATAATAATTAAGGAATTCAAAGGGTTAATGGTGATAAATTCATCAACTCAGGAGGACCGACGACTTTACGTGCCCTCCGAAGCGCAGAGACGATCAAAAGAAAGTTTAACTCTCTCTGAGTGATTAAATAACATGTAAAACAGTTGCACTACAAAAATTTTTAACCATGACACGTCATGACAAAATGACAACCTGATCCTTGCATTATGAAAAGTGCATTTTAATTGTAAGTTCTAAAGAGCTCTTGGTGATTAAAATTGCAGATATTTTTCGATCGATTCCAGTTAAAAATATCAGCGAAATAAGCAACCCGAGCATATCAGACAACATTTTTAAATATATTGGAGCACTCTCGTATCTCTATATTTAAAAAACAGAACATAATTCACTTTTTAAGTTCCAAAACGCGCTGAATTTTACATTTGCAATATGAATTATGCTGCTCGGTGTATCTTAATAATTTTATTATTTCAATATGAGATTACTTTGCAAGGCATTTCCGAATATATACTTCTCTTACAATATAATACATAAATTATATTATATCGTATATAAGCTGACCCAAGGCCAAAATTAATAAATAGTAGTACATAAAAACCAACCAGGAACAAATTTCAATTATAATATTAGTACACTTACGAGTTCATCATAATTTTAATGAATCGCAATGCGCGATGTCAAATTTCTTACGCTACAGTGGTTGAGAACTGTTGCCTTACGATAGTAGCTCCTTTGAGGTATAGTTAAATTAAAGAGAGTACGGTGGCCAAAATGTTGCGCAGTAGATGTAGAGGAAAAACCCGTGACACCCAATTCCACTAATAGACACTAACATAAACCCTGCCGAACGAATTTTCGTTACTGCACATTAGCTCCTCCTATTTTGCTCTATTACATTTTACTCTATAGTCTGTTTTTTTAAAGAAACGAGTAAAAAATTTCTTTTCCACGTGGATAACGTGAATGTTAACCAATGAAATTGCTTGAAATTTATCATCAATTTAATATCCCTTGGAGGGCTGATAGGCCAGTTCATGACTGACCAAAATATCAAAATATGTCTTATCAAAAAGTCGTTAGTTTTCGAGATATTAGTACTTTTATGAATTTCGTGAAAATCGACACTTTAAATCAGTAATCGTGTGCCACAAGTACGAAATTTTATGTTATAAGATTCTAATTTTGGTTAAGTAACCTTGAATAGCCTTACTATTGATCACATATTACAATAGAACCAATAAGGCCTTACTTTTAGAAAAAAAAAGTTTTTGCCAGACTCAGAAATTTCTTTTTTGAAATTTGATAACTTTGAACCTTCATTCTGTAAAAAAAACTGTACCACATTAACCTGGCAAGTTATTTTAAAATATGGCTCATTTAGTGTAGTTTTCAAAATGGTATAGAATTTGTTACAATTTTCCTTTAGAAAAAAAGATATTGCTATTTTACTGCAAAAGGTGCTCGTTGTGAAATTATTACAATAATCAGGAATTCAAATAAAACCATTATTATTAAATTAAAGTGACAGGTATTTATTTAAAACTAAACAAAACACTGTCGAAACGAAACACTAACAAAAGAAAATATCAATAAAAAGCAAAGAATGTGCTTTTGGGTTTGCTGTGCATCGATTCGCATTCGTATTGTTCTTCTACTCATACTAACGGTTTCTGCTTTGTTTTATGGACTTATGTATTGTCTAGTGATTTGGACTTATTGTATTGGAGATAATAACGAACTAACTTGGTCTTCTCAGACCAAATGCTCAGGAATACGCTAATATGCATTACATTTATGAAACATTTTCGTTATTATCTCCAATATAATAAGTCCAAGTCAATAGGCAATACATAAGTCCATAAAACAAAGCAAAAACTGTTTTTCCGAAGAAAAAAAAAATGAAAAATGAAAAAGCTCATTGTTTGATTTTTATTGATATTTTGTTATGTTAGTGTTTCGTTTCGATAGTGTTTTGTTTAGTTTTAAATAAATAACTGTCACTTTAATTTAATAATAGTGGTTTTATTTGAATTCCTGATTATTGTAATAATTTCACAACGAGCCCCTTTTGCAGTAAAATAGCTATATCAATTCAATTCAATCCAACAGACTCTATTATTGTTTTGACATATTTACAAACAAATTGTCTCCTGCAGCAACCAAGTTGCTACAGAAGACGGTTTTTATATACATAAAATTTTCGCTGCTCCTGCGTAGCATATCAGCGTCCATCTGGTCGTTTTGGATGTTTGGCGTCCTTTTTTTCTAAAGAAAAATTGTAGGAAATTCTTCACCATTTTGAAAACTACACTAAATGAGCAATTTTTTAAAATAACTAGCCAGGTTAGTGTGGTACATTTTTTTGCAGTATGGTCGAAGTTATCAAATATAAAAAAGAAAATTTCTGAGTCTGGCAAGAACTTTTTTTTTTCTAAAAGTAACGCCCTATTAGTTTTATTGTAATATGTGATCAATAGCAGGGCTATTCAAGGTTACTTAACCAAAATTAGAATCTTATAACATGAAATTTCGTACCTGTGGCACACGATAACAACTACTGATTTAAAGTGTCGATTTTCACGAAATTCATAAAAGTACCAATATCTGGAAAACTAACGATTTTTTAATAAGGTCATATATTGATATTCTGGTCAGTTATGAACTGGCCTATCAGCCCTCCAAGGGATATCGTTGAGTTTTGGGACACCCTGTATAATCAATTTCGAAATATTTTACAAAACTGAAATAAAATTCAATAGAATACATCGACATTTTTAAAATACCAGCCACCCCCTTTCGTATTCACAATAAATTATCAATGTTTCTATCAATTCATAAAATTTCTAAGCAAATTTGTCGAGCATTTAAAATAATTCGTTCGAAAAGCGTGACATCTTAAAATGAGCAAATGAAAATTTACCATTGAAACATAAGCCTAACTCTCATTATCATACATTTGCGTTCTGCTACTCTCCCTTTGACATTTAAGTGCTTCATTTATTAACTGCAGTGTCATCGACATGAGATCGTTATGATACACCCCATAATTTTAATGTTAATGGGAATAATTGAGTTACTCATTAACACATCATAAAGTTGTTTAATGTTACTGCAAACTAACATTAACCGCATAAATTTTGTCTGCTGAAAGTTTTTTATCAAGATTTATGCAAAATTTAGGGAAAAATCGATTTTTTGTAATTTATTAATGTGGTTAAATGGAGGCTTTTCGCTCTCACACAGTGGCGTCACGTTTTAACCTCGACCCCATATTTTAGTCTTGCAGTTGTCATTCCTTCCAATCGGTCTTGGTCCCTTTCCACCTTCGAAAGACTTGCTTCATCAATTAAATCATTTAAATACTTTGGTCTTGGACTATAGTCATTGCCGTGATCTTCCCAAACTTGACCTCCGCAATTAGGTCATATAGCAGGATCATCCTCGGCTCGAATTGAGCCAATTATTTTCTCCCCTCTTCAAATTTCAAGTTATGTAAAATTATTCAGGGCAATGATTTTGGGCCGCTATCCTATAACGATGCAAGTATGCAAAAAATAAATGTTTTCTGCATCTAAATGAATCAGATTCACTTGCCGTGTTTAGGAAATAATTTTGTTGGATTAACAAAATTAACCGTTGCATTTTCTTGTATAAATTAACAATTTTAATTAGAGCACAACAATGTATCACCAAGTGTCTAGCGAAAACTCGAATAATTATCGCGAATGTAGCTTAACTGGCTTCATAAATAAAATTAATCGAATTTTCGCTATGCACTTGGTGAAACATCGCTATCAATAGAATATAACCCAACACTTGGTGTTGTATTTCATGTACAACTTTTCGCCGTTATAAATTTCAAAGAAAACAATTGTTCTTTTAAGCCAGTAAAGTTTTAATTGTACGATTTGGCAAAATGTCAATGATGAACGTCGTGGATTTTTGCCAAGACATCCTAGTAACCCATAACCGGGCTTCATATATCTCGAAATTTTTGTAGAATTTTAATACCGAGGTTATTCCATTCGTTTTGGACAACTTCCAACTTGTATGTAGTGCATTTTAACGGCATCGCCTAATTATTAATTATTGTTTCATTAGGTTAGACTGGAAGAGGTAAATTTTAGTTTGCATTGGGCCGATGTACTAAATTTGATTTATTTGTTGGGATGAAAAAGTAAATAGTAGTTGGAATTTATGAATGCCGGTCAGATGAAACGGGATTTTCTCTCAGGGTTGGAGTATTATAGTAGGTATTAAGTATTATCCTGATTTAGCGACTGTTGCTCTTAACCGACACCCGGACTTTTAGACAAATTTACACTCGTGCTTGCGCACACTAACAGTTTTCAACCAATTTTCCTATATTACAGGGCGATGGCGCACGACTATAAGGCTGCCACCATTAATCATTTAGCCCCGGCTCGCATTTACATATCCCGCTATCAATTTTTATCCCATGACGTCATAAATCGCAACCACAACAATGAGAATAGAAAACTGGATTCGCAAAGCGTGCTGCAATTCTATTGTTTTACACAAGACAAGTTATCGCCACCCTGCCCCTGTTCAGGTTTCTCTGCTTTTTCCGGATGGTTTTTTTTTCAATGGGATCTAATAATTTTTAAAAATTGTTTGGAGATATCACCTACAGATAATAGCAAATACGACCGAGCGGCCGTTTGGAAAAGTAGTTTTTATGTCGATTGCCATTTTCCTTTTTATTATTGGTATTCTTAACATAAAATCTTGGGCAGGTAATATCAATTTGACAATTTTTTATGTCGATTCCGTTAGGTTTTGAATATTACGTTATAACGCCGCATGCACTTATCGGCTCCTTGCCATAAATATAGACTTCTCCATTAAGGACGATAATGATCGCATTTCGAAAATTGCATTATAAGGCAAATTGGGAATTCTCCTTATAAATAAAATATACATAACAGTTAAGTACTGATATAGATCGAAAGGCCAATGAAGAAGTTTCTTGTAAGGAAAATAGTTAGGAAAGTGACATAAACAAGATACATAGAAATCGTTGATGGCAGATTGGTAGAAGTCTCTAGAGACTATCGGATGTTGCATGTAGGTCCTACACTCTCCATCGATTCCGGTATACTTATCCTGGCTCTGTTGATCCTCCACACTTTCGAAGGTACTTTGTAGGGATAGCGAGTAAGCTTTTTGCCAATGCTATTCGGTTTAAAGCGTGCAGACGGTTTGCTATTGCCGCCCGAGATAAATAAGCATGTCGAAACTTCAATACATTTCCAACACTATTAGATCTCGAGACATATCCAAACCACGAACTCGATTAACTATTTTTTTTTATATTTCTTCGACTACATTTTCTCTATATTAAATTTACTTTACATAAAACTTCCATCAATATCTTCCCTCTAACTATTTAATCAATTCATTCGTGCTTCAGATCGACAATTTTCGAAAATATTCTTGCATTCTTTTCCATCGGTTATGGAGATATTGTATTCTTCAATTACAATATTCGACATTATTTACATAATTGATCAAATAGTATGAACGAAAATACACTCGAGTGATTCTTTGGCGTAATTTGTTACTTAATTATTTTTTAAGGTAAAGATAAAAAATTCTTTCTTTATATTAAACCAAGTGTCATTCATCATTAAGGTTTCGCGTGTGATTAGTGCTTACCAATCAACGTCATGATATCTTTTAAAATTATGTTCGCTTGTCGGATTTGCTACAAGAAAGAGGGCATTTTTTCTCGTAAATTTTTTTCTGGACGATTTATTTACCTAAATGTTTTTAATGAACAAGTATCCCAGCGAAATGAGGTATAAGCGGCGGGATTAATTAATATCTTAAATGTAGAATTTTAGCGTGAATTTTTCAAAAAAGAGAAATTGAAAATTTAGCGTACTATGATCGAGTTATTTTTTATCTCCTTTTTTTTTAACAAAAAAGTCATACTGTGAAATTGAACTTTTCCTATCAACTGTTGCGAGTTATCCAATTTTAAATATTGAATGCGTTCATTTGATCTCGATGTAGTATAAAGTAGATCGTATCTGGAAGAGCGAACGTTTCGATTCATAAATTCTTATAATGTTTCGCGTCACCTTAGTGAAAAAAATATTAACGGGAAAGAGAAAGACGCCCAACTGTTTTGTGGACGACGCCTTAATGTTAACGTCACGCTTTAAAAACACGGTAAGGGGTAAAGAGATCTTCGCGTGCCCTTTATGAGCCTCTCATCATAACTGTGTAACTGCAGACCGGAGTCGAGCACAAGTTTTGCATAACTACTCCCAAGAGTCGTATTCTAAACATCTCTTTTCGTTATATCAAAACACTAATCTTTTATCTCTTTCTTTTTGGTGGTAATAAAACAACCCTTTATTTCTTTATTATTGTTCAACAAAATGACGAGCGCGATGTTGTTAAATCGCCTTGGGATAGTGCACTATCTATATAGTGCTATGTTCTGTTTATTACTACCACATCCATTTTTACAAAATATTTTTAAGTCCTGGAGGGGCTTTGTTGTTTAGGGACTTTTATAAGAGAATGCGAGCCGCATAACGAAGCAGGTGTAGAATCTAGTGTGAATGGTCGTAAACGAAAATGCTGGGTAAACATGACTGATGAGCCTCTAAAGAGAAGGGAAATGGGAAATACTAGAGAGAAATTGCTTAAACGAATAAACATAACCGCTAACTCAAACGAATGCATTTTTTCTCTACATGTAAATTTCAAATTTTTTGGAAAATAAAAATAATTGTTATTTCGATTTGCATTGGCGTTTATGAAAAGTTGTTCCTTCATAAATATTTCCACCATCATCGCTTATGTGGTTTATACAAAAGGATCTCATAAAATAATAAAACGACCACGGCGATTGTACTCCTGAGACCGACTATGAAATTGGCCAAATGAAGCGGTTATTGCATATTCCAGTAGCATCTTGTAGAGCTAAATGGGAAACCTTTAAAATAAGTCGCTACATGCAGATTGTATTACGGTATGCTAAATACAGTAATTCTCATGCAACTGCACTTGCTAAAACCGCATCGCGGTTCATTAATATCGCGAAGAAGATTAAAACAAAATATGACTGGATAACTTTTGATTTCGAGCACAGAACTTGAAAGCAAAAGAATTAAAAGAACATCTTTGTTCTCCAAACGAAAACTTTATAATGCTTCAGTTGGCTGGACCGGAATCAGGTGGATTTGAATACTTTAGAAAGACTTGAACTCGAATATTTATCTTTGCTCCACATAATACGTTTAACTATTGATTTTAACGTGGACTTCCTCGAGTCGCACAGTGGTTTAAAATCGTAAAAACCTGGCCAAAAGTCCAGAAATAAAGTTTCAATTTAAGGAATTTTGACTGTTGGGTTGTGTAGAGGGAAGATTGAAATGTCATTAAACGATGTTAGGAAGGAAGAATTGTTTATATTTACTTTTATACAGCCAGTACAAAGTAACTGTCGAACCAGTAGCATCTAAGATGCACGCAAGGATAAAATATCATTGTGTTTAGAAGCATACCAAAATTTGCACGTTTTACCTATTTGAATTTTATAAAATGGATCGTTTAGTTGAAAGTTCGCAGAATATGAACATATATTTCAAATATTTTTTTTATAATATATAAATTAAGATTTTATACATTTAATTTGTTAAAAATTTAAAATTATATGAGACACTTATAGAAATTTAGAGAAAAATTGATGAGTTCCGTAGAGTTCCGCCAAAAATCTTATTCTATATTGTAGCCTATGCTGTTGTTTAATAAAATAAACAAGAACTAGCTGCCCATAGCTGCCCCTCCTGTTTTTTTGCATGTTTTTGTGATGAAAAATGCAAAAATTACATGAGACACAGAAATTAGAGAAAAAGTTATGAGATCTGTAGAATTCCGCCAAAAATCTTATTGTACATTGTAGCCTATACTGTTTTTTAATAAAATAATTAAAAACCAGGTGCCCCTAGCTGCCCCTCCGGTTTTTTTGCATTTTTTTGTTATGAAAAATGCAAAAAAAACCGGAGGGACAGCTAGAAGCACCTGGTTTTTATTTATTTTAATAAACTTTGTTTAAATTTAATAATTTTTTTTGTTATGAAAAATGCAAAAATTATTACTTTATTGCCTTTTAAAAAATGTTGTCGCAAAGCATTTTCCGAGTATTTTATATAAGGTGTATAATAAATTATTGTTTATCGGTTTTTACACTTAATTTTTCAAATTTCAGCAAATTGTTGTTTGTAAAATTTTAAATTTTCTTGATACTTATTTAATTTTGGTTTAATTTTGGTATTTGAGATTTTTTAGAAATGATTTTCTTCCGATTTTCTTTTTTAATTTCTGGATCACCAAATTTAAGCTATATTTGATAATATTTAAATACATATGTCCGCCATATTGGATCCGCCATTTTGTTATTTGTCATTTTGATCTTGAATTCGTTATCAGCGACCTCAAAAACACCCAGTCCCCAAATTTTGGCTATATCTAATAATTTTTAAATACATACGTCCGCCATTTTTTTTTTAATTTCGACTTTTTATTCGTAATCAGCGACCTCTAAAACCTTAGTATATCAAATTTCATTCAAATAGAAGAACGCCTTCATATTATGGCCAGGTTTTTGGGATTTTAAACCACTGTGAGTCGTCCTGGACTGCTAAAATTAGGACAATTCGATATTATTAACTTTAGCCAGATCCTGGAATGACTTGGGCCTATGAAATTCAAATTGAAACTACAAACCCGGAAGTCCTCGTCCAAGGAGATGCAATTATTGATCGCACTGGTTTTTTGTGTACAAAATTTTGAAATTGACTTCTTGTTTAAGGATTATAATACCAAGGATATATTGAGTTTGCAGCGAAATTTACGACCAACTTGCTCAACATATCCTTGTTGAGTTTTAAAAGTTTTATGGTTCAGTTTATGAATGCATTTTGTATTATCAGAGTTACTTGTGGATTTATGAAACACTTAACGGAATTGTTTTCATGTTTCCATAAAAATGTCCGTTCTTTTTATTGTTCGATAAATACACGTTTTTGTTTGTTTATTATATTTTAATATTTCTTTTTGTTTTATACGCCGACTTGAACACTGCTCCAGTTTTCCCTGATTTTCTCAAACGTTGTTCTAGGAAGTTATTAAAAAGTGCAAGCCGACAATTTAAAAGTGCCCGGCGCTTTGAGCGTTTAAAACTTATTTTTTCGCCTCACTCTTTTGCATTATGATAGAAAATAAGTGGTTCTTTCATACTTACACGTTGTAAAATTAATTGCAAAAGAAAGAAAATTGTATATTGTAAAATCAATGAATTTTTTATTCAAAATTGTGTAAAAGTTTTTGCTGTATTCATCCCTTTTTTGCAATATCATACATGCAAATTTTATACACAGAGAATCGTTTCCATTTCATTACTTCTTCAGTCAAATTTAAATTTGTTTTGGTTGCCTTTTGCGCTTTTATGGGCACCAGGAATTTAGCTTCAGAACTTTGAAGCGCTTCTGAGTGATGGAGCATTTTTTTCTATTTAATGTTACACTCACATTATAAGTTTTTTCAACTTGCACGAAGCGTAATTCTTTAAAGCAATTTTCTATGCTAAAAAGTGGAATTTTTGGTCGATTAGACTTACAGCGACTCGCAAATTTTGAGCTTTTTGATTAACGTTAAATGCAGCTTTCCAACTCCACGTTCACATTAAGTTACCTGTTAATTTGCAAGCACTCAAACACATTTTACAGTTCACGTTGTTTTCTCGACTCGTATTTACATTTCAGTGTGCTTTAATTGCAGAGCTTGTTGATGCTTTTGGATTAACTCATGTTATGTTTATTATGTGTCTTCATAAATGAAAGGTAGCGCGAGATAAGCCTCCGTAATATTTTCATAATCAAGAACTTGACTCAAACAGTAATGTAAAGTTTTTTTTTGGAAAACGGCGTTCTCATTTTGTTGATTTATGTTAATTTGCCATCGCAATAACGGCGAAGGTGGTATACGTAAATTACAATTTTATGAGTTAAATGCAACTGTAATTATTATCTAGATAATTGCAAACCGACAATTAATTTTGTGTGTCTGCACTTAAAATCCTATGTCAGCATTGTCTCTGTCTGCTGTTCACAGTTAATGACTTTGCTCAACTTTCCAAAGGATATCTGAATAATAATCTCGAGTAAATTCTTTAAGGAGTTTGCATAATTATTGTAACAAAAATCCGAAATTAATAAGAGCACGGGAGTAGTTTGGGGTGGTTGGTGGACGACGAGCTACCACGTTTCCAAGTTTAATTGGAGCGCGACGAGGAAACAGCACAAAAAGAAACTTGCGTCAATTTCAATCTTTTTCGGCATCCCCAAAATACTCGTGTTCCAAAATTTACAACGCGATAAACAATTAAATGTTATATTGCGCTGGGAGAACATCAGTATCGCTCAGCATGGCTCTTTAAAGTTGAGCAAACTTGGCGTATACTAAGCATACTATAAAATCTTATGAGTAACTAGGGTGTTGTTTCGAGAACTTTTTCAAGTAATTTAGAAAGATTTCAAAATATTCCAATTAAAGCTTTAATTACGCACCAATCAAAAATAAATGCTTCCATAGTATTTTCCAATCAATTTTAATAAGATCCTCCATCTTATAAATGTCTTTAGAATTCACCGAGGACTCTTCCTGCGAAGAGAGGACCTTTAAAACTTTTAATAAATATCCCTCGTTATATTCCCTGTTTAAAATTTGATAAATATTTTGCAAATAGCCTATCAAATATACCGAATTTTAAATAGTAGTAAAAGTTAAACATCAGTTTGATTGAAACAAATTGAGAAAATAGGGAGGCTTAATTTGAGAATTTTCGAGAGCAAAATATATAAAAGTATTTAAAATAAAATCCCGGTTTTTGCACAATGATAAATTGTGGGTCATTTTGTTTGTTGTAGTAATTACTTTCACTAAATTTTCAAATTCGACCGAATTTATATGGCTCAAGTCTAGACAGCCGCGCATCGCTGTCATCATTTAACACGGCTCGTTTCGTAGCTTACAAAAACAAGCGGTCTCACTGAAATATCTCTTAAAACCATTTAATCCAGTATTTGTACTTTATTTTATTTGCGACATCATAAATAGCGGACAAATCCCTCCCAGGCGTCGCGCGATCGGTTCCTAGGGATAAATAAGTGGCTAATGTTCTCGCTCCAGAGCACCGGCAGGTCGTTAGGTCAAGTTCTGTTGACCGACTCTCTGATGAAATGGATTTTACCTTCCGGTCCCTACTAGAATCAAATCGACACATAAGTTTTCTCATATCACGTCGTTCCCAAAATTATTTCGCAGGCATAAATCTGGAGCCGTATGTACTATTCTGCGCGACGATCAAGAAGTAATTTTTTTCACAATTTTAGTGGGTGTCATATAGAATCATAAAAATTAGGAGTAGTGTTATTTTTATTACCAGTATTAGGGTGTCATTAATTTATTGGAAAACGGGCGGTTATTAGTAATTGCGAGCTAAAACACAGAAAATACAAAACTGTATGGATTGAAAATAGATTTTCATGACAACGTGATATTTTACAACCAAATGCATAAATTACAGTAGTACGTTTAAAAAGACCTATCCCATAAATTCGGACATTCGTTTAATGTGTTTTCAGTTTAGCTGTTCGAATTTTACAACGACCAAACGTAACGAAAAAGTTATGTGTTTGATTTCCTGAATTTAAGTGATTTTTTGTTCATTTTTGCTACTCACAAAACTTAACACCGATTCACTACCAAACTAATCAAATAAATGTCACGTCAAACTACATGAAATCGAACTAAATAATTGATGGACGTAATTAAGTTTCATGTTTAGTACCCAGCAAATAGTATATTATACTACAAGGGAGTAAAGTTACTCTTTTCAGTCCCGAGACAATTTTGTACCGAGGCCGTAGGCCGAGGTGCAACAAGCAGTCGAGGGACGAAAAGCAACTTTACTCCCACGTTGTATATACTATTTTTCACAATTGCGATGAAAAATTCTATTTCTAATGTAAATATATAGAAATAAATAATTTTACTAGAATAACGGATTTTCATTTTTACACCCCGCTGCGGGGTGTAAAATCCATTTTTACGACTTGCACCGGGGTGTAAAAAAATAAAATCATTTTTACGACCTACTGCAGGTCGTAAAATGCATGTTGAATGCAGGTATAAAAAACGCCCCTTTACACCCGCAAATGCGGGGCTAAATTGCACTTTAGAGTATCGCAATTGTGAAAAAAATATTATAGCACCTACTGAAAATTATTAAAGCTCTCCGAAGGAAACTCTTTTATGAGCACTCAAGTTTGAGGCCATTTGAAATCAATCTTGCTTTGTAACTTTTCGGAACCCCCGGTATCTACATGCTGATGCCAAAATTGAAAAACTTCAATAAATCGATAATAAAATATCGCATCTCCATAAAAAGTGTGGCAGTAAATAATCAAGTACGGAATTTTGACTATTAACCGCAAATTGATTTCAATAAAGAAGAGAACAAGTCGATTCAAAGTAACAAAAAAATATGAGGCGTTATTTCAATTCACATCAATGCTCGCAATGGAAATGTAAAGAAAATTGCATTGCCAAGTTCGGCGAAATAAAACGAAAGCTTGTACATACCTACATCGTTTTAACACAATAATGGTCCGAATGTTCTGTTTTTTAATGTAATTTGGTTGGTACTGTATGAGAACGGAATACTAAACCGATCACGTAAAATAAAATTTATTTGCCCTGTTTCAATGCACAACGGAATAACTGAATAGACAAGTTGGGCGCATATTATATTGTGTAATAATAAATCTATGCTTTTTTATTAACCGCATAGACGAAAATTAATGCACGATAAGGCAAATAAAAATCCTAGATCTTAGGTCACAATATTCAAACTTTATTCGAAATATTAAAATCTGGTTCGTTAAAACCGATATTAACAGGGGAAAAACTAGAACTAAGACTTTTGTCTAAATTGAAACGTTCGGAGTGTAACCCTTTTAAAAGCAATTTTCTAGATTTAAGGAATATACAAGCTTAAATGTGTGATTATTTTTGCGCGGATATATTCTAGAAAAGAAGGTCACCGTCGTCAAGGAAACGATGAAAAATACAGAAAAGATATCTTGACTTGTGCTCTCGTAACACCAAAACATTCGAAATTATAATAATTACTAAATCAGATTTTTATAAATAGACTAGCTGATGCCCGCGACTTCGTCCGCGTGGAATTCAGTTATAAAAATAATAATCATATTTTACAGACTGTAATAGGCCTAAGGTCATAAATACGTTACAAACTTCCCGTTACGTTACAAACCCCCTCTTTGCCACTTTATGGATTGAATTTCAAAAATTCTTTTCTCAGTACTCGCCTATGTTATTCCATGCTTCTAGACCAGCGATTCTCAACCTGGGGGTCTATTTTAGGGGGTCGCAGAAAATGTAGCGATTTCTTTCCAAAATTAGTTTTGAATTTGAATTGGAAGCTAAACAAAAAGTTAAAACACAAGACAGAAACCACCGACATTCGAAATAGATAGTAGATTGAGTGTTAGGTTTTATTGTGTCTGTTTTGGTTAAATTTAACTATGGATATACAGAAATTTTTCGAAAAAATACTATTAGATAGTGACGAGCAAATGGCACCACAAGCTATAATACCTTGCTGTTCCTTTAGCTGTGTTTATATCTTCATCTATCTGCCAAACTGATAAATTTTCTAACTTTTCTTAAAGCGCTTTGACCTTGAAATTTAAAAAATTTTCGTCTGCGGCGCTTGAGAAAACCATGCAACCCCCCCTCCCACTCATGTCATTAAAATTTGCTCAGCCATACAAGCCGTTTGCCCTACCTTCATTTTCGGTCTAGCTACGGGCCTGAATCCATTGACATTGTTGGGGTCGTAAAAAATAAGCAAGAAAATTTGGAGGTCGCGTCGTAAAAAGGTTGAGAACCGCTGTTCTAGACCGTAGAGCTAACGGTTTAAGCTGTGCTTTAGAACAGCGGTCGGCAACCTTTTAGGTATTGCGGACCACTAAATTGACAATTTAAATTTCGCGGACCACTAACTTTTTAATTATTTACTTTGATCGCTAAATTTTTTTGAATAACCTTTTTTTTAACCCTATGTCATAATTAACCAAACTTATTGAATCCCACGCTAACATTTGCTCCGAGCAGCATGCGAGAAGCCTATTTTTACAAATAGCCAGTGGCTGCTTTAGAACTTTTGAGCCCATTTCCTAAACATTTTCACTACCTTTGAAACCTACAGCTATGATTTTCACCTCCGGCATACGGGGGGGGGAGAGGCCCCGTTTATTATAAGGCTGAATCTTTAACATTTTTGTATTCGAATATTCGTTCAAGAAATCACAAGAATATTTAAATTATTCGAATATTCGAATGATTATTTGAATATTCAAATTACTCGAATATTCGAATAATCATATGAATAATTTGAATATTAGAATAATTTGAATAGTGCCGTTGAGAAAATATTCATATTCGAATACTCGATTAGTTGATTATATTCGATTTTTTGCAAATGATAACATTTTTAGACCCTTTTTTTAATCTCTTGCTCTCCCATGGGGGGATTTGAAGGTTTGAACCCCCAAAAGCTGGGTATTTTTAACATTTTTGTATTTGAATATTTGTTAAAAAAATGACAAGAATATTCAAATTACTCGAATATAATCAACTAATCATTCCAATATTCAAATTACTCGAATATTCGAATAATCATTCGAATAATTTTGAATATTCGAATAATCTGAATATTCGAATAATTTGAATAGTGCCGATGCCGTTGAGAAAATATTCATATTCGAATACTCGATTAGTTGATTATATTCGATTTTGATTCCCAGCCTTAGTTTATTAGCGCCGCAGGCGACTTTTTTTTGAAAATACTTCTATTTTATGTTGGAATATTGCACATTAAAACCTGGTTTTAATACCCAATTTATACTATATTATAATATAACATTTCATAAAATTAGGTAATTTAACTAGAAATTCCTACTTTTTGAAGCTCAGTTCTTTTTGGTTTTTAACCTAACGAACCTTGACAATCTTGCACCAATGAGTTTCAATTTTCATAATTAATACAACCTGAACATCAGCAAAATGTTTAAATATAGCCAAGCAGTTGTAATTTTATATTGGTTAATTTTCAAATGTTATTTGTTATTTCCCTATGTCTCACTTTTTTAATAATTAAATAAAATATTTATTCTTTTTTATTTTGAGAGCTGAATTTTGAGGTCTCTTCGAAAATCCGCCACTGTAGACAGCTTAACAACAATTTATTTTTTAATCATCATCTATACGTTTAAGATTTTTTTAATTAAAAATTTTATTAAATAAGCTCAGCAAATTGAAATAATATCAGAATGTTTTCGCGGACCACTAAAATTACTCCACGGACCACCGGTTGCCGACCGCTGCTTTAGAACATTGAGGCACGTCGACAGTGGGAATCTCGTTAATCCATTCGCGCGCGTCACCACTAATTAGATATTAGGTGATAAATCCCATATTTATGTATATCTTTTTTTCTAAATAAAATCCCATGCTTCTAAACGTAGGCCCACCGGTTTAGGCTGTGCTTTAGAAACTTCAGTGACGTCGACAGTGCGAATCTCGTTAATCTATTCATGCGCGTCACCACTAATTAGATAATTGGTGATAAATCCCTTTGGGATAGGATTTTCATAAAATCCTTTCTTAGTGCTCGCCTACGTGATAACAGGAACCTCTGTGCAAAATTTCATCGCTAAGGACCCAATAGTTTGGGCTGTACGTTGAGATATCAGTCAGTCAGTCAATCAGTCAGTTTATTCTTTTATATTATGTTACAGTTAAAACCCGAAATCAGTTAAAACCCGAATTAACTAGTAAATTCTAGTTTTAACTGGTTTAATTTTAGTTAAAACTAGAATTAACTAATTTGTGTTGGTAAATTCGCGATCTATCACCGTTACAACTAGCGTTTAAAGTAAAAGTAAACGTAATTAAATAAAAATGCTAATTCTTTATACTTTTACAGGGGAGGCCAAATACATTTGTGTTTTGGATTGAAAAAAATAGAAAGAAACATGATAATTTAGAATTTTCTTGTATTTCATATTTTGAATTTAAAATAAAAATTTCAAATTCTTTTGCATTTTGTACTTCAAATACCCTAAATACATCTTTCAAAATACATTTCAAATACGAAATTTGAATTTTTCAGTTACGATTTCACTTAATTGTTATAATTTTTTTAAACAATTATTTTTAATTAATAATAATTAATTTTAATAATTAGTACACTGCCTTTACCATATAACAAGAAATGAAAAAATTTATTAAACAATAGTTATCAACAAAAATTTTAAAAAAAATTTAAAAATTATAACAAGTTAGTGGAATCGTAACTGGAAAATCTAATTTTTGTATTTGAAATGTATTTTGAAAGATGTATTTCGGGTACTTTGAAGCACAAATTGCAAACGATTTTGAAATTTTTATTTTAAATTCAAATATGAGATACAAGAAAATTCTAAATTATCGTGTGTTTCCTTCCATGTTTTTAAAGCTATAACAAATTAACATTTTTATTTAATTACGTCTACTTTTACTTTAAATCTAGTTGTAACGGCGATAATCGCGAATTTACTAACACCAAACAGTTAATTCTAGTTTTAACTAAATTTATATCAGTTAAAACTAGAATTTACTAAAAATATTTATTTGAAATCAGTTAATTCTAGTTTTAACTAAAATTAAACCAGTTAAAACTAGAATTTACTAGTTAATTCGGGTTTTAACTGTAACATATATTTTATATAGATGCAATTTATTATTGAGGGGTTTCTAGTAGCGGATCTAGCATGTCTCGTCTTCAAAACATAGGAAAAAGTGAAGAATTAATGGTGGGTTTCATAAAAATCGCTTAAAAAATTTAACACAGACTTAAATTTAACTTGCCAATAGAAAACGTTAAACGTTTGAGGCTTTTATGGTAATATGAAACTCACGATTACTGTTTCGATTTGAGATGAGATTACGTTCCGATGTGTTTCGAAGCAATGTTTTAATTACAATTTTCCATAAGATCGCACTACAATTTTCCCATACAAAGATTTATTTTATAATATGAAAGAATCAGGATTTAGCAAAATAGAAATTGATGTGATTCAAATCGAGACCCGGTGTCTCGGGAAACTTCTACTTGGGTTTATGAAACATTTTCTTGTTTAATTTAAATAAATAAAGTTAGTTACTCGGCAGTTTCGAATCTATGACCTTTTTAGGTAGTAATCAAAAATTTAGGTTTAAATTTAGTACATAAGAAGTTTGTTCAAATTTCTTTTTATAAAAGTGTCTTCTATCACTGCTTAAAATCTCCTCATCAGCAAACTACTAATTTATTTTTTCTAAATAATATAATAGAAAAAAAATAAAACGTAGCACCTAAGAAATTCGATAATTAAAATAAATTATGATTATTATCCGAGTAAAACAAATTTACACGATTAAAAATGCTATAGTAGCTTTTGAAAATTAACAGCTATAAAATACAGTTATCGTTTCTGTTGGATATAAAATGGGGGCTTAAAATATAAATTATCCGACCTGTGTTCTTTATTAGGTACGAGTTTCAAACTGGAGATTACACAGCAGACATTAATTCGAAATTTCCGATAACTGCTGCTGAGAACAGACCCCGCTCTGCCTCATAAAACAGCGAAAAGTAAGAAAAAACAATACACTTAACTTATTGGCATTGAAAAAGTTTTACCTACACGCACCCCCAAAAAAAATTTAACTGCACTTTTGCATAAATTATCGAATACAAAATTGGGTGGATAGTTCGGGGTTCATATTTTAGATACAGAAAAATAAAATACTCTGGTTAAAATAACGTAGGTACAGCAGCTGCAATTTGTATGATGGTCCGGTTTTAATAAGGTAACAGCAAAAGCTCTCATAATTTTTATCGATTGCACTAAACCTTTTCAATCGGGTCTATAACAGTAAAATATTACTTTAATTAAAGGCAATCGAAACAAATAAAAGCGATAAATTGGAGCTTGTAACAAAACCGAAAATTGGTCAATAAAGAGTTACACGAATTTGCACGTTTATAGTTAAAATAAATTAATGTAAAACGCATCAAATAAAATACAATTTAACTTACAAATTTGCTAATCGTCCCCATTTTGAATTTTTAAAAAGAGGTTTATCATAATTTGTCGTAAATGAAAATTTTTCCAAAGCCGAGTGTTCGATGATAAATTTTATCGAATATTTGGTAATTCATCATATTTTTCATTCAAAAATTAATAAACCACTAAAAGTTAACTCACGTTTGTATGTGGAATGCTGATTGGTCTTATCGAACGGATACATTTTACATATAATAATATGATATAATGCACATACCTGAAACAAAAAAGAAAACTCTTTTAGAAAATTAATAAACAAAAAAATCCATTTTGCAGTAATAAACTGTTTTTCATTATGAACTAATAAATGTAGCCAGTAAATAATGCTAGAGCTAAGAGAAAATAATATCTTTAGGGAATGTTGAAGTTAGGTGTACATTTCAGGTCGTGTAAACTCCCATGCTTCCATAATTTGAGGCAACGAGAAGTAAGGATTGCTGCTAGCTCCTGAATATTCAGTTTCCATTCTTGCGGCTCGGTTATTATTGCACATTTGCAATGTAAAGAGGGTCATTGCCTGAATTTACCTTAAATAAGAGCTCACATTCACGATCGTTAATGTACTCGTATTATAATCAAAATTTTTATAAGCGCCGATTTTTGCTACCCTCGAAAAATTGAATATATAAATTTTTAATAATTTTCCTACAGAAAGTTTAATTTAAAAAACAATTTATCTTATTTTCTTGGACGTTAATTCTTCTATTACGGGAGAAAAATAATTTTAATTTCCAAAACAAGTGAAAGCTTGTCTTGGTGTGAGAGTAATGGACAAATTCTCGGTGCTTATTTGCCAAACCTCATTAGGGTCTTGAATAAAAGATAAAGTAAATAAGAGAAGCATAATATCCAGTACAAAGTAAGCTTTATTTTGATAACTACTTATTTTTGCAAGGAAAATAATATGAGCGAGAACGGAATTATTCTTCGCCAATAAGTAAAGCAATCGGATTTTGTTAACGTTTATTAGATTTGTGCTTAAGCACTTCTTGTTACAAAAATGATTAGGCCGTTAGAAAAATAAAACATTTTATTGTAATTGAATTACAATTGAATTACGGAATGAACGAATAGAGTGCTCGGATGATGAAATTTTAAAGTAAGATGACTTACAGAATTATCATAATAAATCATGAAAGGCGCGGCTGTTTGGCTGTAGCCACATCAGCTAATGATAAAATTGGTTCATCAAATTGTGTTAAAGCAATAAAGGACCAACGACTTTTAGTGCCGTATTAGCACTTACACACCTATCGCATTAATGTAATATGTGATTATTTGAAAGCCATAATGTTCATAATCGGTTTAATTTAAACAGGCAATTAACGATTATATTTAGTAGCAATTTGGAACCGCCACAGGATACAAAAGCACATCTATACGGATTAATGGATTAGCAGCAATAAATGCGATAAACTTGAGTGAATATAAGGAAGAAAAGCGCGTAACATGACAACATTTTTTGTTCGTTTAATTAAACGAGCGCACAGCAAACGTAATTCACTGTGATTACATTTTGGAGAAATTTCAGACTCGGTTTTGCGTTTTGATCTGCATAATGTATACTCAAAATGTGTAATATGTATGCATTCTATTTGCCGTAGGAAAACCAAGAATTGTGTATAGGTAGGTACATAACAAACATAGAAGCTTGTTGGTATTCAATTCTCAGGACAATACACAAAACACGGCAAAGCACGTGCGCATAATTACGTCGATGGAACTCTCAGCACACCTACAAAGCTACGTGTTTAGATAAAATCTACAGTTGACTATTTAACAATGATTACATGTCGAGCAGTCTAATGAATTGATAAATTTCGTTATTAATGACTTAATAAAAATAAAAATTGGATTCATAATAATTGATACTAAGCGTTTCATTTTAATCGTTTCGGTTCGTCCTTCTTCGAACCCAATCCTTGCCTTAACGAAGAGGGCCAAATATATTATTGGATCTTACAAGGGGAAGGCGCGATATTCGGGAAACAGATTTTTTTTATATTAATCGTACTTAAACATCAGTACCCCGACTTTATTTTGTGAAAGTAGTAAATAGCAAAATTTAGCCATTGTCGAAAAAAGAGTGTGTCAAGTTCAGTATATTACAAGCATTTATTACAAGATAAAAAGTGCTACTTATATATCTTGCAAAATAACAAAATATGCAATAACCGAGTTGGCCGAGGTGTTAGGAACAGAGGATTGAGAACAAGAAGCGACCAGAGCAGGTTCAAATCCCTTATTAGCTATTTTTTGCAAGTTCTTTTTTTTTAATTTTTAAAATTTTTTTTGGGTACATACATACATACATTCAAAAATAAAATACACGTTATTAATTTTTTTTTCTATTTTATGCTGCAAAACTTTTTTAATATACTAATTTCAAACATACTTCGTTCATATTCATAAAAATCTCTCTATCGCATAGTAAAATATATCTAAAATTAATTATGTGTATTTTATCTTTGTATGTAGTGTAGTATGTATCAAAACAAAGAAAAAAAAATTAAAAACAAAAGAAAAAAAAATTGGTTCTGTCGGGATTCGATCGACCTTTTACTTGAAACGCTTTTTTCTCGAAAATGGCTGAATTTTGCGATTTACTACTTTCACAAAATAAAGTCGGGGTACTGATGTTTAAGTACGATTAATATAAAAAAAATCTGTTTCCCGAATATCGCGACTTCCCCTTGTTAGATTACTTAACAACCTGTACTTAAAACTTAAATCGAATTTATCAAAAATGGGTTAGTTAGTAGCATTCGTAGGAATGCGGATTAAGCTGTTACGTTCAAATATTCAATGTTTTTCTGAGCGTTTGGGGATGCTTTTCAAGTTGTCAATTTTTCAGATGCCCCGAAATATTTCCAACTATCTCACATGTTTTTATAGTTCAGTGGAGGCTTGCCTTAAAGGACACAAGGGCACGTCCCCCCCCTTAATACCCTTGACAGACTGAAACGTTAATGAACATTAACGATTCTGTCAGTCAGAATTCCACGAATCTGATACACATAATTAAAATACTCAAATCACCACTTGTTGTGTTATTTACTTAAGTATCATTTGCGCTATTTAATAAATTAAATTAATTGCGGATTTACAATTTATGAAAAAGTTAATGAAGATTAATTTTCTGCCTGTCAACGCTATAACCTAATCCCAAAACAATTACCATCTAATCATCATTTAATCAATATTAAAATTTAAAAAATTAGATTAATTTTTTTTACCTTTGTGCCCTCCCGCTCAAAACACAATGATTTATATTAACCTTCATCCGCTTGCGCATTTTGGAGTTGAAATTTGCCTTTTTGAATATTCTCCCTCAATTCCTTCCAGAGCGTCAGGGAGAGGTGGGAAGGGCTTGTATTCTCTAATTACTATCTCCTCTACTAGGCCATGTCCGTATTCTGTTTAAAAAAGCTCTACCAGCCGGCTCAGTACAGCCACAAACTACCCTAAGTGTCTTACTGCGGCCAATTTGCCGCGTACGCGAGCGAATGAAGGTTAATAATATTATGAAGCATAAAAATAAACCAAGTACTTCTCTCAGAATATTGGAAATACAACGAATGTTCAAAAATGTCTATGTCTATTTATTGTCATCTAAATTTCTAAATCAATCAATTTTCTAACAATATCTCAAATTTCAACTAATCCGATCAACCAAATCTACACATTTTCATTTAAAGTGATATGTTTGCACAGTGGCGGATTTCCCAACAGGCGCGCCCTTAGGGCCTCGTAAATCAAGGGGCCCCAAAATAAGGAAAATTTAATTTGTATTAATTAAATTCCTGTTGTAATAAATACAGGAAAAATAACGATAAAATTCTAAGCCCTAAGATGCCTTAGAATTGCAGTTATTTTGATTTCAATGCAATTTTTGATTTAAACTTTTTGATAAAAATTAAATACAGTTCAAATATTTTGAAACTTCATGAAAATATTACCTATGTTTTAATAAACATAGGAAAAATAACTAAAAATATTCTAACGCCTAAGATGCCTTGGATTTGCAGTTATTTTGATTTCAGTCCAATTTTTGATTTAAATTTGTTAAAAATTAAATATTGTTCAAATATTTTGAAACTTTACGAAAATATTACCTATGTTGTAATAAACATAGGAAAAATAACTAAAAAATTCTAAGGCCTAAGATGCCTTGGATTTGCAGTTATCTTGATTTCACTGCAATTTTTGATTTAAAGTTTTTGATAAAAATTTAATTTTGTTCAAATATTCTGAAACTTTATGAAAATATTAATTCCCTTGTAATAAACACAGGAAAAATAACGAAAAAATTCTAAGCCTTAAGATGCCTTAGATTTGCAGTCATTTTGCCTAATTTCAGTGCAATATTCTTGATTTAAATATTTTGATAAAAATTTAATTTGGTTCAAATATTCTGAAACTTCATGAAACTATTAACTCTGTTGTAATTAACGCAGGAAAAATAGTGAAAAAATTCTAAGGCCTAAGACGTCTTGGATTTGCAGCTATTTTGATTTCAGTGCAATTTTTTTATTTAAATTTTTGATAAAAATTTAATTTTGTTCAAATATTCTGAAATTTTATAAAAATATCAATTCTGTAGTAGTAAACTCAGGAAAAATAACAAAAAAATGTTAAGCCCTAAGATGCCTTGAATTTGCAGTTATTTTGATTTCAGTGCAATTTTTAGTAAAAAAAAGTATTAAAAAAATAAATCGTCTGCGGTGCTGGCAAATGGGCCCCCGGCCATCATGGGTTCAAATCAATTGCTTTAGGCCCTAAAGCAATTGATTTGAACTTAGAGGGGGGCCTCAAAATTGAATTGCGCCTGGGGCCTCATAAGTTCTAAAACCGCCACTGTATTTGCAGGCTTTACTGATATGATATCTATCGTTAAAAAAGTAATAATTATTGCAGGTAACAAATTAATCTAATTGCATCCCCCCTTCAGTGGGACCTAGTTTAAGGACCGTTATCGTATGTGTTTACAAAGCTCATTCTTTCATCTTAACTTGCACATAATCCCTTTATCGAAAAATTTTGAATATTTTTCAAAAATCCAACAGACCCCTTTTTACTAAAATAAATTTCTATGGAAGTTAATGCGTCAAAAACGTTTAGATTCACCTTGCTCACATACACACTAAAGCCCTTTCAACTAAAATGAACTAAAATGGATTTTCCAGACAGTCTAGTTAAAAATTAATTAGAAACTAATTAGATTTTAATCACGTTTCAGTTGTAGCAACTAATTTCTAGTTAATTTTTTTAAACTAATTAAACGATAATATACGAAGGCGTCCTGAGGACATAAGGTAAAAAAAAATTTTTTTAATTGTCAATTATTGACACTTCGATCTCGCAATTGACACTTCGATCTCGCAATTGCGACTTTTAACTCGTCACATTATTATGACTTAACTAAAAAATTAACTTTCCATAGGGGGAAAGTTTTTGAAGAAATGTTGGAAGCCTTCTGCACCTTTAATTTAAAACACGAAATTTTGGAAATCGAAATGATTTCCAATAACGGTAACGTCGAATTAGGGGTGGATATAGGTGGAGTTTTTAGAGATGCGCTCTCAGAATTTTGGGAGTCATTTTATGACAAATGCACTTTAGGTACATTATTTAATAAAATTCCATGTTTGAGGCATGACTTTGGGAAAACACAGTGGAAAGCGTTAGCCGACATTTTATATACCTAATGGTTATGGTTATATGAAAAATATTGGCCAATAAAAATTTCAAAAACATTTTTCCATTACATCATAGAAAAAAATTATGAAGTGAAAACTATCGAATTAAACAATTAATTTCTAAATTTTATTTCGATATCTGATAAAAAGCTGGTGGATAATGCAATTATTGATTTTGATAAAGTAGATATTGATGATATCATTGAGTTTGTCGATAGTTTTGATTCCAAATGAGTTCGAAGACGCAATTGCCAATATTGTAAGTCGCAATTGCGAAATTGAAGTGTCAATTGCGAGTTAAAAGTCGCAATTGCGAGATCGAAGTGTCACTTGACAATTAAAAATTTTTTTTTACCTTATGTCCTCAGGACGCCTTCGTAATAATACGAGTTTATTTTACTTATTAATTTGCATCTAAGATAAGTTATTTAAAAATACATAGTTTACGCCAATTTATGATTTATTGTTTTGTAAAAACAATGGCATTCTATTTATTTTTTGGAAGTTACAATAATTTATTATTGTAGAAAACATTTCAGTAGGTACTAAAGATTTCTTAAATTATAAAGATCCAATCAAAGCCCATGAGCTACAATGTGACCATTAATTTGTAATCTTGAAATAGGTGACAAAATTATTATGCATTTGATGATAGAGCATGACTTTTGGCATACTTCAATCAGATTTTTCTAATAACTAAATTATGTAATGTCATGTCATGTCAGAAACTGACATGTGTGTTTAAAAAGTAGGGTACGTAGCGCACAATTCGTTTCTCGCGCTTAGGATTACTTTTTGTAAACCTTTCGTTTTCTTGTAATCTACATTGATTTTATTGTCATTTTGAATAATGTTACTACTTTCAATATATTGAATAAAAAAACTTTCTATTGCAAAATTAGGTTCTTTGACTTATGTTCTTATTCCTCCCGGTCAAAGATATGTCAGATTAAATAACTGTGTCTTTGATGACAGGCCAAAACATTTTTGTACACTTTCAAAACACTCGGTAGTATTAGACATTCGTCACTATGAGGACATCACACTGCACATTTGAATCAATTTTTCCACTTAACCAACCTTTCTCCCTAAATATTATAGTAATATTTACCAATTCAATTCTTGCGAATTAATTCATCAGAAAAATACCTCAGTTATAAATAAATGTGAAATATTACAGAGTTTGACGTCACTCGCGTTCATTCAAAATTTATTTGGTATTCTAAATATGGGTAAAAAAATGTTTATAAACATCAAGCCAACAATTTGCAAAAGAAAAATACGCTACAAAAATATTTTTTCTAAAAAATAAAGTGATGGGCGATAATCTCACACTTATGTTGATTGCGACTTTATTCGGATTAAATGAGTGGAAATGAAAGGAGGGTGCAAGTTTTTGTTTTTAATTGGACCACTTGTCGCGTCCAAAAGTTAACGTCGTCGAGTGACGTGAAAGCAAATTTATTCTTTAAGCTCGACATTCATTACACTGCTCATGTGTTTATCCGAACCGTACGTAATGTCAAGGGTTGTACAATTAAACGCACCAATTTCAATCCGTGTCCAACTCGTACAAAATTAGTTTCGATTAACTTGTTAGGGATAAGTCAATTTCTTCCAGAGTATAAATTTGCCACTTCTCCTCAATATAACGAAAATGTAATTATTGTGGAAAAAAGGCATCGACGTGATGTTGGATGTGTGGTACAAACCACCAAGTCTAAAGTAACAACAGAAACTCGCAGTGGTCTAGTTTCCAAAGCTTGAAGCTGGTCAGCTAGTTGAACAGTTGGCAGATATACGACCATTAATAACATTTCCCATTTTGCATTATAATGCAGCTATGGGATTTAGTAGCAGTGTTGGAAACGTCATAGTGCGTACTTAAAATTACATGTGGATTTATGGCAGCTTTTAATGATACTATACTAATTGTAGTAGGGGATCGTTAGGTCATTCGCGTACATTTACGGCATTCAAATTAGTTTAAATTTTTCAACAGTTCCATTCAATGTTACTATAATTGAATAACATCATAAATGGTTCATTAATTAATAAATAACACAAACGTCGATAGTAGTATTTTCACTTTGGGGTGTAAAGGACGACGCGCCTCCCGCCACTGCTACAATAACGATAATGTAGGAAGAATGACATTTTAAGAACAATTTTCTGTTGGAATGCAAAGGTATCCCGAACTTATCCAAATGAGCCAGTATTTAACGTTTATTACGTCGACTTGTCAACTGTTCTGCTTTAATTAAATTCGAGCTAAGTACCTAAATGGAACTGAGAAAAATGGTCACTGATCACGACACGTACTTGAAGTAGTCCTTTTCGTCTGAATTCTATTTAATTTTCCATTTTCATCCGGAATGAACTCTTGATTCCCCTTTCTATGAGAATATTAGAGCAGCATTGTTTAAAAACTCATTTTAATTTAAATTATCCATTTTATAAAAAGTCGTTACTTTTAATTACATTTTGTAACCGCTTTGTTTTATTAAGTTGGCAAATAATTTTATAAAACACCACTTGAACCATTCGACGACTCTTTATTAGAAATGTTGTGCGGTTGCGAGGTGGTCGGTCCTTTTATTTATATGCCTCCGCGTAAATATTATCTCAACCCGCACGGCGACAAAAAATTCGCAGAAAATTGCAACTAAAAACAAAAGAAAAAACTTCTTCCCTTTAATTCCCCAGATTCTTAACATAAATCTACAATTTTTCAAGTTCCAAAAGACGTTACATCCGCGAAACGATTCGATATATATATCCTAAATAATTCCTCCTTTTCCTAGCGATAATAATTGTTAAACCGTTAAGAAAATGTAATACGATAGTAATAAATTTTCGAGAAAAATGTCAAGATATATAAATCCGAATGTAAACGTAAATCTGATAAAATCAGTTGTCGAAATGTTTCCTTTTCAGTTTTACATATAAGCTAAGCAAAGTGAGAATTAAATGGAAAGTTGTATATAATTGTCAGCAAAGTAATCCCCGCTAAAGTGTCCCGGGAGCGAACTTCGGACTCACCTCCGGATAAACGGGTACGATTTACGACGGAAGCGTCTAATGTTCGCCCCAAAAACCCCCTCGACCTAAACCCGATTCCCTACCGAACATGTGAGACTTCTATTATAACGTTAAAACGTGCGCTACAAATATGAAAATCGCCCGCTTTTGTTAAAAATTACTTTCAACTTATAAATATTTAAAACTTTTTCGGCGCTAATTTTAGATGCTTGATTAATGGCCCACATCACGTGCAGACGTAAAAGTTTATTACTTATTACAATTTTGAATTGAAAATCGATCGGAACATTTTTGAGTTGGGTAGGTTCGGGAAACGGATGCCGGCTTACGGGAAACTAGTTACATAAATATGTACGTACTGCGCAAGTCGGCCGTAATCAATTTAAGATATTTTCCTATATATGGCTCACCCTGTTAACATCAAGATTTAGTACCACTTAACATTTGGGAATCTTTTAATAAATGGATTCTATTGTTAAGCCGTAGAAAAACGTGCACTGAGTAAATTAATATCTGATTTATTGCGACTTCCAGCATAAGAAAGTTGTAAATAAAAAATTAATAAAACCCAAATAACATGGAAAAAATTAATTATCTTACGGTTGCGGAGGTTGATTTGCATTTTCCAATGTTAAAAAGTTAGCGAGACAGAAGAAAAGAAATTCGCGCGCCTCGAAAATGACAAAAAGTAATTTATAAAAGGTTTCGAAAATCGACTATCTACAAAACATAGTCAAATCGAGTATCAAAATACGATGAAAAAGCCAATCCAAAATGTCGCTTTATGCCTTCATTTTGTTTCGTGTAGGCAGAGAGCGATATGTCTTTACCACCCTTTTATATTCGGAATGTTATTTCATCCATGTTTCATCCTCACAATAGCTTAGAATATATGAAGATACGATACAGCCTTCTTATATCTAATAAAAGGGCTCCTGTTTTAGGATCCGTCTCGCTCGAATCTACTAAATATCCATTGCAAGAGAGGCAGAGATCACGAGTTATAGCAGCACACGTCGTTGCTAAATTGTCAAGTAGATTGTGTTTCAGCAGATTGCTATGTAAACAAAAAAAATACTAACACGCCTCTATTTAAGATACCCCTATACAGTGTGATCTCCGATAGTGCTCCTAATAACCGATAAAAAATCATCCAGAAATCTAAATATAGTTCAACTTCCTTTAAATCCCAATTTACTGAATCAAGTTCAAATGCATTTCTGCATTAGTACGCTGGGAAGGCTGCTCATATCGAGCCGCCGCTTAGATGGGCCACCCTGTAGATGGGCGATACGATATGGACAAACTTCCTCTACGAGTACATATTTTAATAAAGTGTTTTCAAAGTTTAATTAGGGGAGAAAATGTGCATACGATGAAACTTCTGTTTAAAGAAAGCTTCAAATTTATAAATGTTTTATATAGGGTGTTTTTTTAGCTGCATGAGAACTTTCAATAGGGATAACAATTGAATCAAGATTGCTATGGAAACAGTTTTTTGACATTTGTGTTTAGCAAGGTTTGGCATTTGATAATGCATAGATTGACCATTGAACAACGCTACCAAATTGGGCTCACAACCAATTGGAAGTGGATCCATTTTTTTACCGTAAAATTTTGTTCAGTGACGAGGCACATTTCTGGTTAAATGGGTATGGGAACAAACAAAATTGCCGTATATGGAGTGAGACCAATCCGGGACATTATCTTGAGACTCCATTGCATCCATTAAAATTGACTGTTTGGTGTGGAATACACGCCAACGGCATCATTGGTCCATATGTCTTTCGAAATGAGGAAGGAGCTACCGTTACGGTGAATGGTGTGAGATATCGACACATGCTCAATACATTTTTGTTTCCAAAACTTCAAGAGCTAAACATTGACAACTTATGGTTCCAACAGGATGGTGCTACGTGCCACACAGCCAACGAAACCATCAATTTATTGAAAGGACAATTTGGTGACAACATTATTTCAAAACGTGGTCCTATCAATTGGCCTCCAAGATCGTGTGATTTGACACCTCCAGATTATTTTCTGTGGGGGTATGTTAAATCCATGGTTTATGCTAACAAACCAACAACTCTAGAAGCATTGGAGGCTAATATTCAGCAAGCCATTTATGAAATAAAGCCAGAAATATTGGAAAAAGTGGTCAAAAATTGGACTGAACGGATGCGCTTCGTAACCATTAGTCGTGGTGGTCACATGCCGGAAGTCATGTTCAAATCATAAATGCCTTTAACTGTACTTTCATAAAAAAATTATAACCAAAACATTCCGTCAGGTTTTTAATGTTTTATTTCATTTTGAAGTTCTCATGCAGCTAAAAAAACACCCTATACTATAAAATACAAAAATAATTGTTTGAATAGCAATTTATTGTTTTTGAATTAGCATGGGAGGGCGCGAGCCCTTGTGGCCTTTAAGGCAAACTGATGCGCTAGTAAAAGGAGGAATTCTTTGCAGAGCAACGCAGGCTATAATATAAAATGAGACGAGTCCCAATTGCACTATTTTTGCATTTTCTTTTGCGAACGCGTTTCGACCTATAAACGGATCATAATCATGATAAGAGTAAAAAAAAATTAAGCAGCTAAAAACTGAGTTTTCTTGTTTCGCTTCATGGCAGTATTCTGCAAAAATAATTTCTACTAATTTAACCGATGTATAGAGTTAACTTAGAGCATTGCAATGCCGTTGGCGTTAGAATTAAGAAAAAAAGTTGTTCATTCTTTGGAAAGGAATCAGAAAAACCTAATTACTTAGAAAAATTTCACCAAAACCAAAATAAACATCTAAATTGACTGGAAATAAATTTTGCGAACAGTGAAAGAATAAGATATGTTAACTTGATTAAGTGTAAAACTTTTGCCAACAAAATACTTTTTCCATTAAAATTCTCCTCGCAAGTAGTTGCTCTAAAAACTACTTTATTTAATTTTTTTGTTAAAACCGTCTAAAACGTTTTTCTCCGGGAAAAAAATGCAATAAAAAGAGGTAGGAAGCAAAAAGTTTTTTCCGCAATATGTATGCATATGCAAGGATAAAATTGTGTCCCACGTCTGCGACTATTTTTTCGCTATCAGTGCCACACTATCACGTGTGTAATAGAAGTTGAAAACGCTTTTTCTACCCTAAAACTCTTGGATTTTCGATTTCAATCCTCGTGCACGAGGTAAATAGATCGAGCGACGTGTTCTGACTTCTACGTGCTGTTTTCACACTTGCACCACAAACTTCCTCTCAGGGATATTTCGAATTCCGTTTCTTGAACATCTCGCACTAACTCATCCTCGTAACAGTTAACTAAACCATTTATAATTTCAAAAAAGTTGGCACAGTCGAAGGCAAAAAGTGCGAGTGGTTTATTACAATAAAATTATAAAATTAGTTGGGTCGTGTCGTTAAATTAAAAAAAAAATGGGTGGAACGAAAATTGTATATAAATTTGAAATTTCTTCAACATTAGGTCTGGTGTAATGTTGATTAAACAAGCCAGTAATTCGAGCTTCTAATTTGTGTGTGTGAGGACGTAACCTTATTAAGGATAATTTGGGAACTTAACTTCTATTAACGTAGAAGCGTAAAATACTCCCACAAGACCACCCTTCTCGTGAAACAGGCAAATATAATTCAGAAATATTGTAAACTGCCCTTATTAAGTTACGGCTGCGAATAAACAGAAAGCTAGTGAGTTGTTTCCGCTTTGGATTCAGTCAACAGAGAAACAAAATCAAGATGCCGTGCCGTTGCGTTGTGAACATAAACATCCGGGCATAACATATTTTACAACTTCAATTTTTGTTCTACATTCCCCATTTTATTTAATTAACTAAATTATCCTTAAAAATTCCTTTTAAACGAAACACAATATATCAACGTCCTTAAATTTGTCAAATATATCACGTCTACGTGCATGATGTCATAAATTTAGACAAAGCAATTGCATGTCTCAGCCAAAAACGTCGAGCGTGATTAAGTTAAAATGTTTCCTTAACAAAAAGCTGTCGTTTCGGTCAAGAACACCTGAAGACATTTTCCTAACCTGGCCAATTTAAAAAAGGGAAATTCGCTTGCTGCGTGGGAACTACTAATATTTTTAATTATTGAAGTTCGCCAAAGTGGATCTATTGAAAACAGATCACAGAATTTGATTAGGAGTTGTCATTATTTTGTGTGAAATTTGGTGATCGATCTACCTACTTAATTATAATTTTAAGCCAAAATTTGATAAATAACCCCAAGTAATCGACATAAAAGGCAAACATTTTTTTGAAAAGTTTTGTTAAAGTTTGAGCCCTTCCCAAAATTACTTGAATCTAAAGTATAAACTTAAAATAAATACAAGTTAAAGTCTTCTTCTTGTACGAAATGCGATCAATAACAACAAAGATTCCATAAGGGAATAACAGAAATAGAGCAACTCTCCCACTTTGGATAATTCCATCAGGATATACACGAAAACAGTGGTAAAATTATAACTACGTATAAGGACCTTAGTTTAATTAAGCTTCTACTGTAACGTTGATGCAATTAGCTGACTATCAATAGCACAATTTTGTAACGTGGTAGATTAATTTGAAATGAACTCGTGCAGCGTATAATCTTCACTAACTATGCCATGAAATCCTATCGTAATGTATATTCATTTGACGAAATCGGTTGTTCTAATTCCGAATAATAGATTAAAAATTCATTTCAATTTCCTAAATAAAATCCACAAGATGTGCGAATACTTTGGTAGGTACATTATTTATAAGATGATCTTTCCCAAAATATTATTGCTTTTCAACCTCTAATCCAGGCATGTTAAATTCAATGAGGCAAACGGACCCAATTACAATTAATTATGTATTATGTAACAGCAAAAGCATGAAAGCAGTGGTAACATTACCAATAAAAGCGATAAATGACAAACCAATTGATCGATTTGTGATATTTTCAGATATCTTCTTGTGATAGTATGTCAGTTGTTCGAAACACTACCTCATTTTATTGGCTATAATTTGTAAACAGGTGTTCGAATGACTGAAGTTTTCACCGATTTTCTTTCTGAAGCAAATCCATCGAATCCAACTAGAATCCGAGAATGTATCTGTAACCCTAATGGTGGCAATCATCAACACAAGAGGACCTAATAAGGTTTTAGGTGTCCTCCGAAACATGAATACATTCTCCTTATCGATGTTAGGTTTTATAATCGGAAGTCTTCGTAAAAAACAATGGTGCAAAGAAAAGAAGTTTATATTATATTTTTTTGGTCCACTGGGTCTCCTATGTGGTATATGCTGTCTCTTGGCTGAACAAATTTTCATTTCACAATTCGGTATAAATCTCAACCCGAAAATAAGATTTACGTCCCAAAATACGTGATGAAGTCAAACTGCAGGTGGAATTAAGTTTGAAAATTTAATGTCTGGAAAGCGATTCAAGAAAATGGCCAAGAAATAAATTCTCCTGCCGGTAAAATAAAACCATAGAAACATAACTCTTCGAGATAAGTAATTCATAATATCAATCAAGATATTTTATATTGCGTGCCATTAAACAACTTCGATAGAAAAAATATGAAAATTTTATCTGCAAAATTACAGCTAAAGAATTTATTCACGAGTTTTCGTGTCGCAAAAATGTTAATTTGTTTTTTTATTGTGGGGAAGTGTGTGAATTATTATGAATGTATCGTTTCCCGTTGTTGTCCCCATTAAATCCTTACTGTAGACAGACAAAATGTCAAAATTCTTCCTCTATTGCATAGTTTTCATTGCCTTTTTAATCAGATTTCGTGAGTATAAAAACTTTTATATCTGGCACGCAAACAAGTTAGGAAAACCGACTAAAAATTTAAAGGTTTCATTTTAAAATTGTTGGTGGCACTAAATCACCAAAAGTTTTAAAGAATTTTAAGTGGAAAGTTAAAATTAAAATGAATGATGTAATGGACTGTTTCCTTTTGAGAATTTCCTTTTGTTAAGTTTTCCTATGCCAAGGAAACCAAATTTACAAAGAAGTTCCTATCTCTGTAACTAAACAACCCTTTTTTTGTCTCTGCAAATAATTTCTTTAATTGCGAAAGAAAGTTAAATAAATTTCCGACTGAGGCAATAAACTATAGGTTCAGTTGTGAAAGGCTTAGGTGTAGATTTCGACGATTTTCTTGATTTCCCTTCGCAAGATAACATCTATCAACGACCTGCGTCACCGGTTAACGGTTAACTACACTAAGAAATTGCAGCAAGATTTATAGCGTCTCCTTTATTACTGTAACATAATACATTTAGGTTAATTAAGCGCTCTTGTAGTTTGCATAACAATTAAATTTTGATTTTCTCTATAATAATTGCAGTATTATTTAACCTTTCTAATTGCCTTAATTATAATAATAATAAAATAATCAGCAAAACGGTTTTATCAAATATTTATCGATAGGGAGCGAGATAAAAAAAAGTACTAACCCAAAAATTCCATAAAACAAATCTCAACTATTAAAAGGAAACGAATTGTAAGTTTTATTGCCTACGGTAGTCTAAATGTGAGGATTTCTTTAAAATCCCACAAAACTGCTAAAATAAATCTATTTAACAGCCATTATTGTCAACTTACAGATTCCTCCGACTGCGCCAATTTTTCTAAAAACAATACGAAATCGGGCACTAAAATTTAGTTGCTTCTAAAATGTGAATAAGTAAAAGCGCAGAATTGTTGTGAGCTCGACATGTAATTCGCATGAAACTAAGTGGAGCGTGTTAAGTCGCAATTTCGAATCTTGGCAATGCACAAGTCATGTAAACTTATCCTCTTATCTGCCTAAGTCGTTTGCCCACATTAAAGAGATCTCATGGACTTACTTGCACTTTGAAATGCAACTCCTGGAGATCTCTCCTAAATGCTTATATATAACTTTCAAATAAATTAAGACAAACTCCTTAACTTTGCAGCTTTTACCTAACAAATTCCTAATTAGCTTGTTTACTAACAAACTTGATCAAGCGATTTTAGATTACGAAAGTCATAAATTGCTGTTAAATATTATTAAGTGATCTTCCCAAATCCAATAATACTGGTTTCAAGCGAATTATTTGCTTTTCTTCGGATTTTTTACCCTATGAATTCGTTTTATCGATCATTGCGTAGTGTGGGCAAGAAATTTAGTATACAATTTAATTTACAAAAATACTGTTTATAACTACAACAATTATTATTAGTTTAGAAAAGTTAATTAATAATTTATTATGCATTAACAAACTTTTCTGTTGCGACTTAATTCTTTCGGATGGTTTCTCTACGATCTACTAATCCCTAACAATAATAAATTATAATGTTTTCATCGTTATTGTACTAGACATAATCTAACTTTCTAATATTTTAGAAATTCAGAATTCAGCTTTTCTTGAACCGCTTAATTGGAAGAATATTATTTTCATAAATCTTCCAAAAAAATATCAAATAGAGGAGATGCACGAGTTATCGTTCAACAAATACGTCAATTCTTGCAAATTGCAGTTAAAACTCCCCTACTTTATTGTTAGTGCCGAATAATGGTAAATGGTAAGAAATCCCGAAATGGCAATAACACTGAAATGCGGGAGACAACATTTCGTATTGTTGGCGATCAAAAGATATTTATTATTTTCTTTAAGACGTTTGAAAACATAAAATATGAAGTGTTAGTGTAGATAAAATGCAACGATTATTTGTGAAAATTGTCAATTAAAAAGCAATATTCGACATTTAAATCCGATGTAATGCACCAAGTCGCTTTCATTGAAAAATTTTCTGTATAATATTTATTCATAAACACAATTCAATTTAATTCTGTACCATTTTCATGCAAGGGCAAACAATAACAGTCTTTGATGTTTTAGATTTATTTGCAAAGGAAAATCAGTCAGAAATTCAAAATTACACAAAGAACTTTGCACGCCTAATATTTTATTTAAAATACTCAAAATAAAAATAGGTGTCGTACATTAAAAATTCCACCTTCTGTCCGTTCCAATTGGAAGGTGAAATAATAAACTAACTAATTGATTTAATTAGAAGTGAAAGGATTATAATTTTACGCGATTTTCTTGTATAGTACCAATAAATTACAATTAAAATCCCCATGTTGTATTGTATTTATCTACGTGTTGTAGCTTTACAAATTAAAGCAAATCTGAATTTAGAATGGATAATATTTTCTCGTTTCTGTTGATGAAAGATGACATGCACACGAATGCCGTTATGTCTAATTGCTTCTATAAACAGCAGCATTAATACCACTGAAATGTTTATTGATTGCTACAATTTTCAATAATTCTAATAGAAATTACGATTACTGTAATATCTAAATATTAGCGATTATGAATTTCATTAGAATGTTAATAATTATTAATAATAAAAAATAGGAACTAATTATTATCAATGACATCAAATAAATTAATTTGGTTTAAAATGAATTTGAATTGTAGAATTTAATTTAAAAAAAAATTCTGTAAGCCCCGGTGTATCATTTGAAAAATGTTAGTTATTTATTAGTAAAAGATAAAATGAAAATAGTTGGAACTCCTCCCCCACTCCCCGCAAATGAATCCCTCTAGGGTCGTTTTTTAAATGTTCGGTTAAGGTTAATCATGCAAAGAATTAAAGTATAATTTTTTACAAAATTAAAACATTTTGGTTCAAACTGAAACTATTGAAATTTTATGTGAAATAACGAAACAAAACACTAAAGAAATTTTCAAAAATGTTCGTCTACTGTCTTTGTATTTCCAGAACAAGAAAATAATTTGAAGGATGTTTTGCAAGAAGTCCCAAAGTGCCAAATTATGAAATTAAGATTTTGGCAGCCATATTCTGATCTATCGATAAACTTTCAAATGCTGATTTTAAATTTGGTCTAGCAAGTCCCAGAAAATTAAAATTTGCTTCATCACTTTATGCAAGACGTCTCTATATTATCTCCATTCCAGAATTCGGCCTTACTTGATAACTTTGATTTCGTACGTCGTAAATTTGTTTTAGGTTGGTAAACCTTTTTGGTACGTAATAATGGGGATGAGCTTTCTAGCTGTAGTATCCAATTTAATAATATACTAGAAAGCTTCTCCTCTTCGGCTTCATTTATTCATTACCAACCAAAAACATGTTTAGGACCTACATACGTAATAGACGCATCTATTTAATTTGTTACAATCTCTCAGAGTAAGGCCGATAGCCGAACAACCATATCAATTGCTAATATCTGGGAAAACTCTTCTATTTAGATCATTTTTATTAACTTTTCCTGAGCATAATGTAAAATTGAACTTTTATCTACAAGTATTCCATACCCCCGAGACCCCTGGTGTTGATACCACGACATAATTTATCTATTTGAAAATGTTGCGATGTACATATTAAAGTCAATGACAGAACTTACATTATGTTGATCATTATGACCCGTAGTTTGGGGGTTATGGAATACCCTTTAATCATAGGAGGGAGCAGGCCCGCACTGGCTCCTTTGGGGGCCCTCGGCTAGAGACCGAGGAGGGGCCCCCCTTGCCAAGAGCGAAGATTTTTAAAACTCTCGTTTTCTGCTATATTGAACACTTGGAAAAAGTACTTTAGTAATAAAAAATACAAACTACTTTTACCCCAAGTATAAACCACTTTTTTAAGGATCCTCATCCCCGATCGCCGACCTAGCCAGTCCGGGTATGGCAACCGCACACCAGGAAGATTTTATCTCTCAGTTCCGCCTGTGCAAATAAGCTTCACGTTTACTCCAATTTCATCTGACTGACAACAGCTATTATTGCTGTTGTGAAAATCCTATATACCAAGTTCAGTAGTTTTCACCGGTATATCAAGTCTTTTGTCGACGAATGACTACCAACGTACCAACGATTCCGTTGATCATATATATCGTTAAAGTGCTTATCAGAGCACTTCTTGTTCTTCCTACCACTATACAAATTTTTTCCGACTATAGTAATAATCTTCGGGTACGAAGACTGAGAAAAAGCACCATTTGGTGTAGTTTATTGTTATATAATATACAAAATAATCCACTTATAATGGACTTCAATTAATTAAAGGTTGAGTTCATTAGAAAGCTCGAGTTCAATTTAACCGTATTTTAATACAGCGATAACGTAGGAATTTGGTCTACGAATTCGTCCATTATGGAAGAGCTTCTATTACAAACAAGTTCATTATAGGGGGATTGCACTGTAATATTAAACACAATAAAATTGAATTATAATTTTCAGAAGATCTCGGTTAAATTTATAGCTTTCGTCAGATGTTAAACAAATTCTATGAGAATGCAATTCTCAGACGTCAAAAATTCCTTTTACTAATCTTGAAGTTTCTTGTCGAATCCTCGTCAATCAATCAAATTCTGCTAATTTTTATTATTAGGTGAGGCGTACAACTCTTTCTTGAAGAAATAAATGTCAAACCGGGGGGTCTGGGGGGTATGGAATACCCCCCAGCTATAAAGAAGCAATAAAAGGGCTATTCTAATTTGATTCCTAAAAAATCGTATTGTTGCTTACTTACTGGTGTGCCTGGTGGTATTAGACCCCCCGGTTTCCCCCACAGCACAAGGAAATAACGATCTGATTTATCAAAATTGATAAAGACGCTAATTTATTTCTTGAGAATACATCCTTTGCTTACTTGCGGCTGGGGGATATTCCATAGCATTCGGTTTTTCAATTGTTTATTTATAAAAGTACCCTCCAGGTTAGGGGAAGATTTTTTCAAAAACATAAACAAGATATTTTTTTTTATTTTCTAGGGTGGAAAAGCCCGCTAAACATATTAAAAAGTGAAGAAATGAGCGTGAAAATGAGGGTCTGGGGAGGTATGGACGGTGGAGTAAATGTCCTATGCTTTGGGCCTCCTTAAACTGCATGTTGTTGCCACAAAATTTTGTTTTTGGAATATATATCTACTATCCTTTTATTGCAATTTTGAATATTTATTTATACAATAAATTAAAAACATCGTTAAACCAAAACAAATTTATCCCCCCAAAATGTGAAGAAATGGGCTTGAAATCGGGGGGTCTGGGGGGTATGGAATACCCTAAAGATTTAAATAATTTGATTCCTAAAAAGTCGTGTTGTTGGTTATTTACTGGTGTTCCTGGGGGGTATTCCATACCCCCCAGACCCCCCGGTTTCCCCCTACCACAAGGAAGTAACGATATGAAGGGTAATATCCCCCAGCTACAGCAACAAGATAACTGTTCAAAATTCAATTTTGAATTGACAATTTTGAAATTCTTGCTGGAAAAGAAGAGAATGTGGTGTCAACAACAGGTAGCCAAAAATTGATAAATCTTAGCAAGAAAAAACACTTGGGACACCAACGGTTACCATGGTTACCAAAAATACTTGAAGAAATCCCGGGTCTAACATCTGGCGGAATATGCATGATTCGGATCCACTTATTAGAGAATTCTGGTGAACTTAAAAGAAACTAAGGACTGATCACACTTTTTTTTAACTTAAATTTTTTTTAGCCCACTAGAAAAATGGAATAAGCGTTTAAGGGCCAAGACTATAACGGTGGGAATAAAATTAGTCTTGCCGATAAATTTATCTAGGAGATTAATTTATATTCGTGCAACTTCGGATTTACATTTATTTTTGACACATGAGGTGAATTAAATGCCATATTTTTAATTTTAAACACATTTTCGTATTTGTTATTAATTATAATATCAATTTTTGCTGTAAGATAACGTACATTTTACTATTATCAATATTTATAGTAATCTTATTATTATTAGTTAATACTTTATATGACAAATTAAAATATATTTATTAATGACTCCGTTGGCCTTGTGGTTAGCAAGTCGGCTTTCATTTTGTCATTGCGGGTTCGATCCTCACCAGAATCATATCTTTTTATTTAAGTATTGAGATTATAATAAGGGCCGACCTAAATGTATCTACTAGACTAATAATTAGTTTTTTTAATTTATGAATCTCCTAGTTAAATTTTTAGTTTGTGAATGCTGCTTTACCTACGTACAAATTTACCTAGGAGATTTATAAATTAAAAAACTAATTATTAGTCTAGTAGATACATTTAGGTCGGCCCTTATTATAATCTCAATACTTACATAAAAATTTAAATAAAAAGATATGATTCTGGTGAGGATCGAACCCGCAATGACAAAATGAAAGCCGACTTGCTAACCACAAGGCCAACGGAGTCATTAATAAATATATTTTAATTTGTCATATAAAGTATTAACTAATAATAATAAGATTACTATAAATATTGATAATAGTAAAATGTACGTTATCTTACAGCAAAAATTGATATTATAATTAATAACAAATACGAAAATGTGTTTAAAATTAAAAATATGGCATTTAATTCACCTCATGTGTCAAAAATAAATGTAAATCCGAAGTTGCACGAATATAAATTAATCTCCTAGATAAATTTATCGGCAAGACTAATTTTATTCCCACCGTTATAGTCTTGGCCCTAAATAATATAATTAAATTGTACATGTAGATTACTCTTCTCAAGAGATTTTCTCCAAGACCAGGTGTTTTGGGGGTATGGTATACCCCCCAGCTGAAAGTAATTAACAAGCTTACAAGACGACTTTTTAAGAATTAAATATGCAGCTTGGTAAATTTTGAAAAGTTAGCCTTCCTTACAGCTCTGGAAGGTAATTTAACCCAGTTCTTTTCGTTTTAAGCTTTATTGCCGTTCACTTCTACTAGGGTAGCTAGCCTCGAGTGTTAGGAAGTTACTGGTTTCATATGGCGGGGCTTGGTGTTTAAAATGTGTAGAAAATGGTGTGCCCCCCCCCAAGCCGTAATAAACAACAGGCCCGGACTGGCTCCTTTGGGGCCCTCCACTAGAGACTGGAGAGGGGGGCTTACCAAGAAGGGAGATTTTTGTAAATCACATTTTCCGCTATTTTGACTACTTTTGAGTAAAAAAAATACAACCACTTTTTCCCCAAGTATAAACCATTAAGGCTCTTTCGGGGCCCCCTTGGGTCGGGGGCCCTCGGCGATCGCCGACCTAGCCAGTCTGGGCCTGGGAGGGAGTTACTGTTTGGGTTTTAAGAACACATAAAATTTAAATTAGAACCTCCCCCCAGTTTATAAACTAGTTCCGATTATAATAATAACACTAACTGCAAATTTAAATCCAATATAATAATTTGCTAGCAAGTTCCTCCTCATCCGGGTCATGTATAGATGCGAACCTGATTGGTTGGTTACAAATGAAGAAGCAAACAAATTATATTAAAAAGCTATAATAGAAATACACTTTTCTGTTAAAACTACCCCAAGTTTTAGAAATCCTTTCATTATCGCATGGGATAATAAGTTCCCGCAAAAATATACTCATAATTTTTCTATTACTGACCAGTGGCTAGCAAATGTAGACAATCTCAAGTGAATGTGTATTCTAAAGTTTATTATACATTTTATAGTCACTAAGAATTGTCAACAAATGCAGTGTATTACAAATATATAATAATATGAAAAATGAAGAATAATCAATAGACAGTAAGAAAAGTTGTAGGTTTTGGAATTATAAATTCGCAAGTTGTGATTAGGATGATGTTGGTGGAAAATATTATAGCAAAGTGAGATAAAATTTAGCTTAATAAATTAAAAACCTTTTAAATTTGTATGAAAATGAGTGAACTAAAACAATTAGGTTTTAATAACGGTTATATAAGTAACAGTTGAAAAGTTTCGCACTTAATATTTAACTAAACGTTATATCTTTCAGTTCCAGTGCGCAAATGTTAATTAAACGAGGCTTTTAGATCGTAATTATAATTTTAACGACTACCTTTATGTACTAAAAACAAACAAAAAGTAGCATAAAAGATACGATAAGTTTAAGGCTACTCGTTAAGTAAATGAAATAATAAAATGCTACGAGAGAGAATAAAGTAAGACATCAAAAGGAATTGCCCTAGTATAAGAAATCCGTAAGAAGAAAAACTAGTAGGTTTTATGCAATTTTCCAACAAAGACATATCAAGAAAAGTTTTTACTTTATTTTCCAGCAATTCCACTAAGCTCGCAATAGACGTAGCGTTTAATATATATGACCAATATCCATTTAAGTTTTCTATAGGCAGCAGCGGTCTCAGTGGCCAAGTTTCCAAACCATTCGCCACTTACTCAGATTACACATGACAAAGCCTAGGCTGTTACATGAGAAAATTGGATTGTATTAGATAAGGACTCCATTCACTTATGCTTCTGTTTTACCACCCACCCACTGTCAAATAATAATTTCCTTTTACCTTTGCCTGCCACATTAATTTATTCTTTTGCGACAACCAAATTGCAGTATCGTTATTAAAGTAGTCGTTCACATTTTTTCGAAAACTTCAATTAACTTGTTTGTTAATTTATTATTAAAAATCTTCTTATTAACGTAAAATATTTTGATTCATGCAAAAAAAAAGTTTGGCAGCAACAGGACTCGAACCTGCGAATTTCGTATTAGAAGTCGAATATTTCGAAAATCTTAACAAAACCGCTTGTTTTCAAGTTTTATTTTCTATAAAAATTAATTATTAACGCAAAATATTTTGATTCGTGCAAGAAAAAAAGTACGACCGTGACAGGACTCGAACCTGCAATCTTCGGATTCGAAGTCCGACGCCTTATCCATTAGGCCACACGGTCTCCTACCCTACTTCAAGCCAACCCCTCTACAGCAATGGTAGACGGAGCAGGTCAGAACGTTAAAAATGTATTTTGTATATATTTTATTTGTCCATAATATGACAAAGTATTATGCATCAATCTAACCTTTCGGTCCTTTATAGCGCAAATATACCACACATTGGTTTATTAAACGAGAATATTGAAATATATCGCTTAAGCGATATTCAGAATTGACAAATTGGTATATAACAGTAAATGTACCTTTACTGCGTCATAAATTGACAGTAAAATGCACATCTCCTCCTTAAAGACGTCGGGAAATTGAAGATGCATATCATCAACCACCACGAGGGCTATAATAATATTACGGTTACAGGTTCCATTCATCGACTGATACAAATTTTGAAACATTTCGCAAAGAAACTTTTAAAATGATTTCAGTGGATTTGTGAATAATTTGAAACTATTTTTGTACCTCGCCTTATCTAGACAGTTATCACTTACACGAGGAAATCCCTGAACACCGAGATTAGAAAGAATTCCAATTTAAAAACTACTTTACAACTAAAACTTGTCTAACTTTCGCAAATCTAGGATCAACGGGATTAAGAGTTCCTTCCACAGAAATTTTTTGTTTGACGTGACTTCGAGTGTCTAATTAGCTAACCTAAAGTATCGGATCCTACAAGTTTTTTCGTAGGTATTATACTAAAAACTATATAAAAATTTAAAGCAGATATAATATTGCGCGATGGTATCCATTTTAGAGCAGTAAATAACAAACAAAACTATGAAAATCTCGGTTGGATAAAACTCCATTAGTTGAGAAGCATTAGCATTTCAAAGGAAGTAAAGGAAATGGAAATAGTGCTTATTCGGGAGCCGTTGTTCGTTTACCTGTCTGTATTCCATAATACATGGCAAGGCGGATGATAACGATGTTGCTTGGTGAGAAAGTAATCAAGAAAAAAAAAGAAAAGGTTGTCGTAACAAGACTACTTTGTATAATAGAGTGCTGTACCGCGAGGCTCTTCAAAGAAAAAATACCAAAAGAAACCAAACACCAATACTCGATAGAATAATAATTGAAACGTTAACTAACGGCGTTGTATCAAGAATGAAAGCTTTTGAAACTCAAATCCACCATGTTATCCCGATTGTTATTTTAGATCGCCAAAGTTGTAAGCTTTCCAGTACACAATGGGGCGGAATAGAATAAAACTAGTGCGAGATAGGATTAAAATAAGCCCAGATTGATTCGACGAGATGATTACGAAGAATTAACGGAATGATTGGTCAATTCTGATAATTTTAATAGAACATCGATTGGAATAATCCATTACCGTCAAGAGCAAGTACAATTTATGTAACCAATTAGTTTCCTAATCAGTTAAGCGCATATCAGTTGCACCTGATGTAGTACCTAACATAACATTATTAAATTGTTAAATTTTCACTAAAAATTATTATTTTTGTTACGTACGCCCGTTATAGCGCGCCGAATAACGGGTTATATGGAGAGGATATTGAAAAATCTTGCAATTGATTGCAGATTTAGCCTTACATATACAATTTCTTCATCATTTTTGCCTAATATTCGTACTAGTGCTTATTTTCACGTTTGAGATTTGCAGTAGTTGTAGATAGATGTGAGCAAAATCAGTCAGTAAATTTTAGTTTAAAATTTAATGCACAAGAGCTAAATATGCAATTTGGGCGACTGTACTGTTCTGCGATAGAAGCGAGCGCATATCGCGGCGGTAGATCTTCAGAATGGCTCCTGAAGCGGCCCTACTTGCATATCCATCTCCTGAAAATGTGAATTGTGCTCTTTATTATATATTCTACCCATTTTTTATTGCTTATATTGATCGTATAATTTATTAGTTTTTATATCCAACTTTTTTTGCTAAATTTTATGTTTAAATTTCTAACCTAAAACGACCGCTTTTCCGAATTTCCCACTCTAATATCCGCTTATACTTATAAGGTTTAACAAAATCAAATTTATCGAGCTCGAGTTAGTATATTACATTTTTATTTCTATCAATAATGAGCGTTCAATTTTGCTTTTTATTCTTTTATTCAATCGATCACAATTTTTAACGCGAGCGGCGCCATCTCGTAACGAAAATATAGGGAATTTGTATTTAATAAAAGTAACTAAGAGTTGAACTTTCATTCTGTGAATCACTCTTTGTGTTTGTTAAGCAAATTTGGATAGCGATGGGCATTTAAATCAGTTCGAAATGGTAAAGTTTGTTGGGCGTAAAGGTTATGCTGTACTTTTTGTTGACCGACAACCTTTCTACGAGCTTTCCTCCAAGGTGGAATAGGAGACGGCTAAAATAAATACACGTTAAAGTAATTAAGCAAATCCCTGGTGTGCAAGGATCTGGGATAAAGTAACTATGGGCCAAACCCCAATTCTAATCCCAAGTTTGTTGAGCACTGTTTAACTTGTTGTCGTTCTGGGATGTGCGATATCTACTGTTACCTACTACAGTCGGTTACAACTTGTGCAAATTAATATCACTTCGCAGAGCGTGTATTAACTGGAATTTGAAATATGAGGCTTAGATAAACGTACGTGAATATAATGGAAGCTAATGCCGCAATCTACTGAATGTAAAGTTATGTACGCGAATTACAATAAAGATAACGGAAGCGCTTCCAAAGATTAGGCTGTAGTTTCATTTTAATGAAGGGATTAATTTTCGTAAAGGTCTTTATGCTTTTGCTGCCCTATTACTTTGTTTGTATATGTGTGTTGGTGCACCGATTTTCACTTTTCCTCAAACCGGTTTCTATCTTATTTCCTTTCCGTTCTTCATTCTCGATTCATAATACTTGACGAGTTGTCCCATTCGTCTACAGTGCTAAATGCCACTAATTGTTACCATTAGAAAAAAAATTTTAGTAAAAGCGAAATAAAAATTGAAAAAAAATTAATCGGTTTGCAGTCAATTTTATTATTTGTAAGAAAACTTTTCCTTCTTTAGGTAGATAACTCGAACATTTCCACTATTTGTTGAGATTTAGGACGACGACTTGAAAACTATGTGAACCGTTTAGGGAATTCAGAAGTCACGAGGAAAATGTTTGAGGTAACATGAGAATGTTACTATTTAATTAATTATTTTTCATCGAGTTTAAATATCCACCAATTCAAATTATTCGCTACACAGAAGATAATAATCAATTTGCCTATTAATATTTGTATGTGAATGGCGTTCAATTTAATAATAATATTGGTACCTATATATTTATTACATGCATAGATTGCTTCAGTTTAGTTCACTCATATTAGGTATGAAAGTTTCGGGCCTAATTAGACAATAAATGACATTAAAGTCGTTTATCTCTAAAACTATTTATCTGATCGCATAATCATATATGTCATTGGAAAAATGACACGTTTAGCTAAAAAAACAAAAGTAGAATCATTCGATTCGGCTCATGCAGTTGTGAAGAATTGCCGATTAAAGATGGAAGTAAATAAAGAAAAAATTCGCTACATTTTACAATTTTTCTTTGATTAAAGAGAAAGCGCTGCGCAGGCTTGTGAAAAAATTTGTGCTGTTTATGGTCCAGATGCTCTATCGAAAACAGGAGCAAAACAATGGTTCGCGCGTTTTCGTTCTGGATATTTCGATGTCAAAGATGCACCACGCTCTGGTCAGCCAGTCATTGAAAAAGTTGAGGAAATGCTAGAAATTGTGGAACAAAACCGTCATGTAAGCACTGTAGAGATCGCCAAGAGTCTAAACATCAATCGCCAAACAGTTGCAAACCATTTGAAAATAGCTGAATTCAAAAAGAAGCTCGATATTTGGGTGCCGCATGATTTGACGAATAAGAATTTGCTCGACCGAGTTTCCATCTGCAAATCGTTGCTGAAACGTAATGAAATCGAATCATTTTTGAAGCGGATGGTTACTGGAGATGAAAAATGGATTACATACGAAAACGTTGTACGCAAAAGATCGTGGTCGAAGCGTGGTGAAGCTCCCCAGACGGTGACAAAGCCCGGACTCACCATTCGAAAGGTGATGCTGTCTGTTTGATGGGATTGAAAAGCTATCCTCTATTATGAGCTGTTACCAAGTGGTCAAACGATTGATTCTGCACGCTACTGTCAACAATTAACCAGATTAGAGCAAGCAATTCAAAAATAGCGGCCAGAACTGATCAATAGGAAGGGTGTTGTGTTCCATCATGACAACGCCAGACCACACGTATCTTTGGTGACCCGAGAAAAATTGGAAGAGCTTGGCTGGGAAGTTTTGATGCATCCACCGTATAGCCCGGACCTTGCACCATCAGACTATCATTTGTTTCGGTCTCTCCAGAATTCCCTCAATGGTGTAACATTGGCTTCAAAAGAAGCCTGTGAAATTCACTTGGCTAAGTTTTTCACCGATAAACCAAAGAAGTTTTACAGTGATGGAATAATGATTTTGGCCGAAAAGTGGCAAAAGGTTACCGAACAAAATGGAGCATATTTAGTTTAAATAAAGAATTTCAAAACATAAAAATTTGGTGTTTGAAAAACTATCTAATTAGGCCCGAAACTTTTTAGCATACCTAATATAAATACAATGTTTCACAACAATACGGCCATCATAATTATATCGCGGTCTTCATAGATACCTACCCAAGTACAATGAATAATTTTTACAAATTAACTAAATTTTAGCATATTATAAAATTCGTGTCTGATCTAATGTGCTCTATTTTCGAAAAAATCGCTTTTAAATGTTATTTATTAAATACTAGCTGTTTCCCGCGACTTCGTCCGCGTGGAATTCAGGCTGTGTAGGCCTATCATAGTCATAAATACCATACAAACTGAAGAAAACATATTGAAGAAAAAGAAATTGATTTGAGTTCATATTTGAATTTAGGAAATAGTAAATGGAATTGAGCGGTCTTTAAAAAAATTAATAGTTATAGCATTTGAGGTAAGATTATAAACGAAATACATGGATTTATATTTACATTTTGTTAAACAAATATTTTTTTTCCTTGAGGGACGTCGACGGTAGGAATCTCGTTAATCCGTTCGCGCGCGTCACCACTAATTAGATAATAGGTGATAAACCCCGTGTTGATGTATATCTTTTTTTCTAACGAAAATTCCATGCTTTTAGACAGTACACCCACAGGTTTAGGCTGTGCTTCAGAAACTTGAGGGACGTCGACAGTGGGAATCTCGTTAATCCATTCGCACAATGTGAATCTCGTTAAGCCATTCTCTCGCGTCACCACCAATTAGATAATTGGTGATAAATCCCTTTTGAATAGGATTTTCATAAAATTCTTTCTTAATGCTCGCCTACGTGATAACAGGAACCTCTGTGCAAAATTTCATCTCTAAGGACCCAGTAGTTTGGGCTGTGCGTTGATATATCAGTCAGTCAGTCAATCAGTCAGTCAGTTTATTTTTTTATATACAGGGTGAATGAGAGCACTCGTATCAGCAATTTTTTTCAAAAACGGCTAGTCGTAGAGAATTGGGTTAAAAAAATTTATTATAAAAGCCATAATAAAGAATCGAATGGTGATATTATTATTTCTCGGAAAGGTCGGCGTCCCGAGTAGTTTGCTCCAGAAACTCCAGAACTCCAGAATTTTAAATGGCACCATAGGTCGAAAATGATATCGTTGAAAAGACCTTGCAAAAATAAGCAAGTTTTTTAGGAAAAATTATTTTATTACTCCCTCCCCTTTTCAGTAATATTTGATTGCATATTGGCGAATGAGACTATTACTTAAAAGGGGTGGGAGTAATAAAATAATTTTTCCCACAAAACTTGCTTATTTCTTAAAGATATTTTCAACAATACCACTTTCGACCTATAAAATTTAAAATTCTGCAGTTCTGGAGTTTCTGGAGCAAACTACTCGGGATGACGACCTTTCCGAGAAATAATAATATCATTATTCAATTCTTTATTACGGCTTTTATAATAAAGTTTTTTGACCCAACTCTCTACGACCTACCATTTTTGAAAAAAAAAGACTGATACGGGTGCTCTCATTCACCCTGTATATAGATAGATCATTGAAATAGGCAGTGGCAAAGTGTTGATCTATTCATGAGAGTCATATAAATAGCTCATATAAATATGAAATAAATAAACGAATAGAAAATCTGGAGAAAATCTTAAGGGGGAAAACACTGTAACAGGTCGAAAAAGAGAGGTATTTTAAGAAATTTTTTTACAGAAAATGTACAAAGCCAATCTTTTTCAAATTTTTCATATATTTTATTGATTATATTATATATGTACATTTAAAACATTTTTTTGGCTTGTTTGTAGTCCTTGATGTCGTGTTAATTTTGGATAAGGAACAAACAAAATTGGAAAGTGGAGAAAATTTGTTGTAAAAATTTAAATTTTGAATTCGCGGTTTTTCGAGGTCGCTGCGGAGCGCAGGTTCCGGAGCGCAGAAGTGAAGAAGAAGACTTGCGTACGCCGTCCAAGTCGTGAACGATTGACATTTTTGATTGATTAATAATTATAAAAGTTGATTTTTTTGAAAATAAAAGATAAGTAAAAAGTGGAAATTGTGTTATTTCTTACAGAACAGAATTTGGAAAAATAAATTGTTGATAATTACAGCTAGAAAGCGTAATTATTTTAGTTATTAATATTGAAGGTCGTTTGATAAGGGCCGGCTTTCAAAGGATAACCGATTGAGCCAGCCGGGTAAGAAGTGGATTTCTCCGCCCGACTAAAATTTTACCAAGACAAGTTGGAAAGTTTTATGATTAAGAAAATTGAAGGGTGGAAAATAACACGTCAATATAATAGGGTGTACAAAACGCGAAAGTTTGCTCTTCAAAAAAAAAATGAGTGACTGGTTGACAGCAATTCGGCCATATGGTTAGTTTGAAATCAAAATTTCAAAAATCTTTACAAAGTACATACCCATGACTATAGTTCGACGGGGGGAAATTTTGATATCTAGAAAAATAGCAAAATTTCAGATCTTGGAAAAAAAAAATTTTAAAATCGAGCATTTCTTGTGTGTCCTTATTGTAACATAGAAGCTAAACGGAATGACCAATTAAAAAAATCTCTCGTCGGACGATAAAGACGAATATTATGAACAAAATGTTTTTTGAATCATATTAATCGTATGGATAGTTTTCTTGTTTTACTGTCAACGAGATACAAATTTATAGTTTTGAGATATTTGCTTTTAAACCCAGTATTTGGACTACAACCAAGCAAAAAATTTTTTTAGTGCATATAATATAATCAATAAAATATGTGGAAAATTTGAAAAAGATTGGCTTTGTACTTTTTCTGTAAAAAATTTCTTAAAATACCTCTCTTTTTCGAACTGTTACAGTGTTTTCCCCCCTTAATGTTCCGTAAAAATGGTTCGTACAATAATATTTTTTATTATCAACAATTAATAAGTATTTAAACATTTTTGATTATTAGTAAAGACGTTCGCGAGTAACATTCACATCTAGCCCACAAATGAGCAAATATGCAACGATGAAGTGAAGAGCGTTAAGGGGTTAAAGATTTTAATTTAACAAGTAATAAAAGTTAATAAACTAAAATTACAAAATGTTCAATACCAAATGTGTCACAACAGGTTTTATCAATTTTGATAATAAAATCCTTATTTCTAATTACAGCACAGCTTCGCTAATCCAGACGGATAAAATTTTCTTCCTACTCGAATTTGCGATTTTTCTGGATTAAGAAATATTTAAGCCACAATAGTGGCGTGATGTTATCGCTCGTTGAGCTAAGGAGCAGACATTATGAGGTCAACTCGCGGACAGTGACGGCGTAAGGCATAAAATTATACATAATTAACAAAAAGTTTTCTAGCCCTGGAAATATTATACATCTTAAAATTACGGGGTCTACCCTCGGACTCCTCGCCCTCCGGCTAATATTGTGTTCGACCCTTCAACCATTCATAGTATAAGAGAGGGGGGCCTCGCCAATTTATTTTGAATACACTGCAAAATTAGGTTACGCCGCCACTGTCGCGGACTTCTCAGTCTGGTGAAATCAGAGGTCAGAATGACTGATCCACCCCAATCAAAAGATTTATAATTCTCAGTTAGAAATACCAATATTCTACATAAGGTAGAATGTAATGCTGAATAATAATAATAATATTTACAAAAAGTACACAAATAAAGAAAGGAAAAATGTTTTTAATGCGTAACGCAAAACTTCGAGAGTGCAACCCCCCCCCCCTCCTACAACATTTAATAATAGCTCTATTTCAAAAACGGTTTTACTTTTCTTGTAATTAAAAGGATAATTAAGAATGTAATTATGGATACCTATCTAATTTTTAAAATATTTACAGTTGCCCGTCAAACGTGCGGTGTTTGCGAAGGTATAAATTTACAAAGTTCGTTTTAATTGCATTTTACAAAAAAAAGTGAAACTAACCTTAGCCAAAAATCCTGTCAGTTTCAGAACTGCAAATTTGGAAAATTTACACAATAAGCACTTTTCATTTTGTCAAAACGACTTATCAACTCGAAGGCACATCACAGACTAATTTATATAACTGACAATTCGAATATTTTTCTATAGTAAATGTATGATTAATACTAGGTATTAGTAATATCTAACTAATACAAACGTCTTTATTTGAATAATTAAACTACCGGAAATAAAACTACGAAATAAAACGATTACTTTTTATGTGAATTCTTGTGTGAAAGTATAAACAAATCTGGTTGTGCAATATTTTCGATTATGTTAAAATCTAATAATTATTACTTCAAAAAATGAAAATTCAAATTTTGGAAGGTGGATTTGATACTTATCCTCCTTTGTGGGAAATGTTGTTGTTTATTTTGTCCTATTTTCGTTGTAAATAAATAATAGTAAAATAAACAAGGTTGAACTTTCCCATAAAAATGTATTCTTCGAGTGATTCCTTTTATTTAAATAACCTTGTTTGCTGCAAACAATTTTTGAAAAACGTGGAATGACTTTTCCTTTCAATCTTCCTGATTAAAGAAAATCCTGCATTGGAATATTATTTTCTTTTGCCTATTGAATATATTGAGAAAATAATCAAACGTCTTTGTGCATGATTTTGATATTTTATGTTTAGTGAAAAATTAGTGGAAAATTCCCTTCAAGATTATTTACGATAGAACAAGTAATTTAAAAGATTTTCACTTCTGTCCGGATTATAGAGTTCAATGACATAAAAATGTCCGGATTAGCGAGGCTAAAATACTGGAATGTCTTTAGCTTGAAGATTTTCGTATGTATGGTGTAAAATTGCAAAAATTGTTGGTAGAGATTGTGGTCATTGAAAACAATGCAGTGATTCAACGTTTCAGAAGTTTATTAATCAATTTTCAAGGCTACTAATGGCAAAAAGTAGTGCAAAAAAACTACAAAGTGAAGTAAAAAAATAAATTATGAAAATTACAAATAAGTAGAAGTAGAAATTAAAAAGTTTACAGATTATTGGGTGAATTTACAACCATTACTACATTTATAATTTGTTGTCTAGAAAATGGATTAATAAATTGCCGAATAATGTCGGACTAATCACTGAATACTTAGTATTCATTAACCACATTCTCAATCAACATAATCACTACATTTATAAAATATTATAATAAAATCGCGTATCTAAAGATTTCTTAGAAAAAAAATATGAAATTGTTGCAAACTTTACAAACACAATATTTATTTTAATTTTCAATCTACGAAAAATTCTTTTGGCATTGATGTATTATTGTAAGTTATGTTATCAAGTCAAAATGGCCTCTGAATTTGTATTTTGATGTACCTCCTATATTCATGAAAGATGTGTATGCACTGCATTAAATATTAAAAACAAAGATTGTGCCTCAAGAAAGAGCTTTCAAAAGCAGTAAGGATAAAAATATAAAATTGACTAAAAGCGTGGGACACTGATTCAACATGAAAATAATAAGTTAATTTCATGAAGACTTGTAACACTTAAAAAATAAAATAAAATTATAATCCAGTATATAACAACAGAGTTATTAAAGAAAATCTCATGGCGAATTACATTTGGAGGTTTAAATTGTTGGCGTTTGTGTTAAAAACACGTTTAAAAATCATTAATTAAAATGGCTGTTCAATTCAAGAGTCGAATCGGTAGAATTCGAGCTATTTGGGCTCGATTTTGCACTCTTAAGTGGAATTAACTTGACGGGAATGCACTCTGAAACAAATTCCTTCTACCAATATGCTACATGTCTACGTGATCGCAATTGTTTAATAAAAATTGTTAAATCGAACATAAATTAATTTTGATGAAAATATGAACCATCAAAATATTATAACGTCTTCGTTGTATATCAAACTAAAAGAAAAATGTCTCGCTTACTTCGTATTTCAGACGAAAAAGAAAAAACCCAAACTGATGTCGGTTTCAGTGAGTTGACATCCCCTCATTCATCTCGTTACTACATTGACAGGCGACAGCGAAACGGGGAAACTTTTTAACTTTTGTCACCTTTTGAAATAACACATACGCGCGAAAGCTCAGCTAGAACTTGACAGTTCACTTCTAAAAAGTACAAACGATGAAACTTAAGAATTTTAGAAACGAATTATAAAGTGGAGCACAACTTTTTATATGATAGTTCCAAATTAAAAAATAATCTTACACGCCAAAAGATGAAGTTCAAGGAGTTTCTCAAAGAAACGTCCTTTTAGTATTTAAAGCACGTTCCTGTTTATTGTTAGTTAGAAAACGTAATAAACTTCTAGAACGTATAAGGCATACCACTTTTCGCTTACTTTGTTACGCTTTTCTCGCGAATTTAAATTATACAAAAACCTTGTCGTGAACGCACCTTTAGAATGAAAATAATGAAGTCGGTTAGTTACCGATTTTCTGCAAGTTTAAAAATCGCTGTTTAAGTGAAAAATCTCTTAATTCCATTCGGTGGCCGTTTGCTATTGAAAAGAACTAATGACGCAAAAAAGTTTTAAAGTAACTTGAAAAAAGACATGCCAGTATAAAGTTAATTTTTCACCAAGGAAAAAGAGGTGAAACTACAATTCCCAACAAATGCAAGAAACTTCAAGTTTTGCATACTTAAAGCCCCGAAAAGGAAATTCAATAACGTGTTGGCTATGAAAACCCTAAACTAGTTATGGCGAAAATAAATTTGATAAACTACATTTTATATAGGAGCTGGGTAAAATATACACGGTGAAATATGCAACTTTCAACTCGACGGCGACGTCAGAAGCGCCACGTTCGTATGGTCGTTAAAATAAGAATAATACATAAAATTATGGTAGTATGAATGCACGTACTTACAATTTTATGTCAAAAATGAGGTCGACTTACCTGAAACAAAAAAAAAAGATTTAGGAAATGCACAATAAATAAAATTACATTTAAAAAGCTTTTCCGTTATGGAATGAAATTAAATATTTGCTCCGTTTTATTTGAAAAATTTACGCTTACTCTGGTTAGTCATTAAAAATCCATTCAACTCGACAATTTCTGAAATACTTTAACTCTAGCGTAGCAATTTCCTATAATTTAAACTGCATGGAACTTAGCTGCAACTTTTTTAACAAACAATCAATGCATTTGCAAAAGAAAGAACATTTTCAAATATTTCCACAAATCAAGAGTTGTGAGTAATTTTGTATTGCGAAGAGGTTCTTTAAAAGCATTTAGTCGGTTGTTCAGCCTGTAATGTTATATTTTGGCTACTTGATGCTCAGGACACTTCTAATATTTCACATTTCAATACTATAAAGCGTTTTACTTATACATATCGAATTTTCTCACATTTTCTGAAAGGGATAGTATTAATAAATTGAATGATAATATCGTCGTCGAGGGATATAAATGTCACTACTCAATTGAATGCTATGTGACCATTATATAAATTCTATAAATGCTTTTACACACATGCATCTTCTTAATGGGATATTTTACAATAATTTATTTCGCCTTCTGTCGAATTGTTCCGCAAAACCATTTTACTTTATAAGCCTGCAATGTAAATTACAACCAAAAGTCTCCACGATTCTCTATACCTAAAAGTACCCATATACGCAACAGTTTTCAAATTTAACGTGAGTTGATTACTAATGTCAATTAGCAGATTTTAGCATCGAGGAATTCTTGCAGCTGTGATTTGAGACACTCACCTTTTCATCTCAGGTGATCGAAGTAGCCAACGACGTGAAAACGATGAATGAAGATTTGCTTGCTTCAAAAACAAAATTTTATCCGAGGCAATATTATTCTTCTCCTCCCCCTTATTCCCTACCATTGTTTTATAAATAAAACATAAAATTCCGTGATTATAGGGCGGGGGTTCAAATTTAGATCAATTTGTGCTTTATCGACCATCATTCATCACCTTTTAAAAACTAGCCAATTGGTTTTGATAATGACCCATCAGGAGTTTTTAAATCGAATAGTAATTAACAATTCTCGCGGTATCGAAACTAAATTAATTCAAGTCGAAGCGCTTGGTGGAAAACTAGTCCATGCTCACGAGTATCTAAAACTTCCTCGAAAACTTCAAACATTTTATGGAGAATGTAATTAGGTAATAGCAAAAGAGTGAGCGACAAAGTAGAGCAGTATTTATTTCGTTATTGTGCAAAGGTAATTTAATACCAAAACCTCGTTTACTATGACAAGAAAATCGCTACTAATTTACTTTAAAATTAACACCCTTGTAAGCTGACTATAAAGATGGTGTTGTTAGCTTGCGTGTTACATATAGGTATCTTTTTATCTGCCATGTTAAAATTTGTTTAAAATTAAACAGATGCAACATTTTCTAGCACGAAAGTCAATTAACGCTATAAAAAAATTAAATAAAACTCAGCAACACGATTAGTGGAAAATTTAAAATCGCGATAACTTTGTTTGCTTTGGATAGATGAAAAGCTTCCCAGAAAAACGTGAAAAACGAAATCATTAAATGAAAAACGATTTCGTTATATCATAAAAAAAATAAAAACATCATTTCTGAGTTGTGTTGGTGGTTAGAAAGTTAAGGCTTCGTGTCTCAACGGGAGGGAATCTGCAGTTTGCCACCGCCGGTGTTACCATGATTTAATGCAACACTTTTTGACCCAAACCAGCAGTTTGCCAAACCAGAACTTCGAATATGTAGGAGTAGTTAAAATTGTAACTGCAAAACTTTCTTATTGAAATACGAAACTATGAATCTTAGTTTTAAGAATACAAGAAAGTTAGCTGCACAAAAAAACTCACTTGAAAAGTTGTAAAATGCACGTCCAATTTTTAAAGTTCCATTTTATAAATTTTCGTTTAAACCAGACAATATTTACAGAAAAGTTTCGATTTGGTTGATTTACTGTGGATTTCTTTAGCAGCTAAAATGTCTCAGTTTTGCAATTTTATTTTAATAGTTCTCTACGTGGAGCATATTTGAAATCTCAAAGTAAAAGAAATCTCTCAAGGTTTTTATCCTAGTTACTATAATAGCAATTTCATTTATAATGGATTTTCCTGCTTCGAGTAAAATAAACAAGAAGACCATGTACATCACAAGTAACGAAATGCTTCCTCCTTCCATTCCAACCATAAAATCAACACTAACTTCCTACTGACAATCCATTTAATAGCCATTTTCTAACACAAATTCAAGTCCACCACGTTATAATGTACATCGTTTAGTAAACAATTCGTTGCTATTGGGCAGTTAAGATCTCTTAAATTTTATTTAATAAAAAGTGAGAGTCCGATTTCAATAATTAGTCTGTTAGTGAATTTCTCGCAATTAAATTTTAAAATTAAACGAGCGCTTAATAAAAACGATTAAATTTCAATTCTTAATTAGAACAAACCAGATCATCCTTAAATTACTGTTGAATAAATTTTTAATTATAAAAAAATCGATGAATTTTTATTAATTACTGAATTAGCAAACAAGATTGAATTTACATTGAGTTTATTTTTTAATAGATAGTATAACTCAATTATTATTATTGGTTTAATTAACAAAACACAATAAACCGTTAATGATTATCGATTAAATCGTGGTTTATGTAGTGAAATTGAATATTCCTAGCATTGTCGTGAAGTTTTTTGATTGAAGAACCATCACTTCTTCAATCAACGCCCAGACGAAGAGTTTTGCAGAAAAGTCGTTTATTGCCGGTGATGGCGGCAATAAAAGTATTTTTAAAGTGAAATATTTTTGATGTAAAAAAGTGACCTTTTTTGGCTGGTAATCACTCCTTACGACCGGCAAACTGTAACTTCCTGTATAATCCTTCGTAACAGGAGCAAAATAGAAGCTTATTAGTACGCGACTGTACTTGAAATCATGTGGCATTTTAATTCTTCATTTTATCTTATTTAGGCCGGCGACTATAAAAGAATTTACTTTGCCATTTAATTATAAGTACCCAAGTTAATTTGTATTCGTGCAACTTCGAATTTACATTTATTTTTGACACATAAGATGAATTAAATGCCATATTTTTTAATTTTAAACACATTTTCGTATTTGTTATTAATTATAATATCAATTTTTGCTGTAAGATAACGTACATTTTACTATTATCAATATTTATAGTAATCATATTATTATTATATAATACTTTATATGACAAATTAAAATAATATTTATTAATGACTCCGTTTGCCTTGTGCATATCATGTCTAATTTTTATAAACTTGTTCAATAGTTACTTTTATTCTATACTTGGGGATATGTCCGAACGAGGGGCCCCATAATTTTATATTCGCAATTTTTAATGTAGGTTCAATCGGCTACGCGCCGATTGTACCTGCAGAATTACTGTAATTTTAATTAATAAAGAATTTTCAAACAAACAAACATGTCTCATGTGTCAAAAATAAATGTAAATCCGAAGTTGCACGAATACAAATTAACTTGGGTACTTAATTAAATGGCAAAGTAAATTCTTTTATAGTCGCCGGCCTTACTGTTTTGAATTCGCTTCAGTCGATTCAATCATAAAATTATTCTAACTTTTTTAATGTGGTTGCAACGAAAATGAACTACCACTAATTTAACTTGACTGAAAATACAGTTTCACTTACATCGTACGAGTACATTTTAATGTGGAAAATTGTATTTTATAACTTCTGAACTTGTTTGTAAATCTAATATCATACTATATTAATAATAATATAGAAAACCTGGAAATTTTCAACATTTTATATAGCTCATAACTTTCAAATTACTGTTTACACTTTTACAACCTACGAACTTGACTAAAAATGTAAAATATGCTAGTATCTTGGTGGTCGGTTGAAAAACTCCACTTTTAACAAAAATAACATTAAGGGCCAGTTTATCCACCTCTAGTTAGTGTCCCAAGTAAATTTATCTGACAAGTAAAATTTTTAAAAGACCTTTTAAAAGGCTTTTATGGCCTTTAAAATTTATTTTATTAGTGTCCCAAGTAAATTTATCTGACAAATAAATTTTAAAGGCCATAAAAGCCTTTTAAAAGGTCTTTTAAAAATTTTACTTGTCAGATAAATTTACTTGGGACACTAACTAGAGATTGATAAACTGGGCCTTAGGCAACTATCCTTAATTGTAGAAATTAGGTAGAAAAACAAACGTTTTGTAGAATAATTCGCTTTCTGTTCATCCTATAGTCTGTTTCTTTTAAGAAACGAGTAAAAAATTTCTATTCGACGTGGATAACGTGAATGTTAACCAATGAAATTGGTTGAAATTAAATTTCAAGCAAGGTTGAACCCTATTCAAGGTTGAAATTAAATTTCAAGCAATTTCATTGGTTAACATTCAAGTTATCCACGTGGAATAGAAATTTTATACTCGTTTCTTTAAAAAAACAGACTATACACCCAAAATGGTAGTATGCAATATTGAAGAAAAAGAAAATTTTCCTCACACCAATTATACTTTCTGAGCAGTAGCTGCGCGATATTCGTAATTTTCCAAGTTATCATTATTTATTGTACGTATTTTAACGGTTGTTTTATTTTCAATTTGATAAATAATGGATAAAACCTTTTTTATAGAAAATTTAATTTTCTTCAATATTGATTTTTCTAATGAAAAGAAAACAGACAATTATCTAATTTCTGAAATTAAAGGTAGTTTATATTGAAATTCAAATCAAAAACTATGAAGACAAAGACCGAATTATAAGTCAGCAGTTTTTACTTTTGCTGACTAATAAACGACATAGTAGTTTAACTTGGAATCATGAACACGGCACATATAAATTTGACAATAACCGAGATTAGAACCTATGACCTTTAGATCTATAGCTGTCCTGTCTTGGAGAGAGAGTGGTCAGTAGCGGGAATCTCGTTAATACATTCATGCACGTCAGTTTTTATATTTTCTATGGTGGCAAAGGCCGTTAAACCCCCTAAAATGTAAAGAAAAATGTGTGAAACGGGGGGGGGGGTCCTAGGAATAAGGAAGTAACGAGATGACTCATCAAAATTGATAGAGACGCAAAAATTCTTGAGAAAACATCGTGCCTTCTTTCAGCTGTGTTTCAAACTTCAAGAGTTTGAAGGAACACAGGTTTTATGCATTCTTTGCATATTTTTTCCCCTTTCCTTTATCCAAATTTGTCTTTCGGAATCGAAATTAAATTGTATGACACCGAAAGGTTGGAGAGGTTACTATTTTACAGAAAACAAAGAAACCACGTAGATAATTGAAGTTACAAGGCCAAAGATAACGATAATTCAGATTTGAACAAAACTTATTATAAATTGCAAAAACGTAGAACCTTAAAAGTTTTTGTAATTCAATTCTAATATTTTTTCAAAAGTTAAGTGAAAAAGTACGAGCAAAACGTGTCTCGAAGTTTTGGAAATCTTACGCGACAGTTTTCGACACTGGAAATGAAATTTATTAATTAAAATTGTTAATAAAGCAGAAGACGCTATCCGATGATTCTTTCTTCGATTATAAAATAATTCATGGCTCAATTTTAAAAGTTAAATATTGACGGAACAAAATTTGGTTATAATATTGCGGTTACCTTGTAATTTAAATGAAAAAAAATAAAAATTAATGCGTCCAAAAAGGATGATATTATAAAATATTCCAAAGACGTACCGAATTAATGTTGATAGAGACCATGTAGAAAACATTTGGGCTCGAGGGAGTAGTTTCAGAAAATGTCTAATTTCTCATCGTCTGTTCACCAAAATGATTAGGTATACGTCAAACTAATATTTGAGCAGGGATGTTGTAGTTAATAACACCAACATATCTGTGTCATCAGTAGCAATTTTTTTTAAGTTGGAAGTTGTGTTTCCACCATGTTATTTTGTCCGCCGTAATAATAATTGAAATTCTTAGTTTCTGGTGAAATTAATTTCTGTTTATTGTACGAAATGGAGCTAAATTTTGCTCGTTTTGTTGTCGCAAAACTACAAACCGATTGTCTTTAGCTTATTTATCTCGATATAACGCTACATAACACAAACGCGACGATGTCGTTTAGCTAACTTTATAAGATTAAATGCACTTTAATCGTTTAAATAAAAACGTTAATGTGATTTTACGAGCATTTTCAAACATCACAGTCAAGACGACGAGGGGCAGAGATCCGCAGGGTGTCGTCTGGGCCCACTGTTATAAGCCAAACATTAACAAAATTAAACGAGTAACGAAAAATTTTGTTATTTAATTCCGAGATGTGTTTTTTCCAACTTTATCATGATTCTTTTGATATCCTGTAACTTTATTTATCCAAGTGGTTTATCATATTTCATCGATAGTAATTTTCTTTAAAGTGCTTCAACGAGCTTAGAATGGATGATTTATATGATTAATTATCCTTTACTCTACGTTTTACTCATCTCGAATCGTCAGAAATGGTTTACATTTTTATAAACGACGATTTCTTTTGCTTATACGATTTTGCTCAATATGAAAGGAATCAAGTTTATGGAAGAACGGATAACTATAAAAGACAACATCATTCACTATAAGCTGATAATTATTTTCTCGGTGACATTGGAATTTTTTCTTCAAGTTTTTGAATACTTAAAATAACAAACCTTCCCAAATTTCACCGACGAAAAAATTTGTTTAAATTACAAAATAATTTATGTTTGTGATGTCGGTGGTTTAGGTTAAAAGGGCCGGGTAGGTTGGTGATGTAATATAAATATTTTCACAGGCGTCACATGGAAAACATGGTTAAATCTCGGTCACAAAACATAGTACCATTAATATCACTTAAATTTGCATATTATGCTGCACAACTGGATCATTTACAGTTGTAGGTATAACGGCGTTACCGATATATATATTTCAATGCAATTTCCTATGTGGTTAGTTATGGAAATGGAGATATGGAAGTGTATTTTGCGAGAATTGAACGAAGTCCGGGCACGGCCAATACCAAGTTGTCCCGAGGGTCCTCTACTATCTAATCCGTTTACAATCGCCTCCAGACTTACTCCTTTGAGCTTTCTACCAAAGCAAACTTAGTTTATGTAGGGAATATGAAAATATTTAAAGACAACGAATTCCTTCTGAAATTCAAACAAGAACGTAAATCGCTTAAATCTAAAGCTCGCTAAAATCCTAAGTAGCTTTATTTTAAAAATTTCCAAGAGCTCCACGAAACCGAAAATGTTTAACGAACAAAAATAAAAATTACAAATCGGCAAAGCTAACGGATCACTCTTAAACATTTTATTTTAACGCAAAAATCCCAAATTTATACACACGTCGAAGAGCGAAAATTCAATATTTACGAAAAGTTTTATTGGTTAAAAATTTGGGCTGAGGCTGTTTACAACTATGAACTTTTTTTTGGGTTCGGGTATGTGAACCAATACCGTTTAAAAGTTTATCGAAATTTTTGTAATCGTCGGATGTGCATTGCGCAAAAAAATATTAATGGCCACGAAAAGCTGATAAACTTGTACTAAGTGAGATTGTTTCTGGTGCGGTTGAGAATTAATGAAGTTAGAGGAGGTAGAATCACTGGTAATGGAGATTGACCTAGGCAAATTACCCAACTTTCCTCTGTTATACATCCGGTCATTTGGTTTATGCAAGCAGGATTAATTAATAAACTGATAATTTTTGGGCGTGGTGGAGAGATAAATAAAGTTTCAGTTAGTTGGAAAACATTTTAGTGATCAATATTTTTAGAGTTTAGATAAAGGCGATAGCAACGATTTTAGATTTTGATTTTAAGTGCGTAAGAGGGTTAGGATGGATTTTATAAGAATGCGATCGTAACGTAGAAAAGTCACCGATTTTATTGCACGTTTGCTTCATGCTGCATGAAATTTATAGGACATCACGAGTGCGCTTTTACCTTAGGGTTTAGAAATAGTATCAGTACCTATCGCGCGCGACTTGAATAATTGATTGCTATCTTTTTATAGCATTTTATATATTCAAGTTTTTTGCTTTCTTACGTGCATTATTATATACTCCAAAAATCATTTTAAAACTTTTAAAAATTTTCTTGGAGGAGATTACAAAAAAAAGTTGTTCGAAAGCAAACGATAATGTAAAGTTTTATGAACAAGGGACGATCAAGCTTTATCTAGTAAAACTTTTGCTCAACAAAGCACGTGCGTTTTTGCGTCACGATTCTTAAGAATTATCGAAAGGATTTCAGCTTTTATAAGTCATGTCCTAAAGCATAATCCGAATACCAAACAAGCGTCAGCTGCGCCTAGGAAAATATATCTTGTCTCTTGTATCTCGGGGTCAGTATTTATTTTTCCTTCTTCCCCGTTTGTGCATTTGCATAACGTTACATATTCTAAATACAAATTTATTTTTAAATGTTTCATTCCGAATAAAAATCCTTCGTTTCGAGTGTTCGGGTTTCATGTAAATTTGGACCGCCACAAACGCCCCTCACAGAAGCAAAGCTCCATTTAAATTCATTAAAAAAATTATCGAGTAATTATTCATCTCGATGAAATGGGTCCATGATGATTGTCACAACCATTACACGAAACTTCTCATTGTTCCCGACTTTCTGAGACACTGAAGGGCAAGATTCTTGCAGAAGGCGTGAGCTGTTTCGGAAACCTATAATTAATACATACATATTTTGCTTTTCCTACAATAACTTTTATCCAAAACTCGAAAACAACATTTTCGATATTATACCACAACAAAAAGATTTTAGTTTTTAGATGCGATTCCTTTGGTTGTCTCCGATTTGTAATGCCCCTCTAACGGAAAGATTTATGTGGTGACATCAATTTTCACGCCTACAGAACGACTGAGTTCATTGTTCAAGATTTTCGATTAGCCTTATGTGACACCATTTATCACATGCACACTTTGAAAACTGAACTAGCAAAATTTTTAAAACTAATTCAATTTGTGTTAACTTTTCCAAGACTTTTCGTGTTTGTTTGCCGATAAATTCACCAACGTAATTAAAATTCTCAAAGCTTGTTGATTAAAGCAAGAAGCTGTAAATAGTAAATGAGTGAAAAGTATCCTACGTGTTTGAAAAGGTTCTAAAAGGGTGATCGGAAAGGACGGGACGTGGTGAGGTTGTTCTCATTATCAAGCCGTTCTACAAAGACGTAGGAAACTCTTCATTGTTTCTTCCTTCACGGGCACGGCGTCGATTACTCCATGTAACTTGGTAACGTGTAATATGTGGATTAATATAAATAACGGAGATATATTCTTGTTTTCAATTTGTCCGGCTTTTATTATACAACCAATATTTTCAATTAATTGAGTGCATTGAAAAGCGGTGGCGGTAATAAAGGTCTGAAAGAAGCAATGAATTGCACTACCGATATAGTCACGACACAATACAAGAAAAATAGACGAGCGCTTGTACAAATATCGATGTATCCGTTAGCGATTCCTTATCGGAATGCGAATGAATGGTTTAGCTCATGCAATATATTGTAACCTACGAAGCGAAACTAACGTCGCAATCGCAAAAATTTTTCATTTAAATGTTCAGGATCTTAAAATTTTAATTAATTTTTGTTTCATAAAACAAATAGTATATTCTGCAAATCCCAGGATTACATTTCTTAACAACTCGAAATTGTTTAATGGAATCCATACGTCAGTCGGGAACGAGAAAAATCCGAATGCAAACTCTGAATTGTCTTAGGAATTATGTCTATGCGCCGATTCCTTTGGCTTGTCGAGTTTCCGAAAATACCGACACATAATGGAGAAATGTACTTTCCCCTCATCTGCCTCATTGTCCTTCCAAACCACTGATCCGCGAATTCTCGGAAATTGGATAGTTGTTGCTTTATGAACCACTTGCTCAATGCAATTTAGTTCTTACCCTTCGAGCTAAATATTTTAAGACCATAACCGACTACCTTTTCCCTAATAAAGAAATGAAATATTGACTGGAACTGAAAAGTGTTGTCTAATGCTTTTATTTACAAAAAAGGCGTATTAGGAGATCATTTTTAAGTAAAAAAGATGAATGTTTTGAACTAAACAAAGTGTTTTAAGTGGCATGCACCCTAGAGACTCATTCCATCACTGTAACTTTTCCTGCGTGACCTAAACGATGGATCTTTAGGGAGTTCTCGTAGTATAACATCTGATAACAAATTTTCTAATAATCACCAACTGTAATACGACGCTATGGAGATTTTTTTATTCTAAATTTTACTTAATTCTTCCGTGCTGTATGTCGAACCCGTATCACATTTTCTGCTACTCTCAGCAGCTCGAAAATTTTTCTTTATAATCAAGAACATTTGCCTACGTACTAAAATGAGCCCTCATCTTTTACTATAGCAAACTTTCTGGCAGTTTTGATGTTGGTGCTTTATTTGATATGCTTATCGAACTTTGTTACTTTTAAATAGGAAAACTGACGATGTCAAACTTTGAAAGTTTTGATGTTTTTTAAAAGCATCTAATATTAGGGTGGGTGTGTTTTTTATGTATGCGACTCGATTCGACAGATTCGAGTTAATTACATTTTAAATTGGAATTGCAGTAAACGCTGTATGGCAAGTTTTGCATTTTTACAATTGCCATTCGAAATGTTTTTTATTTTTGAGCGCGAGGACAATCCAACGGAAATTTGTGGCGCGCTTTATCGCCTGGAACACATTGCTTTTTATCTTTCTCCGAGAAAGAAATTTGTAAGATTACAGATCATGCATATACCTGCCGCGGAACGGAGGAATTCTTATTACTATAAATTATGGGTAAAGTTCGCGGTTATGACGGCCTCCGCACTTGGCTGCTGGTTTGGATTTATGGAATTCTTATTTACAATGAAATTGTCGAGTAGACTATAGGGGTTACCATTTTTCTTTCTAAAACGTCTTCGTTTGTAATTACAAAAATATTCTTTCAGTTTTTGTCAGTTAAATTAAACTTTTCAAATTTATGCTTCCAAGTAAATTATAGTTTTATCGTCCAAGATTTATCCTTCGAGGATTATCGAGTACCTATAGGGGACAAGTGCGTCAATCTCGACATTAACCCCACGTTAACCGCTTGCATATCTCTAAATCGGATACCTAACGTGATTGATACAAATATGCCAATCTTCCAAGTGAAAAATGTTACTAACGTTAAGTGAAATGTCGCACACAAAATATCTGAACAAGCCTCGTAATTGTACAAAAATAGCAACGATTGATTAAGAAATTTTACCATTCGATTCAGTTTTGATTGTTCACCTAAACTAATGCAACCCCACCTTTAAAGGCGACTCGTTACTAGATCAATTATCTAATTTAGTTCAACCCATTATCTGTCCCGGCCAACATTATTGACTCAATAAATTTATTACCAAAGCGAGTGGCGTTAAATTAAGAAAAGAATTGATTTTTAAACTTAAATCTGAACTAGAAGAAAAAACCGTGCAAATTCACAAAATTTTGCAATAATTTAGGACTGTCTCATATTTTTACTCGGACGTATTCTGATTCATGTGCAGAATTGATATAAAATGTGGAAAGTTGGAAATTGAACAAAAGACAAATGTGATTCTCACATCCAAATCTGAAATTTGGTAATAATTCAAAATCAGACAAATATCGCAATTTTCCTTTAACGAAATATCAAATATTACAAACTAAAAAATATTATAATATATTACGAAACTAGGTTTTTGTTTATATACGAGATGCATCGATCATATCGAACGTCACCTACAGCCTGTGGGATTTCAACATTACCGATGCAATTTCCTACTTGGAACAGCAAACTTGATGCATTGCCCATGGGAATGTCTACATGCAGTATAATACTAACCAAATAGCTACCGAACCAGCATGGTTTCATCTTACGAGAGGTGAAAATTTTAAACGAGGCCATTTCCACGATGCCTGTTTAAATAATAATGTGGCATTCCATTGGACGACGAAACAAACGAGAAATAAATAAAAAAAATAAGTCGAAAAATAATACGAACATTTTCGGGACTCTTTAAATGAACAAGGCGACTACAAAAGGATGTAAACGTGCTTTTACTGCTAAGAGAGTAAAACACAAAGTTACTGAAAGCACTGGGATACTTTTATGCATTTTCCGACGTTAGTCTTGATTAAGGAAGGTAAAAACACTTAAACAAATACGCCTCTAAATATCCATTCAACATCGTTATGAGCTTAACGAAGCTCTCAAAAACAAAATGAAAATGTGCATTTTAAACTAAGTCGAGTTACAAATTACCAATGTGCGGTACAAAATTTACAACAAAATAACGTCTACATAATGTATGAGCTCTCAGCATGCTTCAATTTAGTTCGGTGATTGGTTAGCCTTAGGATGTTGACAAGGAATTTTATAAGATATTATAGTATTCCATCAACATTGTGCTGGAATCATAAAAACAAAATTTTTCATTAATATGGAAGAGAAATATATTATACATAACGATCAAAACTAAATAAATATTGCTTCCATCCACAAGAGAACGAGTCGAAACATGAAAAGACTAATTAAAGCTCCAACTATAAATTTTAAAATGTAGCTTCGGTGATTGATCGTTTTTAGATAAAAGTTAATAACAATAAATTTCCTGCCTATTACAATAAACTGAATCGTTAATTAAACTTTTGAAAGTTGGTATTATATAAGGATACTACTCATCGGTACAATAACGCATAACTTTTCCTTAAGAAAATGGAAATGTGCTAGGGCTATGTTATAATATTTCGAGCAAACGTGGCGTGAAAATTTGAAAACTAAAATAAGACGCGATAATATAAAATATCGAGTGATTTTATGTAAAATTTGCACATACTTATCAACATTTTGTTGAAATAATTTAGGAAAATAAGGTCTGATAACACATTGACCCACGCCTCACTAATTTCCCTCATCTTTTGCAACGCGGTCATGTCTTATTCGGCAACCAGCAGTCCGTAAAATTAGATATGTAATGGTAGTTTTCTAACCGGATGCTTTGGAATGGGTCGACGAGCAATAAGGACGCGCCTTCGGCTTCTATGTGCTTTTCCACCTTCAAGACATACAAAATCCTAAACCAGAAAAGAATCATTCATCAACGACATTTTTCGTTTCTAATCAAATTTTTCCACTTCAAAATTTTGTCGGGATGAAACTAAATTCAAAATTACTAATTATCCCCATGTTTAATCTCGGTACGCATTCTAAACGGCAACATTTTGCAAATTGGAATTAAGAAAACCGCAAAGTGTAAAGATTTGTCTACTATCTCCATTCAAACCTACACTAATGCTTTGATCCACTGGCACAGCTCAGCGCGCAGCTACGCCGAAGAGCTAATTGAACTGGACATGGACTAATACCCGAAACATATGGGGGTGACTTTGCTCTAATGTAGGAATCAACAACAAATCTTACTGCGAAGCGATTTCTCAGCGAAATAATTCGGTAAGGCGACGCGCACATCGATGTACGGCGATTCGCTCACCTCTGGTGAATGTCACAACAAACAACGGTATCCATTAATTTAGTTAAACCTAGTAAAGAAAAACATGAAAATTAATGTAACAGTTTAATTAAGAAAATATGCTTACTCGGCAGCGCGTGCAACTAAACTGAAACACAAATAGTAGAAAATCTAATAATACCATTGCAGGAAAATAAAGCACAGTGGAAACTAAGAATAATGAATATGAATGAGTGTCAGGAGAAATAGTTTCGCATGACTCTTGCAAACATAACCTAAAATATCTTTGAAAACGAGAAGTTTATGCGTTATTCTCATTTGATGCTAATGTTCATTAAACTTAATCACTAAGCGAATAATTTGTCCGAGTGTAATCCTTTAAGCTACGAATGACTAATCTTAACAAACTGCGACGCTACCGGAAAGTGAGCGAGATGAATTATCAGTAATTTGTTCGTGATCCCGTTTGTTAAATTGTACACTCCAGACTGCATTAGCTTTATGTACTTTCAAATATATGACAATACTTCGTCAACAAATTTCCGGCAAGACAGGAACGTATAACATTATCTTTTAACTTTTGCCAAAAAGGATATGAAAACTTTCTTCTCGAAAACTTTTACAATTTATAAAAACGGCAAAACTTTTAAAATTAAGACGAAATTATAAATATTTTATCTCTTGGCCGATATTTTTATGCGCAATTTGGTCAAGCCCCAATCAATAATTGACAAGTTCTCGCAAATATTTCAAGTAAACATAAAACAGGTTTATTTTCAATTTAGCCCGAAAAGCGCATAAAATCTCACCCAACATAGCCAGCAAAATTCATTATAAATATCGCAGACGTCAAATAACGTCGAAGAAAAAATTTAATACTCGACATTACGTGTAATAGTGTCGGTGACACAGATAAAGCGGAAATTTCACCACGAAAATCAAAATTTTAGTTAAAATTCAAATTTCATTTGTATATTATAATTATTGTACTGAAATAATTTTTCGATTAAGGACCGATTTTGAGGACTGTTTTGAAACTTCACATGTAATACCGGTATTAAAACAAAAAGAAAATTCAACTATAGAAGATCAAAAAGTACCTTATAGTCTGATTTTTTTAAGAAACCGATAGAAATTTTGTACTCCACGTGAACTAACGTGAATGTTAACCAATGAAATTGCTTAAAATTAAATTCAAAGCAACAAAATTTCTATTGGTTTCTTAAAAAATCAGACTATAGTGCAAGGAGTTGTTATTATTTAGGGCAAAATAATCAGAAATCTTAGATTTCTTATGTGGTCCACAAGAACTGGAACTTATATTTGAATTTGAACAATTATTTGAATGCAAACCACTGGTGCTTCCACTTCCACCAACAACTTTAATAATTTTTAAGCATTTTTTACATTTGCCAAGATTATCGTTTTCGTTATTATCTACTGATTTTTTGTGTTCCTTAATATTCTGTTTGTTTACTTTGGAAATAATGTTGAATCTTACAATTAGAGAGCGGATTTATATGCATAACAGACCGGTCTTGAGGTAACACCCCATAAACAATAGAAAACGTTTATTAGCGCTAATAAATTTTTCTTAACCAATTGTTTATGGGGTATTACCTCAAGATCGGTTTGCTATGCATATAAATCCGTTCTCTACTTATATTCATACATATAAATTCTTAATATCATCATACATCATACATATAAAAAGCCAGCACGCTCCTCCAGCGTGTCATTTTTTTTAGGACACACAACGAATTCTGATTGGTTGTTGGTAGTACTAACTTAAAAGTTAAAATCACCTCCCCCTGGGATCGAGTAGCACACCAATCGAGTTTTCACCCTTGGTGAACTGCCCATCCGTTGATGGGCTTTCCAGCTAGTATTATTATAATATAATATTTACTTTTATTATTATAATATAATATTTACTAGCTGGAAGGCCCATCCACGGACGGGCAGTTCGTCAAGGTTGAAAACTCGATTGGTGTGCCACTCGATCCCAGGGGGAGGTGATTTTAAGTTGGTACTACCAACGACCAATCAGAATGCGTTGTGTGTCCTAAACAATTGACACGCTGGAGGAGGCGGCGGCGGAGCGTGCTGGTCTTTTATAATATGTTTGATATTTATTTTTAATAATACCCAGGTTAATATCTAACCAATAAAAAACGTCTGATGGATACCAACATCGCGTTTTCCATTGGTTAGTTACCATTTAGTACTAAATTTTATGCAAAATTTAACGTCGTGTTATACGGGCTTTACCGAATACCAACTTCAAAATTATTTTAAATAACAAAAAATTAAATACCGAAAAACCGGTATTACACATTTAGAAATACCGGTATTTCGGTATCGCAAAAAAGCCGAAAATACCGGTTTTCGGTATTCCGGTATACCGGTATTGCAATCACTATTTACAGCTCAAAATTGGTTATAGATACTGTCACGTTAAAACCGTACCGATCATCGTAGGGTATGAATAATTAAGAATATTTAACCCTTATGCCAATACCCGGGTACCCTTTTGCATGTTCTTACTTAAGTATGCCATGTATTTAAAGAAATATCTTCAAATCCGGTCAGATCCTCGTTATTTGAGTCATTTGACGTCGATTCATATAAGTTTTGATATTTAAATATTCAAGAAAGTAGAAAAAATTAGGCGCTAAAGTTGAATACCCAGTTGATCAATACCCGGGGTACCCGGGTACCCATATATATGTATAAACTTAAGGGTCCTGTTCATAATGTGACTAAATATTGGTGTAAAACGTTCTTTAAAAAGATTCGTTAAACATGTTTTTCAAGAAATGTTTAAATATTTTTGGAATTTTAAAAATTCAGCTCTTTAGCGCAATAGAATGATCGTTTCTGGAAACTATAAAGTATTTTTAATTGTCTTTATTACTACATTTGAAAAGAAATTTGACATTCCTCATTGCCTCCTATACTTACAAGCCGTGAAGTGGCAAATTTGGCAACGTCGCCGGTGGTCCTAATTTTCAAATTCTTGTATTGATGTTTATGTGATTTATGCATATTAAATTTGTGTAAGAACACTTCTTGTCATGTCGAAGATGAGACAATATAGTGATAAGTGTTTCAGTTTCTTAAAATATGACTGTCAAAATTCTGCAATTTTCAAATTTCGCAAAAATACGAAAGGTAAATGATAATATCTATGATAATTATTATCAACGTCGATTTATTTGCAGAGGAGGAGGGGTGCAATTACTTTACTATGCTATTCATGTGGAAAGTGACCTAAAAATTTAATTATTCAAATGTACAAATCGTTTTGTTATATTCTCTTAAATAATAACAGAAAACTTACAAATGATCAATTTCAAACTGTTGAAAATTTAACAAAATAGAGAAAATTACATACACTTTTACAAACCTAGAAATTGCTTTTATTAGTTATATTTGTGTTTATATTGTAAAGTAAGTACTTTTTTATAATAATTAGTTTAACTTTTTGATAATAAAATTATATAATTTATTAAATCTGTTTATGAACATAAAATAACAAATAATTTGTATATGAGACACTTTGCAAGTAGGACCACCAAGTACTGCAAATGCGACGTTGCCAAATGTAACTTCACGGCTTGTAAGTATAGGAGGCAATGCATTCCTGTTTTTGAAAATTCTGAATATTGGAATTAAAGATTTCTTTAATATACCTATTACTAAATAAAATTACCAAAAGTTGACAGTATCAAGAAAAAATTGTTCTATTCCGCTATAGAGCTGCTTTTTAAAACCCACCAAGATATTTCAACTTTTATTGGAAAATATGCTTTACAAAGCATTTTAAAGGCCATTTTACACGGGCATTGCGAACAGGACCTTTAATACTTCTACAGATTTTCAAAATAATAAATAATTTAACTAATCTCAGGTCAGAAATAATATTTTATATACAAATAAACGTAGACATTTAACTTTTAATTATAAATTAATTACATTTAACTATAAATTATATGTAAAATATCCTCATATGAACGACGAATGACGATATGAATGACAACGGAGACTTTACTGTTTCCCTTCCTCCTTGCCCTGTATTATTCCATAAATTAACAGGTTTTGTGGCTGTAGGTATTCCCACTGTGACTCTCAACAACATAGAATTTGAAAATTAAAATTTCCCAATTCCATTTGTTGACGAAATATAGCATAGCTGGGTGCGAAGTGCATAGTGGGGGGTATTAAAAAACGACGCCAGCGTCCGCTGTGGACAAATTGTGTAAAAAACGTGGTCACATGGCACGCACCCATTGGCTGGGTGCGTAAACGACGCCAGCGTCCGCTGCGGACAAATTGTGCAAAAAAGGTGGCCAGATGTCACGCACCCAGCGAATTGGACAACGTAATAAAGACTGGGTATTGACATAAGGGTTAATATACCGACCAATTTACACTTGCGCCTCTATTCATGTAATGTTTTATTAATAATAGTAATTAAATGTATATTGTGGAAGACATGTTTTATTGTGAGTTGTACTAAATCCCCCCATAGAAGAGTAATTCGGTACCTACAGGGCTGGGCAGTATCTCAAATACATGTATTTGAAATACATTTTGTATTTTGTAATTTGTATTTCAAATACATATTTTCAATGTATTTGTATTTTGTATTTCAAATACCCAAAACAAATGTATTTTGTATTTTTTATTTCAAATACAATTTAAAAAATACTGTACAAAATACTACTTTAAAATTTATAAGGTTAACTTTTGAAAAAATTTCCATTTAATTTTGTTTTGATAACGGGTTAACATTTGGATTAAATATTTTAATTAGCAATTTTATATCAAAAACGCACAATTAATTAAAATTGTAAGTTCCAACTTGGTAAATCGATTTACCAAGATACTTAAAAAAACAGACCTGCGCAGAAACGCGTGCAAATCTGGCGGAAAATTTATCAAATAATTTTTTTATATTTAATAAATATAATTAAATACTTTAATATGATGTATTTTAAATAGATACATATTATGTTTAATAAAGAACTGCTCTTGTTTGGAAATACCTCGAAAACATGAAAATCTGAAAATGTAATGTATTTTGTATTTTAAATACTGTATTTTGTATTTGAAGTACAGTATCTTGTATTTTGTATTTCAAATACTCGAAACAAATGTATTTTGTATTTTGAATTTCAAATACCCAAAACAAATGTATTTTGTAATTTGTATTTCAAATACATATTTTCTTGTATTTTGCCCACCCCTGGGTACCTAACCGTTGAAACCCAAGCCACATAAGATGTCTAATTAATAAATTAGGGTTCAAGGAGGAACCTTAAACAACAAGAGGGTTTTAACGTGATAATACAGCCATAATATTATTTTTAACGGAAAGAGGAGAATTTTCCGAAAGTCATGATATAATTTTTAACCTGTTTTGATAACGGATTACCATTATGATTATGTTAATTAGCGATTTTATATCAAAAACGAACGAATTAATTATAATTTAAAATATGTCAGGACACAGTTAAAATAGCAATCTTTAATATTTTGCATTAAAATTTTTTAAAAGACGTAATTTATAATTAAACTGTAAATCTAGGTAACTGCGCCACCTATTGAAAAATGTCTTGTCCTAATGATAGATCCGGCCCTTAACTAAAGGAATTACCGCATTATTATTACACGATTATTTTTTACAAAATTAAGTTTACGGACTTTTAGGAAGTGCAAATGTAGGTTTCTAACGTTTATTGGAATCGTTATAAAAATGTTTTACGTATAATATACTATATCCATACTAATAGTGGTCGAAACTCGACGAGCGTGGCAATAAAAATAAAAAAGTTTGGTGTGAAGTTTAAAAAATATGCCGAAAGCAAGAAGTATATTAAGAAAGTTGCGTTGGAAAGAAAATGGAAACCTTAATAGAAAAGAAAAAATCAAAAGAATATTTTTGCACTTTTAAAAAACAATTTTTGATAAAATAACGAAAAATTTAAATAAGATTCCCCTTTATAACAAACGCGATAAAATTTCATGATTTCCCTTAAAATTTTCAGCTTTAATACATAATACATTCAAGGATCCAGACCTCAAAAGCACGTTCACATATAACAGTCATAACGGTAGACAGGCACATTTTCTCTTTAGAATAAGTGAAGTTTGAAGTAATGCAATTCGGTAGGAACGTGCATAAGTGAAAAGGTGATGCTTTTCATGATGTATCTTAGACAGTGTAACCAAAGTAAAGACGTGTTGCTTAAACAGGAAATTGGGAGCTGTCGGCAGCCGCATCCTCTTCCGTACATATCAACTCCAGATACTCAAAACCAAACTGTTGCATATTATTTGCTTTGCACGTTCGTGTTTTCGACATTTTAGTTTTCATATTGGATATTTTATTCATATAAAATTTTATACTCGGATACATATTACTCTCCAAAATAGCAAAAGTAATAAATAACGTAATTTAACTATTTCCATAACGCGAAGGCTTCAATTTTAAAAATGAATTTTCACCAAATGCAATACCCTGCCTCGTGTTCGATACGTTATTAGTTATGAAAGCAAAGAAAGAGCGAATGCGATTTCTCTATTTTTAAAATGTTAATTTTTGCAAGTGCATCTGCATACTATTACCATAATGTTTAACATGCAAAAATATCATTGATCTTTTTAGCTTTGAAAGATTAATGAAAATTTCCAACTAAAGCCACAAATGATAAAAGTGACTCGTTCCAAAAACCAAATTTCAATATCCAATAATTTCGTTAAACTAAAATCCACCTACCTTGGATTTCCACGAAGAGCTGCATGATGAAGAGCATTGAATCCATTGTTATTAGTCAGCGTGATATCTGCATTGTGATCTAGGAGTAAAGTCAGCATATCATCCCTCTTCTTAGAAATGGCATCGTGTAATGGAGTGTCACCTTCTGAATCCTAAAGCAATAAATATTTAAGTAAAAAAACATCAATCCACACCATTAATAATTTTCTTAACCTAATTTATTCTTCAAGTACCTCATTGTTTCTACAAATAATATCAATACATAGTATAAGTTTATGAAACGTCGGAATTTTTCTATTGCCCTTATTATCATAATTACATTATAAATTTATAATTAACTGCTTCTTCTTAATAATTAGGTCAGCTTGATGGTAAATTATCGATATGTTCACATACTACAAAGTGAGCAACATGAAACATGTTAGTAAATGACAGTGATTCTGTTGATTGAATGACGTTATTAGCTCCAAGCTAATTGTTTACAATCTATCTATTAATTTCCGAGCCCATCAACAAATACACACGACCAATTAAACATACAATGGTTATGTCATATACAAAAGGAAATTTATGACATAAACTGCAAAAAGAATAAACTTCATATAATTAAAATCAGATTCCGACTGTGGTTTTGGAGTTAAAACTATAAATTATTATAGTGATAACATTTGAAAAGGGGTACCATTACCAGAAACCTCCATAAGTGGAAAAAAATAAAGAACAGGCTAAAAAATATTCAGAAATAAAAAATTATTAGGGGACGCCCAATATGAGAGTGCAACTGCTGAGGTGTCCGGTTGGATTCCGGCAAAGTAGGAACTTTATTCTGGCTGTCTTCCTTTGGAATACAACGGCAACAACATAACTGTAAACTGTCTACATATTACCGCCTGCAACTTTTGCTTCAAACATTTTTCTATACAGTAAAATGTATCAATTATTGAAAAATTGGCTAGAAAATTAATAAAATGCGTTCAATTTCAATGTTAAAAATGATAGAAAAACCAGGAAAATAAGGTACCTACATTTCGTGCCACGGGGGGCAGGAGAACATTTTATTGTAGCATTGCACAGTGGCGACACCAAAAAGGAAACATTGGATGCACTCAAGAATATCCACTTTACAGTTCTGCATTCGGTAGGTACCTATTCAATTTACACAAACAAATTTGTGACTAAATGTGCAGAAAATTTTGTCCTTGATAAGTTTTATAAATACTAAGGATCAACGGATAAGGAAATAATGAAAAAATGCACCTGCGGTATATAGGGCAATACCGCCATTATTAGGTCTTCCCATCTGTATCTTTTGAGTCTGCATACTTCTTTATTTGGCACTCGTAATTGATTGGCGACTACATTGGGGTGCATTATAAGTCTTGGGGTGGTATTTTACACGAAGAAGAAGCAACTTCGTCGAATTATTTTTATTTAACACAAAAATTTTCTCACTTTTAAATCAGAAAACATCCTATTTTAATGGAAAGGTCGCCTGCAAAGATATGAATTTCGAATTTGAAAAGCTTTGATGAATATAAAATAAATTTTTTTGAATCTCCGACGTTTCAAAATGTATTTTCATGCAAAATAAAAGATTCGGATACTCGTTAAAAAAGTATTTTAAAATCTGTCAAAACTTGAGAGAACATTAAATTTTCAATGAAAAGTTTACGATAAAGTTTTTATGTAAATATATTTTTAGAACTTAATTAAAATGTAAATCAACAGGTTTGTGTAATTATTACAAACTTTATTATGTAATCACAATAATTAAACATGGTATAATTTCAAGTTAGATTTTTGAATTTTGAACAACTGCAAGACAAATTTACTGTAATTGTAGTGTCTTTCGAAAAATTTTAATAGCTAATGGGGGTAAAAAAGATGGAGTGTACAGACTACTTAAGTTTTGTTAATTTATTTGTGCTCTGAAAAAGTTGTAGTTAAGCTAATGATGGTTTGTAGCCACAAATTTCAACTAATTGCCAACTTTTTGTCGAAAAGTGTTTTATTAAACTGCGCCGGCTGGCAAAAGTTTGGTCACAAAACATACAGCCAACAGCAAATAACATGAAAGGATGTATGATATTCAAATAGAATAGTTTTAACAGTTGCCCTAGAGCAGAGCATACATGAGAACGGAGTGAGTGGTGATAATCGCTGCCAACAAGTCTTAAAATAAAGATATGTCATATTAAACCCTTAGGTGCAATTTTCCTGTTTGAATTTCATATACTTGGTGAAAAAAAATAAAACTTTTATCTACTACTAAAAAGTTAATAAAAAACAGGCGAACGAATTATGGGCAATTACTTATTCTTATTATGTGTAACTTATGAATAAATACAGTCATGATCGACAGTTTAACGTGGAAACCGAACCATGGGTGAGATTCCAATGATGGAAGTTCATAACAGGTGAAGCCACAAATTATGTCACCATAGGTGGGATGATATCAGTCAATATTAACTAAAGAGGAGTCCAACAGTCATTGTAGCTATCGGGTGGAATTTATGTACAAATGCGCTAGTTGTGGACAAAGGTTTCATTTCTGGTATTGACCAAGCCATAGACTGACTCTCACATGAATTTATACTACAAATATTCAAATTAATGTAAAGTGGTAAAATTTAATTAACGCAATTAGAAACAATCGCGTATTTAATTATTGGGTTCGCCCTATAATTAACTTAATTCGATAATTAAACAATTTTTAGAACAAAGTAAAATTTTTGAAAATAATTTCAAACTGCGTAACAAATTTAAGGGTTGTCTGACTAACAACACGTCAAAACTTTAACCCTACCCCTTTAACCTCATCTTGAAATGAATGGTAATGCAATTAATTAACAACTTTCTACCAGTAAGAAAATTATTATGAAAATTAAATTATTCCACTGTTCGTTAAAATTATTTTATAGCTCAAAGTAAAATATTCTCTTTATGCAATAATAAAAAATGTCGCTAAAACAAAATAAATTTGTAATTATAGATTTTTTCATGTCCTTAGTGCGCGTCTTTCAAATTCGTACATTTTAATATTGTTTACAAAGCCATAACCACAATGTTCCTTCTGTAAAGAGAAACTTAATACAGCAATTTGCACGGTTATTACCTACTAGCAACCCTCGTACAAAAGAAGAATATAACTATAACTTTTTACAAGAACAAAATTGCCTAAAATCCTATAAATAATGGGATACATGAGGCGTGGCCTTATATGATAACGTAGCGGTCATAAGAAATTCTGTCAGGGGTTGAAGGAAAGTGTTGTATTAACAAAATAATATTTAAGAATAGGTATAAGGGTGATTCACTTTACTTTACTTAAAAAAAAAACTGAAAGCTAGCTCTCTGTTCAAATTTAATCATTAGAAGAAAAATGGACGGAAGCTTTGATTAGCATCCAAAAGATGTTGGCGGTAGAAGCTACAAAGAAAACATTTGACCCTTTTGCCGAAGGAAAATAAGCAGTAGTATCAAAAGGAATTGTGATATTAAGCCCCGGTACGATATAGAAATCCAAAAATATTTTTTGATAATAATTTAATAAACATAAATTTGAACCCTTTCACAAATAAATCCGAGTCACTTAAAACTAAGTTTTAATAATTTTAATGATTGTACGAGAGCGTAAATTTATTACATGAAAATGAAGTAGACAAATCATTAAAAAGTAAAGCGGATTACCGCATTTTGAGAAGTATTTTAGTAAAAACAAATAATTCATTGTCCCGCATTTAGTTACCTACAAAACAACACAAAAATACAAATCTGTATCTCTAATCCTTGTACATGGCATCGGAACGACAAATTTGACTTAAAAAGCTTAAAAATATTTTTCTATAATTAAATGATAATAATTCCTTGTCAGTTTTTCTCAAAAATAAAAAGATTCAAATCGATAATGGTTTTTACGAGATATCTTTTATTAATAAATTTGTCAAAATACTACAATAACCAACCGCATCAGCTTTTAAAGAATTTAATCCAAGGATTTTATTTTTAGTTGGTTCCGTTCAACCATATTCGTTTTTATGATATATCGGACATACAAGCTGAAAGAATATTAAAGCGTCGATCTTCCTCTGTTTGATCTTTGTATTTGTTCGATTGAGCATTGATATTCTTATCACGAAGAGAAGGCAATAAGTAGCTGGGATATTAAAAAGTGGACTACCATGCTACTTCTGTCACTTTTTGTATGATACGTGTACATAAGTTTCTTTCAGTATTTCGTCGCGATGGTAAGTTTTTTAAAAAGAGGAAAAGAAAGGAAACGTAAGTAGCGAAATAAGAATAAAAAGTTGTGACAAAAGAGTCAGACTAGGTGGGCGGAATCGAAATGAAGACATTTTCTGTAGTTCGTGTCCTGGCATCGTAAGCAGCGTTACTGTATATACGGTCGCCTCTCTATTCTATACATTGATTCTTGTTGAAATTTCTTGCTTCCAGGCAATATTCTCCCTCCATTTATTGCAATATTAGTTTCCCGCAAACAAAAATAGGTTTTCCCTTGTGCAATTAATTACCTTGTTTGGAAGATTTCTAAAAAAAAAAAGGACGACGTCGCGTTGTTTAGTGCGCTTCACGAATGATGAATGTTTCCTCACCGATGTCGCTTGAATTCACAACAACGGCGAGAAAAGCGTTATAATTCGCTATCTTTAGTATTCCCAGCTCATTTTATTAATTCAACTTTCAATTTAATTTTGCGCATTGCGGCTCATAACTTTTAGGATAATGGAAATTATTGAAATGTCGTACTTCTTTGATTAACTTATAAATTTACGTCCGTCTACCACGACGTTATACTTTTGTCAATTTTTCAATTTAAAAAAGCAACCCCTTTTCGAATTATCAATAAAAAATATTTCAACGCCGATACCCTGCTATATCGGCTTACATGAAGACAAACTTTTAAACGGATTTAAAAGCAGTGCCTCTCTGAATTAGGGTTCGTCTTCGCCATTACCCTAGACTCTAATTAATATGTCAGTCAATGTCCGAAATAATTTATTAGCGGTCGAACGAATCTGCTGCATTAAAGATAAATATATGACACAAATTAGTAAATTTAATCAAGAAAAAGTTGGGACTCTTTACTTTCTAAAGTAATCGGGAACATAATTATTATTACTCTCAAAATAAAAACAAAGAAAAGTTAAATTGGTATTGATCCTATCGTTTGATATTTAAACGTAATGGAACACAAAGTCAAGAAAGTGCGAGTGGGCTATAAGCTTTGATGCAAAGGCCGTTACGCCAACACCCATTCCATCCGTAACATTGAAGCTGAGAATTGGCTAGCGGTCGTTGAATCTATTCACGTTTATTACTAAAACATGTAAAAGACACTCAAAATCCAGCTAGCTCACCAAAAAGTCATTAGGAATTCTGTTTAAATTTATAATTCATCGAGTTGGGCTGACGTTCCGCAAAGAGTCCCAAAAATTATTCGTCGTAAAAAAAATATGTTAGATCAACAATAAATCTGAACGATCGTAATACGGTTCAACAAAAGTAAGAGTTAGTTGCATTAACTCCATCATCCCAAATGGGAAAACGTGTGATACTTCAGAAAATGGATTTACGTGTAGTTTCGAATAGTGCAGGGTTTCTAATGCGGTTTGCGTTGGTCAACTACTATAAAACTGTCTTGTTGATGGCATTTTCTTTTATTACAAACACACTAAATGGATTTGCCTTAATGGATGGTCTTGCATAACTCGCTTTTAGACTTACGACTTCTCATCTTATTTTCTCCCTTACTTTTACAAGCGGAAAATTAGAACGACTTCCGCTGGGATTTCGTCTACAAGTGTTTACATTTTATGTTTCTCTTAATCTTAACAAAAAAGATTACAATAAAATATAATCAAAACATCACTTATAAGTGATTCTATTAAAATAAACAAAAGAAAACGGTTTCGAGGGGAAAAATTTCGCATTATTCTTCAATTCTATTTAAAACTCATACCGAGGCTTCAGAAAACTAGCAATTTTGTTCAGTTGTGCTTTTTCGTTACACCCTTAGGATAAGAAAAGATTGGGTCGTTCTGCTGAAGCTTGATTAAATTGTTTTTCTTTCGTCAAAATATAAGGCATAAAAAGATCTTACGTTATAAAGAACTCATCGTCTTTTAATAGTGTTAATTTATTAATTCTCATTTGAAAACCTAATCGGCATAAAAAAATTTAAATTTGTCTTGCGTACGCTTAATTTAGTGCAAGCATTAAAATACACAATCCACAGTTGAATATTATTTAAAGGCGTGCAAATATAACATCATGGATTAAGAAAAACAACATGAGTTTCATGTGTCTTATTATAAAAATTAATTATTAAACTTATGGCTTCCGGCAACACGAAAGGTCAAGTCGATAACAGATTACACGGTAGTCAAATAAAACCGCGGAATTAAAATTATCAATAGTAGATAATAATATACGAATCGTCGTTACATTATAATGCACGAAAACAAAATGTATGTCAAAAAAATTCATAAGCGCATTCCATTTTACCGGTTTAAGAGACTACTAAAAGAATGAAGTGCTATAAAGCGGCGTTCACAATGAAGTGGGGTCTTGCCTTGCTTCCGTAGAAAGTTGGCAAGCGCCAATTAGATTAAAGTATTTTCGTCTATCCTTTTCTATGATTAAAAAATTGTTCATTTTGATTGGCTCTTGCTAGCTTTCTACCGAAGCAAGGCAAGACCACACTTCATTGTGAACGCCGCTTAAGGCTCCAGACCTGGAGCATATCATCATCAATGCTGCTCTGCAAATGGAAAATAACTGACGTGGTCGTTCGGGAGAGTCAAAAATCTTCCTTAAATTATAAGAGTGCATCAATCTACCTAGATAATCGCCCAATTGCGTTGATAAATTTGGAACTGCGTAAAAGCAAATTCGAATTTCGGGATAATCACTTGCTATTTTTAGGTGGTTTACTTAAAAACGTGACTTATTCTTTCTCGAAGAACAAGGGATGCAGTTTTATGTCGTACCCAGGACCCGAAAATTCTATGACAGATGTCCAGACGTAGATTAGCCTTTCGTCAAACAGGCAGACTAGTAACAATGTGGTTTTAATTTGGCCCAGTTTTTCTTTTTGGATTGATGACTCTTAGATCTCCATGGCTTTCGGTTGTTGGAATATTTTAACTTGATCCAACTACTTAATCCCTCCTCCAACTTCGATTAAAAGAAAGATAATGATCATTAATTTTAGTGTGTCGAAGCTTATGGTAATCTAGTCTAGAAATAATTGCCAATATTCGTCGTAATCGATCACAATCGCCGTTTAAAAATATAAAATTTTAATTGCATGATAATAAAGTTTTGTTGCGTGAAATTCTTATTGCTGAAAGAAAAAAAGTGACGGTGGAAATTTCAAATAAAATTTAAAAACAAAAACAAGAAGGAGAAGCGGCAGCTAATCAAAATAATTTTAAATAAATTTTTTATTAAAAATTCCTAATATTCAATCGATAGCATGAAAATGACTCCCGTCCTTTATATAATCTACTCCAACGTAATGCCATTAGAAAAAATTTGGCAATATCATAAATTTTATTAAACTACACTTTGAAGTATTCTATAATATTCCGTTATACTTAAAAACTCCATAGGGAAAAACTTCCGGTACTTGGATAACGTTTTAAATTGGATATTACACAAGTTTTGGAGATCACTTTTTAACAACTTCTCCATTCTTACTTGGAATAAAAAAATGCTGTAAGGTAAAATTTTTACAACTTAAATCAAATATTTAAATGAAAGAATTGATATATTTTGGGAGACAAATAAAAATTACAAGCGAAATCAGTTTTATGTAGATTTTTACCAAAATAAAAGTTTTAAACTACATACGGGCGAGAGAATTTGAATAAAATCCATTTCGCCGTAAAAACAAATACATAATATACAAATACACAATTCGCAAACGTTATAAAAGAGGAGAAATGATGCTGAAAATCCACCGAGAGAAATCAGGCGACTGAAAACAATAATTGGCCGACCGTAATCTGGGTCCAATTAAGGGGGTGATCAACTCGAATTATCTCGGAAAAATTTAAAGTGGAAATTTAAAAATTGTATTATGTCGTCGTTATTTTTCAAGTAAGAGAAATTATCGTAAAATTTTATTTAGCAGGTAAGAACGTAAGCAACTTTAATATTAACAGTCATCAATCATCACTTTTAAATTGCATGTTACGTAAATGAAATGCAGAAACATTTCCTTTCAAGTACATCACGACCAAGAATAAATTTTATCCAAATGCATTCTAGTTTGAATTTTGTTATGCATTATACACACAATGCATTACATCCGACTGTTGTTTCAGTTCCGAAATCTGACAATCTTGTTTTATTGAAAAATGTATTATTTGTTTGGTGGTTGGGATATTTCATAAAAATCATAAAGTTGGCATAGGATTCACCACGACGCCGACGTAGTGCCTTACCAAGCAATATGCTAAAAAGAGTACAACAAGCGCAAAAATGTCGTAATAATTTAAGTTTTAAGGGGCAAAATGTCTTTTTTATAAATAATTATTGTTAAATATCCGACCTGACGGGCACGGATCTCAATGATTTAAGATCAAAATAGTGTTTAACGTTTTATCGGGGTCACCAATTTAACGGGAAAATGTGTTTGTCTATCTGAAACCGCACCCTCGCCATATTTTCTATTAAATACGATCGCTACCCAATATGCCGATACAGCAGTTCTATACTGAGCGAATCAGATGCCGATTAAATTGAACGAATTAGGGAAAATAAAATCCCCAAGTCTTTAAAACTTCCTTTGTTTAAGAAAAAGTAACACAAAAGCGGAAAGTTTGAAAATTTCCTTTTTCCAATTCTGCACAAATTGTCAGCTACTAAATCTCACCAATTCCGAACAACAAACTACATCAGTGGCTATAGTTCTGTCTATGCTATAGCTGTATAAATTGAACCCTGGTTTGTCCGGTCTCAACTTGCGAAACTTGGGTCATTGAATTCCGCAAGAGTAAAGAGGAAAGTTCAGAAACGACAATTACTAAAAGTTTGTAGTAACAACACATGTTCTTAGAGAAAACGTACGATCCCAAAATTAAGAATTATTTTCTAAACGCGAACAGAATTACTTGAAACTAAGTTGAAAGATTTCAGAAATAAATTGAAACATAATGAACGTTAATTAATTAGATACGAATAGCGCCGCAATACAAAACCACCCAGTACCGTGGATTCGAGCCCAAGAACGCTTTTCGTTTGTCAACTCTGTTGGGCTAATTGGTACAAACAAAAATACGAATTTGTAATTTTCCTCCGTTATAAAATTAATGCCGGGTATAAAAGTAAAGCAAAAATTGTTGGGAACAAAACAGGAGGTAAGATAAAAGTAATAATTTGTTGCAATATAATTTTTCGTAAAAAAAAGTAAAATAAAAAGTGAAATTATGACAAGACAAAAGAGAATTGCAAATCCTAAGGATCTCAATTAAAGATAAGAAAAATGCCAGCATGTGTGGCACATATATTTTCCGTTAGCTATTTCACGGTTTTTCGCTTCCGATTACGATCTTTTTCACTCGAAAAGCGAAGGATTAATCGCTACTGTTTAATTACCGACATTATGAACTTTTAGAATGATACTACGCTAGTGGATGTTAGGGCTGAAGATGGATATGATAAGTGTGAAGGACGAGTAAGAAGGGTCTGATGAACGCCCTAGGGGCACGAAGTAGCTTTATGGTGCTCTCGAGACGCGTTATGACGCTGTGTCAGGATAATGCAACTCTGTCACTTTTCGCTCACTTTATACGTTACTCGGCTCTTCAAGTCAACTCCATTTTTTTCTATAGTCGCTATCAAAGATATAAATTTAAAAGGAAGATTTAGGCAAAAATAAAATTAACTTTCGGTAATTACAAGTTTGATGGAGAAATAAGATCCCGTCGTTCCATTGTTCTATTTTGCGGTGAAAGATCGATAGCAAGAAGTATACGAGTGAGACGTAGAAAAACTGCAATTAAACGAGAAATAGAAAAACAACGACGATGATTGGGTGGAATTAAATGTTAGAGGAAGTGGAAAATTCAGAAAAATAAGTGAATCTAGAAAAACGGGTTTTCCCTAAATATACTTAGGGTAGGCGACAATTTTATGGTGCTTTCCTTTCATTTTCAAGGTCGTAAATTAGAACACAAACTGTTCTACAGCTGGTGCCTGCACGGGCATCCACTAGGTCCTAGATTGTATACGGCAGGTGGACTATAAAGAACATAGAAAAGCAGGAAGTACATCACATACAGGAAAGCAGCAGTATTTTTACCAAGAAAATGTCAAAAATAACATCTCCTTTCTTTTGTTTCAAACAAATATAAATTTTAAGCAAAAATGCTGAAAACTAGAAAGAAACCAAGGGAAAGCGCGTAATTAAGTTGGAAATTTTAAAACGTTTTCCGAGTTTCTATAAATTCGTTCCAAATAAAAAATAAATTACGGTTATATCTTGCAAAATTAATTTTTAATTAAGATTTATTCTTGGTCGATCCTCATTAAGATACAAAACTAATAAGAAACAAGTTAATGGTATGACATGAACTTTTCTTTCCCTGTGCATAAAGCTATGAATACCAAAAATGAAACTTGAATTGCTTACGTTTGATAAATTACCAGACTGAACTTCTTAATTAACTTGAATTAAGAATTAAATTTCTGAAACAAGTCAAAAATTTTAACTTTAATTATCCAAAAAGGTTCATCAGCAATAAATATACGGTAGCATCAGTTAAATATGTTTTAGCATGTAAGATGAATCCTAGAGCCGCTTTTCCACAGCAAACGGTGCTAGGAAGACAATTAGTTTATATTATAGTTGATTTGCTACTACTCACAAAATCATCTCGTAAAAAGTTAACAGCTACTTAATATCATCGAATTTAATATACCGAAAGGGGTATTTAAAAGTATAATAATAAAATGACAAATTAATTTTTCCTAGCTTGAAAGCGATAATAAAAATTCAAATAAAACACAAACATTTTCCATCATAAAATCTAGCAGGTTTTCGTTGACATTTTTCATTGGTCGTAAAATAGCCAGAATTTCAATATTGCCAATGATATTTTTCAACTATGAAGGTCCTACATCAGCAACTTAAAAAAGTAATAATTCAAATTAAATTTTCCACATGAAATGGCACAAATTCAAAATAGTTGGGTAAGATATAAAAAGTAATAATTAAATCGCCAAACAGTAAAATCATTGAAGCTAAGCTAAGAAGCGTAATTGAATTTCGATGTTCGATGGAATATATTGTAGACGTGCAAAATTTCTAAAACACAATAGAGTAAGTAATTTAAATTGGAGAACAATATAAGAAGTAGGAAGTTTTGCTTGAATTAGCGTAAAAACTTTTACGTCATCTATAATTAATAGATTCCAAAGTTTTTTAATTAAACTGACATAATTAAACTAAGCTTTCTTACTAATCGTAATATCAATTAACAACGCCGGAATATTATCGTGGTTAATGGGTTTTACAAAATTGTAGTTCAAAGATGTGAATTTTGGATTGAATTCGAATGTATTGATGTTCGAATAACTACACTGAAAAAATTCCTAAATCCAATGAACTTCTTTTTATTACTGCTACGAAATTTTTATAAATTATATTAATTTTTGTTAACTTTATAAACCAAAACAAAATAAACTTCGACACACTGAAAATTAATGATCTTCAACCGTTTTAAATCGAATGTTTTGCAAATAATTTCATAATTATGTAGATCTGATTCGCGAAAATTCGTCTGAAAGCATCTTTAATGATCATTAAACTTGACTTAAATTATCAATTTATTAATTTTAGTTTTAGAGTCGATGAACATTTTATTGTAATTATGGCGGTTTTTGATTCAATTACAATTTCAGCCAAACTTGAAAAATTTAATCTTTTACACACAAACTGATAAACAACTGGAAATAAAGTCAATAAGGGAATAAAAACAAGAAACGCCTATAGATATTAATATTAATCAACTTTTTTGGAATTTGTAAATACATTTATTTTTCTCGAGAAAATTCCTAAATGTCGTTGTCTTCGATATTATAAATCCACTTTTAAATTGCAAATGAGAACGTCCAACTTATGAGATTGGAAAGGGAATACGCAAATAATAGATTATAATGAAAGAAAGCTGTAATACTAATAAATAATTTAAAAAGCAAGCTTTCGGAATAAAAAATTATTTTGTACTGCATAAACAGTATTTTTAAGGATTTAAAAAGTAGGCATGTTATGTAAATAAGTCCTTGGTTAATTACGATATTTCGCAATGAAAACCAAAGAAAGAAGTAGGTAAGTAGGCAAAATTAATTTACTAAAAGCTACTTTTTCTAACGATTCTACTTCTTGAGACTTAACGTGTTTGTTGCTGCTCCTACCGACTTTTGTCTGTAGGGAAAAGATTTTTACATAATTTTCTCGCAATGACGGTTTTAAATTGACATTGTGATTTCTTAGATTCAAGGAAAGCTAAAATTGTTTAAATAAGTAGTTCGTTTATATTCATGAAAATGTTATACACCGAAATATTTATCTACTAGAAACAACATCCAATAGGAAATGAGAAAAATAATCAAGATTTTCATGTTCAACTAACAGGGAAGTTTAAATTTATTGTTATAAAGTGTACCGCAAGAATCTAATCTTGGGCCGTTGCTATTAAAACATAATATACCTGGGCCTAATCCCTGTGATAGGCCAAACATGAAACAATAACCAATCGAAATAGTGGATCAAGTTTTAAACCCCGAAACAGAAATTGGCAACAATAAAAATAATTAAATACCTTCAAGTGTTACTTACTAAACTTTTGAAATTGTATTGCATAATGGGTAGTTAGTTTTAACAAGGAAATTATAACTATACATTCACGATTCACAAACAAACAATTAACAATAATTATAATTATATTATAAACATTGTGTTGCGAGATGTAATGTAATAAACACCTGCAATTCTAATGCAAATAAAGCAAGTCGGTGCATTTGCAAATCACAAGTTCATAATGAAAATTAGTGAACTACAGACTTCATCTTGATTTTCAAACATTTTCAAGAGAATATTGTAGGTCGTTTAATCAAGAATTAGTAAAATTTCCTACGAGAAAATATCAAAATTTAAGAAAAACACCGTGTCCCATTTAAATCAAATAGTGGCTCAATTTTCCTACCAGATTTGATACATTTAGCAAATAAAAAAAATATTAAAAAAATAAAATCAGAAACTAATTTCACATATGTGTGGAAACGAGGAAAAAGTTAAAAAAACCGCTATAAGAAAATTACTTAGAAAAACTTAGGATTTATTGGTTATTTTATTTCGTCTTATCTCCTAGCTGAAAGAGTTTGTTTTGTATGTTTTAGACTGCTTACTTATCAGATCCGATTTCTGTGATATATTTTCGACCAAAATGAATGGCAGTTTTTCCTTTTATACGACACAGTTTCTTTCCATTAATCTAAGAATTCAGATTCATCCGTTTACGTCGATATAAAAATGTGAGAACTTTTACTTTTTCTAATCTCAAGTTTTATTAGTGAAGGAAACAAAAAAACGTTAAGCCGAAAGTGTTTTAAATTTAATTACGATAAAATAATTTGGCGTTGGGGATAATTTTATTGTACATTTTTATTTACTTTTTTTTCGAGAGGAAAATAGCACATATGCACGCGAGATTAGATGGTTTTAGGTTAGACTTAAATAATAGATGCCATTATGAAGCTAGGTTTACACCGCGAGTTTGGTGTATGTTATCTAAAACCAGCATTTGGGAAAGATACATAACCTAATGATAAATCATAACAAGAAATTGTAACGCTGCATTTACACCCTCTTTGCATGCTTTCATTGTTTAAGAGTCAAGAAAAACAGTAAATTTTCTATACGGTTGCGTATCTTTCCTAAATTCATAATCAATGATCCTAAACGTAGAGGCCGATTTCTTTTTGGGCTAGATAGTTCAAAAATTTAACTGATAAACAACCCCCAAGTTTAATATTTACATTTTACGGTATAAACGAAGACCATATTTATATTTTCCAATGACTAAAACGATGGTAACAAGAGTAATATTAAATAATTAGTTATATTTGTAAATGAAATATCGAGCCAAAATTTTCAACACTCGCAAAAAATAACATTAAATTAATCATTGAGTAATTTAATGGGAAAATTAACATTATTTCGATACCTTTCCATTAATGGAGAAGAAAAACATCACTCACCGATCCATTTCGTAGATCAGAAAATTAAAATTTGTTGAGAAAACAGAAATTGGTAAATTTTAATAAAAACTAAACAAAAAGCTGGCATACAAAATTCACGTTAAATTTTATGTGTGTTTATCGATAGTCAGACGGAAATTCAACGTTTGTCTTCAGCACACTATTGTATTGGAAAAGCGAACGAGTTGTCCTAATAGCGTCGCTGGCGCCAGATGCCACCGGCATCTTCCAACTTCTGTAAAACTTTTAATTCGCGAAGAACTCCTTCAACATAACAATAAAATAAGATTCCATTTGAAATGATACTCTTTTGATTCAGACAGTTTTTTAAGTTTTACGAAATAGCAACGACTAAAAGCTTAACAATCGTATTTTTATAATCCAACTTTCACATCAACCGAATATCGTTTAGTAATCGCAAACCAATAAGGTATCTAACCCTTTTTCTATCACAAACAAGTAAGAAACGAAAAAATTAATCAAGCTTCCCTTTACGAGTTAAAGAATCCTCCAGTCTGAAAATGGAAGGTTCCGAGTAGATTTTCGGAGATTTACTACGCGAGTCACTTGATGATGAACAATAATAAAAGAAGGCGATTGATTCCGCTAGAGAAGCTCAAAGAAAAAGATATCTTTTAAAAATCGAATATTTGAAACATAATATTTTTACTATTTAATATGAATCCACTTCGAATGAACCGTACATAAAGCAAGTTCAGTATATTTTGAATACTTACCAACAGATTGAGAGCGATAAACAAAAAAAAGTTTTCATTTGGAAAACTAACAACGAACGGAACCCTTCGACAATTTTGTACCATAAAAAATAAGTTGGAAACATTTGTCGAAGCCGAAATACGGTAAGGATTTTGTGTAGCATAATAATATAAAATAAATACATAGATCACGTGACATTGCTTACCCACCAAGCTCATTATGATCATGGTATGAAGCCATGATTGGTTTGAAGAAATTTAATATCCTACCTTGGTGGAATATGTTACGTCACGTGCACTGAATCTAATAGAAAAATTTCGCCACCTGGTTTTGTGGAGCCGGTGTTCTCTTAGGTCAGGTTAGCTGTATTTTAATACAAAACTCTACAAGCCAGTACAAAAGGACATGACAGAGGAATGGTGATTTATACAATACAGACAAGAAGCGATAGTTTATTTCATAGAGAAAGCAGTGAAAACAGATTATGATGCAATGGCGAGCATAGGGAAAGGCTATGAAGGTTCAAACCCCCCAAGCTTGTATGTAGGTTAGTAATGATTTTTAATTTTAAAAAATGTTTACCTACGGCACCGTTTGTTCGCTTCGCTCGCAATACTTTTTTTAATGTTTTAGCTCGTGGTATTTTGTCTCGGAGGTATTGTGGCTGCGGTCAAATATCTTAAAAAAATGCTGGAAAGCAATAGAAAGTATCCAGAGAAGCGAAATATAGTTTGAGCAATAATTTGCATAAAAAGTTTAATGCAGACACGGCCGTTCAGACGTACCCAAGGCCTAAATCCCAAAAATATTTTTGATATGACTCAGAATGATAAGTTCCATTTATAAACCGCCTACAGAAAAGTAGTTACAATAATTAAATAAATTATATGATAAAAAGTACCGCTATGTAATACAAGGAGTTCAGAAAATGCAATGAAATTCGAGGCGTGCGGTAAAATTCGCGATTTATCTAATGTCAGAAGTTGTATAATTTTTATATAAGTTGGTCGAAAATTAAAGTTTTTAATAAGACAAGTAAACGTGAAATCTAAAGTTTGTAATATAAAATTGTTGGTGTTGGTTGGTGCACCAACATGTTAATTTAAATTTACCCAAAACGGTAATTTTTACTTGTAAAATAAACACAAATAAAATTTGTTTTATTAAACATTTTTTAAATTCTGATTTAAAAAACGTTGTCGTCCTAAAATAGCTTTACACCGTAAGAAATTCAAACTTTTTTTGACTTTTCGCCCCGATTTTATGGATGGAAACACTGCTGTTACGTCTAAGGGTGAAAAGTAAAACCATCCTTAGCAACGGGCAGAAAAGTAAACTTTTATCTATTGAATAATCCAAATTTCAAAATATTAATTTACAATTTTATTATGATTTAAATTCTTCTTCTTCTTAGTTTAAGCCTTAAGGCTTGTTATTACCAACATCTGCGTCGTTTCCTTGGCAGTGTTGGTTCTGTGAGCATATAAATATTTTACATCCATCAGGTAGCTTGCTAGACTTGCCGTCAGATGTGCCATGTATCCTGGTTTTTATGTTAATGGTGGCAATTCACTAACCCAGGGGACCACCGGCTTAACGTGCCTTCCGAAGCACGGAGACTAGTCATAAGAAAGTTTGACTCTCCCCAGGTTTGAACCCGGTGCCCCGCATTTGCATCCAACTGCGTTAACTGCAAGGCAATGACCGTCTCCGATTTAAATTGATTGTACGAAATAAAGTCCGTTTTGCGTGCGGAAGTTACTTTGTAACCCTCGTATTGTTTGTTGCCCGGTTCTCTCCGGCTGCAAAGTATAGCTTTCCGCCCTCGTAACATTATTACAGAATTACATTTTTACAGTCCGACAATTTAAATTATCCCATTACTGAACTCTGTTTTCGTCTAGGATAAAATTAATATCATTCATGTTGATCAATTATTTGTCAAAAATTAAATTTCTCATCATAAATACAACACCCACAATTCTAGAAATTTTAAGTTAAAATCTGATTTATAAAACTTATTTGCTGCTTCAAGGGACTCTTAAATTTATGTTATTAAAGTCGCTATTAGGATGTGAATAAACGATTACCAACAACTATCTTACTTGTAACGCTATTAGACTTTACCAGGAGATGACGCCTGCACAGGTAGTTTGGTGTAGTGGTTAGGGAGTGGAACTATAGATCTAAAGGTCATAGGTTCGAATCCCGATCACTCCCAAATTTATCTGTGCCGTGTTTAGGATTTAAACACGATTTATCTATGACGTTTAGGCCCAGTTCTACAAAGCAAGTATAAACCATAGTAAAAGAAATAATACAGTATGGACAGTCCCTGGTCGGCCCTTTGTTCTTGGGTGTTCCAAAAAATCTGAAATAGTTTGAGTTCATCTGTAGCACCCTAGGGGGCTACCTTTTGTTATTTTTATAAATTCTAACCTATAAGTTTAACGTTTTGTGAATAATTGTCGTGCGACCGACTGTGCCATCTGTGAACTCTCTTCGAAGGAGCACCAAATACAATTGAAATAGACTGCGACATCTGTGAATACCTATACATACTCAAACTATTTTCAGACATGCGTATAAAAATTTGGAACGGCAAAAATGCTCGACTGTCCATACTATATTATTTCTTTTACTATGTATAAACTAAGAATTAAGCTATTCGCGTTTTACATTAACAAAACGCCACCACACGGAATAATTTCGAAGTTCATTTAGAAAGTATTTTACTTTGTTATCATTGGTTTACACAATGAATTTGTTTACATAAATCCATTTAAAACGTATGGTTTGCAGCGCCACCAATGGTAATGTAAAACGCGAATACTGAGAATAAGTCTCTATTTTCTCTCTCTAAATTGCGTTCTACGCTTGCGTAGAACGAAATCTGTGTGACTTATTCTCAGTATAGCTTATTCCTAATTTATACTTGCTTTGTAGAACTGGCCCTTAGTCAGTAAAAGTAAAAACTGCTGACTTGTAATTCGGTGTTGGCCTTCATGGTTTTAGCGGGTTTATCCCTTGATGTAGTATGGAAAGAGTTGTCGTCAGATGTCGTGTCTAATTTGAAGAATTGTCGTCAGATGTCGCGTTTACTCAAGAATATAAATTTGTATAATGTTGTTGTAATCGTTGTAATGCTGTAATGTTTGATATTAGTTGTAAAAAGGATTTTTCCGTAAATTAATAATAAATAAATATAACGGCCCTTAAACTACTATTTTTTGGATCTGCGCGTATCTTTTCGCATTATATCTCTTCGTAGTCAGTAGTAATATCAAATGAATTTCCAACTTCACAAAACATTGAAAATTTTTTTTGGAATAACTAGAAACAGTTTAAATTTAAAAATATGAGCGCGTATGATAAGTTTGAAACGTGGTAATCAAATTGGCTTTATGTGTGTTAATTTTATTTCATCCTGGTGATAAGTTATACTTTATCGCTTTTTTCTCATATAATACTAAAAAGATTTTTTATGATAAACTCTATATGAAATCTAGTAAAGCTTGCGTCTCTTCATATATTTTTTATAACTTTAGCATCTGCCATAAGCAGATAGCATGATAATGAAGAAAGCCGTCGAAATTACAAGGCTTCGTAACGCAAACGCGTCTCTATGGAGCAGTGCGTAAGTTTTGGTAGCGATGAAAGAATTTGAATTATTCAGCTTGTCATACTTTTACGACCCTAGCTCAGCTATACGATTTACAATGAATGTACCAAGCATCAGTGTTGCCCCTTGGAGATTTTTAAGTAGAAAACTTTTTTGTGGGATCATAAAAGATAAGTCATTAAATTGTATTTGGGAGTTGGTCATAGTTTAAAAGAGTGATGGTGACACGAACGTAGGCAAAATCTTTTTGTCCTTTAAAAGTTTTTAAATTGCTATACTGAAATGACTGTGCAAATTTAGCGTAATTTGAAATTACTTTTCAAAGTATTTCCATTTTCAGAGACTTTACTGGCTCGAGTTAAGCGCGAACCCAGAAACTCTTCAAATTTAGCGATTATCATGGTTTGTTGGATATTGAAGTAGTTAACATTGAGCTATAATTGCAACAAGGATCACAAAGATCTTTCGGAAACGTAGGTCTCCTTTGATAGTTCAACCCTTTTAAACCCCTATTTTCTAATTGCACGCTTAAAAAATTAAACAAATGTGTTTGTGACGAACTGTCTACCGATGAGGACCAACACCGTAATCATTGCTTCATTAGATTGCAATTATTAGGGATCGGTTAAAAGTCGCCGGTCGTTAAACTACTGCATAATATATTGTATAAGTTACTTAGTAGCTGATAAAAGCTACAATAAATTTTTACTGCCCAGCGTCAAATCGTTTTCTTTCGTGTTCCTTAAATACAAACATTAATGAAACTACTACTACTACAACATACAACACACAAGTCATAAAAATTTTACGACCAAAAATTAATTTCTTATAAGATTTTCTCATATCAACTCAATTTGCTTTTAGTTACACATAAACTTTGTAATTTTTCTGATCAATTTTCTTCTTTTACAAATTTATATCGAAAATACCGAACGAGTTTTCAATTACGCCTGCACAAAATTTTTTATTTACCCCCAAAGGGAAGCAATTTATTAAATGGTTCAAAATTATAATTTATAAAGATCAGATCAAGTAGTACCGATATTAAAATGGACACGAATTTTTCGCAATTCAAAAGGACTTTAGGACCCTCGAACCTTAGTGAAAATATTCATAAAAAAATGTCAGAAGTTTTAAGACAGACAAATGTTTGGTTCTCTACCAAATTTCCATTCTCAGATAATATTATCTTCTTGTCCGACGTTTTTCAAAAACGATCATGGTCACGGTCCTCACAAAATTAATTAAAAGCGCTGTGGGTCAATCGTTTCGAAATATAAGTGGGAGGTTAAAGGAAAATTTTAATTTTCGTGGAAATTAAAATAGTTTTCCATTCGTTGCTCCTACATAATATGTGTGTTTCTCTCTCGTCTTCGTCGTTTTTATTAAATTTCTTGCACTGATTTGTACGAAATCTGCACCGATGTTTATTCTGCATTCTCTGCACACTTTGGTGAAGTCTTGGAGTAAATAACATTCTTCTTGTCTAGCTAAGATTGCAGTAGGAATTTAGACATGCGGGTCTTTTCTTAAAGCACGTACATGTTTCCACTTATTTAAAATGAACTTCATTTAATGGAAAAGCAAAAAATTTCGATTATATTTCCACGAGCTTTAATTAATTTTCAATTTTCTTTGATATTTATCGAATCTAAAAAATACACAACGCAACAGGATTATTGATTTACGGTGGAATTCGAGGGTTAAATTGTATAAAATTTACATTACGTTTCCAAAGGAATCTAGATAAATATGTGGTTTAATTTTAAACAAGGTTTAATTACATATATTTTCAGGTTGTGTTAAGTAGCAACTCGCTTCGTATTTAATAAATGTTTAATTGATGTGCGTACACTCGAATTATTATGGGGTTGTTTTCTTAGTAATCCTTATTATTTAATTTAAATTAAGTTGGTAAACAGTACGCGTTTATCAATGTGGAAAGCAAGATTTTCAACCAAATTTTAGAAAATCCTATTATAAAATCAGATATCGTCATAAAAAGTTGTACCACGGCGTTCGAATTTATTAATAACTAATATTATCGCAGCGTCTAGCGTTAATTAACGTAATTTTTGTGAACAAATATACCTCTACCCACCTAGTATTTTCTTCATTATCTAAACCGCGCCACATCTTGGGCAAAGTTTTCAAATTGAATAAAAATCTAAAAATAAATTTCCAAAAATCTATTCGTACTTCTTCAACATTTAATGCATGTGTTTCTAAATTGATTCGAGTTTTAAAACTTTTAAGGTAAACGTTTTTCAATTGTTGAAATGAATTGGATCGTTAAAATCAAACTTTTAACATGAATTACACTCACTCGGCACTAAAGTTTTTGAAAAGTGCAGTTGCTCGAAACAAGTAAACTATACACAAAAGTGTGTCACCAAAATGGTGATTTACAAAGACGTTAACAGGAATTAATGGTGACGTTATAGCACATTCAGGACCGGAATTACTGTAAGCATCCTGTTTATTATAAGTTGCTGCGGCATCGCTAAATTTTCTACACGATGTGCTTAACTATCGTAACCAACGAATATGGAGAGTTATATATTTTAAACAAAATTATCTGGGGTTCTTTTTTCTCCATGTTGCAGAATGGACCATAGAATAGAGCAGGAACCGACAGAAAGGGTAATTGGGAGGCGTCAGAAAATTATAAGATTAATTTGGTGGATACTTTTTTATGTGTGCCAAGTTTCGTTCGTTTATGTCTGCTCTAAAAAATAAGAGTACCGCTGTTTGGGGTCGATTATCAAGGGTAGTGGTTGGGATAGGGTGAATTATATCGGTAGGGAAGAGTGTTTTGTTGATCATTTATTTCAGTTTTTATCAACTTATTTTTAGTGTTATTTGAGGACTATGACAAAAGTTACAAAGATCGTTTATTTTTATGGCACAATAAAAGATAACTGATTATTTCAAATTTAATTTGAGATGAAAAATATGTAGACGTAAATATAAATGAAACGTACTTGAGAATAGTTGGGAAGCTTTCGCATTTTTATGATGGAATGTTTTGGAAGCTTTATACTACTCGAACTAGAACATATAATTCAGCATAAGTTACGATTGTCTGCACTAACTTCGGTAATGACTTGTTTTCGAGTTGAAGCATGTAAGTTAATGTGTGTAAAGCGTGAATTATATTGCTTGCGAGTTCTTCAAAGGGCTGCAACTGACAAGTTCAAAAGTTAGAGCAATCCTTGACACACTACTATAATCCTCGCTGGAAATCGCACTGATATTTTTGTGTCTTCAAACTCTATTTTAGTTGTTTTGCTAGATTTATTCGCTTCTCTTCTATATTCTTCCATTTCGTTCTTGCATGTCCTTCCATTGGCAAACGACAATAAATTTTGGACGATAATGTCAATTTTTTAACGTCCGTCGTTGCTTTACAGGCTGACGCAGTTCCTAACCGTATGACATTATCGCCTAACGATTTCTGTGATAAAACAGGATCATGCTGATCCCACGGGAGAGCAGTCAGTTTTTAGATAAATTTTCGTGTGTGCTCAAATTTCGCCAAAAATTTTCAGTATAATTAGGTAATTCGTAGTTTACTGCACCCTGTATATAAAAATTTTATCACTTCAAAGTATAATATAAGGATTATAAAAATTGTCTTTCATTTATTCATTGATAAAAAGTGATGATCAACTATGAATTTCTGATCAGCCACGAAATGATTGCATTGAAATTCTTCAGAAATCCTTTATGAGAAATGTTAAATTTATGTATTTATATAAATTTTTTGGTTCTATTTCTGTCTGAAAATCCATACTTTTCTCAAATACGAGGGCTAGCTTGAAAGAGTTTGAATAAAAAAGGTCCAAGTTTTAAAAAGCAATTTATAACACAATTCGAGAATATATAGGACGCCGGGCATTTTTTGGCACTCTTGAAAATTTTAAGATATTGGCCCCGACAAGAAATAATGTGTAACACTCTCTTCTGGCCGTTGCCCAAGTTTCAATGTTTTGCTGAGAAGAATACTTGCGCAAAAAAATAACAAGAAACATTTAATATCAGTAATTTTTTCATGACGTTGCGAATAATTTCTATTAGTTTGTTAATAAATTTCTTGAACATTTTCGATAGTTAGTTAACATTAATTTGTTCTTAAAGTTAAGACATTTATTCTAAACGGTGACATTTCAACAGCCCATTAAGAAAAACTTTGTAGACGTTCTCGATGCAGTTTCGCTACGTTTAAAATTTTGCACTTTCGTTTTGCACCTCTATGTATGTTCTAGTTAGGAACCAGAATTATTGTGTCTCTTATCAAAGAATTTATTATCATCGGCTGTGCTATGCACATGGAGATAGAATATCATAATTTACGAAATAAATTCGTTCAAATCGGTGCCATAATAAAAATGGCCCAAATTAAAATCCTGCAGCTCTTATTGTAACGCCCGTTAATATTGATTAAAGTTGCCGTTGTAGTATCGCAAAAAAAGTTCGGCTTAAAAACAAACGTCATGAACTTTATTGACAAACTGATACTTCTGAAAAACGTTACCCCCATAATAATAAATTATGTCATCTTTTCCAATCACGAATTGTAAGCTCATATTTTTCTAATAAAATCCGGTCGTCACCGAGATAAAACATTTCTCCAAATTGAAATTCACCAATATAACCCAAGTTTACAAAAGTTACGAGTGCAGCACTACGAATTTTAAAAGTCATTTATACTATTAAATTTCGTAATTCTTGCAATATTCCTATTGTTACATGTCCCATTCGTCGGCCATTCTATTTTATTGTGCGACGATTTCCAACAACATAAATTCGTTCCTCTATAATAGGGCACCGTTCTCTTCACTTTTAATGTAGGAAATGTAATGTTGTTAGGAATTAACGAATTTATTTGATAAACCGAAATAAAAATAGAAAGGAAAAATTCTAAACTGCCATTAAAAGTAAGTGGCGTTTCTTACATAGAGCGCAATAATAAATATAACTTACGATATCCTAGAAAATCCCATCCAATAACGTTATTCAATATAAAAACCGCGAGAAAACGGAAGAATTTTGATAATTGCACCATTCCGAAACAGTGGACGTAAGCACTATTAATCCGGTAAGGAACAAGAAACAATTTAGCTGGACGTTTTGATTTAGTGCAGTTTCCTTAGCCCATTCATCCTCAAACCAATAACTAATATTTTAGAGATGCTAAAGTTACGTCATAAAGACTAATTGCAAATCCAAGTTGGAAAAAATGTAATATATCACCCATTTTCAATTAAAATGCACTCAGACAATTAAATTTCAAAAACGAGTTTCGCAAAAGTAGTTGTACGTATAATTTTACCTTAATGAGAAGACAAAAACAGATTTGGATTTAACATTATATTTTTAATTTGAATTAAAAAAACTTGAATGCGGGATTTATTCAACAGCAAGAAGTGAAATTAAGATAAAATTTAATTAAATTGTGAAAACTCATGAAAACTTTCCCAATTCTGGATGACAAGTTTTAGCCTCAAGCATTTTTCAACTGTGTTGATATTTTCCAACACTCGCGGAATCTAAATAAAATTTAAAATTTTCAACCTGTAAAATGTAAAAAAAAATGTTATCTAAAGGAAGGAAAGTTTTTTGAAAGTAAAAAAAAACCAAATTAGATTTGCAATGGAGCACAAACAACACATCTCTACGATCAGGCAATGACAACATCGAAACGTCCGCGTAATGCAATTCCCGAATCGCTCACGTTTTGCAGACAAGGCATTTTATAGCAAACCGATTTTATTCGGTGTTCATATTAGTTCCAGGTGCTCCCACATTTTTGATTGCAGTTTCGAAACAATTTGCTGATTCGATGATAGTTTCTCTTTCCAACTTTCATTATTTTAATAAAAAAAAATGTACTGCTACAATAACCATAACTGCACGTCCAACAATTTGGAACAAGAGAGCATCTTGAACGAAGAAAACATTTGACGTTTTCTATAAAAGTAAAATGAATCAAAATATTCGTATTTCCATAAAAACATCGGTTACAATTTATTAATAGAAACATAATTAAAACGTCCAGATAATAATTCGTCTCTTATACAGGCAATTGACTCCGATTTAATTCAACAAAAACGCCATTGTCCTTTCTATTGCATGCATAATGAAAGCAAGACATTTTGCTCGTAACAATAAGACAGGATGGTATTTATATGTGCGATATAAATTTGCAATCGGCGTCTGTAGTTGAAGGTAATTATCTAGTGACGTCATTAAGCACACAAAACAATCGACGTCGCGGCGTCGTATTAGTGCTACCACCTTTGTTACTCACAAAGCACGAGCCAACAATCATCTTCGAGGAGTTGGTCAGAGGCGTGCAGATGATGTAAAGAATCGAAAGGCACTTAAACACGAGTGCTTTAACCTATGCTTTTATATGAAAGACGAACCTTTGACACACTTAAAAAATATGTGCTTTTATATTTTGTAAGCAGCACAAAAAAAAGACTTTCAAAAGAAATTTTACATATCAAAAACAAAAATCATCTTCTTTTAATATTTTGAAGAAATCTCAAAATTTTGTAATTAAAAGGTTTAAAACCGCCTGATGGATAATCGTAAGTGTCGATCGACAATGGCAAACTCCAATAATGAAGCACTATTTATTTTGAAACCAGTTGGGTTAAATGGAATAATAAAATCAAGCAATAAATTTTAGAATAATGAAAAGAATTTCTCACAAGCCCGGAATTAAACAAAAACTTGGGCGTTTCAAATTTCGTTATAAATAATATCTCTCGTAATTCGCATTCCAACTTTACGCCACAACAGAGAGCAAATAAAATGTAGCAGTCTAATAGAGCAAAAAGGTTTTTAAAGTGGTTATGATGCCAGTTACAAAGTTATCGGTATAAAAAATGTTTCTTCGTTATTAGCATGAACTTTACCACTTTTAAAGTAAAGTAATAACACAAGTCAGAAGCTTTTTAACTCGAAGGAAGAAAACTGACAGTAATTGATCGCTCTCCACTTGTAAATTACAAAAGCGAAAACTTAAGTCTCTTGCAAATTTTTTTTATCGTTTCAAATAATTATCCATCATTCCGTCAACGTTCAACATTAAATATTTAACCAAAAAAGCATTCACGTTCACGTCTCTATTACCGCCTATATATTTTGTATTTGTAGCTGCTGTAATATGTTTTTCCTATTAAACAAAATAATTACAATGAATTTTCCACATTAAACGCAAAGCTTCGTTACTTTGACTGGAAAACTTCTATAGTTTAAAGGAGCTTAATATAAAACATAAAACCCCATTTTAACTAAGCACAGTTAATTAAAGTGAATTTCCTTGCATTTCCGTTACTACACGATCCTAATTCCCATAATTGTAAAGAATAGAACAGTGTAAGCTCTACAAAATCGAACGATGAACATTTTCCTAACAATCTACTAGAACTATAATTTTATTTTTAAAAACAAAGTACAGATAGAAAAACAAGAGGTAGGAAAGGAAAGTTAGGCGTGGTTAAGATTGCACGTTCAACTATCTATCCTATTTTAATTTTTAACTTTAAATCAGTATTGCTAAACATTATGGGCATACGTAAACTCCCCTAATACAGCAGGTAGAATTTAAAAAAGTGGTAAACTCCCCTAATTTTAAAAAGTTTGTTAGTAATCCTAGATGTAAGTAAATTACCCTAATTTTAAACATTTTAAGTCCATCGCAAATTGACAAATCTATTTCAAAAAAATATTTACCATATTGAAAACAGATTTATTTAAAAATAAAAGAGCAAAGTTAAACAAAAAATAATCTAAGCTCTGATGTTCCAAACCTATCCCCACAAATCAGTTATTCTAAAAAAATAATAGAAAAGTGCAACAAATAACCTAAGGCTGGTTGTTGTCCATAAAGGACGTTCGCAATTTTTTCCGACTTTTTGACTCCTCTCACAAATCAAAGACCCTTTTATTTTTCTAAAAGAGAACTTGACAAAAACTATTCGATAATGATAATAACGCTCATATCACACGAGAAACAGTTTTTATGTTTACACTGTTCAATATTTCTTGTATAAGGGAAAATTACTTATTATTTTGCTATGACTGAGCTAATTATTTAGTCATGACTTCTATAATATCAAAAATCATAGTCTGAACTACAGGTCTGAATGTAAAAAAATTTCTCATATGAGAAGTCACGTGACTAGTCACATGAGAAATCATAATAGTATGAACCGACTTTTAGTAAATAATGCTGTAATTCCCCTAAATACATAAGACCGGTGCTAGTGTGGACACGGCGCTAGAGTAGACAGTGCTGTTTTTCCTTTAAAAACCGTTTGAATACGTGACTAATTTAATATCCCGTTTACAATCATTATAAATTTGGGCCTTTCATTTTACAAATAAGGAATACTTCTAATGTTTCAAAAAGAGTGCCCACACTAGCAGCCCCGGTGTCGGCTAATAATCATTTTCATTAAACGTTTGTAACATTTGTAGAGTATAGGTAAATTCATAATTTTCATATTGTTAAGTAATTTAAGAAATGTACTTGTATTTAAAATGTTAAAATAATTCACCACTACTTTGTTGCATTTTATGACTGTGTGAAAATGTAAGTTACAAAGATGCGTCATTCTGCAAAGTATTGCAATATATTAAATATTGCACATATAAGCGGTTTAGTTTATATGATAATTACAATAAGTGTTAAAATTTAGTTTAGTCAGCGGAATACATGAACTTGGATGACCATTAGAAGAACAATGGAACAATGAAGAGATTTCATATATAAACACCCCACATCCACACCAAAAGGACATTATCGTTCTGTAGTCAGAACCCTGCACTGCAAATGTAACAGCTTCTGTTGTTTCGATGCAAGGCGTTGTCCTGCTCGTCATCGGTTGTAATAACATGTAAATGTGTAAATATTAAACGTATTAAATAAATGTAAATAAAAGGTAAAAAGGACCAAGTTCACAAGTTTATTATACATTCAACTTTCAGTTTCTAAGCAGTACACAATGCCTTTTTTAACTATGAAACGAAAAGTGTTTGCTTGATCAGATAAAAGCGATAAAAAGGGAAAATAATGCAATAAGCATAATAGAAGACGTAGAAGCATTCAATAAGGTTATTTCTTAGAGCGATAGGAATATTTTGAAGGTACCAATTACTCAGAAGAAGAAGAAGACAATTACTCATTGGCTTTGCAAGAGTGCAGAGAAAAAGCACTGCAGAAAATTTCCAAGCACAATTTTCTTAGAGATTCCAAAACTGGAATTTTTATGTGGATTTTATTTCTGCAACACCTAACCTAACCATTAAGGGGTCTCCTGAAGGACTAGTCACCCGGTATGTAAACTCTCCTAATACAGCAGGTATTAGTGATTAGGAGGAGCCAAAATCTTGAGCAGTAGATGTGGCGGGACAACGCGTGACACCCAATTCCACCAATTGACACCAACATAAACCCGAACGAACAAATATTTGTTTCTGTACCTTAGCTCCTCCTAATAACTACGGAAAAAACAAACTCTTGCAGTATATTATCCCTAAAGCATATCTAAGCTTTACAATCGTATTGTCCTATAAATCCCTCAACGTTAGGGGAGTTTACAACCAGCATTATAAAAAAAATAAGCCACCTCTAAGGTGGGTCGAGATTAGGGGAGTTTACAAAACCCCTGTGAAAGTGATGGTTCCAATTTAGTCATTTTTTATAAAGGTTCAGAAGTGAGGCGGTTACATTGTAAATGTATACGTCGTAAATTTGTTTATAATTAAATAAATGTTAGAAAAAGATTTATCCTTCACAATAAATGACAAAAATAATTCATACATTTTCATAATTAAACCAAATTCTTAAAATTTAAACTTCATCAACTCATTCGAAAATTGTGAAAGATATCAAGAATATTGAAGAGGTACAAAATGTTCAAATAAAAAAAAGACGATTATTAGCCACACGCCACAGTAATGGCGTAATGTGGTCGCTGGTTGAGTTACAAAGTGGAAATTCTGGGTTTGAATTGCGGACTTGGCAGAATTTCTTAGCCTCAGCCATTCGGTGAACATCCATATGCTGTGGTAAAATCAGAGGTAGTATAATGGGTGCGATTTAGAGGCCTAAGTCCTATGCTCCAATTTAAATAAATTTCAAAGAAAAAAGAATGCGGTTTAGTTAGCTAGGGACTACTAAGTGAACTAAAAACTTTAATGCTGTAAAGAATTGCACACAATTCCCCAATAAAAATGAAAAGAAAGATGTTAAAGAAGTTTTTCGGTGCGAATAATTAAAATTCATAAATTATTTTGATAAATTGCAGTCATGAAACACGTAAAAATCGTTACCACAAATAATATTAAAAAAGTACTTCAGGAATAAATAACATGAAACTGAATAATACAAATAACCACGATAAATGTAAACATATGCAATTATTTGTAACTTTTACAATCAAATGTATCTGAGAAATAACTCGACGTTCATTGCTTCATTCAAAGTGTTATCAAATTAGTTCGCATATTTTCCAAAACTAAATTTATTAAAGGGACTGTCTAACTATGCAATATTTCCTTTAGGTTGTGGAGTCGAATAAATCTAAATTCAACTCTCAAACTTAATAATTAGAATTAATTGTTATTGATTGTAATTTTATTATATTATTACTCCAGCAGAGAAATGTTTGCTTAAGTCAATATTCCGCTGCCTTCGCATAATGACTCTTCTGTCTGCATAATATCGTTGATAATATTTATCAATCAATGCAGTAAAAAAACTATCGGCAAGTCATGTAAAGCACCGGCTTCATATAAACGATTCATTATAAGACTACAAAATGAAATACAAATTGAAAGTCGGTACATATCCAGAAACCTAAACTAAAGAATAAAATTATTCAACATAGTAATTGAATAAACTAATATTGCAATCTTTGGATTATTGTTTACTAGTGCCATCTGATGATAATCTTTAGAACTACATCGGGGATTTCCAAAACTCTCAAAAGATTTACATAAATCTGATACAAAAAATCAAAGATAATACTAAAGCATTCTTGAATTTTTAAATTTCTTATTCACATTTATAATATTGTAATAGTACCAAAAATACTAAGATTACAGAACAATTAGAAAATTTGCACATACATATTCAAGTAGGTTCAGAAATCAAACAATATTTGATTAATAGATGCAGTTAGAAGACTTTATATGTAGAACTGCAATTTTTATAATAAAATAAATTGAAAATCAAAATACAGTGAAATCTCTCTTGAGCCTACACCTTTGGGACTGTACAAATGTCTCAACTTAACGGAGGTGTCCGTTAATGGGCAAGAATTCCTATACTATTTATTATTGAGTTTTGGATTATAAATAAGTGTCCGTTTAATAGAGTTGTCTAAAAATTTCACTATAATCATTTACGTTTTATACATTACAAATTTTTAATTAGCTTTTAACTGAAAAAGGTAGAAGCTTATAGAAACCCTTGCCAGACCTAAAATAGTAAATTAAAAATAATCACCAACCTGTAAACTAGAATGGCATCCCAAATCCAACAACATCTTAACCACTCCGATATGTCCCTTATTCACCCCAATATGAAGAGCAGTTTGCCTTCTTTTATTTCGAGCATTCAAATCAGCTCCAGCATGCGCCAAAAGTTGCATCACGGCAGGCTCATCTCCAAACGCGGCATGATGTACAGCACGATCCCCATCTTTGTCTTCAATTTCAACATCAGCACTATACCTCAGCAAAACTGTAATAACTTCCAGATGACCATTTTGACTTGCCGCTTGCAAAGCAGTGTGACCAGCAAACACGCCATTTACATCAGGTCCAATTCCGGCACCAGCGGTGTTACTTTGCTTCAAAACTTCTTCTACTTTTTGTGAATCCCCATTTGCGGCCGACTTAACCAGCTCTTCGTTTACATCTCCCGATACGTGAGTCTCAAACAATTTTTTCAATAAAGCACTTAGACGTTCTCCACTTGTGGTTCCATGCATTGTTCCATCTTTACTGGCAACTTTTGTAACTGCCAAGGGATTATAAGTCCAGGTTGTATTGCAAACTTCAACCTTTAAATCGTTATCATTGTAAATCTGTTGAATGTGACCAATCTTTCCAAGCGTCTAAAATAAGTTAAATTAAGGATTAGTTACGAAAATCTTGTATTTTTGAAATTTTACACACATACTCCTACATAGTGTAGAATCAAAAGCAAAAAAATATTGAACAAAATGGATTTTGGATTTATTCAACTCAATCAACAATAATTCATGCCACTAGTCGGCATTGGGTACTCGGGAAGGAGGAGACCAACTGTTACAAAAGGGGGAGGGATGGGTCAAAAATTGCGGACGTCCTTTATAGATGACCCCTTAAATTCCAGAGTTTTTTTGAAAATTAATTTTTAATATTTTGCCACTTTTTGGTTTTGGTTTGGTGATTTCACAGAAATCGAAAAGAAGGTCACCCTCTACAGTCTACACTACATTATAACTTATTTGGTTTGGGAAGAAATTATTACGTGGCCCACTTCAGAGAAGGATCAAGATAACAAAAAGCAAAATTCTTAATAATATAAGGAATTTTGTAAATAAAAATGAGTTGAAATAAATAAATCATTTACTGCAGAAAGCTGACATCTCCACAATGTTAATTTTGGCACCTGTGCCAAGTAAATATATCAAAAAAATGTTCACTTGATTCTAACTTATACTAAATGCCTTAAAGATTGTATCAATAAAATTTGAATAAAAAATATATTCTTTAATAGAAATTTGAAGGTTTCTCAACATTTAAAAAAATGACATGGCCGATTTCTGCAGTTAGTGATTCACATAGAGAGACCACCTAGTTTTAAAAATTAATTCAGTAGATGGATTTTTCTAGCCCACCTAGAAAATGGAAAAATCGTTTAAAAAATTTTATCCAGGTAGTACCGGAGGATTTGAAATACCTCTCACCGTTTGTTACAAGAGAACTTTATAAGAATCAAATTTGCACCCCCCCCCCGCCCCCATTGACTGTAAGACCCTAGCAAGTAAAGGTAGCAAACGATTTCTAGTTGGCTGCAGTATGTCTACATGTTTGATTGATAAATGTATATTTAACATGTTCTTAAATACAGGAGTTTCTAAATTTTAAGGAATAAAGCATCCACCAGGGGAGGGAAAACTCCACAAATATACCATTCCACATCATAATTACTATAAAACACTGGAGTTTGTGTACAAAATTATGTAAATAATTTCTGCTTGAGAGTACTAAATAGAAATACTTACAGGTGCCATGCCATCTGCCCATTCTCCATGACCACGTTGTAACATTTTAATTCTTTCCAAATCCGAGCAAATTTGAACAACATCGCCAACTGCAAACTGTTGTTGTGGTGTCTCATTATAACCATCTGTAGAAGGTGTGGCAACTTTAGTAAGAACTGCCGGGTTAAAAGTCCAACGATTCCCACTCATATAAGCAACAACAATATCGTGATCCTCGTCGATTCCCACAACTGTTCCCATATTACTCAAACATTCAAACATTCCGTCGGTCCAACCACCATGTCCGTGTTGGAGAGATTGCACAATTTCTAAATCCAAATCTACGTTAACTTGGTCACCAATTTTTAAGCCGGGTGGTCCCGAACGTCCTGCACCCTGCTCGCCCAAACATGGCAAATGATCACGATAAACCGTTTGTCCTTTAGCATCATTCACTACTTTCAAATCTGCCATACCTTCAAAACCGACACGATACAAATTTTTAGATGCATTGTCCCAAACAACATAAGCAGCAGATCTCGGACTAGCGGCAGACCAATCTTGAACTTCTTGAACTTTACCACGTCTGCCGTTGCCTCCATCTTGATCTTCCCACTGCCAGTCCACTCCTCTTACAACTCGAGCACCAGGAAATATGCCACGAACTGCTACTTTCTTACTTTTACGTCGCGTTTCTAAAAACACCCGTTCGCTACCGGGAGTGGTAATTCGATAAAATCGATGTCTCAACTGATGCTTATCTGCATGATAACAAATGGAACATAAATCATAATTTCCACATTCGGCACACTTCCAACGAATTCCAAAAATCGGCTGTTGACGACAAGTGTCGCACATAGTACCTTCGTGTTTAATTCCAGTCGGCGCACTATCCAAAATTCGCAAATCAAACTGACCTGAGCACCGATAATTTGCAGCAGTGCCGTTATCCCAAACAACTACAACCTCGTCGGGGGATTCAAAATTACGAACGGTGCCTACGTGCCCTTCGCCACCGTCCTACATGCAATAAAACAAATGATTCCAAGTTAGCACAATTAATAATTGAAAGTAAATCAAATTAAAACCTAACCTGCTTTCCCCATTTCCAATCGGGCCCGCGTATTACGCGGGCTCCTACGCCTTCCATCATAACTCGCGTAGTTCTCGTTACATTGGTTGTTCCTCCAACGATGGCATTTGCCATTTCCATAACAATTTTATCTGCAAAATGTAATACAGTAATGATCTAACTTCTACTTCTTGTATAAAAGTGTATTTAGTTAACCCCAAGTTAGGTCAAATGTACGTGCAGTTCAAATGTCCTCATCAGTAAACAGCTGATGCGTATTAGACCTACTAATGATATTTTCAGGGGTGGGCAAGATACATTTTTTTGTATTATGAATTTTTGAAAGTCGAAAAAAAAAAACTTACGATAGCTTTGAATTTATTGCTTCAAAAATATATAAAATCGTAAAATTATTACATCAGAAAATAATTGAAAATCGAGTTAGCTACATACTCAACAAATTGCTCAACATCAATGTGATTACTCATCATACTTCTGGGAACCCCTTAAAGTATAATAAAGTATGATTTCAAAATTTTCATGAAATTGACTTTCATTAATCTTTAAATTCTTTAGTTTTGCAATATTAAACCTAAGCCTAAGTGACGCCAAGTCTTTCTTCAATATGGCGACTATAAAAAATTATAAAAATGATCTCAAAGATCTCAAAACATCGGCCAAACGAATAAACATTTTTTCAAAATTTCACCGCAAATGGCTTTAGAAAAATATCTTTCAGCATAAAAATATAGTAATTCATTCAGGAATGCCTTTTGAATTTTGGAAAATAAAATACAGCAAAGTGCGATACATACATAGAAAAATTATCCTTTGAACTTCTTTCTGGGGTCTGCTTTGATGATAAACACATACTTCACTATACACTAAAATACCCACAATTATAATTTTCAAAATTTGTTAATAAAAACTTTGAAAAAAGCCATTTTTAAACGCGCATCTGCAAAAGCACGTCAGAAGTCTTTCGTTAAACGAACGAAACTGAGCGATTACCAGGCGATTACTGTCGAATGTATACGAAAGTTTGAATGTTCGCCGCGCCGCGCCGTTGGTTGATTTGAAAACTTACATTTTTTAAAAACGTTTTAACAAATTAATGTAGGAAATATTTATTTAATGTATCAATCAAACTTATTAGTTTGAAAATTAAGAACACTGCCGATCACACCGCAGACAATAATAAATGCTAAGGTTAGGTTTAAACAGAATTCAACCGATTTTGTGACCCGATTTGTTACTATCGATGAGACGTGGATCCATCAAATGAATAGAAACCGGTGGTTCTTCACCAATAACATCTGCTGAAAGGTCATGGCCAGTATTTTTTGAGATTTAAAGGAAATTATTTTAATCAATTACCTTAAAACAGGTAAAACATAGCTGGAAAAGATTATGCCGACCAACTGGACCAACGAAATGACAAAATTCGCAAGAAGAGGTCAGGATTGCAAAAGAAAAACATCATATTTTGCCTAATTAAATGTGCTTTGGCAATGGGAAAACTGAGATATTTGAAGTATGAATTATTGAAACATCCACCTCATTCAATAGATTTGGCTTTTACTGACTTTCATCTGTTCGCTAATTTAAAAAAAATTATGGTTGGAAAATGTTTTCAATCAAGATGAAGAGGTGATAGGAGATGGGTAAATGTGTATTTTGTAGATCGTCCAGAAACGCACCTCGGAGATGGAGTCCATAAATTGAAGAAACGATGTACTACTAAATGCAGTGCATTGAACTGTATGGGGGGGGGGGGTTATGTAGAAAACAAATGGATTCTTTAATAAAAAGAAAATCATTGCCGAGAATAGTCATTTTGACTAAAATAATTGCAATCCTAAAGGGTGAAATTTTAGCTACATTATTTGTTTTTCTTTAAAGAGGTTCCATCTTCATGGAAACTTTTTGTGAGGAAGGAACTACAAGTCAAATTTATTCTTACAAAGAGATAGGAACTATACCTACAATTTCCAACCTTATTGGAAAAAACAAATGGAATTTGCTCCAAATCTCTTTTCAATTGTTCCCAATAATACTGTAAAAGGTATGGTTGTTGTCCCACACCAAAAATCAACCCTGAGAGTAAGTCCAATTTTTTTATAAAAATTCTGTTTGAAAATTTAAGAAAACTGCACTTTTCGAGGCGAAATATATCCTGGATTCACTTTGGAATCACCAATTTGATGCATTATCGCTATGTGTAGATGAGGATTAGGGCTTCAACAAGTACAAATTGTAAAACTCGAAGTTACCCATATGGACAGTGCAATTGACAAGCATGAAAGGAGTAACAAGATTACCATTGTCCACTAATCCACTGGGAATCATGTTAATTTATTGCTGGTCAATAATTTTTCATCAAATAATCCTGAACAGTGGCGTAACTACCAGTGTGCGCGGTGTGCGAATGAACAAGGCCCATAAAATCTTAGGGGCCCGAGGTAATGTAAAGTAAAAAATTCTTAAAGAAGGGTAAAAATCACCTGTGCAAGCTTGAAACAGACGACTCGGCAACGGGTATCCACTGGTCTAGCTTAGGTTAGCGTTAGGAAACGATTTTTTCCTTGTGCTGGAATACCCCCAGTCCTTTGGTTTCACACCAATTTAAGGGGAATAAATTTGTTTTGAATTCCAAATCAATTCGGGGGGGGGGTAGTGCAAATTAAACCACTTGTTACGCGTACGTTTAATTCAAATATGTATTTATATATAATTAAAAACATTGTTAAACTAAAACAAATTTATTCCGCTGAAATGGGCGTAAAACCGGGGGGGGGGGGAATAGTAAAACAAGGCTATCTACCGGCGGCATTTCGATACTGAGAAAATCTACCGTACGGTCGTGACCAGCAAGTAGGATTTCTAATGACTTTCTTCTGCAGGACCTAAAGATTTGGAGGGGAGCAAAATCGCCTGCCGTCTGCAGCGGGGAATTTCACGCCTGGGGCCTCCTAAATCAAGAGCCTCAAAATTCAGTTGTGCGCGTAGAATGCACACTGTAGGATGTAGGGGTAGTGAAAATATTTAGAGGGCGGTCTCAAAATTGAATTGCACTTGAGCCTCTGAAGTGCTAAATCTACCACTGGCTGTCTGACGTCTCTGCTCCTATGCCCCTGATTTTGTACAACATTCATGACTGTAGGTGATCCTCAAAAGTTTAGTCACAGAAAATTTCAATAGAAAAAAAAATCGAATAAAATGCTAAAAAATTTGTTGGAAAATGTTCTTTATTTAGAAATATACTTTAAAAATGTTACACTACCCCTCTCCCCTCCCCATACCGTTCAAACAAAAGATTTTTTAAATATTTATTTATTAAAGCATCGTTAAACCAAAACTTATTTATCTCCTAAAATGAGAAGAAACTGAGGGGTATTCTATACCCCCCCCCCCACCCGAACAAGGAAGTAACTATATTACTCCCACCCCTAAATATTACAAGAAAAGGCTAAAAATTACAAATTTAAAAAAAAGTACTACCTTAATTTTCAAAAAAATTATGTTTACCCCTCCCCTAGAGCCGTAACGAAGGTAGAAAGCGCTTGTGACAAGCGATTTAATTTGCACCGACCCCCCTCCTCTCGTTCAAATAAAAGATTTTTTTAAATATCAAATTATAAACCAAAACAAATTTATACCCTAAATTGTGAAGAAGTGGGCGTGAAACCGGGGGGTCTGGGGGGTATGGAATACCCCCCAGAACAACGTAGTAACAATGTGACCTTTCAAAATTGATAAAGACGCAAATTTAATTCTTGAGAAAACATCTTTTTCTTACTTGTGGCTGGGGGGTATTCCATACCCCCCAGACCCCCCGGTTTTACGATTGTTTACTATTAAAAGATCCCTTCAGGTCAGGGAAAGATAATTTTAGGAACATATAAACTAGAAAATACTTTATTTTATCTCACAAATAGTGGGGTCTGGGGGGAAATTTAATTCTTGTGAAAACAAATTTTGATTAGCGGCTTTATATGCAAAATGTGAAGAAATGAGTGTGAAACCTAGGGTCTGGGGAGGTATGGACAGTGGTATAACTAACGGGAGGGGGGACAGAGGGAGGAATGGTCCCAGGCCTAAATGCTTTGGATTCCCTTAAACTGAATTACTTGGCGACCAAATTTTGGTTTTAAATCGCACACCTTTCAATCGAGGGGCCCGTCAAAGCTGTTGCACCCGAGCCTAAAATTTGAAGTTACGCCACTGATCCTGAATGACTATATAATAATTGAAAATAAATTAATATTAGCCCAAAGCAATCTCTTGAATCTCTTCAAATAGAAAATAAACAAGAATTATTGCTTTTCCCAAAATAGAGATCATGAAAGTGAGAAGGCAAAATAATAAAAACCGACTTTTCAAATTAAATACAAATTTAAAAAAGCATTTATTTTGTGAATTTCAACAATTAACAATAAAAAGTCTGAATAAAGAAAAATAAAATTGAAACCAACTTTAGCAAAGCAAGTAACAAATTACCAAAACATTTTTACATTTATACAACTATCACATAGAATAATAGACAATAATTTCTTATTTTTAAAACGATTAACAAATATAGATAAAAATTTTGTACAATAATAATTAATAATGCTTTAACTTGCTACAATGAGCCTTGAGATATCCGGGACTTTTAAATCTCCTATTACAGGTGGAACATTTAAAATTACGCATTTGAAATTGATTTTTTAACAACGGATTTATAAATGGATTACCACGTGTTCTGCACTTTACACTGTTGGGCGACAACGTCCTATGCTTCCTAAAATTATACATGGGAACTTCACTATACTCTCTTAAAATATTAAATTGAAAATAATTCGGCTTCACCATAGGATAGGGTACATTTATCATTTTATTAGTCTCTTCCATTTGTGTCGTATTATTGAAACTTAAATTTTCCGGTTCTTCTTGATTTTCCTCGTCTTGATCCGAGGGATGTTCAAATTCGTCTTCTTCATAATAAAGTTCCTTCTTAAAGTTTAAATCTGGTTCCACTATGACAATTTCTTGCTTAATATCGACACATTCGTTGCATTCCTCAAACATCAACTCATCTTCGCTACTATCCGAATCTAAATTATCACGAACATGCAAAATTACGTCTCTATAATCGCCGAAGTGGTCGTAAAAAAAGGAATCGGTGAACTTCGTCAAGCAATCGATTGGAGTGAGATCAAAATTGTTGCTCGGTTTGCCGATGTCGTAACCAAAATTGTAATTTTTTGTAAAATTCAAAAGATCCTGCAGACCTTTACTTTTTGCTTCTTTCGCCAAACTCTCCTCCGCACTACTCGTGTCCTGAATTCTATCACAAAGTTGCGTTAGTCCGCTAATGTGAACGTTATGTACAATTTGCTCGTTGGTTATCTTCGACAGTAACCTCTTAAGTAGGCTGCACCTTTGATCTTTACCGATACGTTTCCTTCTTGGTTTTAAATTAATTTTTCGTGAAGTTTTATCCGGCGAACTTAGCACCTGTGCGAGATACTGCTCCAGTATCGAAGTGGACTTTTTGCACATCAACTGAAACTGGTACGACACGCGCAACTTTTGAATGCACGACGAACATATTTTGGTAGAAAAACTTTCCTTGTTGATTACCTAAAACAAAAAAAAATCAATATGGCATTGACACACAAAAAATTAGCTCACCATTTGAGTACATGCTAGTATTTTCTCACTGAATTTTAACGAATCTGTGTCCCTATCGTCGACGTCTGTTAATTTAACGCCCGTTTGTATGCATATTCGACAAAATTTTTCTAAATTGTACATCACGAAAACGTCAATCAAACTTGAACAACATAATTTTATGTGTCAAACTAACGTCACTTGTCACCCTGACAGCTGTCGAAAGTAAACAAAACATTTGGCAACGTTTCGTTTCAAAATATCGGCTAAAATTTGAAAGAAAATGGGTAATTCAATCGTAATGTAATCGAAACGTCGAGTTATTAATTTTTCAAACTTTCTAATTACCCCGCTAGGTAATCTCGGTCAAATTACGCGCAGATTTGACAACGTTGCTAACTGAATTTGACAACGTCATACGTCAATTCCAACGTGTACGTTTTCTTGATTACAACGCGGCGCGCTGACAAGAATCTGCTGGTTATTTTCGTTCAGATAGTTGTTGAAAGAAGTCTTCAATATGGTAACAAGTTTTTGTTGAAAATTGTAGTTGCATTTTAATTGATTGATTTTTTCTTTTTTTAGCCTGCACCACCTAGTTCCACAAGTGTTGGTTCATCCACCAGGTCACCTACGAAAGCTGTTGCTCCAAGAGCCGGCGGCGGTGGCGGTACGGTTCGTCAGAGAAAAACGACCACAACTACAGCCGCACGTAGTCGTAACACTGCGGCTTCCGGAGGCATGTGGAGGTTTTACACCGACGATTCTCCAGGAATTAAAGTGTAAGTAGTTTAATTTGAATGTTTCGTAGAGCCCAACACTAAAGTTACATTTTATAGAGGGCCCGTTCCAGTTCTAGTGATGTCGTTACTTTTCATTGCATCCGTTTTTATGTTACACATTTGGGGCAAATATACGAGAAACTAAACACATCATTTTATTCATTCCATTTTTTTGTAAATGTATTTTATAAAGGTTTATTGCATAAGATTTGATATAAGAACTTTTCAACTTTATAGAATAAAAATGTTAACTCGTAAAAAAACCTATTTATTAATATAAATTTTGTGGTTTTTCTTTTTTATAATTGAAAGATACAAGTAATAAAGAGATTATTAGAGTTTGTATGTTTTAAATTGAAACCCTTAATCTTATTTTTGTTACTTGAGCTCAAAAGATAAATAAAAAAGGGTTTACTCTTGTATAAATTCTACTCTGTATTTCCTTCCTTTTCTTTGGCTTTGTGGAGCACCAAGGCATAGCCCTATACTTCTTTCATCATATAAGAGTGCAAAGAGTTAATTTGTTTGTAAATTAAACAATATGAGTCAATAATATCAGCAGTTGACCTCTTTTCAACAATACTTGAGCATTTTTAAATATTGGTGCATTAAGAAAACGTAGCTTTTATAAATCGGAGGGGGTCTGAAATACGCTCCAGTACTTTAGAGTTTAGATTAACTTTGGTTTTTAGTTTTACTTCATAGTTTATCCAGAATCTAACCTGGTGCTCTCTGAAGTTAGGTCGGCCTGTAATACGGGGGAGGGGGGTATTAAAATATGCCTTTTAAGTTTTCTTATTGATTCAAAAACATTAAAGTTTTGAAGAAAGAAGATCGAAACATTCATAAAATATTTTCCAAGAAATTTTATAAACCGGGGGATTCTCAGGCTAACCTAACTCCAGCATTCGAATGTTGAGTTGAAAGAACCAGGTTCTTTGTAGCAAAACTAATACTAAAACTGACCAAAGTATGAAGATTTTCTGGTTCTTCATATATTTGGCCATTTTTAGATATTATCATCGTTCACTTTGCTTCCACATCAGCAACCACAGGCCCGTAGCCAGGATTTCATTTGGGGGGGGGGGGCACTTGTAAAAAGCTTTATGTAAAATGTAAAATTTTCGGTTGTTCCCCTTCCTTGTTTTTGTCTTTTCTACATTTCGGAGGGGGGCACGTGCCCCCAAGTGCTCCCCCAGCTACGGGCCTGCTGCCAGCAATTTTCATAGATAATATCAACGCAAATTTGATTTTGAAAATCTTAACTAACCTTACCCCCCAGACTCATCCCTTTTACAATCAGTTACTTGCTTACTTACAGCTGGGGGGTATTCCATACCCCCCAGACCCCCCGGTTCCTAAAATTAATTTTTTTATAACAAATAAATAGAATTATTTCAAAAAATGTAACGCAGTTGCTGATAAAGCAGTAAGGTACGCACTAATTTCTTAAAACCTGTTGGAATTTTTTAAGGAGTCGCTGACGTAGTTAACTTCGAGTGTTAGGGGGGGGGGGGTTAATAAGAGTCCTGCATTGAAGGGTGGATTATGTAAAATGTTTAAGCAATTACATTGAAGCCGGGGTCTGAGGTTCTGACATGGAATACCCCACAGCTGCAACTAAGCAACAAGACCCCTTTTTTAAATTGATAATGACGTAAATTTAATTTCCGAAGAAAATTCTTATTGGCTTCAACTGATGGGTATGGAATACACCCCCCGGTTCCTAGTCAAATATTGTTCTTATAAAACTATTACTTGTGCTTTTTAGTTACTGGCGTAACTAACCTCAAGTACTATATAGCCACACACTTTAGGGTGCCATGTGTAAAATATAAAAAAAATGATGGGCGACCGGGGGGTCTGGGGGGTATGGAATACCCCCCAGGTATACCCCCCACTCCCGGTTTTTCACCCCCCAGCTATAAGAAATTTCTCAAAAATAATAACAACCTAAATCCCCCAATTACTAGGATGCAAATTTGATACTTGAAGGGTCGCATAGGTGTTTATTTACAGCTCTGGGGGAATCCCCATACCTGCTGGTTCCCATGAAAAACTTTTGGTTGAAATAATTTACGACTAGAGGTATTTCATTTTATCATAACTTTTAAAATGTCTTTTCCATTTTCTAGAGTGGAATAAACATCATAGCCCTGCCCCTAGCTACGCCGCTGGTTATATCAGCTAATAGTAGAATCCTTGCATATTTCCAATAACTGAAATCTAAATTTCGTTAGTCCAGTCGAAACCTTAAAGTTCTTAGTTACCTAGGAGTATCTGTTTTCCACCCCAAGCAGACTGAGAGTTCCCCTAGCTACGCCCCTGATTATTTTGGCTAATAGTAGAATCATTCCATTCTTTCCAGGCCCGTAGCCAGGATTTCATTTGGGGGGGGGCACTTGTAAAAAACCTTTTGTAAAATGTAAAATTTTCGGTTGTTCCCCTTCCATTTTCGTTGTCTTTTCAACATTTCGGTGGGGGCACGTGCCCCCCCCTGGCTACGGGCCTGAGCAACCAACATGAAAGCAGAAGCAAAGTAGGGATGCTCATCAGTACGGCCTATATTTTTTGTTAGAGGTGCGATTTTAAGGACCGTTTCAAAATTTCATTTACAGGTTAAAATTGGTTATAGAAACCGCAATGATTTTTCTCAAGGTCATGATATAATTTTTAATTTTATAACAAAAACGCACAATTAATTAAAATTTTAAATATGTAGTAACATAGTTAAAATAGCATTAAAATTGTTTAAATTTCAAGTATTGTAAGTGGTGTAAATGAAATTTCATTTCAACCATAATTTAAATGATTTCAAAAGACTGCAAAAATTGAGATAAATAAAAGCACAAAATCCTTTTTTCGCGTTTTCCACGGCAATTTTTCTCCCAATAACAAAGTGAGAACAATACAAAAAATTGGAATTTCAAAAAGGGGGCGCGCGCGAAAAATAAAAAATTGTTTTGTGTTTTTCGCGGTTATTTTTTTTGCAAAATCAACAAATTTTTTAAGAATATTAAGAACACAATAAATTGATACAATACAATTTTTAATAGCAATACAAAAAAATTATAATTTCAAAAAAGGGTGACCAACTTTCCGCAAGTGGCAATTTAAGATTTAAAAAAATTTATTCAGAGCCAAAATAGACTAAACGAAGCTCAAATAAGCATGAAGATGTGATATAGTTTGTATGCAAAATATTGAGAAAAACGCATTTGGAAATTGGAATTTCAAAAAGGGGGCGCGCGCGAAAAATAAAAAATTGTTTTGTGTTTTTCGCGGTTCTTTTTTTGCAAAATCAACAAATTTTTTAAGAATATTAAGAACACAATAAATTGATATAATACAATTTTTAATAGCAATACAAAAAAATTATAATTTCAAAAAAGGGTGACCAACTTTCCGCAAGTGGCAATTTAAGATTTAAAAAAATTTATTCAGAGCCAAAATAGACTAAACGAAGCTCAAATAAGCATGAAGATGTGATATAGTTTGTATGCAAAATATTGAGAAAAACGCATTTGGAAATTGGAATTTCAAAAAGGGGGCGCGCGCGAAAAATAAAAAATTGTTTTGTGTTTTTCGCGGTTATTTTTTTTGCAAAATCAACAAATTTTTTAAGAATATTAAGAACACAATAGATTGATATAATACAATTTTTAATAGCAATACAAAAAAATTATAATTTCAAAAAAGGGTGACCAACTTTCCGCAAGTGGCAATTTAAGATTTAAAAAAATTTATTCAGAGCCAAAATAGACTAAACGAAGCTCAAATAAGCATGAAGATGTGACATAGTTTGTATGCAAAATATTGAGAAAAACGCATTATTAACATTAGGTCAAATCACCGCAAATTTTTAAAAACGTAAAGATCGAATTTTTAATGCCCGTGTTAAAATGAGAATATTTTAGCAAAATCTAAAAATAAAAATGAAAAAATATGTAAAGGTAAAAAGTTTATTGCACAAATAAATTATACAGACTTTGTTGACGTTTTGACTTTTTTCAAAAATAAATAAAAACAAAGTTTCCTAGAAGAAAATTGAAAAAAAAAATCAATAACACAACCATGTGATGTAAAATAATTTGTTATGACTAATAATTAATTAATCTAGCTATAAATTAATTTACATTCATATTTGTACAATTTATTACTTTTAAAGTTGTTCCACTTAATAATAGCACCATTTTTAATTATACATAGTATTAAAATTTTGCTATAACTCACTGGCAATCCATTCTTCCAAACTGGAAATAAAATAATAACAAAAAAATAATAAATAAAAGAGACCCCTAATTGGTACGTTAAGTACTTTTAATTAATTTTCGTGCAATACTGCAAATAGGCGTTTCATAACAAATATGAAAAAATACAATTAAAGTTTTACCTAAAATAGAAATACAACATTTCTTTACACAAATTCACTAATAAATATCCATAATTAGAATTAAAAATAAAACCCCCTACAAAATATTTTTAAAATAGCTAATTATTACAAAACTATAACATTTTGTAAATTTTAAAACTTTAAAACGCGATGTATAAAAATTACGGTATAAAGGGAAGTGTTTCTTCTTTTCTTTTAATAATAAAAAGTAAACAAGATGGATCAGGTCCTAGCTTTTTTCTTTGTTCAGCAGTTCAATTTCAACTTGGCGGCCCGAGTTAAGGGCTCAACAATTAATTGGCACTCCTCGTATTATTTACAAAGTTCTATGAGTATTAACCATAATGATGTTCAAAGTGAGTCAATTTGTGTTGCGCAAAATTAAAACAAAAAACAATACACACACACCGTACTATTACATACTAATATTTGCAATATTTTTCTTTTTAAGTCTTTTTTAACCACACAAATCAACAACCATACATTCTATTTATTTCGCTTTGATATCGTTCTTGAATATCTTTTCGTTTTAACTTAAATGCCGCCGTCACCAGACCCATATCGGGCGACCAAGCTTCTTTACACAATTTTACAGCTGCGGGAATTTCAAACTTTTCTAATTTACCTACAAAATTTGCGTTAAAATTCGAGTAGGAAAAAATCAGGGCCACTTACATTTTTTACCGTGATCCATTAGTTCTTGTAAAACAGCCTTTTCGACGTCGGGTATCACACAGAGATCTTCGAAAGTTTTCTCGGGGATTCCCTTTCTAATTGCTAAATCGCGTAATTGTTGCGCATTCGGTACTACTAAAGCCACACAGAATTGTTTGCTGGAATCGCCGTAAATGCACACATTGTCCACCAAGGGACAAGTCTTTAGTTCAGTCTCGACCTTTCCTAAGGAAACATATTCGCCGGCTTGTAATTTAACGAGGTCCTTCTTGCGATCTGTAAAGTTACAAAATTTAACATTCCATTTTAACAACAAATCTTCTCTCCGAGTGACTTACCTATAATTTTCACCACACCGTCACTTTGAATTTCAACAATATCGCCCGTTTTGAACCACTTCTTCCCATCGGCCTCATAAAAATCTTCCTTTGTTTTGTCAGGCAATTTGTAGTATCCGGAACTAATATTATCACCCCCTATGACGATTTCTCCCCTAGGATATGGTTTATCTGTTATTCTATAATTTCCTTCTTCCCAATTAACTAATCTAATATCACATGCTGTTGCGGGACCACCCACTCGACCAACCGTTCTGTCATAGCCTGAAATGAAACCGTCGTAAAGTAACACCAAACAATCAAAGTCAATCCGAACCAACTACTTACAATCCATAATTGTTGCACAAGACGTCGTTTCCGTAAGACCGTACCCTTGAATGACGTTCACGCACAAGCAAATGTTGGTCATTTCGTGTGTGTCGGGGGACAGTGGAGCACCACCCGATAATATTAACCTAACACGTCCACCCAACATCGCTCTAACTTTAGAAAATATGACCCTGCAAAGAAAAATTCAATTAAGCATGCAGCCTTGAAACATTAAAACAATCACGTCCTACGTAATTGAAATAATAACCAAAAGGGTATGAATAAAAAAAGGAGCAGCTATTACTCACTTATCTAATACAGGGGTCGAGTGGCCACGACGAGTCCAGTACATTTTGTAATCGTAAGCAACTTTAAAAATTATTTTCGACAACGGACTTCCCTTGCTGATCTTTTCTTGAATTCCTTTCGATATCCTATCTAAAATCAACTGGAATAAAAAGAAGATGTTAGTTAACGGCAGTCAAATGTGAGAAAAATAGGACTTACAGGTACGGCGGTCATACAGGTGGGACGTAAAACCGAAGCGTCGCCTTTTGTGCCTTTCTTAATTTTACTTGAATTATCGAGCATAGTTAACGGTGTCGAGTATCCGATTGCGATTCCCATACATAAGCAGACACTTTCAACTAGCAATTCAAAAACGTGTGCGAGAGGTAAGTAACCAATTAAACAGTCGTCGTCGTTAATCGAAACGGCGTCCGCAAACGCTTTTAGTGTTGCCAACAAATTTGAATGAAACAAGATCACGCCTTTAGGAACTCCAGTAGACCCGCTAGTGTACATAATAATCGCAACATCGTTATCCTTAGGGTAATTATTTTCGATTAACGATTCGGAACCTTTTCGAAGTACTTCCGAAAACGTTACAATATTCACGCCTTCCTTGTAACCTTCGTTCTCCAACGATTTGAGCTGATCTTCCATGTAAACCAAAGTTTTAACTCGCGGGGTTTTAGCCAAAATGTTTTTAAATTTCGGCATCAAATCGTAACTCGTTATTACGGTGCTAACTTCCGTTTCGTTTATTCCGTGGGCGATCGCTTCGTCCCCAAGAGTCGCGTAAATAGTGACAACAGGAATGTTTTGTTTAAAAAGACCTTGAGCAGCTATCATCCATTCTTCCCTAGTTTCAGCGAAAATCACCACGTTTTCTTTTGGTTTATTTCCCAACTCCCGCATTCCTCTTCCGAAATGCGTGGCTAAAATATTAATTTCGGCAAACGTTTTCCAAATGTAATCGCCCATTACGTACTAAAAAGATGCATTATAATTTAGTAATAAATTTGCAAGTTCAATTAAAACTGTTACTTTGAACTTTGATTATAAAAGATAGTAATCACTTGTGATACTAAATCGCAATAAATTACGAAATGAATTAACAAGTCGGAAGTGCGTTACGAACAGAAGGAGCTTTAGTTTGTATGTCCTGATACTATTATATAAATATGGAGATGCCTTACCTTCTTAAATATCCTGCCGTTTGGTTGAACTTCATCTTCTTCGGCTTTAATTTGCCTTGTACCCAAACACTTTTTGTTTCCAAACTTTTTCGTACAAAAATCCAACATTTTTGCCATGGAATCAACTTTACACCGTACGATTTCGACATGACATTCGCTAGGATTATCCAAAGATCTGTACGTGATGCTTCTGGTATCACTGGTTATTGGTATTGCCTAAAGTGGGAAAAACTGATATCAAAGTTCGGCAGATACATTTATTGAATTGTTAGTGCTTTTTACCCAAATTGCACCATAGTTACTTGCAATTTAAAAAGCATAATATTTAATCCGCTTCCTTTTGAGCAATTAAAACTTATAAACAAATAATTTTGATACGCTCTACTTACCCAAGACGTATATTATTGGTGCAATACTTAAAAAAATTAAAATACATGCATCAAGAACATCTTTCTTGCATGATCTAAGAAATTATTGTTAATTAAGCAAACGTGCAAAAATTATAAAAATGTTAGTTTGAAAGAAAAAAACAAGTGTTTTGGCATCTCCACCTATCACCCAAACATTTGACTCTTCCCACTGTTTAAAAACCAAAATATTTTATTAAAATTCCCAAAAAAATATTCCACCGCCTTAACGTCCCCAACGAATTTTTATCAAAATATACCTTGCATATTTTAGGTGGTAGCGAAGCCAATTTATCAGTATTACTTAAATTGGTCCCATCAATATCTACGTTTACATCTTTCTTATGGTCGTTTTCGACAGCCACCACTATTGCCTATAAATAAGGATCGTAAACGAAAGAAACAATAATATGAAACCAAAAAAATTATGTACAAATTTTTTTATAAAGCACACATTCAATAGATGCTTCGAAAATTGCTATTTACAGTTTTTAAATTTAATTCCAAAACCCACATCGTAAATTTTTATTAAATTTTTCACCAACTTGCCTATCGATATGCATAGGTACAAGTGTTTTTGTCAAGGTAATGAGTCAAGAATTATTATTTATATAAGATATGAAAAAACAAATACTTCATCAACTTAAAGAGTTTTTCATATCAATCACCGATATATCATAATTAATTGATAAAGAAGTATTATTAGAATGAGATATTGCGAATAGTACTTTCAATTTCCTAATAGCAAACGCTAAGGGGTGTCGCATTTATGATAAACTTTTTGGTTGGGACAATCACGAGCATGCATAATTGGGACACCCCGTATACACAATCAATTAATTAAAATAAAATTTCAAGAAAACAACACAAACGAAAAATCTACGATTAATTTGGAGAAAAGTTATAAAAAGCAAAAGTAAGAACGGGAGTTGCGCTAAGAAAGAAGCTAAGCAACGTGAAAAGTATGCAAACTAACAGCTTAAACTTACATCAAACACTCTTTAGTTATTTAAATCGCTAGTTTGAGTACTGAAAGTTGGAAAAGAAACTCGAGCCCGCATTTTCGTAATTGCACTAGGGATCATTCAATTGCCTTTAAATACGATAGAATCGGGCCAGATTTAGGAACAAAATCCAATATACTATTCATATAAAAAAGTACAGAATGAACTAAAAAAGTTGATCGAAAAAATGTTAAAGAGGGTAAAAAGATATAATTAATTTGTAAAATTATTGTGTTTCATTGTTTTTCTTCAACCATGCGCATTTTTTTAAGGAGTGAGAACCAATTAAATTTAGAATATGATTAGTGCAATTATGAAATCAAACGAACAAACTTTCTCATGTTCACAAAGAGAGCTGCTTAAAAATTGCAAAGATTTAGAACAAAAAAATTATATTATGTTTTATTTTTAATAAATAACGAATTAAGGAATAATATTAAAAGTTATATTTTGAGCTTTCGATCTAGCATTTAGACCTTCGTCTAATTGTAATTTTCTGATCGAAAGCTCAAAATATAACGTTATTTATTAAAAATAAAACATATTTAATTTCACGAATTAATAATAAACCAATTTCAAAATAATTATAAAATATCAGATATCACAGATGAAGACAACATAGTAGAAAACAAGTAAAAAAGGAAGGTGATAAAAAGACTACCAATTTTTAGTGCAGAAAATGGAGAGTGATTTGAAAATATCAAAAGCTGTAACAATAAATCCCGGAAATATTATCAAGCCAAATTACGAAAAGCATAAACTTAAAAAAATCTAAAATTGTTAACTAACCTTGACTCTCCTGGATAGAGATCTGACCCTCCACGGTCTCTGAATGAAGTAATATATAGGATACGTGAGAAGATCATATACAAAAGCTATGGTCCTCAAGGTACCAATTGCTAACGTATAGCCGAATCCATCCATGTTCCTATAAATAAATAATTAAATTAATAATACATTTTTTTTCCATCGATTAAAAAGTTTGTTTACATATTTATACAACCAAGTATAATTTATGTAAATTATCGCGTACCGTTTAATAAAAATTAATTATAATAATTAATAATTATAATTACCGGATAGTTATAAATAAAAAGTTGCTATATTGCATTGTCCTTTATGAAAAGAAAAATTAATTGCCTAACCGTAACTTTAAAATTCAAATCAACAAATTTGTTATTTACCTATTATCGTGCATGATTCTCTCTTTTGAAAACCTAAAAGAAAGACACCTCTGATTCGATAAAGAGTTTGATGTGAACTAACCAAAAATAATCCTTTTTATTACCATTGTAAAGGAGGAGCATCTGTTAATCAGAGGTCACTGATAAGTTTGATAACATTTTAATTTCATGTAATATCAGGTATCAAATAACAAATTTGTTCAATAAAAAAAACAAAACCTTGTTGAACGTGGGAAAATAATTTTCCTTATAAAAATAAATTGTTGTCATTCAAAATTTCAATAGCCACTTGTACTACGTTCCATGCAAAAATAGGCATGCCTGCAAATTGTGGAGTGTTTAACAGCGTGAGATTGTGAGTTTCCAAGAGGAATTCAGCCGAAAATTCAGGTGAAGTGGATTTTTTGTTTTTAAAATTGGATTTTTGAATTGAGAGAGCCAAAAGTAAGAATAAGCGTGATCGAATGAACCCGGAGATAAAGAACATTTAAACATTGCCCGTTCTGGATTTGAAAGTTGGGTATTATTGAAGAACGCACGCTAGCTATTCGTGAAGTTTGAACCTATGATCAGCATCACACCACAATTACTAATCTCAAACAGTCAATAAGTAATAACCCCTACTTGTCATAAATCTCTTAGAAACATGCCAAAGGTTTAAATAATAAATTATGCAAGAGAGAAGTTATTGCAAAGATAAGAAGAGACGTGCAAATAATGCGTACATGCACATGCAACAAATGCATTTTGTACTCACATTTTATCATCGACAAACATTTTAACGATTTTCTGAAAAATGGAACAAAAAATTAGGAATATTGATATTTTAAAAATAAAAATTATTTTTATGTAAATTTATGGACAACTAAAATAGAATTGGTGCCACATTCATAATAAATGCAGTAAAAATGGGTTGTTTATAATGCAAATTGCAAAATTTTATAATTTGAAAAAATGTCCTTTTTATTTAAGGTTTATTCAAGTGCAAACTCCCTCCTCTTTCAACATAAATAAAATTCCTAATAAAATTAGTACATTAATGTGCTGATTTCGGAATCGAACATTTGAGATTGCAAGGTTTCTCAAATTTAAAAAAGCCTTTAAAAACAAAATTAATTACCAGGCTTTATTGGGCACCAAGTGAAAATTTAATTAACATTGCCGATAAGCAGAAATTGGATTTTCTCGTTATGTCAAGAACCGAAGTTTATTTAAAATTATGTAACAACACAATTTTAAATGCGGTAGATCGGAATTATCTATTAATAGTTAAACTACGGACTCGAACGAAAATACCCTACTGTCTTGCATTCTTTAATAAATTTTTAAGGGTACAATGATAAAATCGAAAATTTTAGCTTTCCAAAATGTAACTTGAGTTTCCAGCGCATGACCCAGCTTTATGCCTCTATTTACAAAGAAGACTTTGTTGTATTTTAAAAATTAATTTCTCTCATAAAAAACATATTCTATATTTAAATAAAAAATTTAAATTTATTGTTTGGCACCGTAAAAATAAAATTATAGTTTTTGCACAAGTGCGAAAATAATTAAAGATAATAAAAGTAACCTTGGTACTTACTATCTCAAGTAATGAAAACGATTGCTTTTTTATGATTTAATATAATAAAAATTATTTGCGTCTATGCAGTGGCTTGGTGTGACCACCGGTTAAGCAAGATTCAGAGTCGAGTTTTAATTCGGCCCTGCGATGGGTGCCCTTTAAGCGGTGTTCACAATGAAGTGGGGTCTTGCCTTGCTTCGGTAGAAAGCTGGCAAGCGCCAATTAGATTAAAGCATTTTCTTCTATCCTTTTCTATGATTAAACATTCATTCATTTTGATTGGCTCTTGCTAGCTTTCTACCGAAGCAAGGCAAGACCCCACTTCATTGTGAACGCCGCTTTACGTTAGAGGTTAGACAAAAGCTTAGCTTACAAAATGCTCCGCATTAAACGTATCACAATTGATTTTATCAATCTTATTAAATTATGAATGCGTTGAAATGATGAAACGATCAAATAAATTATTGATTAAAAATCAGGATTGCTAATAAATAGCACAAAAAAATTTATTACTATAAACCATGCTATAAAACATACACAACCACTTAAAAAAAGTTAATCAAAATAAATTTTGATAAGAGAATTACTTAATATCAATTTCTGATAACACGGGTCGGTAAACCGAATAGAACGATTTTGATTTTTATTGATAATAACCTATAGCAATTTTAATTAATTAAGTTATAGTAATTTAAAACGTATTTTGTTACATAACAGGCTATTATCTTATCTCACCTGTACAGTTTAATAAAAAATTAATTTTATTAAAAAACATATTTAATAGTTTGAAAGCATAGAATAACTATACTGCTGAAGAAAATAATAAATAAAGGATTTGTGAGAATGAAAGTAATTAAATATAAATAATTTAAAAATACGCACTTTTCAAAATTTACCTACACCAAAACTCGACAAACACGTTACAACTACTGGCTCTCGATAGAACTTTTAAAAATTGTATATTCTTATCTTCTGCTTGACTTACCTAAGGATAAGGTTCAATGATAACGACAAACTCAATGGTGCCACGAACTTGAAACCTTTTCAATGCGGTTACGTAAAACCAATGCAGCTTATGACAATTAACACCACATAGTTCAAACTTGTTAAAAAAGTGATAATAGAAACTGATGACAAGAATTAATAATACGAAATAGCAATGAATAATTTGATAGAAAAAAATGATTCAGGAAATTGAACAGGTGTAAAAGTTTGATCAGTCAGCCCAAAAAAATGTGCTGGTACATACTGATCACAGTACATTGATTGGAATGAAAATAAAGTAATCATTAAACTACAGTCAACCAAAGAAGCTTTTGCAGCTGACAAATAGCTGTGATTTTACACAGATGTTTGGGTACTTGATAATAGCTTATATTAATAGTTAACTTGCAGCAAGCTAAAATGACCAGCTGGCAGAAAACTGTAATGACCACCTAACGGTTCCTAATATTAAGTCATAATTCTCATAAAACACAAACATATTCTTTTTGTCGACCTCCACCTGCTATTCTATAATTTTATAATACAGTAAGCCCTCATCCAATATGATGGAAGGGGAGGGAGATTTATATTATGTCGATTCTGGTATTACCTTTAAATTGCCCTCCAAGCTTAAAGATGTTTAAATTTCATAAAAAAGATAACTTAATGGCTAGTACTAAAGATGATGAAAAGAGTAAGGATCGTCCTTTTAAAACAATTTAATGTTTTGTCGCTGTATGGCAAATGCACTAATGTGCATTGTCTATGTTGTAGAGCAAACATCAAATGCATACTTAGGAAAAAGCCTTTCGAACCAAATATCGACAAACATTAGAATGTGATGTTGAATAATACTACATCCAAAGTCTAAAGTCAAACGCTTTTCCACTATTTAAGTGGAAAATAGATTAACGTGAAAAATTGATATCATTAAAATGAAGCATAAAAAATAGTGTTTACTATTACTAAAAAAATCTATTAGTCGATAACACAATGTACTTTATCCTTTTTAATTTGTTATCAATCAAAAGGTATGCGGTTAAAATTATTATAAGTGAGGTGCAAGGTTCACGAAATATTTAATTAAAAGTTTGAGAAAATTATCATTAAAGTATTTTAAAAACAAATTTGACACTTCCTAAGTCAAGATTATTTATTTGCATACAAAATTAACATAATATGGTAATCGATTTGGGGAATTATGGCATTTAATTACAAATTTGTGTTTTACATTAAAATTTTCGATTTGTAATTTTGTTAGAGCAAAGAAAATGATCTGAAACCTATTCTTCCCCAATAGATAGATATGAGATTAATTACGTCTTTGAGGAAACTTATTTTTCGTAATCCTCAATCACATAAGCTGCTGTGATTGGATAACCAATGACAGTGCCTTACGTGCTATGACAGACAAGGTTTTTTTACAATTTCATAATAATATAATATTAAGGTACATGAAATATCAGTAAGCAGAGGCGTAGCTACGGGGGGGCAGGGGGGTACATATGTCCCTGGGCGCCACAGCTTAGGGGGCGCCAAAATGAAAAAATGAGTTAAATATACTCCGGCCCCAGTGAGTCTCCAGACTCTCGATACGAGAAGGGGCGCAAATTTTGTGTCTTGTCCCCGGGCGCAAATTACCCTAGCTACGCCACTGTCAGTAAGGTTCGTGTACAAGACGGGCCTTTTTAAAAAAAAAACATAAGATGGCGTTGAAGGTCCTCACATAACTATTTTTATAGTCTGTTTTTCCACTTTAATATTTAAAATATAACAAATTCGTTGAGATAATACTATTCTATACATAATATTCTTGGGATTAACCTTTTTTGGGTTCATAATATTAATTTATAAAATAAATATTCAGAATTAAAGTTATAAGTAAATAGATTATATTTTTCAATGTAAGTGATTTTTAAGATATACAAAACCTTAACAAAATGAAAAGAAATAAATATACTAAAATACAAGTATATAAATTGTTAATAATAACGACAATAAACATCTAACAAATTTAGTTTTGATTTAAACTTGCTTAAAGGTAAAGATTTCTTGGTAAAATTACCCCATAGACTGCACATAGAAGTTCAGAACTTGTCTACCAGGTTGCGCTTTACGCAACAGATATTACTACCTGCGAAGCCTTTTTCTTACACTTTTGGCAATTTATTTTGAACATTTCAACCCCTAGCAAAAGTACCGTTTTCACTGTAAAATTAAGCAGGTACATGGATGTTATAATAAAGACTGTCATAGAAAAAAACGACCACCTTACATTAGTATTAAATAAATGAAAACGTATACAATTTTTGCTTTTCAATTTTTTTATTGACTATTTACAATATTAGCTCTGTTTGGTACACATAAAAGTGTAGTGCAGGCAGGATAGCCTAAGGCAGTCCAGGGCAGCCGGAACTGCACGAGAACTCGCTAGTGCACACGACTGTAACAAACGACTTTAGTGCAGGCGGTGCAGGATTGAAACGTCACTCATAAAAGTTGAAGTTTTTTTTTATAAAAAAATCAAAATATATTAGTGTGCGAAAGGGTAGTCTCTAAAAAATCAGAACAAATCGGTTATTTCTGAGAATACTTAGTTCAACAATAACATCATAAATGAGGACAAATTTATGAGTTCATTTCAAGAAGGCAGTTTACATTTTTATGGCCTACGACAAGTTAGTATCATAAATATCTTTCTTCACCCTTAATTATTAGATATTTTTTTATCAAGTTTCCTAATCCTAAAATTGTCTAAAATTGAATATAATAAAATTATATTCAACCTATAAGAAGTTTTTTGGTACATACGTTTGAATTATTAAGTGATTAAAAATGATAAAAATGCAATTTTTATGCAAATTTGCATAAAAAATTATTTTAAGGACGTTGTACCCAATTACAGCGAAAAGGAATTCAAAACAAATTTTAGAATTTCAAAAAATTTATTTTTATTATTATTATAATTTATTTTTATTATAACAATTTATAATGTAATTTTTTTAATTAAGAACAAATCAAGTAAATATGTCGTTTTCAATCGCAAGTTTTATTACCCACCCACAAATTCTACTGCTTGTCAGCTATCTGCACTCGCTACTCTAGCTATTTAGGTAGAGTAAAATGTGCAGTTCCGAGCTGTTCGGAACTACAACAATTTTCGTAACAAACGGTTGTCCACTACCTGCACCGCTTACACTAATTCATGCCAAACGCGATTTAGGAAAAAGTGCAGTTCAGGTTGCACTAGGACTGTGATACCAAACAGAGCTATTATTTTACAGAAAAAAAAATAAAATTCACCTTTTCTAAACTATGTATAAAATGATTTACTCCTTTCATTAGGGTTTGTACATTGTCGATACTGAAGCAATCTGCTGATTTTTTGTATTATTTCTTAAACATATTATTATGTTACCCAGCTGCTTTTTTTAACTTTTGTTTTATTTGAACTGGATTTTGCATCTTTTGATACAATTTTTATTGCATTCTCTTCACAACATGCAAGACACCTTTTGCTATAATGGCAGGAGCCAAATGTGGCCAAAAACAAAAGTGGGGTGTTATTGTTATGTGACCTCAGAAAGGGCAATAATCGTTTTTTAAAGCATTCTGTTAAATAAATTTTCGCATTTATTGTACCTATGCCTATGATAACAAAAGCTTTCTATTTTAATCCACAAGAACAAATTGCCTGCCAAATTAATAGGTTAAGAGGTGCTGACACGCTGACAGATTTCATCCCGGATTTTAGGAGTCACGAAAATTTTATGGCTTATAGATAGACACCCCCTCAATACAAAACTGAAAATGGCAGACGTCCATCTGGTCGGATAAGGGAGTAATTCTTCTTCTTCTTGGTCGTTTTTGCCCGAATTCGGACGTCGTGACAGTATTCGTGATGAGCAATTGCTTATCATTTTTGCGAATACTGCTTTCTTGGGACATAGTACGTATACAGTCGGGGTCCCCCTCCTTTCTGTATAAGAGACGGCCAGAATAAAGTTTCTACCTTATCCGGAATTGAACCGAGCATTTCGTGTCAACAGTCAACGTACTTAACCGTTATGCTCCGACCGCTCTCTTTAAGAGCGTAATTAATAAATTGTGGTAAATTAATAAATAAATCTTAAAGGGAGTAATTAACGATTTAAAATCTAAAAAAAAAAAAAAAAAATACTTAAAAGTAAGAATTTGTAGAGCGGCGCGGGGTTCGAGGGATGGTAAAAAGGTATTCACACCACTATACCGAAAGGTTGTACAATAGCTTTCTATTGTGAGCGCGTGTCCCCTTACAATACATCTTTAGTATCCCTTCGTATATAAGGCGCCTTCATAGGCGCAATCGAAATTTTTACAATTTTAAAACATTAATTTAACAATGTTTCCGATCGAATTTTCATATGAAATTTTTTTTACATGATCTATAAACAATATGTAACCGTTTGGTGAAGTCGGCAGAAGTCTAGCATTTTTAGAACATTTACCCCTTTGTCCCCCCATTATCCGACCAGATATAATTTATATAATTTTCGTGACTCCTAAAATCCGGGATGAAATCTGTCAGCTCCTCTTGGTCTATAAATACTTTTTTGGAAATTTTGAAAGTTTCCGTTTTTATGCTCTTCAGCTACCTGGTCTCGACCCGTTGTAACATAAAATTCCAGGTTCAGGTAGCTGTTGGAAGTCTGCTTTCTCGTCCATTACCACAAGATTACCACACATGAATATTTTGTTCACATTTTGTTAAAAAATTCTCATATAATTAATTAATATAATTAATTAAGTTAATAAACAATTATTTGCAGTGTTCCGTTCATCCTAGCAGGTGTGCAAATTTAATAGAAGATGTATCATAATTATTATTAAAATGTTCTCAAAAGTTTACATAAATATGTGAATTTTTTTGTACAATTAAAGAAAAACAAATCTTCTTGAAAGTAACTTCCATGGTAACTTCAAGTGACTTCAAGTAAAGTTTCTTATTTCCTTATTTCTTGAAACTCAAAGAATTAAAATATTTTCTAAAATCTAAAAGGGGCTTCAGGAAGGTTCTTCAGGTAGAAACTAAGGGTAGAAAAAACATGAACGCCGGCGTCTCCATCTGTTTCTTAATAGTCTAAATTACCAGAAAGAGAATCTACTGCAGAGAGTTTGCGAAAAGAATTATAAATTGGAATTTAACTGAAAATTACTACGCTAGCGCCCCCAAACGATTTTTTTTCTGGGGTTTTGTAATCCCTGCTTTTAAGACTAAAGGTCGCTTTTAACGTCAGTAGGACAGCGTGTCAAAAAACAATACAAAAAATCTCACAGGTAATTCTCTCAATAACATCAACAATGGGTAATTAATAAATATCCGAAACGTAGTACAAAATAAATTCTTTGATTACCTTTCTGACCATGAACTTCAACGAATTATTACCACTATATTTTGAACATTGCGGTTTATAAATAACTCGAGGATTTCAAAAAGCTACATTCAAATATTAATTTTTCTAACCTTGCATATCATTGCAATTAATTCAGGTTCTTCTAATTTCGACTCGATTATATATTCCAAAAAAAAAAGTGGTTTGGTATGCTTACTATTCAAACATACGCATTTATCCTAATCAAGTTCTTGTTTGCAAAAATTACCATTAAACTTATCTTGTACTGGAAATGTAATTTTTAAGAAAAGTGGAAAATTAAAGTATGTTAATTTAATTTGACCTTTTAATCTCGAAATTGCCTCATTGTGTCTAGACTAATAGGTTACAGAATTTTTTCTTCGTGATTCGGAAGGGCTCCCCTACGCTTCCAAAGTCCAATAGGAAATCCTCATTTATGTAATTATTGGTCCGGCCAAAGGTTTATTTTAGATGACACAACCAGCACGCGACAAATTTCAAATAATTACAAACAATTTAATTGTTTAATTTAATACCACGTAATTGTAACAATTTTTTAGTACCTACTGATTGGTTACATAATAATTCACCTGTTGGATTAAATTAAAATTTACGTGTTGATATTTCATTTGTTGTGAATTGCGAAGGTTGGGTTTTATGGGGGATTTTGACCACATTAAAATCATTTTATTCATCCAATTTGTATAAATCGATCTATTTTTAATGTCAATAATATAAAACGAGTGAGTGGTGTGATTTATTCAACACGTAACGCTAATTTAAAAGAATTACTTTAACAGTAGCAAGTATTTGTGCGACCAAGTCGGATAAAAAATGAATAGTTTTTTCAAAATTAACGTTTAAAAAGGAATTTTATCGATCAGGTGTTGTTGGTGATAATTCAAAATTTGCTTGTAATAGTAAAATTATATCATTTCCTGAATTTGTACAATAAACCGTTATTATGATGTGACCATGTCCTTTGAACATAAAATTAAATCTTAGGTTCCATTCTCACTTATTAACATTAGATGCAACACGTAATTTTTATGTAATCGTCTTTTTTCTTTGGCTATTAATATTAACACTTTAACCGCCACGTGCATGAAGCTATGGTGCATCACACCAGTCAGGATTTTCCACGCCGCGAGATGCACCATAGCTTCACAAGTTGAAATTTTTTATATGCACACATGCCTGCATAACGATATGGTGCTTAAAAAACGTAGGTGGCCTGGGAAACCACACATTTTTTTTCTATTGTGGCGGCTAACGTGTTAAAAGACAAAATTCCCTATTCATTGTTAAATGATGATGAAATGACGAATAAAATAAAAAAATTTCACTATATTAAATAACAAACAATTGTTATCATAATGCATAATATTGTTAAATTAAAACAATCAAAGAAAAACTTGCATGTCAATTAATTTTATATTATGAAAATCATTCCCGAAAAACAGCTGAGATAATTTCCATAAGAACTGACGAATCGTTTGGAAAACTACTGCGTTATTTAATTTACATATCATAACTGAAATATTTTTTTGTTATCAAGTTATCATGTCAAGAGGAAATTGACGTTTTAAGACGACCTTTGACCTATAACGATTTAAATGTTATAAACAATTTGACTAGAAGAAAAACTTTTGTGCAAGAAACAAACTTGAAAATCAATAGAATGCATCGGTGAAAACCAAAAATGAATGATCTACTTATAATAGATTAAAATAAAAGGTTATAGGATTGTTGCAAATTCAAAAGGCCCATTGTTAGTGAAAACTCTCGCTTGAAAATATATTTCAAGAAAATAAATCGTGAAGTTTCTAAATCTTGAAAGCTACAAAAATAAAGATGCCTTAACAAGAAAAAGTAGTTCAATGCAGAAATTAAACAAATTAAATTTCAATTTGAAAGTTGCTCATTAGTAGGGTCGCAGAGAAAATCTGCTACATTTTACTTGTTCGCTTTGGTATCGCTACTGCTTGATATTCTTTATTATTTCAAGGGAGACTTCCAAATTTCCTTTAGAAAGTTATAATTATAAGTATTTTTAATTAATCTTAATTGAATAATTATGGAGGATTATAGCTCGTCGAAAATTTAAAATTAAAAAGAAAATGTTGTTGATATATTTAAATATGCCCCTTCGAAATTTTATGGTGGCAAATTTGATTATATGAAATTTGTATGAATTTTTACTGGAAAACGTGAAAATTCTGCGTTTCCAATATTTTTGATGATATTGCACATGGAATTTTGTTTTTTTACTTGTAGGAATTCCAAGCACAATCATGTCAACTTTTTGAGTGGTAGGAAAATTCCAACATGTTTTTGAAAAGTTGATCAATTTTTGTGTGCTATTTTTGATTTTTCGTATATCTTTTAGTACAAAAAACTGTTTTTTCCTTCTCAAGTCAACAGAAATTAAATTTCAAGGGTGAAATTTTGTACTTTACATAACAAACTTTATAAAAGAATCAAAATTCAATCAGGCATATTTGACATACTTAAGAATACGCCATAATAATGCATTTGACTCATTGAAATTTACAAGAATACGATTTATATAATTTTTACTTTTAACTCCCCCCCTTTCATTTTAATTTTCACTTCCACTTCAGTTTTCCTATTTTTTTTTTGTTATTAATTATTATCATCATTGTGGAATGGGTACAACATACGTGAATATAATGTGAAAAAATGGTATGTAAAACCAGGGGTCTGGGGGACGGAGTACTCTTCAGGAAGAGGAGGAATTTTTTGAGGAAAAATAAATCTACACCTTTTCCACCAGTAATTCAGAAATCGTCAATTGTAATACAGATTTGTCAAATGATATTCAGAAATCGTCAATTATAATTCAGATTTGTCAAATGATATTCAGAAATCGTTAATTGTAATTCAGAAATCGTCAATTGTAATTCAGAAACCGTCAGTTGATATTCAGAAATTGTCAAATGAAATTCAGAAACCGTTAAATGAACTTTAATTTTTTAAATGAAAAACTAAAAAAGCAATATTTTAATAGTTTTAAAATAAATTATTCATATTATAGAAATAATAAGAAATATAGCATAAATCATGTCACAGCAATATGTTAAATCAAATTTCAGCAAATAACTTAGTAGCCGACTGACATATCGTCCATTGCTAAGGCTGTCGCTTGATGTATTGTACAGTGTTGGTTGTTGTATATCGTTGGTTACGATAGTGTCTTTTTTAATATGTACAACCAAACGGATTAAGAGATATAAAACATAAGACACTGATTAAGTTATCCGATTTTCATTTAACGTTTTCTGATTTCCATTTGACGTTTTCTGAATATCATTCTCAAATCTGAATTACAATTGACGATTTCTGAATATCATTTGACAAATCTGAATTACAATTGACGATTTCTGTATATCATTTGACAAATCTGAATTACAATTGACGATTTCTGAATATCAGTTGATCTTTTCTGAATTACAACTGCAAAAGGAGTTAAATACTTAATTATCTGAAAGAGGTGGCATCCGGCCGCTTTTGGCCATCTGGTGCATGATTGATATAGTTATTTTTATATTTCAGTGATTGATCCGTGGTTAACCAATCACGAATTTTGATGAGATTTCTGAGAATGCATCTCTTTCTAGAACATGCACAGATATACTTTTTCTTTTTCGCTGTCAGCCATTCCTTAAACATGTACTCCACAGTCACATTTTGTTATTAGAGCAAAGATAGTTAGGCAATAACAGATTGGACTTAGGAGAAAATCCCCCTGAAGCCCTAACATAACTCACCAATATATTATTGTTTATTACCAATATAAAACATTTATTAGCTTTATTAACGTTTTTACTATTTTAATTTTATTACTATTACTAATTTTAAACTAAAATTTACTATTTTAAAACGTCATGTCATTGCGATTGAACGGTATGTCAGAGCGGGGTGCGTGTGGTGGGGATTAGTAGCTTGGTTCATGGAAATTCAGTCACGATGGGGCGCTTTACGGGTGTGCACTTTGTGTAAGACTTTTTACAAAAATAGCGATTCATGCATTATTGTTGTTAGGCGTTTATTTCACTCTGAATATGGATTACATGACTTAAATCAATGTTCCAGCGAAAGTGTGATTCGGTCTTGGATTAGAAAGTTTGAGTCTACGGGTTCAACATTAATTAACGCCAGCGAGTTTTCACAAATTTAAAACAGATTTGTAGAGTGCTTGCATCGAGATGGCTCACATCTGAATGATGTAATTTTTAAAAATTAAATTTCTCAATTATTTTCGCTACTATTCTTGTAAACATGTTTTATACAAAATGCACACTGCTCACCCGTAAAGCGCTCCTTCGTGACTGAATTTCCATGAACGCATGAACCAAGCTACTAATCCCCACCACCCGCTCCGAAATGAGGGTGGTTTGGGGTTCACCCCCCCCATGGAATAAGTAATTCTAATCCTGCGTTCGGGGAGAAGCTGCTTTCGCTACCGAGCGCTACCAAACATTTCTTTTTTTCCTTCTTTCCAGCTACCAGTCGCTTCCAAACTCTTTGGCTCCCCACCAAAATGTTTGGAGCATTTATAGCGACTGAAAGGGGCGGATCCAAAGCATTTGGAAGCGACTGGAAGCTCGAAAGAAGGAAAAATGGAAATGTTTGGTAGCGTTTGGTAGCGAAAGTAGCTTCTCCCCGAACGCAGGGTAAATCTAAAGCATTATTTAGACATTCAGAAATAATAACTTACACCAATAAGAACCAGGGACGTGGAACAAACAAATTTTGAAAAATTCACTCTATTATATGATTATGAGTTATGAAAGGATCCTTTTTGCAAAAGGTAAAGTGCGGTGTACACCCAAAATTTAAATACGAGCAAATGAATTACAAAAGCAATAATTTTACCTAGAAATCGAATTTTACCTGTCGTGCAAGGATCCTTTGTATGTAATACTCGTAATAAGGATCAACCTTTGCAAATTATCTCACAAAGACAAAATTTATGGTTTTGGATAAAAGCCCCATTATCAACAAAGCAAAAATCATAAGCAAACGGTTAAATAAAATATTTAGATTTACAAAGTGCCCCTCTCAATAAGTAGATAATAATTTTATGGTTGAACGAATACTTTTTAATTTTAATGAGATCGTATAAATTCACCCAGTAACCTTAATCAGTTTGGTTTACTACTATTATTATTGATCAAACTTCTACCTATGAATCTAATAATATTTTTCGAATTAAAAACCAAAATTAGATAATGCAATTTTTATGACAACACTCAAAAGATGGATCGAGGGTTTCCACAGTTTGCTCGCTCCCTACTTGAGCCGTCCCTGCAGTATTTACAATGTGAAAGGTGTGAAAAAAAAAATAGAACACCAAGAAGTCGACCTGATTAAATTGATATTGTTATCATTACGGTAGTAGGTCAAGCCGGTCTTGTACAAAGAGTATTATTTCACCTACTTCCTATATTATATTTCAGTTTTGTTGACCTTCTTGAATGCAAAATTTTGGTAATCCAAGTTCACTGTTATTTTTAGATCCTGAAACGTGGTTAACGCGCGTCTCAAGAGAGAGGAGGCAGTTCGTTTACCTTAAAGTCAAGACAACTAAAAAAAAGAAAATAAGAACGACTCGTGTGTTACCGGTTTTGGTTACCTATTTTTGAAAAGGTAAAACGACCTTGAAAAGTATCTTATCAAAAATAGTATGAAAAATTTTCGATGGAATTTGAAAATGTACATGACCTAACCTAACAGAGTCATGGTGGATTTGGACGTTTACCGTATGTGCCCCCATAAAATGTAATTTTATAAATGAAATAAACCATAAATTTAACCAATTCAAAATATCGAACGAAAACTTGATTGGTTTAAAAAAAAGATAAATAATTTCGGTTACTGAGGTAACGAATAAAATTAACGTTAGATACTCACCGACAACTCGTGAACCGAAATGAGTTTTAATTGAAGTTCTTTATCAACAAGTCTTGTATAGATAAGTCTGTACGAACTATCACATGCACTGATAACTGGAACAACAAGAAACAACACACCTTTAAACCACGATCTGCAAAAGCAAAACGCCACCGTATTTTTGGTTTGCTTCTTTTAGCCAATGGGAGAACATTTATGAATGGAAGGGATACGTGGCGTGATTCTACGTCACCGAACTAATACACAACGGGATCGATACGGGAATGATATACGCACAACTTGATGAAATTTAAAAGGTTTGTAAATTCAAGTTCATCATTTTTTACATTCATTGCCAATTTTCGAAAAGAAATTTCAATCCTAAAGCCATCCGATTGCATTGTTTTACTAAAATTTTGAATTTTCTGACGGTTGTCTAACGCAATGCCACCTGTCAGATATGTCAAACAATTCGACCAGAATTCTATATTCCAGGTAATTGGTACGAAAGTTTTTGAAAAACCACCCAATATTAACCATTTTTTTTCGGTAGGTACTTGAATCGTTTTTAAAAAGGTGTACATTTCCCGCGCATGTTGATGTTACGTAACAACTGTCACGTTGTATAAACATAACCTTACTACTTTTTTTATATAAATAAACTATCGTTGGAGTGCCGCACTTTGTAGAGATGAATCCGTTTGAAGAAAAATGGCTAAAAAGTAGGGTGACATTTCTAAACAGTTTATCACATATTTTGCCCCAAAATCCAGCAACGAACGCTTTGCAGTCCCTCTACTTGTAAGTTTCATGTTCAAGTTACAAAATCACCCCTGATTGATCTTTTCTTACAGAACCAAGTGTCGAAGGTTAACCTCACAGGCCGCCGTAGATTTACCTCAAGAAATTATCAAGGAGAGTTGCCCCCGTTGTTGCGTGCTGTACAAAGATGCTCCTGTCTTGCATAGAATTGAAGCTACAAAACGAAGGAATCGTTTTCAACGTAGATTATTGCAAGATGCTGAAAGCGTCAATACGAAGTTTAAAAAAGATTACTTGAACAGTTTGCAAAGCAAAAATGCAACACGAGAGCATAATTTTTTGGTACTCGGATTTAATCTCGTGTTTACGAATTTGATTAAAATTTTTAAATTTTAGGTTCGAATTTGTGGGGTTTGCAGACATAAAACTAAAAAGGTTTTGCGGAAGCCTATCGTGCAAACACAAGATGAAACATTTGAAATATGCAGAGTTCCAAATAAACCAAAAAAGAAGAAAAAAAAGGATAGGTTTTCAGGATTAAACATGGATGCAGTTTTGTCGGTAACTCCTAAACTTAAAGCACCACAAAAGATGATACAAGAACCACCTAACAAAACACCAACTCAAAGTACACCAAAAATTTTGCTTAACAAATTTCAGATTAAAAGAAAGAATAAAATTGAAAACAAAAAGAAACTGAAAGGATTAAAAAATATTTTCAGCGACTCAAACAAGAGCAGCCCTGGAAATTCACTTAAAAATTTTTTAAATAGTTTATAATATTTATTTTTTGAATAAATTTAATTGAATCTCGGTTTCGTGGTGGTTCGATTTCCAAACTAATTGTCGATTTATGTTAGATACAAAACCGTTAAAATAAATGGCTATACATAATTATTCTATTGGTATTAGGATTTTGTAGGATTTAAATTTTAAACTATTAAAATTAGAATTTAGAAAATTAGAATTTTGAACACCTATATTAAAATTAGATCATATGCTGTAATGGACTATTTTGTAGGAGACGATTAAAACCTTGCAAAAATCTACAAAAATTAAAATAAATAAAAACATTTATTTTTTGTAAAATACATAAATTTTATAATATATAAATTTTCACAAAATGTAAAATAAGCTTTCAAATTAACTGACGAAGAGCTCAGGCCTTAAATAATAACCGAGATATTATGTCTAATCTTGCATTCTCTTCGTAAACCATTCATATTTTGGAACTTTCTTATTTAAGAAACCCAAACAATCTCTTCTGGTCAATTAGCATAATAATTGTAACTTCATTAAATATCTTTATTACATTTTAGACACAAAATTCAAACAAATAATAGAACATACTTATAAATCAGCGTTCTGGAAATTTTAACGGAATACACATTGGTCAAAAAAATTTCTAATCGCATCTCTCACTCTAAAGGTATTTGTTCTTTCACAATCTGAAATAAATTCTCATTAGTCCAATATCAACCTTCCCAAGTGAAAGAACCACACTGCAAGCACTTTAGATGTTACCCAAGCTTTTGGAAAAAACCATCAATCGAGTGTTAATTTTAATTTTTCTTTTGTAACTCGAGAAAAATAATCTCAACACTGTTAAAATGATTAGCAAAAATTGGGCACATTGACAGACGATTCCAAAATTTATCAACATACCTGAGCACACATAATACGATATTGGTAGTCGGTACAAGGATCAGGTCTTTCGGGCAATTCTTTGCCTCTTCTGCGCAATTCTTGACTTACTTCCACTAAATCGAGAATAGTCACAGGATCCAATTTATGTCTGCCAATGAGCCCAACTAAGTACTCGATGTAATGAAGCCTATACACAACACAAAAAATTAAAAAATGTCTCATCCCTCGCAATTTATAACCATTTTTATCTTAAAATTATAAATTTCGAGTTTTAGACCACCACATTTTTTAATAATCAACCCAAACAGATAGTCAACATCAACTTGCAAAATTTTGTTTGAAATCTGCGCACCTGTAACAGCCTAATTCTGTAAACTGGTCGGGGAGTCCCCCAAGCATTTGGAGGTAATTTTTTAGCCGCTCTTCTAACTAAAGTTTCTAAATCATCGGCCGATAAAATACTTATAGGATCTAAGCGGTGGTGTCTTATTATAACACAAAGATATTCTAAATAGTGCATCCTACAAATTTTTTTAATTTCTGAATTTGGAATTAACTATTTTCGAGTTTTAAGAGTTTTCCTTTATAATTACCTGCATAAACCTGCCTGGCCGGGAATAACTTCATTGTTACACACCGAGTCGATTAAACCACCGGGGGTTTCTTTTTGTAACGCCACAACGCATTTTGCAATTGCCGAAGCATTTTCTTCATCAACTTTGACTTCGGTGTCGAAAGGAATTTGATGTTCCTGTGAAAAACAAGTTTCATTAAAGTGGAGTCGGGAAATTTGAAAGTTCGTTGCAATATTACATTTAATAACTGTTGCAACTCTTGGGGTTCTTTATCCCTGAGGTAAAACAAGCAATTCCTAGGATGATGAGCATGCAAACCAAGTTTACTACAATATTCGCTAATTCCACACTTCGCACCCATCATGAACGGTTTTCCACAACCATAGCAAAACTCGTGCTTGCATTGAGTGCACGTAAAATGCATACAACCACCTTTCGCTAAGGAATATTTGAATTTACACTTGGGACAGTCGATTCCGTTTTCTGCTAAATGTTTTGCAACCGCATTAGCCTGATACTCGGGATCATTTGCTTCTTTCCATTCGGCAAACATTTCGCAAGTAATCCCTTCGTGTTGTTTTTCCCACTAAAAACAGCAAGCCGATTAAGCGTGGTGTCGAAAAGGAAAATTCAACTTACGGGACGCCTGCAACTTGCGCAAGTAACGGAACGACAATCGGGACATATTAAACGTTTCTGCTTAGGATTTGCTATGAAACCTGAAGAACACTAAAAGAAGTTATTTTACTCAAAATTGAAGAAAACGGAAGAAAAAGTTGTAGTACCTGAACGCACCACTTGAAGTTTGGATCGAGCATAAGAGTGCGATCACGAAGTTTCCGTTGGAATAGCTCATGGACTTCCATTTCTAAAATGCCTTTCAGTAAAATGTCTAGATTTGAAAAATATTCGGACAAGTCATCTTCCGTAACTTCGTCACTATTGAGATCAGGTATGTTGCAAAACGGACAAGCCAAATCCATGATGTTTTTATCCGTTACTTGGATTGTGAAGTAGTTTTTGGCGCATTCTTTGCAACAACGGTGCGTGCATTTCAACATCGATACCATCTGAACAATTTTTAAATTTTAACTTGTAAAAATTGTTCAAATTTCTAGCTGCTTACCTGATTCATTGGGTATCTTTCGGTACAAAGCTCACAATATTGTTGCAAATATGCAAGGGAGGCATCCAAACTTGTACATTCTTTAACAGCTTCCAAAGCTTCCTCTTTGGAAAATTTCAAGGTGAGTAAACTCACCACCAATTCGGCCTGCTGATACGAATCTACCTGACCCTCTGCTAAAAATCTTCTTGCTTGTCTCTGTTTGATTCGTTAAAAAAAATCAGTTAATAAAAATTGATCAACTCTAAGAAAAAAAAAATGAATGAAGCGGAATCTTACCTCCATATTTTCTAATGCGTTTGGTGTTTTCAAAATTACACTAAAGTCTTTTGTGAATGTTTCTGTGTGAATTTGTACTTCGTTAGAATTATCGTCGATTTCATCTTCTTGTTTGGGCTCTTCTTCTTCCGAAAGCAAACTTTCGGTTTCGCATGTTTCTTCAATATAATTTCTTCTTTTGCTTACAATCGGCGATTCGATTTTTTCGGTCAATTCTTCAACCATGGCATTAATTTGAGTCAAATCAACTCCTAGATCGTTTACAGTTTTCTCGAAATGTTCATAATCCTCCGTATTGGACTCCTCATTTTCTTCTTTTTCATCAAATTCTTCGTAACTTCCTTCGTCGCTACTTTCAGAAATAAGATCTTCGATGTTACTGTCCGATACGGAAGACTCGCTGTCGTTTCCGATCGATTTTGTATACGAGCATTGTTTCGAACTCGTGGTGGATTCGATGGAATTGGTTTTGGTGGAAGCAAAATTGATTCGTTTGGATGTATCTGAAGATTTACTTAACTGTCGGTTTATTTCTTTTACTGTATCGACCGAATTTTTTAATTCGTTTGCAATGCTTTCGATTGGCGATTCCGCTTTTTTAAATTTTGGTTTTGTACGCAAAGGTCTTACGGGTTTATCGTTTTCGAGAGAATCTGATTCACTCGTAAGCTCTTTTTCCGATAAAGACAATGACTTCTCTTTCTTCTTTTGGTCTAAATTAATTACTTTTTCGGTCGATTGTTTTAATAATGGAATTTTACTTGGATAAATTTCTGGAGATTTTGGTTCACTCTTAGAAATGGATCTTTGACGAGAAATTGGAATCTTGGAAGGTTTTTTCGGCATTAAAATAGTAGTTTGAACATTTTGGGGTATTTGGATTTTTGTTGAAATTTTAAGGGGTTCTTCCGATTTGATACTTTCATTTTTGAAAGCTTTAATTTGTTCTTCGCCGATTAAAGTTTCCTGCTTTAATGTAAAATTAACAAGCGTAGGTTGATTTCTCCTTCTCTTTTTTCTTGTTTTACGTCTTGGCAGCATTCCTTCATTTTCTTTTGATTCAGGATTTAGCATATTCTTTTCTTCTTCTGAAATTATGATTGGTTCCTTTGTGGGTTCTTTAGTTTCAACAGATGAAATACTTAAATTTTGTTTATTAAACTTTTCTTCTAATTGATTGGATTCATTTTGGATTCGTTGCGGCTTTTGTAAAACCACACTTTTCTGACTTTGTTTCCTGTTAAAATTTCGTACTAGCTTTTTTTTGTATTTAGAAAATTTTGTTTCTTTTTTCGACGGTGTATATTTTAGCCTAGGTTCAGATTTCGTTTTGTGTTCACTTTGTGCTAAATTTTGAGTTTCAGAATCTTTGTTGGAATTTTTCAAAGTAACATCAATATTTTCTTTTTGGCTGATGTTTGGTTTCATTTCAGCTTCAGAGACTATAAGCAGCGCTTGCGTGCTCTCATTTTGTATTTCTAAGTTTTCACTTTGTATTTCTAACTTTTCGGACCGATTGTTGCTTTTCAGCACTATATTCAAAGTACTGACGAGATTTTTACCGTTAGATCTACGTTCAATTTCATTTTCTTCATTTTTCATTATTAGGTTTCCCGATTGCGCATCCACAAATTCGTAATCGTCATCGCTATCGCTGGCACTGGAATCGCTTGCATCATTTTCAAAAGATTTATTTACCACAGTAACAAAGGAAGATTCGCCGGGTTCTTCAGTTATGTGTATAACTGTGCCACTTTTCTCAACCACAATTTTACTAGATTCCTTAATTTGAGAGGAAGTATTTTCTTCAATTTCTTGAGATTTCTCTATTACATTTGGTTGGGTCTCAGGAGTATCGAAAACTACTATTTCGGATGAATTATTATTATTGCTAATTGGAATATCATTTGGTTGGATTTCAATTACTATTTCGGATGAATCATTCATATTGATTGGAATATTATTTGGTTGGATTTCAGTAGCATCCAGTACCACTAATTCAGATGCTTCTCCATTACTGATTAGAATTTCGTTTGAATCTGACGATCTACCAGCTATTAAATTTTCTTCATCGTTCAATTGAATTAAACCCAAAACTGAAGCTTTTAACTTTTCATTCAAATTTGTCTCCTCTACAAACTCACTTAAAGTTTCATTGTGATTTGTTTGAATTAAAGAAAGTAATTCGTCTTCCAAATTTAACATATCCAAATGGGTTGCATTGTTAAAATTTTCTTCATTATCCATTTGGGATTTATTTTCAGTATTATTTGAAAGTTTAAAACTTAATTGGGCGGTACTTGTTTGAAGAGTTTCTGGAAGACCGATTAAAATAGAATTTGGATCAATTTTTTCAACTTTCTGTGTATTTATTAATGGCCCATCATTGGAGGCAGATTTGGTCAATACTAAATAACTTTTATCTTGGTTTTCCAAGTTCGTTAAAATCATCAATTCGTTCTCTAACTTTTGTAAATTTTCAAGAGTCACATTATCGTTGCTTTCATCCAAGTCTTCATTTGTGAACATAATTTGAGAAGGAGAAACTAACTTTGCCAATTCATGCTGACACATCATGGAAATTGAATTAATATTAGAGGAAGAACTCACCGCTTTAGATGTTTCTAAGAAATCTTCATTATTATGCACTTTGCCTACAGTAAAAGAAAATGAGTAAAAATGTGGAATTTAAGGAAAATCTATACTTTGATACCTTCCCCCTTTAAATATTTAAGCGTCGCCCCTTCGTTGCCAGCTTCATTTTCTGTGCCCACGGGTGGTCCCCAAATTCTCATTAAAAATGGTTTAATTTGTGTCTTACTTAGCTCCGTCAGAGCAGCGTCAAAATCACCATGGTGAGCCGTTAATGCCGAAATAATATCTTCGCGATTAAAATCACCTTTGGAAGCCAATTCCGTATACTAAAAAAACAAAACAAATAAATTGTGATCCAAAATCGATCAAACACCACCCCACCTTCTTTTGCCTCTGTTCCACACATTCAGTAACTGCTGGCCAAATATTTCCATTATGTAAACGTAGTGCATCCTTAGCTTCAGTTTCAGAAACCGTCCCAACTATATTCATGGGACTTTCTCTTCCCATTTGGGTCGCCAAAGTTTGCACACTGTTGATGGTTTTCTGCCAGTTTTGACGCAGCCAATCGATTGGGTGCTGATCACCACAGTGAATCAAGGCAATTTGAACTTCGTCGGCTGAGTATTTGAAATGTTCGGCATCCTAAAAGAAATCTTGTTTAGATGTTCGAGGAAACCTTGCTTACTCACTCTTAGCAATTTGACCAATTCGAGACCTTGAGTTTTAAAGGTATCGTATCTGTGTATTCCCGAAAAATCGGATCGATCGGCATGGAACGAATCGGCTCGGCTTCGATGACCAGTTGCTTCATTCTGAAATGGCAAATTCGATTAGTGAAACAAAAAAAAGAGAGAAATTCTGATGATGGTTTAGGCTCATTCAGTGCATGCGCATGCCGTTAATTTCTTCAATATGAATTTCCTAATTTATCTACTATATTATAAAAAGATGCAATAGATTTTATTGAATGAGAAAATGTAGAGCACACCCTGTAATCTTTGTATCTTAAGTCACTGTAACTATTTCTTTTATTGAATTCCGGACGACGTGAATCGTTGAAATTTAAAGACGAGCGATTTCGATCTTTCACTTCGTAGGGAATTTCGTTAGGGGAATAATCAAAACGATGTGGACTGTGTTCCCTCGGAGGTGTTCCAGGAAGACTCTACAAAAAGTTTGTTTTTTATTGCTGCGGTTTTGCTTTTCTTAAATACCTGAGAGTCGGTGGAGAATGATTGCCTGCTCAACGATCTAGTAGATCCCCAATTGGTCTCTCCCATATAATTACTAGCATGTACGGACTGGGATCTGGTGCGGTCCTTTTTGCGAACTGTTCTGTTTACGGATGAAGCTCTAAGCTTTGAAGCACGGGAATCGGTTCGACGATGTTCTTGAACCTCCGATGGTACGTCGTACGTCTAAAAATGTTATTTCAATAAAACCGAAAAGTCTAAAATTATTGACACTTACTTGTGTTGAAATAGTTTGGGGTGGAGGAGAAGTTCCCGTGGAAGTCGTTACAACTTTTGCCGAGTTTTGATTAGTCACCATGGCTATATCAAAGTTCTCTGTTTCTGAAGCTTTAATAATTTGATTTTCGATTTCTCTTGGTGGCGAGGAACTCGTTCCGGTTGACACTTTTAAAGTACTGATCACATTTTTGGCACTTTCACTCACTTCAAAATTAGAGTCACTTTTTTCATACGTATCACACACATTGTTTTTTTGTTGCGTCGTCTGGCTTTCACCTGCTTGTTCCTCTTTTCCTATAACAACAGGATTTCGTTACTTAAAAACACTGAATGCACACATACACACATTTACTAAAATTATGTTGATTCTACGTTGATTAATAAAAATAAAAATAAAATGAAAATTTTATGTGTTTGCTAATTAAATTTCTTATTTTGGACGGAAGTGAATTTGGTTCCAGGCCAAAATGATATTTTTCTACTGGTCCTACCTTTTTTGTATTCTGCAGCTTCCGTATTTTTATTGTTGGCCTTCAGCGTCGAATTGTCAACTAAACTTATTTGCTTTTCAAATTTATTTAAAACTGACTCGGTTTCGCTTGTATCTTTGCTGTAGTCGTCACTCGATCTGCTTCTTTGTAACGATTTGGAATCTTTCCCTTTTGACGCAAGATTTTTCGGTTCACTTTTTGGACTGTTTGGCACAATTTTAATAGATGTAGACGTGGGAGTTTTACAGCAAATTAAGCAGACCCGAGTACCTGCATCGTTCACAAATGTGCAGTGTTCACATTCCCATCTTTCGTTTGGAATTTCGGCTAGTTCAGTGTTTTTTTCTAAGTAATCTCCTACTTTTATTTCCATATCGTCGTCTTCTTCAACTATTTGGTTAGGTGGTTCAGTTTCCATTGGATATTCGTTTTCGGAACTAGTAGAATTTTCCACACTACGTCTACTACGAGGAAGCGGTATGCGTTCGTTGTGCTCAACTACGATAGCTCTTCTTTTCATATCCCTCGGTATCGAGCACGTATCTCGGTTAGATCTCAGCCTTTCTGGATGCCTACTGCCGGTGGACTTTCTATCGCTTCTAATTGAACGTCTATCGTCACATTCGTCGTCGGAGTCTTCTTCATCGCGGTATTTACGCCGACTTGCTTTGCTTAGATACGATTTTCTTGATTTTATACTATGAGGAGGAGACCCACTACGAGATTGCACGTCGTGATGCATTTGATGACAAGGAGGAGGGGGGTAACACATTCCCATTGCCGACGGAGGAGGTCCGTGCCACGTTCCCATCCACATTGGGTTCATTGGATACCCAGGGTTCATATTTAAACTCATATTACTTCCGGAGCAATGTGGATCACAAACGTTACCCCACTGATCCAACCACATCCCCTGGTTGTAGCAGTTTGGATAATTATTTAACTGTGCCATGGATTGGGCCTAAAAAATATTAGATTTATTTAAATAGTTCACAAAAAAGAACAAATAATTCTACCTGTTGCATCGGCATGAAATTTTGAGGATGGTGATGTCCTGCCACGGGTGAATTGAGATTGAACACAGAAGAACTGTGCGGTAAGCCCCTGCTCGGTGTTGGAGATGAAACGTTGCTAAATCGCCTCTGTAATCGAGGATGACCTGTGTCCGAACCAGAAGTGCTTCCAGAACGTACGCGACTACCCCATTGTTCATGTTCCCAATCTGGATAACCACTATCTTTACTTGGAGCCTAAATAATTTTGGAATCAGTAAAGTGCAAAAAGAACCTTTATAATCAACTAACATGATCAGAAAAATCAGACCCGTGAGAAATGTTTGGTGTAGTCCCGCGCATAACAGCTTGGTGCTGTCGATATCTTTCCTGGAGATTTGGACTCGTCAAATCGAGATGACGATAGCGTTCGCTAGTTGGAGGAGGGTTTGACGGATACGAAGATCTGTTATGAGCTGACAAAGAAATATATACAGATATTAGAAATGAAATAAGCATAGCGCTTACTCGGTTGTGATTGTGGAGTCGCCGGAAGAGGTCTTGTCCCCATCATCCGTTTCAAACTTCCAAATTTATCTTTTAATGAAAAACCGCTATCTTTCCGTGGTGCTCCAAAATTCTAAAACAAATGCAGTAATAAAAGAAAATTCTTGTGGTGTTTTCTCAGAAGGAAACCTTCTTCTTCTTAAAGAAGACTTTCAACAACAAAATTTGCATCTTACTTCAACTCAGTTTTGTTTACAATTTTATAACAATAATTTACTCTGTAAGAAAGTGGTTTTATTAGTCAAAACATTAATCATCAGAAACTACATCTTGCAAAAATTTATTTTTAAACAGGCAATTAATTCCACGGTTGCAAAATGTAAATCTACAAAACTCCAGGAACTTAAAAAATTACAAACTACCGAAATTACTGTACCTAATTTACTATAATTTGTCATTCAAATTAATTAGTGGCAAATTATCATTAGCACATAACATAATTTGGTAACTTTTTACCTGATTTTGACGCGACGGGGTAGGGCTTGGACACGGCGATGGACCTACAGAACCGGCACGACGATGACGACGAGGGGGTGGCACTGGGGGACTAGGCATTCCTTTGGGTGGAAGGGGTGGCCGGAACGACTCCATTTGGGGTGCAGTAACAGCCTAAAAAGATAGAGTAGTAAGGCAGTAAACCTTTGATATTTTACTTACTCTTCGTATGTGGGATTGTCGCTTGGGATGGCGATGGTACATGTCGTCGCAAGACGGACAAAAAATTTGAGTACATTGGTCACATTTTACGGCGGGAACCGACGATCCACATAACTCACAATGTTTTCCATCTCCGCGTTTAATTTCTAGTGGAAGAACAGAACACTAGGTAGCAATTAAATTTTATTTAATTTAAAATGGTTACGTTTATTTTGAAGTTTTGTTGGTAAAGGTGGCGGAGTGTTTGAATATTGTTGTTGTTGCCCTTGGAAGTCGATAACTTCGTAGTCGGGATCTTGTCCTGGTAATCGATGTTTATGAAAATGGCCTCTTTCTTCTCCTGGAACTGGAGGTGGTGCAGGTCCTCCACCATTTTTATTCTGAAAAGATATTGAGTAACATCATCAGCTAATGCTATCAAATATCAATGCTATTGCAATTTAGAATTGCGTCTTCGAAGTCGTAATTATCAATTGCAATTGGTAATTGCGATTTTTTTTTATTAAATTATTATTATTTATTAAATTTCTTCAAAAATTTTAATTATTATTTATTTCACTAGTTAAAAAGCCACAAAAAGTTTGAGCGCTACTGCTTTTCTAAACTTTAGTTTCTTTTATCAACCGTTCATGTAGAGTTGGCACTGGCAAGTCAGCGTTGACAGGTCATTGATCCTATTTTTGGGTTAGGTTTACCTGTTAGAACTTCCAAAAAAATGTTGTAAAATTGTAAATACCCATAAAACGAATTTTTAATAATTGTTTTAGTGTAATCGACTATCCCCGCTATGTATTACATGCAAGATTTTTGTCGCGTGTGCCTACGCTCCGAAAATTGTATGCAAGATGTAAAAAAAAATTTAAACGAAGAAAATTCCGATACTCTACTAAATAAGTTGCAAACTTGCGTTTCGGAAGTGGTAAGCCTTTTATTTTTGTATTCAAAATCATTTTTAATTCGTCCCTTTTAGGAGTGGTCAACAATGAGACGCATTTTGATGTGCAATTTGTGTGTCGACCGCCTTAATTCGGCTTTCGAATTTAAACGTCAGTGCTTGGGTACCACCAAAATTCTCCAAAGTTACACTTCACAATTAGAAAAGAGCGAAAGCGAATTTAAAAAAATTGACGTTAAAGTATCAAGGAAGGATATCGGACAGGAGATTATCGACAAATATATTAAACAACAAGCAAAGAAATCAAAACCTCGAGGCAAGTTACAGAAAGCTTTACAGGTTGCCCCCGCCATTAAACATTTTCTTCCCACCGTACCAAGTTTAATAGTGGCTCCTAACAATAACAACGACATAAACCAGAATACATTCCAAAACATTTTTTTAAATTTAATACCTTCATCTCCTAAGGTAAAGCCGAATTCTAAGGAGAAGCCTGTTAAACAAGCCCCGAAGAATAACAGTGTCTACATGAATATCAATAATGCGTATCATAAAGTTTTTCCTCTCACTCCTAACGAAAGTACAAATATTTTGTCACAAATAGCAGCAACTCCTAACGCCATAACTTTATCAAACGGAACAGCTGCAACGGAAGAGTTGAGCGTGGAATTGGACCCCAGCATGTTCGATTGTACACCGGAAGTGGAGAGCAACGAAATTCCCGAGAGCGAAGGAAACGATTGGGAAGATTTAATTTCCAGCAATAAGATTTGTCCTACCAGCGCTGACGAAAATATAAATCCACCGGTGCTACTTCCAAATGAAGTACAACCAAACCTAGAAGATTATTTTAGCATAGACCACTTCATGGCACTGAAAGAAGCAAACCCAAAAGGTGCTCTTAAAACTTTTCCTTGTGTGCAATGTGGAAAAGTTTCAGAGACTTTCAAAACTTTAATCGACCACATAAGCCAAGTTCATGCGGGTAGATTTCCATACAATTGTACCCACTGTTCGGCTACTTTTGCTCTAACATCTCACTATGAAATGCACATTCAGGAGCACGCTCGATTTTTCTCAAATCCCCTGCACAAAGACATGCTAACTTTAGAAGATGTTTCGGTTCAGAACGAATCGCTGTTGTTTCCAAAAACTAATATAATTATCGATGACGACTCTGACTGTGATATAAAATTTGTCGATTCTATTGGTAACTTTCCGCGACCTAAAAAACTAAGGGGGAAATATTTTGTTAAGGGAGTGAAAAATGCCAAGTGTCCTATTTGTGAACGCGAATTTTCTACCAACTCCTACCTGCAATCGCACATTAAATTGCACTACAGAAAAAACGAACACAGACTTAAAATTTATGATGAAAGCAACAAGAACTCTTCTATCCTTGAAGTCGATTTTGAAAACGAAATATCGAAATCGGAAATAATAATCGAAAATGGTATTAAATTGCCTGAACCCGCTGTTACGACTAGCAATTTGAGGACTTTGCTGGAAGGAAAAAACTTGAAGGAAGCGGAAGAAATGATGGAAGATTGCGAAGAGATTGCTTCTGAGGCCGTGAGTCAATTTCAAATTGACGATGTGGTCGAGGATGGTCTAAATCCACCGAGTGATGCATCTGCCGATAATAGTATGGACTGTGATGCACACTTGGACGGAAGTGATCCAATCAAAGGTAAAGCTTGCAAAAAGAAGGCTTCGATTAAAAATAAAAATGCTTTGAGGAAATTTCTTAATTATATGTAGGTGTTGGAATCCATTAACATTTCATTTCATATTTTCACGTAACAAAACTGTTTGACAAGAGGAATATCTTGACAAACTGTAAGAATTGAAGTTTCTTCTCGAAGTAAAAATATTATATTTTACTTTAGTTTTCAATTTTCTTGACTGGGTTTTCTAATTTATTGTCTAGTCATAATAATAAAATTAAATCTTCTACAAAAGGTCCTATTGGCTTATTGAAAATGTTTAATGATTTTTTTGCTTTGTAAATAACTTGCAATTTATTAGATTTATGTTGAAAATCAAAGTTAAATATTGTTCATATAATTTGCTATTTTATTTCTTAAGTACTTAAATTTCTTTGTAAATAAAAAGTGATAGGTGGTGGAATCGGTGGTATTATTCAAGGTTCTTCCTTATTACATTTTTTAAAATTAAATACATCCAAAAACGGATTTTGAATAATTATTATTGTTATATTTTTGATGTGACAGTGTTGTTCTTCTTAATGAAGTAAAAGTCTTAATTTCAAAGTTTAACTTTTTAATGTAGATTTAACAATTCTTACAGTTTTCAGGTTTTGTCTTAACTTACATTCCACTTTCATCATTTATAAGAGCAATGTCTGGTGCTATATTGAGAAATTCATCTTGTATGTAATTTATTTCCAGAAGGTTTCAACACTTTAAATAATTCCAATTTACGACGAACTAAAATTCGGGGATTCCCAATATTGCTGTATATTTACTCAAAATAACATAAAAATTGCTACCAGCATGAAATTTGATTATACATGTTAAAATTGGCGTGGGATGCAAGAAACCAACTATCCATCTTTAAAAATAACTGCCAAAAACCAGTTTTTCTCTGATAAGTCTAAATCTATGAAAGAATTTTCCAATCAATTTATTTTTTATACAATTCTGGAAGTAAATGGCATAAAATATGAATTATTTGGTAAAGCACTGGACAAATCTCTTAAGGCATGGCTAAACTTGTGCAACTAAAGCTTAATTTAAATGTTGATCTGATTTTTGTAACAAATTCTATTTGATAATTTAATTTATCTATATTATTTTCATTACTTACAATTAGCAATATTGCCAATAAGGTATAATTGTAATCTTCTAACCTGGGGCCGGTTAGAAGAATGCAACTATAACGAATTTGCTCCTTTGAAAGTTTTAAGTTCAATTGAATTTTTTCTCCAATACCGGTAATATCCGCAAATTTCCTTCTAACCATTTTTTGTACCTGAAGTTCTTTGATGAAGGCTTTAACTTTCCAGAAGAAGAATCGCCTGAGCGACGCCCTCCTTATCTTCAATTAACCACCGAAGGTGGAAAGCCACAATGCAACATTTGTTTTAAAGTGTTTAGTAGGAGGCACGATTTGAAGAGGCATATGAACAATATTCACTTAAAAACTATACAATATACTTGTCATTTATGTAACAGTTACTTTTACGAGGCTTTCCATTTGACAAGACATTTGCGTATTCACGTCGGTTTTGTAAAATGTACCATTTGCTTTAAAGATTTTAGTGCAGTACGCGATTTGAAGTTTCATATTATGGGCTCCCACGATAACTGTGCTTCGGGTCAGTGCGGGATGTGCGGGCAACACTTCCAAAGAATTAAGCATTTGCGTGAGCACATGCAAGAACACGAAAATAGCATTTTGTACAAATGTCATATATGTGGGGACGAATTTAGGGAATCGCGTGAACTGACCAGGCATTTAGTCGGCCACAGTGGAATGTATTCGTGCAGTTTATGCGCAACAACTTTATCCAACGAACACGAACTTAGCAATCATATGAAGTGTCACAATGAATTTAATCAAACAGAAAGAAAATATGCGTGCTCATTTTGTAGTAACAGATACAAAGAAAAGAGGTATTTAAATTTACACATGAGAAATGTACATCCTGTAGAATACGAAAATATTTAACAACATTTTTGAATCGGTTTTTTGTAACTAAATTTTATGTCTGCACATAATTTACAAGTTTGTTTAAAATTTGGTTACAAGAAACCGTTAGTTAAATTTTTACTGTATTATTTTTCTTGCAAGTTCTTCCATTATATTGAATTATGCCGTAGGCGTACATAAGATAATTATTTATTATGCTTTTATCACCAAAAAAATAAAGAAATATTTGTTATCATTCGAATCTCATTAAAACCGTTACATTTATTGTGCTTATTTCCTTTAACAGTATTTTATGTAGTACCTACTTTAAGTTAACTAAAGATATGATTATTATTGTTCTACTCACCACCCATTGAGGCATATTCCTGGCCAGTCTTAGTTTCGTCGAGGGATTGGATATGGCCATCGGACGCCACTTGTTATCACTTTTATTCTGTAACGTTAATTTACTGTTAAGAATTTATTTATACCACGTATTTTTAGCCTAATAAATATTTTTTCAGATATTACTTGTTTTTACATAATTAATTTATCAAAGAATATTTTGTGACACAAAAATCAATGATTATGAAAATAGCAGCCAAAAATTTTATTTATACTCAACTATTTTTATATGTTTTTTAAAAATAGATTTTTGGTGCATGTACGTAATTTAAAATTGCGTTAAAAAGTATTAGTTGATGATGGATCAGTATTTACAAGTTCCGTGGTGGGAAAGTAGAAAGGAAAAACAGAAATTTTCCATATTACAGCTTTTGGTGTGCAAGGCGCTATTTTCGATAAGGAAATCATTTATTATAAATTATAGTATATAATTTACAGAAGAACTTGAGTGTATTTTTGACCTCTCCTTGAAGTAAGATTAAACATTTCTTATTTTTATAAATATCTAACATTGTTAACTAGAAATATTTTCGACAAGGTTCAATTGAGTTTGGTTAATTTTCCCAAGTGAAGTTGTTTGCATCAAGTTATTTAATTAATAGGTAATTTTGACCCAGTTTACATTTTCTGATGTAAAATTAGTCTCTTTATATTGAACAAGTGAATAGAAAATTTTTAATTTAAATGGGGTGATTTTTGTTGTTTTTAAATATAAATTTTACCTTTTTTCTTCTTTCCATCTGCCTTCTTTCTCACGAAAATTCTATTTAACTTTTACCCTCATATCCTTTGCTTTTTACAGCCCCTAATTACTCATTATTTAAGGTGACCACTATTTTTGGCTCCAAAGGAGGACGGTAAAAATTTTTTTCGAATAATATTTTGTGATCGGAACATCTCGAAATTTATTTTGAATGACTTTTTTTAACTGTTTAGATTCAAAGGTTAGAAAATATTAGAATTCATGGGAATAAAGGAGTATGGTTCACGAAAATGGAGGATCCTAAAATCTAAAAATCCTCCCTAAAGGAGGATGGTTGGTCACCTCAGGCCCGTAGCCAGGATTTAATTTCGGGGGGGGGGGGGGGCACTTGTAAAAAACCTTTTGTAAAATGTAAAATTTTCGGTTTTTCCCCTTCCATTTTCTTTGTCTTTTCAACATTTCGGGGGGGGGGGCACGTGACCCCCCTGGCTACGGGCCTGGGTCACCTTACATTATTACTACACAAATTGCGATTAAATTTTTCACGAGTCAATCCTTATTTATAACTTAAATTTTTTTTACAAATTCAAATACCATGCTTTCATGTTGGTGAATAAATTTTTATTAAAAGTTCTTTTGTGTATGAAATCTGCAAGTGCACATACCTATATAATTTTGTATGAAGGGATGAAGATGAAGAAAATCGGCAATATGAACAACCAGTAACATAGCAAAAGATATAGGGATGATCATCCCAGAGGTAGTCAATTGGGAGCTACCCCCCCCCCCATTGTAAATTGATAATGAATTTTTACTTTAATTTATTATTCTTAAATAAATTGGACCTGCTACGTTATTTTTCGAGCTTCAACTCTCATGAGCATAGGCGCAACTAGGGTCAAAAGTTTGGGGGGGCTAAAAAAATGTTTTCAAACAATTTTTTTATTTTATAATTAAAAATAACGAAAAATTGGGATATTTTGGGGGGCTTAGCTCCCCCCAGCCCCCCTAGTTGCGCCTATGCTCATGAGAAAAACATGAATCTAGGGTTATGACCCCCAGCTGTTAGAAGCAACAAGACAGTTTTTCAAAATTGATAACGACTTATAAATATAACTTTTGAAAAGGCTTCTTATTGCTTACTTACACTTATTGAGGATATTATAAATTCCAGAAATTGAGGGGAAACCGGGGGTATGGAATACTCCCCAGCTGTAGCAAAGCAACAATACAACTTTTTAAAATTCATAACGAAGTAAATTTAATTTTTTAAAGGTCTTGTTGTATATATTATATACTTATATCTGGGGGGTATTCCATGCTCCCAGACCCCCGATTTCCATTATTTTCGGGAATTAAATAACATTAGTTGTAAGTAAGCACCCCTTTACGACTTTTCAAAATTGACAATGACGTAAATTTGATCCTTTTTTAAAAGTCGCCTTGTTAAGCTTATAGTCGGGGTTAGAAAACCCAACCCACGCCGGTTTGTCATCAATTTATTGAATTAAAGAAAATTGGCTGGCCAAAACCAGTTTTGGCTATCGAATTCATTAAAAGATTAGTGCTGAATCTTAAAATCTCCAAAATCTGAGGAACTCTTGCAATGGGAAAGGGGTAGAAAGTCACCAATCCGTAATATTGTTAATTCTCCCGTTCTTCTAGGTTCATTTGTTTTATGTCTTCATTTAATTTATTTTTTTTTTAATAAATTTTCAAATAAATAATATAAAATTGATATATACTTAATCAACATTCAATCTCGTGGTTTCCTTGTAGGGTAGACCCCAGACTAAATCGTTCGCTAAAAAAGCTGTTTTTTTTAAATAAAATTTTGACTAGGTTACCGGCCACAATCGTAAGATCGAACAATACTGTAATGGATTCAACAGTTTAACGTGGAATGCAAACCAAGGCAGAAATAAATTTGAATTCGAGTGTGATTGGAATCCAAAGTCCATCACCCGCGAGTTGACTATGAACGCTAAATACCCGGTTCGAATCAGTGGCGTAGCTACCATAGGGCAAAGCGGTGCAATGCACCGGGGCCCCATAAGCTGCTTTTTTTTAAATTTCTAATGCAAACATGTGGAAAAGGGGGAGGGGGGCCGATTCTTTTTATGCACCGGGGCCCTTGTCCATCTAGCTACGCCACTGGTTCGAATCCGAGTGAAGTAAGAACTTTATTCTGGCCGTCTCTCTGGTTCTCCAGGTTGGGGGTTCTTCGTAGGGCTGGCGTAGGTAAAAAATGCAATGCTGTGAATGCCATTTGATATTAAAAAGTTAATATAATGGTCAGCCAAGACCCATTAGGGTTGTAGCGCTACACGATAGATAGACTTTATGAGATCACCAATGATTTATTGTGAATGTGAGTTTTGTTGGGTATTGAGACCAAACAGGAGTTAAAATAATTGGTTCATATTTATCAGACCAATAGGTACTTGATTGCTGCAAGTTCAATGTTGTTAAGCTTATAGGGGAAAAGAAAACTTTTGTAAATATTTTCCAAATTTAATAGTATTTTTGTGTAAAATTTTAGTCATTTTATATAAAATAATTTTTTTTTATTAGTTTGTTTATTTCTTGAAATGTGGTCATTTAATGATCTGAAAAGAATTTTTCTCTTTCAAATCTTTGAAATGGATTTTGTATAAGAACTAAAAATTGTAAATAATAAGAATTGACCCCAAGCGTTTAATGCAAAAGTTTTGAACTCTCGGAAACTTTTTTTTTCAAAAATAAAAAACGCTTATCGCTTATTCTATATATAAATTTCCGCGATATATACAAATTCCACAGGCTTTTGATCTCCTCAATGCATATAAAATCTAAAACAATTTACTTCCTCTATTGTTTTGAATATTTGCCAACATTTTCACACCGTTTCCGTAAAAATGGCGTTCCGAAAACCGGTAACTGATTTTTCACATAAATATTGACATAATTTCAATTTTGGACACTTGCAATGTTAATAAATTTAGCGTCAGATGGAAAATCATGCAATTTTCCAAATAAGGTGCTGATTGGAAAAGACTTGAAAATAAGCCAAACTTACATTCATTGTGATTAATGTTAATCCTGATATACACAAAAAACAATTTTTTTTAGCTAGAACACATCGCTGATGATCATTTTAACAGCAACTTGTAACCAAAGCTGAATTCAGCTAAAACTTTTCACGACTAGCCACGCTAATTCTAATATTAGTCGACCGCCTTGACACAATGCCAAAAACTCTTGGTATTTATATAGCGAAGCATAGCAAGACTTTGTTTTATCTCCAGCATCTAAAATACTTGATTGTTCTTAGTCATACTCGATAAAATAAGCAGAAATCGGAAATTTCGTTAACATCCTGTATATTTACAACCGAAAATTTGATAACAAATTAGAGTGACCGTTATTTATTAGTTCATGTCAAAATAAATCATGAATAAAGCAGAACACAGAAGAAAATCGAGTGGTTCTTCACGTAAGCGCAGATCTGGTGAAAGAAAATCTATTACGGAATCAGTGAAAAACGATATCCAATCGACAATTTTGGAGGAACCCTCACAAGAGGAAACACAGTCGTTGCTCATACAACCCGAAAAAGTAAAAATCAATTATCAAAATGAAGTGGTTTTTATATTTTTCAACAGTATGCTCGATACAATTATCGACGAGTGGGTTACTATGCCGGATACGCCAATTTGTGAATGCAAAGATATTACAAAAGATATCAATACCTTATCGACAATCGATAGTCGGTTTAAAGAAGAGATTATTAGCATTCCCGAATTATCCAGCACGAGTAGCAAACGAAGAAGTTCCAGACGTTCGCTGAACTCAAGTATTTTCTTATAGAATTATTTTACAAGTTAAAAAATAAAAATTTAATAGGCAGCAAGAGAAAAGATTCCCAATCGACGACATCGCGCACGAAACGCGAATCAGCCGACCGTCATCACAAATTGAGTTTGAAAAGAGTTTCCAATACTTCGGCTTTAAAATCCGTAATTATAACCTTATTTTTGTTTCCTTTGATAAAATTAGAAATTAAAGGAAGTCAGAAGATCATCAATTACCACCCAAGATAACGGCGAATCTGTCGTCGTTCCATCAAGTCATTCTTTGGATTGGATTATCAGCGCTCCAGACGAAAATGTTATTATTAAATTTAAAAACGGAAATAGGTACGAAGGACCTGTATCTAAGAAGGTTATGCATGGTTACGGGGTATATAAATGGGCCGATGGGGCCATTTACAAAGTAGGTTTTACGGTTTATTAAAAGCCTTTTATGGATTTTGCTTTACATTTTAGGGCGATTTTGTCTCTGGAAATGCAACGGGGAAGGGAACTTTGCAATATCCTGATCTTTCTTTTTATAGGGGTGAATTTTGTAAAAATCGTCTTCATGGTCAAGGGGTCAAAAATATTAGCTGTTCGGCTATGATTTACAGCGGGGGGTGGAAGTCGGGAGAAAAGCATGGTATGGTACAAAAATAATTTAAATCACTCGAAATTAAAAAATATATTTTTACTATATTACAGGACGTGGTTGGTTATTATACGAATCCGGTAATACGTACGATGGAGGGTGGTGTGAAGATCAAAGACATGGTGTTGGATTGCGGCAGTATAAAACTGGAGAGAAGTATCAAGGAAATTGGATCGAAGGGATGCGTGAAGGTCAAGGCACGATTTTGTGGAATAATAATGATGTAATGAAACTTTATTTGATCTAGACGAATTATTGTAAAGGTAATTTTAGTTTTATAAAGGAGAATGGATGCACGGTGAAATGCACGGTTATGGTGAATATACTTGGAAAGCCTTTCTAAATCGGTCTTTCACTTATCCAATTCAAAACGCATACAGAGGTTCGTGGGTTCAAGGTAAAAGAGACGGCGTAGGTAAACATAATCGATTTCGTTAGAAAACTTTTTCTCTATAAAGAAAACTGTTCTAGGGTTACTAAATTTTGGGACAGATAGCGGAGCACGGCTGGCAGGTCTTTGGCACGCAAACTCAAAACACGGAGCGGGAGTTCTGATTTGCGATAACGGTATGATAATCGAAAGAAATCCCTTGTTTTGGCACGATAAACCAATTCATTTGGAAGCGGAATTAGAAAATGCATATTTAGATGAAGACGACAATTATTCCGTTTTGTCAAGACATAGTATCACTTCCTCTAATTTTCTTAAATCGAATTTTAAACTGATTTCAACACTGGTTTGCTCTAAACATCCTAGCAAAAATTTAAACGCGCACATCTTGCACAGCATTAATCACATTAATCACGGTTATCCTAAAACCGTCGAGTGTAGTCCTCTTCCCATACCTATTTTATCGCCTCCAGAACAAATTAACTTATCCCATCTGGTTACTTTATGCGTCTCAAAATACATTGGAGATTTATATAGATCCGAATGTATTTTAAAAGATGGTCCAGCGACGAGGTCAGTTATGAAAAATTTTGCGATAAATTGGTAAATTGTATCCATTTTTAGCCTCTCCGAAAACATGGTGAAATACTCAAAATGGAATTTAAACGGCGACGATGTGTTGAAAACAGTAAATGCAAACGAGGATCCCTGTGTAAAACTTCAATCTTCCGAAATGGAAAAACGAATTGCGAATTATCAAGCCATCCAAGTCGAAATTGAACTGAAATATTTACAACATACTTTTCTACAAAATCTTCCAAAGTTGTACAGGTTGTACCACAAATATGCCACAATTGCATCCCCCGAAGTAGTTACAATCCAAACCGTACTAATACGATTGTTTCTTTGGCAAATGTTGAGGGAGTTGCCAATCTTTAGAAGAAGATATACCCTCTTCGAATTAGATAACATTTTATTTGCAAACATCGAAACTGGATTGGAAAGTGACCACGATCCGTTTGAACTAATTTATTTTTGGCAGTTTTTGCAAATTTTGCTCACGTTAGCTTGGATATCGCACTCACCAAGTGAGGTTTCTGCAGAAACCAAAAGATTTGGGATACTTGCAAACATTTTTCAAAATTTTATTACGAACGTACTTGACCAAAACGTGGAAATTGCCTCAGGCTGTTCTCTATTTGCGTATCGAGACGTGGTGCCAATACACGCCATGTATTTGCTGTATCGTGGTTGTGGAGAACCTCATACTGCTAGAAAATTTTTATGCAATGTTTGTGTTAAAAAGGGAACCGAACCTCCGTGTTATTTAAAAGCTTTCGCTAGTGACCTTATTCCAAAATTGGGAAGAGGAAGTAATTCGGTTGCTGTTGGTGGAAATCTGATTTATTTACCAGGTTAAATTTTTTGTTTAACATTTTAGAATGTAGCAACTTAAAAATATTTTAGATAAACCACCGAATTTTGGGGAAGCACCCGCCGACGAAGTGGAATTTCCTCAAAACGACCCATTCCGTAAAGAATTGTTTGCTTTACGCTCTCTTGGACCTAAAAAGGTGGTCCAATGTTTAATCAAGGTTTGCCCAAAAATTGCAGAAGATGGTGTGGTTATAAATATGGAATATTTATTATCGTTTATAGAATTTTATGACGTTATTTCCATGTGCACTTACATGGTTGTCGATAAAATGAAGAAACGGGAAGAGAGATTGAGGTTAATCGAGGAAAGAAGGCTTCTGGAAGAAGCATTGCTGGCAGAAAATGCTAGCAAAATAACCATCAACTCGAAAACGTCAAAAGAACCTAAAAGAAGGAGAACTAAATCGAACGATGCGGTTTTACACTGATACAAGAACTACAAATCAGTTTTTTGTTCTAACATTTCTTTTGCGTTTTCTTGAACATCATCTTTAAAAAAATTGTACTGATTATGCAATAATTAACTTTTTAATAAAATTTTTAAATAACTGTTTCTAAAATTATTACTTTTTCTTCAACTACAAGTAAATAAGTTTCAGATTCACCCAATCAATTTTGACCCAAATTACATTTTTGAATTGGCTCCGATTTTATGTAAAAGAAAATGTTTTTAAAATAAACTAAGTAATTAATTTATTGATAATACAATATAATCAAACAAAAAATAATTATTGTAAGTAAGCCATAAACAACTCAAGATAAAGAGATTGAAATATTTACTAACAACTTCCTGTCTGTAATTTGTCAATGTCGCGTCATTTTTGAAAAAACTTATTGTTACCTCTGATAAGTTAAGCAAAAATTTTGCTTTCACAGATTAGGAAAAAGCACTCAAAAATACATTAATAGTTTTTATCACAACTTCGAAAATGAATATAAAGGCATAACTGGATGCATTTGTTTATAGTTGTGTCCAAGTTTAAGACCTTACAACATGGTTGCTGTAAAGCGAAACGTAAGTAAAAACATTGAAAATTTAAACTTTATTTTTACCTAATTTATGCTTTAAATTTCAGAATTGCACTTTCTTTTGGGGAACTTTGGTGGTTGTGCTTCTTCCAGCTTTAGTTCACAGCATTCCCGTTAGTTTCGTAGAACAAGAACTAATTAAATTGGACCCATTAGAAGAAATTGTTCCGGAAGAACCACTTCCTGTGGAAAGAGTAGCAGAAGTTTTGGGAACATTAGAAGAAGACCCAAATTTATTACCAATAGTTGCAACCTTACCGACTATAATTCAATTGCCAATCGATTCTACTTTACCAAATGAAACACCTGCTACTAAATTGGATACTCCATTAGTTGAAGAAATTGAAAGGGAAGAATTAATTAACGAAATAGAAAACAAACAAGATAGTGATAAAACATCAATCGTCGAAAAGGATGACGAAGTAGAAGAGAAGCCCATTATCAAATTGTTATCACAAAAACCTTATAAAGTAACTTACGATTTGAGCCATCCAAAACCAATTACAACGTTAAATGCTGTAGCGAACATCCTACGAGGAGATGTAATTAATACAGTAGAATTACAATATAGTGGATATTTAACCGACTACGATTATGAAACTCTTCCATTTAAGGAGCAATCTAATTTGCCTGATGTTGAAAAGGTATTAGATGAATTTTTTGTGCCAGTTTCCGAAGAAGCTATAACGACGACGTTAACATCAGATGATGTACTACATTATGAAGAAGAATCGTCCTTTGATAGGTTGAAAAAGGAAATAGATGAAGATTGCAATTTGGCTGGTAAAGAAGTAAAGGAAGCTTCTGGATTATCGACCACATTGAGAAGAGATCAAGAATTTTGTGATTATTATCATTATTATTACAATTATTACGATTATTATTATGTACAAAAATTAGGAGAGATGAGTCCCGATAAAAAGTTGCTGATTCTTCAAGAAGTCATTAAAGCTATTAAGTATTTAGGGTTGCAAGAAAATGAAGCTATTGAAGAAGATGTTCTACCAACTGTAACTCATTTTGTGCCTTTGGAAGGAAAACTTGAACCGTCAAGTGTAGACCAAGTTCCTACTGCACTTGTTTCCGAAAAATCATCATCTGAATTACCAAATTTCGAAGTCAATGACGAAGAAAGTTTAACATTGATCAATAATTGATTTTGAGGTATTAATAAATTATGTAAATAAAATAGAAAAGTTGTAATGATTAAAATTGTGTTTATTTTAAAATGTGCCTGAATTTTCCATTTCCAAAATTACTTATCTTTCAATTTAACCCCTCAACTGCCCTCGGGAATATAAGCAGTGGCGGTGATATGAGTAAGCGAATGTAAGCTATGCTTAGGGGCCCGGGATCATAAGGGGCCCTACCGTCAACCACCCTAAAGAAATAGACAATACTCAATACCCAATAGCAAAAATCCAAAAATTTAAATCAAAAATCGCTCCGAAACCAAATCATCGGAAATTAAAGACAACTTTTGGTTTAGAATTTTTTCATTATTTTTCCTGGCTTTACTAGGTTGTAATCAATAGTTTTATGCAGTTGCAGAATATTTGAACAAACTTTATTTTTTATCAAAAAAAAATCAAAAATCGCTCCGAAAAAATCATCGGAAATTAAAGACAACTTTTGGTTTAGAATTTTTTCATTATTTTTCCTGGCTTTACTAGGTTGTAATCAATAGTTTTATGCAGTTGCAGAATATTTGAACAACCTTTATTTTTTATCCAAAAATCAAAAATTGCTTCGAAAACAAATCATCGGAAATTAAAAGCAACTTCTGGTTTAGAATTTTTTCATTATTTTTCCTGGCTTTATTAGGTTGTAGTCAATAGTTTTACGCAGTTGCAGAATATTTGAACAACCTTTATTTTTTATCCAAAAATCAAAAATTGCTTCGAAACCAAATCATCGGAAATTAAAAGCAACTTTTGGTTTAGAATTTTTTCATTATTTTTCCTGGCTTTATTAGGTTGTAGTCAATAGTTTTACGCAGTTGCAGAATATTTGAACAACCTTTATTTTTTATCCAAAAATCAAAAATTGCTTCGAAAACAAATCATCGGAAATTAAAAGCAACTTTTGGTTTAGAATTTTTTCATTATTTTTCCTGGCTTTATTAGGTTGTAGTCAATAGTTTTACGCAGTTGCAGAATATTTGAACAACCTTTATTTTTTATCCAAAAATCAAAAATTGCTTCGAAAACAAATCATCGGAAATTAAAAGCAACTTTTGGTTTAGAATTTTTTCATTATTTTTCCTGGCTTTATTAGGTTGTAGTCAATAGTTTTACGCAGTTGCAAAATATTTGAACAACCTTTATTTTTTATCCAAAAATCAAAAATTGCTTCGAAAACAAATCATCGGAAATTAAAAGCAACTTTTGGTTTAGAATTTTTTCATTATTTTTCCTGGCTTTATTAGGTTGTAGTCAATAGTTTTACGCAGTTGCAAAATATTTGAACAACCTTTATTTTTTATCCAAAAATCAAAAATTGCTTCGAAAACAAATCATCGGAAATTAAAAGCAACTTTTGGTTTAGAATTTTTTCATTATTTTTCCTGGCTTTATTAGGTTGTAGTCAATAGTTTTACGCAGTTGCAAAATATTTGAACAACCTTTATTTTTTATCCAAAAATCAAAAATTGCTTCGAAAACAAATCATCGGAAATTAAAAGCAACTTTTGGTTTAGAATTTTTTCATTATTTTTCCTGGCTTTATTAGGTTGTAGTCAATAGTTTTACGCAGTTGCAGAATATTTGAACAACCTTTATTTTTTATCCAAAAATCAAAAATTGCTTCGAAACCAAATCATCGGAAATTAAAAGCAACTTTTGGTTTAGAATTTTTTCATTATTTTTCCTGGCTTTATTAGGTTGTAGTCAATAGTTTTACGCAGTTGCAGAATATTTGAACAACCTTTATTTTTTATCCAAAAATCAAAAATTGCTTCGAAAACAAATCATCGGAAATTAAAAGCAACTTTTGGTTTAGAATTTTTTCATTATTTTTCCTGGCTTTATTAGGTTGTAGTCAATAGTTTTACGCAGTTGCAAAATATTTGAACAACCTTTATTTTTTATCCAAAAATCAAAAATTGCTTCGAAAACAAATCATCGGAAATTAAAAGCAACTTTTGGTTTAGAATTTTTTCATTATTTTTCCTGGCTTTATTAGGTTGTAGTCAATAGTTTTACGCAGTTGCAGAATATTTGAACAACCTTTATTTTTTATCCAAAAATCAAAAATTGCTTCGAAACCAAATCATCGGAAATTAAAAGCAACTTTTGGTTTAGAATTTTTTCATTATTTTTCCTGGCTTTATTAGGTTGTAGTCAATAGTTTTACGCAGTTGCAGAATATTTGAACAACCTTTATTTTTTATCCAAAAATCAAAAATTGCTTCGAAAACAAATCATCGGAAATTAAAAGCAACTTTTGGTTTAGAATTTTTTCATTATTTTTCCTGGCTTTATTAGGTTGTAGTCAATAGTTTTACGCAGTTGCAGAATATTTGAACAACCTTTATTTTTTATCCAAAAATCAAAAATTGCTTCGAAAACAAATCATCGGAAATTAAAAGCAACTTTTGGTTTAGAATTTTTTCATTATTTTTCCTGGCTTTATTAGGTTGTAGTCAATAGTTTTACGCAGTTGCAGAATATTTGAACAACCTTTATTTTTTATCCAAAAATCAAAAATTGCTTCGAAAACAAATCATCGGAAATTAAAAGCAACTTTTGGTTTAGAATTTTTTCATTATTTTTCCTGGCTTTATTAGGTTGTAGTCAATAGTTTTACGCAGTTGCAAAATATTTGAACAACCTTTATTTTTTATCCAAAAATCAAAAATTGCTTCGAAAACAAATCATCGGAAATTAAAAGCAACTTTTGGTTTAGAATTTTTTCATTATTTTTCCTGGCTTTATTAGGTTGTAGTCAATAGTTTTACGCAGTTGCAAAATATTTGAACAACCTTTATTTTTTATCCAAAAATCAAAAATTGCTTCGAAAACAAATCATCGGAAATTAAAAGCAACTTTTGGTTTAGAATTTTTTCATTATTTTTCCTGGCTTTATTAGGTTGTAGTCAATAGTTTTACGCAGTTGCAAAATATTTGAACAACCTTTATTTTTTATCCAAAAATCAAAAATTGCTTCGAAAACAAATCATCGGAAATTAAAAGCAACTTTTGGTTTAGAATTTTTTCATTATTTTTCCTGGCTTTATTAGGTTGTAGTCAATAGTTTTACGCAGTTGCAGAATATTTGAACAACCTTTATTTTTTATCCAAAAATCAAAAATTGCTTCGAAACCAAATCATCGGAAATTAAAGACAGCTTTAGGTTTATAATTTTTTCATTATTTTTCCTGGCTTTACTAGGTTGTAATCAATAGTTTTATGCAGTTGCAGAATATTTGAGCAACCTTTATTTTTTATCCAAAACTCAAAAATTGCTTCGAAAACAAATCATCGGAAATTAAAGACAACTTTAGGTTTAGAATTTTTTCATTATTTTTCCTGGCTTTATTAGGTTGTAGTCAATAGTTTTATGCAGTTGCAGAATATTTGAACAACCTTTATTTTTTATCCAAAAATCAAAAATTGCTTCGAAACCAAATCATCGGAAATTAAAGACAGCTTTAGGTTTATAATTTTTTCATTATTTTTCCTGGCTTTACTAGGTTGTAATCAATAGTTTTATGCAGTTGCAGAATATTTGAACAACCTTTATTTTTTATCCAAAAATCAAAAATTGCTTCGAAAACAAATCATCGGAAATTAAAGACAACTTTAGGTTTATAATTTTTTCATTATTTTTCCTGGCTTTACTAGGTTGTAATCAATAGTTTTATGCAGTTGCAGAATATTTGAACAACCTTTATTTTTTATCCAAAAATCAAAAATTGCTTCGAAAACAAATCATCGGAAATTAAAAGCAACTGTTGGTTTAGAATTTTTTCATTATTTTTCCTGGCTTTATTAGGTTTTAGTCAATAGTTTTACGCAGTTGCAGAATATTTGAACAACCTTTATTTTTTATCCAAAAATCAAAAATTGCTTCGAAAACAAATCATCGGAAATTAAAGACAACTTTAGGTTTAGAATTTTTTCATTATTTTTCCTGGCTTTATTAGGTTGTAGTCAATAGTTTTATGCAGTTGCAGAATATTTGAACAACCTTTATTTTTTATCCAAAAATCAAAAATTGCTTCGAAACCAAATCATCGGAAATTAAAGACAGCTTTAGGTTTATAATTTTTTCATTATTTTTCCTGGCTTTATTAGGTTGTAGTCAATAGTTTTACGCAGTTGCAGAATATTTGAACAACCTTTATTTTTTATCCAAAAATCAAAAATTGCTTCGAAAACAAATCATCGGAAATTAAAAGCAACTTTTGGTTTAGAATTTTTTCATTATTTTTCCTGGCTTTACTAGGTTGTAGTCAATAGTTTTACGCAGTTGCAGAATATTTGAACAACCTTTATTTTTTATCCAAAAATCAAAAATTGCTTCGAAACCAAATCATCGGAAATTAAAGACAGCTTTAGGTTTATAATTTTTTCATTATTTTTCCTGGCTTTACTAGGTTGTAATCAATAGTTTTATGCAGTTGCAGAATATTTGAGCAACCTTTATTTTTTATCCAAAACTCAAAAATTGCTTCGAAAACAAATCATCGGAAATTAAAGACAACTTTAGGTTTAGAATTTTTTCATTATTTTTCCTGGCTTTATTAGGTTGTAGTCAATAGTTTTATGCAGTTGCAGAATATTTGAACAACCTTTATTTTTTATCCAAAAATCAAAAATTGCTTCGAAAACAAATCATCGGAAATTAAAAGCAACTTTTGGTTTAGAATTTTTTCATTATTTTTCCTGGCTTTATTAGGTTGTAGTCAATAGTTTTACGCAGTTGCAGAATATTTGAACAACCTTTATTTTTTATCCAAAAATCAAAAATTGCTTCGAAACCAAATCATCGGAAATTAAAGACAGCTTTAGGTTTATAATTTTTTCATTATTTTTCCTGGCTTTACTAGGTTGTAATCAATAGTTTTATGCAGTTGCAGAATATTTGAGCAACCTTTATTTTTTATCCAAAACTCAAAAATTGCTTCGAAAACAAATCATCGGAAATTAAAGACAACTTTAGGTTTAGAATTTTTTCATTATTTTTCCTGGCTTTATTAGGTTGTAGTCAATAGTTTTATGCAGTTGCAGAATATTTGAACAACCTTTATTTTTTATCCAAAAATCAAAAATTGCTTCGAAACCAAATCATCGGAAATTAAAGACAGCTTTAGGTTTATAATTTTTTCATTATTTTTCCTGGCTTTACTAGGTTGTAATCAATAGTTTTATGCAGTTGCAGAATATTTGAACAACCTTTATTTTTTATCCAAAAATCAAAAATTGCTTCGAAAACAAATCATCGGAAATTAAAGACAACTTTAGGTTTATAATTTTTTCATTATTTTTCCTGGCTTTACTAGGTTGTAATCAATAGTTTTATGCAGTTGCAGAATATTTGAACAACCTTTATTTTTTATCCAAAAATCAAAAATTGCTTCGAAAACAAATCATCGGAAATTAAAAGCAACTGTTGGTTTAGAATTTTTTCATTATTTTTCCTGGCTTTATTAGGTTTTAGTCAATAGTTTTACGCAGTTGCAGAATATTTGAACAACCTTTATTTTTTATCCAAAAATCAAAAATTGCTTCGAAAACAAATCATCGGAAATTAAAGACAACTTTAGGTTTAGAATTTTTTCATTATTTTTCCTGGCTTTATTAGGTTGTAGTCAATAGTTTTATGCAGTTGCAGAATATTTGAACAACCTTTATTTTTTATCCAAAAATCAAAAATTGCTTCGAAACCAAATCATCGGAAATTAAAGACAGCTTTAGGTTTATAATTTTTTCATTATTTTTCCTGGCTTTATTAGGTTGTAGTCAATAGTTTTACGCAGTTGCAGAATATTTGAACAACCTTTATTTTTTATCCAAAAATCAAAAATTGCTTCGAAAACAAATCATCGGAAATTAAAAGCAACTTTTGGTTTAGAATTTTTTCATTATTTTTCCTGGCTTTACTAGGTTGTAGTCAATAGTTTTACGCAGTTGCAGAATATTTGAACAACCTTTATTTTTTATCCAAAAATCAAAAATTGCTTCGAAACCAAATCATCGGAAATTAAAGACAGCTTTAGGTTTATAATTTTTTCATTATTTTTCCTGGCTTTACTAGGTTGTAATCAATAGTTTTATGCAGTTGCAGAATATTTGAGCAACCTTTATTTTTTATCCAAAACTCAAAAATTGCTTCGAAAACAAATCATCGGAAATTAAAGACAACTTTAGGTTTAGAATTTTTTCATTATTTTTCCTGGCTTTATTAGGTTGTAGTCAATAGTTTTATGCAGTTGCAGAATATTTGAACAACCTTTATTTTTTATCCAAAAATCAAAAATTGCTTCGAAAACAAATCATCGGAAATTAAAAGCAACTTTTGGTTTAGAATTTTTTCATTATTTTTCCTGGCTTTATTAGGTTGTAGTCAATAGTTTTACGCAGTTGCAGAATATTTGAACAACCTTTATTTTTTATCCAAAAATCAAAAATTGCTTCGAAACCAAATCATCGGAAATTAAAGACAGCTTTAGGTTTATAATTTTTTCATTATTTTTCCTGGCTTTACTAGGTTGTAATCAATAGTTTTATGCAGTTGCAGAATATTTGAGCAACCTTTATTTTTTATCCAAAACTCAAAAATTGCTTCGAAAACAAATCATCGGAAATTAAAGACAACTTTAGGTTTAGAATTTTTTCATTATTTTTCCTGGCTTTATTAGGTTGTAGTCAATAGTTTTATGCAGTTGCAGAATATTTGAACAACCTTTATTTTTTATCCAAAAATCAAAAATTGCTTCGAAACCAAATCATCGGAAATTAAAGACAGCTTTAGGTTTATAATTTTTTCATTATTTTTCCTGGCTTTACTAGGTTGTAATCAATAGTTTTATGCAGTTGCAGAATATTTGAACAACCTTTATTTTTTATCCAAAAATCAAAAATTGCTTCGAAAACAAATCATCGGAAATTAAAGACAACTTTAGGTTTATAATTTTTTCATTATTTTTCCTGGCTTTACTAGGTTGTAATCAATAGTTTTATGCAGTTGCAGAATATTTGAACAACCTTTATTTTTTATCCAAAAATCAAAAATTGCTTCGAAAACAAATCATCGGAAATTAAAAGCAACTTTTGGTTTAGAATTTTTTCATTATTTTTCCTGGCTTTACTAGGTTGTAGTCAATAGTTTTACGCAGTTGCAGAATATTTGAACAACCTTTATTTTTTATCCAAAAATCAAAAATTGCTTCGAAACCAAATCATCGGAAATTAAAGACAGCTTTAGGTTTATAATTTTTTCATTATTTTTCCTGGCTTTACTAGGTTGTAATCAATAGTTTTATGCAGTTGCAGAATATTTGAGCAACCTTTATTTTTTATCCAAAACTCAAAAATTGCTTCGAAAACAAATCATCGGAAATTAAAGACAACTTTAGGTTTAGAATTTTTTCATTATTTTTCCTGGCTTTATTAGGTTGTAGTCAATAGTTTTATGCAGTTGCAGAATATTTGAACAACCTTTATTTTTTATCCAAAAATCAAAAATTGCTTCGAAAACAAATCATCGGAAATTAAAAGCAACTTTTGGTTTAGAATTTTTTCATTATTTTTCCTGGCTTTATTAGGTTGTAGTCAATAGTTTTACGCAGTTGCAGAATATTTGAACAACCTTTATTTTTTATCCAAAAATCAAAAATTGCTTCGAAACCAAATCATCGGAAATTAAAGACAGCTTTAGGTTTATAATTTTTTCATTATTTTTCCTGGCTTTACTAGGTTGTAATCAATAGTTTTATGCAGTTGCAGAATATTTGAGCAACCTTTATTTTTTATCCAAAACTCAAAAATTGCTTCGAAAACAAATCATCGGAAATTAAAGACAACTTTAGGTTTAGAATTTTTTCATTATTTTTCCTGGCTTTATTAGGTTGTAGTCAATAGTTTTATGCAGTTGCAGAATATTTGAACAACCTTTATTTTTTATCCAAAAATCAAAAATTGCTTCGAAACCAAATCATCGGAAATTAAAGACAGCTTTAGGTTTATAATTTTTTCATTATTTTTCCTGGCTTTACTAGGTTGTAATCAATAGTTTTATGCAGTTGCAGAATATTTGAACAACCTTTATTTTTTATCCAAAAATCAAAAATTGCTTCGAAAACAAATCATCGGAAATTAAAGACAACTTTAGGTTTATAATTTTTTCATTATTTTTCCTGGCTTTACTAGGTTGTAATCAATAGTTTTATGCAGTTGCAGAATATTTGAACAACCTTTATTTTTTATCCAAAAATCAAAAATTGCTTCGAAAACAAATCATCGGAAATTAAAAGCAACTGTTGGTTTAGAATTTTTTCATTATTTTTCCTGGCTTTATTAGGTTGTAGTCAATAGTTTTACGCAGTTGCAGAATATTTGAACAACCTTTATTTTTTATCCAAAAATCAAAAATTGCTTCGAAACCAAATCATCGGAAATTAAAGACAGCTTTAGGTTTATAATTTTTTCATTATTTTTCCTGGCTTTACTAGGTTGTAATCAATAGTTTTATGCAGTTGCAGAATATTTGAGCAACCTTTATTTTTTATCCAAAACTCAAAAATTGCTTCGAAAACAAATCATCGGAAATTAAAGACAACTTTAGGTTTAGAATTTTTTCATTATTTTTCCTGGCTTTATTAGGTTGTAGTCAATAGTTTTATGCAGTTGCAGAATATTTGAACAACCTTTATTTTTTATCCAAAAATCAAAAATTGCTTCGAAACCAAATCATCGGAAATTAAAGACAGCTTTAGGTTTATAATTTTTTCATTATTTTTCCTGGCTTTACTAGGTTGTAATCAATAGTTTTATGCAGTTGCAGAATATTTGAACAACCTTTATTTTTTATCCAAAAATCAAAAATTGCTTCGAAAACAAATCATCGGAAATTAAAGACAACTTTAGGTTTATAATTTTTTCATTATTTTTCCTGGCTTTACTAGGTTGTAATCAATAGTTTTATGCAGTTGCAGAATATTTGAACAACCTTTATTTTTTATCCAAAAATCAAAAATTGCTTCGAAAACAAATCATCGGAAATTAAAGACAACTTTAGGTTTAGAATTTTTTCATTATTTTTCCTGGCTTTATTAGGTTGTAGTCAATAGTTTTATGCAGTTGCAGAATATTTGAACAACCTTTATTTTTTATCCAAAAATCAAAAATTGCTTCGAAAACAAATCATCGGAAATTAAAGACAACTTTAGGTTTATAATTTTTTCATTATTTTTCCTGGCTTTACTAGGTTGTAATCAATAGTTTTATGCAGTTGCAGAATATTTGAACAACCTTTATTTTTTATCCAAAAATCAAAAATTGCTTCGAAAACAAATCATCGGAAATTAAAAGCAACTGTTGGTTTAGAATTTTTTCATTATTTTTCCTGGCTTTATTAGGTTGTAGTCAATAGTTTTATGCAGTTGCAGAATATTTGAACAACCTTTATTTTTTATCCAAAAATCAAAAATTGCTTCGAAACCACATCATCGGAAATTAAAGACAGCTTTAGGTTTATAATTTTTTCATTATTTTTCCTGGCTTTATTAGGTTGTAGTCAATAGTTTTACGCAGTTGCAGAATATTTGAACAACCTTTATTTTTTATCCAAAAATCAAAAATTGCTTCGAAAACAAATCATCGGAAATTAAAAGCAACTTTTGGTTTAGAATTTTTTCATTATTTTTCCTGGCTTTACTAGGTTGTAGCCAATAGTTTTACGCAGTTGCAGAATATTTGAACAACCTTTATTTTTTATCCAAAAATCAAAAATTGCTTCGAAAACAAATCATCGGAAATTAAAAGCAACTTTTGGTTTAGAATTTTTTCATTATTTTTCCTGGCTTTATTAGGTTGCAGTCAATAGTTTTACCCAGTTGCAGAATATTTGAACAACCTTTATTTTTTATCCAAAAATCAAAAATTGCTTCGAAAACAAATCATCGGAAATTAAAATCAACTTTTGGTTTAGAATTTTTTCATTATTTTTCCTGGCTTTATTAGGTTGCAGTCAATAGTTTTACGCAGTTGCAGAATATTTGAACAACCTTTATTTTTTATCCAAAAATCAAAAATTGCTTCGAAAACAAATCATCGGAAATTAAAATCAACTTTTGGATTAGAATTTTTTCATTATTTTTCCTGGCTTTATTAGGTTGCAGTCAATAGTTTTATGCAGTTGCAGAATATTTGAACAACCTTTATTTTTTATCCAAAAATCAAAAATTCGCTTCGAAAACAAATCATCAGAAATTAAAGACAACTTTAGGTTTATAATTTTTTCAATATTTTTCCTGACTTAACTAGGTTGTAATCAATAGTTTTATGCAGTTGCAGAATATTTGAACAACCTTTATTTTTTATCCAAAAATCAAAAATTGCTTCGAAAACAAATCATCGGAAATTAAAGACAACTTTTGGTTTAGAATTTTTTCATTATTTGTCCTGGCTTTACTAGGTTGTAGTCAATAGTTTTATGCAGTTGCAGAATATTTGAATAAACTTTGTTTTTTATCCAAAAAAAAAATCAAAAATCGCTCCGAAAACAAATGATCGGAAATTAAAGACAACTTTTGGTTTAGAATTTTTTCATTATTTTTCCTGGCTTTACTAGGTTGTGTTCAATAGTTTTATTCAGTTGCAGAATATTTGAACAACCTTTTTTAACTTTAAATAATTTAAAGTTAAAATAATAACAAAAAGAAATTATTATCAAAACATGAACAAAATGCAAATTTAGCAGGAAAAAAATCATTAAATTATTGTTAATGAAGAATTAGTAGAAAATATTGTTTTAATTTCTTCACAACAAATCACGAACGTTTTATAAATATAAACAATAAATTATTGTTATAAATACAAATAAAGTAGCAAAATTAATTTGATTAGTTGATTAACGTTGTAAGATGGAAGGCATTTTAAATTCATCTTTTAATTTTTTATATTTGGTGAGTAAAGAGATATAATTATTATTATTATTATTAACTAAATAATAATCAATTTTAGTTTCTATTTATTAATATAACGATAACGGTGTGTGCTCCTACTTGCCCGATTGGAGATCCAAAATTTAAAGATAATCAAAATGGTTATTTAGATGGAATTCCAATAACCGATAATTGCCCCCATACGGATAAAAGTGCAAAAGTTAAATACATAATTCCTGTTGAAAATGTCGATTCGCCTCCACTAGAAGTGAATGATAATAAAATAGCCAGTTTGGGATTATATAAACCCAACGAATTTCAAGTCGATTTTGAAAATTTGACAACTTTCTTATCAAAACATAACATTCCAGGTTATATTCGTTTTGCTGTCGTCAACGATAAGGATGGCCTTAAGAACACCGACGACTGACTTTTTAAAAAATGTTTTGAAAACATAATAAATTGTTAGATTTGATAAGTTTAATCATAGAATAAAAAAAAGGTCTCAAATATAAATTAAATTTTTTACCACTTTATTATCCAATCACTATTACTCAAAAAGGCACCATATCGTAGTATATAAGGCAGCAACCGGATACATTTTATTAGTTGTGTTCAAGTTTCTATACCGTTAACATGGATGTAAGGCAGATTGTGAGTTAAAAAATTAAAAATTAAACAAATTTTTATTTCAGACCTGTACTTTTCTTTGGGGTACTTTATTGGTCTTGGGTTTTCCAAACTTAGTTTACGGTGTTTCTATCAGCAACGTTGACTTACAAAAAGAATCTGCAGACTTTCTTGGTGGAAGACAATACGGAAACTTTTTACCATATCCTTATAAAGTATCTCTTGTGAAGAAAGAGTTTAATTTAGACGTACTGTCGGTACCATCTAATGACGTTCGTAAAGAATACGATGTCTCAGCAGTTTCTGAACAGCCAAGTAGTAGTGGAAGTTTTACTGATAATTTTGAAAAGTTTTTCTTTAAAAATAGTCGCTCTGCTCCTAGGATAGGATAAGTTTTAAAAATATAAAAAAATTAACGTTTTGATAAGTTATTAATTTGTCCTCTAACCGATTAATTCAAAATTTTTTTTGCTTTTATATTAGCATAACCGTAACGAGGGTAGAAAACACCTGTAAGTAGCAAGCGGTTTACTTTGTGCTACCCCCCACCCAACTGAAACAAAACAAATTTCAAGGGTGGCTAAGATCGCTAGACCCCCTAAAATGTGAAGAAGCCAGCATAAGGAAGTAAGGAGATCACTTTTCAACATTGATAATGATCCAAATCCATGGCTCCTAAATTACAAAAGAAAAATAATTTTTCAACAATGGAATCTCGTTAACTCATTCATGCTTGTCACAGTAATTTGATTTTGTAAGGTAAACTAAAAATGATGTATTGTTTTCTCTAATCCTCCTACCCCTCATCGTCTCATCATCAATGGCTACAATAAATCTACGAAAAAAAATGCATTTCTCTTTCCATATTTTTAAACGTGAAATAAAAATAAGGGTAGTTCCAGAATATTTTTTTCAATTCAATTCAAATATTCAAATTATCCATGGAAGAAAATGGGGGTTGGAATTGGAATCTTCCCACTGATACGATTTCCAGAAGCTCACAAATCGAAAAATGTTAGTACTGTCCTGTTTTAAAGGCTACGGCATGACATAATTTTGTGATTGAACCGCGTCGAGACCTTGGATCTTACCGAACCCCCGAACTTGTCTGCTTTTCGATTAGCCAACTCAGTTGCGTAGAAATGTTCGCTTGGTGTTATCGTAGCTCTCTGCAATGCTAAACATCGAATGCAAATCATTTAAACTATTTTTAAGTGAAAATAATAAAAGGTTAATGTGACGTTTAGGTGGTGTAATGAAACCAAATTCAAATTTGAGGGTGTTACTGCTAAGAAAAAGTTTTATATCATAAACATCGACAAAATTGAGTACGTACCTATATACCTAACCTTAAAATATTATAACAATGTAATAATTCGGGGGGGTTTTAAATAAAACGCGTTTAATTACATTTTGATTTCATTTAATCGTTTTGAATAACAATAATTTGTTTGTATTATATTTCAATATAGATTAAACTTCAGTGTCGGGTATTTGTCATTTTTGAAGTTTTTATTTTAAAAGTACTACTGCAAAATGCCAATTTTTGTAACAATATACTGATAGGTGTACATATTTTTTATGTGATGGTTTTATATAACTTGATTGTGAGTACATGTTTTTTTGTTCTTTCAAATTTAAACACTATTATCCTTGGAAAAATATCAAATACCTATGCTTTTCAAAATTAATATTATTGAAATGTGTGTTCAAATATTAAGATTTTGTCGCAAATGTGCGTACAGGGTGCTTCGTAAGTCATAACAAATTTTGCAAAAATCTGCACGATTCGATATAGTGTACGTGGGCTTTCAACGTTTTCCTTGCAAGTTGATAATAATAAGGAAACTAATATTGTTATTTGGGTTTTTTATACCCATAATCTTAAGTGTATAAAAAGGAAATTGCCTTTAAAGTAATCCAAAAAATACCTCTTCCATTAGATCATTATTTTTGAGAAGCTTTTTCGCCGAAATATAAAATCATCAGACTAAAACTAAAAAAATACTGAGAAAAACTGCATTTTCATTATTAATAAATTAATAATACCATAATTCACCGTAATATTAATTAAAAGGTATTCAAGGTTGACTCATTTAATACTTTTTAATTTACCCTAGCCAATGTCGACACGTTAACGATATCATTTAATAATTATTAAATTAAATCGTATAATTTTATTTAAGAAGTCAAAGTTGAATCATTAATAGAAACAGAGCTTCATTTTCAATTAGAGTAACTAATTTACCACTATAACTTTCAATTATGGTTGTGAGGTCAATAATAATCAATTAAAATGATTTGATTGAGTTATAAACAAATTTGTTCACTTTAATGTACTATTTTCTATTTATATTCCTTATCATTTACAGGTTTATATTATATATTGACTTTTTTTTTATTAGTGAAAGAGGGGCACGTCACTTTAACCAATATTGGTAAAGGTATGACTCCTTGATCTATATCGATATTATTACCCAATAATTGTATCAATATTTTTACGACCTGCTGATTTTCTAGTTGATTGCTGCCCAATATTTCTGCAGGTTTTTTTTAACCCTGCGGCAGTCGCGCCTTTTATTTTCCTTAGAGACTGATAACGTGATAACATAATGAAGGTAATTTTCTAGTCAGGTGATGTTGATATCAAATTTTGCCTGCCATAGTCAGGAAAGCATACCTAAGAACATCATTCGATATAATGAAGACTATGTAAACAACATCAAATTTGGTAAAAGTGCGGACCTCTGTTCCTCGACGCGACTGCCGGAGGGTTAATTAACCTTTTTCTTTCTTGTAAATAAACTTTGTTTTTATTTTAAATTTAATTGATTGAAAAATAGACAAAATCGTACTAATAAAATAACTTTAAGTAAATTTGGATATAATATAATTATTCTACATTATATAAAAATTTTAAATATTATTAGCACTTAATCACAGATTTATTATTAATTTCTTTATCATTTATTATGCGTGATACCTAATATCTGAGTAAGCGAGGCTATGACTTATAATATTTATGTAAATGTGCTTCAGTTATTCCTTCTATAGTCTGTTTTTTACTCGTTTCTTAAAAAAAACAGACTATAGCAATTATTGCCAAGTTAATGATCATTAACTTTCAGTGTGTCGAAAGTATTAGGAATGTATTCCGGTTGCCATTATCATATATTTAAAATTCACCAAAAAATGCACCAAGTTTTACAAATAAAGTACTGTAAGATGATGTCATGGTATGACGAAACCTCCGCGTTTTCATCTTTTTTTATCTCTCTCAAATACAGAGGTTATTGGTTGATTATTATTTGTTGTACTACATTTTGCAGTTGTAACATAACAGTAGGTTAAAACATGCAATTTTATCACTACAACTACCATGAATTATATAAATATTAGGGGAGCTAAATGCTAAACTAACATTTGAATGCACTCCATATTACCATAATTTACTACCCTCTCTTTCAAAACAATATCATTTATTTCTAAAACAGTTTTTTTAATCTTCCACAAAGTCTCTTTAATATTTTCAGATGTTATTTTGAAAATCCAAAAAGAATTTTCAAATAAATATTTTCGGTCAAACAGGACAAAAAGTCCTACTTTTTGGTACAAAGAAAATTGAAATCGGTCCATTGGTTTTTGAGTTATCACCAAAAATATTTGATAATATTTTTTCAAATATTGTACTTTTTTTTAATAACTCGAAAACAGATTGTACGATTTTAATTTTCTTTGCTTCTAACGACAGCACTTTTTCATAGCTTTTATTATGTGAATTTTATACATTTAGGTTTCATTAACTTTTGTTGCACTTTAATTTTCATTATTTGCCTTCTTCTAAAGCAGGGGTCCACAAATATTTTTCAACCTTTATTACAATAATTTTTTATGTAAATCATGATACGAAATATCTAGATTTAGTGCGGCCTGTAGGCCGCACAGTTATAATATTTATTTAGCGTATGGCAAAAAATGATTAAAATGCAAATCACCTCGCAATTTAATATTCAGAGCGTAGTTTAGGGCCTCCTGTTCTAAACCATTGATATCATTTAAGTAAGTTGTAAATATGAAATTTTTATGAACTTCCTCCGACTTCGTAATTTTCTTATTTATTGCAAATATTGATTGCGTGACTACCGAATAACGTTGTTGACAATTTGTACATTGTTTTCACTGATCAAAGTTTAATTTAAAACCACTATTAATAAAGTTTTTGGTGTGTAACTTTTTGGAAAATTGGAAACTCATAGTAAAGAAACTTGATATAGATAGCAATATCGTAGACAAGGTTCCGTTTAAAAATCCACTTACAGTGGACCCAGGGTCTGGTAAGAAAAACAATTTTGCAAAAACAAAATGCAACCAAAAATAGCCAAACAATAAAATTCTCTATGTAAAATATTTCTCCATATTATAAAAAAGTTTAGGTGTTCTTGCTTAAAAATCGCAATATGGGAAATAATTTTTAATCGAAAAATGTTTATGGTGTTAATTTGATTAAATGAAGTAATGGTGCGATAAGAACATTATTTGTGGATGGTATAATAATCAAACATGACGTGTTTTTATAAGAGAATTGCAAATTTGAACAGCATAGGTATTAATATTTTTTGAAAATTTCAAAAGCCTTTTTTTTTAATTAGAATTTTTACTGATATTTTTATTCTCTTCATTTCAGAATTAACCTCTTAAGATGGGACATTTTGTTGTTAACGCTGCCGTTTTTAGATTAGCTTTACCATTTCTTCTAATAGTATGTGAGTATGAATCATTTTAAAAAATTAAACGATTAAATTATTAGTTTTACAAAAATTGTAAAAAAAAAACGATAAGATTGAATTCACGTGATAAATAAAAGAGGGGCCTATTATTAATGCCTCCTACTCGGTCCTTCTACCCTAAGACAAAGGCTTCTCATGGCAGATTACACCCCGGTGGTTTGCCATTGCCTGCCGAGAGGCATTATTAATGTATCGATGCATAATATAGGAGATTTATTAAATTTATTACTTATTTAAGTTAATTAATTTTTCGTAAAATATTTGTTTAATTTGGATATTGTAGAAATAACATTTATGTATTTTTAGAAATGTAATGTGAATTATTTATGCAACCTTGTATTTTTATCATCATTTAGGTATTTGGTAATTTTTTTAATATGGGAAAGGTTGAAGAGAAAATTCAAAAGTTCTAACACTTTTCCCAAGCAGAAATACAATGGTCTCTGTGTGATTTTTTAAAAATTTGTGTACAATTTTTAAATCAAATCGAAAATGTTATTCCCACCTATAATTTTTTCAGAAACATTGCAAAAAAAATGATCATAATTTGACTTAATTTAACGAGATTATTTATTCATTCATGCCGACATTTGATAAAAAATTATTGTAATTTATGAATTTAACCAGAAGTTTCCAAACAAATTACAGAAGTTCCGAATTTATACGGAGGGGTCGGATCAATAACCGGACATTATTTAGAACGCTGATAAAATTGCGATTAGTTACCTCAATTATTACAATAATTCAGACATATGTAATTTTTATTACCTTCACCTACTCCTCCATTTCCATTAATTTGAAAAAAGAATTATATTTATGTTATAAATAATTCTTTATTATTTCAAAAATTAGCAAAACCAAGTCATTTTAGTGTTAATTTCTAGTAAATTACAAGACCCACCTTAATTAACCCAATTAACATAACGGTTTCAAAAATATCTGAATTTTATCATCTACTTGAATGTAATTAAAATTCGATAAATTGTCAATTTTGGTTTTATCCTACTTTCCATACTGTTTTATTGATTTGAATCGGTTAAATTTAGTTCCAGAAACGAAATTGATTATATCAATTCAGTTGTAATATGTAGCTGATGAAATCTTTTTTAGGAGTTCCCTGTTTAGATTTTCCTTCATTATTTTGCATTTAAATTTAGTTAGTTAGCCTAAAGAACCTCTTGATATAAATAAACACTACTGAAATATTTTCTTTAGTTCCGAAACTATTTTTCTATTTATAATATCAATTCTAATCCTCCTCTTCCCCAATTAAGATTTTTGCACCCACTTACAAGATTTAATTATAATTAAAGACAATTTTATTGTGTAATTTGATTATTTAACCATTTGTTAACAGCTTGGTTAGTTTCATTGTTATTTTTTGTTCGAGCCAAACTTTTATTTCCCTTTTTTTACTAAATGATATTTGACCGACTTTTGAATAGGGAGGGTTGATGATGACCTTTTAGGTCACCAACACGACTTTTTTAGGTATTACACAAATTTTCGTAATATGTATGCATTTTAATCTTTACAATTATTATTATTACCTCCGCAAAACACGCACTCTTTTTTTAATCATGCAATTTCATATTATATTAACCATCAAAAAAGCTCTTCCGTGTTTTAACTAATTTTTTAATCTAAACAGATTAACTTATAATAAAGAATCTTGAAACAGCAGCAGACTGATATAGGTAGTTGAAAGGTATGACGAGCCCATTTTCCCCCTTGATAAAAGGTTATTGGCAGCTCTTACTATAACACGAGGTATATCCATCCATTCTATCATGAATGGGATTTACCAAATCATTGATTTGGCGTTTATTTTTCTTCCTACACGCCTTATTAAATTCCCTTATTTAATTATGCTAAATAACGAGGTGCACCTGAATACAGAACGAAATTAATTAAATTTACCGCAACATTACAACATTGCAGGACCGACTCGAGAATAATTATTGATTATTATTTTAGCTACAATCTTTCGACCATGTCTGTTATCCGGCATCTATTTATTATTTTTATTGTACCTGCCTTTGGTGCCAATTCCTTCAACGCAAACTCTGGAAGGACATACCGGAATTTACCTCAAAATATTATTAGCCGTATCAATTTTAATTGGGATAAGTCAAGTCGCATTCCAAATAGTTTTATTTGCTATGCCACCTTATGGGAATTTTTTGAAGGTACTTAATAATACCGCATCTGGTAATTTTTAAGAAATAATGTTCGGTTTTTTAATAGAATTGCGAACTGCTGGAACAAATTTTACGACATGTTGGATTCGTGAGATTAAATAATATATCTATCACCAGCGCAATAACATGGATAACACCAGAAGTTGTTATGACGCTAGGATCGATCGTTATCTACATGGTTTGTTCTAAAATGGGTGCAGAAGCAATAAATACCGAAGATGGAAGAATAATTACCGGAGTGGTTACTAATAAACCAAATAAACGAGCGACCAACGTTCTCGTTTCAATTGGTTAGATTTTTCTAAAAGTGTGACTTATTTTATGCTCCCATGGTTTTTTTTAGGAAAGTATCTAACTTTAACGTCCATCTGCATGTCGGCTATATTGAGACCATCCGTTCAAGGTGGTTTATACTTTTTGGTCTTTTTATCAGCTGTTACTTGGTGGTCTCTTTATAAAGAACTGAGGAGAGGATTTGCTCTTGTTTTGCGTTGTTTGATGGTTGTAGTTTTCTGCCATATAGCAGCACTCTTTGTAATTCAAATGCAATGGCCTCAAGAATTAATGAAAGACTACGACAATTATAGAAGGTAAACAGTAATTGGCACAAATTTGTAAATACTACAAATTAAAATTTTAGGTATTTTGGGTTAACAGAGTTGATGACTGTGAGTTGTAACGACCCCAGGGACTTTTTGTGGACGAATTCCGAATGGGCGTCATATTTAAATCCTCTTATGCTTATTTTGTTGTTTTACATGCTAGCTATCGAATCAAAGCAATTGATTAAATCAAAGGTGAGCAAAATAATCATTCATCTATTTGGTTTTGGGTGTAATACTAATAATTGGGCTTAAACTAAACAAACTTTTGGTGTACTTTTAAGATCCAAATATTGGGAACGCATACTTAGTCTTAATTTTACTAACGCAAAACTTTTGCTGAACATTTACAGGTGTGGAGGAAATCGGGTGCTTTTTCCTTATTAGAAAATCAGAAAAATGGATCCCTTGAACGTGGTAAAAGTAAACGTTTATCTAATCGCCGTTTAATTAGATCTGGTACTACTAGAAATAGGTGGCAATCAGCTACTCGGAAAGCCCGAGTAAGCCAATACAATTCCCTTTTCTTTTCTTTTTTAATCTCAGGTTGAATTAACATGAAATAAAATTTTGGATCTAACTGTATCGTTGAAACTTAATTTAAAAATTCCTGTGAATCATTGATATTCTTTACTAATTTATCAAAACTATTTCTGGTATATTTTTGTTTTGTTTTTATATCTTAATTATCAAATTTTTTGTTTTTAAAAATGTTTATAAAAAGGCCAAGAAAATTGTTTGTTTTTTTTGGAAATCAAATGTTATAAAAAGTAATATTTTTTGCTAGGTTTTTACCACAATTTCTTGTTGCAATTTGGTTGTGGTTTTAAATGTCATTTTTATATCTATAAACAAATCGATATTCTGGCATTTAAATAAGTGCATGTAGGTAGAATCTGCCCTAGAAGTGCTACTATATTTAATTTTTTTTTATAAACCAAACGTTGTAATATTTGTTTAAAATTCTTGGACTGACAATGTGAAGAAAAGTTACAATTCCACATGGGTCAAGAGAGCAGGGCCCCTAGGAATTTTCAAAAATTGAAAAAGAGAACTAAAATTGCTATAAATTGGATAAATATACCTACCTTTATTTTTTATTAGTTTATTATTGTACTATACTTCAATATTAGTCAAAGGGGTCATCTTATCTCTCGAACTATTATCATAAAAACCGCTATACAGATATTACTTTTCAAGGCTTTGCTTACTAATAATTTGAAAATAATGAAAAATTTTTGTCAGAAAGCTCTCTAGGTGGATCAACCTTTAATCCAAACTGCAGCAGTTACTACTCGACTTATTTTTACTAACCGACGCTTGATTAAATGAAACTGAAGTGGACAATAAAATTTAATATTAATACGAAGTTAATAAACTTTAAATCATGTTAAGATCAACTCGAAAGCATGATTTGCATTTCATAAAATTATTTATTATTTGAGCATAATTTTCATTGCAATATAAATTATTTTTATGCTTTATTATTTTATTTACTGAATGTATTTTCGTTTAGTTGACGCTTAGCTTCGCTGATTTTAGGTTTTCTCAGAACACGGCTCGACCGGTGAAACAACTCCCGTATGTATTTTTTATTTAATTTTTCGTTGGCTTCAATATTTTATTTAACTTTCTGCTTCTTTAATTTTTTGTTTGCTTTATTTTGTACAAGATAAATATTTTGAGTGTAACATTCAGTTTCTTAGTTGATTAGCGGTGTTTCGCCATCCAAACGATATGGAAGCGGAAGGAAGACTTCCACCATACTGCAAGATTCTACAGGAAGTGTTACCGTGGTGGAAGAAATACAAGATGACATTCCTATGGAGCCGTTGGGTAAGGGTAAGATTGTACTTGAAGTTCTACGCATGACAATAACTAACTCGGAGAGGTTGAATTAGGGTGACCAGACGTCCCGTATTTTACGGGATTCTCTTTTATTTTCAGACTACGTCCCGTAGTATCGACAAGTTTTATACGGGACTATAACTGTCTTGTATTTTTTTTGTGCTTAAAATTAACTTTTGAATTAATTAAAAGCTTTTATTTAAGTTGGTTTGAATGGATGGACTTTTTTGAGGCCATTTTTAAACAACTTCCCGACGTCCTTCAGAGCTGAAATTTAGTACACAGCTTTCACTTGCGGCTAATTTTCATATTATGTTAATTTTGCTTTTCTAAAATTTTAGAAAATAACCGAAAAATCGGGAAAAAACTGAAAATAATAAAGCGAATTGAACGGGTGAAATTCCTTCATAAATTTTAGAAATTTCCTGTAGAATTTT